>OX422223.1:205652118-206930451 GCA_949130495.1 Sambucus nigra
TTTATGGACCCTATTGGTGGACATCCACCCGGGGAAATTGATTTAAACAGGGCTGTTGAGGCAGGTAATGGAGTTCCCTTTTAACCAAGAAGTTAAGGGGATAAAGAAAGTGATTGTCAGGATCATGGCTATGGAGTCCAAGATATTGATAACCTTAAAAGGGTCAGGGTGACCCAAGATGGGAAATGTTGTAATGTGGGGTGTGGAACCATACGGTTAATCATTACCCAGTGGGAGTTAAGGGGCAAGAGTAAGGAACCCAGATGGGGCACTGATTAAAGAAAATTTTAGTTCAGTAAGGGCAAGTTTACCATGTCCAGGAACCGTTTGTAGTAGCCGGGGAATTGGTAAGAATGTTGTTATGAGTTTCACCTCAGTTAAAGGAGGTGTGTTTAGTGTGACAAGATTGAGTCACAGTATTTTATTAGCTCCAGATTCGTGTGTGTAATTAGAGCTTTGTGGCGGTATCGACAACAATATATAATGTATGTCTATGTGTTTTCCGCAGTAGCGGAGTTCTATTTTCCTTCATTCGCTATAAAAGCGGGTGTTGATAGTTTGAATATGTATCTGGTTTGTACAACTCATTTTATGTGTGATATACGAGTAGGATATTATTTTGAGTATATTATGTTCCTCGTTGTTCGGAGCGATAGCAGGCTAATGATGGTAAGACTATCGTGTCCGTGGTTCTAGGGTGGATCAGGTGGTTCCTGGATACAGGTTGAGCTCGCCTTTATTATTATGGGTAGATGGAAACTTCGGTGAGCATATGTTTCATTATTATGATTCGAGTATGTGGCGACTTTATAGATGTGATTTAAGGCACGCAGGATTTATTTGTTGAGCTAAGAGTTTAAGTTTATTATTGTTTGTGCAAGGACTTAGTGTTAGTACGAGTGCTTAGTGGTTTGGCTCCTGGATAGTGATAGGAGTTCAGACCACATTTTGGTTAAAAGAGGGGATAGGATTATCTAGATAGCATATTTGAAGATAACGGACCTCCACGACCGACAAAGTTAAGTATTAGTATATTGGAAGGGTTCCCTGTTTGGATTTCTCTTGCGAGACGCTCCACGCATGAACCTTAACGACGTCGGGAGTGGAGAGATGTTATAGGACGCAAGGATGTTGGCTGTGGTGATAAGTCACCTAGTGTGGAGAAAAGACTATGGACTGAAAAATGTGTGATGATTGTATATATATAGAGAGAGAGATGGAAGTGATATGGAAAGGCACTAAAATGTTTTCCTCGCCAAAAGTATGTGGGTCAGGCAAGGTAAAAGAAATTGATTTAAGGCTTATGGCCAGGCCTTGTGCAGAAGGCAATTTTGGGAGGTAATGTGTTTTGGGTAAGATGATCGTAACATCTCGACAGAGAATAGGCGCCCGAGTATTTAGACCTTCCATTTAGTTAAGATAGAAGGATATAGTGGTAGAAGAGTGTTAGTAAGTTAGCGAGATCGAATTTAGGACGTCCCGCCGGTGTGCCTTAGGCCATTATATCTCAATGACCGACGACGCGAGGAAGTAGTGTAACGGGAGGGTTCCTTGTTTGGATTTCACTTTGCGAGACGTCCCACGCATGAAACCGAAAAAATGTCGAAAGTTGAGAGAGGCCTTGGTCACTAGAGATATACTTAGGATAGTAATAGTTTTATGTGTGTTGGAAACACATTGATCATAGGATATTAGAATTTAAGGTCAGAAGGATTAAGTGGCGCCGATGTAAGGAGATAGTTGGGAATTAACCACAACAAGAGTATTTGGTTAACCTTGAGAAGGATTGGACTTTCTAGTATAGGAACAATAGAATTTATTGGGTTAGGAAAACCCCTGTGTGAGTATTATGCCGAGGAAGTAAGGCCCATTATTTAGTGAGAGTGTTACGTGTTGAACGTTCACAATGAATGTGCAGATATGCACGGATAAGAAGGTGTATGGGCACCTTAGTAAGTCGATTTATCATCCTGCCAAGAATAGAAGTGGGCATAGTGTATAAAATGGAAGATTATGCCATATGGCAGTTATAAAGGAGATTGAAGTTGGTTGAATGGAATGTCGTAAGAGGTATGGGATATTCCAATTGTATAGGGGGCAATAAGAAGTAGCATGCCCAAGATAAGTGACGAGACTAATGAAAATAGTTAAGTTTTAGTAGAGTTTCCTTTTTAAAGGAAATCAGTTGTCCTGCTATGGACGAGCGGACGCTTGTTAGTAAGAGTATTAGCTTTGCGAGATGTTAGAGCGGTAGTTAGAGACTCGTTTCTCTTATTGGCAGTTAGAGAAGCAATAGGAGTAACGCGTCATTGTTGTGCGTTCGCATGCCGAAATTTAGATGAGCTTATGGAGAAGCTAGTACGTTTGAGTACACCTTGAGATAGGTGGAATATGGTAAGGGACCATCGTGTTAGCACCTTTCGATTTTGGGGGTACTAGGATGTTGTGAAATTAGCGATCCTAGGATGGTGGTATAGGTTATATCCAAATTTTGAGGGCGAAATTATGTTGTAAGGGGGGAAGTATGTAACAATCCGTACTTTTGGGGATAATTAAATTTCATAAATGAGTGTTAATTGGAAATTTGGGGAATTTTTCGGAATAATAATTTTCGGAAATTTATGAGGGTTAGATGATTTCAAAGGTGTGTTTCATTTACTTTTGAGACTAAGTAAATGAGTTGGGTCATTTTAATTATTTGTCTCAATGGGTAACGCGACAAAGGATAATATTTTAATGGGGATACCACATTAAGTTGTGTGGGTTTAAATCAGTGACTTGCGATCAAGTACCTCGAATGGAGATTTCGAGTGTGCGGTTGGTCTCAGAATGGTCGAGATAGTCAGAATAGCGTATCCGATGGTCGAAATTGAGTTTCGGGGATTTTTAGAGTTAAAAGGAACTCGTAATTGAGTAAACAAGTCATTTTTGGGTTTAAAGGGATAAACCCTTATTTCTCCCTATATAAGGAGGGAGGGGGAAAGAAAAAGAAAGAAAAAGAGAGAAGAGAGAGAGGAAGGAAGAGAGAAAAAGGATTTCCGGGCCAAACTCCGCGGGATTCGACTCAGGATCGTCGGATTTTATCCACAATGCAAGTGTTTACTTGCTTTATTTATTTTTAAGCATAAATCTCATATCGTAGTTGGTAGTGATACACCACAAAGATTTTTAGGATGGGTTTTTGTGAATTAAAATGGGTTTTCGGAAGCTAAACGAGTAAAACCCCCATTAATTTCCAATTCGAGAAACTTAGGAATTCATTGAATTAAATTTTGGATTATGGGTTCTAGGATGTTTAGAACCCCTATTTATATGTGTATATGTTGTTGGTTGGGGTTGGAGGAGGTTAGGAGAATAAACAAAAAGCTTGGAGGTATGTTAATGGCCGAAACAGTCTCGGAGAAGACGATGAACATTAACCAGCGTCATTACCAAATCGATTCGACCTAGAGGCGAATCGATTCGGCTCTTGGACAAAAAATAAAAATTGTATATCTTTTTGATATGGTCGTGTGGTCACCGACCGCGCATTTTTCTGATTTTTTTTGGATTTATAATTATTTTTCTACGGAATGCTGTCATAGATCGAAATCGTTAGTTAGAAATCAAACTTGATATTGGGAGAATTAAGGCTAGAATTATTTGGAGATAAATACTAGGGGTTCCTAAATATAGAGTGGGGACCTCTAGATTATTATTTGAGCGAAATGTAGTCATTGGGTTCGTGAAAATGGAATCTACGACCTATTTAAGTTAAGGGTGTTTGGTGACGAATATTCTTTGGGATAATTTCAGTGGGCATTTAGGCCTATATAATTATGCGTGTAGGAAAACATAATTATATCTATTATGGTTGGGTAAATCTTACGAGACTACTAGGATAAATTTGGGAATATATTTATGTACTTAGTGTGAATTGGTATAGTTGGAGATATCCAATAAATCCTTAAATGGGAATATGGTATTTATTATTTATCGAAGTGAGGAAATACTTTGGGTATAGTATCATGAGTGTGTGAATGTTTGAATATGATTATTTGAGAGAATCTTTGGTATTATTGGTCATCGCTATGTGTGATTGGCAATTATGGTCATTTATATATATTCAAGGAGCAATATATAGTATATATACTATGTGATTAAAGTAAATATAAAATATGATACGGATATGTATATATCTATGTGTGGATGGTGTATATATATATATATATATATATATATATATATATATATATATATATATATGTGTGTGTGTGTGTGTGTGTGTGTGTGTGTGTGTGTGTGTGTGTGTGTGTGTGTGTGAAGCATACCCCCTCTAATGCTATAATGGGAAGTTTCGCGATGAGAGTGAGCCCTTGGCTTGAGGAGAAGGGTGTGGTAATTCCCCATATCAGAGTCGTCCAATATTATTTGTGTGAATTTATTTTTGGGGGTGAGAAGTCGTGTGTATGTGTTGTTCTCACTTGACCGGTTAGGAACTATGATCGCTTCCCATATGTTGTGACCTATGACCACGAAGTAGGTGATATTTAGTCCTACCGGTGGTCCCCAGGATGGTATGTGAGTGATGCCCTTGAAGGTGATATCATTGAGAGACTGCATCCTCGAGTTATAGCTCGCTGGGATGGTTATTATTCTTGTGTGTATGGTATACTATTGGAATGATTATTATACCGGTGTGTATGGTATACTACTTGTGCATGAGAACAAGATATTATATATCTCTATTAGGGTCCGTTTGGTTGCATATAGGCAAAAGAGTGGGCATGGCAAATTTTGCCTAGTTTTTTTCACATGACGCTATCAAACAACCATTAGGCGAAATTAAAGTCAATCCAATTAATTTATTTAAAAACAGTTTTTATATTATATTCAAAAATGTTAAAAACAGTTTTTACAATATTTTTATATTACGATTTTTTAATAAAATTGTAAAACATTTTCTTAACAAATTTTTATAATATTAAAAACAGTTTTGAAAATATTACAAAACAATTTTTAAATATCCACAACAGTTTTTTTTAACTATTTAAAATATTTTTTAATTTTGTTTTTAAACTTTAAAACTGTTTTTATATTATATTCAAAACAGTTTTTAAAAATGTTAAAAACTATTTTTACAATATTTTTATATTACGGTTTTTCAAAAAATTTGTAAAACATTCTCTTAACAAATTTTTATAATATTAAAAACAGTTTTTAAAATATTACAAAACAATTTTTAAATATTCACAACATTTTTTTTAAACTATTTAAAACAGTTTTAAAAAATGTTTATTAAAACTTTAAAACAATATTTATAATATATTCAAAACAGTTTTTACAATATTTTTATAATACGTTTTTTAAAAAAATTTGTAAAACATTTTCGTAACATTTTTTTCTAATATTAAAACCAGTTTTCAAAACATTACAAAACAGTTTTTAAATATTTATAACAGTTTTTTAAGTATTTAAAACAGTTTATAAAATTATTTGTTAAAACTTTAAAACTGTTTTTATAATATATTCACAACAGTTTTTAAAAATGTTAAAAACAGTTTTTACAATATTTTGTTAATACGGTTTTTAAAAAAAATTGTAAAACATTTTCTTAACAATTTTTTATAATATTAAAAATAGTTTTTAAAACATTGCAAAATAATTTTTAAATAGTCATAACAGTTTTTTAATTATTTAAAACAGTTTTTAAATTATTTTTTAAAACATTAAAACTGTTTAAGAAGTTGACAAATTTGTTGGCAAATATTTCCCACTCAAATAGGTAAGCAAAATTTGCCCACTGATTGTGCATAGAAGGTGTTGTACATTGGCAAATAATGCCTAGGCAAATTATGCAACCAAACAGTTAAAATGTGGGCAAATTTTCATATTTGCCAACTTTTTGGCATTTGCCTAGGCAAATTTGGCCAATCAAACGGACCCTTAGAGTAAAGAGATAAAAGAAAGATAGATTTAATTCTCCTTTCGGGAGATTATATCCGGACTCAAAATGTGATATGTATATGAAAGTAAATATGAAAATCTATATAAATATGAGTATATATATATATATGTGGTGTACTGAGGGTCTAATGGATCTCGACGATCGACCTTGCCACATAGTAGTGTATCGGGGGGGTTCCTTGTTTAGATTCCGCTTCGCAAGACACCCCATGCACGAACATGGCATAGTGTTTAGACTGGGGAGAAGTTTAGCCCTTAGTACTTGGTTTTCTTAGAAGTATCTAAAGTTTGGGGGTGACGGATTAGTTAGGCAGCGTAGCTTGACTAGGATGTTGAGAGGGATACATTGGGTGTGTACTATTAGAAGAGAGGTGAGGGGTATCTAATGGGAGTGCGATACCAATTTATATATGAGATAAGAAATATTTTTTAAAAATAAAGCATTTATGAACTTGCAAAATATTTTCACAACTCGGGCTCTGACCCATTTCTATATTTTCCTCTCCTGCTAGATATTATATATATAGGTGTCAAGACACAGGGACGCCTGGATTCGAGTCAGACGTCTGCTGCAGCAGCTGTGGATGCATGCAGGTTTATTTTTTACGCTTCTATTATTGTGCTCTAGATAGGAGGTAATGTATAAACATTCGGGCTAATAACCCAACTGCATTTATTTATTCTTTCACCGCCTTTTAGTGCGGTTATTCGATATGGTTGTATGATGTTTATACCGAGTGTTCGGTTATTTTCTTTCATTTCAGTTTCATATATTTAAACTGTGTGAATGTTTTAATTGATTAATTGTTTAAAAAGATTCGTTAAATAAAATTTTGACACCAGCCTAATAGATTATTAGTAATTAATTTGGTTTTCGACAGTGATGCTAAGAATGAACCATATGCGACTCCTATTTTAATTTGGTACAGGAGTGGTCGCCCGATATTTTATTAGGCGGGTTGTCACAAGTAGGTTGGTTTCAAGGGGTTACATCGGTTATCTAGTTATGGGATAAATAACTAAGGGGATTAAATTAAGGCGTTAGCCATTCACATTAGGAGTGGGGTGAGGATGTCCTCAAGGGAGTGCGACACTAACTAAAATATGAAGAGCATGCATACATATTTATTACTGCAAGTTAGTCATTTGATAAATATTTTTCCAAATGTTTTGGGTTCTAACCCTTGCTATAAATATTTTAAAAACCTTTAAGTGTCCAGTCACAGGGACGCGAGGCTTGACTCATTCCAGGGATCCGTTGCTGCAGCATATGTGGATGTGGCAGGAGTTTGATAGACGCCTCGTTCTTTTCATTTCTTATGTAGGAATTTCTTATCAGTTACTCGATCATTTTGCTCACAGCTTTTTTTAGTATTTATGTCAGATTTATTGAGATTTATTATTATCTGTCTTTACTTTTGTTGGATTTGAGCCGATGGTTTATTCGGTCCGTTTATTTAGTTGTGAATGGTTGAATTCAGTTAATTGTGATTGTTTAAATTATTTTGTTTCCGCATGAGTATTTCATTAAATTAATGAAAGATAAAACTTGGCACCAGTCTAATTTTCTCACTTAGGTGGTTAGTAATTAAAAAGGTGACAGTGATGCTAAGAATGAACCACCTGAGAAACCTGTTCTAATTTAATTTAGGACTGATCACCCGGGGTTAATTAGGCGGGGTGTCACATCGGTCCAAGTACCTCTCGTACCTAATGATGGATTATCGGTTCGGAATGTCTCCTTGAACCATCAATCAAATCACACATATTGGAGGCAAACATAGCACTAAGTTTTTGGGGCTGCACACATACCTAATATACCCAAATGATTTACCGTCGTCACTATTTCTCGCACATAGTTATCCATTATCAGCACTATGCCTTGGGGAACAAATCCAGACCTCACTAGAATTGTCAAGGTGGGATCGCCCATTGCGCGGGACCTCCGTGATAGCAAGTAGCGTAGGTATGCTAACATACACAAAAAGCACATAATAGGCACAAACACATCCTAACGATATGTATATTCAGTATAGGCAGACACACGACCTATAATAAATTCGTATAGGTATACACTCAACCTATTATAATCCGTATGTTACACTCTCACCTATAATAACCACCCCATGCTTAGTATTTATCTCTCGAGTACTCACCGTACAATTTATTCACATTTATACTTCTCAATTATATTTACCCGAACATCTACTCGAAGAGTCCTCCTCATCCTTTAAGAAGTTTCAGAAGTTAACACCTCACCATTCTACTGGTACTAATCCTTAGGTAATCATTTATTCTTCCCGTAACCCAATTCATAAATTTCTGATACGAAACACAATCGGTTAAATCTCATAGTCCCTAGTCTATTTTTATCATCATTATGAATAAGTCTAAGCCTTGACTATAAATCTATTGAAATTCCCAAAGTCCTCGTATAGTCCATTACTCATTTTATACCCTGATTTAATTTCTGACTACAGATTTCGATCTCGGACACCCTTTCGTAGGAAAATCATAACCAATTAAAAAAATAAAAAAAATACGAGGTCGGTCCCCACGCGATCATAATGAAAAGATCTACAAATTTAATTATTTGACAAACAGGTAAATTGAACTGGTTCGGCCTCAAAACCAAACCGGTTCGCCATACCTGATCTGCGAACCTTCTTCTCTAAATTATTTTTCCTCCATTTTTTACACCTCAAACCTTCATGAAACCTCACCAAAATTCAAACCAACATAATTAGTCACTACTTAGATGTATAGGAATTGTTTCCAACATAAACTAGTCATTAATTCATCAAGAATTCAATCCATGAATCGATTATCCTCTAAAATACATAAAACCCTAGTTTCTCATGTTCTTCACATCTTTTAATCAAGAATCCATATTTTTCTATTATAAATCATCCCAAACCCTCTGATTTTGTGTCACCAACATTAATAAATATAACTTCATGCAATGCTACTTCCATTCATAGTTTATACCCACCCAAATTCATATTAAATCTTTCATAAACATGTAAATCAAACCTTATTCAACATAGGTATTATAACATGCTTGATATAAATGCAAGATAAATACTTGCCTCTTAATTAAAGGTATGACTTTGTTTGTTGTTGATGACTTTTTTATCTTTCCCTTCAATCCACTCTCCAATGATGTTTGTCGTGCAAGAACCACTTGAATCCTTCCTTAAGCTTAAAAAATGGCTTCTCCATCTTCTCTAATGGCCTCCTTTTCTTTTCTATCTTTCTAACCCTAGACTCTCCCAACTATATGCTAATAAAGGTCTTGTAAACTCTTAGGTATCTTTACCTTATTTTTTCAAATGACCAAAATGCCCTCATACGATGCCGGTTTGGCCTAAAATTGACCCGGGACCCAAACTAAACCCCTGGGTATACTATTTTGACTATTTTGACCCTTTCAGGATCAACCGTGACCTGTAAATAGTCATCCGAGTCACTTTATAAAATCATCTTATTTCCACCTCAATATACGACACGCATGAAATAAAAATAAATCGAATTAATTTAAACTCCAAATCACCAAATTAAATAATTTCTCATAATTAAATAAATCCCAAATCACTGATTTAAATATATTCTAAATCGCTAATTTAAATAAATCCTATATCCTCTAAATTATGGGGTGTTACAACTGTCAACCCATTGGCACACAAATTACTTTCTTTGTTGAGCTCAAAGCAGTCATCATTGGCATAGAGCTTGCCTTTACTAGTGGATGGACTCATATTTGGATTAAATCAAACTCTTCCACTGTGGTTGCCTGCCTTGCCAATAATAGCTTCACTCCTCTCGAGCCTATCCTTATCTCCCGGCACAATAGTAAGTATAAACTCTCACAAATGAGGCACTTCTTGGCTTTTGGCCATGCTTTTTGTCCTGCTTTGCTGCTGCCCCACCACTTCAAGCCTCACTTTGGCTTGACTCTTGGACCTGCCTTGCTGCCCTAACTCTTAATGCCTCAGAACTTGGCATTCTCATTATGGCAGTTGCTTGGACCTATAAATGCATCATATGATTCAGGTTTTTAGGAACAACATGATCTTGATAAAAGTTAGAGCTTAAAAGCCAAATACACATGAAGAAATAAGAATATGTTAAAATGTTGGGTTTTCAAAGGAATTTTTTTTCATAATACGTGATTCTAAAGTTGTGTATTTTGAACTATCACATTCAAAAAGTCACGAGTTAAGTAAATGATCATGGCAACCAAATTCGGATTAACTTTCTTGACAAATAGATTAAAGGTTGAAATTCATAATGACTAAAATGAACCAATCAAACTAATGTGAGAAGTCTACATAACTTATAACTACACAAACTCCCATAACAACAATGTGATTAAAATAGACCGAAGAAAATCAAAAGATAATTAGAAATGTACCATTTCATAAGGAGAAAGATAAGAAACTTTGGTGGTTAAAAGAGGAAAATCAAAATGAACTGTAAGTACCTTCAATACTTATTCATTGAGAAGAATACGAATAAAATGGGTAGAGAGGTAGTGGGTTAGGTTATGAGGTATTTGGTTTTGGTTTCGAGGAAAGTTGGGGAAATACTCCCGCCCGATCTTTCCTTAACCTTTTTTTTCCGTTTTTTTCTTTCTTTAATGACTTTTGCAAATGTACTGATATATTGCAACAATTTTTTTCTATTTGTAACGAAATTTGGTCGTTAAAATTTTTTAATGGACTAAATCCGTTACAAACATAAAAAAATTCCGTTACAATTTACTTGTTTTGGTGTAGTGTTGCTAAGCTATTACTCCTTTATCTCTCCTAGGTTTACATTAAACTTCGCTTCTCCTATCTCTTCTTCCATTAAATAGGTATAAGTTATTTTTTATTCATTGTCGTAAGCTTGATACTTATTACTTGGTTGATTATAAAATCTTGGATTCTCATTTATTGAAGAAGTTTTAGTTTATACCTTCTTTTGAATGGTGTCTTATATCTTGTATTGCTTTCTTTCATCATGCATGCTTTGTTTACCATGAGTAGCTCATTCCTATAGATTAGGGATCGTAATCCCATCATGTATGCTTGAACTCCAAAGCTAGGTTTTGGTTTTAAACCATTTTTATTTAAGCTTGTGTGTTGATATTAGAGTGTCATAACCTATTGATTTCCCTTGTTAATCAATGGTATTGTTTGAATATTTCCTACAAATTCAACCCATTAGTCTCCACAACTAATTGAACTTTAATATTTCGTTGTTGAGTTTGATCTCTACATGGTTGATGTTTAGTTTCAATTGAGTGTGATCATTTCTAATTGAATTGAACAAAATCCTTCTAATTCTTTAACTAGTCCAAGGTAGGGGGATGATCCGTAAAATCTATTCGCCATTTTAATCTCCTATTAGTTTAGTTCTTCCTATGAGTGTTTTTCATAAATACTCCTTTGCATAACATTTGTTTCACACATACATGAATAGTTATAGTTTCAATACACTCATCCACTCTTATTATGTTTTACACGTAATTTTTGTGATGTATAGTAACTTTATGTAACTCGAGTGAGTTAATTTCTAAGAGTTCAATCCCTGAGAAATTAATCCCAGACTTATCCGATTATTACTTATTGCGATTGATTTGATCTTGAATCAAATATAGTTTTCAAAGCATCAAGTTTTTAGCACCATTGCGGGGGATTGGAAATAATTTTAGGTTATACTATGATTCTATACCCGTATTCGTTCCTAGTGGTCACTGTGACAACATGGTCACCAAAACATTTCACTATATCATAAATGCATAATGCGAATGACGATAATGAAATTCCCATATTGTGATGTCCTTTTATTGAGCGTTTTGATTATTGGAGACCTTCTCATATTCCCTCTGTGATCTCACATTCCCAAACCAAATCAAAATTTTTCACTATGGGAAACAATATCAGTGATTATAGTAGTAAACAAGAGGTGGAATAACCATATCATCCTGTGAGAGACTACCTTAAATCGGAGAGGGCCACCTTTCCGTTGTGCATCATTTTCCCTTACAATGCAAGGAAATTACGCTTTTAGAATGGCATGATAAAATTGTTGCCCACATCTCACGGTATGGAAAGTGACTAACCCTATTTTCACGTACGTGAGTTTGAGGAGGTGTGCGCTACATTTAGCGAACAAAATTGTACCCAAGATGTCACGTCTCAAACTCTTCCCATTTTCTCTTAAGGATAATGAAAAAACTTGGCTTTAGTTCCTGGCTCCAAATTCTATTAGGAATTGGTGTGACATGTAAGCCCAACTCTTAAAAAATTCTACCCAACCCATCGAACTAACACTCTACGGGTCCAAATCTAAACTTTCGACCAAAGCAATATTGAGACCCTTGAGAGATGTTGGGAGAGTTTTAATGATCTCTTGGGTAAGTTCCCCCACTATGGTTTTGAAAAATGGAGACTTATCTATTTTTCTCTCAATAGGCTTACCCTCAAATCCAAACAAATAGTGGAAACTATGTGTTTGGGGGAATTTTTTATCTTGGACTTGAATGATGTCGAGTAACACTTTAAATATTATGCAAAGACGACTTAATCATAGGACACTTCAGACCAAACAAATTCAATCTGTGTTCTTGTAATTCATGCACCTCTAGCCATAGGATGTATCACCTCACCTAAGAGGATGATATATTTATGAGATTTTCTCAACTAACAAAAATATTGAGGGGATGGATTTAAAGAGTTAGGATTCCACCATTCTAACTTAAACTTTAATTGAGGAAACATGTGCCATTTGCGACATCGGTGATCACCTGACCAAGGATTGTCCCACAATACCAACTTACAAAGTGATTCTTCCCGATCAAGATAATGAAATGGAAACTTTTAAAAAGTCATACATGACTCCTCTTGGATAGGGGTACAACCCATCGTAGAGAAATCATCCCAATTTTCATTTTGACCAACCCCCATAACAACCTCCTCCCTTGCCTCATAATTACCAACCTCCTCTCCCACCTCATAATTATCCACCTCCTTACCCACAAGCACCTCCACTACAACTGTTGTAAATCCAAGGTCCTCCTCCTATTTCTCCTTATGTTCCTCCACACAAAAAGATTTTTGAAGATAATCTTCAAACTTCTATGCAAACTCAATTGAACGTAAATAATCAAAATGCGCAATCATTTGCGGAAATTAAATTACAAATATCAAAGTCGACTAATTCATTGAGTATTCAAGAAAAAGAGGAAATTTCCTTCTTAACCCCAAAGGAATCCTCAACGTCAAACCAATGTAAATATTGAGAACTCGGATTCTTCGCACAATCAAGCAAAAACTATCACTACTCTACGAAGTTGGAAAGTCATTAATAAGACAATCCCACCCACCTCAAAATTTTAAGGAAGTCTCACCTGACCCCATAGAGACCAAGAATGCTTCTCTCGATGAGAGTAATGAGGATCCACAAATGAAGATAGATTTGGTTGTAAAATGCCCCATTCATATTCCTTATCCCCAAAGACTTTTGACTCCTAAAAAGGAGACCCATAATGCTGACATCTTGGAGATGTTTAAACAAGTTAAAATAAACATCCCTACTCTCGATGCAATCATGCAAGTTCCCGCTTATGCCAAGTTCCTCAAGGAATTAACCGTGGTAAAGAGAAAATTTTATGTGAAGAAAAATGCATTATTGTCTCAAAGTATGATCTCGATCATTCAATATGAGTTGCCTCCACTATAAAAAGACCCCGAATGTCCCACCATCTCATGTGTCATTGGAGAGTTAAAAACGAGCAAGCGTTTTCTGATTTGGGTGAAGATAGTGATGTCCATGAGGTAGACCTCATTAAGGAGATTGTCCAAGAGCACATTAATGATTAATATTCTGAGGACCCTCTCGAGGCATGCTTAGTTAACTCACCTGATTTTGGAAATTATTATTCCCATTATGATCATGAAGTTAAACTTGTGAGTTCTTTTCTTGATGAGATGGATAAAGTGGAGGAAGAAAAGTGGTGTTCCAATTTTAAGAATTCAACCCTTCAAGATTCTTATAAAGAGCCCTCGATTGTGTGATTTCTAAAGCTTAAACTAAAGCATTTGCCATCCAACCTCAAGTATGTTTATTTAGGTGAGGGTGAGACATATCCCATTATTTTCTCATCCAAACTCGATGAGGGTCAATAGGTAAAGTTGATGAACTTATTGAAAAGGCATAAACATGCCTTTAATTAACTATTGCTGACTTAACGTTAGTAAGTCCTTTGATTTATACGCACAAAATACACCTTGAGGAGGAAGCCAAACCCATTCGGGAGATGCAATGTAGATTGAATCCCATCAATAAAGAGGTGGTGAGGGATGAGGATATTAAACTTTTGGATACGAATATTGTATACCTGATATCGGATAACAAGTGGGTTAGTCCGATTCAAGTGGTTCCTAAAAAATTAGGAATCACCTTTGTTAAGAACACTAAAGGATTTTTTATCTTGAAATGCACCACCATTGATGGCACGTGTGAATTGACTAATGGAATATCAATGCCATGACCCGAAATGATCATTTCTCCCTTCCATTTATTGACCAAATTCTCGAATGCATGTTAGGTAACCCTTTTTTCCTTTCTCGATGGTTATTCCGGTAATGACCAAATCGAGTTAGACATCCAGGAGCAAGAGAAGAATACTTTCACATGACCTTTTGGAACTTTTGCCTACAAAAGTTTATCTTTTGTTTTGTGTAACAAACTGTCCACATCTCAAAGTTTTATGTTGAGTATGTTTATATATATGGTGATAGGGGTCTTAAGGATTTTGTGGACAATTTTAATGTCTTTAGAAAGTCGTTTGGCCATTGCTTCTCCATTCTTGAAAATGTCTTATCGAGATGTGTCATTAATAATCTTTTCCTTAATTGGGGTTAGTCGCACAAGCAGAGTTTAAGGCTAAAATTGATTAAGCTTAACGGGTAATAAAAGCTTATTCGGATAATGATATCTTGTCATGGAAAATTAGGGGAATGTAGGACCAAGACCAATAGGCCTTGAGTGTATACCTACTGAGTTTACTTAAGGGACAATTGGAAATCATTTGGGCATTGGGAAACACTCGGGATTATACAATAAGAAGTATTATGCTACGTAGAATATTTGAGAGTCACTATACTACGTATGGATTATATTATATATGTTGCGTGTATACCTATAACGATTATATAAATATATATATGGGTGGTGTGTATACCCATTGTTTGAACTGTATGTGTAATCAAACCTAGGCTATTTTCTCTCACGAGAGGTTTTGTGTCGTGGATAATCTTATTCTGATGAGCCCAATTGGGGAATATTGACTTGTACCTCAGGACATACAACTTAGGAATTGAGCACCACTTGTGTGAATAAGGGTGTGATCGTCCATTTGGGTTTGTTAGGTATGAACGTATCCCAAAGGCTTAGAACTATACTCTCCTCTAATACTGTGTGAATTAAATTATGGTTCGAGGGAGATTATTCGAACCAGTTTACTTATATAGTGAGTGATGTACCAGGACTTGATAGCAGAGTACGCCCGCACCTCATGTCTCCACCTAGGGTTGTTGCAAGCGTATATATGGTAAGAATGATGAATGTGCATATTTATATATACGTGTGATTTATCCTACTAGGATCGTATTCGTAAATAAGAAAGATAGTGATATCTTAAATAACCATAGTTCATCTAAAACTATATATTTACTGGTGATTCCTAATGAACATAAAGACCTGGAAATGGAATCATCGTATGGTATGGGCAATACGGAGGGGCACTATAAATTATTAGACGCAAAGATATGTAAGCCAGACTAGTTAGGTGGGTAGTATAACTAGGTGGGATAGAGTAGTACGTTAGGCGTGCACATTAGTTAAGTGGTGAGGATCTCAAGTGAGGGAACGCGGTACTAACATGTATTTAATATCTTATCTTGATGCATTTTAAAAACTTGATAAAATTTTTCAAACTGTTTTACTTGGGCTCTGCCCCATTTCAAATCCTTTTTGTAAAAACAATTTTAGGTGCCCAAGCATAGGGATGATAGGCCTAGGAGTTCCTATATTTGATGTGTTGCAGCTGATGTGGAAGTTACAGAGCCTTGCTATTAGACGCCTCCACATTTATTCAATTCTTAGTTGTCTTCATTTATCTAAGTCGGGCATGTCGCCCATTCTTAGTTGGATATTATTTGCAGACACTTCGTATTTCCAGTACTGATTTAGACTTTACTTATGGATGACTGTATTTGGATTTTATCTGAAGTGTTATTCCAGAGTCAGTTATTTATTTATGTCGTTATCTCATTATTCATTTTTATGTGCATGGAAATGGTGAATAATATATTTATTCCGATTATACTTACTACATGTTAATAATAAAGATTAAAATTTTGACACCGGGCCATTACGGTATTAGTAAAATAAATTGAACTTCGACAGTGATGCTAAGAATGACACCATTAATGATCCTGTTTAATTTAATAATGGATTGATCACTCTGGATTAGAATTGGTGGGGTTTCACAGATGGTATCAGAGCCATCTGTGACATCATGATATCTTGATTTATTCTCGAACTGAGGAGGAGCATGCCGAGCATTTGCGTCAGGTTTTACAGACATTGTGTGAGCAGCAGTTGTATGCGAAGTTTGAAAAATGAGGGTTTTGGCTGCGTGACATACAATTTTCGGGGAACATTATTTTTGAGTTGGGTATATAGGTGGACCCGAGTAAGGTATCAGCGATGAGGGAGTAAGGATAGCCCACGACACCAATAGAGGTGCGCAGTTTCTTGGGACGTTCAGGCATGAAAGTCACATCGTCTTCACCTGTGCTCGTTCCCACCAGCCAAGCAGGTTTTATCTAAATTGGTATACCTGGTCTTGTAGTCAGTCATTTTATTACTAAGGTAACGATTTATTAGGGGATTCTCAAAGATTGCAGGTCCATTAATTAATTTGACTCGCAAGGGTATACTATTTGTTTGGGATGATGCTTGTTCATTGGCTTTTGATGAGTTGAAGGACAAGTTGACTTCAACACCCATAGTCGCACTTCCCAGGGCAGGAATGGAGTATCTTGTTTTCACTGATGCGTCCCTACAGGGACTTGGGGGGGTGTTATTGTAGGAGGATCGGGATATAGCTTATGCTTCCCACAAGCTTAAGCCTTAAGAGAGGAATTTCCCCACCCACAACTTGGAGTTAGTGGCAGTCGTGTTTGCGTTGCGGATTTGGAGACATTATTTGCTGAGGGAGAGATTTCACTTGGTCACAGATCATAAGTCATTTCATTACTTGTTCCCTCAGAGAGAGTTGAATATGCGTTAGCGTAGGTGGCTTGAATATATATATATACATACATTGCTTGAAGTTTTGGCACCGATTTACTCTACCTATTGAAGAGTTCGTTTGGGTTTTCTTCTAAATCCCTCAAATAAGAAGAAGCTTGTTTTGTTGCGGCATTCTCACATGGTGAAAGGCACTATGTGTGGTTGACGGTGTACCTATTGTCTCATTGGTGAAGACCAAGATTCCGGTGGAGCTCCGGGGTTGTCTACTTGGCAGAGGTGTTTACAAGAAGACGCGTCAAGGATTGAAAGGGGTCGAGTCGAGGAAGTAAGTCATCTGTCTTGTAATTTTTAAAACCATACTTAGTGGACTTAAGGCTAGGGCCGTCTGAAGTTGTTTCCCGTTGTGGGTTTTTCCTCATACATCGCGGCGTAGTGAATTAATTATTTATTTTATCTTTTGCAAAATCACCAAGAACGCATGCTTAGGTAAAAAGATAAAATTGGTTTAATTTAATCACTACTTATTTAATTTGGTGCAAAATAAATTTGGGTAATGTTTATGTGAATTTAATTCAAGTCGTTAATTTAATTTATTAAAATTGGTTTGGCCTAACTTGGTAATATTAAAAATATGACTTAGGCAAATTTCTAGGACTTGGGTTAATTTAATTGTGTTTAAGTGAAATTAATAGTGCATGTGTTTTTCATCATATTTCACTTGGTGTAATTTTAATTTGACAAGAAATTAAAATTTGTTTTTGTTGAACCATCATTCACTTTCGCATCCATTTATAAAAGGAAATTGATTTAATTTTTGATAAGTTTTCAAAAATTGGGGTTCTCAAGAAACACTTGGGATTATACAATAAGAAGTATTATGCTAAATAGAATATTCTAGAGTTACTATACTACGTATCGAGTATATGATATAGGTTACATGTATACCTATAATGATTTCATAAACATATGGGTGGTATGTATACCTATTGTTTGAATTGTATGTGTAATCATACCTAGGATACTTACTATAACGGGAGGTTTCGCGTCATGGACACTCTTATTCTGTTGATCCCAATTGGGGGAATATTGACTTGTACCTCAAGACATAGAATTTAGGGATTGAGCACCACTTGTGTGAATAAGGGTGTGACTGACCATTTTGGTGCGTTAGGTATGCACAACTAATGTGGAAGTTGCAGGACCTTGCTATTAGACCCCTCCAGATTTATTCACTTCTTAGTTGTCCTCATTTATCTCAGTCAGGCATGTCGCCCATTCGTAGTTGGATATTATTTGCAGAGACTTTTTATTTTCAGTTATTCCCAATTATTTCCAGGTTTTATTTAGACTTTACTTAAGGATAACTGTATTTGGATTTTATCTGGATTGTTATTCCAGACCTAGTTATTTATTTATGTTGTATCTCATTATTCATTATTATGTGCATGGAAATGGTGAATCATATATTTATTCCCATTATAATTACGGCCTGTTAATAATAAAGATTAAAATTTTGACACCGGGCCATTAGGGTATTAGTAAAATAAATTGAACTTCGACAGTGATGCCAAGAAGGGCACCATTAATGATTTCCGTTTAATTTAATAATGGACTAATCACTCGGAATTAGAATAGGCAGGGTTTCACAGATGGTATCAGAGCCATCTATGACACCATGACATCCTGATTTATTCTCGGACTGAGGAGGAGCATGCCGAGCATTTGCGTCGAGTTTTACAGACACTGCATGAGCATCAGTTGTATGCAAAGTTTGAAAAATGCGGGCTTTGGTTGCATGAAGTACAGTTTTTAGGGCACATTGTTTCTGAGTGGGGATATCAGTGGTGTCTAAGTCTATAAGTCTGTATATGTCTTCTGTAATACCCTAGCTAAAATTATACGAAAAAGGGTTTTTCCCCGAAGGTGTTTTTTCTCATATCTCATGTGATTCGTTGTTTGTTTAATTTAGATTCAAAATCTTACATGCTTAGCTTCACCTAATTAATCAAGATAAAATTGGATTAAAATTGGACTTGGTTTTTTTGTGACCTAATTTACGGATTCTACCGTTGACCATATAATTGGACCACTCTGCACATTTTTCAAATTAGTATTAGAGCTTGTTTTACAATTCATTTAAATGAGTTAGATGGTTATATGGAGAAGTCATACAATAGGCCAACTATGTTTCATGGCACAAATTATGAATATTGAAAATATCGGATGGGATCATCTCTAAAATCGATCGACGAGTGCGTTTGGCTTTCAATGAAAGGGGGTGGACTCGTTCTACCATGACTAATGCAAATGTCATTAGTCTCAAGCTAGTCACAAATTGGACTGAAGATGACTTTAAATTAAGTAATTTTAACTCTCTAGGTTTGAATGTAATTTTTGGTGCTATCACACCCAACGAATTTCATCGCATCATGACGTGTACCAAGTCTAAAGAAGCTTGGGATATCCTCCAACTGACACATGAGGGTACCAATGTTGTTAAACCTTCTAAGATTCAAAACCTCACGCATAATTTGAGACTATACACATACTTGAAACTGAAACATTAGATGAATTTTATGCTTCTATATCTGATATTGTGAATTCTTGTTTTAATTAGGGTGAGCAAATTCCAAATATGAGAGTTGTTAAGAAAATTTTGAGGTCACTCCCATCTCGTTTTAATACAAAAGTTACCATCCTTAACTCTTTGGGAATTCTAGACGCAATTAGTCTAGAAGAACTTGTAGGTGCTATCCAAACTTATGAATTGAACATGTTCCCCAAGACCCAAAAGAAAAAAGAAAAAGCATTAGCTTTCAAATCTAAATTAAAAAAGGAGGATGTTTCTGACTCCGATCTTGAAATTGATCAAGATGATCTTGCCTTGTTTGCTAAAAAATTAAAAAGTTTTTTAAATTCAAAAATCAAAGTTCAACTAAATCGTAAAATAAAAAATATAAGAAAATAAAAATTACAAAGAGGGTAAGAAATTTAATGAGAATAATAAAAAGAAAGCTAGAGGTGAAAATACTAAGAAGGATGAATCGAAGAGGTGTTATGGGTGTGACGGGAAAGGTCACAAAACCTATGAGTGTCCCACTAAGATTAAGAGATAGGGCAAACGGAAATCCTCCTATAATGATACTCTAAGTGATAGTGATGTTAAATCGGTTGATTCCGGGCATGAATCACCGCATAGACATAACTTCACTGCGTTCATGGATAATCATGTTAGCACTTCAAGTATGTCACATGCTAATGATGATATCTTTAAGCATTATAACCTCGATAATGATTCAAATCGTTCTTGAGAGTTTGTGAGTGATGATGAAAATTTGAGTGAGGGAGAATGTGGTCTCTAATTTGAATACTTCAAATTTTACACCGAATCGTTAAAAATGAAAAAGCAAAATAAAAATTGGACTCTTAAGGTGTTGTCTTTAGAGAATGAGTTGAACATTTCTAGAGAGAGTGAGGCCTCGATGAGTCAATTCAAGATAATAAGAATCTCTTTGAGTGAGAAACTTATTTCGATGGGTAGGAAAAAGATATACTTAACCAACAAAGTGGATAGTCTTATGAGCGATCTTCAAGCATCATCGGTGATTCATGAGAAACTTGAAGCTCAATTTTCCAACTTGAGAAAAATCTCAAGCGTGCCTAGGAGGTCAAAGCCACTTTGGGGGAAATATTCAAAAAAGTTAGAAAAATGTTCTTAGGTCCCTCTTTAGGTTTTAAAGAGAGGCATGGAATGGTTACAATGGCTCATCTACTTCTAATACCACTCGCAAACCAGTTGCCAAGTTTGTGTTCTATCTTTACAGGCATCCACCTAACCCACCAAGGAGAACTCTGAGAACACACTATATGGTTGACTCACTTGAGTCTGGACTATACAGGAGTTCTAACTAGTTTGGATATGGTGATAAAATAGGAGAAGATTTCATGAGCATTTTCTCTAAGGTATCAACAAGATTCATCTTCAACATCATCCTATCCAAGACAAATGCATCTACCAAAAAGGGAAGTATTCTTATCACTTGAACACACTATAGGACACAATTCATGCATATAGGTGTTAATGTGTGTGCACAAATGATTGCATATTTTTAGGTATTTTTAAAATAATTTTAAAACTTTTTAAAGCAGTTTTAAACATTTAAAATCATGTTTTAAAATATTGTGGGCTTAATTTTAATTATTTTTATCCCTAAAAAATTCATTGGATTGAATCCGAAAGTGCTAGAGAATTTTGTGGGTGAAAAATGTATTTTAAATCTTCTAAAATACGTTTTTTTTAATCGATCACACCCTTACATGTGTTGTTCTTATAATGGCTGGATTTGATTTTTTTATATGTCTAAGAAGTAAGATACATTATCAACCCTTAGATAATAAGTTATTGGCGATGTGCATGTAATTGAATCAATCCTTGTGATATTCATTTTAGCCAATTAGAGTAAAAATAGAAGTGATGCATTAGTAGCCCTTAGATTCGAACGTTGAATCGTTAAATTGATCTTAGTCATTGATTTACTTCAAAGATCCAAATCCTTCTAAATCTAGTATAAAAAGCTAATTATGTCATCCATTTGAGAACTTTAGTCATTCGTTTAGTTGAGAGAAAAAAGAGAGAGTAGAGGGAAGGTGGAGAGAGAAAGGGGAAATAGTATAAAACCAGCCATTTTATTTCAAACCCGAAGTTTTCTCAGAAGCCAAACACGTTTCCTAAATAGTTTCTCATATCCGAAAACCTAAATTCTTGAGAGTTATAGGTTTTAGGTTTTCCAGTTGGTTTTTGGTGTGTGGTTTTCATGATTGAAGAATCTCTTCAACTTATATCTTTTTTAGGAACCACTCTCCTTGTAAATCTCACTTTTCTCTTTAGAAAGTGTGAGATTTTTCTATGAGATATAATTCACATATTATCTAAGATTTCTGTTAATCCCTTAGTGTTTGGATCTTGTTTTGTAAATGTCTATATTTGTATATCAACTCTCTATTTTCAAATAACTTTGAAAAAAAGACTTCCAATAGTCTAAAAGTTTTAGATATGAAAAGGTTTGCTTCAAAAAGTTTAAGTTTCACAGGTTGTGAAATTAGTTCGTACATAAATAAGTTTTGAAACTTTGGTATCTATTTTTTAGAAAGATTTTCTTTCAGATCTGAAAATAATTTGAAGTTTGATTTTCAAAAGATATTTGAAATCTTTGCATGCATATAGAATATATGTAATTTGTAGGATTTAATTATATAAATCTTGAAAGGAGTGAGCTGCATTTCTTGCATGTAGTTTTTAGTCACTTCACGTTCACTGTCACTCTCACATGAACA
This sequence comes from Sambucus nigra, assembly GCA_949130495.1. Taxonomy (NCBI): domain Eukaryota; kingdom Viridiplantae; phylum Streptophyta; class Magnoliopsida; order Dipsacales; family Adoxaceae; genus Sambucus; species Sambucus nigra. The sequence goes on from OX422223.1 coordinate 205,674,709, forward strand.
CATGGTTAGTGTGATTCACCTAAGAGGTTAAGGTTATTTGAGACACTGCAAACAAAAAGCAATGAGGAAGGCCAAGAAGCTTCCAGGAAGGTCTAAGAAGTCAGATTAGATATACCTTAGAGGAGGAGAGCTCGTATAGGTATAATTTCTATCTTAATCTTAGGATCTTGAATGCGTCCTTAGTGATTGTAATCTTGTAATCTTTGTTTGATTTTAGTGCATTTTTTGTTTTGAGCTGTAGAGACCTCCGAGAATGTTTCCCTTAATTTGGGGTTTTAGCACGTAAAAAACTTTGTCTCATGAGTGTGCTTTTTAACTCTTCACTATTACTACTACTACTACTACTACTACTACTACTACTACTACTACTACTACTACTACTACTACTACTACTACTACTACTACTACTACTACTACTACTAATACTACTACTACTACTACTACTACTACTACTACTACTACTACTACTAATACTAATACTAATACTACTACTACTAATACTAATACTACTACTACTACTACTACTACTACTACTACTATTACAACTTAGACTTAGGTTTAATTTTCCTATTTCCAAGAACTTAAATTACTTGTTCATAATCTTGAAACACATCTTATGTTAATTAATTCTGTTTTATAAAAAAAATTCCTCAAAAAGTAGTTCGGAACTTACTCAACTATTTTAACTTGTGTTAAACAACTTAGTAAGGTTTTCCATTTGGTATCAGAGTAGAGTACTTATTTTCCAAAAAATATTAGATCATGTGCTTTGAAACTCTTTTAAAAACATTTAATGAATGAGAAATTTAAGCCTCTTGGAAATTTGTCCAAGCCTCCCCTCTTTGATGGAACCAATTTTCCTTACTGGAAAGTAAAGATGATTTCCGTCATGCAAAGGACTTTGGGAGATGATGCCTAGGATGCTATAAAAAAATGGATATAATCATTCAACTAAGCCTGCTGCAGATGGTAGTAATATAAGAATTAAAAAACTCCTTAATGAGTTTTCCAAGGAAGAAAAACAGGCCTCCTTAAGTAACAATAAAGGGAAAATGCCATATTTATGTCTGTTAATGAAAATGAATTTAAATGCATATCTATATTTTCAACATCTAAGGTAGCCTGGGATACAATGGTCACTGCTCATGAAGGTGATACTCATGTTAAGGCTACCAAAACTCAAATGTTGATTCAAAAGTATAACACACTCCTTACTAAATTGCATGCTAATGGTATCATGTATGAAAGGAAATATATAGTTTCTATAATTCTTAGATCACTTCCAACTAAGTTTGTTAACAAACATTATGCAATTGAGGAAATACATAACCCAAACTTAACTCCAGAACTCCTTAGTAGTAAGCTTAGGACTATAGAAATGGAATTGGAATTTAAGAAACAACTTTCCAATAATCAAAAGAGACACACCAGTCCCAATGTAGTTTTTTAGTCTAAAGTGACCACACCACAGTTTGTTGTACCTAACATTGAGTTGAATTTCGATGAAGACTCTGACTTAGATAACTTGGATAATCAGATAGCCCTAATGTCTAAACATTTTAAGAAAATTTTTAAGTTTAGAAACAATGTTGCTTATAAACAAGGGAAGGCTGCTTATTCCAATTATTTTAATTACAGACCTCATGAGAGGAATCTAGACAAATACAACACTGATAAACCCAAGACTGATATGAAAAATGTCACATATCATAGAGGTGGTAAACAGGGCCATTTTGCCAAACATTGTAGAGTTAAACTGAACTACAACAATAATAAGGCCAATCTTTGTAAGAATTGGGATGGCTCAAGTGACTCTTAAGAAGATGAACTTGAGTCTTTCAATTCTTTTTACCCTTGTATGGATTTCTTTACTAAAATTATTTATTTTGATGATATGCCTCAGACTGATTCTGATGTCGTTATGCCTATATATGTTATGACTGATAATTTTTTACATGCTTGCTTACAAAATAATGTTGTTGATGGTAATTGTAAAAATTCTTCGACGATATGTGCGAGTCAAAATGATCGGTCTAATGACGAATTGAATGGTTGTGTGAGTATGATAATTGAACCACTAGGGGACACTTCACACACTGCACTAGAAGAGACTGAAAATGATGATTTACCTGACATTTACACACTTTACACAAAGACACTTAGGAAGAGCAGTAGACTAGAAAAGACTGTCAAGGAGTTAACTGAGAAAATAGAAGCTTTAAGCCTAATGGTAAAGCAGAACGCTGAGGACTATACTAATCAATGTTTGGCGTATGAAACTTAAACAAAAAAATTTGTCAGAAAAATTAAAAAACTTTCTGAATCAAATGAAGTTTTGGAAAATAAATACAAGGAAACTTTGATGAAATTGGAACAATCCAAAGAAAAGGTTTCAAGTGTCTTCAAATTTTTTTTCGAAGTTTGAAAACTATTCCAATTGTTAGATTATGTTGCCTTTAATAAAATGAATTCTGAAGACAAAACAAGCATAGGTTTTGATCAAAAAGTTAAGACACAAACCAAAACTTCTTAAAATATAAAATTTGTGTCTTCTGGAAAAAGATCTATTGACATATGTACTGATTTTCATGCCATAAAACTTGATTTTGAAAATAAACAATAAAGGGCCAGATATAAAGATGAAAAGTTATCCAAAGCCTACGATTGAACCTAAGGCTAAGTATGTTCGCCCCCCTATCAGGAGATTTGAACCTGAATTGAAAACTGTTAGAGTTAGACCTAGGGTCAATGTCCAGCAAATGGATAAACCTCTTTTTAAAGATTTTAAAAATCGGAGACAGCTGTCTAGCCACCAATAGTGTTCATATTGTGATGTTTATGGTCTCGATGAATATTTTCAAAACAGACTGTATAAGCCTATTTATAAATCATTGTTTACAAAAACTTTAACTATTCTATACAGAGAAAAAATAATCATGTACTTCCTAGATAACCCAATAAAAACTGTAACTATAGAAATAGGAAGAAAAGGTCCAACACTAAGAAGAAATCCAATAGAAAGAGTACTAGATCTAATTCTAAACCAAAATCTCACAAAACTTTTAAAACCATAGCTATATGGGTTAGAAAAGACGATCTAATGCCCCAGATGAGGTGTAATATATTTATAAGTGCTTTAAAAGTTAACCACACTGCATCTTGTTGGTATTTAGATTCTGGATGTTCCAAACATATGATCTAAGACGATATTAAATTATCTGACAGAACTGACTTCTTAGGAGGAAATGTTTTGTTTGGGGACGGAGTATCAACTCAGATCATAGGCAAATGAACACTTCAAGAAAAAGGACTTCATATTCTCAAATATGTCTTGTTATTGAAATGACTTCAAGCTAATCTGTTAAGTATATCACAATTTTGTGATTCCAACCATACAGTCACATTCTCAAAAACCACTTGCAAAATCTTAAATGAGAATGGTGATTGCATCCTTATTGGTCACAAGACCCCAGATAACTATTACACAGTAAATTTGAGTAATGAGACTTGTAGATTAGCTAGACTTGATGACAATGAAATCTGGTATAATCGTCTGGGTCACATAAATTCTTATAATCTTATCAAATTAAGCTCCCAAGATATAGTTAGAGGTTTACTAAAAATAAAATTCATTTCAAATGTTGTTTGTGGGCCATGTTAGGCAGGAAAAATAGTTAAATCTGCTCATAAGAAAGTTAAAAATACTCTCACTACAAAACATATAGAGCTTATCCACATGGATCTCATGGGTCCCTCTCGAACTGTAAATCTCTGTGGTAACAATTATATTTTGGTTATAGTGGATGATTTAACTCGATTCACTTGGGTAGCCTTTTTAAAACAAAAGTTTGTTACATTCAGAGAAATTTTAAAAATTCTTTTAAAAATTGAAAATGAGAAAGATACCCAAGTCAATCGAATCTGTAGCGAGAGAGGAGGTGAATTTAAAGACTTAGGCATAACAGAATACTGTAACTATAATGGTTACCAACATGAGTTCAATGCACTTAAAATACCACAGCAGAATGGTGTTGCCGAGCATTAAAATTTCACAATCCAAGAAATGGATAGGGTAATGATACATGCTAAGAACTTGCCAAAATACTTCAATGTTGAGGTAGTTCAAACATCTTGTCTTATTATCAACAAAGTGTACCTTAAAAAAATACCAAACAAACATCTTATGAACTTTGGTATGACAAAAATACCAATTTAAAATATTTTTGAACCTTTGGGAGTATATGTTATGTTTAAAAGACACGGAACACCTATCTAAATTTGAAACCCGTGGTGATAAAGCTATATTTTTGTGTTACTCCACTAATAGTCAGGCTTAGCATATTTATAATTTGCATACCAAAGTCATAATGGAATCGATAAATGTGATAGTGAGTGACACTAATGTTGAGAGTAAAGATCAAGGGCCATCCAAAGTGGATGAGTCTAAAAATAATTATAAGCTATGACTCTCTAGAGATAGTTGATCCTTTACCAACTAAGACAACCGAAGTAGCTAACTGGGTTTCTAAGGATTATCCCATAGATAGTATTGTTGGTAAACCTGAAGAGACGATGCGTACACGATCCTACTTACATAAAGTTGCTCATTTTGCATGCTTTGTTTCTTTGATTGAACCAAAGAATGTAAATAAAGAACTCAATGACTCATTCTGGATAATTGTTATGCAAGAAGTTCTCATTTAATTTAAAAGTCATAACGTACGGTATCACGTACCTAGGCCTAAAAATAAAGGGGTTATTGGCACTCGTTGGATTTTAAAAAATAAAACATATGAGTATGGGATGATAGTTAGAAATAAAGCTAGATTGTTGCCTGGGGTTATTCTCAAGTTAAAGGAATAGATTTCGAGGAAACGTTTTCCCCAGTCACACGCCTCGAATCTGTTCGCTTGTTCTTGGCCACAACTTGTCACTTACAATTCATCTGAAAGGCTTTATTGATCCTCATTACCCAAACCATGTCTATATATTGAAAAATGATTTATACGATTTAAATGAAGCCCCTCGATCAATGTAGGAATGCCTGTCAACCTTTTTAATCAATAAAGGGTTCCGACGAGGTGGCAATGATCAAACATTATATGTTAAAGTTTTTAACAAATAGGTCTTAATAGCTCAGGTTTACGTCGATGATATAATATTTGGTCCTACTTCCCCGACTGAAGTTAAATAATTTTTCAAAATTATTCATGGGGAGTTCCAAATGTCACTTATGGGGGAGCTTCAGTATTTCTTAGGGCTACAAGTCAAGCAAAAATCATATGGTTTATTCATTTCGCAATCTAAATATGCGGTAGAGTTAGTTAAAAAGTTTGGATTATAAAATGTCAAATTTGCTAGGACTCCCATAAGTACTTCAATTAAACTTTCTAAAGATGAACATGGGAAGTCTATAGATCCTACCCTATATAGAAGTATGATAGGTAGCCTGTTATACCTCACCGCCTCGCATCCAGATATCATGTATGTTGTGTGTGTTTCTGCCCGTTACCAAAGTGCACCTAAGGAAAGTCAGTTATAATGTGTCAAACGAATTATCAAAGATGTTAATGGCACAATCAATTTAGGCATATGGTACATAAACGAAACTTCTAGCACAATTATAGGATACACCAATGCAGATTGGGTTGGCTATTCTAATGACAGTATAGAACATCAGGTGCTTGCTATAATATAGGAAATATTTAGTAGGATGGAGTAGTAAAAACCAAAATTTCACTTCACTTTTCACAGCAGAATCTGAATACATAGTCGTAGGAAGCTCTCGTGCTCAACTAATGTGGATTAAGCAAATGCTTAGTGACTATGGCATTAATCAAGAAAAGCTACATCTCTATTGTGATAATCAAAGTGCAATAAATATCTTTAAGAATCATGTTCAACATTCACGCACTAAACACATTAAGATAAGACGCCATTTTATTCATGAATTAGTTGAATCTAAAGAATTAGAGATAAACTATTTACCCACAAAACTTCAATTGGCTGACTTATTTACTAAGCCATTAGACAACTTGCAATTTGAATATTTACGACAATCTATTGGTATGATTAGTCCTAAATAGCTGTCTATCAACCTTTAGTATATCCTTCGATTACACTCATGCTAATAATTAGTCTTCGAGGGTATAGGGTACGGTCGTATAAAAAATGACAAAGGACACCTCCTATCTCTGTTTTATGTAGGAGACTCTTGACGTAAACCGTTGATTATTATAGATTATTAGATGATTTATTATAATTCTTTATCTATTTCACCCATTTGTACATTTGAGAAAAAATGGGGGATAAATACATGAGTAACTTGATATAATTTTATCTCTCTTAACTCAATAAATATGCCATCTTAAATGTTTTTCTTTCATACATTACAGACATCATTTGTGCAGATATCACTGTTTTTAGGGTATTGGTCTGTATGATAGTTGAGTTGTGCATTTTCTTTCTCTTATTTTTGGTTCTAGAAGGGGAAAGGGTAGATAGCTCTTTTGTATAGGAAATCTAGGATTTTTATTTTTACCTATGAGTATGGGTTACTCAAGGGAATTTTATCTCCAATATCCAAAGGGGGAGATTGAGAACACACTATATGGTTGACTCACATTAGTCTGCACCATATAGAAGTTCCAACTAGTTTGGATATGGTGACAAAATAGGATAAGATTTCATGAGCATCTTCTCTAAGGTATCTACAATCAACATCATTATGTCCAATGAAAATGCATCTACCAAAAAGGGAAGTATTCTAATCACTTTAACACATTATAGGACACAATTCACGCATATAGGTGCATGTGCACAAATGATTGCATATTTTTAGGGATTTTAAAATAAGTTGAAAACTTTTTAAAACTTTTTTAAAATTATTTTTATACATTTAAAATCATGTTTTAAAATATTTTGGGATTAATTTGATTTATTTTATCCCTTAAAAAATGCCATGGGCAGACTTCGAAAGCGCTAGAGAATTTTATGGGTGAAAATTGTATTTTAAATGTTCCAAAACATACGTTTTTCAATCGATCACATCCCTAAACGTGTTATTCTTATAATGGTTGTTTTCTACGTTTCTAAGTAGTAAGCTAAATTATCAACCCTTAGATCATAAGTTATCAACGCTCTTTATGTAATTGAGTCAATCCTTGTGATATCCATTTGAGCCAATTAGAGTAAGAATAGAAGCGATGCATTAGTAGATCTTAGATTCGAACATTGAATCGTCAAACTGATTTTATCCATTAATTTACTTCGAAGATCCAGATCCTTCCAAAGCTAGTATAAAAAGGCTCCTCGGGTCAGTCATTTGAGAACTTTGGTCATTTTCTTAGTTGAGAGAAAAAAGAAAGAGTAGAGAGAAGGTATAGAGATAAATGATAAATAGTAGAGAGAGAGAGAGAGAGCGAGCGAGCGAGAGAGAGAGAGAGAGAGAGAGAGAGAGAGAGAGAGAGAGAGAGAGAGAGAAGTCATTTTATTTCAAACATTAAGTTTTCTCATAAGGCAAACGCCTTTCCTAAATAGTTTCTCATCTCAGAAAATCTATATTCTTAAGAGTTATAGTTTTTAGGTTTTCCAGTTAGTTTTGGTGTGTGGTTTTCGTGATTGAAGAATCTCTTCAACCTATATCTCTCTTAGGAACCACTCTCCTTGTAAATCTAACATTTCTCTTCAAAAATTGTGAGATTTTCTACGAGATATATTTCACATATTATCTAGGGTTTCTGTTAATCCTTTTCTGTTAAATCTTGTGTTGTAAATGACTATATTTGTAGATCCAATATCTATTTTCAAATAACTTTGAAAAAGAGACTTCCAGTTTGTCTAAAAGTTCCATATCTGAAAATATTTGTTTCAAAAAGATTAAGTTTCACAGTTTGTGAAATTAGTTCGTACATAAATAAGTTTTGAAACTTCGAGATCTGTTTTTCATAAAGATTTTCTTTCAGATCTGAAAATTATTTTGAAGTCTGATTTTCAAAAGAGATTTGAAATCTTTGCATGCATATAGAATATATGTAATTTGTAGGATTTAATTGTATAAATCTTGGGAGGAGTTAGATTTATTTCTTTTATGTAGTTTTTAGTCACTTCACGTTCATTGTCACTCTCACACGAACACATAGTTAGTGTGGTTCATCTAAGAGGTTGAGGTTCTTTAACCACTGCAAACAAAAAGCAAGGAGGAAGGCCAAGAAGCTGTCAGGGAGGTCTAAGAGGTCAGATCAGATATACTTTAGAGGGGGAGATCTTATATAGGTATAATTTCTATCTTAGTCTTAAGATCTTGAATGCATGCTTAGTGCTTGTAATCTTGTAATCTTTGTTTGATTTTAGTGGATATTTTGTTTTGAGTTGTAGAGACCTCTATAGATGTTTCCCCTAATTTGGGATTTTACCACGTAAAAAGCGTTGTCTCGTGAATGTAGTTTTTAACTCTTTACTAGTACTCCTGCAACTTAGACTTGGGTTTAATTTTAAAACCTATTTCCAAGAACTTAAATAACATGTTCCAAATCTTAAAACACATCTTGTGTTAACTGATTCTATTTTATAAAAGAGTTTCCTCAAAAAGTAGTTTGTAACTTACTCAACTGTTTTAACATGTGTTAAATAACTTTGTAAGGTTTTTCAAACTCATCCTAAGTTTTTTAACTAAGGTCGACCCAAAAAATCTATGTTTGTACCTATTGCAAATGAAGAGGTCACCTTAGGGAGTTTTGTTGAAAATTGGAAGAGTAACTCGTTCACATGCTCCCACACCCCGATATAGCAACCTAATTAGTTTTAAAAATAAAGTTGAGTTTCTACTCAATACTTCTAAATGTTTAATGGAAGAATTTCAAAGGATATCTATGCCTTATGATAACACTTCCAACACAATAACTAGTGACAACAATGATAAAGGTAAGCAAAAGGTTGCCACCATTTGGGTACCTAAAAGTAACAAAAAGGCCCTTATTGTTCACGTCGATCTTAAGGTTCAAGATACTTATGGTATTTTGATAGTGGGTGCTCTAGGAACATGATTGGTGATAAGTCTCATTTTACCAACCTTATGGATTGCAAGTAAGGTAAAGTCACCTTTGGGGATGGGAATAGGTCTAGCATCTTCATACAAAGTTTAATGGAAATTCTTGAATTTTCTAAGCTATATAATGTGTTTATATCGAGGAGTTGAAGGCTAACTTAGTAAGAAAAATCCAAATTTGTGAAGCTAACTTTGCGATAAAGTTTGATCGGTTAGAAAGTAACGTTTATGATCAATCTGGTAAGCTTTTACTACGAGGTGTGACAACTATCGACAATTGTTACGATATCATTCCCAAGTCCTATTTACTGCGTAATAGTGCTAAGTTCGCCACCATAGACCTTTGGCATCAATGACTAAGTCATGTCAATTTTAGAGATCTTGAGAGGTTAGTTAAGAAAGACCTGTTCCGTGGCTTACCATCACTTGGAAAACCAAACATTTTAGTTTGTTAATACCATCACTTGGAAAACCAACCATAGAAAGTTGAATACTATTACAACCTCACATGTGTTAGAGTTAATACATAGGTATCTTATGGGTCCAATGTGCACTGAGAACATTAATCGTAAGAAGTACATTTTGGTGATGGTCGATGACTTTTCAAGATATTCCATTATTGGATTCCTTAGTGAAAAGTCTGACACTTAAGAAGTACAACTAAGTGATGCTGACTTCACAATCAGCACGATGTTTCCATCAATAGATTAAGAAGTGACAATGGCACAAATTTTATCGACGTCGATGTTGGTGAATATTTGATGGTATATGCATGAAACATGAGTTTTCGATGGTAGGCACGCCTTAACAAAATGGGATTATTGAGAGGAAAAATAGGACTATCCAAGAGATGTCATGATCCATACTACTTGGTAGGAATGTGCCTACCAAGGATTTATCTCTCTCCACACGCACTGCATGTCACATGGTGAATAGGGTTTATCTCCGTCCACACACACTTCAAACTTTATATAATATTGTGGACCAGTAAGAAAAATAACATACCATATTTTCAAGTTTGGGGGATTCTTTTCTATATCCTTAGAGATAGAAAGCGTTTAGGGAAATTCGACTTTGAAAGATGAGGAAATATTTTTAGGATATTCATAGACTAGTAGAGCTTATAATGTGTATAACCTAAAAAATTTTAAGATCATAGATTTGATAAATATCATGATTTGAGATGATGCGTCGGCTACGTTTATTGATGATGATATTATGTGTGAGAATAATTCACCCCCGGTGACGATACCATTATTCCCAATAACATCACGGTGGACTCAGTTCTTAAAAAAGAGGATCCAGCCTCTTAGGTTCAAAAGATTAATGACCCTAATGACATAATAGGTGTCAAGACTCGTGCTCAAATAGAGAATGTAGTTAACAACTTGTGCTACACTTTCACTGTAGAGCCCAAGAATATGAAGGAAAAAATGCTCAAGGATTAGCATTGAATAAATTATATGCAAGAAGAGTTGCTTTAATTTTGAAAGAATGATGTTTAGGAATTAGTCTCCCGAGATAGCAAGACTAATGTGATTGGTACCAAGTGGGTGTACAAAAACAAGATGGATGAGGATGGTACCATCATTTGTAAAAAGTCTAGGTTGGTCCCTCAAGGTTACACACAAATTAAAAGTGTGAAATTTAACGAGACATTCACTCATGTTGCTAGGCTTCAGTCTGTCCTCTTACTAATTGTCATAGAATGTCATCTACGGTTTAAGCTATAGCAAATGGATGTCAAAAGTTCTTTTCTCAACGCCATTCTTCGGGAGGAAGTTTATGTGGAACAACCAAAGGGGAGCCCAAAGCACTCAAAACACATATTTTATCTAAAGAATGCCTTATATAGTTCGAAGCAAGACCTCATGTTTGATAATAAAGGATAACCTATTATCTCTTAGATTATGGCTTCAATAGAGGGGGAATTAATATGATTTTGTTCGTTAGGACAGGGGGTGGTGCTATCTTGGTTGGCAAAGTCTATATGGACGACAGAGTCTTTGGATACAAGTGTACCCAGGAGATGAAGAGTTGATTTGAGATGAATACGATTGGTGAGATTACTTTCTTCCTAGGTCTCCAAGTGCATCAACAAGATAATATGATATTTATATCTCAGTCTAAATATGTGAGGGATCTAGTGAAAAAGTTTGGGCTGGACTCTACTAATCACTCTCACACACCTATGAGTTCCTCCACAAATATTATTAAAGAAGCTTTAAATAAGGATGTATGTCAAACACTCAATATAATTATGATATGTAGTCTCCTCTACTTGACCACTAGTTATTCTTATATCGCCTTTAGTGTTGCAGTTTGTGCAGGGTACCAAGCATTACCAAAAGATCCACACTTTCTTGCACTTAAATGTATCATCAAATATGTAATTGTCACTTTTCTTATAGCATTTGTTATTCTTTTGTTACAGACGATCGTTATCATCTTATCAGACGCTAATTGGGCCGAGGATGTTGATGGTTATAAAATCACATAGGGTGGATGCTTTCACTTTGGGAGTGCTCATATCTCATGGTTAAGCAAGAAGAAAAATTCACTTTTTTTGTACGCGACGGAGGCCAAGTACGCAGCCGTCGGGAGTTATTGCACAAAACTCTTTTGGATGAAGAAAATGATAGAGGATTATGGTATTAATTAAAGCACTGTGACTATTTACTGCGATAATGTGAGTGCAATCCATATTTATCGTAATCACGTCCAACATTCTCATATAAAGTACATTAGTATTCGTGATCTTGCTAAGGAGAAGATCTTTCCCTTGATCTCCGTGAGTACTGAACACCAATGGCTAACATTTTCACTAAACCTTTAAATGCCTTTCGATTTGACGATGTTAGGAAGTCTATGGGTATTTGTTTTATTAATTGAGTTTTGGATTTGCTTCTAGTTTAGGGTGATCTTCATATTACTATCATTTGTCCCTATAACTAGACTGTACTTTATTTTGTATGGTTTTATTCTTAGGCTCAAAAGGATATTATTTTGATAAAAAATTCAAAATTTTAAAAATATTTTTGTATTTTGTTTTACACTGTATATGGTTGCGCATTTAAGATGTTCGAATCACAATTTCATTCCACACACTCATGTGACTTAATAATGGTGTTATTAGACTTGTCTACATGAAACAAATTTGATGCTTAATAATGCATGTTTAGCAATGAGTTGTTTATTATTGAATACTACCTTCATGTTAGACTCCTTATATCACCTTGATTGCACACACTTTGCACGAACTTATGAACATTGAACTTGATTCTTATATGTTGAATAGGATGTTCTTATCTCAATCATACTTACTAACGAACCAAATGTATTGGTAACTAATTGTTCATGTAAAAAACAGTGCCTAGATTTTTTTTAGTGGAAAAATTATTAATAAAAGTTTAAGCAATGGAAAGGGGCTTCGCAAGAGCACTCTTCTTTGTGTTAAAATCCAGCATTGGCAAGAGCCTAAACAATAAATTTGGCACATAAAAACAGAAGTGTTGAGACCAAATTTGTTTCATTGATGCTTCATTAAAATGAACATTATAATTCCTTCAAAAAATTGAGAGAATATGATTTAAATGTGAGATTTTGAAGGTGTTATAAGTTGAAGATCAATGGATTTTCACAATAAAATTCCTTGAAAACATTAAATAGTTTGGCGTTATTGATTTGAGAAGAATTGAAATTCGAGGCATTTAGTCTGAGTTGAGTCGATTTCACTTTGATTAACATTTTTTACACACAAGGTTGAATTGAGTACTTTCTTTAGGATTGTCTCTATGACTTCGTTAATCATGGCTACGTATGCCTCTATTGACTTTCACATGCTTTAAGTTCACCATCTACATTCCATTTCCATGATTCGGATGTTTTAGTTATAATCCATGGTATGTTTGTTTATATTTATATGTGTATTTTTTTATACTAAAGAACTTCAAAATTTCTAAAAATGGCTTATTAGTTTGTTGAAGTTTCATTGCATATGCTTAATTGTCTAGACTTTTTTATGTTATTTCAAATTTGTATACTCGTGATGCTAACTTTTTAGGTTTGTCTTCTAACCCTTTGTCTATTACGAAAAAAAGGGGAGAACGTATTAAGGGGGAATTTTCTGCTAATAAATTTTTTTTTAAAACTCCGTGTGTTGTGGTATATTCTTTGCACCATGTGTGCATGTATTTTTCCTCATTAATGATATCATGGACTACATTATGAAGATTTTTAATAGAGACAACGTTACAAGTGTCTTTCCCTTTTTTGGTTCGGGAAGGACATTAGTTAAGCTTGTCTTAGGGATTATAATTTTTGTTTTGTGTTTTGTACTAGAATAGACAAAGGGAGAATTTGTAACAGCACAATTTATGATTTTCTCATTATGTTTATAGTATGGTATATTCCATTAAACTGCTACACTGTCATGCACATTCTCAAAAGGCTACAATCGAAGACAAGTTAGTGACCGAACGTATCAATCGAAGAATACAGAGTTGATATTATCAATATAATCATCGGATAAGATATTGGAGGTAGATTTAGTGTTAACTTATGTTCAAGGGTATTTTTAAACATGTTTGAATCCAAAAGTTATTTCCAAAATATTTTTTAACAACAAAATATTTTTTATGCATATCTTTATAACAAGATTGAGGGTCGTTCGTCAGAGTTAATACAACTCGTTTGTAAATGTTCGCACGAGTTTCAAATGTGAATATTTCCTCATCATTCTAGAAATTCTTTCGATCTCTCATTTGACAGTTATTCGAACCTGCTTGTGAAGGTCGTTCAAATGAACAGACGTAGATTTTATTTTTTAAATTATTTAAAACTTAATATTTTCAAGCTTATCTCTTTAAAAACTTTTATCCTGTAAAAGAGGTACGACCTTCACTTGTTTGCTAACCGTTTTTAAACCATTCATGATTAAATACTTTTGGATTACCAAATCCAAACCCCTTGGATATTTTGTGATCACTTTAGCAAACCCGGAAGAACACATTTATTGTTTAAATCCCCGTGGAGTTAATTCTTCACTGTTGATGAGAACAAAAGAGTTTCCTGAGGTTGATAGGTGGATACTTAGGCAAGTGGAGCTTGATATGGGCATTCTTGGATCAACATCGCATTTTGTTATTAACAAGAAAGGAGATTGAACTGCGATACTTAGTGATGTCTAAGTCTATAATTATGTGTGTGTCGTCTATAATACCTTAGTTAAAATAGTGTCGAAAAGGGTTTTGCTCAAAAGGGTTTTTTCCCAACCGATATGGAAATGCAAATAAAATATCAATTAAATTTCAAGCGAAAAGGAAATAGAACTTTGCATAGCATCTTATCACATATCTCTATTCATAAAATAGAAATAAAAAGGTATCTCAAAGTCTTCATAAAACAGAAATAAGTGTATATAAGAAAAACTTTACCAAATGGATAATTTTTATTTCTATAACAAGTGTATATATGTTAGTTTGTTAAATATCATAACTGGTAATAAAGTACACGTAATATATCACAATTTAGAGTAATTTAAAACAAGAGGATATATCTATAGTAAAAAAAGGCAGGGAAAACTCTGTTGATATTCATAAGAACAGTACGGTGATTATAACCGGATAAGCATTTACCGAGTCATAAAGATAAGGGTTGAAACTATAACAGGATGACCCATAATTATATATTATAGAGGCTTTAGCTGTGGAACAATATTTTTATAATAACACCCAAAACCATTGGATAAAATCAATCTAAAACCTTTGGAGATATAATTAGTCCAAAACCTTTAGAGATAAAGTAACAATACTAAGCCCAAAGTCCGAAGAGCGGCATCCATATGGTAAGCAAAAACTAGGCTCTCAATCCCTGAGTCCTACAGGCCAAATAATGCTTCCAGGGGTATATAAAAAGTATATTCACTAAATTATAATGTATGCTACTGGGTTTAACTAAAAATATAGGTTGTATGAAAGTATCGGGTTAGATTTAATCGGATACCGATTGAATCAATATTCACGGTATATATGAACCATACAAAAGATTTCATACATGTGAGCCACGTATTTAGGGCTATCACATAGTGATATAAACAAATGCGATAATTTAAGGGTGTAAGTTCGAAAATAATATCGAAATAGAATCACCTTCTTTTTAATTTTGGGTTGATTGTAACTGATCTTCGTTCTCATGAGGGTAAACTGGAATTCTGAAATCATGGATATTATAATGTTTAGAGTATGAAAGTAAAATGAAATTAAAGTTGGGGTTTAAAATAAATTTATTTTGAAGTTTAAATTTTAATTTGGGGCTAAATATGTAATTATGAAAAGTTTAGTTTGTCATTAACTCTTCTCATTTCTATTGATTTTTGGGACAAGTGACAAGAGACCCTTTTGTTGTATTTGTAAAAAAAGGCTTGGATTTAAGGTCTGGAGTTGATTTGAGACAATTGGAAAATTCATGGGTTTAAGTTAAAATTAAAAGTATAGTTTTTAATTCATTAAAACTATTTTCTCAAAAAATTGCATTCTAGGAAACCAAACAGAGTGATGTAATATATCATTTTGACTAGAAAAATGAAATAAATGTTTTGGCAAAATCTTAGAATTTTCTGAATGGAGACGTGCCCTCATGCGTTGGGTCAAAGCCCACACGTGCCTGGGTTTGGCTCCACTCGTGTGCGTTCATTAAACTTCATCATCTACCTTCATTTTGTTGACTTTAGAGTTTGAAAACTTTTACCTTAAATTATAATAATTCTAGAATACCATTTAGGTTGATTCTTGAATGAAAATTGTCTAATATTTTTAGAGGAATCCAACTATATTAGTTTCAAGCATTGAGGATAACTCGTTCAAGCGATTGATTTTTTTATAAAAATGACATAAGTTTGACTTTAACATTCGTGGCTTTAGGTTATAAATCGAGCTAGGGCATGATGATATTTATGATCAAGGATCAAAATGGAGTCTAACCAGCTTGGTTTCAAAGATTTTGGTCTACCATAGCTCATTAATTTTATTTCTAAAATTTCTAGCCCTTTAATTTTCAAACTTCAATATATGGTATCAAAATTAATTTTGGTTTGAATTAAGCTATGCAACTAGGTTCCTTAGACCTAGGTCTTAAATTCTCTAACTTTGAAACTGGTTTAAAGCCAGGAGTGCAAGTTCCACTACTAATGTTTAAACTTTAATGGAGGTTTCTGATATTCATACTTTTTTAGTGCATTTCCTACGTTAGAACTTCTATGTAAACTGGTATTTAAGACCTATGAATACCCATAAATATAAACAACTGACAAATAAACAAGAATAATAGAAAAAATCATAAAGATAACAAAATGGTTACTTTTTTGCTTTGTGTTTTCACTGAGGTGAAGTATGTTTTTTTGGTGGGGAGTAAAGGTTTTTATACTGCTGGGGGAGGTGAAGAGATTGGTGGAAAAAGGAGGTGGAGTTTTCCATGGTTTGGTGGAGTTTAACCTTAGTTCCATGTGAGATGACATGGGTACCATGTGTTTTCCATGTGGTATAACTGCTCATAGGGAATCCAACTGACCAAATAGTTCAAGGAGTGAAGTGCAAAATAGTTTTGGGTTTGATTTTGGTCCTTCAATAGTATATAAGGTGAATTTAAGGATATTCATGTACTTTTTAAATGTTTAGGGGGTAAATGTGTAATTTTCTAAACTTGTTAGGATGATTTGTGTAATTGTTATACAATACAAGTCCTATAATTAAGTATTATGTTTAAGTTTGGGTTGTAAGTGTATGGTATGGTTTAAATAATAAGTTTTAAAGTTACGAGGGGTAATTTTGGTAATTTTGGAACTTTGAGGGTTATTAAGGTTATCATCTTATTCTTTTGGGTTATTTGTAGATATAATATATATCCCATATATGTGGGGTTTTTAAGGCTTTGTTACATACTTTTTCCTCATATTACTTATGATTGTTTATTCATTCAATTTAGATTCAATATCTTCCATGCTTAGTTTCACCTAATTAATCAAGATAAAATTGGACATGGTTTTTGTGACCTAATTTACGGATTCTATTGTTGACCATATAACCGGACCATTATATACAATTTTTAACTACTATGATATTCACAATATGAGTTCACCCGACCTATGGCCACAAAAGAGCACCTCATAGCCCAGCAACTCAATAATTGGGATTTTATTATTAAAACCATCTTTGATTGACATTTATTTTTTAATAAAGGGTTATCTAAGCTAATTTTTAGATATGAATGATGTTTGTGGGAATGATTTATGTTTGTCATAAATATATTGTATATGTCATTGAATTGCACTTAGTAAGAATTCTTATGAGTTGGGATCAACCTGATCACCGAAGATCAGAATTCTGATTCTAGTACAATTAAACAGTTCAAAACCTAGAGTTGACATCCTATCAGTGAAGATACATGTACAATCTTAATAGTTTATCTTAACTATGAGAACCTATCTGATGGTTCAGGAACTAATCTAATAGCTCAAATAAGATTGTAACGGTACATAAAGGTTTGTATTGAACAGGACTAAGGTGAGATCCAAGTCCAGGCACTGACTAGATTAGACTCACACAGTCTCACACATTTAGAAAGGGTGCATAGATTTTTAATATTGGGTATTATGAGGATTAGAATATTCTCATAATTATTTCTTTCATTTGCTATTGGTGGGATTCAATTTATTGGGTCAATAATCTCTGTAGGTTAGTAAATCATTACGTGAATAAGTCTGAGATCATATTCTAGAGGAATCCGTTACATGTGATATTCTGAATTTTGATACCCCTTGATAAACTTATAAGTATTGATTCTACCAGTAAACATGTCCAGTGTATTTATATCTGGTCGATTATCATATAATTAAGTTTGAGATTATGAAATGAATAAGACATTGG
Organism: Sambucus nigra; assembly: GCA_949130495.1. Classification (NCBI taxonomy): domain Eukaryota; kingdom Viridiplantae; phylum Streptophyta; class Magnoliopsida; order Dipsacales; family Adoxaceae; genus Sambucus; species Sambucus nigra. The sequence goes on from OX422223.1 coordinate 205,692,676, forward strand.
TAAAAATCGATTCACAAAAAATTGAATTTCACAAAATGGGCATTGAATTCTTAACGCTTGGAATTATACTTTATGTTATCTAACTTTGCAAACAAGATCTCACAATTTGAGTAATTCTGAGATGATTAGAATAGAGTGCAGTTGTAATTATTAAAAGAAAATATAAATTATGGGGAATAATTAGGGTTTTTCATATTTTTGTTTGGAAGATAATTTGATTATTTGTCTTGGGTCCCTATTATAATCCAAGTAGCAAGACCAAACCTCTATGGAAACCCTAATTGACCAAAGCCAACATCATGTACCTATATATGCATAGGTATAGGGAATGAGTATAAGTTGTATTGACAATATTAAGGGATAGATATAGACATTATTCCCATTTTTATGAGGGGTGGACAGAGAGATCAAATTTTTTTATTTCACCATGTTTTCATCTCTAGAAGTTACCACACCCATAGCGTTATTTCGATGGATCATATATGTAATTCCCCATATTTTTGTGGGATTTATTTATTCTTTATTAACTGGGAAATAAATTAATAAATGGGATTAATTATTACTTGTGTGATTTGATAATAATAAAATGCTTAATTTAGATATAATTAAGTTTTGCATGTGATGTGATTTTTGTGTCGCATATTATAATTAATTAATTGGTGATATTAATTATTTATATTATAATGGACATGTGTTACGCGTAAAATATTTAAGTGTGTATTTTATTTACACCGCAGGGTATTACCATGTGTGTGAAAGTTATTACCGTTTGGATTGAACTCTGGAGTGTCATGGAAGCTCGAATATATGTTTTTAGTACTTTAGATTGGGACTATGGGATAGGTATATCTTTGGACTAAGTTTTTGAGTAATTCGGGTAGTATTTTTGGCTCATTTAGAAGCCCAAAATTAAGCCTTTTAGTGACCAGCGGGTTTAGACTTAATTTTATGAGTGTTAACCCTCAGTAGTTGGACACTACACTCAAAATGCAAACCCTAGTTTCCGTAGAGATTTTGGAGAACTCAGTAAGAGATCTAAAAAGGGTGAGCAAGGTATCAAGAGGAGCAATCACTTGTTTGTACCGTTCAGAGAAGAAATATCTTGCTTTATCATTGTAAAATATGTAACAGGTTTATGATTCATATGACTTGTATTTGATTTGGGATTTAGAAGCATGTTTAGATATTTTAATGTTATATCCAAATCATGCTTATATTGAGTTTAATTGAGCTGTTGGATTAAACTATTGAAGGATTCTGTTAATCTGACTTAATTGGAAATTTTGTTGGAAATATTAATTAAATTGTTTTAAGTTATGATTATTTTGTTAGAATTCATATTTAGGATTGTATCAATTATAAGTATGATTGTTCTACATTAATTTCATGTTTTGAATTATGAAATCTCATTTTACTTTTATTAATTGAAGTTTGAGAATAAAGTTAGCTTTAAATTGGGTTTTGCTAGATTTGAACCTTAATTCGTGTTAGAATGCTGTTATTCGTTGTAGAATCGAGTCAGGATCACGAATATATAGTTTGTACACCTAGAAATGGGGTTTATAATGAGTTTTGATCTTAGTGTTGGCATTAATGGAGGTTTGGTCCACTATGAAAGCGTTTTTGGAAGAGGGACTCCGATTAGGGAGGATCGGGTTGCTCTGGATTTGGATCAGATCTATTTGGCCATACTATTGGGTTGCGATTAGGGCATTTGTTGGATTATATGATTTTTTCATTTGGAACGATTAGTGGGATGTTTTAGTATATATAATATGGGATGATGTATATATAGAAGTATGGATTTGCGTATATAATTTTTAAGTAAACGAACTAAATTGTTTGGGGGTGTCAATTTTGGTCTTGAGAGATTATAGGCCTTAAAATGAACTTGGCAATTTGATATGGAGGCATAAACGTATATTATGAGATAGACTCTCTCTCTCTCTCTCTCTATCTCTTTATATATATATATATATATATATATATATATATATATATATATATATACGTATGTTCTAATAGTTTAGAGACGTGATAAACTAGGAATTAGTTTTAATAAGGTTTGAGAGTTAATAAATCTAAGAATGTAAGGGACAATTCGATGATGGGGATTGGGACATTTTATGTACGCTTTATAGTGAGTGTTATCCTAGTTAGTGATTATGTGTGTTATGTTGTAAGGTTGAGCTTAATTAAGGTTTTGAAAGATTGTAAACCTGTAATTAAATTGACAACCTAACGTTCAGGTATTAGGATGATTTAGGTACGCTTGAAAGTATGCGATATCAGGTATGTATATATATATATATATATATATAGATATATATATATATATATATGGAGAGGTTCAGAAAAGAACATAAAAGATGAACATTTTAATGAACTTTAACAAAAAACACCTAATGCCCAATAAATTTTAATTCCTAGGTTGTAATTGGTCTGCGCCAGCGGCAACGGATATGCGTGTGACACGCGTATTTTTCAATACACCCACACGCGTGTCCATTGCTGATGGCACGTGTCACACGCATGTCCGTTGTCGCTGGCGCGTACCAATTACAATATAGGAATTAAAATTGATTGGGTGTTAAGTGTTTTTTGTTAATGTTCATCTTTTATGTTCACTTTTGAACCCCTCCACACACACACACACACACTCATATATATATATATATATATATATATATTGTTTGATTATGTGAATATACCAGTTACTCATGGTGAATCTATCGATCGAGGTTTTTGAATTCAAGTAGTTGTGACCGTGTAACACATGTTTGGCTGATAGTGTAGGACTTTGTGGAGGTCAATATTATTTGTCACACATTAAGTCGATCTATACTTCGTGATATGAGATGCGGATGACCCAACCCACTGGGGGAATTTTGTATAGTCGGTGGTGTGATTTCATGGTGATATAATTAGATCATGCATTTAGTCATTATACACTTTGTGGTGAGAGAGGTAGATCATACAATCCATCGGTTGAGTTTTGGTATAGGACTAACCATTGGTGTGATTGCTTAGTGATCCCCCATTCTCATTTATGTGTGGATATTTTGAAATCCATTAGGTAAGAGGATCATACGAGTTTATCGATAGAAGCATAAGAAGGTCCCTGAAGGTGCATGACTTCGTGTGGTTGTTATGAGACAAATATACATGTATATGATATTAGTGCGGTGATGGACAATTTGATTGTATTGTGTACGTATATTACAGTTCATTGATGGGCATATTTAATTGAAAGATATTAAGACAGATGAATTGAACATTATGATATCGTGAGTATCTTAATGAGTATATAGGGCTTTTAGGGTGTATTATGTGTATGATTAGTTAGTCTCATCCTGTGTTAGTAATTCATATTGTGATAGTACTTGTTAGTCTAGCGGTTGAGTCCTCCTAGTATTGAAATATGCCTTGGGTTAGAACACTCATGTAGTATTTCACTTATCATGAGAGGTGAGGTATCTTTTGCAAGTGAATGCCAATAGGATGACATGTTTATAATACATGAGTCAGATGATCATTATTATATTGATACTGTAAGTTATTTCTTGCAACTTTGGGGTACTGAACCAAATCTATAAATATTTTTCCCCCACGGGTATTATTATTATTATATACAAGAATCGCAGGGCTGAGCATTTAGATTTGTAATTTGTGGAGTTTCAACTTGTCATCCATAGAGTAGGAGTTGCTAGTTCATTATAGTTGTAACTTATATTTAGGGGTTTGATTCAGAAGTGGTTGTTGTTTTATCTTCTTTTTTTCGGTGCATACATTGTATAAATTAGATTCATATATTACAGGATTCGAATTTATTGCAGATTCAGTTTTATCTCATTACAATTATTCTTATTGTCATATTTTTTTGAGTTTTATTATATATGATTTTATTCACTATTATTTTTATGTTTTACTATAAACACCCCATTCTAATACTCCCCCCCCCCCCCCCCCCCCCAACACACACACACACATACACCTCAAATAGGTCCAAGCACTATCCCTTTAACCCTCAAACCCCTGATCCTCCTTCAAACCCTAAAGTGGAGGTCTCCGAACATTTCTCGAACTCCGTTTGACTTTTTTCTCATCTCGAACCCTAGATTTTATCATCATACTTTTATAGGGATTTAAATACCCTTTCTAATGGTTCATACCATGCACAAATCGAACTTACGGTTCGTATTTAACTACCTTTTACCCAAAAGGTTGCCAGACGCTTACCGAGCTCCGTTTAACTTTGGTTAGCTCTCAGAACCGAGAGTTTATCAATTCACTTTCACAGGTATTTAATCCCCTTTTCCAACAGTCCATGCCATGCGCGAATTGGACTTACAATTCGCATTTAATTGGCTTTATATTCCAAAAACCTAAATCGGAGGCAACCAGATGCTCCCGAGCTACGCTTGACTTTGGTCAACTTTCAAGACCAAGAGTACCTTAATTAATTTTAATAGATCTATGATTCCCCTTTCCCATGGTCCATACCATGCGTGAATCGGACTTACATGTAGTATTTTATGGTCTTTTTTAAAAAAAATATTTTTGGACTGCCTATTGGCACCCCTTCCCCTTGCCTTTAGGTAGGGGATACTTTACTTGGCCGCTAAGTTTCGAAGGTCTTCCTGGTGGAAGGGCAAAGGCTATGTTGATTGATTGACCCCCGGGGGACAACTAAGTCTTTTGGCCTCTTTAGGGTTTCTTATGACCTAATTGTTGAGGACATTTTTCCTAGAAACCAGTGCACAACCCTTCAAAACATTTCTTTCCATACATTCTCTCCAACATTCCATTACCTCACTCTCACCTCACTTTTCACCACCACTTTTCCACCATTACACCATCAATCAAAATCAACCTACTTTTATCCAAAATCAGATTTCAAGTTTTTAAGATATTTACATTTTATCCATTCAAACTTACAAATTTTGTGTCATTTCTAACAATTCACTACTTTTAGTATATTTTGTCCATTTATTCTCTACTTTATCACACTTTTTATTATCTATATAATCACAAAACTTATTTTCATAAACTCAAAAATCCAAAAAGAGGATTTAATCTATAAACCAAAAATTAGAGTTTTCTTCCATTTCTTTACATTTTCACGACTTGTGTATGTTTTCCACAAACCAAATAGAAAACTTTAGTTTCTGATTTATGGGTTGAATACCATCCTTATGTTATTTTGAACTACATTGACTTTAATGCCGATTTCGGCTAAGTAGGCATCCCAAATTTTCCTTGGGATTCGAGTCCTCTTTTTCCTCACATTGCACATTTTAATCATTACCTTTATGTTAGTATTTTCACACATATTTTTGCCTACTTATTTTTACTTTTAGCGGTCCCGTTAGACCGGCATACTCATTTGTTCATATTGAGTCATGATCCAGTGTACTCCTCAGAATATATATATTCAACTTATTCTACTATCCTTTAGCAGCCCCATCATACATGTATACTCATTTACACATAGTGAGTTACGGTCTGGTGCACCACCAATATTCTAGTTGTCTATATATATGTTTGTCACTTACACTCCTTCAAATGATTTGTTCCCATATTTTTTATGATGAGGATGTGAGGATTTCTCTCCTGACACATTCTCAAGTATATATACACTCTTGACCCAACATACATTAATTTTTTTATAGCCCATGAGAGACCGAAAGGAAAAAATGGATGCCTAACACTTTCCCATTCTGTAACTTAGTCCCCGTACTTATGAACTATTTTGTTTCATATGCATCATTAGTGGCGAAAATGGATTTTTCTTTCTTGAACCCATTTTTGCGCAAATCCTTCTTCTTTGGGGAGCACCCGATCCAGATGGACACACATAGATCCTAAGGACACTAGAACCAGGATGTTTCAATTGGTTTTAAAGCATCCTGGTTCCAGTGTCCTTAGGATCTATGTTGCATCTGTTCCATTTTTTCTGGGAGACCTTTGATGTGTTTTGATCTTGTCATAGGTTTTTGTATGTTGGTTTCGTAATAATGTGTGTGCTGACATATGTAATGCCTTGTATTTTATGTGTCTTATATAAATTATTTAAATTTTTAAATCTCCCATATATACTTATTGTGTTATGTAATGTCACTATTTATCTTTTTTTGTATTTTAAAAGTCAATTGTGAAAACGGAATTAATATACAGTAATTTATTGATTAAATATTTGGAAGTGACTGTGTATTATAGGCGACTATGAAATTGTCAGGGACTACGTATCGGGGATTTTCTTGTATGGATTATTCCCTCGATATAATGTCCCACCAATCATGAAGTAGTTTATTATAATGTCATGTCACACTTAACGAATAAATAATTGAATAATTTATATTGGGACTCGTACCGAATAAATATTGGTTTGTTTGGTATCATATTTTGTGTTGGCTTTGGGTACATTTATAATCTTCGTTTATGACTTAAAGTAATGGATTTTAAGTGGTATAAGGCTTTAGTGTTTTGGGCTATTTGGAGGTGTATTTGGGCTTATTGGGTTGAGACTTATATGGGGACTAACCCTAATTTCGGGATTAATACACTTAGGAGGTCACTAGGTTAAACCAATTTCATATTAACAACTTTGGCGAGGACCCCTAAGGCTTAGAGAGAAAATGCACCTTAGAGAGAAGAGGAATTAGAGGATTAGAGCTTGGAATTCATCTTACTTTGGACTAAGTTAAGTTTATATAGTGTAGGAATATAATTGCATTTTTGTTATAGTATATCTATTCATTTGAACCTAACCCTAATTATGTTATAATTCGATTTTAATAATCAATTAAATAAATTCGTAATAAAGTTAATGAGATAATTTGGGTTAATATCCATGTTAATCTTACACACTAAATTAAGTACAAATCCTTATATGTATAAATTAGAATTGGTTAACAATTACTAGAAACATGTTATATACCTTATATCATATAAAATACCATTTTTAATTTCACAAATTGGTATAAACCTAAGATTAGATGGCTAAATTTATAAAACTAGGGTTCTTGAGATATATCTAAAATAAACCCTATAATTATGTTAGAATTGTGTAAATTATTAGATATAGGTTAGGATTATTATTAGAAAACTTATATCTAAGGGAGGATGGGTACGGTGATCATTAGAGTTTTGGAGTTTAGGTTTTAAGGTTGATAATGGAGGGATTGAGTTGTTGGAGAAGATGAATCTCCATTCACCTCATTAGATTAAGATCAGTATCTCGTTTAAATAAGATTGGGTAATTCGTTCGAATGTGTTTTGCAACTCGGTCAATCGAGTTAGGTTGTTTCATTCGAACGACTTATGGAATCTCATTAGAATGAGATAGGGACTTCGTTTGAACGAATGTGGGATTGTTTTCATTATTAATTATTAATCGAAAGAGACTAGTTAATATAAGGATTCTGGATTTCAAGTTTAGTAATCTTTGTGTGTTTAGGATTGCTATTCTGGTGTACTTATGGGAAACGTACCATGTGTGAATTCTCCTGGGATATGTACTAGGGGAATATCCTGATGGGGTGTGTAGGATGTCGAGCGCACTGGTACCTCAGTGATAGAGACAAGCTTTAACTTAGTTATTTTAACCCTAGGCACTACATTCTCAAAGTACACATTGTATCTCGAGGGTATTAATAGGGGAAACCTCACATATAGCTTGGGGTATATGTCCATTTGATTAGTGTGAAGACATAGTAATTATCCCTTATTGATATTTTGAGGTTATTGGTATGGGACGACCTATAACTGTAGATATTATGCTCAAGTGATCCCAGAAGGCGATAGGGATAGGTCTTCGTTATGTGCCGACAATAGTGTAGCCCATTTATTCTATACATGACTAGTACTTTACTTATGTCAATGTTAGACATAGAGATTGTCTTTCCTTATATGCTCATACAATTGAGATGTATAGGCTGGCATGATTATGGAACCTTTAATTATATTCAGTTGAGAAGAATAATAATTAATCATGGGGTTCACTTGGGTTTGGGATTAGATGCATATTAGATTTACGGTTTTTAGGTTGAGTTAACTTTAAAATAACTAAAATACAAGAGGAAGATGCGTACTTATATTGCAGCTTAAACTCGGTTATATTTTTACTCTTCGTAAACATTTTGTTAACATTGTTGTTGAATTCTCCTTCCAAGACGTATACCACTGGTGTAGACTCATCCCTGATTCTATCTTGCACTTTCTTCAGTTGCTACTCATATATGATGTAGGTGTCGAGCATGCATGTTCACTCTTTTATTCCTTTTTACTTTTTAGTTGAGTGGTTATTCTAGTAGCTATGAATTCTGATGTGATTGGTTGTTTTGAGATAGTTTACATTTCCTGAGTTGGATTTTATTATCGTTTGTGATTATATTAGCAGATGTTTACTTTGGTTTATTCTTGTTGTTGTATGGAGTTATTTAGTTACGCGTGTTAGCTCTTTTATTCCATGCTTAAAGTGATATTCAATTATTTCTACTTTTGTATTATTTATTTTTATACATGATCAAAATAGTAATAGATTTTACGGGATGTCATGGTTTGTTTTAGAGAATTCCAAGTTCTAGTGTCCTAGGGATCTTCAGTGCATCCATCATTTTTCGTGTAAATATTTTAGAGATTTTCATTTAGATTATGATGATGCTGAGATTTAGCACCACCGGATAAGTGATGATGAGCTCAAATAATAGCAGCCATGGCAGCCATAGAGATGTATATGTATAAGTGTATAGAAGGAGATGAGTATAAGAGGAATAAGACAATGATGTATAGTGGTTCAGCCACTTTGTCCTACATCCACTGTGAGTGTGTGATCCACTAAGTATGGGCACTAATGGCCTTGGATACAATGCACATAAGCTCACTTTCTCTCTCTACTATGTGTACAAACAGAGTTTTAGCTGGGGTTCCAATTATCAATCGATCCTCCGTGTAGGGTTGTAGGTGACAAGTATATATAGGTCTTGGGGGGGTGTAGTCTACCCCCCAAGTATGCATGGTGCATGTGAATGATGATCTAGCCAATCCCCTGTTGACACCTGTAGATGCCAAATGATGACATAATATTCCCTCACGTGAGGGTGTGATTTTGTTATAACGGTCTCCCATGTGCCATGTGAGCCTCACGCGCACTGTTCCACGCGTCTCCCAAACCACGCGTTGTGATGATGTCACCCTCGGCCTTTGATATGAGGCCGAGAGCAAAGTTCCTTTCGGTAATGAGTCTGGCCTAATTTGGGCCTCGTACTGTCGTACCCTCGGAGGGTCATCCGGAGCCTGATGAAGGGTCGGCCTCCTGAGGGGTCATCCGGAGCTTGATGAAGGGTCGGCTTCCTGAGGGGTCGTCCGGAGCCGACCTATCTAGAATCAACCATGCACTCAGAATCATCATCCGAGTCACTATACTAGGAGTCTCCATCTCGATCTCAATATAGTCTATACCCGATTCCTGGTTGAGATATAATAAAATTTTGTTATTTAACTCTCTACGATGTATAATAATAGTCACCTATTATTTATGCTTACAGAGCGCGTATGGGACTTATTACAAACAATGTATAATTATATCACATACAACTTCCATCTAATGTGTTAATTTGAAGTCTCCGGAGCCTGATGAAGGGTCGGCCTCCTGGGGGGTCGTCCGAAGCCTGATGAAGGGTCAGCCTCCTGAGAGGTCGTTCGGAGCCTGATGAAGGGTCGGCCCCTGAGGGGTCGTCTGGGCCTGATGAGGTACAGGGAGCCCTCAGCATGGTCGAGGGTATATACGGGTATATCAATCACCCCCCAGCCCTTAGCCATAGATGATGCTGAGATGGCTGAGGGATAATGTTGCTTTTAAGACTAAGTGTATGGTCTGTTTGACGAGTGAAACCTGTCAAACTGATGTGACAGCTGTCAAATTTTTATCCAATGTCATTCCAGTTTTCAAGGCATGGCGGTTGCATGCTGCTTGGGGCTTTGTGCCCTAATGATGTCCTCCTCGTGGGCTGTGCTTTGGCTTGGGTAATGGGCCCACTCATTACTAAGATATATAAGCAACTTTTGAAACCACTCATTCTCTTCTTCTTCTTCTTCTCGCCCAAGCTCTCTCTCTCTCTCTCGCTTCCAGCCTTCTTGCCATTTCTCAATTTTTGCACCTTCAAGCTTAGCAACCTCGCCATTCCTGTTCAGATAAGACCTTGACCTTAGTTTCCTACTTATCTTCATTTCTGTTTGCTTTCTTGTTTTAAGCTCATAGGGCTAGATTTCCTTAGGCTGTTCCATAGCTTTCCCGGTGTAACCTCCGGTAAGCTGTTCTTGAATTGTTCTTGATAGAAAACCTTTAAATTCTTAGGTTTTGATCGAAAAGTCCACCCTGGTCAATGGTGAGATTTGTTTGTAGTTAAGTTAGGTTACCCAAATTCTTCCAAGTGTAGGGTCTCCCCCTTAATGCTTAGGAGGCTTTATAATCTAGCCGAGGAGTTTCCATCCTTGCGAGAGAAGCTTTTCATAGAGATTAGACGAATAGAGGAAGAGGAGGAGAGAAGACGAGGGGCTGACCCTAATTGGGTACGACCCATCTTTCCCATCCCTCTTGCCACAGTAAAACCATTTGAGCCATCCGAGTCTTGTGGGTCGTCCTATCGTCCTGCCAAGAGTTATTCAGAGGAGATGGACAAGAGAGCGTCGTTGCCCACTGGCGCTGGCCCTTCTGGGAGAGGAGAGACGCCTGACCTAAGCCCAGGCCGACAGGCCGAGGGTATGGTTACTTCCGAGGCTGTCCCTGTGACAACCTTATCTCCACACGCCTTCCAGATGGATTTTCCCCAGAGGGCTCTGACAAGTGATGAGGCCGACGGAGAGGGGACAGAGGACGAGGGTGAGGACTCAGATGATGACCAGGTTGACACCTCCCATGCCTCGTCCTATGTCTCCTCAGTTAGGGATCGTGACCTCTTGATGTGGAGGCATGCCTATGGAGTGTCCCCAAACATAACTATGAGGGTTCCCTCTGAGTCTGAGAGGGTCTTCGAGGGCGAAGAGGGAGAGGTTGCAGTATACGAACAGATGTTCAAGGTAGGTGTCAGATTCCCTCTGCATCCTGCTGTCGTAGATATCCTGTCAGCCCTCGGCGTTGCCCCCTCTCAGCTTCCTCCCAACTCCTGGAGGACGATCCTTGGCTACATCTCCATGTGGAAGAATGCTTTCACTAATGAGCCATCGGCCAACGTATTTTTGGCCTGTTATAATATCACCTCCTCGTCCAAACAGCCTGGGTACTACCACCTGGGGGCGAGGAGGTCTGATAAAAAACTTCTCCACGTGGCACAGACCTTCAACCACGATTGGAAGAAGAGATTTTTCTTCATTTCTGGGGAGTGGGAATTTTCCGTCGAGTCTCAACATTTGGACGACAGTCCGAGGGTTCCCAGAAGATGGTCAAACCCCTCGATGAAGGCCAGGTTTGATCCCGGGCTTAGTTTGGATGAGAAAGATATAGTTGAGTATCTGAGGGAACGAGGGAGAGGGGGTGAGATTGCAAAATTTGAAGATCTGATGACCCCCAAGTTCCTCAAAGAAGCTGGTCTGAGGGTCGGCCCCCTGACAGAGCTATGTGAGTTACATTAATTTTTGCTCATTCTTTACTTTTTTTCAAGTGTTTCATCTTTGTCTCTGCATCTTTCTAACATATCGTCCTCCTTTCAGGTCGTCCTGCAGGTATATCAGATCAACTTTGGGAAATGACTGCATCGAGCTTATTGTCTGGTTTAGGCAAGAAGAAGGGCAAGGAGCCTCAGTAGGATCCGAGGAAGACAAAGGTCGTGGGGCCGACACTTGTTGAACCGACAGCCGATGGTCACAAAAGAAAGGAGCCTGAAGTCCCTGTTGACCCTCGGCCGGATTCTAGGACGAGGGCGAGGGTGGAGTCATCTGAGGGGGTTGGTTCCTCTTCTAGCATGGGAGCCTTCTGGTCCCAAAACTTGGCATCACTGAAGGTCGAGCCATCTTCCTTGATCACGAACCTAAGGGCAGCCAAGGCGTCCATGTTTTCTGCCCCTTTGGCTGCTAATTACGAATTTCTATCAAAGATGCCTCCGGCCAAGGTGTATGACTATGGTCTGCACATACTAGCTCAGGTACTTATCTTTACCTCGTCGAATTTAATTTAATTTTTCACTAACTGTTTCCTCAGCCTCTTAACAAGTGTCTTTTTCTGTGCAGTCCGTCTATACCTTCACCTTGGCCACTAAGTGGATGGCTGAGAATCAACAGAAGTTTCATGAAGCCAAGAGGACCATTCAGCATGAGGCCGACCTGCAGATAGAGCTCGAGACTGCGAGGGCTGAACTGGAGAGTGCTAGGACCTATCATGCCAGGGTCTTAGATGAGCTGACGAGGCAGCACGATGCCGACCAGCAGGCCAAGGACTTGCTGATAAAGGAGAAGGATGAGGCTTTACTCAACTTGGAGGCTCAGCACAAGGCCGATCTGGAAGTAGCTATCAAGAAAGTCGAGGCCGATGCTGTGGAGGCCTACAAACTCTCAGACGAGTTTCAAGGCTTCGGACTTGAATACTTGGAGAGGGGAATTAAGACGGCCTGTCGATGGGTCGTCTTAAAGTTCGTTGATGCAGTGTCGTCTGTTCGACCTTCTCTTGAAGTAGTTCAGCTGGATGATCCCCTCATTGCTGAAGCCTTAGCTCAAGTAGAGTCTCAGCATGTCAAAGGCATGGGCACGTCTGAGGGTCGGCCTGTCATAGAAGAATCTCCCATTGATGTCGAGGCCTTGCCCTCTGATTTTGCTCAATAGGGTGGTTGTTTGTAGCCAATACCCTCTTCGTGTAATCCATTTTTGTATTTTATTTTTGTAAAACGAACAACGTTTTGTAATATAATGTCTCTTGTTTCCTTCCATACTCGCCTCTTATGGGATTTGTATTGTGTATATATTTTTTTTGTACTAACAATATCACTAACCCCTCCCTCGTCTGTCTTGAGGACCATGGTGGGGTCGTCCTCTCCATGCGACCTCATTATAGCCGAGGGTTATAATCACCAAATTAAAGGCTTTAAAATAATTTTTTCCCTCGTCTGTCTTGAGGACCATGGTGGGGTCGTCCCCTCCATGCGACCTCATTATAGCCGAGGGTTACAATAACCAAACTAATGGTTTTAAATCAAGTGCTCCCTCGTCTTTCTTGAGGGCAATGGTGGGGTCGTCCCCTCCATTGACCCTTATTATAGCCGAGGGTTACAATAACCAAACTAATGGTTTTTAATCAAGTGTTCCCTCGTCTTTCTTGAGGGCAATGGTGGGTTCGTCCCCTCCATTGACCCTCATTATAGGAGAGGGTAACAATAACCAAACTAATGGTTTTTTAATCAAGTATTCCCTCATCCTTCTTGAGGGCAATGTTGGGTCGTCCCCTCCATTGACTCTCATTATAGCCGAGGGTTACAATAACCAAACATGATTTTTAATCAAGTATCCCCTCGTCCTTCTTGAGGGCAATGGTGGGGTCGTCCCCTCCATTGACCCTCATTATAGCCGAGGGTTACAATAACCAAACATGATTTTTAATCAAGTATTCCCTCGTCCTTCTTGAGGGCAATGGTGGGGTCGTCCCCTCCATTGATCCTCATTATAGCCGAGGGTTACAATAACCAAACATGATTTTTAATCAAGTATCCCCTCGTCCTTCTTGAGGGCAATGGTGGGGTCGTCCCCTCCATTGACCCTCATTATAGCCGAGGGTTACAATAACCAAACTATTGGTTTTTTAATCAAGTATTCCCTCGTCCTTCTTGAGGGCAATGGTGGGGTCGTCCCCTCCATTGATTCTCATTATAGCCGAGGGTTACAATAACCAAACATGATTTTTAATCAAGTATCCCCTCGTCCTTCTTGAGGGCAATGGTGGGGTCGTCCCCTCCATTGACCCTCATTATAGCCGAGGGTTACAATAACCAAACTATTGGTTTTTTAATCAAGTATTCCCTCGTCCTTCTTGAGGGCAATGGTGGGGTCGTCCCCTCCATTGATCCTCATTATAGCCGAGGGTTACAATAACCAAACATGATTTTTAATCAAGTATCCCCTCGTCCTTCTTGAGGGCAATGGTTGGGTCGTCCCCTCCATTGACCCTCATTATAGCCGAGGGTTACAATAACCAAACTATTGGTTTTTTAATCAAGTATTCCCTCGTCTTTTTTGAAGATGTTTTCATGCGTACTAGAACTGATAAACACAGGATGAGGGGAAACACTGATATTTCACATTAATTTTCAAAGTGCTCTGTTGGAGAAACTCCTATTACAATTGTGGTCTATCAAGACCTTACAACACTACTGATAGTATTTTTTCAAATGATCTACATTCCAGGGGTTGGAAAAGGGTTCCCCCTCTAGGTTTTCTAGGCTATAGGTCCCAGGGACGACTTCATCGATGACCCTATACGGGCCATGCCAATTAGGATGGATCTTGTTGGGCTTTTTCCAAGTCTTTTTGAGGACCAAGTCCCCCACTGCGATTGGCCTCTGTTTCACCCTCTGATTGTAAAACCTTGCGGTCCTCTGCTGGTAGGCGGCCTGCCTTATCTCGGCGTCCTCCTTCCTTTCCTCAATCAGGTCTAAGTCGACTCTCCTCTCTTCTGTATTTCTCTGGGGGTCATACATTTGGACCCTATGCGTAGGAAACCCAATCTCGGTGGGGATGATGGCTTCTGAGCCATAAGCTAGCATGAATGGGGTTTCTCCGGTAGAGGTCCTCACTGTCGTCCTGTATGCCCACAGCACGGCATATAACTCATCGACCCACCTTCCTTTTGCCTCCTCAAGCCTCTTCTTGATTCCATCTAGGATTGTCCTGTTTGTAACTTCTGTTTGCCCATTGGCCTATGGTCGGCCTGGGGTGGAGAAAAATTGTTTGATACTCACCCTTTCACAGTACCTCTGTAGAGAGGTATTCTTGAACTGATTCTCGTTATCCGAGATGAGGGTGTTGGGGAGACCATATCTGCATATAACATTTTTCCAGATGAACTGGAAGGTCTTCTGCTCTGTTATTGTGACCATCGGTTCGGCCTCCACCCATTTTGAGAAATAGTCGATAGCTACGATGAGGAACCGGTAGTTATTGACCGCTCTTGGTAAGGGTCCTACGAGGTCGATCCCCCACACTGCAAATGGCCATGGGGATGTAATGGAGGTAAGAGGCTGATGGGGTTGGTGAGGGATGGTGGAAAATCTCTGCCATTTATCGCACTTTTTTACATATGCCGCGACGTCTTTACCCAAGGTCGGCCACCAGTACCCTTGGGTGATCACCCTCTTCGCTAAGGATCTGCCCCCGATGTGGCTTGAGCACGATCCTTCGTGCACATCTTGCAAAAGGGATGAGACCTCAGATGGGTTCACACACCTAAGTAAGGGGAGTAAAACTCCCTTTTTGTACAAGGTGTCCCCAATGAAAGTGAACTTTGCAGCCCTATATCTCAACTTCTTCCTTTCTTGCCTTGCTTCTGGCATCTCTCCCTCTTTAATGTACCTGATCAGAGGGTCCATCCACGAAGCTTCCTGAGAAACATTTAGGCAATTGCTAAGTGTTCCCTCAGCACCTTCAATAGTTGGCCGAAGCAAAATTTTTACTGGGACCATCCACCTGATGTCTGTCCTAGTTGCCGAGGCCAACCTCGCAAGGGCATCAGCACGGCCATAGTCGAGCCTAGGTATCCTCTTTAACTTCATGTAATACCCCGTATTTTTGGCGATATTTATTTTTAGGATTAATTAATTAAATGAGAATTAATTGGGAATTAATCCGGATAAAATACTAGCGAGATGTGAGTTGGTATTTGACTATATTGAGTATATATGATGATATATGAATATTGAATTATGAAATTTGTCGTGAGATTGATATACGGCAATTTGGACATTTTATTGGAACGCGTGAGACAGTCGCGTCAGGATATAATTATTTTAATTATAAAAGTGAATTTAAATTCTATTAACCGTATGGTCATTTTGAGTGCGCCAACGCGTCCGGAAGGGTCGAGATAGTCAGAAAACACTAGCCGGGGGTTTAGTTTGGGTCCCGGGGTATTTTTAGGCCATACCGGCAACATATAGGGGTAGTTTGGTAATTTAGCATTTTTGAGAATTAAAAGTGACGAAAATTAGTAAATTATATCTAATGTGGATTTGACCCACTTAACCCATTAACAGCCCTTATTAACCTAAGAGGCTACGTAGGTTATTAGAATTAGGTTTTCCAAAATTTCCCAAAGCAAACCCTAGCCACCATAGCCATTGGAGAAGAAAGCTTGGAGAGAGAGAGATAGAAGGGAATTCTGCAGAAAGAGAGAGAGAACTTCTTCAAATCGTCATCAAAATCAGAGATTGAATCAAGGCAAGTGGTTTAATTTACATTTTTATGCAGTAAATGCTTCTTCCATGCTTAGACAATTCAATAATCATAATTAATTGAGAGATAAATAAAAACCCATGAAATTGGAGTTGTTAGTTTAATTTTGGAGATAGGTTTGCATGTAGAAATGTTATTGGAAGATCGGATTAAGAGAATTACTAATTTATGTGATACAAAAATGGACCTATTTCTGCGAATGGAAGATTTAAAATTCTAGGGTTTATGTTCTTGAGAATTTGGGGAAAAGTGATGAGACTTGATGATTTGATGATGATTAGGATGAATTGATTCTTTAAAATACGTTAGTATATAACCGTGATATGTTTAGGGATGATTAGAGACCTTAAAACATTGTTGGGACGAATTTTGATTGAGATTTGAGGTGTAGAAATTGGTGGAAAACGAATTAAGGAATTCTGGGCTTGAAACTGGCCACTCGTTAGAAGACCTGCCCAGGTCATTCGAACGAGCTCGTTCGAACGAGCTTCTAACGAGTTGACCATTGACTTCTAACGAGGGTGAAGTTCGTTCGATAAAATCGTTCGAACGAGATCTCGTTAGAAAGCCCACTTCGTTCGAACGAGATCTCGTTAGAAGACTCAGTTCGTTCGAACGAAGTCTCGTTCGAACAGCCTCGTTCGAACGAGACTTCGAACGAGTTGACAGTTTAGGCTTTTTAGCCTGATTTGATCCCGAGTGCCCCGTAACCATGTGTATAGGTAGAGATAGCCTTTCCTTGATGAGTAATTGATCTATTTGGGATGTTTGGAATATAATGAGGAGTCAAACCTAGAAGTGTAGTTTGAACCTAAAGGAAAATATGAGTAGGACGTGAGTGTCTATTACGATGCGAGAACTATTGACGGCCTAGCTTATTATATTAATTGGTAACATATAAATGGTGTAGTATTATATGTCAGTACGAGAAGAGATATGTACCAATATATTATGGTGATTACTAAGACGTGTGCATACTTAGTATATGTATTGATTTTATGTGTATGACATACCTACCATACTTGCTATCACGGGAGGTTTACGTTCGCTTAGGGCCCTCTAATCCTTGTGCTGCCCGGATTTAGACTGGTTACCTCGATGAACATAGGTCAGAGAAGGACTTATTGGGATGTTAATAAGTCTGCTGATCGAGGGAGCGCAGGTATGTGCGTGACCCATGTGATGTGACTGTGTTCGCCTCCATTATTTGTGATGTTGTTATCTGTGAACTATTCCTGAGAGATTCGGAATATGTGATCCTTATGTACGTGATATACCGGGATAAATAGCAGATTATGTGTGCACCACAGCTTAGTCTCGGGGTGCTTATATTGTATATTTATGTTGTGGAAAATATACACTTAGTAAAATGAGAACTTTCATATGGTATTGTGTGTATAACTTTGGAATAACATAAATGGGATAATCTATAACGAGTTGTATTACTTTTATATGAGAACCTGAATTTACGTTAAGCCCCCTATTTAATCGAGATCGTTATAATGTTAATGGGAACCGAGTAATAAGGGTAGAACCTATGACAGTCTAGCTAGATATGATGTCACTTAACTAGTGTTTTGTGTCATTTTAGATGGGTACTTACGTTAGGAGTGCACAGTTAGACGAGAGGTGAGAATTTCATGTGAGTTCACGTCCTAACATGTACTTTGCATTTAATGTTTTAAATGTTTTTAAAGCACTTGCAGGTTTTTAAAATATCTCCACATTCGGGCTCTGACCCGTTTGCTTTCAAATCTATTTTCTTGTAAAACCATTTTAGGTGCCCAGCCACAAGGACACCATGCATAGGATTCTCATTCAGGTGACGAGCTGTAGCTGTTTGTGGAAGTTATAGGGATTTGCTTTTAGACGCTTCTATCATTTGGATTCCATGTTCAGTATTCCTCAGTTGTAGGGCATGTTGCCCAAATTCTATTAGAGACATTTCCATTTCAGTTTTTCAGACTTTGGCATGTATTAATTCAGTATTCAGTATTTCGTTACTTATTTCAGTTGTGGGATTTGTTGTGAGGAGTTTTCCTCCGGATTTATTTATATCATGTGATGGTTATTCTAGTATTTCGTTATGGTGAATGGTGATATTATTCTTGCTTTAAATCTTTTACTGCATGTTAATCAGACTTTAATTAAAATTTGACAACTTACTTTTAAATACTAGGTGGTTAGTAATAATAAAATGTTTTCGACAGCGATGCTATTAACTGAGCCAACTTGGCATTTGGATTTAATTAAATAAAGGAGTAGCTACCCGGTATTTAATTAGTCGGGGTGTCACAGGTGGTATCAGAGCATCAGGTTCTAGTGTCCTTTAGGATCTGTACGGCTATTATGTTTTCGCTAAGTTTTCTTTGATATAGAGCCCTATATTTTAGGACTGTCGTACTCTTTTTGTGTATGCTTCGTTCTTCAGCTATATTAAGTTTATAAACTGTGAACTTATAAA
Source organism: Sambucus nigra (assembly GCA_949130495.1). Lineage (NCBI taxonomy): Eukaryota > Viridiplantae > Streptophyta > Magnoliopsida > Dipsacales > Adoxaceae > Sambucus > Sambucus nigra. The sequence goes on from OX422223.1 coordinate 205,711,568, forward strand.
CTTTATTCGTATTTCAGATGCCTCCACGACGTGCACGACGAGTTCCTAGGGATGCAACACCAGAACCCCAGCCCGCTCCAGTTCAGGGCATGATGAACGCCGCTGAGGTTGCAGCCATTGTAGCCCAAGCGGTAAATGCCGCAATTGCCGTAGTTCAGCAGGCACCGCCTCAGGCACCGGTTGCCGCCCAGTACAGGCAAATGCATTCCCGTCTGCTTGGGAACGTGTACGTGACGCTTTTCAGAAAGCGCATCCACCAGAGTTTGCAGGTAGCTCAGATGTGGTAGCCTCGAGCCAGTGGAGGAAGGATATGCAGAGGCACTTGAGGATGTATGAGTGCACGGATGTTCAGAAGCAGGTGCTAGCTACTTTCAAGCTAGTTGGATCTGCACTGCAGTGGTGGGAGTCTATTACCACCGTGGAGGAGAGGGATACTCTCATTATTCAGGACTTTTGGGTGCGGTTTGACCGCAAGTACTTTTCGTCAGCTGTTCACACGGAAATGAGGAGGAAATTGATGAGTCTGAAGCAGGAGGGTAAGACCGTGGCCGAGTATGAGGCCGAGTTCACGAATCTGTTGAATATCGTTCCGGATGAGATACCGACAGAAAAGAAGAAGATTGAGAAATTCACCGACGGGTTGACATGGAGGATCCGTTAGCATCTGTTAGGGAACCTTTCGTTGGCCACTTATTTTGATGTGGTTAACGATGCTTTGTTACACTGACAGGATCACCGCTTTCATATGGCTGAGGGCAAGAGATCGGGAGAGTCTAGCCATCAGGGCAGGACTGGAGGACATGGTGCTAGTGGGGCACAATCTGTTCAGGGGCAGAGACAGGGTGAGCAGGGTTCCCAGCAGGGGGATCAGAAGAGGTTCAGATCAGGGAATTTTAGGCACGGACAGGGAGGTTTCCGTCAGGGCCATCAGGGTCCAAACGGCCATCAGGGCCAACAGGGGCAGAATGGGCAGCAGTTTCAGCAGGGCCAGCAGGGCCAAGGGAGGAACGGTAAAGGCCACCAGGGCCAGGGATAGCAGGGGCAGAGAGGAGGGAACTTCCCAGGGAAGTGTTACGTTTGTGGCAAGACTGGCCATAAACGACAGGATTGTCCTGATAGGGGCAGGGCCCCACAGCAGCAGCAGTAGGGTGCTCGCCAGGAGCCGCAGAGGCCTATGTTTCCCTCCGCTCTCCCCGCACCGCCACAGATGGCAGCATTGCCACCTTTTTTAGCAGTCCCAGCTCAGCAGGGGCAGCCACAGTATGGACGTGTCTATAATGTCCACCAGGCAGCAGTTCCACAGGTACCGCCTGCGATTGAGGGTACGTTTCCTATCCATGGCACTATGGGTCGGGTATTGTTTGATACGGGGGCTACACATTGTTTTATAGCTACACATTTCGCGAAGGCTTTAGGGTTGTTAGCCACAGCAGAGAGCACAGTGACGTGTGTTGACTCACCATTGGGGAATGGGTCAGTTATATTCTTTATATTCCGGGGAGTGGGGGTAGAGATTGGTGGTTTGGTATTACCTGCAGACATGTTGGTATTATATATGCATGTGCACGATGTGATTATCGGTATGGATTGGCTCGCTAATTATAGAGCCATGATTGACTGCTTCAGTGGGAGCATTGTTTTTGCCATTCCGGGGCAAGAGATGTTTGTAATGGCGATGCCACGCCCAGAGGGAGGCTCGACCGCTCATTTGTATTACCTAGAGGAGGATACCTATAAGGAGGTCGTGATTCCTTTAGATTCGATCCCAGTTGTCAGGGAGTATTCTGATGTGTTTCAGGAGATACCAGGCCTACCCCCCAGTCGAGAGATAGACTTTGTTATAGACCTTTTGCCAGATACGAGACCTATAGCACGCGCACCGTACCGTATGGCTCCGGCAGAGATACGAGAGCTACGAGATCAGATAGAGCAGCTGTTAGGTCAGGGCTTTATTCGCAGGAGTACCTCACCTTGGGGCGCTCCAATTTTGTTTGTGAAGAAGAGGGATGGTTCACTAAGATTGTGTGTGGACTACCGGGAGTTGAACAAGGTCACGATACGGAATAAGTATCCGTTGCCTCGAATCGATGACCTATTTTACCAGTTGAGAGGAGCTTCTTTCTTCTCGAAGATTGATTTGAGATCGGGATACCATCAGTTGCGTATCAGGGAGGAGGATGTCTCGAAGACTGCGTTCTTGTCGAGATATGGATCTTACGAGTTTCGGGTTATGCCTTTTGGTTTGACCAACGCCCCAGCAGTGTTTATGGACTTGATGAATAGGGTGTTCAGAGAGTTCCTTGATCAGTTTGTCATTGTCTTCATTGATGATATTCTGGTTTACTCCCAGACAGAGGAGGAGCACGCCGAGCATTTGAGGCAAGTTTTGCAGACACTTCGTCAGAATGAGTTGTATGCAAAATATGAGAAGTACGGGTTTTGGTTGAAGGAGGTCCAATTTTTGGGGCACATTATTTCCGACCGGGGGATATCTGTTGATCCGGGGAAGGTATCCGCGGTGAGGGAGTGGGGACAGCCCACGACACCGACTGAGATTCGTAGTTTCTTGGGCCTAGCAGGATACTACAGGAGGTTCATTCGAGGATTTTCGAAGATAGCGGGTCCTTTGACACATCTGACTCGTAAAGGTGTGCCGTTCATTTGGAGTGATGCCTGTCAGTTGGCATTTGATGAGTTAAAGGACAAGTTAACCTCAGCACCTGTGTTAGAATTACCGAAACCGGGAGTTGAGTATTTGGTTTACACCAATGCGTCTTTACAAGGACTTGGAGGTGTATTGCAGCAGGAGAGACAGGCCATAGCTTATGCTTCTCGTAAGCTTAAGCCTCATGAGAAGAATTACCCCACGCACGATTTGGAGTTGGCGGCAGTGGTATTTGCCCTACGGATTTGGAGGCACTATCTTTTGGGGGAGAAGTTCCAATTGTTCAAGGACCACAAGTCCCTACAGTACCTCTTCACGCAGAAGGAGTTGAACATGAGGCAAAGGAGGTGGCTTGAGTTTGTGAAGGACTACCAGTTCGATATCCAGTATCACCCGGGTAAGGCTAACGTGGTAGCAGACGCGTTGATCCGTAGGCCAGCAGATGAGGTAGCAGGGGTGTGGAAGGCAAAGTGGAAAGAGTTGGGACACCAGGATGCAGTGGCCCGATCTTTCATGTATGTGATGACCGTTACACCGCAGATTGTCACGAAGGTAGTACGGGCACAGGCTAATGACTCGTTCTGTCAGGAGCAGATAGTTCAATTACTAGCAGAGGGAGACGAGTCCTATACCGTTAGCTCAGATGGGGGATTACGCTTCAATGGGAGATTGGTGGTTCCGGAAGGGGAGGAATTGTGACACGAGGTGATGGCAGAGTCGCACGGCTCACGGTTCGCGGTACATCCCGAAGGGGACAAAATGTACCAAGACATGAGACGCCAGTATTGGTGGAGCGGTATGAAGAGAGATATTGCTGTGTTTGTTTCGAAATGCGCCACTTGTCAGCTAGTAAAAGTGGATCATCAGAAACCGACAGGACTTCTACAGCCGTTGGAGGTTCCGAGGTGGATGTGGGAGAGCATATCCATGGACTTTATCATGGGGTTGCCTACGTCGCAGAGGGGTCACGACTCCGTTTGGGTAATTGTGGACAGGTTGTCCAAAGTCGCTCACTTTTTACCCGTAAGGACTGACTACACTACGGGACAGTATGCCCAGCTCTTCATTTCAGAGATTGTGAGACTTCACGGTGTGCCCCTAAATATCGTGTCTGACAGAGACAAGATATTTGTTTTACGGTTTTGGGAGAGTTTCCAGGAGGCCATGGGCACGGAATTGCGGTTGAGTACGGCTTATCATCCGCAGACCGATGGGCGGACCGAGCGCACAAATCAGATGTTGGAGGACATGCTACGCATGTGCATTATTGACTTTGGAGGTGGATGGGAGCAATACCTTCCACTGGTAGAGTTTGCTTATAATAACTCCTACCAGTTCACTATTGGCATGGCTCCGTTTGAGGCGTTGTACGGTAGGCCTTATCGTTCCCCAGCATGTTGGTTGGAGGTGGGGGACAACAAACTACTTGGGCCGGAAGTGATTCAGGATACTTCGACAAGGATTGAGTTGATTCGGAGTCGCATTCGGGTAGCTCAAGACCGGCAGAAGAGTTATGCTGATGCGAAGAGATCTTTCAGGGAGTTCCAAGTGGGGGACCAGGTTTTGCTCAGAGTATCTCCTATGAAGGGGATTATGCGTTTCGGGAAGAAGGGGAAGTTGGCACCGAGGTATGTGGGGCCGTTTCCTATTATTGAGCGGATTGGACCAGTTGCGTATAGACTCGGGTTACCAGAGCATTTACACCGGATTCACGATGTGTTTCATATTTCCTCGCTGAGGAAATATCTCAGAGACGATTTGGCTCATTCTCACATCGCTTTGTAGGAGATTGATCAATAGCCTGATAGCTCCTACGAGGAGGGGCCGATTGCTATTTTGGACCGAAGTGAGAGGAAGCTACGGTCAAAGATAGTTCCGTTAGTGCGTGTTCAGTGGCGACATCACAATGTTGAAAAGTCCACATGGGAACGTGAGGATGACATGCGCGAACGTTATCCAGAGTTGTTTTTATCAGGTACTTTCTAGTTCTGAATTTCGGGACGAAATTCTGTTATTAGGATTAATTAATTAAATGAGAATTAATTGGGAATTAATCCGGATAAAATACTAGCGAGATGTGAGTTGGTATTTGACTATATTGAGTATATATGATGATATATGAATATTGAATTATGAAATTTGTCATGAGATTGATATACGGCAATTTGGACATTTTATTGGGACGCGTGAGACAGTCGCGTCAGGATATAATTATTTTAATTATAAAAGTGAATTTAAATTCTATTAACCGTATGGTCATTTTAAGTGCGCCAACGTGTCTGGAAGGGTCGAGATAGTCAGAAAACACTAGCCGGGGGTTTAGTTTGGGTCCCGGGGTATTTTTAGGCCATACCGGCAACATATAGGGGTAGTTTGGTAATTTAGCATTTTTGAGAATTAAAAGTGACGAAAATTAGTAAATTATATCTGATGTGGATTTGACCCACTTAACCCATTAACAGCCCTTATTAACCTAAGAGGCTACGTAGGTTATTAGAATTAGGTTTTCCAAAATTTCCCAAAGCAAACCCTAGCCACCATAGCCATTGGAGAAGAAAGCTTGGAGAGAGAGAGATAGAAGGGAATTCTGCAGAAAGAGAGAGAGAACTTCTTCAAATCGTCATCAAAATCAGAGATTGAATCAAGGCAAGTGGTTTAATTTACATTTTTATGCAGTAAATGCTTCTTCCATGCTTAGACAATTCAATAATCGTAATTAATTGAGAGATAAATAAAAACCCATGAAATTGGAGTTGTTAGTTTAATTTTGGAGATAGGTTTGCATGTAGAAATGTTATTGGAAGATCGGATTAAGAGAATTACTAATTTATGTGATACAAAAACGGATCTATTTCTGGGAATGGAAGATTTAAAATTCTAGGGTTTATGTTCTTGAGAATTTGGGGAAAAGTGATGAGACTTGATGATTTGATGATGATTAGGATGAATTGATTCTTTAAAATACGTTAGTATATAACCATGATATGTTTAGGGATGATTAGAGACCTTAAAACATTGTTGGGAAGAATTTTGATTGAGATTTGAGGTGTAGAAATTGGTGGAAAACGAATTAAGGAATTCTGGGCTTGAAACTGGCCACTCGTTAGAAGACCTGCCCAGGTCGTTCGAAGACCTGCCCAGGTTTGTTGTGAGGAGTTTTCCTCCGGATTTATTTATATCATGTGATGGTTATTCTAGTATTTCGTTATGGTGAATGGTGATATTATTCTTGCTTTAAATCTTTTACTGCATGTTAATCAGACTTTAATTAAAATTTGACAACTTACTTTTAAATACTAGGTGGTTAGTAATAATAAAATGTTTTCGACAGTGATGCTATTAACTGAGCCAACTTGGCATTTGGATTTAATTTAATAAAGGAGTAGCTACCCGGTATTTAATTAGTAGGGGTGTCACACTTCACTTCTCTGAAGCCCTTAAGTATCGACCTCACCTTCTCAAGGTACCTAGCCATCCTCTTATCCTTGGCCTCGTAGGCGCCTAGTATCTGATTCACCACTAGCCTCGAATCACTATGAACCAAAATATGGCCGATACAAAGAGATCTGGCCAAGGAGAGGCCTGCTATCAAGGCCTCATATTCGGTCTCGTTGTTGGAGCCCTTAAAGTTGAACCTCAGGGCGTACTCGATGTCTGTGCCGTCGTGTGTTGATACTATTAATCCAGCTCTGCTCCCGCTTTCGCAAGAGGATCAGTCGATGAAGATACTCCACGCGGTTTGTTCTTCTAAGAAACCTCCCTCGGTGAGTGAAACCTGTCTGAAGAGATATCTTCCCTCTTCATTTTCAACCACTTTCCTTCTAGCGGTGCTCGCCTCCGCCTTATCTGTAGGTGTGTCGGTGAGCTCACCCTGTCGGGTATCTATCTTCCCGAGGCTCTCATACTCGGCTTCATCATCTTCCCAAGTAAACTCAGCCACGAAGTCTGCCAATGCTTGCCCCTTAATGGACGCCCTAGGCTGATACACTATGTCAAACTCCCCCAGTTCTATAGCCCAGGCCATTAACCTCCCTGATTTTTTAGGCTTGTGCAAAACCTGCCTAAGGGGTGAGTCAGTGAGGATGACCATCGTATGTGATTGGAATTATGGATTCATCTTTCTTGATGCATGGATCAAGGCATAGGCCAACTTCTCCATCCTTGGATATCTTTGCTCTGCCCCCTAGAGTGCCTTGCTGTTAAAATACACAGGCTTTTGTATTCCGTCTTCGTCTCTCACAATGGCTGCACTGATGGCTGACTCTGAGACAGCGAGGTACACATAAAGTTGTTCACTCTGCACGGGTCGTGATAACAGCAAGGGAGACCCCAGGTATGATTTTAACTTCTTGAAGGCCTCGTCGCATTCTTCACTCCATTCGAAGGCTTTTCTGAGAATTTTGAAGAATGGTAGACACCTGTCTGTGGCCCTAGAAACGAACCTGTTCGAGGCAGCAACTCTCCCTGTGAGCCTCTGAACGTCTTTAATGGACTTGGGGGTCTTCATCTCAACAAGGGCCTTTATCTTTTCGGGATTGGCCTCGATGCCTCTTTGGTTGATAATGAACCCCAAGAACTTCCCTGCTCTGACCCCGAAGACACACTTGGCCGGATTAAGATTCATCTGGTATTTTTCCATCGTATTAAAGGTCCTCTCTAGGTCTGCCACATGATCCTCTGCCTTCAAACTCTTAGTCAGCATGTCATCTACATAGACCTCCATAGACTTCCCAATTTGGTCTTCGAACATTTTATTTACAAGGCGCTAGTACGTTGCCCCCGCATTTTTTAGGCCAAAGGGCATGACCCTATAACAGTATGTCCCCTTGTCAGTAATGAAGGTTGTCTTCTCCAAGTCTTCAGGGTTCATGAAGATCTGGTTGTACCCTGAATAGGCATCCATGAAGCTCATGAGCTCATGGCTTGCGATAGCGTCTACCATCTGGTCAATGCGGGGGAGAGGGAAGTTGTCTTTGGGACAGTACTCGTTGAGGTCGGTGAAGTCCACACACATTCTCCACTTCCCGTTGGCCTTTGGGACAATGACTGCATTGGACAGCCATTCAGGGTAGATGACCTCTCTGATAAACTCAGCGTCTTCTAATTTCTTGACCTCATCCCTAATGACCTCATACTTTTCTCTAGAGTAAATTCTTCTCTTCTGCTTTACCGGCTTCACTCCTTATACCACATTGAGCTTGTGGCACATGATTTCAGGGTCAATCCCTGGCATATCTACATGACTCCACGCGAAGACGCTTCGTCTTCTCCTCAACAGTTTAATGAGGTCTTCCTTGATGTTGGGCTTCAGAGACTTGCCGACTTGGACGGTTTTTTCCGGGTCATCCTCATCGAGGATGATGGATTCTACCTCTTCCGCAGCCTCTCCCTTCTTTAGCTTCGTCTCATCCCTGGGGTCTAGGGTATCAATATTGTAAGTGGTTGTAGACCTCTTGTGTGCCTATCTTTCTTCAGCGGAGTTGTAGTAACATTCTCGCGCTGTCGTCTGGTCTCCCTGAACTTCCCCCACCCCGTAAGGGGTAGGAAATTTAATCATCTGATGGACCGTAGACGGCACAGCTTCAAACCCCTTGAGGGCCACACGCCCCAGTATGATGTTGTAGGCCGAAAACACATGTCCATCCCTCACAAAGAAACTAACCTTCTTAGTAAGCCATCTCGGCCACTCGTCCCCCATCCTGACATCGGCCTCATACACTCCAAGGGGATGAACCTTTTCCCCGCTGAACCCAATCAATGGATCATGGTATGGGACGAGTCTAGCACGGCTGAGACCTAAGGCTTTGAAGCACGGCCAAAACATTACATCCGCAGAACTGCCCCCGTCGACCAATATCCTCGGCACCTCACACCCATGCACCCTAGTTCTGATGATGAGTGGGTCGTCGTGTGGGGCTAGGAGGCCTTTAAAGTCCATTCTCGATAACCCCGCTATTAGAGTGTCCATATCGACCTTATTCCTCTTTTCTGACTTGACCTCCAGGGAGGTTGAGTGTACCGTATTCGTTACTGCCTTGGCCTCAGCCACATGGTCCTTCCTGTCAGCGACCTCAGACCCTCCTCCTGCTAGACCCCCGGAGATCATTCCCACTCCGAGCAAGATCATATTAAGCCTCTTGATAGGACCTTGGTCGTCTCTCGGCGGGAGGTCAGGGTCGTCCTCATCATCAGAAGGGTCGTCCCCTCTTTTTTGAGGTCCTTCTCTACATGCATCGCCTCGCTTCTTTCTGGGGTCGTCCCCTCGGCCCCTCTTGAAGTCACCTTTGTCGACGTACTTTCTGAGCTTCCCTTCTTTCAGCATCTTATCAATCTCATCTTTCAGAGCAAAGCATTTGTCTGTTACGTGGTCGTGGTCTTGGTGAAATTCGCACCACACGTTCTTGTTCCTCTTGTTGGGGGCCGCCCTCAACTTCTCAGGCCACTTCAGGGATTGGTCACTCTTTATCTCATTGAGAATTTGTTCACAGCTGACCGTTAGAGGGGTGTAACCAGCGAACTTGTCGTCCGTAGACCTCTTCTTCCCCTCTTTGTTCTTCTTAGGGTATTTACCCCCACTAGCGCCTCCTTTTTCGTCTTCACATTTTGCGGCAATCGCCTCTTCAGCGTTCATCACCTTTCCTGCTGTTGATAGCAATTCAGCCATCGTCCTAGGGGGGTCTTCAATAAGCTTCCATAACAGCTTCCCCTTTTGGAGTCCTCCAATCAGGGCTATCATAGCTATGCTCTCCTCATAGTCTTCCACCTCCAGCTTCTCTTTATTGAATATGGCTATGTAGTCCCTCAGGCTCACATTCTTCCCCTGCTTAACATAGAGCAGGTGGGTGGTCTTCTTCTATGGCCTCACCCCAAAGAAAAAGTTGTGGATGAACAGGTCTGCCAACTGCTTAAAGTTTTCAATGGAATTTTTTGGAAGAGACGTGTATCAGACATGTTCAGCCCCAGTCAGGGTACCAGAAAAGGCATGACACCTCATCTCATCTGAGATTGAGTATATGTCTGTTGCTGATTGATACATCTCAACATGGTGGACAGGGTTGGTGCTCCCGTCGTATATTGGTGTGACCACAGGTGGCTTGAACCTTGATGGCGTAGGGAAGTTGACTATCTTCGCCATAAAGGGTGAGCCTATGGTGTATCCCTTCTGAAGAGGGTTCCGGCTCTTCATTATATCACCGATCTTATCCTCTAGTCGATGGATTGAGTCATTCCAGGGCCTCGTAGGGTCGGCTTGGCCGATGTTATCCCCTGCCGCCTCTTTAAGGTGGACGGACGGTTCTGCTACGGTAGGCCTGTGTTGGCTGTTTAATTACCTTTGACCGTCATCCCGTCCTTGGGGTCGGCCATCATCCGCCTCCCTTCTGGACCTCGCAGCACTCCTTGACCTGGACAATTTTTCCCGCAGGTCATTTACTGGGCCCAGCCTCTCAAAGGCTGACCCCCTGCTCAAGCGATCAAAAGCAGAGCATCTCGGGCGATCATCAGGATTTGGTCTTCTGCACTTTCCTCTACTTTCCTGGAGAGGTCGTACAGTATTGTTGGAGACCTCATATGGTTCCCAGCATTCTATAGGGGCCTCCTCTCCCTCCAGGTCATCATACCTGTCCTCAGGACAAGGGTTTCCTTGCCTCCCCAGGCGTAGACGTCGGGGGTCAGCAACATCCCTATGCCGCTGAGGGGGTGGCAGGTCTTTGCGTGGTGCCTGGGGTGGTCCCCTGGCTTCATGCTGTCCTGGAGCTGCTGCCGGAGTAATCATCTCATGTGAAACCCTTGGTGGTCTTAGTATGTTCTGGCTTAGAGCTGTGAACTACTCCTGCATCATCCGTTGGCTTGCTGCCAGAGACTTTAAGGCTGCCACCACATCAGTCATCTCAAACTGAGGCGGTGGCTGACTGGAACTGGGTCCTCCCCTATCATCCGGTGGGGGAAGTGGTGGTGATGGCATCTCTGGTGCCATGTGTTTGAGCTATGAACAGCTGAACTGGAAAAAAGACTGGTGAGCTTGAGAACCTTAGTGGGTCTCTTTCAATGGTGAAACATCTCCTCTCAGGGGGAGAACTGGTTCACCACCAGAGTGCCCAGTAAGGTCAAGGTGTACAAAGGAAGAGATGTCTTTTCGTTCCCACAGACGGCGCCAAACTGATGATGCTGAGATTTAGCACCACCGAACAAGTGATAATGAGCTCAAACAATGGCAGCCATGGCAGCCATAGAGATGTATATGTATAAGTATCTAGAAGGAGATGAGTATAAGAGAAATAAGACAATGATGTATAGTGGTTCAGCCACTTTGGCCTACATTCACCATGAGTGTGTGATCCACTAAGTATGGGCACTAATGGCCTTGGATACAATGCACATAAGCTCACTTTCTCTCTCTACTGTCTGTACAAACAGAGTTTTAGCTAGGGTTCTAATTATCAATCGATCCTCCCTGTAGGATTGTAGGTGACAAGTATATATAGGTCTTGGGGGGGTGTAGTGTACCCCCCAAGTATGCATGGTGCATGTGAATGATGATCTAGACAATCCCCTGTTGACACCTGTAGATGCCAAATGATGACATAATATTCCCTCACGTGAGGGTGTGATTTATTATAACGGTCTCCCATGTGCCATGTGAGCCTCACGCCCACTGTTCCACGCGTCTCCCAAACCACGCGCTATGATGATGTCACCCTCGGCCTTTAATATGAGGCCGAGGGCAAAGTTCCTTCCGATAATGAGTCTGGCCTAATTTGGGCCTCGTACTGTCATACCCTCGGAGGGTCGTCCGGAGCCTGATGAAGGGTCGGCCTCCTGAGAGGTCATCCGGAGCCTGATGAAGGGTCGGCCTCCTGAGGGGTCATCCGGAGCCTGATGAAGGGTCGGCCTCCTGAGGGGTCATCCGGAGCCTGATGAAGGGTCGGCCCCTGAGGGGTCATCTGGGCCTGATGAGGTGCAGGGAGCCCTCGGTATGGCCGAGGGTATATACGGGTATATCATATTATTGTACCCTATTTTTGTACGTGTACTTAGACATTTTGGTTTACTATATTTCATATGGTGAACACTCGAAAATGAGAAGCATGATAGAGAATAGCTGCAAGTGCTGAGTCGAAGGTAACAGTAACATCAGCAACCTCAGCAGGGGCAGGGGTAGGGACCATCTATAGCACCAACCAACTTTGCTACCATCATCATATAAACATTAGCTGTGACTATAGCAACCATGCGCCATAAGCATCCTCTGACGCCACCATATGTGGTTGCACCGTACTTACCCTGAATATCTCAACATCCTTGAAGTGATGTAGGGGTGCCTTTGGAATAGGGCATCCATTGGAATTTTTGGGATCCAAAAATCCTAACTTTGCGCTATAGTGTAGGCATGAGATCAAGCAACATCTACATCTGGTAGAGTGCACTGACATCTAAATGCATGTATTATCCAGCTTCAGGATAGTAGGAGATGCCCTACAATGGGGGGAGTCTGTTACCACCGAGGATGACTGGTTGTAGTTTACATTTTCAAAGTTTTGGGTGAAATTATAGGGTAAGTATTTCCCTCCATCATAGTAGACAACTTTGAGAGCCTAGTTTGATAGGATAAAATAAGAGGATCTTATAGTTGCAGAGTACGTGATAGGTTTTACTCGAATTTTACAATTTTTTTCGAGCATTGTGTTCATAGGTGAAGAAGGTGGACAAACTCATTAGAGGCTTGACATGGAGGATCAAGAAGGTGTTTCTTGGTGTAAGAGAATTTTTTTTTGTATTACTCATATTTTAGGCCTTTTTATATTTTAGGCTAGTTTTGCGCATCCCGTTACAAATCATCACGCTCCATCATGACAAACCGACTCAAACATTTAGGACTTCCCCACATCCCGTAAAGGTATAAAACAATTTGTGTTTAAAATTATTCATAAACTTTATTTGGGATGTTTATGTTTTTAATCGAGGTTGAATTTTTTAATTTTTTTAACCTCGTTCAAACAAAATTAGCTTTTCGTTAGAAATATCATTAGATCTTACATCGAACGAACATCTAATGAGGGCCTTCTGTTTGAATTTATTTGAAGCTCGTTAGAAGGTGGTTCAAACAATATTGGATTTTCGTTCGAACGAACTATGTTTACATTCAAACGAAATGCATTTCTTGTTCTAATGACTTCTATTTTTGTTCGAACGAAATTTGTTGCCTCGAATTTTGTGCATGACCCATAACATCTGTTTAGACTCCAGATTTTATAAGACTTTTGCCAAAATGATTTATGCACATCTGTTGCAAAAGTTTTCAGTATTTTATCTCTATAAAAAACACTTTTGATTCACATACACATCCCCAAATATATTTTGTGAATCATTTTGAATCTTAGTTGAGTTATACTCATTATGGAGAGATCATCTCTACAGCTGACATGTGAATTTGAAAGGATCACAACTGAAGGCTGAAGGATGACCGGTGGATACTGAGGGTGGATTGCCACATGTGTGACCTTTTTTTGCAAAAAAAAATTATGTGTTATCTTTTTTCGCAAAAAATATTCTTTGATATCAGATTTTTTGAAAAATTGTTTATCTTGAAAAAGGCCTAATTTTTTTAGGCAACTATTATAATCGAATTCCCATCTTTGATGGTTTCAGCTATGCATATTGGAAAGCTAGGAAGAGGTCATCTTTAAAAGAAATTGATGAACGAGTTTTGTTAGTTTGTGAAAGAGGATGAACACCACACACTGTAACTGTAGACAATGTCATTGACCCTAAACATCTCTCTCAGTGGATAGAGGACAATTTCAAGTGGAGTGATTTTAATTCTCGTGAATTAAGTGCTATTTCTAGATCCATCACCGCTGACAATTTATGCCGCAATATGACGTGCGCCACATCTAAGAAACTTGGGATATACTCTAGCTCACTCACGATGGTATAAATGATGTAAAGTCATTTAAGCTTCAAAATTTGACTACCCAATTTAAAAATATTACCATGCTAAAGTTTGAGTATTTTGGTGAGTTTTATGCATGTTTGTCGGACATAGTTAATTCTAGTTTTAAATTGGGAGAAAAACTTCCTGAGACGAGAGTAGTTAGGAAAATTTTGGGGTCGTTCCCTGCCCGCTTTATTCCTAAGGTCACTATACTTAATTTGTTAGGAATCCTAGACACTATTAGGATAGAAGAACTTGTAGGTGATATTCAAATGTGAGATTGATATGTTTCCTCAAGCTATTAAACCTAAGGAAGTAGGGATTGCCTTAAAGACTCAAACTAAGAAAAAGAAGAAGGAAAAAGTTTGTGAGTCCAAATGTGAAGTTGATTTTGATTTGATTACTTGGCCCTTTTTGCAATAAATTTTAAAAAGTTTCTCAAATTTTCCAAAGAAAAGATTTTTGAGAAAAATAAAAATAAGAATGAGTGCAGGATCGGGGGAGAGAAAGAAAAACATATTAAATGTTATGAATGTGAAGCTAAAGGACACACGACACATGAGTGTCCTGTTAGGCTTAAGAGAAAGGGTAAGAAAGTTGAATATACAGCCACGTTGAGCAATAGTGATGTCGAGTCGGTTGATTCGGGAGGAGAATCACCACATGAATCGTGTGTTGCGTTCATCTCTAGTCACGTTATGAATTTTAGTTTATCCCACGCCGATGAGGACATATCTAAACGTGAAAGCCTCGGTGATGTTTCGATTCATTCTAGGAATAGTGAGAGTGCGGATGAAAATTTGAGTGACAAAGGTGATATCGAAAAGGCGTTTAGTGATCTTTACGTCGAGACCTTGGAAATGAAAATTTTAAGTAAATATTTATCTCTTAGGGTGTTAGATTTAGAGTAAGAGGTGAAAGTTTGAGTGAGTTTGAAGCGTCGTGAGTCAACTCGAGAAGGTAAAGATTTCTTTATGTGAACAATTTATCATTTTAGTCCGAGAAAAGATCGATTTTACCAACACCGTGGCTAGTCTTACAAGAGATCTTCAATCTTTATTGGAGACTCGTGAAAAACTTGAAGCCCGTATTTCCCAACCCGAGAGCAATCTCGAAAGTGCCCGGGAGGTCAAGGTCACTTTAGAGGGCACATCTGGGAAGGTTAGAAAGATGATCCTTGATCCCAGGTTAGGTAACATCGAGAGGTAAGGAATAGATTATGATGGTGCATCCACTTCCCATGTCGTACTCGAGCCGGTTCCCGAGTTTGTGTTGGATACTTATGTCCCTCATCCTAACCCACCTATGATAGCTCATCCTTAACGTTTTGATGAAGATGGACCCAAGACCGTGTATGTTTGTTCCAATTTCTAGCAAAGAGTTCATCTTAGAGAGTATTATTTTAAGCTAGGGAGAGTGTCTTATAGGTATGTTCCTCGGTATGCTCGAGCACAATTTCTTGCACACGCTCCCACATATGTAACTTTGCATGCTCCCGCTCATCACTTGAGAGATGTTGAAAGTTTTTGAGAGAAATTAGAGTATTTAGTCAACACTTCACAAAATTTGATGGAGGAATTTTTAGGATGTCATCTCCTTTTGAGAACTCCTTTGGGCCTAATGATTGAGGTCGTGACTTGTTACTCTTGTATATCCCTATTGATAATGTGTACTATCATTGTAAATATATTTTTCATTACGATATATTTTTCAAAAAAAATCCAAAAAGAGTTTCATTTTTCTTGAAAAATTTTGAAAAATACAAAAAGATTTTCAGTTTGTTTTTAAGAAAAAGTTGAAAAGGCACAAATATTTTATTTTGATAAAATATTTGAAAAATACAAAAAAGAGTTTTGTATTTTTTAGACCGTATATGGATGAACATTAAAGATGTCTGAATTACCCATTCATTCCATATCAACATGATTGTTTAGTAGTTTTTTAGACATGACATCAATTCATATATATCCTTAATAATGTGTGGAGTAATTAAGTTGTGATTTGATGATAACTTGCTACATGTTTGTCTCCTTTATTGCACACGATCACGAGCTTATTTGAGTATTGCAATTGTATGTCACATGTCGATCTACGTTTTTTCATATCAATTTTGCTTTAAAATGAACCAAATGTGAAAAACGATATAAAAAGTTGTCCTTGTAAGAAACATTTCTCGAATTTAATTTTTCTAAAAAAATTTATTATATATTAAACAATGGAAATGAGCTATGAAAGACAAAAGTCTTTGTGATAAAAGTCGTAATTTCCAATGAAAAGAGCCTAAAAAGGTTGAAGGCAGATAAAAACAAAAGTGCCAAACCAATTTGTTTGAACATTGATGCTTCTCTACAAATGAGCATTAATTTCTCTAAAATTTTGAGAGTTTGTCATCATATATGTGACATTTTGAGGGAGTCAAGTCAAAGATCAATGGGTTTGCACAAACAATATAAATCTCCAGAAAAACATTACATAGTTTCGGTCATCATTGGTGTGAAAATTACTTTACTGTCTTCATTTGTTGATTAGGTTAATTCAATTTCACATGAGTTCACAATCATTTCAGGTAGACGTTGAGATAATTCGTTAGTGGTATCTTAATCCTTCTTGCACATGTGTTATGTTTGTCTACAATGATTAACCTATGGAATATGTTTGCACCCCTGCATTTCGCTTCCATGATTCAAGTATTTTTGTGTAAAATCATGGTCTGTTGTTTTTGTAAAATTATATACTTAAAAAAATCAAAAAATAGTTGGTGAATGTAAGCCTTTGAGATTATCATTGCATGTGCATTATTTATATCTGTTGTGATGATATTTCCTTCATATTCGTGATGCTTTGATTTAATGACTATGTTTTTGCTCCTTCGTCTATTATAGATAAAAATGGGAGTACAAATTAAGGGGAAGAATTGATGAGTTTGATATATGGGGGAGAACTTAATTATGAGTTTTATTTCTATTTTAAACTCTATGCACGTCATGGTATTTTTCTTTGCTTCATGTGTGTAGGTATCTTATGTGGAAATCAAGACACACCAGAAGAAATCAAAGAAGCTTAAGGGAAGCACAAGAAGACAAAGAATCTTATGTCATTCCAATTCTATGTTTGGGAGGGTATTAGGTTATTTTTGTCATTTAGAAGGGTGTTTTGTGTTTTTTGAATTTTGGTTAGGTTTGTATATTTTTGTACCAAAATAGCCAAGGGGGAGATTTGTAAGAGCAATTTTTTTGGTATTGCTCATGGTTTAGGCCTTTTTAGATTTTGGGCTAGTTTGGCGTATCCCATTACGAACCGTCACATACAGTCACGACAAATCGACTCCAACATTCAAGACTTCCCTGCATGCCACAAAGGTATAAAACAATTGTTGTTTAAAATAATTCATAAACTTCATTTGGGATTTTTTTTAAACCAGGGCTAGATTTTTAATTTAAAAGTTAAATTTTTAGCCTCATTTAAATGAGATTGCTATCTTGTTTGAACGAAAATGGCTTTTCATTAGAAGGGTTGTCACATCTTACATCGAATGAACATATAGCGAGGGCCTTATGTTTGAATTCATTTGAAGCTCGTTAGAAGTTGGTTCAAATGAGATTGGAGTTTCATTTGAACGAACTATGTTTTTGTTCAAACTAAATGCCTTTCTCGTTCAAACGGCTTTTATTTAGTTCGAACGAAATTGGACGCCTTGAATTTTGTGCATGACTTATAAATATATGTTTAGACTCCAAATTTCATAAGACTTTTGCCAAAATAATTTCGGCATATCTGTTGCAAAAGTTTTCAACATTTTTATTTATAAAAAATTCTTTTGACTCAAAAACACATCCCCAAATATATTTTGTGAATTGTATTGAACCTTAGTTGAGTTTAACTCATTGTGAAGAGATCATCTCTACGACAGACTTGTGAACTCAGAGGGATCACAGATGAAGACTACGGGCTGAAGGTTGATCAGTGGATACCGAGGGTAGATCATCGCCTATGGACTTCTCAAGAACGAGTGGTATTCTTTAGATATTTTTCAAATACTATGTGTTATACTTGTGGTTGTATCAAGTAGTATTGTAATTCGACTATCTTGTGAAGTTTTTAAAGTGCTGATATAAAAGGTTTTGCCATGAAAAAGGATTTTTCCTCAGTTGTCGTGTGATTGGATATTTTATTTATTTGTCTAATCACTTAGATGCATGTCTTAGGATAATAAGATAAAATTGGATTTGTGTTTGGGGGAATTTAATTAAGTAAGTTAATCCATTAAGATCGTGTGCACTCTAGCAAAGTGGTATCAGAGCATTCCACCTTTAACACTTGGCAACCCTAGTTTTATTGCTTACACATAGGTAGATATTTTCACATAGAAAAGAAATCAAAAAAGGAGAAGGTAGAAGTCATCCAGGGGTCAAAGACTGTAGAGATCGATGAGTCGTCTTAGGATAAGGGAGGCTCACCAACAGGTTGGTCAAGGTCAGGGCCACTCGAGTCAGGGGTAGTAGGGTCAGGGATAGCAAGGAAAGGATAGATCCCAGGGGCAGGGGTAGGGGCAGCGAGTTCATCGTCAGGATCACCCCATTAAGGGGCCATGTTATACTAATGGACAGTTGGTCCACTCATTTCGTAGATGCCCTATAAGCAACCAAGCTGATAAGGGCCATCATGAGTAAGGGCTATAGCAAGCTCTTCCAGACCTAACAGTGTATCAGACACTACTTCCACTACTAATGTACCCATCATTGACTCCACCTAGGGATCAAGCACAAAGCCGGGTCAGCTAGCATCGCCTCGGGAAATTAGGGTACATTTCATGTCTATGGTAGTTATGCATGAGTTCATTTAGACATGGGTGTATCATACTCATTTTTTAGTTACACATTTACTACTAAATCGGGAATGTTAGATATAGCTACGGATGTGTATAAGCATGTGGACACCCTAGTGGGTATGGGTGTTGCCTTACGTTAGGTTTGTAGAGATGTGGTAGTTAAGATCGAACGATTGTGTTTTTCCACTGACTTACTATTTTTGGATATGTCAACATATGATGTCATAGTGAGAATGGATTAGTAAGCTTCGTATCATGCATAGAACGATTGCAGCGTGAAGGCGATCACATTTGCTATCTTTGGTTAGGAGATGTTTTAGTTGCTATGTTCATACTTGAGGGAGGGTCTAGCACACACTGGTAATACATAGATGTGACTTTATTTGAGGAGGTATCCATATCATTAAATATGATACCGATTATCCACAAGTTTACAAGCATATTTGATGAGGTATCATAGTTACCTAGAATTTTATATAGATTTGTCATCGGGCACTAAGCCCATTGTGAGATCAACATAGTGGATAGAACCAATGGAAATGCAGGAGTTACGTGAGCAGATTCAGTAGTTTTTAAGCTAAGGTTTCATACATAGGAGTACGTCTCCAAGGGGAGCTCTAATTTTCTTTGTGAAGAAGAAGGATGGTTCACTCCAATTGTGTGTGTATTATCAGGAGCTGAACAAGGTCACGATACAGAATAAGTATCCATTTTCATGTATCGATGATTCATTCAACTGGTTGAGAGGTGCGTCGATATTTTCCAAGATTAATTTTCATTCGGGGTATTACACTTACATATTCAGGAGGAGGACATTTCGAAGATGGCTTTCTGACACGATACAGATCGTATGAGTTTCAGGTCATGCCATTTTGGTTGACCAATGCACCATTAGTGTTTGTGGATCTCATGAATTGGGTATTTTAACCAATCCTAAATTAGTTCGTCATCGTGTTTATTGACGACATCTTAGTGTAATTTGGGTTGAATGAGGAGCATACAGAGCATTTACAATTAGTTTTGCTGACATTATGGGAACAGTAGTTTCATGATAAGTTCCCTAAATGTGGGTTCTGGCTTTAAGAGGTGTAGTTCTTAAGCCACGTTGTATCTGAGGTTCGAATTCTGGTGAATCATAACAAGGTGTCTGCAGTTGTGTATTGGGGATAATCCATGACCCCTACAGAGGTTAGGAGTTTCATTTAGGGATTTTTGAATATTATCGGACCACTAACTCACCTCACTCGTAAGGGGGTACCCTTATTTTGGAACACACACCGCTAGAGGGCATTTGAGGAGCTCAAGGAGAGGCTCATGACTGCTCGTGTCCTTTCTTTACCGCGGGGTGACGTAAAGTATTTGGTTTACATGGTTGCATCACTCCAAGGGATATGAGGTGTTTTGATGCAGGAGGAGAGTCCTATAGATTATTCTTCCCGTAAGCTGAAGTTTCATGCGTTAAACTATCCCACTCAAGATATGGAGTTAGTGGCGGTAGTAATTTCCCTTAATATTTGGAGACATTAGCTGTTGGGTGATAGTTTACACTATTTTCTTGTCATAAGAATCTCCACTACTTTCTCACTCAAAGAGAATTGAACATGATCCAGAGAAGATCATTAGAGTTCCAAAAAGACTACCATTTTTTATTCAATACCATTCGAACAAGTCGAATGTGGTAGTAGATGAGTTGATTCGCAAACTAACGGTTATGTTGATAGCATTATGGGTTGAGAAAGAGGATAACTTACTGATATTTGGTCAGAGTCGTGGAGTGCCACAAGTGATATTGATTTATCGAAGGCCTTTTTATCAGTTGTGACTATTACACCAGCCATAAGGGCACGAGTGATACAAGCGCGGGCTTCAAACTCCTTATGTTAGGAGAAAGTAGGAGAGCTTGTATCAGGAGGGGTTCCCTTCTTGTCTATCAGTTCACATGGAATATTGAGATTTTAAGGACAATTGGTGGTGTTAGTGGTCCTAAGTTGAGGAAGGTAGTTTTGTCTGAGGCACACGCTTCATAATGCATCTCGAAGCGGATAATATGTACAAAAAGATCCATTTATCATATTGGTGTTGGAAGAAAAAGATTCAAGAAGAAATCATAGAAGCCGATCAAAAAATCGTTCAATACTTAAGGCAAGAATTTTCTTGCTAATTTTATTTAGTCCAATTTGCTTCTTAATTCATCGTGTATTGAAATCCCATGTAGAAATTCTGAATTTAGGGAACTTTGATGATTTGATGATGATATTAGTTTATACCCCCTGAAGGAATTGATTTTGATGTTAAAGTAGGAAATCCATAGTTTAAGATGGTAGAATTTTAAGAGTTTATGTTGATAGAACTCATGATTAAGACCCCTAGTATAATGACTTTGATGATTTATATCTAGAGGAGTTAATACCTGTATAAAGCCTGGGATGTTGATTTAATTTGGACACCTACATGTGGTAGATGTTAGGAGAATAGTTGGCAAAAATTGAATAAATATGAACTTCTCCATGATCCTAATTTATGTGATTTGGGACTTAATCTAGGTTGAAAAATATGTAATAAATAATCATAAGATGATAAGTGATTTTTGACTTAATCGTGGTTGGAAAATGTGCAATAAACAATCGTAAGATGGTAAACTAAGTCATAGGGTCTGATATTAATAATTATCACAAAGTTTAAGCCTTTGAAATTGGGTTTGAAGGGAAGAATGTAAATCTTATAGTAAGATAAAATGTTGGGTTCGCAAATAGCAAACAAGGGCAAACAAATTCTCACCTGAGCCGAACTAGTTCGGCTCCTGGGGGTCAAGCTATAGGGTCCGCGGATGTGTCGCAAGTATTTTTATGTATTCATACGAGTTGGTGGGACTGTGTACGGATAATCGCGAAATTTATTAAAAATAGAAACGTGATGTTACCAATAAAAGGAAAGTTAAATTAACTACATTGTTAATTACATTTTATAAAGAAAATGAGGTTGATAATTTACGTGATGGTTAATTATTAACTAAGGGTAATTACGGATAATCTTTATGGGATAGCTATGGGGTAATTATTAGGATAATTATTTTTACATATGGTAATATGTAACTATATTTTGTGTGAACATATCTATGCTCGTGGATTGTCCTATCGATCGGGGTATGCACGTTCGGGACCGTAGCACACGTCGACACAAGTGGGCTAGGCGTAATGTAGGTCATATTTTAGGTACTACATAGCAATGCCACTTATAAGAGAGAGGTGTTGATATTGGGATCCATGTGTCACCGCTAGGTATGGGGCGTGCAATATTGTACTGCGTAGGTACAGTCCCACTTTTTTGTATATTGTGTTATTCGTGTTGGATAGGAAACTCCTTCGGACCTACCGATAGAGCACGAACGGGACACTATTGGTAGATGCCTTAGTGTAGTGTATATATATATATATATACATGTGTAAAAAGTCTCCTATAAAGACTCCTTATAGTGTAGGTCCCGGTACAGATCATTTTTTTAAAATAGTAAAAAAAAGTGATTTTTTAATGAGACTTCATGGATATGATATCCATGGTGAGAAGATCATCTCCAATTTTTTTCGTCGAAAAATTCAATAAAAAACCTTTGAGATGAAGTGATACGTAAAAAAAGGTATAAATATGTATTTTCAACCATTGAAATGTTGGGTCGACGCCAACCTCTTTATTGATTGAATTTTTTGATGAAACTTCATGGATATGATCTTCTCGCTATCTAGATCATATCCATGAAGTTTCATAAAAAAATCAATCAGAAAGTGGGTGAGATGATCGCCAACATTTCAACGGTCGAAAATGCATATTTATACCATTTTTTTACATATCACTTCATCCCAACGGTTATTTTATTGAATTTTTTGATGAAAAAAAATTGGAGATGATCTTCCCACCATGGATATCAAATCCATGAAGTTTCATCAAAAAAATTATTTTTTTATTATTTTAAAAAAATGGTGTTTAAGGACATATATATAATTAATAATCGAAGAAATACGTAAGTCTAATGATGTATACTATAAAACACAAACCGAATACTATGTAGTATGTATGATGTTTGATGTCGTCATTTTGGGAGTAATATATCTCGAATAATTTGGGAAATAGGGCCTTGCATATGGGTATCTTTATTTCAGTCCGTATGCCTTGCTAGATACGTTCTTATACTGCGGGTACGTACCCCTTGCTAGATACGTTCTTATACTGTAGCTGCGTAACCCTGGAATAGAAAAATTCTGGCGTCCCTGTGGCTGGGCACCTAAAAGGTTTTGAAAATATTTTACAGCAAGGGTTAGAACCCAAAACATTTGAAAATATTTAACAAGTGAATTTAAATGCAGGAAATTAAATTGCACGAATGATCTTCATATTTAAGTTTGTGTCTCGCACTTTCTTGAGGATGCCTCATCCCTCAACTAAAGTACATGCCTAACGAAACTACACATGACCCATCTAGCTAACTACCATGTAACTAGTCTTGTAACATATATCCCACGATTTCCCACTACTCTATTGTAACACCCCGATTAAAATAATAACGGGTGGCCAGCCCTATACTATAATAAATCAGGAGTCTCAGATGGCTCAGTCTCAACATCAACTGTCCGTACAAAATAAATACGACTAACTACCCGATATCAGAAAGCCACGAAAATGGCTATTTTTCTATAAACCCAAAATTTCCAAAACTCCCATATTTTATTTCCCAACCATCAATCTTCATCCCTAACATGTTTCCAAACATCACAACCCTTTCTAAGATTTGGACGTTGGATCCATTTATCACATTCAACTAAGATTATGCAATGATTCAAACTTGTCATTCCCGATTTTATAACTCAAATTAAACCGACTCTCGTCGTATTTAATTCGGAAGATAACATGGTTAAGTTCGCAATAAAATTTAACGCCTCTAAATTTAAACGCCTAAAATCCTTAATCCCTTAGAAAATACAAGTTTTAAAGTACGCGATTTTATTTAAGCATGGACTATCAAAACAATCAGAGTGCAAGCATAATCCATCGAAAATTCTATTCTTAAATTCAAAACTTGGGTTGACAAAACAATCTTGAAGGTTTTAAAATACATTCTCGTGTCGGTTTAAAATGAATACCGAATTTTTAAAACTTTTAGAACATATCGGAAAATAAAGACGAATTTAAACTACACACAATATTAAGTAAACACAATAAACTTCACCTAGTCCTAGTAAAGAAATTAAGCTAGCATCATTGAAGACAAAATAAAAGTGCAAGAATGAATACTAATTTCATTAATAAATCAACTTACAATAATAATCGAGTCTTACAATTGATCTTGACAAAACTTCTCTCACATAAGAATAATTTTTGCCATCGATAAAAATATACTCTCAAAATAAAGGAACCAAAAACTATCTCCCAGACTCTATAATTTTTCTCTCCCAAAATAATGGGCGAAATGGTCTTTTTTATGGGTTTGGAAAAAGTGTTTGAGTTGGAGTGAAACTTTTTTTTATTGGTTGGATTTGAGCCGATAATTATCCCATGTAGTCTTGAGAAGAGTTTGAGATAATTGAGAAGTGTTTTTTTTTAAACAATTATCCCTAATTTTGGCACTATTCACGTCACTATTCACAACAATATCTTTAATCGCATTTTTGACCTCCAAAACTTTAAAATTTCATTTTTGTCCGAACTTAAAAGTTGTGGTTCTTGTCAAGACCTTTTCGAAAAGGTTATGGTACGACCTCAACGGACACTCGAGCGATTTTTTAAAAAATATTTAGTAGAGGTGTTTCAACCATGTCGTATCGTGTCGCGTTGTGACATATCCTTACAATTTTTGCACATCGACTCCTTTGTTGTCCAAATTTCTGGGGTACCTGTAAAAATAAAAAACAAAAATAATTAGTTCAAATTTAGGGTCATAAATATTTAAAAGATTATAGAATTACCCCTCTTTACATTTTAACCCCCGAAATTCAAAAATTGCTCGTATTAATCCAGAATTCAACCAAATTTCAGAGAGAACTTTATTTTGCCTAGATAAACATTTAAATATTATTTTTAGGCCCATAAAGTTTGAAAAATTATGATTTCACCCTTCAGGTTACTAAAATTGTATTTTAACTCAAAATTTATTCAAACTTGCATTTTTCTTTGCATTTTACGAAAATGACTCTAAAAGCTCATTATTTATAATACAATGGCCCTAACAAGGTCCAGATTTGGGCATAATTCATACAAAATAATACACTCGTCAAACATCCCCAAACCTAAACTTTGCTAGTCCTCGAGCAAAACTCAAAATTTTAAAATCTAACTCACTTTTGTAGGAATCATGATTGCACTTAGCATGCGCAGCAAGCCGTTAAACCCCCATGTTACCCTGGTAGACGAGCATTGTCTCGTAAGGGTTTGCAGTGAATATACTCACAAAATTCAAAAACTTGACTCAATACAAAAGACTCAAAAGTAATATAACCAAGTTTGAATGCAAACTTCATAAAATATAGTAGAACTTCACTTTTCAATCTCAACTTATCACGTGTGTGTGTGTGTGTGTGCATAGCCAATATAACCATCAATTTCAAAGATTTGATCGTTACATTTTTAATTCGAAAGTTCATTTTGATTTAAAAATCTTACGAGATGCACTCTCAATCGAACACTCGAAAATGGATTGTTTTCTCTCGGTATATGTGAATAAAATAGTAAATTTATGTGAACATATTTCGCATATACATTATTAAAAACAGACTTTTTATTAATGGATGAATATGATCTCATTAATGAAAAATCGACTACTTTTAAAAAATATTGAATCACACCATAGATCCTATTCATCCTCTCTCCACACTATAACTAACTTCACTTGAGATCCATTAGGATTTTCTTTAGTTGATAGTAGGCTCGGATTTGGCTAGAAAGAATGTTTTTTTTTTAATTCAAAATTTCTAAGAATATAGAGGTTTTTTCGGTATATTAATTTTTTGGCACTTTTGTAACAACCCTCGCTTTTGAGAACCTATTTTATATTTATTTGCTAGGTATAGTAATTAGATATAAAATGTTGGCCTATGGAGTAAGTATTAATTTAAGGAAGAAAAGGTAAAATTTACTAAGATGTAGTATATTTACCTTATGTGTGGGTGAATATCACCGTGAGGTGTTTTATTGTGTCATAAGATTTAAAAGGACATTTTGACTTAAAACGAAATCGGAACTTAAAATGAGTTATAAAATTTCCGAATGATAATTTGGAGGGCGCGGTTAGTTCCGAAAGGTGCGAGATAGTCAAATTGTGTGCCATGTTGTATTTTGAGGTTTTGGGCACTTTTGACTGGTTTTAGTTTAAATGTGTAGTTGCGTGTTATTTTATCGAGGTATTTATTATTTAAGTTGGTAATTATATACTAAGGCGCGTTTTATGTCTTATAATCCACTTATTTCCCTTAAGTGTGATTAGTGACCTATAGAGAGAGAGAAAGAAGAAGAAAACCTAAGGAGAAAAAGAGAGATTGAAGGTTTGAAGATTGATCTTGCCTACATCTTCATCAAATCTGAATTAGCAAGCTTGAGGCAAGTTTTCTACTTGCTATTATATTATTTAAGTTGAACAATTAGTGTTGATAGTTGTGGTTTATTTATGGTTTAAGAATGTTAGGGTTTTTGTTGGATTTATGGGCTTTAGGTCTTTGGAAGTTGATTTGATTTGATATTGGTGTAAATTATGGTTGGTTGATGCATTTGAAATCAGTTGGTGGTAATAAATGATAGGGGTTTTATTGTTGGAAGAAGAAATGTGTTCTAGGTCTGCTATGACCGGTCAACCGCGGTTCCAGGACCGATCGATCGGGGCTTCGAGGGAGGGCACACTGCTTTCCCACCAAAGCCTAACTTCTGGTGCGCGGTCGATCGCGGGTCCATGACCGGTCGACCGACCCCCCTTTACTTGGACTTTTTGCTTTTCTTCATAGGCCAAACTTTGAGACGCGATCGACCGCGATCTCAGAACCGGTCGACCCGTCCCCTGTTTTCTCCTCTTAAACTTTATTTTTGTTTCCTAGGTTTCTTCTTTTAATTAGGAACTAGGAACCTTCTTGTATGAAGTAAATTTAGAGTCCTAGAATTTTAGTTGAGTTTGGTCGTTACCCTAGAGTTGAATGGGTTCACTTGGGTTTTATTCCATGGGTACCAAAAGTGATGTTTAGGCATTTCTTTCCTTTTCGCAAATTATTAGGAACTATGCATTATAAGCCCATACTTGGAGATTTTAGGACCCTTTTGAGGTATATGAAACCTTGGGACTCATGAAATTTTGTGGATCAATTTGGAGAATAGCTCGGCACTTAAAATATGATGAATGTTAATGAGAATATTCAAGGATAATGGTTTCAAATAAAATGAAACGTATACGTGATTAATCAAAATAATAATGAGATGAAATTGGTAAATGTTAATTTACTTAAACAGACCTCTCTAAATGCTATCATAAGGGAAGCTCGCGCATGAGGTGATGTCCCCTGGCTAATGAATGCAAGGAGACTATAGTCCTCGGCCATATGTGGGATTTTTATATGGTTTTCTGCGCTAGTGAGGTAATTCCGGGTGTGGTTATGACTCACTCGCAGGTATATGGCCACTTCCCGACGTGCGTTAGGTGCCCAGGTTGTCTTGTATAGATAGGCCCTGGAAGATGATAGTCATTTAGGGGCACGCCCAGTGGGGAAACTCAGAGGGGCGGTCTTAGAATCGTTATATGTATAAGAATGTAACCTTTCTAACTCAAGTGGGACTTGATAAATGTGAATTTGCCATAAGAAAATATGGTGGTGATTGTATTCCTGTTAAGGAATGTAAAATGAAAATCTATGAGGAATAATGATGTTTAATTTTATTCTCTTGTTAAAGCTAACAATTGTTAAAATCATTTAAATTGTCTTATCATGCTTTTGAATTAGGTTGTTAGATTTTTATCTACCTCATTCATGATTAACTGTCCATATCTATCATGCTTCTTGTTCATCTGGTAATCATATATAAACCGGGCCCTGACCCGTTCATTTTCCATGTTGTGCATGTTATTGTATTCGCTCAGGTGCTCCTCCGCAAGGGCGCTTGTTGTGATATTCCTATTCCAAATACTTTTGAGGAGCTGTGAGAACTTGCGGATATTACAGGATGCTTTGTTAGACGCTTTCATTTTTGAATTCTAGATATGATCGGGTCTTTTATTCGGGCTGGTAGCCCAAACTTTTGTAATTGTTAATTGATATATTATGTATATTATTAAATTGTTGTAATACGTTGGATGTAACTGTTGACCGACAGCTTATTCGGTCCTTTTATTGCATGTTGTTTTAGTAGTAATATAAGTTCTTTTGGAACTCCACTTTATCAGCAGATTGGGTTGTTTAATTTATTTCTTTAACTTTTAATTAAACTAAAATTTGACAACCCGTTTTCTAAAGTATTGGGTGGTTTTCCCGTATACTTATGTTTTTGTTGTTAAGATGCTGAGAATGATTTCCATCCATGATTCCGTTATTTTGGAGTATCGGGCTGGCCATCCCTTATTTCGGATCACGGGTTGTCACAACTTTTTCTCACCGCCATTTTTCTTCTCTCTTTCCTTTTTCTTTTCGACTCACATTTTTTTCACCTTTTTTTTCACACATCATTATTTGCAAACATGTTTTTTCGCATTCTTTTCAACCGTAATTTCACCCTAGTATTCTCAGAAAATGGGTATGGCTTCTTTTTATGGGCTTTAGACTCCTAGTTAGAGTTAGGTAGGATAATAGATTTTCAACGAAAAGACATATTTTCTTTTTGGCTAAAATGGGTTTGCAACGGAATAATGAAAAAAAAATATTGGAGTTTGGGCTTAATTTTGGGCTTCAAAACGATGGTCTAATCTCATTTGCCAAGTTTCGTTAAGTTGATTTGTGTCTCAATACGACTTACTAAGACTTCTAGTGCTTTAAGATTCACATTTTGACTTTTTGTTTTCAGTAATCGAACAAAACAAAGAATTTGAGATCATCAACGAATTTATCCCCAAAGGAAAGTTTGAGTTATTTTAACTCGGATTGATTTAAATCTCTCGAAAACGATAATTTGCACAAAATCTCACCGAGTTAAATACTCGACATTTATTCATTAAGAATATTAACTTTTGCCTCAATATCCATTTTCAATCATATTATATGGCTAATGTGTAAAAAATTTCATATGTTGAGAGATCCATGAATTAATTCTATATTGAAAATCTTTTTGGATTTTTGAAATTTTTCTGATTTTATTTTTTAAAAATACCATACTTACCCCCAAATCTAAATTTTACATTGTCCTCAATGTATGCTCAAATAAAAATATGGACAAAGAAAATAAAGTAAAGAAGTGAAATGACGATATTACATGTGAACTTCACTTTGCTACCAGTGTATGTTAACAAACATCATCACTATAATATACAGCATTCAAAGAAAAAATATACAGACACAAAAAAAGTGTAACAAACTTCACTTTGTTACCAGCATCCAAAGTAACAAGTGTATGATAACAAACACAAAAAAAAAGGAAAAAAGAAAAAATACACTAATAATATACAGACCCATAAAAATTACCATCATCGCTATAAATTAATAATCGAAATAGTTGTGGGCCATTCCAATTAATATACTTTATAGCACAAAGTGCCAAAACATCATAAATTTGAGAGCATGACTGCACACCACAAATTTCAATCTTAAATCCATGGTCAGAATGGTGCGCACCGACATCACCGATAATAAACAAATTTGAATCGCATGAATCATATGTCGATGCATCACATGTAGATAACAAATTATGATAAGGATACAAATGTTTACTATCCCTTTTTCGAAAGTAGTCACGTAAAACTGGGGATGCATATTCCACTCCTAAATGTGAGATTTTATGAATTATTTAATAAAAATCTGAAAATTAATTATGTTAAAATTATTAACGTGACGAGAGTTAGTAATTATGAAAAATTTGTTGAATATTACTAATGAGAAAAGTAATATATAATATTGGTTATATTGAATGTCACGAGTGAATAAAACGACAATTTTGAAAATTTGAGTCGAGACGCGCCCGTGTCGCGTCGGGACTAAAATAGTGATAAATAAAAGTGAATACTTTATAAGTTGTTCGTATGGTCATTTTGAGTGCTCCAACGCGTCCGAAAGGGTTGAGATAGTCAGAAAAGTGTACCCGGAGGTTTAGTTTGGGTCTCAGGGTTTTTTTAGGCCTAATTAGTACTCCGGGAGGGCATTTTAGACATTTCACATTTTTGGGTAATTAAACCCATGAAAATTAGAAATCTATATCAGCCACTTAGGTTAGTCATCTAGGGTTAGAAAACTTAAAACTCTAGAACGGCCATTGGAGAAGAGAGGAGAGAGCTCTCAAGGCAATTCAAGGCCAAAAAAGGCATTCGTTTGCACCGCCGCCACCGCCAACGCGTAGAACGCGAGACGGGGAACGCAACCACACCAATTTCGGCACCAAACCAGAACACCGAAAATCCCAGGCAAGTGTTTATCTTGCTTATTTCGTTGATGCATCTTTCATATTTGTTTAGGAATGATTAGAGTGAGTTACATGGAAGAAAAACCCAATTTGAGATAGGAAATTTCATGTAGTAATGATTTAAATGAAAATTATGGAAACCCTTTGTTATGTAGAGGATTAAACCACGAAATTATGATGTTTATAAGAAGGAATTTCTGGAAAATATTTGTTAGAACCATGTTTAAGAGATTTCTAGGGTTCTTGATATTTATATGAATTTTTGGGCTGTTAATCCATGATTAGTGATAGAAATCCACATGCTTTACGTAAGGATTACATAATATGATGATATGATGTTAGTAGTATAAATTCTGGGTTAGAAGATGAAACCCGTAACTGCAAAACTGCAGATTTTGCATACCTGCTTGATCGATCGATCGAGCCAAGAGTTTCGATCGATCGAAGGTTCGATCGATCGAGCCCCAGACCTCAATCGATCGACCCCTCCTGGCAGAATCATATTTTTCCCTTCTTAAATTACTTGAAGTTCACTTTAATGAGGAATATATATGGACACCCTTATAAATATGTTTTGGGAGATAAAGAGGACCAGTAGGGTATATGAATAAATTTTTGGGACTTTTAAGGTAAGACGAGAGTTGTATTTTCAGGAGATTGCATATAAGAAACGATGAAACTACGTATTTAAAGTAAGAGATTACGTAAAATAGTTACGAAAGAGAATCGATGAATACCTAATGAATTTTTATAAGTGGGAGGATAAATCCATGAGGGTTATGTGGTAAGTTGGAATAATACCGAATCAAGGTTAGAAACGAACCGTTGTATGTGTTAACTAATAATGAGATATGAGAAATAATGTCGTAACTATGGGATTTGAGATATACCTAATATTGATATGGTAATATTAGTATAGTTATATGATTGTGTATGCATATACTATCTATGTGTGAAAAACATGCCCACGCTACTTGCTATCCCTGAGGTTACCGCGCTGGGATGAATCTTATCTTGTGTGCCTTATGGGGGATATTGACTCATACCCTAGGAGATAGATATCCTTGCTACAGGCTATCGAAATGATAGTTCAGACGGTCCTAAGAGACGCGGGTATGTGCTTTCCTCTTAGAGACTTGGAATCTATGCTTCGCCTCAATGTTGTTTGTGTATGTGTTAATACAATTCGTGAGTGATTCTGAATTTGTATTCCCCTTAGTACGAGTGATACGGGGATTGGATAGTAGAGTATGCCCGCACCATAGTTTTTATTTGGGGTGCTGTTATAATATATATATTATACGAGTAGTTAATATATATATATATGAAATACTAAAATTTGGAACTGCCTACTGTGATTTGATAAGTAGGACAATGGTTGATGACTCAAATTGTAAATACTTGTTTTGAGAAAGTATAATATGACACTGGAAAACTTTGTTAATTAATAAAGTTAAAATGAGAACTTTGGATACTAATTGAAATCTTCCTTTTTAAATAGTTGTATTGTTCAGTTTTAAATCTTGCGAATAACCTAAGATAAGTTAAATCATTGGGGAAAGTTAGTGCGATATATGACGAGATAAACCATTGGGAAGGTTAGTGCGATAGGTGTGCACATTAGAAGAGAGATGAGAATTTCTCAAGAGAGTGTCGCACTAATATGTTGTTGCATTAGCCTGTAATCAATTTAAATACTTGCTAAACGAATTTTTAAATCATATACACTATCGGGATCTGACCCGTTTCCATTTCTCTTTCTCTCTTGTATATATATATGTATATATTACAGGTGCCTAGCCACAGGGGCGTCTTGCATAGGGTCCTTTGGCAGCAACGCGCTGCAGCTTAGGTGGGAGTTGCAGGCCTATTGTTTAGACGACTTCATCCATTTGATTCTACTCCTAGCATGTTCATTATTGGGGCATGTCTCGTCCTTTCCATTATTCAGTTGTTATTTGGATATTGTACTTCGTTTATTTCTAGTATTGTCACTTTGGGATTTATTATTATCTGGATGGTTTACTTTAAGTTTTATTGTTAGTAGCTAGTTGTTGGATGTTAAATTATTGGATTGATTGGTTCCGATATACTTATGGTGATTCGTTATATATTAAATTGTTGTAAATAATTAAATCTTATTTTCAAAAATAAAATTTGGAAAGTAATGTTATAAAAAGGGTTTTGACACTTAGCTTAATTAATTAGGGTATTTAAATTGGAAAAGTTCTTTTTCGACAGTGATGCTGAGAATGAACCAACTGTTCACCTTGAATTAATTTAATAAATGAGTGATCGCCCGGTATTTAATTAGGCGGGGTGTCACAGTAGTCTTACAGACACTACGAGACAACCAAATGTATTATGAGTTTGAGAAATCTGGTTTTTAGTTGCGAGAGGTAAAAATCTTGGACACATTGTGTCTAAGATGGTGATATCAGTAGACCCGTGGAAGAATACTGTAGTGATGGAGGAGGGGAGGTAGATATCTCCTCTAATCATCCTTAGATCGACGGGAAGACGGAGCAGATGAACTTGATTTTGAAGGATATGCTACGATTGTGCATATTAGACTTTAAGGAGCGTTGGGAGTAGTATTTTCCCTTAGTGGAGTTTGCGTACAAAAATATCTATCGATTCATGATTGGGATGGCACCCTTCGAGGCGCTTTATGGGAGACCTTGTCGTTCACCTTGATATTGGTTAGAGGTTGGGGAGAATAAATTTCTCAATCCGGAGTTCATTCAAGACACCTAAAAAAGGTGGATATGATTCGAGCCAGGATTCGAATTGCCCAGGATAGGCAAAAGAGTTATGTAAATGTGGGTCAGAGACACTTGGATTTTGATGTCGGGGATTTGGTGTTGATTAAGGTTTCTCCTATGAAGGGAGTGATGATATTTGGGAAGAGGGGGAAGTTAGCTCCCCGATATGTGTAACCATTACCTATTCTTGAGAGGATTGGGGTCGCAGCGTTTAGTTGGAACTACCAGACCACTTACAACGAATGCTTACATATGTGCAATACGGAATTTCCTTAGGGATGAGATAGCTTATAAGCAAATAGATATTGATGAAATAGATCTCCAGCTAGACTCTACCTACAAGGAGAGACTCGTAACCATTCTGGACCATAGGGAGAGCCAAGTTTCAATCTAAGGTTGTTCCGTTAGTATGTATGCGATGGGGACATCATAAGAAGGATGAGTCGACTTGAGAGAGGGGGGATGGCATGCGAGCAAAATATTCAGAACTCTTCTATCCACGTATGTTTTGAATTTCGAGGACGGAATTCCGTTATTAGGGGAAGAATGTAATACCCCGTATTTTTTGGAATAAAATAACATTTGCAGGAATTAAATTAAATCGGTAAATCTAATTAATCAAGTTATGAATAAATTAATTAATTAATTATTGTTTCCTATTATGTGAAATTAACTTTGGATGATAAGAATTTCGGAAGGAAATAATTGCATGTACATTGAATAATTGATATATAATGTGTGGCACAATTAAAAGTATACTTACTGAATAAAAGATATTCGAGACTCATTTTGGAAGGTTTTATGGGCTCGTTTAGGTGTTCTAGACCTTTGGAAATAATCATATATATATATATGAGTTAGGAGATTATTGGGCTAATTGGGATGTGTATTTGGGTCCATTTGAGGGTCCAAAGTTTAGACATAAGGCCCAACTCGGGATTTGAGCTTTAATAATATTAATTAGGATCTTAATAACTCCCTATCATTTGTATCCAAGAACCCTAAAACACTTTTTTGGAGAAAGGGTTAAGAATAGTAGCAAGAGAATTGGGTGAGATATTTAAGAAGAAATCCAATAAGCCGATCAAGAAATTGTTCAAAACTTAAGGCAATAATTTTCTTGCTTATTTTATTTAGTCCAAATTCCTTCTTAATTCATCGTCTGCTAATATCCTTGAAGAAATTTTGGATTTAGGTATCGACATAAATGAGCTAATAGCATCGAATTATAAAGACTAAACTTCTCCCAATTCTCAATACTGCACTGTGTTTCGTGTGTGGGACGTCTCGTAAGCGAAATCCAAACAAGGAACCCCCCGATAACTACTCCTTGACAATATTGATTATCAAGATTCAGTATTCCCTTAATGCATGACGCATATAATCCCAAGTTCTTATTATATAAATATTTAATTAGTCTCAATTCTCAACAGTGCACGGCGTTTCGTGAGTGAGACGTATCGCAAAGAAAAATCCAAGCAAGGAACCTCCTAATACACTACTCCTTGACACTATCGATTGTCGAGATGTACTAATATATTAAATATGAGTAATAAGGACTAACTTATCCTCACTCCCAACATTGCACTGCGTTTCGTGTGTGGGACGTCTCGCAAGCAAAACCCAAACAAGGAACCCCCCGATACACTACTCCTTGGAAATGTCGGTCATTGAGGTCCATTATGCCCTCGATATCCATCATAATATATATAGTCACTTTAATACATATGCTTCATATTCACTCTAATGTATTCTTCAAAATTTGGTCCGGATTTAATATCTCGGAATGAGATTCAATCATTCTTTTTGTATCTCTTTACTCTAGAGACAAATATATGATATCACATAATCATATACAAATAATATAGTATTTACACAAGTATAATTATAACCATCCCAGTGAGCAACAACTCGAGGATGGAGGTTCTCAATGCTATCATCTACCAGGGAATCGCTCACATATCATCCTGGGTACCAACGGTCGGAATCTCACACCGCCTTGGCCAAAACCATATCACAACGTACGGAAAGCGGTCATAGTTCCTCCCCGAAAGTGAGACGAAACATACCCAACATGTCTCACCCCTAATAAAAAATCACACAACAATAATGGACGCTATGAGCTGGGGACTATACTCTCCCTGCTCCTCAAGCCAGGGGCCTCACCCACATCGCGCAACTTCCCATGATAGCATAGAGGGGCTATATATATATATATATCACACCATTTCCATACTCTTATTATGATCTTAGGCGCAAATGAAATAATATCATTATTTAGTATATTTTACTCTCAATATACTACTCGTCAATAACTCACATAACTTCCCCACTTTGTATACATTATACTATTTCTCACTTGAAATTTATACCTCATTTCTATTTGTATGAATCATCTTTCAATTCTGTTCACATTGAGGACATTCTCTATATCCTTATTCTCTATATCCTTATTGATTAAATTTGTGTTAAGGATATTCTCTATATCCGTATGCACATCGATCAATATTTATTATTCTCAATACATAATACGTTTCAATCAATCGTATGAACCTTTAAAGTTATCTCCTTTGGGATTTAATTCTAAAATTCATTATCACTAAGCGCATTATATCCCTCTCATATAAATCCATAATTATCTCCAAATCAAAATCTCAATAGTAGTGGGCTTCCCCACTTATCGGTACGATACTCTCTAATCGGTATTCTCTCGAATTTAATCAATATGACTCCAATAATTTCTCATAAGGAAATCTCTGAAAGTCTCAAATCACACTTTGCATAAATTATGTAGACATTCCCAATTAATAAACTCAAATGAAACTAGACAAAACTCACTCCAGAAAAACATCCCCCCAAATTGACCTATTTCGGAATCGATTCGGGCCCAATCTGAATCGATTCGGCCCAGCGAATCAATTTGCCCCTAATGCGAATCGATTTTGCCTAAAGGACTTGGGATTCTGTCTCAGGCCGAATCGATTCGGCTTGGTTTTGAATCGATTCGGTCACTCAAACCTGGGCACCTGCAACATTCCGAATCGATTCGGTAAGGGGCCGAATCGTTTCGGCCTATCAGAAGCTACGAGAATGGCTACTTTTCTCAAAAGCCAAAAATCCCAAAAATCATATATTTCAACTTCTCTCCATTTTTCTTCAACCCAAACATATTAATAACAATAAAAATCATCAAATAACTCATCTCAACTAAGTTATAACCTCAAATTCACAATATACCCATTAATTGTAAGATTTAACCGCAAAGCTAGGTTTTGACATTTTAAAACCTAAAATCCATAATTTAATCCACAAATCATGAAATAAAAGATGCACAAGAATTATTTAGCAAGTTTAATCACTTGCCACAAAGTTGTAGAGTCTAATTCGTCCTCGAAATCACGGATTGGACGGAATTCCCACACTTTTCTTCTCTTTCTCTTCTTCTTTTCTCCTTATATCTTTCTCTTTCTTTCTTTCTCTTTCTCTCTAATGATATTTCTACCTCCCGTAGGCTTTTAAGCCTTATCCCCCAAAATACACAACTTTAAATGATAATACACACTTTAAATGACTCGGTTACTCTAATTCGAGCCAAACGAACTTAAAATATTTCGAAACCCAAATAAGACCCAAGTATAGTCATTTTAACTATCTCGACCCTTTCGGAATCAATCGCACCCTCAGAATCGTCATTCGAATCACTTTCTAACATCTTCAAATTTTAACCTCAATTGCTAATTTAATTATTCTCCAATTAAAATAATATTTATTTCTCCCAAAATAAATAAATTATTGTCCTAAAATAAAATAAATCGCACTCTAAGCCTAATACTCCAAAGCTTAACTAGTTTCCACTACACTTATCCTCATTAACACTATATCCAATCCTCCGACTTCTCACGACAAATTATTTTAATTTTTATATAACTAATTATAACAACTAGGGCGCCCATACACCCTTAATTCGAGCTCTACTTGAATAAACAAAATTAGGCTTCTCTTGCCTTATATAGTATAATAACTCAAAATAAATTAAAGTATACTGACGTATTGATAGCATATATTTTTTTGAAATGTCCAAAGATGTAACTCCTCTCAATTCCTGACATTTGCCACTTTCATGCGGGGAAGGTCTCGCAAGCGAAATCCAAACAAGGAACCCTCCCAATACACTAATATGTAGCGATGTTGGGAATTGAGAGTTAGTTTGATTGGAACTAGAGTTTAAAAAAAATATTTTTGTGGAAATCATTTTTGATATTATAGGACAAGTCATCAAGTTGCTCCTTGTGCCTATACAGTTGTGGCGCCGCATTCTTATGTAAAACAGGTTTCAATGACCATGGAGCGATCATTGGAATTGTGTTGTTAAATTCCGTACTCAAGCATGCCCCATGGCGGTAAAATGTTCATATATCCACGACTCCATGAACAATACACAATACCATTGTTAAAAAAGGTGCTTACGATACGATTTTTCACCGCACTGTATCGTTTTGTATGTTATTTTAGTTTGTGTTTTTTCGTTATTTACTATTTTTCTTTCTTTTTTTAATTACAATTAACACATAATAACAAGAAGTATATTAATGAATCTATAAAAAAGGAAAAAAATATATTAACAAAAACATACAATTAGAAAAATACTTTAACAAAAATGAAAAGACATATGACTGTGTGATAATTGATTTACTTCGTAAATTTTTAATTTGACCCACTTATTTAATTTCAACCCCTAAACATGCATCTAAAGAGCGTGATTCAACCCATAAACAAATAAAGCATGTGACACAAAATTAAAGAAAAATGCCCACAGGGCAAAACCTTTTATTTCTAGAACTTTGAATAATTTACAAGACCATTGACTTACATACAACCTGATAATCGCCCACAAGTGTAACTCACGGTGTCTTCGTCAAACCTTTAAAGCAACGGCTAGAAATAGTGTCGGCTGGAATCTCCCTCAGGAACTCCAGGTGGTCAGCAATGAATAATAGAAACGGCTTCTTCACAAGGGTTGAACAAATACAAGGATGTGTTCTTGGGTTACCAAAAAGATTCACAAAGGTTTGGAAATTGTGTGAATCAAAACATGAGTCTTGGGACTCAAAAAATATGAAGACTAGAGGTATTTGGACTCTCAAAAACGTCTTCCAATGTCTTGCAAAAACATCTCCCCCCCCCCCCGAAGTTGGTTTAAATAGGAAAATAAATGACGAGTTTCACAAATAAAAAACACGGAAATTCTATCCCGCTTACAGGGTACCCGAACCTGTTCGGGGTCCCCTGCGAACCGGTTCGCCCCCCGAACCAGTTCGGGCTAGATTCGGGGAAATTCGGTGGTAAAAGTGCTTTCAACACTTAGTAAAATTTCCAAGATTTTTCTTGGAATCATCTCCATTTTCAACAGGCCTTAACTTGTTCATCGTAGCTCGGATTGAGGTGCTGTTTCTTCCAGTATCTTTGTTGCGGCAAGATCTTCGACTTTCCAGTTGACTGGTCCTCCGGACGATGGCTGTAAAATTACCAAATTTCCCTTGAACTTCCCTATCAAGCCTTGTTGCGCTATTTTGACTTCTCTTGCATACCACTTGCGTTACGAGCCAAAAATCATGGAACGTGAAGTCGTTGAGGTAGATGAGGGACACATGATGGAGATAATAAATGGTTGATTCCTGGAATTAGGATTGAGTCCGTCGAATGAGATGTTGAGGAGACGTGACAAATGTAGCGGCGTACGACATACACAAATGAAACATGTTGGACATGAGAAAAATGTCCTTACAAATCTCCCCCTATGTCTATGCCGGTACATACATAAAAAATCCGAATTATCAAATATGAAATTTCCTATACAAATATACCCTCCCGTGAACCCAAAACTGGAAAAGGTACAAATGAATAGTCTCCATCGTTTGTTCTTCAAATCATCAGGAATCTCAAGTGTTTTCTCATCAGGGTGTGCAATTTAGTGATCTTCAATGTAGTACCTACACACATGAGATAAAGCAAAATACCAAGTGACGAATCGAGTTTGAAATGAGATAAACATAGATACCAATATATGATAAGCATAAGTCAAATCTTAAAACACCCAAAAATTCAAACTCCCCCAAAATAAGATTATTCTTTCTCCCCCTTTTTATGATGTCCCCAAATAGACAAATGAGAAGAATGAATCAAATAAGAAAAATCGGAGTGTCACGATATTCAAAACAAGGCATCAATCAATACGGCAAACACGCTCTTATAAGGAGATGCTCAAAAATCTTCGCAAACTATTTTTGATTTTTCAAATTTTTCATACAAAACAAAAAATAGATATCATTTGAAAAAAAATGATACAAAAAATCACACCATGGATTTAGAACTCAATCAACCAAGTCGTGTAAATGGAATGAATGGGTGTGAACACATTCGATAGGAAAATCAACTCAATCAATCATATGTGCACGATGCATATGTGTACCCCTAATGAATGAACATCAAACGTATCCTTAGGTGTAAAAGATTGTTGAATTTAGATGACATCGTCTTATGCAAATCAACACATCAAAGTCAAAGTGATTTCCACACCAATAACGTCCAAAACTATGTAGCGCATTTTCAAGCATTTCAAGGACGTGCAAACCCGTTTTAATTTTCCAACCAAACTCCCTCATATATATTTTCTTTTAGAGGTAATCTAAATTCTCAAACTTTGGAGAATTGGTGCAAAAACCTAAATGGCCCATAATTTGGCATGAATTTCTTTTTATTGCCTTTAAATTTTTTCTTGCTCTTTTAGACCTCTTTGGACCCCGGATAATAAAATTTCTCCACTTTTTAGGTCCAATTTAACGGTGGCTTAGTATTCGCAAAGGCAAAATGAACCTTTCGCAGCCCTTCCCCGTTTTAAAACAAAGCACACAAACTCACAAAACGGTTTTTATATGCACAATTTCCTTATCAAAAATATATCGCGCTTGGATCGTTTTAAAGGACATGATTAAAGTGAAAACACCCAACCAACTTGTGAAAAGACAAGCACAATAATCAAACAAATCCGTGCATGTGTGCAATAACGGAAACATGAGTCAAACATGTTGGAAGAAACACTAAATTACATCTTAATGACTCCAATCATTATAAAGCATAAGAATGAATTGACCTACTGTCTCAAAACACTATCAAATAGTCACATGAAAAAAAATGGAATGATGTTGTGACTCGGTCATCCAAAGTGTTCATCCATAAACGGTGCACACAAAATACAAAAAAAATCTTTTTGGATTTTTCAAAAAAAATTATCAAAATAAAATCTTTTTGTATTTGTCAAAATTTTTCAAAAGCAAAAAAAATTATACAAAAATTACATGTCACAACGCTAGCAAACATAAATATCATGAAACAAAAAACTAGCGTTTGACAAACATGCAAACACAATCATCTATATGATATGGCAAGAGAAGAATCATGTGCAAGCAAACGAGAATCAACTTGTCTAAAATCTAGTGTATCCAAAAGTGATTTCCTAACCCAAACATATGTAACACGTCGTGTGGGGGATTTGGGAACCACAGAAACACTAGACATAAACTTCCTAGGACTTTTTCCAAGATCAAAACAAAAATGCCTAAGGTGACCTTTCCTCCCACAATGTGAACATGTGTAAATGGGAGGAATGTTACCTAAAGTGTGATCTTTTCTAACGTCCTTGGGATTAATTGACCCCCTAAAACAAATAATGGTTTTGGCTTTAGCACTAGAAGCATGAGAACAAGATGATCCATTACCATCACTATCAAACCTACTTGAATCATTTAAATTATTTTTCAACTTCAAAATATTTTATTCAAGCAACAAATTAGACTCTTCCCAAGACAGGGATCGCTTTTTCAAATTTTCAACAATTTCTAAAAGGGTATCCCTCTCCCCCTAAATTAAAGCAAACTTTTCCCTAAGAGTCACTTCACGTGCCACAAACTCATTGATTAAAATATTTCTTTCATCTTTGGCACAAACACAAACCATCGAATTTTTAAGATCCTCTAAATCTTTTTCTAAAATAAGGACCCTATCATCACTCTCCTTTTTGAATAATTTTAAAGCATTAAATTCATGGTCCAAATGAAACAAATTTTTCACGATAAAAATCTCTTTGATTTTGAACCGTTTGCAAAAGATCCATCGCGGATTTAAAACGAGAATTTTCTTTTTCCAAAACTTTAATTCTCCTCACAAACGTCAAATTCAAACTATTTAAATCGTTAAAACTTTTACTCATGCCAACTGGAGAGGGCATCAAATTAGATAAGTGCTCCATTTGAAAAATTGCGATATTTTTTTCACAAAACTAATTTTTCAAAAAAATCAATATCACAAGATTTTGCGAAAAATAGGAATACGCGATAAATTAGCATAACGTGCTCTGATACCAATTTGAAAAGACGTATGACTGTGTGATAATTGATTTACTTCGCAAATTTTTAATTTGACCCACTTATTTAATT
Organism: Sambucus nigra; assembly: GCA_949130495.1. Taxonomy (NCBI): domain Eukaryota; kingdom Viridiplantae; phylum Streptophyta; class Magnoliopsida; order Dipsacales; family Adoxaceae; genus Sambucus; species Sambucus nigra. Next base: position 205,752,813 of record OX422223.1, read on the forward strand.
TCAACCCCTAAACATGCATCTAAAGAGCATGATTCAACCCATAAACAAATAAAGCATGTGACACAAAATTAAGGAAAAATCCTCGGAGGGCAAAACCTTTTATTTCTAGAACTCTGAATAATTTGCAAGACCACTAACTTACACACATCCTGATAATCGCCCACAAGTATAACGCACGGTGTCTTTGTCAAACCTTCAAAGCAATGGCTAGAAACAGTGTCGGCTGGAATCTCCCTCAAGAACTCCAGGTGGTCAGCAATGAAGAAGAGAAACAGCTTCTTCACAAGGCTTGAACAAATACAAGGATGTGTTCTTGGGTTACCAAAAAGATTCACAAAGCTTTGGCAATTGTGTGAATCAAAACATGAGTCTTTGGACTCAAAAAATATGAAGACTAGAGGTATTTGGACTCTCAAAAACGTCTTCCAAAGTCTTGCAAAACTGCTCCCCCGAAGTTGGTTTAAATAGGAAAACAAATGAAGAGTTTCACAAATTAAAAACACTGAAATTCTATCCAGCGTATAGGGTACCCGAACAGGTTCGGGGTCCCCTGCGAACCGGTTCGCCCTGGGTTCGAGGAAATTCGCTGGTAAAAGTGCTTTCAACACTTAATAAATTTCCAAGATTTTTCTTGGAATTATCTCCATTTTCAACAAGCCATAACTTGTTCACCGTAGCTCGGATTGAGGTGTCGTTTCTTCCAGTATCTTTGTTGTGATAAGCTCTTCGACTTTCTAATTGACCGGTCCTCCGAATGATGGTTGTAAAATTACCAAATTGCCCTTGAACATCCCTATCAAGCCTTGTTGCACTGTTTTGACTTCTCTTGCTTACCACTTGCATTACGAGCCAAAAATCATGGAACGTGAAGTCGTTATGGCAGATGAGGGACACATGATGGAGATAATAAAATCTTGATTCCCAAAATTCAGATTGAGTCCGTCGAATGAGATCTTGAGGAGACGTGACAAATGTAGCGGCGTACGACATACACAAATGAAACATGTTGGACATGAGAAAGATGTCCTTACAAGAAAAATATACATGCCACCATGCATTTTCCACAAATGCTCTTATAAATTGTAGTGCAACGTGCACATTTCTTGCAGAGTCATAAATGTGTACTTGTTAAAATATTCGGGTATCATCACTTACGTATTTGCATTTAAGAAACTCCATGAACTCCGACATGATTTCATGGTCATCGGGTCACCACGTACACGAGCATTCGAAAAATTATGGTCAATATAGGTGCTCTCTACAATTGATACATACTCATGAATAGTTCAGTAAACTTGCACGCGAGCATTAGAAGAGTTGCGGTCATTTTCTACACACCAAAAAAATCCATTTTCATTTATGTCCTTATTTCCTTACGAAATTATCATTGTAAGAAGATATCCCCTCAAGGATACAGAAAAAAAATGAGCGCCTCATACATATAGAGACTTTTTGTGAGTGAGCCGCTATATGTCCTATTCTATATATGATTTTTAATGTATTTGATATTTCGCAAACAACACCAGTTTTTTTTTTAATAATTGTCCATGTGTTCTTTCTTATTTTCATAAATATTTTTCATTTATTTTAAATATTAATAACGATCTATATTTGTGATTTTGAAAAATATTCAGTCATGTATATACGTCATATGCAGAGATTGTTTTTATGTGAATGTGTGTGTGTGAGTGTGTGTGCATATTTTCATAGACTAGTGCTCCATCTAAAAAAAATGCCTCCGCCTGACGCGATGCAGCCACCTTCCTTAGTGGATTAAAGAGGTGTTGCCTAGCCCACACCTACTTAGAAATGAACCCCTTCAGCCTACTAGACTCCGCTGTGACATCCTAATGGTTGCAAGAAATATAATTCCTAAATTATGTCTATTTTTCGTACTATAGGTTGTAAGTTAACGTTTTGAGCAAAATAGTTTATCATTCAATCATCACCAGAATAGATTGTTTTGTGAGCGTGAGAAACACTTTAATTCATTATGTGCAATTGGTCAACATGTTCACATGAAGCAGGTCTAGTGGTAGAATAGTACCTTGCCACGGTACATACCCGAGTTCAATTCTCGGCTGGTACATACTGCAGCTGTGATGATAACAATGCCATAATGGTGGTGGTTGGGTCCACTGCAACCTCATCTGTTGTCTCCGATGAAATATAGGCGCTACTGAGAAGCGGAAGAATGGTCTTTAATCCGAAATAGACCTTGCTGGTGCATATGTATTTGGAGAAAGGTGATGATCACTATGTTCAAATTTACAGTATGTAATTAAGTTGACAAAGTGAGACATTGGTCAACTTAAGGGTCAATTTAATATGGGATCCACACATTTTTTGAAACAGTTCGAAGTTGTAACACATTCTTCTTTGTAAGAAGTATAACGTGATATACTTACATATGTCAAATCAAACATAAATGAATGAGAAATTATAGCTCAATATACCCACTTGGAACATGAAATTTTGTTGAAGTGTTGTGTTAAGCTCTTATTCCACATAGGAAGAATGTGAAAAATGATTACAACATATTACAACCCATTTTCGTCTTAAGGCTTTGCGTTTAACTTGGCTTAAGTAATAAATTTTTGGGCCAAATTCTATTTGGCCTTTTATATAATTTCCGAGTCAATTTTTATTTGGTGTGTATTTTATTTTTGGCCCAATTTTAAGTTTGGGTTTTTTATGAGTTGTTAATTTCGTTTTTAAGAGTTATGTTCCCAACCGTTGTGTTAATCGCCACTTATTTAGTACAAATACGTGGTTTAGTCATTCTTTTTTTAATGATGGTTTAGTATAAATATGTTATTAATGGATAGATTTGGTATAGTCCAAAATAATTCCGACTAAAAGCAATCCCTTCGAAATAGAACTAGGCTTGAAATAAACATTTCAAATTCAAAATCATATAAAAAATAAACCCTTCAAATTTCGAAACCAAATCTGAAATAAACCAATTTTATGAAACCCTAGAAATCACATTTTGAAAATAAAATGGAACCCCTTCAACATCGAAATCACACCAACTCACTTTGATTCATATTTTCATGAATGAGTTTGATTTTGCTCAGATTTGATGGTTGTCAATGAGTTTGCTGCAAATGGTGGTGGTGAGAGAAAAATCCTTTTTTTCTTTTTTCTTTTTATATTTTTTAGATATTTTTATTTTTAATTCTTTTTAGGGGGAGGATAAAATGTCACGTGGTTGTTTAATACAAATTTGGGACAAAAGTAATTTTTATTGTTCATTGCCAAAAATTTCGTTTGAAACCATATTTTTTAAACCTCGTTCGAAACTCATTGTTCATTGACAAAAATTTGGGAGAAATTTCAGACAACACAGCGTTCCATGCGAGATTTAAACTAAATAATGTTCTAGCATAATTTTTACAATTATACCTTATACGCACTGTATATTTTGTATGGTTTCTATCGCAAATTTAACATACAAATTGCCAAATTTGACACAAGACCGGGAATGCTCTCATTGAAGTCTCTATGACCATCTCCTAGAGATTTTGCACAAATTTTTGCAGAACGGTGAAAAAAATATTTGCACAAGACTCTGGAAAATACGCATGCGAGTTATCGTCTTCAATCCAACAGAAAACAAACAACTCACCGTACGCACGACAATCCAAGTGCGCAACAATTTTTTTGAATAAAACCATAATCTTAGTGTATCAAACTAACATTTTGGCATTTGATGTGACAAATTCCCAAATGCTTTGAAAATGGTCTAACATTGTATGATCCATCACTGTATATTTTTGCACTCTTTATCTCTTTCTTTTTGCAAAATCTATTAATTTTTGTTTTCGCAACCAACGTGCCCGGTGTATAATATGATAATTGCATCTCCTGTCCTCTAATCATTCAAGAAATTGCTTAGTGGTGTATCAATCCAACCACACCCTGCCACACGTGCAATATCATAACCCAGAAAATATTTAGGGAATGTTGTTAGCATGAGTTGATAAATCTCTCTACCGTCACTTTAATTACTCTAACCTTTCTTTTTCTTAGGGATATATCAATCAGTTTGACTTGACAAAAATTAAAGTGTCATGTCTCTAACCGAAATACAAAAGGAAAAATAAGTATGTGACATTATTTGATATGTTTAGTTTTACAAAGATTATTTTTTTACCCAAAAATAAAACGCTTAAAAAAAATTAAGGTTAAACCTTGTGACAAAACTCTATGCAACAAGAGATATTATAACTGTGGATATTAGATATTTCAAGCACCCCATATGTAGAACACTCAGATACACTCAACATAACCTTTGTTCCTGAAATCTCTAACCATACGAACAGTTTGATGAAGAAAATACACTTTCTTATACCTCATCGCTACCGCTTTGGTATATTGAACATGCAGGAGGGCAGGTGGAATTTTTGTTTAACCACTTGTCTATACATGCGCAATGAAAGTGATGCTGGCAAGGAAGTTCCCGCAATTCAGCTCCGTCATCGTAGTCACATATGCAGATGCAACATTCCTGCGATCCACACGTAAGGTAAGATCAAAGAACCCGCCATAAATAAGCCGGGCTCAAACAGTCTCAAATTTATAGTCCCAATTTACATTTTAGAACATCTCATAGTAAGGGTTATGATTTAAAAATTAGGATTTTTTTTACTTAAATATGTCTAGAGTTTGGTACCTTTTACTAATTGGCTTTCAATTTGGTACCTCTACCACAGAAAATCTGTACACTTAAGGGTCATGTAAAATAAACATAATGAAAATGAAAAAAAAAATTGAAAAATGAAAAGAGCAAAAAAAACTACCCACCCCCAACACACACGCCACCACTACCACCACCACCACAACATCTAGCAGCCCTCATCCCCCACCATCTTCAACCGCCACAATTGCCACCACCCCCATCACCAAACACCACAACAAATCATCACCTCCACCCAACCACAACAAATTGTATGAACTAGTGACACTCCAAATCAATTTTCAAAACACAAATCAAAACCAAAATCAACATTAAAATAAGAAACCCAAAACGATTTTAAAACTCAAAATCTATTTTCAAACCTTGTTTCGTATGTGTATGTATTTTCCGTATGTGTGTGTGTGTGTGTGTGTGTGTGTGTGTGTGTGTGTGTGTGTGTGTGTGTGTATATATATATATATATATATATATATATATATATATATATATATATATATATATATATATATAGAGAGAGAGAGAGAGCAAAGTGAGGGGTGAGGGATGGAGCTGCTCGTTACAAAAAAAAAAAAAACTGAACAGTACAGTAAATACTTGCAAGAAACCCACATGATTTCTATTAATGCAGAAATCCTCACACTACACATGTTGTTGCGAAGATCCCCTTGTTGCAAAAAAATAATAATAAAAATAAGAGGGGTCTTAAGCATGTTTCTGCTTCCTGCATAAACTTCAATGTTCAGGGGGATTTTTTGCACTTCCTACTTAGTATTAGTATATAAAGGTCATACCAGTGCACAAAGCTCCCTCTTAACTACAAGGTCTAGGAGAGACGGATCTCGGTTGACCTTAACTCCATATATGGAGAGTCTTCTCCCATGTCTCGAACCCGAGACCAACCGTAGTTTGGGAGAGGTCACTTCCCATTTTTGAGTGTTAAAGGTAGCCCTTCCCCCTTTTGTGTCCTATTAAGTCTTTTAGTTTCAGAGATACTTGGCCCCAATTATTCCATGACTTTCATTATCATTGTAATCGTCAGTCAATTCATTCATTTAAATGATATTGCGAGCTTTCCACTTTGGTTGTGGGTGAGTTTTATTTTTGTAGTTTTGCGCTACATTTAATTTGCAAAAAATTGGTATCCAAAAGGGGTGTGGTATTGGTGGTGGTATTTTTGTTTAATCATTTTCTTTGCAATTGAATGAGCAAGAATCATGCCTCGTATGGATCACAAACAATCAAAAGTAGGAGATTCACTTGATGATACTAAGCACAAGATGGATGAACAATTCGAACGGATGATGGAGACCATGCTACTAATTTGTGTTCGGTTATCCCCCTCACGATGGAGTCGCAACCTAGCCAGAGGTTTATCTCATCATTTCTAATGGCAATGCGTTAAAGAAAATCCAAACTAGACTCATTACCATTGGTGAGACAGAAGAGAACCCTGCTAGGTTTGTCATGTACACAACCAACGTCAAGAGTGGTTGGCAATGGGTCGAGGACCTTCCATGTATGCCAGTAAAACAAACACACCTCCTAAAGCTCGACTCGTATTAAAAGATCTTTGAGACACACACTTAAAATAAATGAGTCAAGCTTAGAACGTATTTTAAAGCTCATTATATTATTAAGTTGGGTTCATATTTGGCTAGATTAAGAACAAACATACTAGAATAGTATAAAATGATCAAGCTACTCGAGCTCGGTTCGTATTTGCTCGTTTAAAAGCTAACCTTTTTTATGATCGTTGAACTTTCCTAACAACTTTGAGCATCCCTAAGCTTGGCTCATCTCGACTCATTTACACCCCTACAACATGAGGGCCGGAATGTGTGGGATGTTGGTGATGATGTCGATAGGGGTCTCCCAAACGCAGAAAACAAAGAGAAAAGGCTCCCGAGCCCTAGTTGGCTATTTTGCACCCCAAATGCCAAGTAGGGTGGATGGGAACCGAATACACCCCAAGAATTACACTCCAACGGCCATTTACCCAAATGAATCTATTCCCCTTACGATTATTTTTGCTTGAAGAATTATATCGCAACAGTGATTATTTGCCTTCATACGAGGAGTAATGACACGACTGAAAAAACATTTCTTATATAAGGGATGGATTCAGAGAAGCCTAGAGTAGAGTTTTGCATGATATACATCTAGTAACACGGAGCCATAGCAAGGAGTTAAACATATCCTAAGAAACTCGTTCTTAATCTATATTATCTAGACATGAAACTATTTTTTAGTGTTATTTATGTTGATTATATTAGTACGAGTGTATGTGGTAAAACGAGTGGATAATAGGCTTAAATGATCCTAGACAAATTTTATGATAAAAAAAGAGAATTATATGTATTCGTACTATGCTTTAATGGGCCTAGACAAGTGTGTGGTAAATAAAAGAATGGTGAGAAACAAGTAATTTTGATAAAAAAGAATTTGTGTGTACGCTTTAATGGGCCTGGACGAGCATGGTGTTAGGCTTTACTGAGACTCAACGAGCGTGTAAAGCATAGTGAAATATATACTTAAATATATATTTAAATATATTTAACGAGTGTGTGTGTGTGTGTGTGTGTGTGCGCGCGCGCGCGACAGGCTCTAGTGAGACCAGATCGGAGCAAAGAGCGTAAAAAGTATACTTAAATATATACAAGTATCAGGCTCGAATGAGCCTCGACAGGTACGAAAATCATAATAAAAAGTATATATATATATGGGTGCCAGACTCTAATAAGCCTCGACGAGCATAAATTATAAATAAATATCTATATATTCGATATGATAAATAAATAAAAAGTATATGTAGCAATGAAGTGCCTTTGGTGCCACAAATTAGGACACTGAGTCGCCTATGGCTTGTTAGCAAAGGGAAATATAGTCCTTCTAAAATATGGGAAGAAACCTCAAACCGAAGATGAGATCTACCATGAAGCTCTCATCATCTATCTTTGACCCAGACACCATTGGGGAGCCACTTTGAGTTCGGGTCGAACTCTCTTCGAGGGAGGAGGGTGATGTAAATAAGTCGGCTTATTTGTTGATTTGAGTGCTAAAGGTAGGCAATCCCTTTTTTGTGTCCTTTTGAGTCTTTCAGTATTGGATACTTGGTCATAAAGTATCGAATGTCTTTTGATTTCATTGTAATCCTCATTTGATGTATTCATTTGAACGATATTGAGAGTTTTCCTCTATGATTGTGCGTGAGTTTTATTTTGGTTAGTTTTTGTGGCTTTTACTTCGGCATCAAATCGAGTACACTTTATTTGATTTCGTGAGATGTGGTTATAAGGTGTCAACAAATTATATGTTGGGTGCAACCATTCCATTTGAAACAATCGAAGGTTTTATTGGGTTGGGGGAGGTGATTTGGACTTCGCCACTAATGTTATGATTCATTCAACATGGGTACCAATGTTTATAATAATATATACCTTTGAGCCTCCGAGTGGCCTTCATCGATTTAAGGAATTTTTTTACTAAAGCTTTGAGTAGAAATGATGCTTTTGGAGGTCAAAAGTATAGTAGTGAAGATTTTTTTATAATCAAAGGGTAATGGCCATGACAAATGGCAGCCAAGATAAAAATCACCCCATGTTATACCTTCGCGGGAAGGGGGTTAATGGAGAATCAAATGGAGGACAAAATCAAAATCACCCTATGTTATACCTTTGGGGAAAAGGGCAGTATAAAATAATTTATATTATGAAAATTGAAAAACTTACAGCATCCTCTAGGGGAAGATTACGTTCAATGGGTGTATCAGTGTCGCACTCTCTCATTATTCCTCCAAAAGATTCTTGAATCTCCCCATTTTGTTTCTCAAAATCACCGATTCTTCAAAATTTGTACTTGGGCAGTTGCTCAATATCAACCTTGGTTGCTCCTTCCTATTTTCATACAGATGTTAATAATAAGTAAAAAAAAATAGTGATATTGATGAAATTGACAAGTGGTCACCCAAACGCAAAATCATCCCAATTTAATCGTTGTTTATGCTCTTCAAAAGCAGTAGTAAAAGAACCATCAAATTTATTTACAAAATCCATTTGCTCATGTTACGGGCCTAACTATAAATCAATATGTTCTAGAAAATTCTACTACTACCAACAAATTTTTTATTTATATTATATCATTCATTCAGTTAATGTTACTCGTTGAACTCTACATCAATACGTTCTAGCAAGTTCTATTACTAACACAACATTATTTATTTAAATTATATCATTCATTCATGAAAAATAATAACTAAGCAACAAAAGTTATAATTTTCTTTACAACTAGCTTTAAACTATAGGACGAAACAACCTTTAGCAAAGGGGGAGCCCATAGATGATGGACCAACCATACAATAGCTTATATTGCAATAAAGACCACTAATTTACCATTAAAATACTATTTTAACCTAACCCGAATCTAACAGCTTATAGTGTAATAAGTTCAATACGCAATTGGGTGTTACGGACTCAAAAAACAGTTAAGCTAGTGATTGGCTCAAGTGTCAAACACCTTTTTCTTCATAATATATCATTGTAACGGGATTCAACTTGAATGATAATATTGCATATAATAGACTAGAATGGAAAAGGAGAATCCATGCGGCAGACCTCGTATGATGGGATTAAGGCAAGGACGATGATGATGATGATGATGATGATGATGATGATGATGATGATGATGATGATGAATGTAAAGGGAAAATAAAAAAAACATTTTAGCTCCCTTGTCTTCAACTCCATTTCCTGAATCTCAGTGTCTGAATCATTAATTTTACAAGTTATTTTTTTCTCCTCTTAATAATAAGAGTTAAACTAATTTCAAAACAACTCTACCCTCCGTACAAGCAATCACATTCCACGTACAAAGCGAGCAAAAGATTTAAAATAGCATGGGTTTCTTATATAAAAATTCACTATTTAATGAATTGTTTGCATTTAGGGATTGAGCACAAAGCCTGCCCACAATGCGGACGTTGGTTACTCCTTCACAGCAGGCATATCATATTCCCCAGTATTTAGTAATTTACCTCCAATATATCAAAATAATTACAACATTAATTCAGAAATTTTTTTCTATTTATATAAAGATAAAATGATATACGTGCATGCATATATTTTTTTAACTATAACTCATAAATTACAATAGTATCTCTCTCATGTCCATATGCATCGAGATAAGCACACACACGGATGTACTCAACTCAAGAAAATATTCTCAATTACTAATAATTGGATACAGTGATCATATTTCGCGCACGTACACATGTGTACTCAACTCAACAAAATAATCTCAATTACTAATAATTGGATACATTAATCATATTTCACCATACCACTAATTTTATTTCAACCACGAGCTATCATGTCCTTATTTAACCCCCCGCTAGGTCAAATTTAGTAATGCCTCCTCCCCTAGCATAACTGATAATTTTAAGCCATTGTTCCTTGAAGAGTTGCGGGGGAAGTTATTGGCCTATGATTAACACACCAAACGATCTTAAACAATTTTCTCACAATTTATCCTGTATAGGAGCTACATTTAATGTTTCACGAATATTATCATTTGCAATCATATCCTTCCTACTTAATCACATATAGACAAAAAAAAATCTCAAATTTATGTAAATAAGTGGATGCGAAGTAAAAGGCGAAATGAGTTGAAGAAAAATAATACTTATCTAAGCTAAAGTACATATCAACTATATTCAAGATTCTCTTTTTAGGCATCTCATATAGTTTCTTCAAACTTACACCCATATTATGTAAACTCGAGCGTATATCCCTATGGCTATACAACACCTTATTTTAGTAAAGAAGATATTCAGGTACCTAAAAGGTTCTAGCTTGCTTCACTTACGAAAGATGTAAGGACAAATTTCCAATTTAGTTGATTTGTATGTATTGGCTTAATTCCGGACAAAACTCTTTGAGTCATAGGATAGTAGTTGTATTTATGACCTTTCAATCCTATGACAACGTAGTGGCCAAGTAAAAAGGGATCCCATCATATGCCGTGTTTCGTGCCTCGTAGTGTTATCAACATTCCAAGAATCTCTCAAGTATGAATGCTTACAATATTTTCAGCCTTGGAAATTTATTATTGGGTGTTAAAAATTTTGTTAAGCTATTTCAAAATGACTTTATATTTTTTCGAGAAAAGTATTTTGATTTTCCCAGGACGTTCGAACGAGATTTGGTGTTCGTTCGAATGACTTCTAACGAGGTCTCATTTTGGTTTATGTCGACTTCTCATTAGAAGTCTCGTTCTTATCTCATTCAAACAAGATGGCTCTACCGTTCGAACGAGATTGGTTTTCGTTCGAACGATCGGAGCAGTTTTTGTTAAAAAACATTTTTTGTAGCTGTTTTTTCTCATAACTCCCAACTACTTTTCCCATCCAATTATGTCATGCAGAATTGCATTTTTAATAGAGACTTTTCCAACTTCTAAGTGTGAGAAACCTTTATAAAAGTCCAAGAAAGTTTTATCTATGATTCACGGTTTAATCCTTCAAACAAAATACAAGTTTACACCAAATTATTTTGATCCAACATACATATATTTTGAGAGTACATTTTAGTGTCAGGTTCATTATTGGGGATTATTTCTTGGAAAGGATTCCATGTTTGTTGGTGTGAATACGGTGGACTTTGTATGCATGACAGTAGTAGTGCCCCATCAGTGGATTCCGAGATGTAGGTGGTCTCCTACATTGTCACTAGGCAGAGGTTGAAAGAACGAAGAGCGTCAAGGATTTCGAGGGTGTCGAATCATTGTGTAAGTATTCTGTCGTATTCGTACTTAGTGGACTTATGGTTCCTCCATCCAAGGTTCTTCCCGTTATAGTTTTTCCTCGTACATCGTGATGTTATGGTTGGTTATTTTATCTTGCAAATTCACACCTAGTTGCATGTTTAGGTTAAATGGATAAAATTTGTTTAACCACAAAAATGGTTTAATTGGCGCCTAATTAAATAGGGATGTGTTAGTTTAAGAAAAAGTTTAATTTGGTAAAATTCTTGTTCAGTTTGGTTTGTGTTAATTTGAACTTCAATTGAAATTTTGTTTAAGAAAAGCTAATTTAATATGAAGAAATTAAAATTTGGAATCCCGGGATCCATCGTCCAATTTCATCCCTTTCAATTGGTATCAGAGCATATGCAATAATTTGGCATTGCGTAAAATTCAAGAATTTCCTCTTTTAAAGTGGTATTAGAGCGGGTTCACTAAACTATTGTGTCAGATCCTTTTAGGCTTGAATATGAAAATTTTGTCATTTTTGAGGTTTCTGTTTTTAATGATTCTAATTAACGTACTGGAAAGCGCGTATGAGATTAGCACTTAAGTCGTTCGATGAGAGGGTTTGACAATTGGTTGTTAGAGGGTGATCCCCAACAACGTGTTTAGAAAGAGAAGTTCGTGTTCCTAAACTCGTAGAAATATGGAGTGAGGATGAGCTTAAGGTATCAAATTTCAATTCTCCTAATTTAAATGTTCTTTTTAGTGCAGTCACACCGAAGGAGTTCCTACGTATTATGACGTGTGAAACATCTAAAGAGACTTAGGACACACTCCAATTCACCCATAAAGGTACAAGTATTGTTAAGGTTTCTAAACTCCAAAACCTCACCACTCAATTTGAAACCATTAAAATAGATGAGAGTGAATCCTTTGATGAGTTTTATGCTAGATTCCAATATTGTGAATTCGTCTTTTAATTTGGGAGAGAAGATACCCAACAACCGTGACATAAAGAATATTTTAAGGCCATTACCCGATAGGCTTAATCCAAAAGTAACTGTTTTAAATTCTTTAGGCACTTTTAGCTCTACAAAACTTGAAGAGCTTGTAGGTAACTTACAAACCTATGAACTTGGCATGTTTACCTTCAAGGATGTGAAGAAGAATGATAAGGGCATAGCTTTGAAAGCCCGAAAAGAGGAAACACCTGTTTCGGATGATGAGTATGACATCGACTCATTACGAAAATTTCTTAAGTTTAATAAAGAGAAACTTAAAAATGATTATAAGAAATTTGAGAAGTCCCTAAGTATAACAAAGCTGAGAAACCCCCCTAAAAATCAAAATTATGATCTTAAGAGGGACGAGTCGAATAGATGTTTTGGTTATGAGGGTTATGGCCATAGGGCAGACGAGTATCCCATGAAACTAAGGAAGGAGGTCAAGAAACCTATTGCATATAATGTCACCCTTAGTGATAGTGAACCGGAAGAGGGACCCGATTCCCCCAATGAGCGCAACCTCATCGCATTCATGGCTAACCATGTGAGCATTGATGAAAAATCTTTCCATGAAGATATTTCTTTGCATAACACTTCCAAATCTATTAAGTGTGAATCCCAAGTGTTTGATGGTAAAGAAAGTGGAGAAGAGAGTGAGAACAAAAAAGAAGGGGAGAGTGAACTCCAAGTTACCTTCCGTGAGTTGTATGCAGAATCTTTAAAATTAAAAAAGGAAAACTGGAAGTTGGAAGCAAGGATGAAAGACCGTGTCATAGGTATTGATGAAATTATTTTAGTTGAAGATCTTAGGGCACGTGAGGGGACTCTTTGAGAGAAGCTAGAGTATGTTGAAGGTGAGAGAGATAGTCTTTAAGGTTTAATGGAGGCTATGAAGAAAGAGCTTGTTGAGTTTGAAGAGACTAGGAGTTTGCTTAAGTCTAAGATAATGGAGCTCGAAGAGAGATTAAGAGACTCGAGTCGGGTCAAATTTGATGTGGAGTCTAGATCCGAAAAATTTGATAAGATGTTAGACATTGTCCAAATAAAAAATGATAAGTGTGGTATTGGCTTCGATACTCAAAATTCTTCTGGTAATAAAGCTAAAACCATGATTTTGAGAGAATCGTCTAGGAACGCTAGAAAAGGTCAACCCTTAAGTAATACTTCTCACCGTGCTTTCAATTACACACATTGTGGGGTCACCTTAGCAATTTTTGTTTTGATCTTATAATCAGTCCTAGGAAATGCAAGGGTAGAGTCACCAAGGTAAACAAAGCCTGAGAGAATCACATTACACCCATGTAGGTTAGGAGATCTAATTTGGAGGCTTTACATGATACACTTTATGATACTCATATGCTTACACATGATGTATTTGTTGTATATATTTCGATGGAATCATGACAAGTACATCGGTTGTATTGTATTTTTGCATTTATTGAGTCTTATTGAAAAATACAAAAAAAATATTATTTGTCCTTTGAGTTATCTTTGTTTTAAATTTAAAAAATAAATAAATAAATAAATTTGAAAACTCAAAAATATTTTTGCATGTATTTTAGTTTTACACATTTTATGTGGCATATCCTTGTGTTTGAATCCTATATTACTTTCCATGTCCATGTGGCTAGAACTTTTGGTTATGAATTTCAATTCTTAAAGTGTTCTTCAACATGCTTGCATGGACTAGTTTGACTTAAATCTGCTTAATGGATTCTCTTTGTATATGCCTCTACATACACATGCACGAGCTCTTCTGAACTTTAACTTCATATGTATATTTGAGCTTTATGAGATGTTCTCCCATCAATTTTGTCATCTACATGTTTTGTGATTTTGGGGGATTTATGCATGTAAAAACCGTTGCCCGTGAACTTTATTTGAATTATTATGAAAATCGATGAGGGTGCACCTTACCCCCATATATCAGATGCTAGCTACTTTACCCCCATATGTGGAGAGGCTTCTCTCAGGTCTTGAACCCGAGACCAAACGAATTTAGAAATGACCATTAAAGTCATATAATTGAGAACCTCAAAAAATTCAAAGAAGATGCAAATTATCATAAAAAATAAGAGTGTTAAAAAAACTAGGGCTCATATGGGTTCATCTAATATGCAAAGCCATCTTTAATGTTTGATTTGCCTATGCATTACTACTATTCTCATAGTTTAATGGGTTTCTTGCTTTCTTGGTTGTCAAGTGCTACATAAACCATAATAAAAATAACTGCTTAATATCCTATACTCCCTCCATCCCAATTTAAGAAACTCAATCACATCCAAGACCGAACACTTGTTTACGATCATGGAATTTGGTTCCTCAATTAGGTAAAAAAAAAGGAAGTAAAGTATTCATTCAAAACGACCCAAATAGGAAAAGTGTTTTTTTAGGGTATATTTTTGGGGACTTTAGAAGGAGTAATAAATTATAATTTGAAAGACATTGTACACTTTTAGGTTAAAGTAGGCAAAAGCAGAACATTATACTATAATTTAAATTAAACCTGGGATGAGGGGCATTATGAGGGTTGGCCAAAACATAATCCCCAGCAGTTTCTCTCATCACTCTCTGAACTAGAATTGGAATAGCGAGCACTATCAAATGAATTGATCCGAGGGTGACACCTTCGATTATACTTAACAGACACGCAGCCCACATGCATCACGCACTGAAAGGCGTATCCGATGACCCAAACCCAAAGCAAAGTGGAATGAGTCTCATTTCGCCTAGTGATGAGCATAACAATTGAAACTGTGACGAACAAGAAGTTCCAAATGAGGTCGATGATTACGATGGGTTTGGAGTAGGCCTAGTCGGATTGGCAATCTTCAATTTGTTGGGCGGAAAATTTTCATACGCGAATGGAGGGGTCGCGCATGAGGCGGCGGGTGATGGCACGCCAGAGGAAGCAGGAGGCTCCTTGGAGGGTTAGGGGGGAACGGGGGTTCGTTAGGAATGGGGTGGTGTCTGTTGCTATGGATGTCATTGCGGTGGTGTTTCAATTGGTGAAGGGAGATTTTTGGATTATAAGGCAAATAGTTTGCATTGTGCTTGGGGTGGGGTTTTACCACTATTAATGGACTCCAAAATCGCTGCTGCAAAATGACCCTGCAACTACCGCCTCCTAAATGGTTCTCTTTTAATTTTCTTTTTTAGAAAATTAAAATGATGGTTCACTTCATCTTTTACAAATGTGTTTGGTGTCTCCTCTCAGAGGATTGACACGTGGACTGCATATTTTACCACTATTAATAGACTCCAAAATCGCTGCTACAAAATGACCCCACAACTACCGCCTCCAAAATGGAGGTCTTTTAATCTTCTTTTGCAGAAAATTAAAATGATGGTTCACTTCATCTTTTACAAATGTGAAACCTAAATACTCATTCCCTCCTCATGACACCCTCACTTCTACCACATTACATACACTTTGAGAAAGGCGCCCATTTCCATTTTTGAATTGAGTAAAGGTAAACTCTCCCCATTGTTAGTTAATTCAATTTTAGCCATTTATGTAGACTCTATTATTTTTGTCTATTTTTTTATTTCCCTTTTATATGAACATGATATGCTATATTTTCTTTTGATTGATGGTTAAATTCGTAATTTATTATGAGAAAATGAAGTTTCTCTTTTCCTTCTTTTTGAATTATTACGAAAATCGATGAGGGTGCACGGGAAAGGGCTACGAAAGGAGAAAATCTCCTTTGTGCGAAAGCCACCTTTGGCAAGGGCTTAATGACAAGATTAAAGGCAATAAAAACAGAAAATTGCCAAAGGCCAACATAGTTTAGTTTGTTTGATCATTAAAAGAAATAACATCAAAAGATTTGTGAAAAGAAAAGAAAAGAAAGTACATAATATTTTTAGCTTTTGAGGGTGTTTAGTTGAAGATCAGTGGGTTTGTACAATGAATCCTAGTTATGCTTATTTTGTCATGACTCTATTGATTTGTAGAATTATAAAAATTCTAGAGTTGTGTACATTGTGGTTGTTTGTTCTTTGAGTTCACTTTATCTTGTCATGTGAGACTAAATCTAAGTTGTTTATCAAATAGAAGTCCTTGAACATGTTTGTGATTGGGTCATAATTCTTTTGTATCTAGTTCACTCCTTCACTCGAATTACCACATTTGATTTAGAAACATTTATGCCATATGAGTGTGAAAAGCTTATCGTGTTTAGTGTCTTATGTGGTGTTTATACCTATATATATATGTGTGTGTTTATGCTTCATTGGTAACTTGTGTGTGTGTGTGTGTGTGTGTGTGTGTGTATATATACATATATATATATATATGTATACATATATATATATATATATATATACATATATATATATATATATACACATATATATATATATATATATATACATATATATATACTAGGGTATGCCCGTGCCTAAAGGCACGCTGAACAAAACAAACATCTTTAAAAAACTCACGATGATATTCGGGAAAAACTAACATTATAACATAATAAGTTAACTTTTTTAAATAAATGGACATAATTTCTTTTGTTTATATTACTATCCACCTGTTTAAGGTATAAAAAACACTTCAACAACAAAAAATAGTGACTCATACGTCACCTATTTAATAATATTCTATAAAGATATCATGTACAAAACTTAATAATTCAAAAAATACTCGGTAGGGATAGCGAAAATTTCCAAAGTACATAATCACAAAATAACGAAAATTTCAAAATCACATGATTATGAATCGTGTATAATTTCCAAATGCCACGATTTTTAATCACGTACTTTTGAAATTTCCGGTGGGGGAATACTATGGCAGCGCGGGTGCAAAGGGTGTTTTGAAAAATCAGGGGTGTGATGAAGAATCCACCAAACACCGCGTAGAAAAATTTCCAAATGTTAGAATCGTTTATAATTTAAATAAATAAAATTCTAAAACACAAATAATTCTATACAATTTTAAAATTTTGGAAAGTGTCGATTAGATCTACAAAATAGAGAGGGGGGGGGGGTAATTCCAATTAGACATGCAAAATTTTCCAAAACAAAACAATTATAAATGTAAATAATTGCAAAACAGTAAAAAATTCCAAAGTCCGTAATCACAAAATGGCGGAAAAAAAATATGTGTACCCTAATAAGTTTAGAACCCCCCAAAAAATTACAAAACATTTTTTTTAAAAAACATAACAATTTTAAACCAAATAATACCCGTAAAAGAAATACCCAAACAAATATATTGTTTGTAACAAATTGAAACCAAATAAGCTTTTATTTTTAATAAATAATTATTTTTTAATTAAGAAACACCACATATTTACCAACACCCATTAAATTACTAACACCCATTAATTAACCAACACATATTTACCAACACCTATCAATACCAACATGCAATCGTGTTCTTCAAACTATTTACATTCACAGGACAAATGGTTACATTCAAAAGTAATATGTATCAAACTCATTAGAACTTAAAATCGTGTTGTTAAAAAAATATCCATATGAACCTGCACTGGCACAGACACGGTACACCACAAAACCCTGCTTGGTCGTGTAGCCCTTGGGTTAAGTGGATGGGGTGCCCCGAATATTATCAGGAAAGAGAAAAAGATTCACACCCAAATAATAATTTTGAAACCAAATGCTCAAAAATAGGTAACAGAGTATATATCTTTAAACTCAGATGAACCCATAGAGAGTACCTGAAATCTAAGAGGAAAATACATAAATTCACACCCAATTATTATTTTTTTCAAAATCCAAATGGTATATTAAACTCGGAATACCCAATACCAAAAAATCACCTCATGAATACTCATCATATTAGGAACCCAAAAGTTGAGGATGGGAACCCAAATTTTGAACACCATAATGGTTCTTTGCCTACAAAATCAAACATCATTAACACTACGGAGAAATTCAAAATGGAGAGTTTGCATTACATAGATAACATTCCATCCACCCAATATATCTGTCCTCTTGGGTTTACGCTTACTATTTTTCTTCAGATCTCTATCCGCATTACCCTCCGATATCTATCCCCGGTCATTCGTACCTACTCATGGGGCGTTTCCGCTTGGAAAAAACGGGTCAGATTCTCTGCCCGGATCCGCTTCAACGATGACATCTTTGTACTCGTCACCGGCGTCGATCGCTTCGTTAGGACTCACGTCTGTGCTGCCGTAAAATTCTGCAGCGACGACATCCTCAGCCTCGATTGACGACGAACCTATAAAATGTTAGATCTGTAAAACAAACAACATATAAAATGACGAACAGAACATCACTCCTATTCTTGCTGGTTCCGATTTACAGCTAGAGAGTATGAGAGGCAAAATAGAAAAAAAAAAGTTGAACTAAAAAGAACCCAAGAACGAAAAATAAAGATCCCACTGAAAACGCATGAAATATACCAACAATATGAAAAACATTGATGAAAAATTCCGCAGCCCTAAAAAACGCATGAAATATACCAACAATGTGAAAAACACTGATGAAAAATAACTGGAAGCCATTGGCTACTAACCTGAATAAAATGCTTAAGACCTGAATAAAATCTGACAGTGGGAACTCACCCGAAATGAATGAAACACACGCAGATATTTTAGATGTGAGTAAACTTACTCCTAAATTTCAAGATCAATATGGATTTTGAAAATCGTGAGTTGGTGGGATTATTTGCAGCAAGGAGAGAGAATAAAATGATGAACGCCAAAAGAGAGAGAGTTTGATGGAATTTAAAATTGAGGGCTTGGGAGAGAAAGATAATGATTCTTGAACCATGGGAGGTTGGTGCCATCGATCTGTGTGCTCTGATTAGGAGTGTTGTACACATTTTAGTATGTCTACTATTTATCTTGAACCTTGTGTGACAATTTTATTAGGCATGACAGGAGCAATCATTAACGTGGCTTTGATTTCACCCTTCATACAGTGTCTTGTTTGCATTGGAAGTTGTGATTAAAAAAATAGAAATTCAAATTAAAGTGAGTTGTATTTTTTAGCAGTAATTATCTTGAGAAGTGAGTTTCGTGAATCTGTAACATTGAGCTGCGCAAATCCTTTTTTCAAGTAAAGGTTGACAGATTTTTGTACTGGCTGTACGGATATGGCAGAAGGGGTGGGGCTAAGCGTTGGGTAAAATAATTGCATACGTGGGCGCATCTCAGTGCTTTAGTCCGTGTCTACTTGGCTTAAATCTCAACCCTTAAATGTGTTAACTTCTTATTGAACAGTAAAAACACCATTCCTCTTTATTATATATATATATATATATATATGGTATCGTTTGTTTTGAGTCTTTGCTTTTAAATCTAGCCCTTCTATGTTCTGTGTTCGTATCAATATCTATCTTGCTATGATTTTTCATTGGTATCCCATATTCATGTTCGTTCATTCTAGTTGATATCATTTTGCTATTGCATCATAGGTGGTATGTATTGTTCCTTACGTGAATGAGTTGTTCTTGGGTTGCCAAGTGGTTGTGTTGTTTTTTGTATCACTCTACACCATTGCATGAAATGCCTATATTTTCTTTATGCTTAGCCCTTATATTTCAATTAGGGGGAGAATTGATTTAACCGGGGAAAAATTAATTAAATTTTATGTCACCTTAGTCTTTGTTTATTCCTGAACATAAAATGGGTAGAAATGGTATCTAACTGTTTTCAATTAGGGGAGCTTTTTTACTTAGGAAGAGACGTCATTTCTTCGGTAGACATTGTTAGAAAAAGGAGGACAAAGGGGGAGGATCTAATTATGCAATTTTTATTCTTATATTCTTTATACGTTTATGGTGTGCTTAAGTGTGCGAGTTTTCAATCATGAGGCAAAGTTTTAATGCAAGCAAAGTACTCAGTATATGTGTTGGTCAAGGGTCTGTATTTTTTATTTTAGATTGGGATTGAGTCTTTTTGATAAGCTTGACGACCCATAGGATTTTTCTTTCTGATTTTGACCCGGAATAGCCAAAGGGGGAGATTTGTAAGGCCAAATTTTCAATTGCGGCAATTTATATGTATTGGCTTAATTTCGAAAAAAACTCTTTGAGTCATAGGATAGAAGTTGTATTTGTGACCTTTCAAGCCTATGGCATTTTTATTGAAGACGTAGTAACCAAGTCAAAAGAGATCTCATCATATGTCGTGTTTTGTGCCTTGTATCGTCATCAACATTCGAAGAATCTCTCAGGTATGAATGTTTATATTCTGTTGAGCCGTGGAAATTTATTATTGGGTGTTAGAATTTTTGTTAAGCTATTTCAAAATGACTTTTTATTTTTCAACAACCGTGAATTCGTCTTATAATAGAAAAACTGTTTTTTTTTAATATAAAAACTGTTTCTATATAAAAACAAAAGTATAAGAAACTTAAAAAGAAAAAAGGATGATGTCCCAAGGCAATGCAAAATGAATTTTTCACTTAGAGTTAGTCATTTATATTTTCACTTTCCTAAGCCTGAATTGTATATTAATTAAAGGTTTTAGTTAAGGGTCAATTATTGAATAGTTCCTACTATAAATATATATTTTTTAAAAAGGACACATATTTTTAGTTTAACTCATTTAGTCCCTCAAACACTCAATATTCTCTTATTTTTAGAGGACGGCGCCAGTGGCACTCCCTTTCCAAAATATGTGGCAAAAGACTTTTTGAGGCAAAATAAAAAGGCTTGTACTAAATGAGTATTAAAAAATGTTCGAGGGACTATTTGGTATATATCCCTTTAGTTAATATTGAATTTTTCTTCCCACGTGAATACATGACGAATTATTTATATCTTAAAATTCTCAATTAATAAAATGAAAAAACAATAAAAATGGACTAAAAGTAATGGGTAATGCTTTTGAAATGATACGTTTTCTTCTTACTATATCAAGCAATAGACATTGATTGCAAACTCATATAAGTTGCTAAATGGAAAAAATAAGTTAAACCGAAGAAAAAAAAAGATTCTAGAGGATATATGTATATATGACAGACCCACATGTTTGCTTGGATTTACTTTAGAAAGTTGCCAAAAATGAACTCATCGTCTTGTGAACAAACATATCTGAGTAAAGGCACGAAAATTTTTGGAGGCAAAAAGTTAGCCCAAAAAAATGAAACGTGAGGGGGGTATTTTTATAGCCAATCAGTATGGATATTTGGAAAGTTAACATGGGAGAGGGAAAGCCAAAAGATTGGTTGAATGCTAGGGAAAGCCAAAAGATGTTTGGAAAGTTAACACGAGAGAGGGAAATAACATTTATATATATATATATATATATATATATATATATAAATAACATGTAAAAAAATAACATTTCACAATCCAATTAAAAGTGGCACTACACAAATGTTATTTTTTATACGTAAAACGAACCCGACCAAAATAACAAGACCATGACATGGCAAGCCATGACACGACATGATGGGTAAAAAATAAATATTTCATGTCATGTCGTGTTACTTTTATTTGAATTGTTTTCGTGTCTGGTTAATAAAACTGTGATTTTGTGTTGTCTTATGTTGTGTTACTATTATTTGGGTCGTATTCGTGTTTAGTTAAAAAAATAATTGTAGCGTATCATGTTGTGTCACTTTTATTTGAGTTGTTTTCTTATCGGGTAAAAATATAAGGTTTCGTATTATTCTGTGTCAAGTCTCATTTTAATTTGGTCGTGTTCATGTTAGGTAAAAAAATTAAGATTCCGTGTCGCGTTCCTCATAATCGAGTAATTTTCATGTTTGATTATAAAAATAAGATTTCATGTTGTATCGTGTTTAGGGGTGGCAATTTTAGAAACGACACGAAAAAACGACACGGAACGACACGAAATTGACCCGAAATTGACACGATATTTCGTGTTCGTGTCGTGTTCGTGTCGGGTTTTTTTGACACGAAGTCGTGTCGTGTCGTGTTCGTGTCTTAATTATGAGTCGTGTCGTGTCGTGTTGTCGTGTTATCGTGTTTTTTAAGCCTAAAATTTAAGAAATTATGGTTGTCGTGTCGTGTCGTGCAGTGTTATTTTTTATTCGTGTCGTGTTCGTGTCAGCTAAAAAAAACATGTATTCGTGTCGTGTCGTGTTCGTGTCCGAAAAAACCTTGTCGTGTCGTGTCGTGTTGGGTCAAAACACGACCCACTGACCCATATTGCCACCCCTAATCGTGTTCGTATAACGGTAAAGAAAATAAGATTTTTTATCGTGTTCTGATGCGGCGTGTTTTAATTACGTCGTATTCGTCTTTGGTAATAAAATAAAAATAAATGACTATGTAAGTGTAAATCAGACAAATACCAGGTTTAAAGTGTGAATCATATTATTTACTCAAATTACGTTCAATTATTTAAAGTAACAATAGTCAAAAAAAATAATGGTTACTATTTTTTTTGTTGAAAAAGTTTACTAGATTTTTTATCCTTAATAATATGTTTGTTCACGTAATACAAAAATGTTAGAAAGTCATTGGATGTCAAAAAGGGCTATATTATCACTTAACATAATTACAGTAAAACGTGCAGTGTTGGAAGAATTGAAGGGAGTGACAATAGCCATGCCCTTTAGAGTATTATAGAGATAATTTTTTTATTTAGTTTTTTTAAAACCCAATTGACCTTTTTGATATTTCACAAGTAGTGTCTCTTCCCTCTCATTTCCCCTCGCATATTACTTTTGTAATTAGATACCCCATTAAATACATCTCCAATTCATATGTTATTTTCGTTTCACCTCCTCTGCTAATAAGAACCTGATTGTCCCCGCCTCCATTTCAGGAATATAACCTGGATTTTCCATTTCAGGAATATAATATGTGGTAAGTAGATGTTTGCCAATATTAAGGTAGTAACATGATTATTGATAGAGTTCATTAATAGCGTTGTTTGTTACTATTTTCTAAAATCAATATAATGAACGTTTTTTTATACATTATCTCTTAATATATTTGAATTCCTATAAGCAAAATGGAGTTGCATATGTTAAAAGATGTTACCACAAATGAATCCATATTTCATTTATGCTTGCTTCTTTAGTCCTTTTGGATGTTAAATGTGATGTTTGGAGAGCTTTAGAGATGTTGCCCAAGACATAGCTTCTAAAATAGGTGATTATACTCCTTGTACATGTTATGCACTTTAGCATGTTTTGTTTCATTCTTTATTTGCATTGGTAACTCTTTAGATTTCCTACCACTTTTTATATTACTACATTATGTAATCACTTTTTTCTATATGTATGATATAATATACTTTCTCACCACTTCTTTTTGTAAGAATGTAATGTAATCACTTTTTTATTTTGTTTAGTATAGTAACTTTATATTCTTTTTTACAAGAATGTAAAAGATAATGAAATAATGACCTTTTTTGTTGAATTAGACTAGGGAGTGTCATATAATGTTTGAGCAAATGAAACTACTTCCAATATAAATTCTCCCATTCAAAACATTTTATGTCTTAGGTGTTAACAGTATTTGGGGAGAATAATCTGTTTATTTTGCCTAAACTAATTTTTGTACCTAAAAAATATTTGCTTACAATTTAGTAGGAAAATAATTATGTTGGTGTACTCGAACATTACACAAAAAATACAAATTTAATTGGCAATGTTTCATTTTTTGTCATATTTTATATGAGTAGAAAGTTTATTATTTTTCTTTGCAAATGCAAAAGTCAAATTCTACAACATCCCAGCAAGTTCTAGCAAGTGTCACTTGTATCCCTTTTTAGCAGGCACTAGGAGAACTGTGACACCCCGCCTAATAAAATACTGGGCGATCACTCCTATATCAAATTATAATAGGGGTCTCATATGGATCATTCTTAGCATCATTGTCGAAAATCCATTTAATTACTAATAACCTAATAGGCCGGTGTTAAAATTTTACCTTAACTACTCTTTTTAACAACTTCAAAATTTAAAACATCCACACAACTTTGCGTAAATGAAACGGAAATGAAATAAAATAACCGAACACTCGATCAAAATATACAATCATATCGAATGCTGTACTGAAAGAATAAATAAATGCAATTGGGTTATTTACCCGAATGTGTATACAGTACCTCCTATCTAGATTACAAGGTTAGAAGCGTCTACTGAGAACCTGCACGCATCCACAGCTACTGCACGTCTGACTCGAAGGAAGTGCCATCCAGGCGTCCCTGTGTCTGGACACCTATATATATATATATATATATATATATATATCGCAAGAGAGGGAAAGTATATAAACGGGTCAGAGCCCGAGTTTTGAAAATATTTAGCAAGTGCATAAATGCCTTATTTTTAGGAAAAGGTTTTATCTCATATTTAAGTTTGGTATCGCACTCCCATGAGATACCCCTCACCTTTCCACTAACAGTGCACTCCTAACGCATCCCTCTAACATCCTAGTCAAGCTACCCTGCTAAACTAGTCTATCACACAACTACTATCAACCCTAGATAGTCCAAGTAATGTACTAAGGGCTAGACTTCACCCCAGTCTCAACGCTATGCCATGTTCGTGCGTGGGGTGTCTCGCAAAGAGAAATCCAAACAAGGAACCCCCCTGATACACTACTACGCGACACGGTCGATCGTCGAGATCCGCTAGTCCCTCAGTACAGAAAGATATATATAAATATATATACCATAAGAATTAATATTAGAGCACTAAGGATTAAACTTCTCCCCAGTCTCAACACATTACCATATTCGTGCGTGGGGTGTCTCGCAAAACGAAATCCAAACAAGGAACCCCTCAATACACTACTAAGCGGCAAGGTCGATCGTCGGGATCCATTAGACCCTCGGTACTCGATTTATCCATATATATATATACATATTACCATAAATATCCGGATATATCTCCCGGACTGAGGATTCATATACCAAGTATTTATCAATACCTTTTATTTTTCTCAAAACTTCCCATTTCCTTTCTTATATCTAGGAAATGTAAATATAAAAGCCAATTCATTATCATGAATTGCTTTAACAAATCATATACTTTTAAAAGCCAGTTTTATTATCATAAAAATGCCTTTCTGTTTTATATCATCCCATTTCCCTTCTCATATCCAGGAAATGCATTCAAAGCCATTTTTATTGTCATAAAAATGCTTTGATCATATCACATGCTTCCACTTCCCTTCTTCCATCCGGGAAGTGTTACCGAAGCCAAAACATTTACCCCATTTCCTTCTTCCATCCAGAAAATGTAAATTAAAGCCAATTTATTATCATAAATTGCTTTAACAAATCTAAGACCGCCCCTTCGGGTTTCTCCACTGGGCGCGCCCCTAAATGGCTATCATCTTCCAGGGCCTATCAAACAAGACAACCTAGGAACCTACCAATGTCGGGAAGCGGCCATATGCTTGCGGGAAAGTCAAAACCACACCCAGAATCTCCTAACTAGCGCGATAACAATAATCCCCCATATGGCCTATAGGACTATATCCACCCAACATTCATTAGCCAAGAGGCATCACCATACGCACGCAACTTCCCTTGTGATAACGATTTAGGGAGGTGTGTAACCATAATTTATTAATTATAAAAAATCATTTCTTTTCCATTTTGAAAGCATTCATCTTTATATTTTCAAAATCATTTACCTCATATCATATATACTTTAATCACATAGTGTGTGTGTGTATATATATATATATATATATATATATATTCCTCCTCGAATATATAAATGACCGTATTTGCCAAACCATCTAACGATGACCAATAATCCCAAGGATTCTCTCAAAGAATCATAATCATGCATTTATATTCGCATGATACTAAACCCAAAGTATTTTCCTTACTTTGATAATCAATACATACTTTAATCCCCTCTAAGAATTTATTGGATATCTCGAATTATACCACTCCGCAATCAATTATAATTATGCTTCCTATACGCATAATTATATGGGCCTAAATGCCCTACCGAAATATCTCAGGGATTATTCTCCCCCGAATACCCTTAAATTAAATAGGTTGTGGATTTCCTTCCCACAAACCTAAGGACTACATTTCACTCAAATAGTGATCTAGAGGTCCCCACTCTATACTTAGGAACCCCTAATATTTATCTCCAAACAATTCTAGCCTTAATTCTCCCAAAATCATGTTTGATTTCTAACTAACGATTTCGATCTCGGACAGCTTTCCGTATAAAAATCACTATAAATCCAAAACAAATCAGAAAAATACGCGGTAAGCGCCCACGCGACCGTGTCGAAGAGATATACAAATTTGATTTTTTGACCAAGAGCCGAATCGATCCTCTTCTAGGTCGAATCCATTCGGTAATCACGCTGCCTATACTATTCATCGTCTTCTCCGAGACGATTTCGGCCATTAAAGCTTCTCCCGAGCTTTTGTCGCCTCACCCAATGTCCTACAACCTCAACCAAATACAAATACACATATATTAAGGGTTATAAACATCCTAGAACCCAAAACCACCAATTAATTTCAATTAATTCCTGTGTTTCTCCAATTAGAAAATTTTAGGGGTTTATTCGTTTTAACTCCCGAAAATCCGTTTTATCCACGAAAACCCAACCCAAAATCTTTAGGTTTTGTTAATGCCAAAATAAGGTATGAGATTTATGCAAAAAAAAGTAAATAAAGCAAGTAAACACTTTCCTCGTGGATAAAATTCGACGACCTCGAGCCGAATCCTGCGGAGTTTGGCTCGAATCTTCCTTTTTCTCCTCTCTTCTCTTCCTCCTCTCTCTCTTCTCTCTCTTTTCTCTTCTTTTTTTCTCTTTTTCTCCCTCTCTCCCTCCTTTTATAAGGAGAAAAGGGTTTAACCCCTTAAAACCCCAAAAACAACTCGTTTACTCAATTACGAGCCCGTTTAACTCTAAAATTCCCCGAAACTTAATTTCGACAATCGGACACTCTTTGCTGACTATCTCGGACATTCCGAAACTCACGGCGCAGTCGAAAATCCCATCCATGGTACTTGACCGCAAATCACTATTCTAACCCATAAATAATTTAATGCGGGTTCTTATGGTAAATGCTAATTTACTTAAACACACCTCTCTAAATGCCATCATAAGGGAAGTTTCGTGCGTGAGGTGATGCCCCCTGGTTAGTGAATGCAGGGTGGATATAGTCCCAGGCCATATGAGCGTTGTTGTATATTTTCTGCGCTGGTGAGGTAATTCCAGGTGTGGTTATGACTCTCCCGCAGGCATATGGCCGCTTCCCGACGTTGCGATAGGTGCCCATGCTGCCTTGTTTGATAGGCCCCTGGAAGACAATGGTTATTTAGGGGCGCGCCCAGTGGGGAAACTCGGAGGGGCGGTCTTAGAATCGTTATATGTATATAAATATAACAATTCATAATCAAGTGGGACTTGATGTATGTGATATGCCATAAAGAGCATGATGAAGTGCCACAAAGAGCACAATGAAATTCCACAAAGAGCATTTGATGATGATTATATTCCTGATAAGGAATTGAATGCCAGGAAGGGCATGTAATTGAAATAAAAGCCACAAAGAGCTTATAATTATCTTCATATTTTCCTGATAACGAATAGAAATATGAAATGAAACAGTATGTAAGATGGAAGCTTTTAAATTATGTTAATCATTCTTATTTTCTTGCATAATTAAATTTAGATTCATGATTAATTAAATTGTCTTAACTTATGTTTTAAAATTGTGTAGGTAGATTCTTATTTCTGTTCATCATGATTTATTGTTCATAACTGTCATACTTTTTATTCATCTGGTAATCATATAGAACCGAGCCCTGACCCGTTCATATTTCTTGTTGTGCATGCATCTTGTATCCGTCCATGTGCTCCGCCGCAAGGACGCCTGTTTTAACACTTCCAATCCCGGTATATTTTTTACGAGCCGTGATGCTTTGCGGGTATTACGGGACATATTGCAATAGACGTCGTCATCCTTGCACTCTAGTAAAGATCGAGTTCTTTTTACTCGGGCGAGAGGCCCAAGCTTTCGTAATTGATTAATGTAATGTATTATGTAATTTATTGAACTTGTTTAATATTATTGTCTGAGTCTGTGACCGACAGCATATTCGGTCCCTTATTGTACATTTGTGGGTATGTAACATAATTTCATCCGGATTTCCACTTTCTTTTTATTGGGTTGTTAAGTTGTTTTCTTTTATAAACTTTAAAAAAAAAAATTGACAACCCGTTTTTTGAAATAAGGAGTGGTTATCCCGTATACTTCTTATTTTGTTGTGATGCTGAGAATGATTCCATCCATGATTCCGTTATTTTGGAGTATCGGGCTGGCCACCCCCTATTTCGGATGGCGGGTTGTCACAAAATCCAGCCTGATCGAACATCGTTAAGGTTGACTGCTCCATAAATCTTTCTAGTTATAACATGAAGGAGGTATGTTATTTTAATACCATTTTATATTCCGCATAATAAATATATGTGATTATCATGAAGATCCAAGATTCTTTTATTAACAACAATTATACGTGAGAATTTAATCAATAATGTATTCATTGATTAAATATTATGGTGAATGATTTAACATGTGGTATCAGAGCTAAAGTTTAAGATCTCATGATTTTCCTTTATTGGTGTTTGCCTATAATGAAGTCTACATTAAATCAATTTTGTGTGTGCCTGGAATTTTTTTTTTTTTTGACGTTTTTCTTTTGTCGCCTATACTCACGAGTTAGAATGAAAGGTCAAAACTTGATCGAAATTTTCTGAAACTTGCATGTTGGACTGGAAACGTCGAAATGAACAAAACTCATTGTCTACAATGGACCTCACCCCTGTTTTTTATTTTGATGTCGTTTAGACCTCTAAAAATGCGTTTTCGTCATTTTTGGTAATAATGTCAACGCTTATAATTCGCTTAAAATTTTATTTTACGATTCCGCGAATTGGAGATTGTTGATCTTTAGAAGATTGTTTATGTTACTGTAGTGATAACTCAAAATTTTCATTTTTGAAAAAATAAATTATTTTTCCATATTTTATGTTTTGAATCACTACATATTTTTAATGGTTGTTCTAGTATTCATACTATATAGTATTTGGTATTGATCAAAAGTTTCAATATAAAATTTTGAATATTAGATATATGATATATGATTATGTGTTTGGCAATAACATTTCGAGAAATTAGATTATTGTGCATAATCTATATTTGGTAACCCAAAGGTCCTAATGCAATTATGAAATGATGTTTCGACACTAATATTTATATGATGTTGGATGGGGAAGACATTAAAGTGTCTTAATCAATAATTGTAAATATTATATTATTGTGAATGCGTTAATATTTGTATCCTTAATTATCCATTAAGTTTTGAGGATAATATGTTTTGGGGCATTGATTTTTTACGTAAATAATGTTTACAACATTATCTCATTCCAGAAAATTAATTTTGAATTCCGTCGAATTTATTTTGAGATTTTGATGTAATTATCTACATCCTTATAGTGTTAACTCAAATTTGTGGCAAAAGTTACGAATTCCGTCGGACGGGGCTTGGTCACTTGCTTGAAATTATGTCTTTTAGAATTATGTCTAATAGAATTCCTGGTATTATGTTTTTTTTTTAGAATTCATGCTACTATGTCTTTTGGAATTCATGCTACCATGTCTTTCAAAATTCTTTAAATTTATGCATTTTTTGCAATTTTCAAATTTTTTTATGACTTTTGAAATTCTAAAAATTATGTCTTTTCAAATTCTAGAAAATTATGACTTTTAAAATTCTAAGTTTTTTGAATTCTAGACTTATGAAATTCTAGATAGTTCACATTTTGCTACTCAAGATTTTTACAATTATGAAATTTTATGGCCTTTGAAATTATATGATTACATATACACCAGTCTTCATATTAAGTTGTTTGATGAATGCAATTATATTAGTAAGAATAGGTATCATCACACTGATCCTTATTATCACCCATTCCAAAATTAGTCATTTATTACCATTATAATGTTTAAATTTGTTTATTTAACATATATAAATTAGTTACCCAGGGATAAACTATAATCATGAGTTAAATCAACAAGTAAGGAGTGTTTGTACATGGGTAGGCCAAGGATATCCACAGATACCTTATTAAAATTAAATATACATCACTCAATTATGCATGTTGAATATTACGACCATTAACGGTATTAACTTAAATTTATTATGACCACCCACAAGAGCATCTTATTTTCATGTCGTAAAATATGCTAGTACTCCCATTAAGTTGAATTAAATGTCAAACACAGGCTATAATTCATATGTGCGGATACTAGATTTATGTTATAACTGTATTGTGCATTAGTATGACCATGAATGATGTAGGTCAACATTTATGATTTGTTCGTCATACATAAGTTTTGACGTTATAAATGATGAAGTGAAAGTAAATGATTCATGTTTTCCATTTACTATTATTCGTGTAATATCTCATGCAAACACCTTGTCTTTTTTATTTTCACATTATGTCTAGTTTTTCATGAATTTCAAATTAAGAAATAGACAATCATATAATTTATTCATGTATTACGGGTATTTTACACATGTATGCTTATCTCTACTATTTATATAATGTAAGGATTGGTGTTCGTTAAAGTACGCCATTTCATAACAGATAAATATTGGATTAATGCGTTCATATCATGCATATTTTGGTCGCCTACCGGTCCATGTATGACATTGAATGCTAAGATTTATGATGTTGCACACATGTTATTGTTTATTCAATTATTGTGATTCGGCCTACAGGTCCAATTACGATTATTAAGCAACAAATTAAGTCGTGATATATATATTTTGGAAAGACAATAATGCTCATCAAATGCAGATGTCATTGTTTCTTTCATCATAATATCACCAATTAAGTTTATAAAACCCAAACAATGAATAATTTAGTTCATTGCTCATGCGATATTTAATTAATATAAGTGGAAAGTTTATTGACTTTTGTATGTAAGTCTTTACTTAGTGCGATATTCATATTATGAAATATTTGGTAGTCACTACAGTGACCCAACTATAATGGAACTGATTGTTAAATGTAAAGATGATAGCAGGAGTAACCTCTGATGCTTATAACTGTGGAATATATTGAGTCTAATCATCAATTAAGATTATTCCCTATTTTGACAAATTGAATATATCATATACATTATTCAAGTATATATCATGTATATTTAATAGTCAAGTATCTACAAGCATCATATAATTGCTAATCAATGGTTACTAATGAGAAGAATAAAATGCACATTAGGTATTAAATAGATATTAACGTATGTGTTGTCAAATCAAAGCATTAATGTAGTGAGCAATTTATCTTATATCTTTAACATGTATGGTCTTATTTTGTTTCTCTCGATTATTATGTTGGTTTTTTTAGCCCACTATTGATGATTTATATTATGTGGAACACTCCATATAAAGTTTGAAGAAATTAAACAAATTAAGCTTGTTTACATGTTGCACACTCGAACTATTAATTATAGAGATAATATGTATCTTTTATGGTTTGAAATGAGTTTTCATCTTAGTAGAGTTTGCAAGTTAAACATATTGTATTACATAAAGTATTTACTTTTGATGCAAGGATTGTTTACAAAACAAACTAGAAATGCAAATAAGATTCCTTCTCTTTTATTCTTGGGGAATCAAGCCATTTGTTTTTCATGAACCCTCAATGCTTCCAATTTTCTTGAAAAATATTTGTTTAGACTTGATTGTGAGGGATAATTTTTAAAACATCGTTTAGTCCTTCTCAAAGGTTATGGTATTCCTTTGATGTTTTGTATAAAATAAAGTTTGGATATATTTATTTTAAAGATTATTTTGATCCCGCGTCATAATCATAGTATTATTGACGAAAATCTTTAATCTTGTACCAAATAAAATCTGACTCCCTTTGATAATTTTTCATGGATAAGATTTCTGTAGTGTCTCTTATCCATATTGATAGTCGAGTTATGCTCTTATGTGGCCCAAGTGGGAGATTATTATGAAAAGATTCCCTTAAAGTGGATCTACATAGATCATACAATAGTCATTGACATGTTATAAAGAAATGACTGTATAAACCTAATTAATTTTCCCACCTATGGTATTTTTAGAAGTAATACCATTATATTTTCTAATCATTGTATATTTAATTTATACAACTTATGATCATTGGGAGTAAGTTTATATATTATATATACAATTTATGATTAGTGGGAGTAGGTTTATATATTTAATTTATTGTAAAGTAGAGAAATAAAATGTTACATGAATTTTCAATGTATAATGGATGAAGTTTGTGACAACCCGCACTCCGAAATAAGGGGTGGCCAGCCCGATACTCCGGCATATACGGTAATCATGGACGGAAATCATTCTCAGCACCACAGATATAGTAAGAGTAACCGAGAAAACCACCCAATAATTCAGAAAACGGGTTGTCAAAACAATTTGCAATTTAAAAGTTAAGTTAAGAAAACAATTTAAACAACCCATTCTAGAACAATTGTGGAATTCAAAGAAACGTAATTAATATACATCTAAAACCACTATATATACAAGGAGAAGAACCGAATATGCTGTCGGTTCCCAGCTACACAAACGTAATCACAACAATTAGATGATATACAATACATTCATTTTACAATTACAAGTTTGGGCCACTAGCCCGAGTTACAGACCCGATCATAACTAGATATCAAAAGAATGACGGCGTCTAACAAAATATCTTGTAATATCCGCAATTTCATACAGCTCCTTAAAAGCAAAAGGGTAGGAATATCAACACGGGCGTCCTTGCGGAGGAGCACCTGAGCGGATACAATAACAAGCACAACATAGAGGAAAAAGAACGGGTCAGGACCCGGTTTATATATAGTTCCCAGATGAACAAAAAGCATGCTAGATATGAATAGCAAAACATGGGTAGAAAATCAACACTTTAACAACCTAAGCATGGATCATAAGAAAACAAGTGAAAATGACATAATTAAATGAGACTATGCAAGAAGATGAAATTATGCAAAATTAAATTTAAAACTAAATTTCAAGCTTGTATTCCCCAAATCCCACTTTAATCCAGTTTTTGTTCCTTAACAGGAATATACTAACATTATCTTCTTATTTCATTCCAATTCCCATTCCTTAGCAGGAATGTAATTGTCATAATATCATTTAGTGGAATTATGCAACCCTCAAGTCCCACTTGAGATTTAGAAAAGCTATATTCTTAAGCATATAACGATTCTAAGACCGCCCCTCCGAGTTTCCCCACTGGGCGCGCCCCTAAATGACTATCATCTTCCAAGGGCCCATCAAACAAGGCAGCCTGGGTACCTAACGCACGTCGGGAAGTGGCCATATGCCTGCGAGTGAGTCATAACCACACCCGGAATTACTTCACTAGCGCAGAAAAATACATATAATAAACCCGCATATGGCCGAGGACTATAGTCTCCCTGCATTCACTAGTCAAGGAACATCACCTCATGCGCGAGCTTCCCTTATGATAGCATTTAGAGAGGTGTGTTTAAGTAAATTAGCATTTACATTAAAAACCATACTTTTCCTTTTCATTAGCATTTACATGTTTCATTTGTTTGAAACTATAATCATAGGATATATCTTACATAACATCCTAGGTTATGCCTCGAATAAATCACCAAAGAGGTTATTTCGTTTCCCAAGATTAAGGTCTTATACCTTATTTCAAGCCTCTAAAGTCTCCAAGTATGGGGCTATAATTCCCATCCATATTTATTAGGATGCACAAAGAAAAGTGATGCCTTAACATCACTAGGACGACCCCTCCCCCCGGACTTAACCCCAAGCGAAACCCATTCAACACTAGGGTGAAAACCAACTCAACTAGGACTCTAAAAGCCAAGGTTTACTTCATTCAAGAAGAGTCCTAAGTTCCTTAAGGGAAGAAAGGGATTTAAAACAAAAATAGGAAATTGGGTAAGAAAAACAGGGGACCGGTCGACCGGTCCCAAGACCGCGGTCGACCGCGTCTCAAGTTTTGGCTTTTGAAAGAAAGCAGAAAGTTCATTTCAGATGGACCGGTCGACCTGTGGTAGAACCGCGGTCGACCGCGCCCTTATTTTCGTGCCTTTGAAAGAAAGCAGTGTGCCCTCCTCCGAAGTCCCGGTCGACCGGTCTGAGATACGCGGTCGACCGGCCATTGCAGACCTAGACCCATTTCTCCTAATATCTTCTAAACCCAAAATCAATAACAAACCAAAATCATCCAACTACATTTAATGATACCCAAAAGATCATAAATGCTCCCAACAACATTTTCTACCTCAATCAACAATCTAACTATACCAAAGATGTTGATACCCATAAACCCAACCAAAAACCACAATTATATTACATCAAAACTACACATATCTACCCATACTAATTATTCATCTTAAACCATATAATAGCAAGTAGAAAACTTGCCTTGGGGCTTCAATTTCACACTTGGTTGAAGAAGAAAGCAAGATTAAACCACCAATCTTCAAGATCTCTCTCTCTTTTCTCTCCAATCTTCCACTCTCACTCTCACTCTTAGGGCTAGAACACTTAGGGCAAAGAAGAGGAAATGAAAGACTTGGGGAAAGACTAAAACGTGGCATAAGATTAAAAGTCTCCAACCTTTAAGTAAAAATACCGCAATAGTTAAGTTCTAATACGCAATATACCAAAACCAGTCAAAAGTGCCCAAAGTCTCAAAATACAATATGGCACACATTTCGACTGTCTCGCACCTCCCGGAACTAACTACACCCTCCAAATTATCATTTGGAGATTTTATAAACCATTTAAGTTCCGGTTCCATAATAATTCAAATTACCATTTTAATTCTTCATGACAAAATAGAACACCACATGGTAACAACTACTTACACACATGGTAATTATGCAATTTAATTGTAAATATTAACTTATTTCATCAAATTAATACTTACCCACATGAAGCATTTTATATATGCAACTACTCAACATAGTAAATAAATATAAAATGGGCTCCCAAAAGCGAGGGTTGTTACATACTCCCCCCCTTATGAGGGAATTTTGTCCCCAAAATTCAGGCGTACCTTGGATAAAAAGATGCGGATATTTTCCCCGCATATCATCCTCACGCTCCCAAGTAGATTCATCGACACTGTGATGACTCCATTGTACTCTAACCAAGGGCACCACACGAGATCTCAATCTACGTTCCCCATGATCCAAAATGGCCACGGGTTGCTCATCATAAGAAATATCGGGTTGTAACTCTATATCCTCGAAAGGAATGTGCCAAAGGGCACCATCACACCTCTTATACTTCTTCAAAGAGGAGATGTGGAAAACATCGTGAATCTGTTGCAACGGTTCCGGTAGGGCAATTTGATACGCCACGGGGCCTACTTTAGCAAGTACAGGAAAAGGCCCAACGAAACGTGGTGCAAGCTTCCCTTTCTTTCCGAAACGCTTAACGCCTTTCATTGGCGACACCCGTACCAACACTTGGTCTCCAACTTCTAACTCCACATGCCTTCTCCCCGCATCGGCATAGCTCTTTTGTCTGTCTTGGGCTATCCGAATATGATCTCGAATAAGCTCGATCTTTGAAGAAGTATCCCGAATCATTTCAGGTCCGAGAAACTTGTTATCTCCCACTTCTAACCAACACGTGGGGGATCTGCAAGGCCTACCATACAACGCTTCATAGGGCGCCATCCCAATAGTGAACTGATATGAGTTATTATAAGCAAATTCAACCAAAGGGAGATATGGTTCCCAACTACCCTTAAAATCAAGTATGCACATACGAAGCATATCCTCCAACATTTGGTTAACCCTTTCGGTCTGGCCATCTGTTTGAGGATGATAAGAAGTACTTAATTTCAATTCGGTTCCCATGGCCTCTTGGAAACTTTGCCAAAAGTGGGAAACAAAGATCTTGTCTCTGTCGGAAACAATATTCAAGGGCACCCCCATGCAATCTAACAATCTCTTCAATGAATAACCGAGCGTAACGAGCGGTATTATAATCGGTACGGACGGGAAGGAAGTGCGCCGACTTTGTCAAGCGATCCACAATAACCTAAATAGAATCGTGACCCTTTTGTGACGTTGGCAAGCCGGTGATGAAATCCATTGAAATGCTCTCCCATTTCCAAACAGGAATTTCCAACGGTTGCAACAAACCTGCCGGTAGTTGATGGTCAACCTTAACTAACTGACAAGTAGTGCATCGAGATACAAACTCCGAAATATCTCGTTTCATACCCGGCCACCAATATTGACGGCGCATATCTTGATACATTTTATCATTTCCCGGATGTACCGAAAATTTTGAACCATGAGATTCCGCCATTACAGCCCGTCGCAAATCTCCATCCTCCGGCACAATAAGCCTTCCATGAAAGCGCAATCCACCCTCAGAACTTACCGAGTAGGACTCCGCTCCCCCAGTCAATAACTGGCGAATGTGGTCTTGACATTCTTTATCTCTGCCTTGGGCTTCCACAACCCTTGCCACAATCGTCGGAGTAACGGTCATCACGGACATAAACGCCCTAGCAATCGCATTCTCATGACTGAGTTCCTTCCATTTAGCTTTCCACACATCAGCTAATTCTCCCATGGGTTTTCTACTCAGGGCATCCGCCACCACGTTCGCCTTGCCTGGATGATAATGAATATCAAATTGGTAATCTTTCACGAACTCCAACCATCTTCGCTGCCGCATATTCAAATCTTTCTGAGAAAATAAATATTGCAACGACTTATGGTCAGTGAAAAGACTAAACTTTTCCCCAAGAAGATAGTGCCTCCAAATCTTTAAGGCAAAGACAACGGCGGCTAATTCCAAGTCATGCACCGGGTAATTTCTTTCATGGGGTTTGAGTTTTCTAGAAGCATATGCAATAGCTTGTCGCTCCTGCTGAAGCACACCTCCCAAACCTTGAAGAGATGCATCGGTGAAGACTAAATATTCCAACCCTGGCTTGGGTAAAGCGAGGACTGGAGCCGTAGTCAATCTATCCTTAAGCTCATCGAACGCAGCTTGACAGGCGTCATCCCAAACAAATCTAACCCCTTTCCGGGTCAAATTTATCAAAGGACTAGCAATCTTAGAAAATCCCTTAATAAATCGGCGGTAATAGCCCGCCAAACCCAGAAAACTGCGTATCTCGGTAGGCGTCGTGGGCTGACCCCACTCCCTCACCGCAACAACTTTACTTGGGTCCACCGATATACCTTGTGAAGTCACAACATGACCCAAAAATTGCACTTCCCGCAACCAAAAACCACACTTCTCAAACTTAGCGTACAATTGGTGATCCCTCAACCTTTGCAGGACCAACCCCAAATGAGTAGCATGATCATCTTCCGTTTGAGAATACACAAGGATGTCATCAATAAACACGATAACAAATTGGTCCAGGAAGTCCCGAAATACCCTATTCATAAGATCCATGAATACTGCAGGGGCATTGGTTAGCCCAAAAGGCATAACCAGAAACTCATAAGACCCGTACCTCGTCAGAAAAGCAGTTTTGGATACATCTTGCTCCCGTATCCTCAACTGGTGATACCCCGTTCTCAAATCTATCTTAGAGAAGTAGGTCGCTCCCCTGAGCTGATCAAACAAGTCATCTATGCGAGGCAAAGGGTATTTGTTCCGGATGGTGACCTTATTCAACTCTCTGTAGTCAACACACAACCGGAGAGAACCATCTCTTTTCTTCACGAATAACACAGTAGCACCCCACGGCGACGTGCTACGCCTGATAAACCCCTGTTCCAACAACTGCTGAATCTGATCTCTTAGCTCCCTCATCTCCACAGGAGCCATACGATAAGGAGTTCGCGCAATCGGTCGAGCTCCTGGCGCTAAGTCAATCACAAACTCAATCTCTCTACTAGGAGGCAATCCCGGTATTTCCCGGAAAACGTCCTCAAAGTCTCGAACAACAGGAATAGAATCTAAGGGAACAACTACACCCCGAGAATTCTCATCCGCAATACAATATAAATAAGTACCAGAATCTCCCTCTAAACGAGGCATAACCACCAGGAACATATCTTGTCCCGGAATGGCGAAGACTATACTCTTCCCATAACAATTAACCATAGCATGATATTTAATAAGACAATCCATGCCCAAAATAACGTCATACCCGACCATGTCTAGTACGAGTAAGTCGGCCTCAAAACACAAATTACCAAGAGTGATCCCTATGCGTTTACAAACAAAGAAAATAAGGGAACCGTCACCCATAGAGGACTCCACACTAGTAAAGGTACTCTCCGCAGATTTTATCAACTCTGTGGACTGAGCAAAACTTCTGGAAATAAAGGAATGTGTCGCACCCGTATCAAACAGAACGCGACCCAAGTGTCCCCGAATAAGGAACTTGCCCTCTATAGCTGGCGGCGCTGGCTGAATAGGAGGAAGCATAGCATCCTGAATGTGGTAGACTCTCCCATACTGTAGTTGGCCCTGCTGCAAAGGGACAACTGGATTCGGTGCTTGTGGAGGGAACTGCACATAAGGCTGCTGAGGAACTCGTGGAGGTTGTCCCCCAATCACCTGAGGACAATCTCTCTTAAAATGACCAGCTTCTCCACATTGGAAACATTTCCCCACCATATTATCCTGACCTCGACCTCTGTTATTTCTGAACTGCCCAAAACCTTGGACCGGTTGGCCCCTACCTCCCTGGCCACCTCGACCCGCTTGCTGTGGTACGGCACCCTGACCTTGCCTGTTAGCATTGCCACTAACATTAAACCCGCCAGAGCGTTGCCTTTTCGATCCATCCCCTTGCTGGGGATCCCTATCTCGTTGCTTATTACCCGCAGGTTGGGATGAAGGAAAGGCTCCTCCTCCATTACCACTCACCCCGGGCTTCCCCACTAGCCCAATTCCTGAAGCTTTCTTGCTATTCTGAATAAACAACCGATGCTCCTGACAATGAAGCAATGCAGCATTAATCACTTCACCAAAAGTTTGTAAAGCCGGATTACCCAGCAAATGCTGCCGGATTCTCCAGTTTAGACCTCCCATAAATTTTGAGACTTTCCTTTCCTCCGGGGTTACCTCTTCCGGCACAAAACTAGCTAGCCGGGTAAACTCCTCCTCATATTCGGCAACCGATCGTTCTCCCTGAACTAGATCTTGAAGTTTCCTCCTCATCTCCCTCGGAATCGCGGGAGGAAAATATTTCCGGTCATACAAGACCCAGAAATCAGTAATGGACATAGTATCCCTCTGCTCTGGCGTAGTCATCGACTCCCACCAATGTAACGCTGCCCCAACCAACTTGAAAGTAGCAAGGACTTGCTTCCTCTCCTCACTACAGTCCACCATTCGTAAATGGCGTTGCATATCCTTCTTCCATTGATTTGCTCGAACGACATCAGAACCTTCGTCAAACTCTGGAGGATGACCCTTTAAAAAGGACTCCCTTACTCTTTCCCACGGAGAAGGTCCCGTAGGTGCCTGAGCATCCTGTGCCCGCTGTTGAGCTTGTGGCATCTGTTGAGCTACTGCGGTCATGGCAACATTAACTGCATGGGCTACAATATTGGCTACGTTCGCAGCATTAAAAGTTCCTTGGGGCGGTGGAGGGCCAACATCTTCTTCTACAACTCTATTACGTCTCGCAGGGCGACCTCTCTTAGGCGGCATCTGAGATGAAGGGACAATAGTATTAGAATACAAATCACAACACTCTAATTCCCAGAAGATCGTAATTATAAGCAGCAAAGCAGTCTTATTATTAGGCTCTACATCAAAGAACGCTACGGTAGATCGTGACAAGTCCACATAGATCCTAGTACTCTAGAACCCAGTGTTATGATACCATCTGTGACAACCCGCACTCCGAAATAAGGGGTGGCCAGCCCGATACTCCGACATATACGGTAATCATGGACGGAAATCATTCTCAGCACCACAGATATAGTAAGAGTAACCGAGAAAACCACCCAATAATTCAGAAAACGGGTTGTCAAAACAATTTGTAATTTAAAAGTTAAGTTAAGAAAACAATTTAAACAACCCATTCTAGAACAATAGTGGAATTCAAAGAAACGTAATTAATATACATCTAAAACCACTATATATACAAGGAGAAGAACCGAATATGCTGTCGGTTCCCAGCTACACAAACGTAATGAAAACAGTTAGATGATATACAATACATTCATTATACAATTACAAGTTTGGACCACAAGCCCGATGTGACACCCCGCCTAATTAAATACCGGGCGATCACTCCTTTATTAAATTAAATCAAGGTAAACAGTCGGTTCATTCTCAGCATCACTGTCGATAAAAAATACATTTTCCAATTTAATA
Source organism: Sambucus nigra (assembly GCA_949130495.1). Lineage (NCBI taxonomy): Eukaryota > Viridiplantae > Streptophyta > Magnoliopsida > Dipsacales > Adoxaceae > Sambucus > Sambucus nigra. The sequence continues at coordinate 205,793,556 of OX422223.1, forward strand.
CCCTAAATAATTAAGCTAAGTGTCAAAACCATTTCCATACATACTTTCCAAATTTTATTCAAAGAAAAAGATTTGTTTATTTAAAAACAACATTTCTACAATTAAGAATCACATCACAGTAAACCAGATAATATAATACATTCGTCAATCGAATGTCAACATATGAAAACTAAAGTCACAAATCCGAACTGAATAAATCCCATAGAACAATACTAGAAACAACTGGAATATAAATGTCCCAACAACAAATGAAAAGATGGAAAGGGCGACACATGCCCAATAAATGAGAATGCTAGAAGTGGAGTCAATAAAGGAAGCCATCTACGCAAGTGACCTGCAACTCCCACCTAAGCTGCAGCACGTTTCTCTCAAAGGATCCTAAGCAAGACGCCCCTGTGGCTGGGCACCTGAAACATATACATATATATATACAAGAGAGAGAGAGAGAAAAAGAAACGGGTCAGAGCCCGAATGTGTGTTTGATTCTAAAATACGTTTAGCAAGTATTTAAATTGATACAGGCCAATGCAACAACATATAAGTGCGTCACTCTCTTGAGAAATACTCACCTCTCTTCTAATGTGCACACCTATCGCACTAATCTTCCCAACGGTTTGTTTTATCAATCATCGCACTAGTCTTTCTAAAAGATTTAACATAACTTAGATTACTCGTAAGATTTACAATATACTATTTCCACTTTCAAAAGATGTTCCAATTTGTAATCAAAGTTCTCTATTTTTAGCTTTATAAAAACAATAAAGTTTCCAGTGACATATTATACTTCCTCAAAACAAGTATTTATAATTTGAGCCAACAACCATATCCTACTTAACAATTCTCAGTAGGCAGTTTCAAATATCATAATCTCATATATTTATTAACTACTCGTATAATATATATATATATATAACAGCACCCCGAATAAAACTATGGTGCGTGCATACTTCCACTATCCAAACCCCATACCACTCAAATCAAGGGGAATACAAATTCGGAATCACTCTCGAATTGTATTAACACATATACAAACAATATCGAGGCGAATCATAGATTCCAAGTCTCTAAGAGGATGGCACATACTCGCGTCTCTTAGGACCGTCTGAACTATCAATTCGATAGCCTGTACCAAGGATATCTATCTTCTAGGGTACAAGTCAATATCCCCCATAAAGGTCCCATCGAGATAAGACTGTTCCAGCGCGATAACCTCAAGGATAGCAAGTAGCGCGATATGTTTTTCACATGTATATAATATATGTACACACAATCATATAAATATACCACTTTATCATATTAACATAGGTTATTCACGTTACCCATAATTATACCATTTATCCTTAATTTCACATTTATAGATATACGTATAAGGTTTCGTTCCTAACCTTAACTCGAAGGGTTTTCTCACTCATTACCTGACACTCGTGGACTATATTCTCACAAATCTGAATTTCAGTAAGTGTCTTTATTAGGTTCCAACGTAACTCTCTTACGCACCTCACCCTTTAAATTTATAAATTCACCAACCCTAAAGTAAATGTCCCATAAATACCATTCTTGTTGAAGATTAAAGGTCCCAACATTCATTCCTATGCCCTACTGGTCCTCAATGTCTCCCAAATCATTTTATCAAGAATGCCCAAGAATTATATCACGATAATTTGAATTTAACTCATTTAAAGAGGGAATTAGGAGTCTGCCAGGAGGTGTCGATCGATCGAATCTTGGGTCTCGATCGATCGAACCTTCGATCGATCGAAGCTCTGGGCTCGATCAATCCATCAAGCAGGTCTGTGAAAAATTCTGCAAAATGCAGTTACGGGTTTCATCTCCAAAATTACACAAAATCGATATTTCCAAGTTCCAATCGTCCCAGAATTCTACTACTAACATCGTAACAATATACTAGATGATTCTAACGTAAGGCATGTTCATATACATCATTTAAACATGGATTTTCAACCTAAAATTGTCTCCAATTATCAAGAACCCTAGAATTTTCTTAAACAGTTTACTAACCAATCTTTTCTCCAGAATTTCTTTCTTAAGATCATCAAAATTTCGTGGTTTATTTCCTCTACATGGCAAGGGTTCCAGAATCAACATACAAATCATTCCTACATGCATTTTCCTAACACAAATTGGGTGTTCTTCCATATTTATCATCTCTAATCAATCCTAAACCAATATGAAGATTGCATTAACGAAAATACGCAAGTTAAACACTTGCCTGGGATTTTTGGTATGCAGATTCACAGATGATTTTGGTATGGATGCGTTCCTTGTCTCGCGATTTACGCGGTGGTGGTGGTGGCGGTGTAATCCGGTGGCTTTTTGGCCTTGAATTGCCTTGGAGCTCTCTCCTCTCTTCTCCAATGGCCGTCACTTGATTTCTGGATATTCTAACCCTAAGAGGCTAACCTAATGGCTGATATAGGTTGCTGAAATTCGTAGGTTTAATTACCCAATTATGTAAAATGACTAAAATGCCCTCCCGGGGTACTAATTAGGCCTAAAAATGCCCCGAGACCCAAACTAAACCCCCGGGTACACTTTTCTGACTATCTCAACCCTTCCGGACGCGTTGGCGCACTCAAAACGACCATACGAACAACTTATAAAATACTCACTTTTTATTTAACCAAATTAGTCCCTACGTGACACGAGCACGTTCCGACTTAAATTTCCAAAATCGTCATTTAATTTACTCATGACAACATTATAAAAATAAATCTCATATATTACTATACTCATCCAGTAATATGAAACCATTAACAAATTTCCAATAATTACTAACTCTTATCACGCTAGTAAATATTCAAAGCAACATTCCGGATTAAAATTAAATTAATTTATCTCAATTAAATTTAATAAATCCCATAATTTTAAAAGCTATAAAAATACGGGGTATTACATACTCCCCCCCTAATAACTGAATTTCGTCCCAAAATTCGGAAAATAAGGCCTATCCGACAACATTCGCATAAGTCACGCTTATACGTTATACATTTCATTATCTCACTAACATTAGGAGGCCGCACCCTACTATAGACAAATACTCGGATCATTCATATACAAAACTCCCATTCTGAGAAATATTTCGAACATTTGGTCACTCTTGCTCGCCTAATACAGACGTGGAATTCTACCACATTTATCGGAAGTTCTCTTGACCTATCCAAAAATTCTGATTACCTACTCTCCTCTAATCATACGGAAGGAGAATAGTCGAGGTTCTTCCATAACAAAACCTTAATAAGTACCTTGTACGCGACAAACAGGTACGAGTGTTTCTACCGAGCATGCTTGAAATCATCGTACCAAGATTCCAAAATCTCCTTCACGAGCTCCCCTAATCTTTAATCACCATGCGCTTATTCCCTGGCTAAGGGTGATACATCCTACTCGAATGAAATCTTATCTCCGCTGGTTCCTGAAATCCCATTTCAAAGGTGGGATTCACCAATCTCATCCTGATTCAGAAATTTATACTGCGCCGGACCATGCACTGGCGCGATCCTTCCTTTCGAAGGAAGTCTGGGGCATACTAGTTAATATTGTAAGCCATCCCAAAGGAATATCAATCACTTCCTTCTCGGCGACTTAGTTCACAAGTTCGGGATAAACCCTTGATCTTGTTTTGAGGATGGTAACCCATCCAAGGACTGTACCAACTTATCCGACCTCTTCCAATTTTAGGAATTGTCGATAAACACAAAATTCTTCGGTTGATTCTCCGCTTTCAACCAAACCTTACTTATGGGCGGTGCATGTAGAGACTACTCACTACGTCTCACTAAACATTAATTCTTCCCTTGAAATGTCTCACATTAAGTGACACGTAATACTCCCCTTCCTCCTTGGAGTATGCCGAAAGTTCCGACCCGTGCTCTTCTCTCCACGAAGCGCACTTCTGAAATTCTTATACCATACTAACATCCTTACTCTTTGTATGCGCAAGTCGCTCTCATACTTGACTAATAATAACTCCGCTCCGGGTGTTCTTCATAATCATTAAATTCTACTCTATTCAAGGAATACCAATTCTTGAACGGCTTCCACAACCTTCCAATCAAGTTAGGGCGTGCTATTCTAATTGCACACTTATGTATGGATTATCGCTCCTCATGTGACGTTTAATTCACTCTATCACTTCCACTTCGTCATACTATTCCCACAAGCATATATTTCACACGTCTATTTCCACGTCCCTCCGATTCGGACCATTTTAACTGTAGTTAACCAAGATGCCCACATTTTTGCAACACTCCGACCGCCCTGGGAGAGCGAACGGCGTGCTACTCATCTGTAGAACTAACTAAATTCAACGGAATAGAAGGAATAGGGCATTCAAATTCCATGACAATAAAAGAGGAATAATAATTCTCAACCTTTCTCAGATAAGTACAACAATTTTCCCAAATAGGTACAACAACTAAAGTAAATCACTAACGCTCTATTCATCAAAATAATTATAGGTCATCTCTTTTGTATAGTATAAAGTTCTTTCCAGATAATCCATGCTAAAAATCATTCCAACTCTTTATTCACTTTGTGTTCTGTACGCGGTCATGATATTCGGGTACTTCATTCACCCTAGAAATCAGAATTCTTAAATTCTCCTTATCATAGTTCCACCCCTCAACTTGTGGGGATAACTTTCAATGTTTTCCTACCACAAGATCTGGCTCCAAAAACATTAAAACAAAATTCAACTTCCAACTTACATACATAATTACTTGATCCCATTTCGACCAGGGTACCAACTCATGGAATAGTGACCAAACGTCTCCCTATTTCCAACCTTACGCTAAGTTTCATGCGTGTGATGTCTCGCAAAGCGAAATCCAAACAAGGAACCCCCCCGATACACTACTACCTAGCATTGTCGGTTATCGAAATCCGTTAGGTCCTCTGTCCATAGTATATACCCCTTTATTCCGTCCCTTGACATAAAAGTTACAAGTTCTCCGTAATTATGCTTAACAAAGAACGTTTCACCAATTTCACTATCGTCCCGTATTGGTTAATGGTAATTGGATTTTAAAAAAAACCTCGAATACATACACTCGGAATTCTCGAAATTCCTTTCCCTAATAATAGGGCATAAATATTAACTCCCACACCTCTAAAGGATAAATATAGCAATGCACTTTTCTTATCACTAAGTCCGGAGTGCTAAACATAATACTGAGTCAAATCTTTTCGCTCAACGGTAAATCCCGATACATACGGAATTATACTAACAAAATCTATACATACATTGGCATCGAATATCTCGAGCTCACTATCTCTTCTGAAGTCTCTAGGATAGATAATATAAGTGCGAGTCCAACTCTCTTAGAGGTAAGCCTCGTCAAAACAAACATGGAACATGTTGCACCAATGCAACTACTCCAATAGCCTCGCAATAAATGCCCACTATCATACTACCCATTTCTATAACGTTTTAACAAGGATAATATCATACTCGTGTATCGCATCACTACAACGAGTAACTCCAATAAAGTTTAAAACACTGTTAATGTACTCATTCATCCCCCGCGGTTAGTACCAAAGAAAAATCCCGTTATACTAAGGAAAATATTCACATAATGGTAACATTTATAATGATATGCATTAAACTCGTCTCACATGCTAATCTAGAAATGATCAAAATATGGTGACTCGCTCGTGTCACATAAACACGCCTCATCCTCTGAGGATACAACATACACTTCTACCTTGACAATCGTCTTGACTGTGCAATTGGTTTCCGGACGTAACACGTCTACACAAACCAAACAATATTACTTTACTCGTTGCCTTTTACTAGGCATCGTATTCTTGCCCTTATACTTACTTTGGAACATATTATCGTGAGCGATCTCACTCCGCACAAAATACCTCAACACATAATTCACCTATCACCTGTCCTACTAACCAGGTTAGGATTGTCCTTTCCTCGGACATTGGTAGACTCGATTTCTGTTAACCATCTCGGTTGTTCCATAGCCTTCTTAGGCCATAAAGATCATGTTACTATCTATACTAGTACTTACTGAATTTACCAACTTGGTAAGAATTTAACTGTCTGAAGCATTTAAATGGTTTTCCTGATGTGTATCCACATCCTTCTGTGGTGTTATACCACCACCGTTGCATTCAGTCTCATTCTCGACTAAATTCTTCGATTTCTTTAACTTCCTCCACAAAGAAGCGTTATCATCTATTCTGACACAATATGACAATGTCAACCTCTGGATCGTTCGTCCACCAGAATTTCCTCCTCGAGTTTTATCAACTATTATTACGAGTTGGTCTTCCACTTGGAGTCGTTTTCCCCCACTTGTATCTACATCTTTCTGATACAAAATTGGCTAACGGTTAAGATTCAAATTCACGAATGGACCCCTGATATGCCCTCCCTCGAAGAGTTCAGAACCACATTTGCTTCTCATCCTGAACAGTTAAGGAAGGAACATACGGTCAACACTGTACCTCAGGTTCTCCTATAGGCATAGCATTCCACTTCTAAAATTGGTGGTTGCCTCCAACCATTATAATTTCGTCCCGAAAGCCAAGAAAAATTTTCTCTAAATTTTCACTTTCGGTTTGCCACACTCCGTTCTACATTTAAGCCTTTGGATACTTTACCGCCTTTGGTAAAGACACATACAATCTTCGCGTTTCTAAAATTTCCCGTTGATAGTCTCTACACGTTTTTGTAAAATGTTGGGTAAGTTTACCCCCGCCCCTCATTTGACTATAACAGCATTTGAAAATCATTGCTGCACCTTAGTCGCCTTTCAAGTCTTGGCTTCTCGTGCCATAATGGAGGTGACCTCGACTACGATCGTCATCCTCGAATATATTTCCTAATCTCAACTGAGCCCTGCCTCCTGATGTACGCTTAACGGTCTTCTTCTGACATCCGTCATCGCTCGGCACACGCACACATCCGAATGAAATTTGAATTCACTAATGCATACACATTATAGCAGGAGAATGAAATCTCGCCAAAGGAATCGACAATCCTAAACATAGGGCTCTATAACAAACAAAGTAACGCTGAAAGCATAATAAGTCGTACAGATCCTAAGGACACTAGAACCTGATGCTCTGATACCACCTGTGACACCCCGCCTAATTAAATACCCGGCGATCACTCCTTTATTAAATTAAATCAAGGTAAACAGTCGGTTCATTCTCAGCATTACTGTCGATAAAAAATACATTTTCCAATTTAACACCCTAAATAATTAAGCTAAGTGTCAAAACCATTTCCATACATACTTTCCAAATTTTATTTAAAGAAAAAGATTTGTTTATTTAAAAACAACATTTCTACAATTAAGAATCACATCACAGTAAACCAGATAATATAATACATTCGTCAATCGAATGTCAACATATGAAAACTAAAGTCACAAATCCGAACTGAATAAATCCCATAGAACAATACTAGAAACAACTGGAATATAAATGTCACAACAACAAATGAAAAGATGGAAAGGGCGACACATGCCCAATAAATGAGAATGCTAGAAGTGGAGTCAATAAAGGAAGCCATCTACGCAAGTGACCTGCAACTCCCACCTAAGTTGCAGCACGTTCCTCTCAAAGGATCCTAAGCAAGACGCCCCTGTGGCTGGGCACCTGAAATATATACATATATATACAAGAGAGAGAGAGAGAGAGAGAAAAAGAAATGGGTCAGAGCCCGAATGTGTGTTTGATTCTAAAATACGTTTAGCAAGTATTTAAATTGATACAGGCCAATGCAACAACATATAAGTGCGTCACTCTCTTGAGAAATACTCACCTCTCTTCTAATGTGCACACATATCCCACTAATCTTCCCAACGGTTTGTTTTATCAATCATCGCACTAGTCTTTCTAAAAGATTTAACATAACTTAGATTACTCGTAAGATTTACAATACACTATTTCCACTTTCAAAAGATGTTCCAATTTGTAATCAAAGTTCTCTATTTTTAGCTTTATAAAAACAATAAAGTTTCCAGTGACATATTATACTTCCTCAAAACAAGTATTTATAATTTGAGCCAACAACCATATCCTACTTAACAATTCTCAGTAGGCAGTTTCAAATATCATAATCTCATATATATATTAACTACTCGTATAATATATATATATAACAGCACCCCGAATAAAACTATGGTGCGTGCATACTTCCACTATCCAAACCTCATACCACTCAAATCAAGGGGAATACAAATTCGGAATCACTCTCGAATTGTATTAACACATATACAAACAATATCGAGGCGAAGCATAGATTCCAAGTCTCTAAGAGGATGGCACATACTCGCGTCTCTTAGGACCGTCTGAACTATCAATTCGATAGCCTGTACCAAGGATATCTATCTTCTAGGGTACAAGTCAATATCCCCCATAAAGGTCCCATCGAGATAAGACTGTCCCAGCGCGGTAACCTCAAGGATAGCAAGTAGCGCGGTATGTTTTTCACATGTATATAATATATGTACACACAATCATATAAATATACCACTTTATCATATTAACATAGGTTATTCACGTTACCCATAATTATACCATTTATCCTTAATTTCACATTTATAGATATACGTATAAGGTTTCGTTCCTAACCTTAACTCGAAGGGTTTTCTCACTCATTACCTGACACTCGTGGACTATATTCTCACAAATCTGAATTTCAGTAAGTGTCTTTATTAGGTTCCAACGTAACTCTCTTACGCACCTCACCCTTTAAATTTATAAATTCACCAACCCTAAAGTAAATGTCCCATAAATACCATTCTTGTTGAAGATTAAAGGTCCCAACATTCATTCCTATGCCCTACTGGTCCTCAATGTCTCCCAAATCATTTTATCAAGAATGCCCAAGAATTATATCACGACAATTTCAATTTAACTCATTTAAAGAGGGAATTAGGAGTCTGCCAGGAGGTGTCGATCGATCGAAGCTTAGGGCTCGATCGATCGATCAAGCAGGTCTGGGAAAAATTCTGCAGAATGCAGTTACGGGTTTCATCTCCAAAATTACACAAAATCGATATTTCCAAGTTCCAATCGTCCCAGAATTCTACTACTAACATCATAACAATATACTAGATGATTCTAACGTAAGGCATGTTCATATACATCATTTAAACATGGATTTTCAACCTAAAATTGTCTCCAATTATCAAGAACCCTAGAATTTTCTTAAACAGTTTACTAACCAATCTTTTCTCCAGAATTTCTTTCTTAAGATCATCAAAATTTCGTGGTTTATTTCCTCTACATGGCAAGGGTTCCAGAATCAACATATAAATCATTCCTACAAGCATTTTCCTAACACAAATTGGGTGTTCTTCCATATTTATCATCTCTAATCAATCCTAAACCAATATGAAGATTGCATTAACGAAAATACGCAAGTTAAACACTTGCCTGGGAGTTTTGGTATGCAGATTCACAGATGATTTTGGTATGGATGCGTTCCTTGTCTCGCGATTTACGCGGTGGTGGTGGTGGCGGTGTAATCCGGTGGCTTTTTGGCCTTGAATTGCCTTGGAGCTCTCTCCTCTCTTCTCCAATGGTCGTCACTTGATTTCTGGATATTCTAACCCTAAGAGGCTAACCTAATGGCTGATATAGGTTGCTGAAATTCGTAGGTTTAATTACCCAATTATGTAAAATGACTAAAATGCCCTCTCGGGGTACTAATTAGGCCTAAAAACGCCCCGAGAACCAAACTAAACCCCCGGGTACACTTTTCTGACTATCTCGACCCTTTCGGACGCGTTGGCGCACACAAAACGACCATACGAACAACTTATAAAATACTCACTTTTTATTTAACCAAATTAGTCCCTACGTGACACGAGCACGTTCCGACTTAAATTTTCGAAATCGTCATTTAATTTACTCATGACAACATTATAAAAATAAATCTCATATATTACTATACTCATCCAGTAATATGCAACCATTAACAAATTTCCAATAATTACTAACTCTTATCACGCTAGTAAATATTCAAAGCAACATTCCGGATTAAAATTAAATTAATTTATCTCAATTAAATTTAATAAATCCCATAATTTTAAAAGCTATAAAAATACGGGGTATTACACCCGAGTTACAGACCCGATCATAACTAGATATCAAAAGAATGACGGCGTCTAACAAAATATCCTGTAATATCCGCAATTTCATACAGCTCCTTAAAAGCAAAAGGGTAGGAATATCAACACGGGCGTCCTTGCAGAGAAGCACCTGAGCGGATACAATAACAAGCACAACATAGAGGAAAAAGAACAGGTCAGGACCCGGTTTATATATAGTTCCCAGATGAACAAAAAGCATGCTAGATATGAATAACAAAACATGGGTAGAAAATCAACACTCTAACAACCTAAGCATGGATCATAAGAAAACAAGTGAAAATGACGTAATTAAATGAAACTATGCAAGAAGATGAAATTATGCAAAATTAAATTTAAAACTAAATTTCAAGCTTGTATTCCCCAAATCCCACTTTAATCCAGTTTTTGTTCCTTAACAGGAATATACTAACATTATCTTCTTATTTCATTCCAATTCCCATTCCTTAGCAGGAATGTAATTGTCATAATATCATTTAGTGGAATTATGCAACCCTCAAGTCCCACTTGAGATTTAGAAAAGCTATATTCTTAAGCATATAACGATTCTAAGACCGCCCCTCCGAGTTTCCCCACTGGGCGCGCCCCTAAATGACTATCATCTTCCAGGGGCCCATCAAACAAGGCAGCCTGGGTACCTAACGCACGTCGGGAAGTGGCCATATGCCTGCGAGTGAGTCATAACCACACCCGGAATTACTTCACTAGCGCAGAAAAATACATATAATAAACCCGCATATGGCCGAGGACTATAGTCTCCCTGCATTCACTAGTCAAGGAACATCACCTCATGCGCGAGCTTCCCTTATGATAGCATTTAGAGAGGTGTGTTTAAGTAAATTAGCATTTACATTAAAAACCATACTTTTCCTTTTCATTAGCATTTACATGTTTCATTTGTTTGAAACTATAATCATAGGATATATCTTACATAACATCCTAGGTTATGCCTCGAATAAATCACCAAAGAGGTTATTTCGTTTCCCAAGATTAAGGTCTTATACCTTATTTCAAGCCCCTAAAGTCTCCAAGTATGGGCCTATAATTCCCATCCATATTTATTAGGATGCACAAAGAAAAGTGATGCCTTAACATCACTAGGACGACCCCTCCCCCCGGACTTAACCCCAAGCGAAACCCATTCAACACTAGGGTGACAACCAACTCAACTAGGACTCTAAAAGCCAAGGTTTACTTCATTCAAGAAAAGTCCTAAGTTCCTTAAGGGAAGAAAGGGATTTAAAACAAAAATAGGAAATTGGGTAAGAAAAACAGGGGACCGGTCGACCGGTCCCAAGACCGCGGTCGACCGCGTCTCAAGTTTTGGCTTTTGAAAGAAAGCAGAAAGTTCATTTCAGATGGACCGGTCGACCTGTGGTAGAACCGCGGTCGACCGCGCCCTTATTTTCGTGCCTTTGAAAGAAAGCAGGGTGCCCTCCTCCGAAGGCCCGGTCGACCGGTCTGAGATACGCGGTCGACCGGCCATTGCAGACCTAGACCCATTTCTCCTAATATCTTCTAAACCCAAAATCAATAACAAACCAAAATCATCCAACTACATTTAATGATACCCAAAAGATCATAAATGCTCCCAACAACATTTTCTACCTCAATCAACAATCTAACTATACCAAAGATGTTGATACCCATAAACCCAACCAAAAACCACAATTATATTACATCAAAACTACACATATCTACCCATACTAATTATTCATCTTAAACCATATAATAGCAAGTAGAAAACTTGCCTTGGGGCTTCAATTTCAGACTTGGTTGAAGAAGAAAGCAAGATTAAACCACCAATCTTCAAGATCTCTCTCTCTTTTCTCTCCAATCTTCCACTCTCACTCTCACTCTCACTCTTAGGGCTAGAACACTTGGGGCAAAGAAGAGGAAATGAAAGACTTGGGGAAAGACTAAAACGTGGCATAAGATTAAAAGTCTCCAACCTTTAAGTAAAAATACCGCAATAGTTAAGTTCTAATACGCAATATACCAAAACCAGTCAAAAGTGCCCAAAGTCTCAAAATACAATATGGCACACATTTCGACTGTCTCGCACCTCCCGGAACTAACTACACCCTCCAAATTATCATTTGGAGATTTTATAAACCATTTAAGTTCCGGTTCCATAATAATTCAAATTGTCATTTTAATTCTTCATGACAAAATGGAACACCACATGGTAACAACTACTTACACACATGGTAATTATGCAATTTAATTGTAAATATTAACTTATTTCATCAAATTAATACTTACCCACATGCAGCATTTTATATATGCAACTACTCAACATAGTAAATTAATATAAAATGGGCTCCCAAAAGCGAGGGTTGTTACAAAGTTACGAGGTACTAAAAGATTATACGCTCACATTAAAGTCAAATGTTCATTTTTGGACGATCAGTTATTACAACTCAGATTTACTGGTTTTATGAAAAATATGAAGTTCACTCTTATCTAATTATGTTTATTTTGGTTTAACGACCAATATAATGAAGGAGTGCAACACAATCCATTGGCTATTCTGAAAATCTGAATCTGTAGCATGCTTTGATGCTACAACTTATTGATTATGGCAACGTAACTTGGAGTTGTCGACAATATTGCCAAGCCGCTGAAATATTATGATACTATTGTTGCAAGCTTCCTTATTAAGATACATTAGGTATTATGCGAGTAACTAAGCACATTGAATGCAAATACCTTTAAAAGAAGAAATTCTGAAACAAGTGTTAACATAGAAAATCCACATGATTAGGCTATCACGAAAGACTTTAATGAAGCATACTTAAGATACGAGTCTTAAAGTATAGCCGATAAAATCTTGATGTGGTGAATTTTTTAGTACTTATTTTGACACTACCATATGATATCATACAGTGTTTCAAAATCATTTGCTTTTGCCGTTATTGTACACATGCATATGAAGTAAAGAATGTGACAGAAATAGTCGTTTACAAAGACAATATTGGACCATTATTGAATAACCCTATTTATAAGCCTTATTGGATGATTTGTTAATGTTGTGGTACGTGAAAGCGATCATGCTCTTGAATTAGTATGTGAGCGTCATGACTCGCATTAATGAGTCGTTTGATTAAGGTGTTTATGGATAACCATTTAAGGATGACTCAACGATTATTGCGTACTTTATGATAATTATGGGTCAAGTGAGAGATTGTAAGAATTATTTTAAATAATTCTCCATTATGTGTCCCATAATTATATTAATACTAAGAGTCACCTTGGTTAATGAAAGGGTACTCCAAATACCAAGAGTCAAAAGGATTCTTGGACATCTATCTTGATGGACGGTTAATATTAAGTGACTGTTGAAAATTTAGGTCATGTCCATAACTATAAATAAGTGATTGATTTCTCTAAAAAGACAACATAATGAAATTATAGGAAAGGGAGAGAAATCTAAATTCTCAAGGAGGGCAAATAGTATTTTCGTCATACTGGAAGATCTAACCGTTAGAATACGTTAAAATTGGAGTATGTTCTTGTCATATACAAAATGAAGCCATGATCCGAAATCCAGTCTGATCGAACATCGTTAAGGTTGACTGCTCCATAAATCTTTCTAGTTGTGACATGATAGAAGTACGTTATTTTAATACCATTTTATTTTCCGCATAATGAATATATGTGATTATCATGAGGATCCAAGATCTTTTTATTAAGAACAATCATATGTGAGAATTTAATCAATAATGTATTCCTTGATTAAATATTATGATGAATGATTTAACATAATAAACATTGCTGGCCACTTGGCCCAGTATGCTTAAGCTTTTAGGGGAGACACTATATTACTCAAAAAGAGTAAAAATACATATATGTTTATTTACCTTTGAAGATTAAAAAGCTGAGGATCTAATTTAGATTACCAAATACAAGCTTTCTTTCAGAGCCATATGCATTTATCTGTTACTTTCTTTTTACTTGTATTCCTTGATTAAATATTATGATGAATGATTTAACATAATAAACATTGCTGGCCACTTGGCCCAGTATGCTTAAGCTTTTAGGGGAGACACTATATTACTCAAAAAGAGTAAAAATACATATATGTTTATTTACCTTTGAAGATTAAAAAGCTGAGGATCTAATTTAGATTACCAAATACAAGCTTTCTTTCAGAGCCATATGCATTTATCTGTTACTTTCTTTTTACTTGTGCAATTAATTCCTGTCATTTATAAACTAAGGATTCTATATCTTCTCTAGTGTTTCCAATTGGAGAAATGAATTTATCTGGTTTGCGTTTAAAGTTAAGTTTTCTCAAACATATTCTCTGTGATTCATATCATAGCACTGACAGGTCTCTCACAATTGATTCGGTACTACCAGAGAACAAACTCTCTCTGTCCTTTTGGTATAACAGGTGGTTTCTGTAGGATAAGTAGGATAAATTTATCATATACCATCAGTGGATAAAATGACAGGAAAATCTCATCGGATGTTATTTTTTTTTTAGTAAGTTTTTTTATTTTGCCTCAAAAAGTCATTTGCCTCATATTTTGGAGAGAGAGTGCCACTAGCGCGGACCTCTAAAAATAAAAGAATATTGAGTGCTTGAGGGACTAAATGGATTAAACTAAAAATATGTATCCTTTTTAAAATATATATATATTTATAATAGGGACTATTCAATAATTGACCATTTTATAATATATGCTTATTTGTAAGTAAATAGAAGATAATAGTAAGTTTTTAAGCTTGGTGGGATAGCCAATGGTTAAATTTAAGTTTGCCATATTACTCTCAAACGGTAATCGTTTGTAAATCCGGCCACATAAGGTGCGTCATTAGGTTATCAAATGTAACACCTTATGGCATTTGAGAACATTAAATAGTATGCGTTCGTGTTTAATAGTTGAACTTATATTTAATGCACATTATAAATGGATATTGATATTTATAAATATTTAACATTCGTGGAAAACATTCATCCAATCGGCACAACAAATCATGTTATGAGAGAGTTGTGTCGGTTTGGTTACCAACCCTTATGCCATTTGAAAACATCGAATACATACTTGATATATGCTAATGTTAATAGTTTAATGTATATTTAATACACATTAAAAGTTTAGATTATATAACCATACTAACATGCAAGCCACGCGATGCGTGGCTGACTTTATTTAAACTGTGTTATTTTAAATAAGAAGTAAATGTTTAGGTGTGCAGGGAACAAAATTACCAAAAATTTAGAACCAAATTCAACCACTTCAAGTAACAAATTAAAATCAGTAATCTATTAACATAGTCAAATTTATATAATACACACCGTAACATCAAAATAAATTAGAAAGAACAAATAACTATAGCACTCAAACCTAATAAATTTTAAAATAAAAATAAACTAATCAGAAATATACTAAGATAGGAACAAACTCATCTAATTTATAAATAATCAACTGGTGGGCAAACCAAAACAAAATTTTAAACTACCGTAAATGGAGAGTAAGGAGTTTAAATTTGGTAAGGAAAAGTTAAATACATAAACACTCCCATAAAATGGGTATTTAAGGAAAGGAAAAAGAAAAAAGAATTTGTAAATTATGTACCAATGTTCTCCTTTTATAAATCAAATTAATTAACAAAATATTAATAAATTATGGGGACAACCCTTTATATCTCAAAATATATAAACTTTTTAAAATTCGTATTTAGAGAGAGGGGATATAGTAAATAGAAGGTAAATAAAATGGGTTTTTAATTGTGGATAATTGTTCATCTCTCTTACTATTTTTAAATTAAAAATATTAAAATAATAATTCTTAAAATAGTAGATCAAAACAAAAAAAATAAAATTTATCAAAAGTAGCAACATATGGTTATTACAACTAAATATGATAGTTTTTATAGATATAAAACATAAAAAATATAGTCAAGTGAAGGTTAAAAGAAAAATTATTTTGTGATTCACTAAGACAATAAAATGTAATAGAAAAATGAGGGAATGTAATTTGTTTGAAAAGCCTTTTACAGGCAAAGCGAGATATCAACAACATAAATGAAAACTCACTCAGATGTGTTGAAGCAGAATGGGTAGTGGGTGCAGCAACCAGGGCCAAATCTGAGCTCTTGAATAATGATCCAACGGTCAATTTTTCTTTTTTCTCTTAAGGTTGAGGCTGAACCTACACGTGTAGCTTTAGGCCGCTGTTGCATCTCTCGGCGTACCCACTTGCGAAGTACCGGATCCCTTCCCGGTCAAGCGAGATACTATTCAAGCCATCAGCGTATATTCTGATGGGGTTGGCTATCTTACACGATGAGTATTCCTTCATGCTTTTCAGCTCCACCACAATATCCTGGGCTGCTGAGTAGGTGAACCATATTTTATCTCCGACCCGGAAGATGGATCCCAACCACGGTCATCTCCAACAACACGGTCATCTCCAAACAGATTTGATAATCGATTTTTTTTTTTTTTTTGGGAAATGAAGGATCATATAGCAGATGACGACTTGAAAATATTTTTTGGGAAATGAAGGATCTTATAGCAGATGAAGATGAAGACGTGAGGATATTTGTCTGGGGAAGATATGAAGACGTGAATTTTAGTTAGTGTAATGATTGTAGACGCCTTGGAAATAAGAATCGGCTTATAATGGCTAAAAAACTTGATCGCTGTTAATGGCTAAAAAAAAATTTAATTGCTGTTGCCACGTGTATACGTTAGGATGAGGCTCGCTCACATTAATTTTTGGGTTTAGACTACAGTTTTATATATATACATAGATGTACATATTTAATATTCGTGGAAGTCTACAATCGGCATAGCAAATGCTGTATGAGAGTGAAACAGCAAGGGCAATGTCATTTCACTCTCAGAACAACTCTCTCTTTGCTGTTTTGAGCTCCAACAGCTTAACAGTTTGACAAATTTGCGCACTGCATGCACTAAGATTTCGTTGGAGAATCAAATTTCATCCTACCATACTAAGTTTTATCCTACATGATTTTGGATGCTAAGTACTCGGAAGTAATAAATGCATCAAATAATATACAAGTAAAATTACTCACCAAATCCAAGGCAAGTGTTAAAATCCATCGAGTGAGCCCCATGTAAGATTACAAACCCTTTAGATCAAACTCCAAAAGAATCAGGTGAGCTATCCGAGTCATTGTTTACAACAGAAGATTCAATACCACTCGATATACCAATGCTAGTATTGCCAGAATCACATGCATTATCAAACGCATACACTAGCCTTTTTTCGACAGATTTTATAGCAGAAGCAGAGCTCTCAAGCCATCGTTTTCTTATAATAGATGGCGTGTTTTTAAAATTCATTGCCGCACTCCTCAATATGGACTCTGAACTGCTCAGATCAACTGACATTTCTTTTTCCCTCCTTTGTGGAGTGGATACTGGAACCGGGGATTTTGGTAGTCGAATATAATTATCCGTACTGGGAAATCTACCAGTTGACAAAAGAATGTTAAGATCCTCTTCCTTCAATGGCTTATAACACAACCCACCAAAAAATTTATCAACTAAATTTTGATTTTTTCCATTATCAGTATCCCCATTCATTGGTTTAGATAAACATGAACTGCTAGATTGGCTTCCAAAGTCAGAATCTTCCAAACCCAAAATTTGATTTTCAAGCAATCTGTCGAGCTGATTATTACTATTGTCTCGGTCTCCTGATGTTTTAGCAGTATTAGTCTCATCTCGGCATTGTTTACTGATCAGATTACATGTGAGAGATGGTGGTTTCATTATATGATTTGCCAGTTCTCTTGGAACTACACAATCTTCTTTCTTCCAAGGTTGCAGGTGGCTCTCCTTTCCATTAGCATTTCCAAGAACCAAATCAAGACAAGGGCCCAATATTCTTTCAGAATCTCGTTTATTAGTCACATTTTGGCATTGTTTATTGATCAGATTGCATGTGAGAAATGGAGGTTTCATTATATGATTTCCCTGTTCGCCTGGAACTGCACAATTGTCTTGCTTCCAAGGTTGCAGATGGCTCTCCTTTCCCTTAGCATTTCCAAGAACCGACTCACAACAAGGGCCCCTAATTCTTTCAGAATCTCGGTTTGACACTCCTGAGTTTCTACCTCTTGCTTCGGTTTTATTAATGTAGAAAACAGATCCAGAATCCGAAAATATCAGTTTCTTCTTCACAGAGCAGTTCCAATGATTTTTTACGGAGTTTTCAGTCCTGTAAAAAAGAGACCAAGATGAGCTCCTCATATCTAACGCACAAGCTATCAAAATATATGTTTTAATTGATTTCGTTAGCTTTAATAAATAACATATATAATTCAACTGATTTTGAACCAATAAAGTGCAAAAAAAATCGAGTTATTCAACTTCATCCTCATGAACTATTGTTAATGCATCCCCAACTTTAATTATGCATTTTGTGGCAAAGCCCCAATGGTCACTCAAAAGACCCCATAGTGGAGTCTTCGCAACAAAATGGGGTTTTTTGCATCAAAATAGTTCAGGAAACCTTTGCATTATTCAAGGTTTATTTATTTATTTATTTTTTTTCCCGGGGGTGGGGGGTTGGTCAGTCCCTTAATGACATAATTAGACTTAAACCCCTCAAAGATGAAAAATTAGACATAACCCCCCAAGAGGCAAGGGCAAACGAACGTTTGTCTCTATCAAAAAAAGCACTAATGTGTTTTCTACATAAACCCCTAATATCTTTTTAGACAAAACTGCCGTCTTCTTCCCCTATTCATCTCATTCCCCAAATCAAAACCCTGATTTCAAAAACCTTTAAATTTGCAAAAAGTTATAATCAAAAACCTTAAACAATTTCAAAATTAACAATCAAACACCAGGAACCCTAAATCAAATATTTTCAAATACTAAGAACCTCATTAGTTATTATCGGAGTATGAGAGGGGGATGGAATACAGATGGGTCGTATTCTTGTAAATGGGATGTATCTCTTATTCAAGTGATATAGTGACCAAAATCTATAAGGGACCTAACAAAGTTGAAGAGTATGTCACGATGTTCATAGATGGAACCTCTATTTTATTGAACAGATTATTATGATCTTGAGCATATTATGCCCCTAGTTACAATTGATAAACATTTTTATTTTAAAGTTCAGCTGCCACTTCAACAATTCAAATTTAAAAGTAAAAATAAAAAATAATCGCATCTATTATTTTCAAAATTTATATTAGCATAAGGCTTTCCAAATTTCATAACTAAAACTCACAAATAAGAATCCTCTAAAAACTCTCTTGTACTTTGATAGTAAATTTTTAGTGTTTAAACGCGTTTGATTTCAAGGTTCTAAAAAGCGAGAGGCGCGGAGCGGGCGTGGAATGGGCGCCTAGATCTAGGCGGGCCTAGGCGTCGGGTAGGCGTTTTCTTTTCTTTTTTTATGTTTTTTCATACAAACCAAGTATACCTTGAAATTTAAGTTACTAACAATTAATATTTATTTACTTTTTAACATTACTAACAATTCTTCAAATTCTCATACATAAATAAAAGACAATTCCAATCAAAGTTTATTACAATATATACAATACTAATAAACTAATTAATCATGACGGTCTATAAGTATCATATTATATCCAAATTGATTGATACATGAACATTGATAATAATACTTTAAAGCCTTACACTTTTAACATTACTAACATTTCTTTGAAATCCCATACATGAATAAAAGGTTGCTAACATTAAGACAAATTATAGAAATATTACATACAAATAATTTGTGCAAATGATATATAATTCCTAAAACAAATAATAGAAAGATTACATGTAGAAAAAATAATGCTATTGTAGAAAAAATACTGAGTAACATTTAAAAAAATTACAAAAAAAATGTTACTAAAACCATTGTATATATAGACACATAAACAATCATATATATATATATATATATATATATATATATATATATATATATATAGAGAGAGAGAGAGAGAGAGAGGTTCACAAGTGAACCTAAAAATGAACATTTTAATGAACCTTAACAAAAAACACCTAACAACCAATTAATTTTAATTCCTATGTTGTAAGTGGTCAGCGTCAGCGACACACCTGACAAACCTTACACACACACACACCACCCCCCATCTACCATCGCCACCGCCATTGATGCTATAACCATCGCCGCATTGAACAAACTCCCACACTATTGTTACCAATGAATCATTACTTTCACTTGGATGTAATTATGTCATCACAGTTACAAAAGAAGCCACTAGAACAAATCAGTTGTATACATTGGACCCAAATAAGCTAAAGAACATAGGAAATTAGCCAAGACACATGCTACGGACGACATTGAATGTGACAAGGGGCAAGGACCCTAAATAACTTTTTAATGAACAAATCAGGCGGGGGTGGGGTAGGGGTGTAAAAAAAATATTCGATCGATACGCGTGTCCGTTGTTGCTGGTGCAGTCCAATTACAACATAGGAATTAAAATTAATTAGTTGTTAGGTGTTTTTTTGTTAAGGTTCAATAAAAAGTTCATTTTTTAGGTTCACTTGTGAACCTCTCTCTGTGTGTGAGTGTGTGTGTGTGTATATATATATACGTTATTATGTATATTTTTTGCTAATGTATTTTCGATGGGCAACGCAAAACTGTGGCAATTTTTTTTTAAAACGAAGATTTTTTTCACTTGTTCCACTTTCCAAGTGCCTACTCCGCGTTTCACGCCTAAGTGGCGCCAAGGCACGCCTTTTAGAACACTATTTGATTTTAATTTTGAAATTACTTAAGGTTTTTGACTTTTAAGTTGGACTTTCTGCAATTTTTAGGGCTTTTTAATTAGGAGCTGTCACACCTCGCAAATTCCATATTTAAGGTGAACAGTCTTACCTATACAATTTCAGAATATCAAATAATTAATAATAATTCAAATCATGTGGAATAGCTTAAAGGGCCCGTTCAGCAATCCAATTTCAAAGCTTAGAATTAGAATGTCAATTTCAATTCCATGGAATTAAAATTGGCCTTCCAATATCATTTCCATGGCTTGAAATTGAGTTGCCAAACAGACTCAAAGAGTACAAACGAATATAGATACTATACCAAAAGGGTAGAAACGAAAATTCAAAATGTCCACAAGAGTACACAACTGAAATAAAATTAGTGGTCTCTCATATGAAAAATCTATAACTACTGAATGAAACTTATACCAAGTATCCACGACAACCAGTCAACCCAAAGAGTCATCGCTTTAAAGGTTAGATCAAAATACACATTAGTGGTTTTTTATCGAAAACTAATGTCCATCCCCTCCTGGGGATTATGTCCAATTTTTCATCTTTGAGGGAGATAAGTCTATTATGCCATTAATATAAGGGTTAAGGCAAAACAAAATTGCACTTTCTAATAAGATTTAATGTCCCACAATATTTGATATTATGAGAACCCCGTCTTGACAGTGAGGTCTTCACATGCGGGTGTGTGTACTTGACACAATGATATTGAAGTCTTCACATGCGACCGCGTTTAATTCTCGGGTTTGTTCGAAAATCGGTTTCAGATGTAAATGCAGCTGAATAATAAAAACGCACAATTTATGGTTCACCACTCGACACTTAATTTAATTCATCATTTCAATAATTTGATTACAAGAGAGGGTCAAGGTCCTTATTTATGTATTATCTTAAACTTCGGGAGCAAGACACCTAATAATAGGCCAAAGTCAAATAAAGACCACTTGGCCAGCCCAAACTCCTCAAAAGCCTTATAGCCCACTCTTGCATTTAAAAGCCCCAATTCATTAAAGTAAACCCTAGCTTCCCCCTCCTCTTTACAAGCCCTAGCAGCCTTTTCTTCTACACAAGCCCCAGATGACTCCACCTAACCCAACCACTATTAGGGCTACCGGGGGCCAGACGACTACCATTGGTGGTCGAAAATCATCGTCGGAGGTCAGAATGGCAGAAAGAGGGTCGATTGTGCACGTCAGAGGTCCATGGGTCCGTAGGACTGATTTGGAGCCCCGATCTGGTCGGATGTGGGTGGGAGGGGTCTAGAGTTGATCGGGCGGTCCGTTTCGAGCCGGCAAAGGCTCCCAACCCTCTGTCGGGTCAAATGTTGGGGGGGACGAGGTACGTTAGAGGTTGTTTGGAGGCTGGGGGTTCGCGGCTACTAGTTGGAGAACAGATTTAGATCGGATCTAGTCGGGAATGGAACGGAGTTGGTCGGAAGTTGCTAGAGGGGTGGATGGGGTGGGTCTTTGGGTTTACAAATGTTAGGTGGTCAGTGGTGATGAATGACGAAAAATCTCTGGGAAGGTTGGAATGTCGTCCGGTAGGAGACGATCTTGAGGATCCATTGACAATGAACTGTTTGAGTATTGAGAAGCAAAGGGCATTCGCGGAAGAACGATACTCCACTTGTGGTGACCAATTTTGGAGTATTGATCGTCACCGAGTACACACTAAAAGATAGGTTGCTCCAAGCTCTTACCATAGCTCGTAACCTCGATACACACACACGAATGACACACTTGTGTGGATAATCAAGAGCGAACGCAGCGTTGATACCACATATGATGTAAACGCAACGGAATAATAAAAACGCACAATTTAGGCTTCACCTACCGACACTCAACTTAATTTGATTACAACAGAGGGCTAAGGGCCTTATTTATAAACAATCCTAAATTTGGGGAGCAAGTCTCCTAATAAAAAAAAACTAAATAACCTAATTAAAATAGGTAACTAATATCTAATAATTATCCCCAATAATAATATTAATAATAGTTTAAATAATAACTAATAATTAGATAATACTTATATATCCTAATAATATTATTAATACTAATATATTATTTATTTCCAATTCACTTCAGTTCAGTGACCCGTATCTATCTTTGATTTAGAATCGCGGACCAATTTTTTTGAAATTGTACCCAAAGGGCTAAAAGAATATTAATCTAAGTGAAAACCATGATCTAATTCTTAGGACTATGTTAGTTTATGTGTTAGGTACCCACTTTGCCCTTTAAGTCTTGCTGTAAAAATTTACATGATTGTGTGTACAAATATGCAATTAAATTATAAGAAGACGTATTTATGAGGTTTGACTTGTGTTCTAGGAATAAAATTCTATCACGTCACGTCATTGTATCTACGTAGGCATAATCATAGTCAATGTAGTTCCAATATTCAAGATTTGAAGCAAATGCTTTCAAGTTAGTAAAGTTCATTTGAAAAAAGTTTGTTAAGAAAAAGAAAGGGAGTAGAGTAAAAATCACCAAGTAAATGAGAAAGACCACAAGCAGAGCCCTTCCCTAGTAAGTCGACTGAGCACGGGTTTAATTGTAATATCATTATTTCTATTCTATTTATTTTTTATTTTAGTTAGTGGGGGTACTATTCCCTTGAATATATATTAGGTGCCATGTTTCATCTTTTTACCTTTAAAGTTATCTTCGGATAACAAGAAAACTTAAACTATAAAATAACGTCATTGGCCTACCATTGTGATCGCTTTGCATTTTGATATATGAGACGGATTTGGCTTGATGATTATTCTTCTTTGGATGCTTTGATGGTATTTACATCAACTAATATCAAAGCGAGGTTCGCTCACCCGTTGGGGTGTAGGAACAAAATCGTATAGCACATCAATGACTCTGGAGAAGAAAAACAGCCTACTAATTTGGTGAGGGGATGGCTATCGTGGTTGAGACCTTGCGTCTTGTATTGGTTGAGATTCGCGCAGTCATCGTCGCTCTATACCCACCATTAGTGGCATTCCTTTTGTCTATAACACCCACCACTACCTCCAGTGAATTGACTAAAACCCAACCCCACCACCACCATGACACTCCCATAATGACACCCTGCCCCCACTAGCCGCCAAACATAAAAAAAACCCAACTCCACCACCTTCTCTACCTACCATTCCACCACCGCCACCACAATAAAACCCTAGCCCCTTCCTTCACCTCTCTGTCAAAAACCTCTACACCAACAGAAGACGAAGAAAAGTGGGTGAACCCTGAGTTTCTGCCTAAGGATGGCAACAGGTCGAGTTATGTCGGGTACCTGCCGGTCCCCGACATCTATGAAGCACGGATTCTTCAAAAGGCTTAACGAGTCCGAGTCTGACGCGAGTAGGGTGCGGGTGCGGCCCCGATTCGCACCCAAAGGAGAATCGGATATTAATTAAATAAATTGATTTTGGATTCAGGAAGGATTGGGCAAGGACTCAGCTTGTTTTGATGGGATTCATAAAGAATCCAAAAAAGAAACATGTATCCTGATTTTTTACATAAAACAAGGGGTGACTTCTATATTTTTAAAAAGTTGACAGCTTCAATGATAAAATAGTACAAAACTTTTGTCTTGTAGCATACACTTCCCATCCCATCCCAAATCATCCCATCTACTTGCTCTATCTAACTGTCCGGTTCCATCTTTGCTCCTCTTCCTTCCAGGTTAGTAGGGTTTCTTTTTTTTCATTTTTTCACTTCTCTCTCTCTCTCTCTCTCTCTCTCTCTCTCTCTCTCTCATTCTCTTCATACTCTCCTTCAATAGACACGAAGCTAACAGGGTTTCTATTATGTTTGTTTTTTTTGTCAATCAAACAAAAACTGAAGTGAAAAGATAAAACAAAACAGGAATTACACAATATCTTCTGAGAATACAAAAACATTAAGTTTTTCTCTCAATCAATCAAAAATAGTACCGAAAGAAAAAACAAACAAAAATTTTACACTTATGTCTTGGATTCTACTGTTATAGTTTAATGGTTAGTGGGTTTTAGTTGGCCCAAGTTAACTGCTTGTATATATTATCTTGGATTCTACTTTTATAGTTTAATGGTTAGTGGGTTTTAGTGGATTATTATAATATATGTGAAGGTTGGTAGATAACTATTTGTTTCTTAACAACTTCGTACAGTTTAAATGGGTTTTGTGGCCTTAACTACTTGTTATTATATTATACTAACATCTACTTTTATAGTTTAAATGGGTTTTGTGGCCTTAATAGTCAATGCGTTAAAAAATGAGTCTGACACTTGGCAATTGAGAAATAATGTCTAGTTAGCAATTGATAAATCATAATAATGATGCAACTTATTTGTATTACTTAAAAATAACATAATATAATTTATATTATCATAATATATCTCGCCGCACCCGTATCCTAATTCTTTGAGAATTTTTGAATTGCCGCACCGCACTGTATCACACCCGTGCCTGTGCTTCATAGCCCGACACTAAAGGGGGTGAATTTGGGGGTTAATAAATTGGGCGGGTTGGGCTTAAAATATAAAAATGTCGTCGGGGTCAGGGCGGAGCGGGTTTATTGTATAAAAACCCAGAACCCAACCCGTTTAGGGTATTACAAAAATATCCGTATATATATATGTATATATATAGATAAGTTTAGGCCTTTCAGGTTAAAACTTAGCACATTCATTTTCTCTCTTCCCTCACGCAGTCGGTTCCCCTCCCTCCTCATGCAATTCCTCCCTCGCTCACCTGTGCTCTCTCTCTCCCCCCCCCCCCCCCCCCAAAAAAAAAATATGTTGAAGCTATCTCCATTGCCAGTATTTTCTCTCTCCCCACAGTCCAGATTGCTGGAAATTTCTCATTTTAAAGCTATGTTTTGTGATGATGGAACCCTATTTGGACTGGTTTGGATATTTGAAAGCGTGTTCAGTTCATTTTGGTTGGGTGGCATATTGAAGTTTTGTTTTGTAATGATTGAACGTTGTATGAAGTATTGTTTATTTCATAAAGAACTGGACTGAGAATAATACCAGGTCTGACATTCTTCGAAGTTTAATATTTGGGATAGAAATATGATATTTACTTGTAGAAATATAATGTTTACTTATAAAAATTGATGTTCATAGTATTTTGAAAATTCAATTATGCTGATATATCTACAAAATGTTGAACAGATTGAGCATCAATATTCATTTCACAACCCTAGGCTGCTGTTTGACCCGGAGGAAGCGTTTATGGCCAGATCAAAGAGAAGAAGGTTGAAGAAGCAGGTTCGAAGTGAGAGGCGGACCAGATCAAGAGAGACAAAATAAACAGAGAAAACGAGAGGAGGGAGAGGATTGTTCGAGCAATCAGACCTTACCGGAGATGGACTATTTGGACACACAAAATAAACCCCACCGCAATAGTTGTGCATCAAACAAAAGATTTGAAGCACTTTGTTGTTCCTACATCCCAGTCAAAAAAATTAAAAGTTTTAACTTTTATTTCTGACATGAAATGTGATGAACGCTACCAGTCATAATCAAGTTCTTCAATTTCATGTAAATGCAATTCTTTATTTTACCTCCCATGCAGTAACTTTGCTATCTCAGTCCACTTGTTCCCATATATGGCATGAGCCTTTATAAGAGTCAATTCCTCCTCTTTCGTCCATGCGCTTCTTTTTATCTCTGGATTTAAATGGTTGTGCCACCTAAACCAGCTGTGGTTAGCTTCAACTTCTCTTTAGACAAAGGCATTTATGTTCAAAAACAGGGAAACAATACCATATACTATAATAAATCCAATACCAAGGTATAATTATGAACAGTGTCCAAACAAAGAAAAGGGTCACATGGAGCTAAAAAAACAAGGTGCGTTTGACTTTTGGCTCCCAAAGTTTAGACTGAAACTTACTTTGTCCCCGAAGTTATTATTGATTAAACGTTTACCCCCATCTTTCAACTGATGATCATTTTACACCTAATTAATGTCTAATTATAGATAAAACAGTGAGAGCTAAACTGAGAATATTTGTGTCATTTTCTTTGAGCCGTATTGGTCAACTAAAGAAGCGGTCAAAATGGAGGCCAAAGTTAACAACTAAAAAACCTGGGTGCCAAGGTCAATTTCGATCTAAAATATGGGGGGCAAAAGCCAAATGATCTTTATATCAATCAATGATATCTGTCTCGTGATTCCAGAGATAGTGTAGATAGTGTTTTTAACTACCTTTCTCGGCATTGCTTGCCTATGCGCCCTGGAAGGTTTTTTGCTATTTCGGACCACTTCGTGTTGCCCTGTTTCCAAACCAGATCGATAATAAGATCGTCTTCCTGTAAAAGGCAAACAAGAACTAAATTCTGATCATACATCACATGAATAAAATACAGGCTCTACTCGGAATATAAAAGTATTTAAAACAATCACTAAAGAGCAGTTTGAACCTCTTTGGTCCAAGGCCCTTTAATTACATCTGGATTTATAACTTTCTGCCAGCGGTGCAAGCACTGAACATCTGTTCGACCCGGAAGACATTCAGCTGCCAAAGATAAAAAAAAAAAATATAATCTCAACATTTAAATAAGAGACATTTTTACTTTTTGTTCCAACTTTTGTGTTACGCACCCACTATTTTGAAAAATTGAGATACCAAATGTTTTGCTAAATCCCACAAAGTTTTAGTTTTTAGGGTCATCGTGACAGTTGGAGAGCTTTATTGATGTTTTTAAGGATGTATTTCAATTTTTTTTAGCAAAGTACTCTTATGTCCCTCGCAAACAAATTTTAAACACTAAAGGAATTTTGACAAATTTTAAACACTTAGGTCCACTAATTCTCTTCTTGTAAAAGTCCATGCTAGTGGCACAACAAGTGAACCTAATAGTAAATTATCCTTAAATGTTTAAAAATTGTCAACAAGGGATCTAGTTGTAAATTGCCCATTTTTTTTTTAGTTGGGGTGTAGCATATAGGTTGGAGTAAAAGTGGAGTGGAAGTCAAAATCACCCCAAAAATAATTTTCCAAGAGATTTGAGCAGAAAAGTGAGGGATGAGCAACGTGAGGGCGCCTGCACACAAAGGTAGGGAGAGAGAGATTTATTTAAGCTCAACTACATGACCAGCAACACCCTTAATTAAATTTAAGTCTAAACCATCATAGTGGAAACCCTAAGAGTGGAAGGCATAAAGCAATTTGAAAACAACTTCATAAAACTTGCCTATTCTTTTCCAGCATTTCCCTTTGAACCTTTGAACAGATTCTTCCAATGTTTTATCCTGTTAATACAAAGAAAAAAAGGAATATTGTGTTAATGATAGCTGATCGGTTAAAACTTTTAGATTGTTTACCAGTGAAAGTTTAGTCATGATTTCTGTCTAAAATGCATAATGCAAACTGTGGTTTACATTCTTCATATAGATGGATCATTGTTCTAGTGATAGTTCTTCTTATAAAAGAATCAGCAAACTATAGTCAATGACTCGCAATTGAAACAATACTTCCAACAGATTATCATTAAGAAAAGCAATTATTTAATCCCAATTTACTGAATTTTAAATAATATAACAAGCACCAGCACTTATATACAAGGACTAATTACAGAAAAGCACAATAAACTTTACCTGACCTTTTACTTTAGTCAATGAACATATTATTTTTAGAAACATCATTGGACCAATTTTTAACATTAACGATACATAAGATTAGACTCTTAGCAATAGTTTGGACTGAAGTGAGAACCCAAAAATAAGTTCGATGCTATTTCTGCAGAATGAAAACTTTGATTACTAAAGTGAAAACGTAAGTAGAATGTACATTGTAATTTTTTTTAAGTAAAAGAGAACACTACCTACTGACCTCTTCTTCTGTCCAGTTACCCTTTGAGGATCTTCTTGTTGGACCAGTCACCCTCCTATTACATAAAATAAAACCCAACTTTACCGCAATACAAATTACAGCAATTCTAGTCGTGTATAATGTATATAGCAATATATAAAAACAGTGTTTTAAAAGGCGCTCGTCGGGCGGTGAGGGACCTTCTAGCCACTAGACGGGAGCCTAGGTGGTTTTCTTATATATTTTATCTTTTTAATTTAAAGTCATAAGAAATTCTCGTTAAAAACTAAATATTTCCAAGTAAACATTTCACAAAATTCATAAGAGGATCAAAGTCCATGCATGTAAAAGATGGCACGAGTATTAGAAAGTGATCAAACGGGAGTTGATTATGTATAACTATCACAAGAAAATAAATCAACAAGATCTAAAAAAAAGTAGAGGTGGCATTTCAGTTCAAATAGGGAAGGTCAACACAAGATTATAAAGCAAGGCTTAAATGTGTAATATTCACATAGGCAATAGGCAAAAAGAAGGTGTGTGTGTGTGTGGGGGGGGGGCGACTAGTGTCTAGGCAAGGCGACGTAGAACCTAGGTGGGGCGGCGTAGCAAGGCCTTGGCGGCTCAGGCCGGGGATTTTTAGATAACTCTATACACTTATCAGTTATTTACGTATGTATTCTAGGGTGTGTTTGATTTTCATTACATTCTTTTCCATGAAAAATTCCACTCTTTACTTATTTTATACTTTTGCAGTGTTTATTCCCAAACATACTCTATACCAACAATAGCCTTAAATGCGATATCCGCGCCATCTTTTCCTTGTTTCCGTGAAAAACATTTATTACCCATCCCAAAGAATTAGATTGCATTGAAAATCAAAAAATTATGGGATCGTTTCACCATATTTTTCCGCTTTTTTTGTAACTTTTCATGAAACAAACTGGCAATATCAACCACACTCTCGATATCCACCACAATCTCAATATCAACCTTCATAACGCTTGGCAAAGAACAAGCAACATCGAGTATATCAAGGACACCTTTGGGTGTAAGAAGGGAACTTCATGTAACCCTTTAACTCGAAACCATCTTAAACACCCAGTCGATATAAACACTGTTGAGAATAACGAGTACAAAACTCTAATATTCGCAAGAAATGATTATAAGGAAGTACTCACTAAACCACTCTTTCAAAACACTTAAAGAAGACCAACTCATAAAATACTACAATCAAACTAAGACACAAATGCTAATTGCCTTATTGTTTTACTTCTTCTTGAATGATTATACAAGCATAGGACATGGGGTATTTATAGCCTGGCAAATACATTTTAGGCCATACATTAAACAAGTAAGGAAACATTACAACCACACTTTTCTACCTAACACACTAATTTATCACTAGTGAAATATATGTAAGCAATGACATAACACGCACTAATTTACCACTAATGCAATATATGTAAGCAATGACATCATATGGATTGTGATGTTGAAACTTAATACTCCCCCTCAACATCTACTCTCATTCCTTTCACCATGCCGAACTGAGAACGAAAGTTTTCAAACTTGCCAGGTTCTTTTACACTTGCTTCTTATTCTATGGCTGCGTTGGCATATTTGGGATTTGGCTTTCTGATTCTTGTTGACCTCCTGAGTTGTGATTGCGGAATTGATACTTCCATTTCACTAGGTCCACCTTCATCTGGTTGGTAATATACACCAGTTTGCCAAGGATTCTGAGTTACTTCTTGCTCGATATTATCATCATCATATGAATCTTCAGCTTCGTGTGAGCTTGATAGGATTTGAGGAGTCTGCTCACCCATTTTCTGTTGCAGCTTCTCTTCAAATTCCTTCGAGTTTGATAACACCTCCTTTTCTGAGGATCACCAAGAAGATGCTTCATCAAACACCACATCTCGTGACGTGTAACACCTTCCAATCGTAGGATCGCAACATTTCCACCCTTTCCTCTGATTGTCATATCCCACAAAGATACATCTGACGGCTTTCTTGTCAAACTTGCTACGTAGATGGTTAGGAACAAATACATAGCATACACAGCCGAATACTCGAAAGTAACTAACCGTCGGTTTCATGTCCCATAATTTCTCAAAGGGTGAAACAAACTCTAACCTTGGTTGAGGAAGTTTTTTAATCACATGGGCTGCAGTTCTCATAGCTTCAGTCCAAAATCTTCCCGGTACATTCTTAGCATGTAGTATACTCCAACAAACTTCTGTAAGATGTCGATTCTCTCTCTGCTACTCCATTCTGTTGGGGGGTATTGGCACAAGTAAATTGATGACGTATTCTACAGTCTCGTAGATACTGGAAAAACTCATTTGAGGTATATTCTCCTCCATTATCTATGCGTAGACAAATAATCTTCTTCCCCACTTCTCCTTCAATCGTCTCTCTAAACTCTTTAAACTTTGAGAACGTGTCAGATTTTTCTTTCATAAAGAAAACCCACACATACCTGGAGAAGTCATCAATAAATGTTACCATATACCGCATCCCACTAACTGATGGTTGCTTGACTGGTCCGAATACATCAGAGTAAAATAACTTTAATGGTTCCTTTGCTCTAAGCTTTGATTCCTCGTATGGTAATTGATGTGCTTTACCATACTGGCATCCCGCACAGAGCGTGTCTGTCCTCACATCAAATTGTGGAAGTCCCTTGAGCATCGACTTCTTCATCATCACGCTTAGCTTAGAATAGATAACATGGCCCAATCGCATGTGCCATAAATCTGCTGTCTCATTTTTTCTTGTCTTGTCTACATATGCAGACTCTGCTGACATCACGTAGACTGACTCCAATCGCCATCCCTCCATTGTTGGCATTCCTGAGATCTTGAGGTCTTGATATACCTTCACATCTCGTGGACCAAACAAGACAAAGTGGCCTGATGATGTTAACTGTGCCAATGAAAGCAGATTTTTCCTCATACCCGGAACATGGTAGACATTTTGAAGCGGCACCTGGTTAGAACTGTATTGAGGTGCTACTACCGTCTTACCGATATGAGCTATTGGTACCCTTGAGTTGTTGGTTGTTACCACAATTCTATTTCCCTTGTATTTTGACAGGCTCTGTAACTTCTGTTTATCATTCGTTATGTGATTTGAGCAGCCTAAGTCGACGATCCAATCATTCTCGTAGTCGATCCGCTCAGTTGTTGAGACTGTGAGAGCTAACTCCTCCTCTTCCACAGCAAAAGATGCTTCAGCATCCCAATCATCTTCGATTCTCTCCTTTGAATTAGAAGTAGCAGCATTGCTCTCAGCGGGCCTTTTGCTGGACCAACAATCTTTTGCCATATGTCCATTCTTGCCGCAGTTGTAACATTTGTCCTCAAATCTGTTACCGTAGCCACGATTCTTTGAAGCTCCCCCTGGACGAGAACCTCCTTCTCCTTGATGACTTTTTTCCTTGTCATCATCATTTTTATATCCGCCTCCGACGTGCTGCTTGAAGTAGCCTTTGCTTTTGTTAGTGTAGAGCGCTTCCTCCTCACCCTTCAGCCAGACTCCTCCCATTTGCTTAGCCATAGCTTCTTGACTGGAAAGCAAATTTTCAAACTCAACAAGTGATGGTTGAGTCGGCCATCCTTCTACAGCAGCAACAAAACTTCGGTATTCGGATCTCAAACCATGGATAATTATTTTTTTTTATCCTGGTTTCACCCATAGCACTTGTTGGATCTAAATTTGAAATTTCGTGGCATATTTTCTTTCACTTGTGAAAGTACTTGGTGATAGTCATGTCGCGTTGCGCCATCGATAGCAACTCGCTCTCGAGAAGTTGTAGTCTTGTGTCGTTCTTCTTTGAAAAAAGTGTAGTGAAAGTGTCCCATGCTTCTTTCGGTGTTATGGCATCCCGAATGTGGTCCAACATTTCTTCTTCAATTGTTGTCTTTAAGGCAAGCATCGTTTTGCCCGCTTTAATCTTCCATTTTCGCAAAGTGCCATTAGCGTCATCAACCGCCGATTGTATAACTTCACTACCGCCAACGACCTCCCAAAGGTCTTGTCCTTGCATATAAGACGTCATACATGCCGCCCACATATTGTAATTTTGGTGGTTGAGTTTCTTGATTCCTCCAACTACTTGAAAATCACCCATCGTGTCGGTAAATTTTTGATAATACCAAACAAGCCTGATTTCAAGATACAAACTTGCAGAATACGAATTTCTCACGACTCAAGAAAACTCACTCCAAAAATGCTGGTACACGATCGTCCCGCTCTGATACCAATTGTTGAGAATACCGAGTACAAAACTCTAGTATTCGCAAGAAATAATTATAAGAAAGTACTCACTAAACCACTATTTCAAAACACTTAAAGAAGACCAACTCATAAAATACTACACTCAAAATAATACACAAATGCTAATTGCCTTATTGTTTTACTTCTTCTTGGATGATTATACAAGCATAGGACATGGGGTATTTATAGCCTGGCAAATACATTTTAGGCCATACATTAAACAAGTAAGGAAACATTACAACCACACTTTTCTACCAAACACACTAATTTATCACTAGTGAAATATATGTAAGCAATGACATAACACACACTAATTTACCACTAATACAATATATGTAAGCAATGACATCATATGGATTGTGATGTTGAAACTTAATAAACACTTGACACCCCACTTGAAGACCACCTTTACCACCACCACCCCGACCTCACCAGCCCACTCGAAGCATTGTTAGTCCCATCCATAAAAACCTAATAAAACACAATCATCCTATGATCCAAACTCACTTCATGTCACATCACCCTCCAACGCCATCCATCCCCCTCTCTATACCTTGCCAGATAAGTAAAGTCACTTCCCATTTAATGCTCCTGAAATTATACATTCCTACATAGAATACCCATATGACTCATTAAGATGGTCATCAATTCCAACTAACCAAAACAACATATATAAACACAAAGAACATCACATCACTTTCTTCAATAAATATATAAACACATGGAATTTTGCACTTACATTAAACTGTGGAATAAATAAATTTCAAAAAACATTTCTCATAAATGTATACAACAACTAAAATGGGGTTATTTGAGTATTAAACATAGAAATATATAATAAAAATTGAATCTTTGCGTTTCCTCTATTATTTTGTGAGCAACGAAAAAGGGTGTTATGTAAATAAAGATAGGAAACACAAACCCTTGTCCATAGACTGACTTGAGATCAACCTTGTCTGTTTGAGCATCAGACCCTTTATTAAGTTCCTCCATGTTTTGGTTAAAATCCAACCGAGTGATCAAAAATTTGTGAAAAATAAATAAAACGAGGTTGGGTTGAATTAGGAATGATAAATAGTGAGAAAGAACGAGATGTCATTTAAAGAGAGAGAGAAATGTGGATGTGGATGTGGATTAGCAGGTGAGGTAGATAGATGATTGGATTGACACACTCGCGGGAAACAAGGCAACAGAGAGAGAGAGAGTCCAAACGGAATTGTAATCTTTTCCTTTTCAAACTTGTCAAATCACTACAGCAATGAACCGGGTCGGATTATTCCGCTCAAAACTAAGGACACAAACTCACGGACTCAATCGGATTTTGGTTCAAATCCAATCCGAATTCCATATCTTTAAAGGACATATATCAAATAGTCCCTCGGACATTTTTTAATACCCATTTAGTCCAAACTTTATTATTTTGCCTCAAAAAGTCATTTGTCACATATTTTGGAGAGGGAGTGCCGCTGGCGCGGACCTCTAAAAATAAGAGGATATTGAGTGCTTGAGGGACTAAATGGGTTAAACTAAAAATATGTGTCTTTTTAAAAAAATATATATTTATAGTAGGGACTATTTAATAATTGACCCTATCTTTAATCGGATCCGATATTAATTTTGAAATTCAATTATTCGATAACTTAATTATTCAATTACTAAATCGATCAGATATGAATTAACATTAATACGATTCAATTAATAGTTATTTCTATATAGAGACAGAGTATTTATATATAATATGTTTATATAATAATAATGATGATAATAATAATAATTAATATAAATATAAAGACTTAACATATATTTTTTCAATCTTAATTATAAAGTAATATATACAAATAATTTATAATGTGTGTGTGTATATATAGTCTTTAAATTTATTTTTAAATACATAAAAATATGTTAAAATAAGATAATCGGATTTTCTAATTAGTTCGGATCTATAACGGATTGGGTTCGGTATAACAGTTCTATGATTTGTCGGACTGTCCATTAACAGCTTAACATATCGAATTTCGATCACCCTGATTCGGTCCGAATCCGATCCGTTTACATCCCTATTATGGGCGATGGGGTTGGCTTATTTCCAAGGGGGCTTAAATGAGTAAGTCCCATTTAGTCAAGTTGAGCCGAGCATAAGATTTTTCAAATTTAAATCGAAATGTTTTATGAGTTTATAAAAATAGTCACACTTGAATTAGTGGAGTTTAAGTAATTTGATTCATTTTACAATCTTAATAGTGGTTGCATGTAAACTCATATTTTTATAATTTCAATATTAATTAGGCATGGTGTAATTTGTATACTCACATGAATTCTCAAATTCCAACGTGGGTGATTTGTGATAAATTTGACTTTTGTGTGTAGTCGTTGTTGAAAGCCAAATAAATCAAAATCCTCAAAATACTTGTAAAATAATATCAAACTCAAGTGTAGAGCGGTAAGTAAAGGTATCAATCCACATCAAGGGGGTAAGCTAGAGATAAACTCAATTGTAATTCAATTTTTATTTATTTTTTTGGAATTTTTCTTTTTCTAATTTTTTTTTAGCTTTTCAAATATTAAAACAATTTTTGGTGAGGATGTGAAATAACACTAAACTAAAATGAAAGATTAAATTACAAACTAAAAAGTGACTAAAATGGAAAATAAAGTCTAACACTAAAATATGAGATAAATGAGGTAAATCAATGTGAGAACAATCAATGAGTGGGATTACACCACAAATTTTAGCTAGTCTAACTAATTAATTTAATTAATTGAATTCTCTCAAATTAATATCAAAATTACAAATCAACTCTCGTTGCAAATGTAATTTTAATAGTAACCTTTTAGAAAATTAAGTTTAACCCCCCGCAACTCTAGAAAATAGATCGACACTCCTTTTAATTAATCACCCGCTAGGATCGATTTATCAAAATTTATGTAAATCTCGAAAATGAAAATAGAGTTGAAATTCAAGTAATAATACCACACTTAAGAAACTCCTATCTCTAGTTCGAATCTAAAATGGGTATTATAACTTAGAATTTCGATTTTCTTTCGAAAATCATTTACCCACTATCGAGGCGTAAATTGAAGGGTGAGGAATCAAAATTAATGTTTAAAGGGAATTTTCTAGGAATCAAACTAATTAAATTAAAATAACATCAAATAAGGGTTCACCCCACCCCTTGAAATGGGATTTAATCTAACATGGTGTGAAATTTGACAAATTAACAATCAAAGCCATAAAATAAATGATAAGATAAGAGAAGAATCAAACACAATCTCTTGATGCTTGATTGAACTTCAATCCGTGAGTTGAAATTAACATCCCTCAATTTGAATAATCCAAACAAAATTACATCAAAATTTCAATCAAATTAACCCTCACAACAATTTATTTTTCCCTCACTATCTAAAAAAATAAAATAAAAATTCTAATCTAAAAAACTACACTAAAATGATATTTCTCTCTCTAGAATTCTCTCTACAAATTGATTTCTTTTTAAATGGGGTCTTCCATCTTATATAGTAGGCACATGGAGCATAGAGGTATAGTTGAAAGAATTAATGTGCAAGAGGATGGGGTGTGTGCACATGGGGTCCAAAGGGGGAAATGCACACATGTGCATGGATTGTGTGAGGTCATGTGGGATAAATGGTGGTAACAAATCTGATTTGGTTTAGAGGGTATAATGGGAAGACATGAGGGAAAGGTGAGTTAAAAGGTGTTGGGGGCATTTTGGATAAAAGGGAAAAAAGAAGTTTAAAACATATGGGGTATTTTATTCTTTGGTTTTGTTTTTGGTTGACTTTGTTAACAGGTATGATTTTGGCTTTAAGAATGGGAAATGGGTCTGCTTCGGGTTGGTCTCGGGTGGTTGGAAGTGGGTTATTGGATTCGGATATGGGTGATGGGGTGTCGGGTTGCGAGCTGTTGGGTCGCCGTGGCAGCGGGTTGGGGTCGAATCCGTGCTCAGGCGGGTATGGTGGGCTGGATCGCGGGTCTTCGGGTTTGAGGGCTTTGGGCGGGTTGAAAGGGGGTCCGGTTGGAGTGATCGGGGGTTGGATGGAAATGTTGTTTCTTGGTGGGTTTATGGTGTTTTGTTGTTTGGTTATGGGGGTTGAGGTAAGAGAGAGAGTGGGAGGGAAGATGATGATGAATAGTGGTGGGGGTGTGGATTTGGTGTGTGTGAGGGAGTATGGTAAGGTAGGTGTGGGTGAGGTGAGGTGTTTGGGTGTATTAGTGTGTAGGGTTTAAAGGTGTGAGTGAGTTTATGTGTGTGTTTAATTTGAACCCTAATAAAACTAACTAATAAAAATAAAACTATTAAAACAAAAAATCTAAAAATTAAATTCCTACTCTAAAAATAAAATAAAGACTCAATTAAAAATGAAACTAAAAAGAAATAAAAATAAAAATCTATTCAACTAAAACTAAAATCCTAAAAAGTAAAATATAATAAAACTAAAATTAAATGAATCTAAAAATAATCTAATCCTAATAAAGACTTAAAACTAATAAAAATCAAAATAAAATAAAATTATACCAATAAAATAGAAAAATATAAAACAAAACCTAAAAAATACTAAATAAATAAAAAATAAACTCTAAAAATAAAACGACTCGAACTAATAATCTACAAAAAAAGTCACAAACTAAACACACACGGGTTTTCGGGTAGGGTTAGGAACTAGTTTAGGCTCGGGTTGGGGTAGGCTAGGGTCATGGGATTGGTAATTAGCTTCATTCTTGATGCAAATTGCCTTGAAATATAGCTTTTGACACCGCAACTGCAATTAAGCCTGCACAAT
The DNA here is from genome assembly GCA_949130495.1 of Sambucus nigra. Taxonomy (NCBI): domain Eukaryota; kingdom Viridiplantae; phylum Streptophyta; class Magnoliopsida; order Dipsacales; family Adoxaceae; genus Sambucus; species Sambucus nigra. The sequence goes on from OX422223.1 coordinate 205,831,338, forward strand.
ATACAATAAAGCACATAAGACTATTTTTATTACAAACGAGCGACTAAAATGTATCTATTCGGGGTATAAAATGTACAGTTTTTTATGCTTATCACACTACCCCCAAACAGATCGTTGCTAGTCCTCGAGCAATAAGATAAAGAGAAAGAAAGATAAGAAACCAAAAGTGTACCACTTTCGCGGGCACTTGCAATTGCACTTAGCATGTGCAACGAGCCTTTAAACCTATAGGTTGCCCTACAGGACGAGTTGTGTCTCGTGAGGGTTTGTAGAGAATATACCGACAAAATTCTTTATTTAAAAAGATTTATTGTAAGACAGTCAATCTCTTATTAGACATAAAATAATCGCACAATCCATCACATGAGAAATATTTTGGAAAACACAAGCTAGAATTGCATAAAAAGTTAGCTATGTGAATACTCAAAGCACATCCTTCCTATAACTCACCGTGTGTAGTGTGAATCCATCAAAATGGGTCGAGAATCATAAGAGTAATTACTAGATTTCCTTTTTAGAATCAACGCTTCAACTTCAAATCTCACTAGATATATCTCTCTCAAACGAAATCTCGAGAGTAGGGTAAGTGTATCGCTCTTGTGTGTGAGGAGGTGAGTAAATGTAAGCAAATTCAAACATCTCACACGCATATAAGAAAGAACGAATATTTAGAAAGAAAATGATCTCATGAAAGGAATGCTAAGCACTATAGTGAGAACGTCGAGTTATTCACCACGTTGACTTTCATTTTCCCGAACATCTAGGGGAAATATGGATGATAATGGGTGAGGGGAAAATGAAATGGGATATGTGGGATGAGGTGAGGTATGATAGGATGGGATGATGATATGATGGATGGATGTGTGAGAAGGGTGTACACATGAGGAACAAATGTCTTTATTACATAACACACAAACTACAAACTCTTTTTTTCTTTTCTTTTCTCTCATTTTTTCGCTTTTTCTTTACTTTTTCTCTATATTTTTTTTCTTTCTTTCTTTTTTTTTTGCTATTTTTTTTCAAACCAACACTAAAGACATTTAACATTTGGAATCAACACTTTTTTATTTGAAAATGAAAGATGATATGGAGATGATATGTGATGGTGTGGAGAAATATGTGAAAATAAGGTAGAATATGGTAATGTAATGGGTGAAATGAATGGGTGAAAACCTAGTGATCGGGACAAATTTCAAGACACGCGTTTCTTACAACTCGAAAGTGATGTCATTCTCAGTGATCAAGCCAAAAATGAAGAATAATGAGATCATACAACAATTAAAGTGCGGACCCAAAAGAAGTTGAATCAACTTGTGACTCGGAGATTGCGTAAAATACTCTGAAAGGGTGAAAGACACGAATCTCACAAGCTAAAGTCTCTACTAGTGATCCTTAAGGTTCTCTTGGGAATTGTAATACTCTTCAACTCTAAACTGTATTGACGTGATAAGTGCACAATTTTTTTTAGTCTAGAAATTCATAGTGCAACATGCCTTGTTACGTATTACATAAGTTATTTATAAAAAGATAAATCCTCTAGCTTGATTCCTGGACTTACAAGATGGATGATAGAAAATTCACGTCACTGAATGAGATGAAAGAAACTACGTGAAATTTAAAAATCAGGTTTAAAAATCAAAAAAATTCAAAAGAGGTACGATTTGATAAAATTCCCAACCCCAAACAAAAAGAAACATCGCCCTCGATGTTAAGTAAAATGAATTTTAAAATTGAGAGCATAAGGTAGGAAAGATAGTACCAGAATATACCGCTAATGAAGTGGAAAGATGAAGCCAAATTGAAACCTAAATAAGTAAGAAAAAAATGTGTACAAGTCTATAAACATGGGAAGCATAGGGTGATGTGAAACACCACCCCCAAACAGGATGAGACTCATACAAGAAACAACGGGCTGCCTTCCGGTAGCGCTAAGTTTAATGTCTTTAGCCAGACCGAAGGGATCTCACCCTAGGGATAGGAACGAGGAAAGCTTGGGGTGGCAGAAAAATTGGGTGATGTGAATCACCCCCAAACAAGACTGAAGCGTCAGTCTTGTTGGATCAGGGTTAAGAATGGTCAATGCACTTGTATGGCAAAGTGCATCACACGATGCAAAGCATCGGTGTACTAAGGGTGGGTGGGTATTAGGGTAATGGTGAGGAAGGCATGGGTGATGAAGCATCAATCACGGGCCTTATTGAGCCGGAAGGTGAGGGCAACTAGGGCCCTGTAAGCATGATACTCAAGTTGGTGAGGAAGGAAAAATGGTTTCGTAAGTGGAATGGGTTGGGCCTCAGAGAAATCATACGACCATTTTATGAATGGACGATGATTAGTGTTCTAAAAAACGCGCCTAGGCGGCGCCTAGGTGCGAGGCTTTTTTGATACGCCCCGTTTAGGGCCTAGGCGTGTACAAAGGCGTGGTCAACTTTGGTCAACATATTTTTAAAAAGGCGTAAAAAAATGCATTTTTTTACGATAAAACGCCCCTTAGGCGGCGTTTTTTTTAAAAAAAAATCGGGGTTAACCAAAACGACATCGTTTTGGTACCTTTTAAACCCCCCCAAAAAAACGTTGAATGAAACCCTTTTCGTGATCTGCCGTTTTATTCTCAAAAAAAAAAAAAAAAACTTTTTCTCAAAAAGAGATCTACCCATTTCCATCGAACCAAACCTAACATCCCCAAACCCATACCTACTAACCCCTCAACTAGAGACCCCTGCCCAAACCGTGACCCCCGAAACCGGCCACAACCCGAGACCCATTTCTTCTCACGATCGGTGTGCCGTTTTGTTCTTCTCAGGTGAGTTCTCCATTCGTTAAGGCAGTAGGTTGGTTAAGGCTCAACTTTGCTCCCCTTTTGTCACTCCCTTCACTCCCCTTTTGTAACTTTCTTAACTTTCTTAACTGTACAAGCATTCGTTAATAATTTGTATGTAACTTTTGTATACCACAAAGGTTAATGCAAAAGGGGAGTTGGAGAATTCAGTTAAGTTGGTGCTGAAAATACGGTTAACTTTTGTTCGTATGTAACTTTTGTATACCACAAAGGTTAATACAATTTCTTTTGTTCGGTTAACTTTTGTATACCACAAAGGTTAATGCAGAAGGTTAACTTTTGTATACCACAATTTCTTTTGTATACAATTATTGATGCTGAGAAAGCTAAGGCCTCTAATTTAATTCGGTTTCTGTTTGTTGGAGTTTCTTAAATCTTTATGATTTTACACAATGGGGTCTGGTTTGGGTGGAATTTGAGTGGGATGAGGAAATTATAATGTATACTCAGTTAACTTTGCTGTTTCATTTATAATTTGCTGAAAAAGAATGTATCCCAAACAGGCAGTTGTTTTTAATTCAATTTTCTTTATTTGTTTCTAAGCTTTTTGAGATTGTCAAAATAAGTCACAGGCTAATGAAAGATGCACAATTCACTAATAGCCTCAAAGAAATGCGCGAGTGTGTTGATGTTAATCTGCAGATTTGATTTATATTTTTTTTTGCAAACTGTTTTTGTACATTAATTATTAATCTTTTTCTGTTTTTGTAATCTGTTTCTGTTTTCAATATAGGTTAATGGATCCAAATGAATATTCGTCAATGGCATCTAATGAGGCGTCATCAAAGAAAGATCTTAGTGATGTTGGATGGGAAATCGCGATTCGTGCGAATCCAAAAGACAATAATGATATCAAGTACACATTGTGTGGAAAAATTACTAAAGCAGGAATCTATAGACATAAAATTCATGTATCTGGAATCAAGGGGTTGGGTGTTGCACCATGTAGTAAGTCTAATGAAGAGCAAAAGGCCAAATGTATTGAGGTGCTTGAAGAGGCGAAACACAAGAAAGTCCAAAAATTGGTGAGTGATAAAAGTAGGAGGAGTGAGGTAAGTTTAATGAATGAGGAGGAGGATGAAGAAGAAATTGAAAGTCTTAAAGGTGGGAGTCGTAAAAGGACTTTTCGTGTTCCCATGGATCAATTTACAAGGGAAATTAGGTTGGATGACTCATATTTATCTGCTTGCATGGAGAAGAAGCAACAAAATATTAACGATGTTGTTGGCAAGAAAAGGGCATTAGCGGTTCATCAATATTTGTCGAAGTGGATATATGAAGCGGGGGTACCTTTTAATGCAATTGACAATGATAACTTCAAGAATTTTGTTGATACGGTTGGGTTATATGGCCCGGGTTACCAACCCCCTTCACAGTACCAACTGAGGGAGCCTCCTTTAAAGGGGGAGATGGAGTCCACCAAAAAAGAACTTAAAAAGCAAGAGGAGGAGTGGAAAGCGAATGGGTGTTCAATCATGACCGATGCTTGGAGTGATAGAAAAAGGACAAGTATAATGAATTTGTACGTGAATTGTAAGTTAGGTACCACCTTTCTTTCTTCAAAGGAAGCGTCGGGTGATGCTCACACCGGTACTTACATATTTGAGTATGTGAATGGGTGTATTAAAGATGTTGGGCCAGAAAATGTGATTCAGGTGGTGACTGATAATGCAACTAACAATATGGCGGCGGCGAATTTATTGGCTTTAGAAAGGCCAAACATCTTTTGGACCTCATGTGCTACCCACACTATTAACCTCATGCTTGAGGGGATTTCTAAGCTTCCCACCTTTAAAAATGTGATCCAAAAGGCAAAGTCATTCACTATTTTCATCTATGCACATCACAAGAATTTGTCATTGATGAGAAAATTTACGAAAAATGAGATAGTTAGACCAGGAGTCACAAGATTTGCTACTTCTTTCTTGACTTTACAAAGTTTGCTTGACAAAAACAGGAGTTGAGAAATATGATGACTAGCAATTAGTGGGATGAGACTAAATGGTCTAAGAGCAAAAAGGGGAATGAGGCTTTTGCTATTGTTGTTCCAAATGAGTTTTGGAATTTGATTGAGTTGTGCTTGAGAGTGTTCACTCCATTAGTAAAGGTGCTTAGACTTATTGATGGTGATGTTAAGCCTGCAATGGGGTTTGTGTTTGGGGAGGTAGTAAAGACTATGGAGGAAATCACAAATGCGTTGAAGAAAGAGCGTGATTATAAAACGATCTTGGACATTATTGATACTAAAGGCAAGGGTCGCATTGATAGTCCACTTCACACAACGGGTTATTTGTTGAATCCGTTTTATTATTACAAAAATTTGAGTTTCAAAGATGATCCAATGATTACAGATAATTTGATTACTTGTGTTGAGAAGTTCTTTCCTGGTGATAATGCAATCCAAAATCATGTGCTAAATATTGAGTTGCATAAGTATTTCCAGAAGGAGGGTGCGATTAGTGGATGTGAGAACAATGATGATAATTATAACCCTGGTATGTTACTATTCCTCTTTTTCATTTTTGTACATTTACATTAGTCACACTCTTTACATTGTTCTCACCCACTTATTCTATTTATTTCACATTGACTAGTTGGTTGGTGGGACTTTTATGGAAGTGGAACTCCAAATTTGAAGAGAATGGCCAAAAGGATACTTGGTTTGGCTTCTAGTTCATCGGGGTGTGAACGAAATTGGAGTGTCTTTGAAGGGGTAAGTTACATAAATATCCTGTTTAGTTGCTTTTTGTTAATAGTTTTGTAATTTCAAGTATACTAATATCCTGATATTTTATTTTCTTAATGTAGATACACACCAAGAAGAGGAATAGATTAGATACCACGAGAATGAATAATCTAGTATTTGTGCAATTCAATGAAAGGTTGAAGAATAAGAATGATAAGAAAAAGAAGAAGGATAAATTGCTAGCAAGTGATGCTATTAATGCACAATCATGGATTGTTGATGGTTGTGATGATGATGATGAGAGTGTGGAAGGGGTGGAGGCGGGTTCTGGACTTACATGGGGCGTGGCTGTAGAAGCGGCAAATGAGATTTTACAACCTAGAAGAAGCGGTAGAAATGCCCGTGATGAAAGTGAAATAAGGGAACCCGATGAAGAGGATTTTGTATCGGATGGCACAGAAGATGGAATGGATGAAGAAGATGATTTTGAATTGGAGTCTGATAAGGAATTAGATGATTAAACATGTTTGTTTAAGTTTAAAAGATTGTAATATTTATGACCTTATTTGAGAGATATGTTTGGTTGAAACTTGGGTTGTACTAATTAATGGATCGTTTTAGTATTTTAATTTGAATTATTGTAGTGTAAGTTTATTAAGGTGATGTGGACTTATGGAGCATGCACATGGAAAAGGGCTCCCAATGCATATATTGGTATTAAATTTCAAGGTATGTATCATTTTCTATTTTATAAGGGGATATTTTGATTTTATTCATATTGATTAATATTATTTATTTAAATTATTTTATTGACTACTTTGAATTTTGATTTCATGGAATTGGGTGATAACATGATGAGGACTTACGGAGCATGCATATGGAAAAGGCATCCTAATTGCAAATATACAGACATATTTTTCAGGTATGTACCATTTCAGTATTATTTTTATTGGGTATGTACCATTTTCAGTATTTTTTATTAGCCTTGTTATAATTAAAAAATATTAAAATATATTAAAAAAGGCCTAAACGCCTTTTCACGCCTTTTTACGCCAAGACCCGCCTAGGCTTCTAAGGCTTAAGGCTTGGCCTCTACGCCTCGGTCACGCCTCGCGTTTTTTAGAACCTTGACGATGATAATGGTCGCGCCTTGACACGCCAGGGAGCTGTCTCGGGAAAAAATCAACACCATAAGAGAGTGGCGGGTATAGAGTAACAAGCTCGGTGTCACGGTGGAGAGTGGCACCATAAAAACTCTCATGGGTGGATGACGATTTTATGTGAGGATCTAAAAATGTAAAGGGAAACATGAAATGTGTAAAATTAAGATCCAAACCAGGTGGTGAGGTGGAAAGGACAATGGGTGGGTCGGGTGGGATAAACGGTGGAGGAAGATGATCCAACTCAAGCGTGGGAGACACACACTCATTGGGAGGAGTAAAGGAATACTCACAAGGGAGTGTGGTTTCTAAAGATGGAGTGGTCAACTTCTCTAAAAAAGTATCATCGGAGAATGTGGTTGGTGGGTAAGACGAGGCACCAAGATCTAAGATAGAGGAATCACTATAAATATTAGGCTTAAAGGGATCCATGCATGGTGGGATATCATCCATATCCAGATAGGTAGAAACTATCCCGGATTCTATCTCGAGAAAATGGTGAGCACTCGTAGTCGGAGCTAACCTAAAAGATATGGGCATGTCAGAGACATATGCAATTGGGGCATAAGGCAAAAGCTCGGGCATATTTTTGGATTCTATGGGAAAGTGAGTGGGAACCTCAAAGTGGGGTTCGTGTGGACATGGTGGGATTGGACCAGGCTCACTATCGAAAGGTAAGTCAACAAAATTGTCGACTTGGGGCCCGAACCATGGGATGGTCTCAACTTCAAGATTTTCGGGGTGGTAGGGTTGGTCACACTCAAAATCCGTGTCACAAGAGGACACATCATCATCACACTCGGTTGTAACGATGGATGGAGCCATAGGAATGTCCGACTCTCTTGCACACGCAATTTCATTTAACCTTTGTTCAAGCCTTTGGAGAGCTTGATTTTGAAGTTGAGTGGCGTGCTCTTGCTCAAGTATGAACTTTTGCAAGAGGCTTTCGAGAGCGGAGGTGGATGATGGTGGTGGTGGAGTGACGGGTGGTAGAGGTGGGTGAGGTGGACACAACGCGCTATGGACATGACTATATGGAGAATACTCAAATGAAGTGGACGGAGTGGGGCCAAGTTCATCATACACGAAAGGATCACTTTCGTGATAGACAATTGGTTGGTACTCATGGAGTGCATAATGAGGGAACTGATCGTGAATGGGTGTACAAGGTTTCCATGACAACTATTGGAACGTGTGAGGATCCACAACATCGGGTTGGAATTCGTATTGCGTGAAAGGGTGATCAGGCCTCCATGAATAGCTCTGGTACTCACACAACTCGGGATTAGGTATATCAGGATAATAGGCCGAGGTGGGTTCCGAAATAGTGTCATGTGGATACACATGTTCCATGGTGGGTTCGTAGGCATATGACAAGTACGGACACTCATGGGACAAGTGATTGGCATATGAACAATGGGTGCACAACGGAGTATGAGACACATCGACACTTGACACCGAGGGTGATGGAATAGGAGGTGCGTGCATAGATGAGTCAAGAGTACCAACGGTAATCGTGAGAGAGCTGTGACCACTAAGGATATCATAAAGAGACGGCTCGGGATCACTCTCGCACATGTCATGTGTCAATGGGAAATGACCAAAGTAGTCTCGTAAAGGTCGTTCTTCGGCCATGTGGATAGAAATATTTTTTGGAGTTTTTTAAATTTTTTCAAAAGGAAAGAAAATATTTTTGGATTTTCTAAAAATAATGGAAGAAAATATTTTTGGATTTTGTTTTTATAAAAATGAAAGAAAATATTTTTGGATTTTGTTTTTTTTTTATAAAAAGGAAAGAAAATATTTTTGGATTTTTTTGGAAGAAAAGGTGGGGAGAAATATGGACTCTTTATTTGGACGAACTAATTAAAAACCGACTACCGAAAAATGAATGGAATTGGAAACACACAAGTTAAGGAGAATTCCTAACTAGCACATAACCAATTTTTATCTTAAAATTTAGTGAAAGGGGTAGTCAAATTTTAGTTAAGTCCGCGGGCGATAAAAATTCACGGAATTTTCTTTGTGATAGCCTTTGCAACAATGTTCTCCTAGTGGGCTACCTAGTTGATTGATTTTAAATTTAGTGATGGCTAGGGTAGCACACAATGGTAAGCGAGTGAGTCGGGTGATGAAATCCCTTCTCGTGAGTGACCGGGTGTAGGTATTAGTCAATTAATTCATCACACCATTCAAAAATCAATGCGATAATAAAATCAAGTAAGAGCACACAAAGCACACAAAATAATTGACTTGCTAACAGGAGAGGCGAGTGTTTAAGAGATGTACCTCCCACAGTTTTTAGGCCGTGGGGTATCAAAAATTTGAGTCAACCGGGGGGGAGATTACGCCTATCTCAGTCTGCCCCGGGAGTCCTACCGACCCAAGGTAGAGAGACTTCTAAATCCTCGCCTTTGACGCCCTCTTCCTACCTTGTTCGGTTTCCCTATCACACTTTCTTCAATTATTACAATTTTTAAAATGAAAAATAAAATAAAGGTGTCCTTGTCACTCAACCTACTATGCCTCTCACGAGTACCATGGTTATATCGAGCAATTCTCCTTCTGTGAGAACCCAAGTACTTGGCATGATTTTTTTTAATGATTTTTACTGTTTGGGAGATAACTTATTTTATTTTCAGGTTATTCACCCCTCTTGTTAGAGCACTTATATTTCCGTGAGGTTTCAATCTTTATTTTTATCTACCCATGCTAATGCTCTCATAAGTACTCTCTTATGCACTATTTTGGACGAGTATTCCATATACTCTTTTATCTGTGAAGTCTCAAGTGTCGAGTTTTTATACATGATTTTCTCATTTGCTAAGCGTTCTGCATAGTTACTTGTCATGTTTCTTTATTTGCACGCGAGCACTACACGTGTTCTTATAGATATAGACCCTCAGGTATTAGATTATCATACCAAACTTGTGTTTATTTTGCAAGTGGTAAATAATTACTCATCCTATTTTCATATTTGTAGATAAGAATTATGAAGGCTCCCATAACTGCGGAGCCTCAGATATTTAAATTGGCATACCTTTGCATCTATTTGTATTTTCTATGCAAATGATTACATAGTCATTATTCATGTTTCTTTGTTTTTATGTAAGTACCTTTTCCTATGGAGCCTCAGGTATTAATCGGGCATACCTTATTATTTACTTGCTTTTACTGTGCAAGTTCTCGAGTAGTCACTATTCCTATTTCCTTATTTTCAGGTAAGCACTAAGAGCTCTCCTTTGCCTTTGGAGCCTCAGGTATTAATCTGGCATACCTTAGTATTTAATTGAGTTTATTATGCAAGTGCTCGAGTAGCCACTCTTCATGTTTCTTTGTTTTCAAATAAGAACTATGAACACTCATTTTCTTGTGGAGCCTCTGGTATTAATCTATTATACCTTAGTATTTACTTTCTTTTACTGTACAAGTGCTCGAGTAGTCACTCTTTCTGTTTCTTTATTTTCAGTTATGCACCACGAGTGCTCCTTTACCTGTGGATCCTCAGTTATTAATTTGGCATACCTTAATATTTACTTGCTTTTATTGTGCAAGTGCTCGAGTAGTCACTCTTAATATTTCTTTATTTTCATGTAAGCACTATGAGCGTTCCTTTGCATGTGGAGCCTCAAGTTTAGCAAAGCGATTAATGTAAGATCTCAGGCAGTATGCTAACTCCTTTCAGCATGCGAGTGAGTTTCTTATCTTCAATCCTACTACAATCCTTTTCATTTCTTTACTTGGTGCAATTATCCTTTACTCTTTGTTCTTCAGGATCAAGAAAGCGAGGAAGGAAAAGCTAGTGATGAGAATGAGCAGGACTCTGAAACCAATCACGTTAACATGGTCAAGGGAGAATAGTCTGGCGAGGAATATACCTCTTATTTTTATGCCAGTTCTATGAATATCGATTTTGACACAGTAGACATAGATGCTTTTGATGTCTTTACGAAATACATATGATATGAGCGACATGTGAGTAGGTTTCGCGAGGAAGATCGAGATGTCTTCGACCTGATTTTCGAGCATCATCCTGAGACTTTTACAAGTGCGTGCATATATAATATTGATGGCATATTCATTACTAAATTGAATACACTTTCAAGTCACGTTCGCCAATTTACTTCAACTTCTCCTAATGAGATTACTCCCATGGGCACTAGTAACTTCTTGGCTACTATCAAGGACTTAGAGAAATGCTATTATTTTAAGTTAGTTTGGCTAGATGATGCCATTCACCAACTTATTCATCCTACTATGAGGAGGTTGATGAAAGACAATTCTTCTGAGAATGTTAAGGCTGAGCAACGCCGTGTGACACCCCGACTAATTAAATACCGGGTAGCTACTCCTTTATTAAATTAAACCAAAATGCCAAGTTGGCTCAGTAAATAGCATCATTGTCGAAAACATTTTATTATTACTAACCACCTAGTATTTAAAAAGTAAGTTGCCAAATTTTAATTAAAGTCTGATTAACATGCAGTAAAAGATTTAATGCAAGAATAATATCAGCATTCACCATAACGAAATAGTAGAATAACCATCACATGATATAAATAAATCCGGAGGAAACTCCTCACGACAAACTCCACAACTGAAATGAATAACTAAAAACTGAATACTGAATTAATACAGGCTAAAGTCTGAAAAACTGAAATGGAAATGTATCTCTAATGGAATTTGGGCAACATGCCCTACAACTGAAGAATACTGAATATGGAATCCAAACGGTAGAAGCGTCTAAAAGCAATTCCTGTAGCTTCCACAAACAGCTACAGCTCGTCACCTGAATGAGTATCCTATGCATGGTGTCCTTGTGGCTGGGCACCTAAAATAGTTTTACAAGAAAAATAGATTTGAAAGCAAACGGGTCAGAGCCCGAATGTGGAGATATTTTAAAACCTGCAAGTGCTTTAAAACATTAAATGTAAAGTACATGTTAGGACGTGAACTCACATGAAATTCTCACCTCTCGTCTATCTGTGCAATCCTAACGTAAGTACCCATCTAAAATGACATAACCCACTAGCTAAGTAACATCATATCTAGCTAGACAATCATAGGTTCTACTCTTATTACTCGATTCCCATTAACATTATAACGATCTCAATTAAATAGGGGCTTAACGTAAATTCAGGTTCTCATATAAAAGTAATACAACTCGTTATAGATCATCCCTTTTGTTATCCCATAGTTATACACACAATACCATATGAAAGTTCCCAGTTATTAAGTGTATATTTCCCACAACATAAATATACAATATAAGCACCCCGAGACTAAGCTGCGATGCACACATACTCTGCAATCCATCCCGGTACATCACGTACATAAGGATCACATATTCCGAATCTCTCAGGAATAGTTCACAGATAACAACATCACAAATAATGGAGGCGAACACAGTCACATCACATGGGTCACGCACATACCTGCGCTCCCACGATCAGCAGACTTATTAACATCCCAATAAGTCCTTCTCTGACCTATGTTCATCGAGGTAACCAGTCAAAATTCGGGCAACACAAGGATTAGAGGGCCCTAAGCGAACACAAACCTCCCGTGATAGCAAGTATGGTAGGTATGTCATACACATAAATCAATACATATACTAAGTATGCACACGTCTTAGTAATCACCATAATATATATTTGTACATATCTCTTCTCGTACTAACATATAATACTACATCATTTATATGTCCCCGGTTAATATAATTAATTAGGCCGTCAATAGCTCACATCGTAATAGACACTCACGTCCTACTTCATATTTTCCCTTAGGTTCAACCTACACTTCTAGGTTTGACTCCTCATTATATCCCAACCATCCCAAATATATCAAATACTCATCAAGGAAAGGCTATCTCTACCTATACACAAGGTTACGGGGTACTCGGGATCAAAACAAGCTAAAAAGCCTAAACTGTCAACTCGTTCGAAGTCTCGTTCGAACAAGACTTCGTTCGAACGAACTGAGTCTTCTAACGAGATCTCGTTCGAACGAAGTGGGCTTTCTAACGAGATCTCGTTCGAACGAACTCATCGAACGAACTTCACCCTCGTTAGAAGTCAATGGTCAACTCGTTAGAAGCTCGTTCGAACGAGCTCGTTCGAACGACCTGGGAAGGCCTTCTAACGAATGACCAGTTTCGTGCCCAGAATTTCTATATTCGTTTTTCACCCATTTTAACACCTCAAATCTCAACCAAAATTCGTCCAATCAATGTTTTAAGGTCTCCAATCATCCTAAAACATACTAAGGTTATATACTAACATCTTTTAAGGAATTAACGCATTCTAAACATCATTAATTCATCAAATCTCTACCCTTTTCCCCAAATTTTCAAGAACATAAACCCTAGAATTTTAAATCCTCAATATGTCCATTCTAGATCCGTTTTTGTTACATCCAACATATATTAACATCAGAATAATCATCTCCATACTATTCTACATGCAATTTGTTCTCAAAATTCGAGTTCTAAGTCTAATTACCATGGGTTTTTATTTAACTTCCAAGGACAAATGTAAATCTTTCAATTTATCTAACATGTAAGAAACATTCTCTGAACTAAATAGAATTTAATCACTTGCCTCTAGTGTCTCTGAATTTGGTGTTGATTTGATGAAGCTCTCTCTCTCTTTCTGCAGAATTCCCTTCTTCTCTCTCTCTCCAAGCTTTTCTCCAATGGTGGCTAGGGTTTTCTTTTGGAAGGTTTTGGAAACCTAATCTAATAACCCCCGTAGCTTATTGGGTCATTAAGGGTTGGTTAGTGGGTTTAGTGGGTCTATTCCCAATCAGATAAAGACTCTTAATTTTCGTCACTTTTAATTCCCAAAAATACAAAATTACCAAACTACCCTTTATGTTGCCGGTATGGCCTAAAAATGCCCCGGGACCCAAACTAAACCCCCGGCTAGTGTTTTCTAACTATTTTGACCCTTCCGGACGCGTTGGGGCACTCAAAACGACCATACGGTTAACAGAATTTAAATTCACTTTTTAATTATCATTATTATATACCATGACGCGACTGTCATACGCGTCTCAACAAAGATTTCCAAATTGCCGTATTTCAATCTATCGACAAATTTCATAATTCAATATTCATATATAATCATATATGCACATATAATCAAATACCAACTCGCATCTTGCTAGTATTTTAACCCGGATTAATTTCCAATTAATACGCATTTAATTTAATTAATCCCAAAAATAAATATCGCCAAAAATACGGGGTATTACATACTTCCCCCTAATAACTGAATTTCGTCCCGAAATTCGGAACTAGTAAGTACCTGGTAAGAACAACTCTGGATAACGTTCGCGCATCTCATCCTCGCGCTCCCAGGTGGACTCCTCGACATTATGATGTCGCCACTGAACACGCACTAACGGAACTATCTTTGACCGCAGCTTCCTTTCACTTTGGTCCAAAATAGCAATCGGCCCCTCCTCGTAGGAGCTATCAGGCTGTAAATCAATCTCCTCCAAAGCGATGTGAGAATGAGCCAAATCGTCCCTGAGATATTTCCTTAGCGAGGAAGTATGAAACACATCGTGAATCCGGTGTAAATGCTCCGGTAACCCGAGTCTATACGCAACTGGTCCAATCCGCTCAATAATAGGAAACGGCCCCACATACCTCGGTGCCAACTTCCCCTTCTTCCCGAAACGCATAATCCCCTTCATAGGAGATACTCTGAGGAAAACCTGGTCCCCCACTTGGAACTCCCTGAAAGATCTCTTCGCATCAGCATAACTCTTCTGCCGGTCTTGAGCTACCCGAATGCGACTCCGAATCAACTCAATCTTTGCCGAAGTATCCTGCATCACTTTCGGCCCAAGTAGTTTGTTGTCCCCCACCTCTAATCAACATGCTGGGGAACGACAAGGCCTACCGTACAATGCCTCAAACGGATCCATGCCAATAGTGAACTGGTAGGAGTTATTATAAGCAAACTCTACCAGTGGAAGGTATTGCTCCCATCCACCTCCAAAGTCAATAATGCACATGCGTAGCATGTCTTCCAACATCTGATTTGTGCGCTTTGTCTGCCCATCGGTCTGCGGATGATAAGCCGTACTCAACCGCAATTCCGTGCCCATGGCCTCCTGGAAACTCTCCCAAAACCGCGAAATAAATATCTTGTCTCTGTCAGACACGATATTTAGGGGCACACCGTGAAGTCTTACAACCTCTGAAATGAAGAGCTGGGCATACTGTCCTGTAGTGTAGTCAGTCCTTACGGGTAAAAAGTGAGCGACTTTGGACAATCTGTCCACAATTACCCAAACGGAGTCGTGACCTCTCTGCGACGTAGGCAACCCCGTGATAAAATCTATGGATATGCTCTCCCACATCCACACCGGGACCTCCAACGGCTGTAGAAGTCCTGTCGATCTCTGATGATCCACTTTTACAAGCTGGCAAGTGGCGCATTTCGAAACAAACTCAGCAATATCTCTCTTCATACCGCTCCACCAATACTGCCGTCTCATGTCTTGGTACATTTTGTCCCCTCCGGGATGTACCGCGAACCGTGAGCCGTGTGACTCTGCCATCACCTCGTGTCGCAATTTCTCCCCTTCCGGAACCACCAATCTCCCATTGAAGCGTAATCCCCCATCTGAGCTAACGGTATAGGACTCGGCTCCCTCTACTAGTAATCGAACTATCTGCTCCTGACAGAACGAGTCATTAGCCTGTGCCCGTACTACCTTCGTAACAATCTGCGGTGTAACGGTCATCACAGACATGAAAGATCGGGCCACTGCATCCTGGTGTCCCAACTCCTTCCACTTTGCCTTCCACACCCCTGCCACCTCATCTGCTGGCCTACGGCTCAACGCGTCTGCTACCACGTTAGCCTTACCTGGGTGATATTGGATATCGAACTGGTAGTCTTTCACAAACTCAAGCCACCTATGCTGCCGCATATTCAACTCCATCTGCGTGAACAGGTACTGTAGGGACTTGTGGTCTGTGAATAACCGAAACTTCTCCCCCAAAAGATAATGTCTCCATATCCGAAGAGCAAAAACAACTGCCGCCAACTCCAAGTCATGAGTGGGGTAATTCTTCTCATGAGGCTTTAGCTTACGGGAAGCATAAGCTATGGCCTGACTCTCCTGCTGCAATACACCTCCAAGTCCTTGTAGGGACGCATCGGTGTATACTAGATACTCAACTCCCGGTCTCGACAATGCTAACACAGGTGCTGAGGTCAACTTATCCTTCAACTCATCGAATGCCAACTGACAGGCATCACTCCAGATGAACGGCACACCCTTACGAGTCAGATGTGTCAAAGGACCTGCTATCTTCGAGAATCCCCGAATGAACCTCCTGTAGTATCCTGCTAGACCCAAGAAACTACGAATCTCCGTTGGTGTCGTGGGCTGTCCCCACTCCCTCACCGCGGATACTTTCCCCGGATCAACAGATATTCCCCGTTCGGAAATAATATGACCCAAAAACTGGACCTCCTTCAGCCAAAACCCGCATTTCTCATATTTTGCATACAACTCGTTCTGACGTAGTGTCTGCAAAACTTGCCTCAAATGCTCGGCGTGCTCCTCCTCTGTCTGGGAGTAAACCAGAATGTCATCGATAAAGACAATGACAAACCGATCTAAAAAATCCCTGAACACTCTGTTCATCAAGTCCATAAAAACTGCTGGAGCGTTGGTCAAACCAAAAGGCATAACCCGAAACTCGTAAGAACCATATCTCGACAAGAACGCAGTCTTAGAGACATCCTCCTCCCTGATACACAACTGATGGTATCCCGATCTCAAATCAATCTTTGAGAAGAAAGAAGCTCCTCTCAACTGGTCGAATAAGTCATCGATTCGAGGCAACGGATACTTATTCCGTATCGTGACCTTATTCAACTCTCGGTAGTCCACACACAATCTTAGTGAACCGTCCCTCTTCTTCATAAACAAAACTGGAGCGCCCCAAGGTGAGGTACTCCTGCGAATAAAACCCTGACCTAACCGCTGCTCTATCTGATCTCGTAGCTCTCGCATCTCTGCCGGAGCCATACGGTACGGTGCGCGTGCTATAGGCCTCGTATCTGGCAATAGGTCTATAACAAAGTCTATCTCTCGACTGGGGGGTAGGCTTGGTATCTCCTGAAACACATCCGAATACTCCCTAACAACTGGGATCGAATCTAAAGGAATCACAACCTCCTTAGAGGTATCCTCCTCTAGGTAATACAGATGAGCGGTCGAACCTCCCTCTGGGCGAGGCATCGCCACTACAAACATCTCTTGCCCCGGAATGGCAAAAATAATGCTCCCGCTGAAGCAATCAATCATGGCCCTATAAGCTACGAGCCAATCCATACCGATAATCACATCGTGTACATGCATATCTAATACCAACATATCTGCAGGTAATACCAGACTACCAATCTCTACCCCCACTCCCCGGCATATAAAGAATATAAGTGACCCACTCCCCAATGGTGAGTCGACACACGTCACTGTTCTCTCTGCCGTAGCTAACAATCCTAAGGCTTTTGCGAAATGTGTAGCTATAAAACAATGTGTAACCCCCGTATCAAATAATACCCGACCCATAGTGCCATGGATAGGAAACGTACCCTCAATCGCGGGTGGTGCCTGCGGAACTGCTGCCTGGTGGACGTTATAGACACGTCCATACTGTAGCTGCCCCTGCTGAGTTGGGACTGCTGGAATGGGTGGCAATGCTGCCATCTGTGGCGGAGCGGGGAGAGCGGCGGGAAACATAGGCCTCTGCGGCTCCTGGCGAGCACCCTGCTGCTGCTGCTGTGGGGCCCTGCCCCTATCAGGACAATCCTGTCGTTTATGGCCAGTCTTGCCACAAACAAAACACTTCCCTGGGAAGTTCCCTCCTCTCTGCCCCTGCGGTCCCCGTCCTTGGTGGCCGTTACCGTTCCTCCCTTGGCCCTGCTGAAACTGCTGCCCATTCTGCCCCTGTTGGCCCTGATGACCGTTTGGACCCTGATGGCCCTGACGGAAACCTCCCTGTCCGTGCCTGTAATTTCCTGATCTGAACCTCTTCTGATCCCCTTGCTGGGAACCCATCTCACCCTGTCTCTGCCCCTGAACAGATTGTGCCCCACTAGCACCATGTCCTCCAGTCCTGCCCTGATGGCTAGACTCTCCCGATCTCTTGCCTTCAGCCATATGAAAGCGGTGATCCTGGCAGTGTAACAAAGCAGCGTTAACCACATCAGAATAAGTGGCCAACGAAAGGTTCCCTAACAGATGCTGACGGATCCTCCAAGTCAACCCGTCGGTGAATTTCTCAATCTTCTTCTTTTCTGTCGGTATCTCATCCGGAACGATATTCAACAGATTCATGAACTCGGCCTCATACTCAGCCATGGTCTTACCCTCCTGCTTCAGACTCATCAATTTCCTCCTCATTTCCGTATGAACCGCTGACGGAAAGTACTTGCGGTCGAACCGCACCCAAAAGTCCTGAATAGTGAGAGTATCCCTCTCCTCCACGGTGGTAATAGACTCCCACCACTGCACTGCAGATCCAACTAGCTTGAAAGTAGCTAGCACCTGCTTCTGAACATCCGTGCACTCATACATCCTCAAGTGCCTTTGCATATCCTTCCTCTACTGGCTCGAGACTACCACATCTGAGCTACCTGCAAACTCTGGCGGATGCACTTTTTGAAAAGCGTCATGTACACGTTCCCAAGCAGACGGGAATGCATTTGCCTGTACTGGCGTGGCAACCGGCGCCTGAGGTGGTGCCTGCTGAACTACGGCAATTGCGGCATTTACCGCTTGGGCTACTATAGCTTCAACCTCAGCGGCGTTCATCATGCCCTGAACTGGAACGGGCTGGGGTTCGGGCGTTGCATCCCTAGGAATTCGTCGTGCACGTCGTGGAGGCATCTGAAATAAGAATGAAGTTTATAAGTTCGCAGTTATAAACTTAAAATAGCTGAAGAACGTAGCATACACAAAAAGAGTACAACAGTCCTAACATATAGGGCTCTATATCGAAGAAAACTTAGCGAAAACATAATAGCCGTACAGATCCTAAAGGACACTAGAACCTGATGCTCTGATACCACCTGTGACACCCCGACTAATTAAATACCGGGTAGCTACTCCTTTATTAAATTAAACCAAAATGCCAAGTTGGCTCAGTAAATAGCATCACTGTCGAAAACATTTTATTATTACTAACCACCTAGTATTTAAAAAGTAAGTTGCCAAATTTTAATTAAAGGCTAATTAACATGCAGTAAAAGATTTAATGCAAGAATAATATCACCATTCACCATAACGAAATAGTAGAATAACCATCACATGATATAAATAAATCCGGAGGAAACTCCTCACAACAAACTCCACAACTGAAATGAATAACTAAAAACTGAATACTGAATTAATATATGCCAAAGTCTGAAAAACTGAAATGGAAATGTATCTCTAATGGAATTTGGGCAACATGCCCTACAACTGAAGAATACTGAATATGGAATCCAAACGGTAGAAGCGTCTAAAAGCAATTCCTGTAGCTTCCACAAACAGCTACAACTCGTCACCTGAATGAGTATCCTATGCATGGTGTCCTTGTGGCTGGGCACCTAAAATAGTTTTACAAGAAAAATAGATTTGAAAGCAAACGGGTCAGAGCCCGAATGTGGAGATATTTTAAAACCTGCAAGTGCTTTAAAACATTAAATGTAAAGTACATGTTAGGACGTGCACTCACATGAAATTCTCACCTCTCGTCTATCTGTGCACTCCTAACGTAAGTACCCATCTAAAATGACACAACCCACTAGCTAAGTAACATCATATCTAGCTAGACAATCATAGGTTCTACTCTTATTACTCGATTCCCATTAACATTATAACGATCTCAATTAAATAGGGGCTTAACGTAAATTCAGGTTCTCATATAAAAGTAATACAACTCGTTATAGATCATCCCTTTTGTTATCCCATAGTTATACACACAATAACATATGAAATTTCCCAGTTATTAAGTGTATATTTCCCACAACATAAATATACAATATAAGCACCCCGAGACTAAGCTGCGATGCACACATACTCTGCTATCCATCCCGGTACGTCACGTACATAAGGATCACATATTCCGAATCTCTCAGGAATAGTTCACAGATAACAACATCACAAATAATGGAGGCGAACATAGTCACATCACATGGGTCACGCACATACCTGCGCTCCCACGATCAGCAGACTTATTAACATCCCAATAAGTCCTTCTCTGACCTATGTTCATTGAGGTAACCAGTCTAAATTCGGGCAACACAAGGATTAGAGGGCCCTAAGCGAACACAAACCTCCCGTGATAGCAAGTATGGTAGGTATGTCATACACATAAATCAATACATATACTAAGTATGCACACGTCTTAGTAATCACCATAATATATATTTGTACATATCTCTTCTCGTACTGACATATAATACTACACCATTTATATGTCCCCGGTTAATATAATTAATTAGGCCGTCAATAGCTCACATCGTAATAGACACTCACGTCCTACTTCATATTTTCCCTTAGGTTCAACCTACACTTCTAGGTTTGACTCCTCATTATATCCCAACCATCCCAAATATATCAAATACTCATCAAGGAAAGGCTATCTCTACCTATACACAAGGTTATGGGGTACTCGGGATCAAAACAGGCTAAAAAGCCTAAACTGTCAACTCGTTCGAAGTCTCGTTCGAACGAGACTTCGTTCGAACGAACTGAGTCTTCTAACGAGATCTCGTTCGAACGAAGTGGGCTTTCTAACGAGATCTCGTTCGAACGAACTCATCGAACGAACTTCACCCTCATTAGAAGTCAATGGTCAACTCGTTAGAAGCTCGTTCGAACGAGCTCGTTCGAACGACCTGGGAAGGCCTTCTAACGAATGACCAGTTTCGTGCCCAGAATTTCTATATTCGTTTTTCACCCATTTTAACACCTCAAATCTCAACCAAAATTCGTCCAATCAATGTTTTAAGGTCTCCAATCATCCTAAAACATACTAAGGTTATATACTAACATCTTTTAAGGAATTAACGCATTCTAAACATCATTAATTCATCAAATCTCTACCCTTTTCCCCAAATTTTCAAGAACATAAACCCTAGAATTTTAAATCCTCAATATGTCCATTCTAGATCCGTTTTTGTTACATCCAACATATATTAACATCAGAATAATCATCTCCATACTATTCTACATGCAATTTGTTCTCAAAATTCGAGTTCTAAGTCCAATTACCATGGGTTTTTATTTAACTTCCAAGGACAAATGTAAATCTTTCAATTTATCTAATATGTAAGGAACATTCTCTGAACTAAATAGAATTTAATCACTTGCCTCTAGTGTCTCTGAATTTGGTGTTGATTTGATGAAGCTCTCTCTCTCTTTCTGCAGAATTCCTTTCTTCTCTCTCTCTCCAAGCTTTTCTCCAATGGTGCCTAGGGTTTTCTTTTGGAAGGTTTTGGAAACCTAATCTAATAACCCCCGTAGCTTATTGGGTCATTAAGGGTTGGTTAGTGGGTTTAGTGGGTCTATTCCCAATCAGATAAAGACTCTTAATTTTCGTCACTTTTAATTCCCCAAAATACAAAATTACCAAACTACCCTTTATGTTGCCGGTATGGCCTAAAAATGCCCCGGGACCCAAACTAAACCCCCAGCTAGTGTTTTCTAACTATTTTGACCCTTCCGGACGCGTTGGCGCACTCAAAACGACCATACGGTTAACAGAATTTAAATTCACTTTTTAATTATCATTATTATATACCGTGACGCGACTGTCATATGCGTCTCAACAAAGATTTCCAAATTGCCGTATTTCAATCTCACGACAAATTTCATAATTCAATATTCATATATAATCATATATGCACATATAATCAAATACCAACTCGCATCTTGCTAGTATTTTAACCCGGATTAATTTCCAATTAATATGCATTTAATTTAATTAATCCCAAAAATAAATATCGCCAAAAATACGGGGTATTACACGCCGTCAGTGAGGGGATGCCTTAAGAGAGTAGATTAAGTCTCTTGGAGCTGAGTTAAGTAAAGTTTTATCCTGCGAGGAAGAAAGTGCCGCTCGTATTATTAAAATTGAGCAGGACGTGGTGCGAGAAGTAGGTTTCTCATTTAAAGGATTTTACATGAGAGAGAATATATTTTTTTCTCTTAACGAACAATTAACCTTGTAATCCTTTGCTCTCGTTTGTAATATCATAGCTTGTTTTTGGAGCAGGCCATTTTTGTGAAATAAAATGTTGTTAAAAATGAAGGGCTATATGGAATCACTTGTATCTTAGGTTACACACAAGAAGATACGATTTTTAACCAAATTTGATCTTAATTGTAACTAGGTGTGCATGCAAGATAAATTCCAAATTAAATATTCCAAACCACACATCCAAACCAAACAAAATAGAAGAATATTTGAGGAAAAAATTCCTTTTAAGAAAAACCAATGTTTTAGCACTGTAAATGAGTTTGATAGACTCGATGACTTATAGATTACTTAGAGCTCCACTAAGTATAATGCACAGGGTATTCAGATCTTTGACAAAAAGTGATGCAGTCTAGCACCACCCATAGGAAGCAACTCTTCCCTCAGTATCCACCGATCAGCCTCAGGATACGGAATCCTTTATTCTTCAGTAGAGTTATGACTCCATAACCATTTGTAGAGAAAATTCTACAAGGGTTTAATGTAGTGTATGGAAATTGGGTTTGACAAAACTCAACAAATCCTATTTAGGGATGTTTGATTTAGAAAACAAAGTGTTTTTGTGAAACAAAAGGAATAAAAACTTTTGTGCAAATATTGCAAGTGATTTTCGCTAAAAGTTTGCAAAAGAATCCTTTATTTAGAAAAATACGCTTTTCAATGCGGTGAGTTAGTTCGAATGAAAATTGGACTTCGTTCAAACAAAAACCATAGTTTCATTCTAACAAGGTCTAATCTCGTTCGAATGAAAGGCTTAGCTCGATCGAACGAGAATCCAATGGACTTCCAACGAGATTTGTTCTATCAAACAGAGACCAGTTGTTAGAAGCTCGTTCTAACAACTTAATCACTTCGTTCCAGTGAAATTCAACCTCGTTCGAATGAGAACCATTTATCTTTCTAACGAGATGGCAATCTCATTCCATTGAATCAAAAACAAAAATAAATTTATTTTGAAAATTATTTTTATAAAAATTGCCTCGAGTAAAAAAAATCACCCAAGAATACATTTGACTGAGAAATAATAAAAACCTCAAATTCGTATACCTCCATAAATTGTTGTGATGATTCCAACGGCTTGAATTTCCGAAACGATGCTCGGTCACTAACATGTCTTTAATGAACGTGGAAGCATATGCGGCTGTATTGTTCGGTTGCTAACGGGATACACAAAATATTTGAACTTTGATAAATTATAAAATCTTGATCTTACAGTTGTTTATCTTGTGTGTTTACTTAGTAATATTATTCCCTTATGCCGTGGGATTGTCTGCACGAAAATATTTTTTATGAAAAAAATTTACGAGTAATAAATGTAGTGTCGTCTTTCCCGTACTGTGGGTATGCTAGATCGTAAGTTTACGAGTAATAAATATAATATTGTCTTTACCGTATCCTACGGGTATGTCTACTCGCAAATTTTGTATGCTTTCAAATATTTACGAGTAAATGATCATTGACTGAATGAAACAATACCCTTGTACTTTGGGAATTTACTGCTATGCTCACCATTTTTTGCTATGTGAGCTTTTGCAATAATGATTATGCCACCATATCCCCTTTAAATATTGCGAGTAGAGATGTATGCTTTGAAAATTTTGTACTGTTATGCTTGTTATATTCTATTAAAGAAAATTGAAACTTGGAAGTATATCCTTTCATAGTTTTACTAGCATTTGAAACTTGGACGTATATCCCTTCATAGTGTTACCAGCAAATATGAATTGTTTAATACTTTTATTTCTCACACTTTTAGAAATTTTATACTTCCTTGCTCACTATATTCAATTGAGGACTCGAGCTTTAAAGTGTATCCCCTAAAAATATTTCGAGCGAAGGTGAACTTGTTAAATAAAATAAATGTATTTCCTCCTATTTTGGAAAATTTTAGGTGTCTTGCTCATCATATTTTGTTATTTGAAAGTATGTCCCCTCAAAATATGCCAAGCAGTGTACCTCTCCTTGTGAAGATACCATTTCCCTTTTACTGTGGAAATCCTAGAACTATTTTACTCGTTATATGAATTTAACTGAATAAAATCATAACTTTTTAAAATGTATCCTCTCGCACAATCTTGCAAACTGATACATAAGAAATCATGAAACTTTTTGGTTGTGTAAATAAAAATTATTATAATTACCATTATAAAATTATGAAAGAAAAAAGGGCATAACCAAACATGAGATACTGCATTCATTATATTAAAATTGATGTTTTCTAGTAGTGCTCATAAGAAAAAGAGAAAATGAGAGGGTTTTCTTCTCACACAAGAAACTTTTAATTTTCATAAACTGTAGCAGAGATAAACCCTAAGATTCCTCTAGCGTATATCTCCTTGAGCCAGTTGTAGTTGATCGACTGAATACAATTTCTCTTAGGCTCTGAAATCTGACAGTATCCAGATTTACCTACTCGTACCATGAACGGTCCTTCTCAATTAGGCTTGAACTTAGAGGTAAATATTCTCCTTAGATGACGAGTAAATGCTCGTAGGACTAAGTCTCCCACTTGGAATTCTCTTGGCTTGACTAGATTCTCATAACACCTTGATAGTTATTGGATATAGACTTTGAAATTCTCCATTGCTTTGTCATAATGCTCATCTAAAGCTTCCAACTACACATTTCTTCGACCAGGTAGCAAGTCGTAACTTAGAGTCACTCACGCTGATGGTACTACCAATTCTTCTGGTAAGAAAACTTCCATTTTGTAGACTAAAGAAAAAATAATGAATCATGTTGGATTCCTTTAAGAGGTTTTGTCATCCCACAAAACCATTGGCAACTCGTCATCCCATGATCCATGGAGATCATCTAGCATCTTCTTTAAAATGTTGATCCAGGTGTTATTGGTTGGTTCTACGTGTCTATTTTCATTGGGGATGGTAAATGGTTGAACTATTGTGAATGATGTTGTATTTATCTGTGAGAAGACCCATTTCTTAGCATACGAACTTCTTGCCATTGTCTATGAGTATAACTTTTGGAATTCCAAATTTACAGATTATATACTCTCGAATAAGTTGAGTTACTTCTTGAGCGGTAATACTTCTCAAGGGGATCGCCTCTGCCCACTTAGTATACAACTCATTAGCAACCAAAATGATTTTTTTTCACGGGAGGGTATGTTGATCTTTTCAACCAAATTAAACGTCTAGGTAGGGCTGTGTTTTTTTTCCGAACTTTTCGATTTTTCCGATTTCCGATCCGATTTTTTCCGAATTTGGAATGAAATTTTAGTTTGCCAATTTCCGATTTTCCGATTTTCGATTTTTCCGAAAAAAATCGAATCGGAAATCGGAAATAATTCTGAATTTCCGATTTTCCGATTTTTCCGATCCGATTTTTCCAATTTTTTTTCGAATTATTTCTTATTTTTTTGGAATTATTTTCCGATTTCCGATTTTTCTGATTTCTTTTCCGATTTTTTTAAAGTTTCCCATATCCCACATCGGTTGGGAGAGGGAGAGGGCTCCAAAATATGCTCTATAAAAGGAGAGTATCCTCCTAACTTCTACACAAATGAAAAATGAGCCAAATCCTCATGTGTTTACATGTTGGGTTAAGCCATTTTCATTGTTTCTTTAAAATGAGAATTTCGAGTAATCGAAAATCCATAATTTATTTTTTTGAAATTTTGGAATTTTCGAAATTTCTGAATTTTTAATATATTTTGTGAATTTCCGATTTTTTCCGATTTTTGTCGATTTTCCGATTTTTCCAAATTCGGATTTTTTTTTAATTTTCCGAAAAAATCGGATCGGAAATCGGAATAGTTATTTTATTTTCGAAAAAATCGGAATTTTTTCCGAATAGGCATTTTCCGATCCGATCCGGCCGAAACACAGCCCTACGTCTAGGTGTGGAATAGGTAAGAAGTAGTTAAACCTTGTAAGCTAACCGAGGGTGCATGAACCATGTTGTCTTGCACTTGACATGCTCGACATTTTTTCATAAAATCTATGGAATCGGCTTCCATCGTCGGCCAATAGTACCCCAGGGTCATCAGTTGGTTATACAGTTTTTCTCCACCCATATGTGAGGGCGCATGAGATTCATTTAATACTTTAGCCACTTCTTCTATTGTGACACATTCCATAGCTCTCTCATTATATCCTTTTCTGTAAAGTTCCCCTTTCACCAAGTAGAACTGAACAACCCTCTCATTTAAGTAAATCTCTTCAGCCCACTCAATGTGTAGCTCTCCATCTTTGAGTTAGGGAATGTAAGGCTTTCTACAGTCGTCTAAGATTTCTACAAAGTTAGCTTCAGTTGGCTGATCAAATGCATTTGGAATTTAAAAAAACCCTATTGGAGGCGATCAACCTCTGTATTCATAGTGGGCTAATAGTATCCCCCTCGTTGTAAGTGCCTATAGAGTGGAATGTTCTTATCTGCTCAGTGCCTTATGTTCATTGTGACTAGCTTATAGTGAGCCTCTTATTCCCCCACGCACTATTACAAATAACTGCCTGAACCTTTGAAGTAAATAATGCCTTAAAGCATATAGAAATTTTCTAGTTCTGGTAGCCTTGTTTCTACTTCATGCATTTATAATTTCTTTGCTATTGAGAATCTTCAGTCTTTAGGCTCATGACTTAAAAATAAAGATCTCACCATTGTGGGAACTGTCCTCCATTTAACGGGGATAATAGCCTCAGGCTCATCCATCTCAAACTTCTAAGCAATCATTGCTAAAGCGTTTGGGTTCCTGTTCATCATTTTGGGGTACCTCTTTATCTTGACAGCTAAGAACTGATTCAATAACCTTTGGATAATTGCTTTATAGGGAGCAAGATTGGTATGTTCGAGTGTGAATTCTTCATTGACTTACTTTACCATGAGGTTGGAATCTCCTCGTATACAAAGGACTTTAATCCCCCTACTCAAAGATTCTAACAGGATAAGTATGAGTGATATGCCCAATACTGACATATGGGTCGTGGATACTAAGAGAAAGGATGCTGCTTGGGAATAGATATGCCACAACCCATCTCAATGGATCACATGTAACACCATTGCTTGAGACAGACAAGCCGCGATCAATATTTAACATCAGCCACTGCCTATACACAGACAGGTCACAACGATTCCTTGAACAACCACTGCCTGGGTTCAAACAGGTCGCGACCCTTTGTTTCTTCCATAATATAACTTGTTGAAAATATTAACACGTCATCACCTGAAAACTGTCCTACTTCTAGAAAGATTCCATAATTGCACAACTTATTCACATATCACGTGCTTCGTACACGTGATACTTCCTTTTGAATTCTATAAATAGAAGTGCTCACCTCACAAATATCGAGATGAATCTGGCGATAAAGCCCTGTCAAAATCTCCATTCTACTTCTCTCTACAAGCTGCCACACTAGGGGCTTACCTGGATGTAGCCACCTAAGGACTTGCATTACAGGTAGCATCCCTGACTGCCCAAATCTATTAGATTCATGTAATCTCCTCTATATATTTATCTTGTACGCCTTTAATGGCATCACAATCTTGTATTATTGAACATACATAATGAGAGTAAGGTAACAAAGTGGACATAGGTTCGTTTTTATAGTTGAAGCCCTCTATATCTTGTGTATTTCTCCTCTTACTTGATTTATTTACACTTTTATACTTTATATGATTATTGGGAATGATATATGTATGATTTCTCGCATCATTAATGAGTGTTTCATATTCGGCTTCATTTTTTGAGCACTTGAAGCCTAATTTTTGGGAAAGGGAAAGTCTTTATTTGTAGTTAGGTAGTATAACTCACGCCCCCGGTACTTTGTGAACACAACCCATCAAGTTCCATCTTCCATTATTCCACCTCCTTAGCCAAATAAGCTTGGAAGTTATGCTCTGGAAACTCCTCGCTCGAAGGCTTAAAATTCTGGCTTCGAAAGTTAGCTAGGAGGTATGATACTGCTTGACTTTTGATGGCATTTGGAGAAAGGCACTTCAAATCGTATTTGAAAGTATTAGGAACCATTTAGCCGCTCGTCCTATCAAAATGGTTTTCACTAGAAAGTACTTGATGGGATTACATTTGGTAATGATATGCACAGTAAATGCGAGCAGGTAGTTCCTTAACTTACAGGACATAAGAACCAAGGACAAATAATGCATTTCCACATTTATATATCTGGATTACATCCTAGATATCACTTGGGATAAATAATGCACAAATCGTCCCTTCCCTTCTTTATCTTGGGCGAGCAAAGCCCCAATAGACCGCTCACTGGAAGTTAAGTATAAAATCAAAGGTTTACTCGCTTCTGGAGGAATTATAGTTGAAGTAGAAGCTAAAATCTCCTTAATTATCTCAAATGCTTTCTTCTGCTCATTCCCCATGCCTATTTCTCCTTATTTTTCATGAGAGGAAAGAAAGGGTGAGTGACTTCTACGAATGTTAATATAAACCTTCTCAAATAAGAAACTTTTCCTAAAAATCTTTCAAGTTGTCTCTGACTTTTTGGTGGCGACATTATCAAAATGGACTTTTGATTTTCAACATCAATTTGCAGGCCTTGCCTATTGATAAAAAAATCCAAGATATTTACCTACAGTAACCCCAAAGGCACATTTAGTGGGTTCATCCTCATCTTATACTTTCAGAAACGTTCAAATACTCTTCTAAGATCTTGAATATGCTTGCTTTCCTTTTTGGATTTCACCACTAGGTCATCCACATGGAATTCCAATATATCATGAAGCAGGTCGTGAAATATCGCCATCATAGTTCGTTGGTAAGTTGCTCCAACATTCTTTCAATCAAACAAAATAATTGTGTAGTGAAAGTTTCCTAGAAGGGTTCAAAAGGTTGTCTTCTCCACATCTTTTGGATCCATTTTAATCTAATTATATCTAACATATCCATCCATAAAACTATACTTTTTATGACTGGCCATGGCATCTATTAAATTATCAATGCTCGGCAAAGGAAATTAATCCTTTAGACAAGCCCGATTTAAATCTCTAAAATACACACATACTCAGATTTTTTTCTTTTTTGTCTTAGCAACGGGAATAATATTTGATAGCCACACACGGTGTTGAATGGGTTTGATGAACCCAGCTGCAAATAACTTATCCAAATCTGCCTTGATCTTTAGATCTAAATAAGCCTTATAAGTGCGTGTGGCCTGTCTCACTAGTAATATATTAAGAAAAATATTCAACTTACGAGAGCTCACCTCAGGATATATGCCCGACATCTTAGTGTACTTCTATGAAAATAAGTTTATAAATTCTTTTAGCAAGCTGACAATTTCTTCTCATTGGCTTAAAGATGGCCCTCTCATTGTTGCTTTCTTATCCTAAGTTCAATTTGTAAGCTCTTGAAGTTGCTCTCGGGGACTGTCTTGCATACACTTGGGTGCCTCCTCTAGTTCTTCAACATGATCCACTATGTAGGAGTCGTTAAACATAAAGAACGTAGACATCAGGTCAATGCTATAGTCCAAAAATACTGCTCATTCAAACCGTTATAAAAGGTAGATGACTTTGCCATTGGGCAAGATAACTTTCTTATAAGTCCGATAAGGTATTTCATCCTCTTTTGGCTTCCTTTTTTCTTCGCCTTTTTTTGTAGAGGTACTACTGGGGGACCTAACCTGTATAGCACAGACTTCTTAGCTTTACTTGCTTCTTGAAATGGTCGGGCCTCATATGTTTCCTTAATATACAAATTTATTCCTTTCTTCATCCAGTTCCGTATAAAATGTTGCATCAACTAAATGGGCCTCTTCCACTAAGAAGGGTCATTTTGTGGCCTTAATCACTATTTTCATCCCGTGAATGTTGGCCTTTGCACACTCATGGAATGTAAAAGGCATGATTCCATGAGTATGCATCCACACATAACCTATCAATAGTTGATAACTTATATTGGAATTAATGGCACGAAATTTGATGTGGAAAGTGAAATTTTCCAACTTTATCCCAACATTCACATATCCAAGTGATTGCATCCCCGTGCTATCAAAGCCTGGAATCACTAGAGGCACTGACATAATTTTCTCTTGAAAGATTCCCATCTCATAGAGCGTGCTTGGGAAACTAATCTCATTTACTATAGTTGTAATGTACAGAGGCCTGTTATGAAAGAAGGGTACATATTTATCCTCTTTTGAAAACACTAACTCTGAGGTGTACTTTTTAATGAGTCTTTTAATGGGTTCATGAAAATTAATGGATGTATTCCCTCGTTCTTGCACCGACTTGAGAATCTTCTTAGTGACTTCCAACTTGATTTCATATTCAACTCCAATTTCATCAAATAACCCTTGAATTTTAGGCTCTTCATGATAACAACGCATTCTTAATGGATTTCTTCCTCGTAAGTTTGGGCATTACATATATTTGACCTCATACGTTCCTCCTTCATCAAGAGCAAGGACCACACTGACACTGACTTCTTCAATTTCTAACTATTCATCCCGACCACTCTTGAAATTTGTGTTGGCCAAACCAAGCACCCACTCGTCACACGATTTATCATTTTTCAACCATTACTCAGACTCCATTATCTTGTCCCAATCATGCGCTATCATTATATTTGCAGAACCATATTGATGGGCTAGTAATGGGTTCTCATTGACATCCGTGGGAGGAATCTACAAGGTGTTATTTGAAGCTTGCTCATTTATTATCCTATGCAATTAATAATAATCTTTTGTAGAGTGTTGAAGTCTCTCGTACAACTCCTAAAATTTTGCATCTGCCTTCTCAGTAGCCATCGGTACTTGATCATTCGAGTGAGGAGGGTATGTCACCCTCTCACGCACTAACGTCTTATAATAATCCATAGCCTCCGTAACGCTACATGGAAGAGGCGGTAGAACATCACTTCCAAACTTTTTTTTTTGCAACATTATTCTAGGTCCTCGACAACCTTTTTTTTTCGTTTAAGGCTTCCTTCCACATAATTAACCATCTATTACCGAGGGACTTGGAATTTTCTTGGTGGTAGATCCACTTGAGTTCTCCAACCCCAGGGTTTTGTCTTGATAATCATGGCTATATTCCTCGTCACTAGAGTGAACTCCCTACAGGTGCCCTCGCGAGTTTCATTGATCAAGTGGACTTTGTACTCCTTAAGTAAACCTTCAACACAAATCTGCAGTAGCATTGCCTCTGTGGCCTCCTCACGGACATCCAACGATTTCCCCCTAAATACTTAATGTATGGCATTATCTCCTAGCCAGGTTTTCTCACTTCCTGGGCCAAATGATTTAGAGTAAACTTATCTTCAGCCACAAAGGTGTTTTATAAATATTGTTTGTGCATCTCTTCCCAAGTGGTTATGCTATTTGTCACTAAGTGGGAATACCATGAGTAGGCTTTGCCAGTGAGAATCTTAGAGAACTCCTCAAGTTCAAGTCCTTATGGTTGCAGTGCACACCAATGTATTCTATAAATCTCTTGATATTCTATCTAGTTCGCCCTTTCCATTGAACTTTATGAATTTTAACAGAACATACCCCTCAGGGTACGTCTTCTCATTGATGCTATCTGGATTAGTTTTTTTTAACTCCTCATACATGAGAGGTGCTTATTACTGGAGTGAAAAGATACTCTTTACCTCCTCTATTATAATTGCCTTAGAAATTAATTCCTCCATCTCTATTTTCTTTACAGCTGGTGAGCTCACGGGGTTTGGGGTTTGCTTAACCACCACCTTCCTTATCGGTGCCATCTCTGCTGCCCCCTGTCCTCTAGTATGAGCCACTGCTGGCGTAGTATAAAATTAGCCTTGACTTTCCAAATATACATTATGTTGCCTTATAAAATCAAAAAAAGAAACATAAGAGATTCATCCCATTCAACTGTGGAGAAGGTGAGTTTCTCGGCTGGACCACAAAAGGGTTAAGGCCTCTCACTCCGGTAACCACGACATCTTCACTAGTGGTTTGGTCGATTTGAAATCCATTTCCTCTCGGAGTGTCTTTAAAGACCAGTTTCTTTGAAGCATTGTAACCTTCTCTTTCCATGGTAATAAGAATACCTCCCAGTGAAGTCGCCAAATGTAAGAGGGTAGTGTTACCAGGGTTTGTGAATAAGTGTAAATGGGTGAGGTGTGACCCGCTCCAATGTTAAATATCTTCAAGGTAAATATATTTTAAGAACAAATTAGGGACCAAAATATAACCTTTCTATACAATAATGATGCTTCTGGTTACAATAATGATCAGACAATGATTTAACACAACTTTTTCCAATAATAAAGAAAGGAATGAACCACGTGAGAGCAGTGATTCTCCGAGAGTGAAGACATAAGTACTTCAATATACAGGAGAGAACGGGGAGAGAATATATGTGGGAATTTATGTAGAGTAACTGTGCTAATGAAAATATGAAGATTGATTGCGACTGTGCCCCAAGTGCTCTATTTATAGTAAAACGTTAAGGCTGACAAGGCACATACGTGATAAAGGGATAGTCCCATGTGATAGATATTTGAAAATACTTTTGTCCTTATTACTATTTGTCACTGTCTACCACGTTATATCTGTTGTGGAGTGACACCTTGTTTAATAGTGGATATAATGTAAAGTTATCGGCCATAATGCCAAAAAGTACTATTTTGCCCGTTTGTAAACGGTTTCTTGGTGAGCAATTTTGGAAACTTATGAGTGAAATTGAGGGTCACTCTCCATTGTCCTTGTTAAAATTTCTTACGAGCAATTCACTGACTACTCTCTAATTAGTATCCGTGGACTCAATAATGCGAGTGAGTGCGAATGACCTCTTGGGTCCCTCACTTCATTATTCTCTCTTTCCTAAGCTATTTAAGTGATTGAGCTTTAGGGTTCTTAACAAGACTTACCTCTAACCCTCTAAAATAAAACTCTCAATAGGTCCCAAACTCTCCATCTGCTCGAGCCCTTCTTTCTTAAGCATGGCTTCCTTTGAAGTAAACTTGTGTAAAAAGAACAAGACTAAGTGTTAGTAAATAAGGTTCTAAAATACATACTTCTATGCTACTTGAGTAACTGCTCACAACTTTACTTTACTAGGAAGGTAGTTTTTCTAGTGTGCTTGCTCCTTTTTAAGGGCTCTGTGACTTAGGATTGCTCGTAAGGCCTTTTTATTACTCGCATAAATATCTAGTAACTTGGGTTTACTCATGCATCCACCTTGTTGGTCACTGCTTGCATGACTTACTGGTGACTTGGACTTACTCGTCCAATAAGTTTTGTTAGTCAATACTCGTGTGACTCACTGGTGGCTTGGACTTTCTCGTCCAATAAGTTTGGTTCGTTACTTATCGTGTGACTTGCTAGAGATTTGGACTTGCTCATCTAACATTCTTTGTTGATAACTATTCATATAACGCTTTAGTGGCTATAGGGTTACTTGCGCATCCCATTTGACTGGGCACTGCTCCTAAAAACTCTTGTTTAATTGGAGGGTTATTTGCATACGCTTATACAATATAAATGTTAATCAATTAAACTTAATAGGACTTATGAAGAGTTGGGTTTGACCTGATCACAAAAGATCAGAATTTTGATTCTAGTTCAATTGAACTGTTCACAATCTTAGATAGGGATTTGACATCATATCGATAAAGCTGCAAGTACGATAATATTAGTTTATCTTGACTACTGGAACCTATTTGATGGTTTAGGTACTTGTTTGATAGTTTAAAAGAGTATCATTCTGGTATATCATGAATGTGTTTATCGGGACAATGGTAAGATTCAAGTTTAGGTACTCACTAGATTAGACTTGCATAATCTCACATAATTTATAAAAGGTGCATAGATTCATAATCCCGAGGATTATGAGGATTGTAATGTGCATACAATTTTGCTTTGATTGTTACGGGTGTGGTGCAATTTATTAGATCCAAATCTCCGTAAGTTAGGGAATTATTGTATGTACATGGCCAAGATCATATTTTGAAGGATTTTGCGTTTGGGAGATATCTTGGATTGTGATACCCCTTTAATAAACACATATGTATTGATTCTACTAGTAAACCTGATTAGTGGATTATTTATAATCTATTAGATTATCAAATAAGTTATGTTTGAGATAAAGGAATGAATAAGATATTGGTGGAAATAAATTAGTGGCATATTGAATTTCATCAAGAGGGTATTTTGTGATTTACGTGGGGAATCACATTATGTGCTATCTAACTTTGCAAACAAAGACCTCGTTATTTGAGTAATTATGAAATCATTAAATTATAGTGCAATTGTAATTATTTATTAGAATTAATTATAATTAAATTTGAAAGAAAATATATTACACGAAGTAATATGGAATTTTATATTTTCGATTAAAAGATAATTTAATTATTGGTCTTAGGTCCCTAGTATAGTCCAATACCTAAGAAAAAGGCCCAAACTCTAATTATTGTATATATTGGTCTTAGGTCCCTAGTATAGTCGAATACCCTAATTAGCCCAAGTCCACTTTGTGTACTTATATATATGGGTATAGGGTAGGGTTCTAAGCATTATAACACATCATAAGGGTTAGAGAGAGATGGAAAAAATTACTATTCACATTTTTGTGAAGATGTGAGGAGAGAAAAATAGATTTATCTCATATTTCACCAAGTTTTCATCTCTAGGAGTGCCCACATATGCATACTTTGGGGGGATCATATATTAGAAGATTAAAGGCTTTTGGGGAGTTCTGACAAGATTTTGGAGGGTAAGGAAAAATAACCTTTTCATCATGAACAAACCATATTTCTCCTCGTTCGGATCATCTAAAATATCCTCAAAGTTATTTCGATATGTACCATAAGTTTATGCTTAAAACCTAGTTTTGTTTTTTCTTTTTTGAAAGTGCGGAAGCCCCCAATTTTTAAATTCAAATATAATGAAATGGTTCAAATTTTAATTTTCCAAAAGTTATTTAAAATTTTCTTTTCTTAAAGAGAACAAACCAACTTATGAAAAAGATAAAACTAAACTAAAAGTGAAATTAAAACTACACACACAATTTTCATTTTGACTTAAAGACACATTAATCCAATTTAAGTTAAACTTGCATGTTATCAAGATAAAGTAATTTTGCACTTGAATTAAATTGAGCATATCCAAACATTAAATTTGCACCAAATTAAATAGATTGTGATTTTGAACTAATTTTATCTTTTAGTCCTAAGCATGCATCTAGGTGATATAGCAAGATAAAATAAATCTCAATCGCCCTACGGCAGATGTACGAGGAAAACCCAAATGAGAAAAACCTCGGACGACCCTAGCCTTAAGTACACTAAGTACAATTTTAGAATTACAAGACAGATGACTTACTTCCTCG
Source organism: Sambucus nigra (assembly GCA_949130495.1). NCBI lineage: Eukaryota > Viridiplantae > Streptophyta > Magnoliopsida > Dipsacales > Adoxaceae > Sambucus > Sambucus nigra. Next base: position 205,866,584 of record OX422223.1, read on the forward strand.
ACTCGACTCCCTTCAAACCTTGACGCGTCTTCTTGTAAACACCTCCGCCTAGTCGACAACCCCGAAACTCCACCGGAATCTTGGAATCCGCCAATGAGACTTTTGGACAACCGTCAACCCTTAATGAAGCCTTTCTTCGAGTGGGAATGTCACATCAAACAAAGCTCTTCTCCTTTATGAGTTGAAAAGAAAACTCAAACTCTCTTCTTCAATTGTGTAGAGAAAATTGGTGTCAAACACTCCAAGCAATATATATATATATATATATATATATGTTGAAACTTGGAAATAGACAAACATATGGGCGTATATGTGTTTTGAAAGGAATTTACTCCATAAAACTTAACACAAAAAAAAAGAACTTTTCTTCAAAGTATTTTGCTCTAATGACTCTTGAAAATGTGAAAAAGTTGTCTTCAAAAAGTTAGTTCCCGCACTTAAGAAGTATGTCAAAAAGGAAGTGGAGCAAAGTAGTGAAAAAGTGGAAAAAAATGGCTTAAAACTGTTCCCGCTATTTTTTCGTTAGAAATCTCGTTCGAACGAGACTTCTAATGAAGAGACAGAACGAAAAAAAAATTCTCGTTTGAAAACTGGTTCGAACGACTTCTCATTCGAACGAGGTCATTCGAACGACCTATCTAACGAGATCTTAGGCCATGGTTCTAGATAATTTCGATACGAACGCGTGGCCGCTAGTTTCGTATTTTTGTGATTTTTTTTGGATTTGATATGATTTTTCTACTGAAAGGTGTCCGAGAACAAAATATTTAGAACTATGTATTCAAAAAAAATTTAACAAAAAAATACTAACACCCAAAATAAATTTCTAAAATACACCCAATAAATAATGTTCCAAGCTCCTATATATATATATATATATATATATATATTAAAATGCATTCATACCTTAGGAGCAATGGAACCATGTTGATAACGTAGAAACGAGGCACAACACACACGACATTTGATGAAGCTATTATATCTTGGCCGCTACATCTTCAACAAACACGTCATAGGCTTGAATGGATAAACTTGAACTCTATCCTATGACTCAAATGTTTTTGTCCAAAATTGAGCTAAAACTACAAAGGACTCAATTGGAAATTTGTGTCCTTACAAATCTCCCCCTTTGGCTATTCCGGAACAAAAACCAAACAAAAATCCTAAAGGGCCGTCAAGCTCTACTAAACTAAAAAATATCCCATCCAAAATAAAAATACAATGCTTGACTCAAACAACCCAAGGATCAATATCTTTGCCCGATGATGAACATTGCCATTTAGAATAATTCCTGCACACTTAAGCAAACTATCAAACGCATAGGGAATTTCAATATATTAAATACAAAAATAAATACTCCCCCTAAATTAATTCTCCCCTTTTATCAAACAAATGCCCTACTTAGAAAGACGTCTCCCCCTAAGATAAATCTCCCTAAACTAAGATACGATAGGTTTAGATAACATTTATCCCCCTATCATTCTCCCCCTTTTTGTTCAGGAATAGACAAAGTCTAAAGAATCAAAAATTAACTTATCTCCCCCTATTAAAGCATATACACCCCTTAAACTAAACAAGGGATAAATAAAATGGGATAACAAGATAAACATGCATTAGTGCATAAAGTGATGAGAACATTAAAGCACATAGGCAACTAAAATTCAACTAATCCAACAAATAACATCGGATACCAACTAGGATGCAATAAAATGATACCAATATAATATATAAAGTATTAAGCATGTGATATCAATAAAGAATGCAACAAGATGGATACCAATTATGAATTAAAGCATAGATGGACTAGAAAAGCAAGTAAAAGACCAAAAACAAACACAATATCATATATATGTATACACAATATATTCAAACTAAGCATAAGTACACACATATAGATATAAACACCAAAATGACACAAAACACAATAAGTTTTTCACACTCGTATGGAAAAAATGTGTCATATGGAAACGGAAGTGTTGGGGTGTGAACTAGAAACAATTAAATTTAGACCCAATAACTTAAAACATGTTCACGGAGTTCTCAATTGATTGCAAACTTCATCACATTTGAATATAACCTCATGTGACAATATAGATTGAACTCAATGAACAAACATACACAATGCAGACAAGCTTAGACTTTTGATGATTCGACAAACCAATAGAGTCATGACATTGAAAACGAACTAGGATAAACGAACATTGTGCAAACCGTTGATATATCATCCAAACTCCCTCAATAAGCATATATATTATTTTTTTGAATGAATAAATCAACTAAACATAGGCCTTGGCAATTATTTTTCTTTTTAATGCCATATTTTCTATAAGGCCTTTGGACCACATATTTCTTTTAGGTCCAAACAAACGGTGGCTTACTATTTGCAAAGGATAATAAATCCTTTCGGAGCCCTTCCCCGTGCACATTTATATATCACATTTTTTTATATCTCACAAATCTCACGTGCAACGGATTTTGACATGCACTAGTCGTCCTAGGTCACATAACATGTAGATGACAAGATTGGTAGGAGAATACCTCACAAAGCTCAAATATACATATGAAGTTAAAATTTCAAATGAGCTCGTGCATGTGTGAATTGAGGCATATAAAAATAGAATCCATTTAAATCAACACAAAATCCAACTACTCCATGTAAGCATGGTAAAGAACATAATAAGGATTGACAATCTAAACCAAAAATTCTAGCCACATGGGAGCGTAAAAGATGGGATTCAAACACAAGTATATGCCACATGAAGTGTGTCAAACTAAAATACACACATAATAAAAATCTTTTTGAGTTTTTAAATTTTTTAACCAAATATAAAAAATATATACTCAAAAGACACACAAAAATCATTTGTATTTTTCATTAATCTGAAATTGCTAAAAAGATAAAATGCAAATGATTAACAAAAATCTTTTTGTATTTTTCATTTAATGCAAACAAAAATGAAAGAAGTATAATACAAAAGATAAACAAAAATCATTATTCTAGCATGTGTTTAAGTATGGAGCATAGGCTAGAAAATGACTAAAACAAGCACACAATTAGCATGGGTGATATAGCATGAAGCACAAAAGCTAAAGTATGCAAATAAAACTGACACATTCAACCTTTTGATTTTGCAAGGGAGGAAGCATGTGAAAGTAAATGAGAATAAAAAATCATATCTTGTAAAGCTACCAAGTCGGATTTCCTAACCCAAACTAATGACGAATGACTATCTCGGGGTGTAGTAATCTTGGCTACCTCAATTGCCTTACGTTAGGATTTTCTAGGAACTCGTGTAAGATCAAAACAAAATTTCCTAAGATGACCTTTTCGACCACAATGTGCACAAGTAAAAACACGTCGAAAATTGGTACCTAAGGATTGATCTCTAAAGGCTTTCCTAGGTGATTCTCCTAAAACATGATTTTTGGATTTATGAGTAGATTTATTACAAGTATCGAAGCCTAAACCACAAGTGTCATTTTTAATTTGGACCGTTCCTAATATTTTATCTAATTTCTCCGAACGACACTCCAAATCAAATTTGACTTTACTAGAGTCTTTTAATTTATTTTGTAATTCTAAAATGTTAGACTCTAATAAAATATTGTGCTCTTCAAATGCGCGAAGCTCCTTTTTCAAGGATTCCATTAAACCTTTAAGGCTATCTCTCTCGCCTTCTAAATATTCAATCTTCTCACGAAGAGCTCTATCACGTGCCCTAAGGTCTTCAACTAACGCACTATCATCAACTACTTTGACACGCTCTTTTAAAATTGCTTCTAACTTCAAATTAGCTCTTTTTAATTTAATAAATTCTTCATAAAGTTCTTGAAAAGCATTTTGAAGTTCACTCACATCAACCTCATTCTCACTTCCACTCTCTCTTTCTTCTTCACTTTCACTACCATAAAAATAAGGGAATCATTAACTTTGACCTTGGAAGTGTCACGTGTTAAAATTTTATCAATAGAAGATTGCTCACTATCACTCACATGACAAGCCATAAAAGCCACAAAGTTGGGCTCGGTGGGGGAATCGGGTCCCTCTTCCGTATCACTGTCACTAAGGGTTGCGTTATATGAAATAGGTTGATTACCCTCTCTCCTTAGTTTAGTGGGGCACTCAAAAGTCCTATGTCCATAACCCTCACAACCAAAACACCTATTTGACTCGTCCTATTTAAATTTTCTTTAGGAATTTTAGGGATCTTTTCGGCTTTGTCATTCTTAGAAGCTTCAAATTTCTTAAAATCATTTTTAAATTTATCTTTGTTAAATTTAAGAAATTTTTGAAATTTCCTAGAAAACAAGGCCATATCTTCAGAGTCACTATCATTCTCGCTCTCTACTACTTGTTTTTCCTCTTTCGGGCTTTTAAAGCAACACCCTTTTCTATTTTCTTTTCAGTTTTAGAGGGGAACATGTCTAGTTCATAGGTTTGTAAATCACCTACGAGCTCTTCTAATTTCGTAGAGTCTAAAGTTGGTAGAGAATTTAAAATGGTCACTTTTGGAATAAATCTATTGGGTAGGGACCTTAAAATTTTCTTTACAACTCGGTTGTTTAGTATTTTCTCTCCCAAATTAAACGATGAATTAATAATATCGGAAAGTCTAGAATAAAATTCAACAAATGTTTCTTTTTCGTTCATTTTGATGGTTTCAAATTGAGTGGTGAGGTTTTGGAGTTTTGAAGCTTTAACGACACTAGTACCTTCATGAGGGAGTTGTAAAATATCCCAAGATTCTTTAGCGGTTTCACACGTCATAATGCGTCAGAATTCATCCGGTGTGACCGCGCTAAACAAGGCATTTAAACCACGAGAATTAAAATTTGAAAGTTTAAATTCATTCTCACTCCATCTATCGACGGGTTTGGGAACACGTTCATTGTCTACTAAATGTGTAGGTGGGGACCACCCGTTAACGACAGACAACCAAACTCTCTCGTCGATAGATTTTAGTGCCGATTTCATTCGCGCTTTCCAATACGTGTAGTTAGAACCATCGAAAATAGGAAATTTAGAAAATGGGGAAAATTCCATTTTAGCTAAAAATATTTAAAGGATCTTAACGAAGTAATTTATCGTTTTTGGCTCTGATACCAATTTGAAAGTGCGAAATCCCCCAATTTTTAAATTCAAATATAATGAAATGGTTCAAATTTTAATTTTCCAAAAGTAAATTAAAATTTTCTTTTCTTAAAAAGAACAAACCAACTTATGAAAAAAATAAAACTAAACTAAAAGTGAAATTAAAACTACACACACAATTTTCATTTTGACTTAAACACACATTAATCCAATTTAAGTTAAACTTGCATGTTATCAAGATAAAGTAATTTTGCACTTGAATTAAATTGAACATACCCAAACATTAAATTTGCACCAAATTAAATAGATTGTGATTTTGAACTAATTTTATCTTTTTGTCCTAAGCATGCATCTAGGTGATATAGCAAGATAAAATAAATCTCAATCGCCCTATGCCGGATGTACGAGGAAAATCCAAATGGAAAAAATCTCGGACGGCCCTAGCCTTAAGTCCACTAAGTACGATTTTACAATTACAAGACAAATGACTTACTTCCTCGACTCGACTCCCTTCAAGCCTTGACGCGTCTTCTTATAAACACCTCCGCCTAGTCGACAACCCTGAAACTCCGCCGGAATCTTGGAATCCACCAATGAGACTTTTAGACAACCGTCAACCCTCAATGAAGCCTTTCTTCAAGTGGGAATGTCACATCAAACAAAGCTCTCCTCCTTATGAGTTGAAAAGAAAACTCAAACTCTCTTCTTCAATGGTGTAGAGAAAATCGGTGCCAAACACTCCAATCAATATATATATGCTGAAACTTGGATATAGACAAACATATGGGTGTATATGTGTTTTGAAAGGAATTTACTCCATAAAACTTAACACAAAAAAGGAACTTTTTCTTCAAAGTATTTCGCTCTAATGACTCTTGGAAATGTGAAAAAGTTGTCTTCAAAAAGTTAGTTCCCGCACTTAAGAAGTATGCCAAAAAGGAAGTGGAGCAAAGTAGTGGGAAAGTGGAAAAAACTGGCTTAAAACTGTTTCCGCTATTTTTTCGTTAGAAATCTCGTTCGAACGAGACTTCTAACAAAGAGACATAACGAAAAAAAATTCTCTTTTGAAAACTGGTTTGAACTACTTCTCATTCGAATGAGGTCGTTCGAATGACCTAGCTAATGAGATCTTAGGCCATAGTCTAGATAATTTCGATACGACCGCGTGGCCACTAGTTTCGTATTTTTCTGATTTTTTTTGGATTTGATATGATTTTTCTACTGAAAGGTGTCCAAGAACATAATATTTAGAACTATGAATTTAAAAAAAATTTAACAAAAAAATACTAACACCTAAAATAAATTTCTAAAATACACCCAATAAATAATGTTCCAACCTCCTATATATATATATTAAAATGCATTCATACCTTAGGAGCAATGGAACCATGTTGATGACGTAGAAATGAGGCACAACACACACGACATTTGATGAAGCTTTAATATCTTGGTTGTTACGTCTTCAACAAACATGTCATAAGCTTGAATGGATAAATTTGAACTCTATCCCATGACTCAATTGGAAATTTGTGTCCTTACATTTTTCATGCATGGTCATTCAAAGTTTCTGGGCAATAAAATTTTTCATAATATCAATACCCAATAGAAATTCTAATAGTAAAAATCCAAATGACTGATCACACATAAGATTCAGGGCTATTTAGAAACTTTTGTTAACTAATTTTTTACCCATTCCCATTTTCAAGCATAATAAATAACTAAGATAGAAACTGAAGGGATTATGAGTCATATTACACCTTTGAAGAATCTCATGTAATTATAAGTTCTTATCACTCACTGATCATGGACCAAATAAGGACTAGTACCTCGAGGAAGAGGATAATGTGGAAGGATGCAGTCCTACTATATCTTAACAACCTAAGAGATAAGGTTGATTATAAAGGTTCATCGCGTTAGGAAAACTCAAGGCAGTAATTAGTTAGGAATATTGTATCTATAAAGAAAAGAATCCTTATGTGAAAAAAGGGATATATCATAAACTTATACCAACGTCTTGGACTCTCAGCTATCATCCCCTAGAACTCCAAGTTGTCATTTCCCATGACTAATAAAATCTTGCATTCCTCCCTTCCCCGTGGACATAAGTAGGTTGACCTACTGAACCACATATATCAACATTTCATTCATAATTATGGGTCGAGTTGGCATTTAACATTATTTTAGGGTTGAATCCCCCTACAATTTGACACCATCTATGGAAAATTTCTAAGTCCCACGACTTGAGAATACCGACATTATGCCATAATGAGTGCACATCAATCCTATCATTCCCAGGCAGGAAATCATGCACGATTTGAAGTCTGAATAGTAAAGAGGGAACAAACTTCTTCAACATATCCTCCATTTCCTAGTAACGCTAGATCATATGGATGTACTCCTCGAAGATCCATAACACTCATTCCACAGAGCCTCTCACGAGGAACACCATATCAAATCCCGTTAACCTCTATAAGGAATGTTAAACTAGCATGATGAGGAAATATCCAGATTAAAGAAATAATTTCGTGAATAGTTTGAATACGTGGTTCTCAATTCCACGACCTTGAATGCCCAAGAAGGAATATTCGATCGTCTAGGGCTCCTCCTCTCAATCACAAATCCACGGCATCTAGATCCCAAAGTTCGTGAATCTCACACCTTAATCATACTCTTCCAGGGCACTTCTCTATCTATAGATCATTCAACCGAGGTGGGTGATCCGTTCGACTGATTGAATTTCACTATAGAACCAGCACTGCTAAAACCTCACCTCCCAAGAAGAGAGTTGGTTTAACGACCTGTGGAAGTTACTCAAGAAGGATTATGGGGTTCCTTTAACCATATCACAGTGCACTCACTGGAGGATCTTGCCAAAATGGCACTTGGTCACGAGTAGGCATCCCCTTCACTATCGATATAGAGAAATTAGATCACCCAAAGAAGTTTTTGTTCCAAAGATCATATCATTCAATGGAATGACCTATCTAGACTATCATATCTATCATTACAAATAGTCTATGCCCCAATTGAGCCATCACGATGCCCTTATGTTCCATATTTTCCTATCTAATCTAGGTAAAATTTGACTTAGGTGGTTTAAGAAGCTAGACCATAGGTCAATCTCTTACTTTAGGTAATTAGTTGAGCATTTCACTATTCATTTTATCACAATCATTAAAGACATTAAGGAGGTGGACTCCCTAATTGCCCTCGAGAGGATTAAGGAGAGTCCTTCAGAATTTTTTCTCAAAGGTATTGGGAGATATTTAATGAAATTTTCAATTGTAACCAGAAATTGGTAATTTCTTCTTTTAAATTCGATCTTGTTAGGTTTGATGATATTTATTAGTATCTCACCAAGAAGCGAGTGTTGCACATAGACAATCTTATGCCTCATGTCGAAAATATGCAGAAGTGAAAGACGAGCTCATTAATGCAGATAACTAGTCTGATCATTCATCTAAACCATTAAAGAAGAATGACATGAAGAATGGGGAAAAGGAGGATCCCATCCTACCTATGCCAAAAAAGAGGAAAAGTATATGGTTACAAGGGCAAATGAAGATGTTGGCCAATGAGAATGCCAAACAGGATGTGGATACCTTTTCAAGGATACTGTTTATAAGATCCTTGCTCATATAATGGATAAGCCTTACTGCAAAAAGCCTCGTAAGACAACACACATTCCTAATGAGAGGGACACTAAACTATAGTGCACCTATCATTAAGATCATGCCTACGATAATGAATTCTAAGATATTCAAATATCATCTAAAGGATCATTTCCAAGCCGTCCATCTCAAGGAGTAAATTGACATGAATAAGACACGGTCATCAATTGAGCTAGTTCCATTAAAAAGAAGGATTGGGAATAAGCTTCGAGAAAGAGTCAGAATCGCCTTTGGTGTTTAGGAATCCTTTCAGGGGGAAATATTCAAATCGGTCCTCAGTAATCTGGATAAAAAATAAATTAAATTGAATAAAGTAACAATGTTCTCTAATAAAGATCTAATTGACATCAACTTCCCCCCATAAATATGCAATGGTTCTCACTCTAAGAATGGAAAATTATGATGTGAAGAGGATATCGGCCCATTATAGGAGTTCTATAAAGATCAATTATGTCAAACTTCTTTACATGATGGGGTGCAATATCCATGATATAGATGCTAAAGTTGGTCCTCAAATAAGTTGTAGTGGTAATGTGGGAATGCCACCGAGGAAGATTAAAATTCTAATAAAAGTTGGTCCAGTGAATTGAAAGATCAAGTTTCACGTTATCGAAGCATAGTCACCATACAATGAATTTTGGGAAGGGGATGGATTCATACCATGAGAGTTGTGCCTTCCTCACTACATCAAAAAATAGAAGTTTGTGATCGATCAGGATATCATCAAATTTAGGGGAAATGAGGTTTCAATGCGTAGTTATTTTGTCACCTTTATCATACGTAAGCAAGACTAACCCAAGAAGAGTCGGGATGATGATAACTCAAAGGAAGACCAACCTAAATAGAAACCAAATGGAACTCTTCTGAGGGGGGAAGAGACTAGGATAACCCTCGTCAATTGATTAATGGAGGAACTCAACGTTCCTCTAGACTCGTCATAGTTAGAGATGATTTTTCTAATTAGATCCGAGCTTCCAAAGAATGAGTCATAATAACTCATTCTCTTCCTTATGTTGAATGTTGACGTCTTCACTTGGAAGCCTTATGATCTATTAGGTATTGACCCAAGGGTTGTCTACCACATACTGCACGTGGTTCCTATATGTCAGTCTATTATTCAAAAGCCTAAAAAATCATCTCCAAGGAATATTAAGGCAATTGAGTATGAAGTTGAGAAACTACTTCACGCCAACTCCATCAAATAAGTTCAATTCCTATATTGTATTTCCACCATAGTCGTGGTAAAAAATAATAGTGAAAAGTGGATTATCTATTTTGATTTTATAGATTCCAACAAGTCTTTACCAAAAGACAATTTTCCTCTCCCTAGGACTGACCAACTCATCAATTCCACTCTAGGCCATTAATGTAATAGTTTCATGGATGCCTACTCATGTTATCACTAGATACTATTGTTCAGGACCAACTTGGAGAAGACCTCATTCATTAATACCTTGCGATTCTATTATTGTAGAGTTATTTCATTCAACCTTAAGAATATTGGGGCAACATACTAGCATCTTGTGACCAAGATGTTGAGAAATAGACCGGATTAACCATCGAATTTTAAATTGGCAATATGCTCATCAAGATAAAACATACGACCAATCCGATTAAGGATCTCTCCAACACTTTCAAGATTTTAAGGAATCAGAAAATGAAGTTAAGTGCCTCCAAATGTGCTTTAAGGGTTAGATTAGGAAAATTCTTAGGATATCTCGTGACTCATAGAGGTATAAAAGCCAACCCGAACACATTAAAACTTTGGAAGCGATAAAAAAGGTGACCACATTAAGAGGCGTTCAAGTGCTTACTAGGATATTGCTATCCCTCAACTGATTCATATACAGATCGATCGACAATTGTCTACCTTTATTTTAGTATTTATATGAGGTAAACATGACAATTTGGACATAAGAGTGCGATGAAGATCAGGATAAAATCAAATGGTATTTGGGGTATCCCCCTTGTTATCAAGGTTGATTACTGGTAAGAAGCTCCACTCATACCTAGTTGTTTCACAGCATGTAATCAATGGTGCATTGTTCCAATCAGATAGTAGGTAAAAACAGTTGATGTACTACGTCATCCACACTCTCCTTAATTCTTATGGGAGATACACACTGAAGGGACTATAAGTCGGACCACGTGGTATGACACGTGGCAATTAGGGGCTGTGACTATCAATTCTTTCGAGGATGATGAAGCAGCTAAAGGCGAATCAATATAGATAATAGTAAATGTAACACCAGTCCCACGACTTTGAAAATACCCACGATTTGGTAACTTGGTAGGACCCAATTGGGCTTTAGACCTTGTATGATGGACCTTGGATCAGATTTGTGTAACTTTATGGGCTTCATGCTTGTCGAATTGGAGTTTTTATGGCCTAAAGTTTATATAATGGAAAAAAACGTTATCCGAACGAGCTTTGAATGAACATCTAACAACTTGAAAATGGTCGATTTTCATCGCTATCTGAAATCTCGTTGGATGCGCACATTCGAACGGGGTACCCTACGATTTTGGCTCATTGGATCTCTCATTTAAACGAGAGGGGTTCTTTTTCGAACAAGGCCCAATGTCGTTTGAATGGTCGGAAAAAATTTAATTTTTTTTGCACATTTTAATGTGTTGTCATGATGTGGAACGTCAGATTGGATGACGTGTCGTGCTCTCAGTGGATCAGATCAAAACGTGGGACAATAGAATTAATTGTCCTTTGGTTAAAGTGTTAAATTAATGGGCATTTGGGGAATTTAAACCTTAGGGTTTTGGAAGTATTAAATGTGAGTTTGGCTTATTGGGAAAAATCCAAATCAGATTTTTCCTCTCTCTCTCTAGCTCTTGGAGATACTCCTCCACCACCACCCAAACACTGCCAATCCTGCACCTTAAAACCACCATAGATTAATCATATGTTACCACATTTAAGCCTTATAAACCCATTTACACCATTGTTGGTAAAAGCTACGAAATTGGGAGATATTGTTGGGGTATTTTAAAGAAGAAATATAGAAGATTAATGGGGTTTGAAGGGGGTTTATTAGATCTTTCATGGTGGCAAAGCTTGGTGGATCTAGGCAAACTCTTTAAGGCCACTTTAGGAGGTGGTAGGTTGCCATCTTCTTTTACATTCATCCTACCATTATTTGATCTTCTTGAGGTGGGAAAACTCAATTCTTAGCTTGAAACTCTATTTTTCCATAGTATTGGTCTTGCAATTGATTTTGTATGAGTAGGATGCATATATGGTTTAAAGAATGTATTTATCATAGTTTTGTGTAAATGGATTAAAAGGGATTTCAAGAGTGTTGAGTAAATGATGCATTTCGAGAAAACTTGGTGTTAAAAATTTTATGGAATAAAATGTTTGAAAGTAATATTTATCTTGTTAAAGATATTTTATGAACAAATGTTTTAATACTTGGAATTTAAAATAAGTATTTTCTAACGAGGTGCTTATGTGTGTTGAAAGGTGATTTTCAAGGAAAACACCGAGGTAAATTTGGTATGAGTAAAAAGGGTAATTTCGATGAAAGTGTAAGGACATTTTTCTCATGTCCGAAATGTTTCATTTATTTATGTCGTACGCCGCTACATTTGGCACGTCACCTCACGATCTCACATGACGGCCTCCATCCGAATTCCGGGAATCAAGCATGCATTATATCCACTAATATGTCCCTCATCTGCATCAACGACTTCACGTTCCTTGATTGTAGGCTCGTAATGCAAGTGGAACGCAAGAGAAGTCAAATCAGTGAAACAAGGCATGATAGGGATGTTCAAGGGCAAATTGGTAATTTTACAGCCACCGTCCGGAGGACCAGTCAACTAGAAAGTTGAAGAGCTTACCGCATCAAAGATACTGGAAGAAACGGCACCTCAATCCGAGCTACGGTGAATAAGTTATGGCCCGTTGAAAATGGAGATATGTTCATTGAAAATTCTGGGAATTTTTCTAAGTGTTTAAGCACCTGTTCCCAGCACACTTTCCCGAACCCAGCTTGGAACCGGTTCGGGGGGGCGAACCGGTTCGCAGGGGTACCCGAACCAGTTCGGGGTACCTATACGCTGGATAGAATTTCAGCAGTTTAAAATCGTGTGTCTCTTCATGTATTTCCCTATAAATACCAACTTCGGGAGAGTTTTTTTGCAAGACTTTGGAAGACGTTTTTTAGAGTCCAAATACCTCTAGTCTTCATATTTTTTGAGTCCCAAGACTCATGTTTTGATTCACACGTCCTTGCCAATCCTTTGTGAATCTTTTTGGTAACCCAAGAACACAACCTTGTGTTTGTTCAAACCTTTGTGGAGAGATCTTTGCAACCGAGGGCTGCGTGTCATTGCTGAGGGAGTCTCTACAAAGTTTCATGGCTGCGTGTCATTGAGGAGTGCTGCGGTTCTTCCTTTGTTGATTGGACTGAGGTTCATGTGGGTTCACTGCGTGTGGATTCATTGCTGCCCTCCTGGAAAGGGATATTTCCAGCCGCCGACTACAGAATCCGATACTCGAGGGTAATTCTTAGTCACTGTATTTTCATTGTAATCTGATTATAAGCCGTTTTCTTACAAATTATAGTGAAAATAAAAGGTTTTGCCCCTTTGGAGGATTTTTCCTGAAATTGTTTGTTTTTATCATGCATACTATATTTTATTTGATAAATCATCTAGATGCATGTCTTAGGGTTTAACTAAAATTTGGGATTAATTAAAATTGGTTTTTATTTGAGAAGTCGCAATATTTCCGCTGTAGCTACTCTCACAGAAAGAAATGCTATTCCTTAAACAAAGGGAATTTGTTTAAAGTATTTAACCGGGTGTGTTAAATCAAGAAATAAATGTCAAGTCAAGTAAAAAGAGGTTACAAGATTAAGTCAAATTAATCATAATAAGTAGTGTTTTTGGAATAAAAACAATTTCTTGTATTAAAGTGTATATATATAGGTATGGATATGTATGAGATAGTTGCAAGTGCACGTAGACATAACGTGCTAGAGTCTCTTTTCTGTCACTCGATTCTTTGTTGCATTATTGTATTTTCCCACTGTGGTTTTTGACTCATTCTCTCGTCTTTGTTATGGAAGGTTGGGTGCAGTTCCACATTTTAAGAGCATTATACAGTTAAACATCCTTTTTATTTTACATTAATAGCTGTGTATGCTTAGATTCCGGGGATGCTTAGACTGACATAAATTGGAATCGCATGCTAAATAAGTGAAACACTAGCTAAAAAAAATGGACTAGTAACATTATTTAGGCTGTCTCATCGCACTTCACACCTAACGCTCGGGACGGATCGGGTCGACCATGGCTAACCCATAAATTTGGGTCGGGGTGTTACAAATGGTATTAGAGCTCTAGGTTCAAGGTTCCTTTCGAGAGTGATGTCATGAGGTCAGTGTGCATCTTTAACGTCGGTGTTGGTTTTGGGTCGATCACTCTAGATTGGTGACAGTTTTAGTTCGTGTTGTCGATGGCGGAGTCAAGGAGGTTAGCACAACAAGTAATTCATTGTCAAGTGGAACATGGCCAAGTTAGTTGTCATTAATCGCTTCCACACTTTTGATTTAGGTATGTTAGTAATTTTTTAGTGTCTGTGGGAGTCGCTAGTGGCGACACCGCAGTTTTTTAGTGTGAGGTGATTGTGTATTAGCCCTTGATGACATGAGAGGTCTATTAAGATGTTAATAAATCTAAATGACATCCATTGAGATAGAAATATGACTTGTGTGAAGTAATCGTGGAGATTAGGTGATTAGAGTGTCATACCTAAGCGGTGTTAATTTGTGATAAGAGCATTAAGTTTCTTGGGTAAGGTATATTGGAGTAGTTAATGCCGATGATGTGATTAGGTGAACTTGATCCTTGGGATAGTGTCATGTCATAAATAATTAATGATTCGGTAGGCAGGTAGAACTTTGTTTGTTAACACTTGAGGATGCGTACTCGGGCCATAGTTAATAGGATACCATCATTATAGGTTAATGCCTTGGTGACCATCGATTTAAAGATGTATCGCGTGATCTATGATGAGAGTTATAGACCAATTGTGGAAAGTATATTACGTGTGTAACAACGATGGTTGAAGTAAATGTAGGAATGAACCCTTGATAGTCTTCCATGATAAGGTTTTAGAGAATATGATGCAACTTGTGAGGAATAGGATCCCTAGCGATGTCAGTGATGTGGGCTTAGAGGATTATAAGTTGTATACGATGTTATATATCCTGTTAGAATCCTTAGTAGTATCGGTCTTTGGTTTGATACATGGTTTAGGGAATCGGTCGTTTGGAAGAAGGTTTTCAGACCTTTATTGGATTTCGAGGAGAGAGCCATAGGTTAGACATATGTCAAAGTTTCAATCAATGGGAAATAAGATTATTCTCTAAATGTCATAGCCCGTCCTAGCGGCCTAAGTGATGATGGAATGCGAGACAGTTTTATTGTTGTTATAATTTAAGGAAGTCCTTAGAATATCCTTAAGATCGATTGAGTATGGTGTCACTGAGAAATAGAAATTGACTTGTTGTGATGCCTTGAGGCGTTCAAGGGTTAGGGGGCATCATGTGTGGAGACTTGTACGCTAGAATATCTATGAGTGTCTAATGGTCACAATGCATATATCGAGAAATCAGTGGGACATACCTACGATAAGAGGATCAAAGGTGATGAAATCTCACTAGGTTATGTGCATGGTATCCTCAGGGAATCAGTCAAATTCGACATCATGGTGTGCAAGTGTTCTAATGATGTTCGTATGGAAGGTAATGTGATGATCCCAAATTATTGGTCAAAACTTGAGGAATCGAATCATTTAGACCTTGGAGGGATCATCCAATTCGATGTAAATAGGCAGTGCCACCCCCAAAGGGAAATTAAAGAGTTGTGTCATGATTAGGCATAACACTCGATTTCTTAAAATGACTAGTGTAGTAAGTGCACTACTCGATTTTGATGGGTACTAGGAAATGCATTCGAACTTAGATTTATGATGTTTTGTTAGAGATTTGAAAATAGCACCCCAGAAGGGATATCAAATCTTGATTAGGATATTGACATGTGTCGACAACATAAGTTAGAATAGCATTAGAAGGGAAGGGACTAGTTTTTGACATGTATTGCTAAACCAATATAGATTAGGAGACATGACCCTGTATGGTGCTTACTACCCTTAGAACTCCAATGGCGACCCGTGTGGCCATTACATATATTCAGTTTGAGAAGCACCAGGAGATAGGCACAATGACGACCTTGCGTAGTTAGAGGTTATAATAGGATGCATATTTTTCTTAATGAGGCATTGCCTAAAGAGACGTTTGGCATACGATCATGGTAAGATAATGTCGATAATGACCTAGGTGTGTTAGGTTGGTCATGATGTCATGTCGAATAGAGATGTGGATAAGGTTGGCATTGACAAAGACATTGGGCATTCATCAGCCGGAGTGGTTCGCATTTGTCAAGGATGTAAGGAGGAAGCCTTATCACTAAGGAGGGAAGTCTAGTGTTTGACTTCCCAATGGACAATAGGTTCGTATGTTACTTTCGTATTATGGGGATGAATTGTTTATGATTTGATTCATCATAGTTGGTGACTCGATCCAGGGTATGTGGCTAGGTTCGTACCAAGTGAGAAAGTTCGTGAGGAGTCATAGACTTCAAAGCGTGTGGCGTAGGTTCACTTTTCGTAGGCCATAGTTTGTTGTGTGTGAATGGGATTTTCTCGAAAGGGTTTTTCGTTCTTTCTCATTCTTTATGTCCCTTTCAGTTTCGGTAATCGAGGATTGTGTTCCCGCAGTTATGGTAGTCAGGATTTATACCGTGTTATGGTACGGTGAGATTTGGTGCAGTAGAGTGCAGTTGGACCTGGCATGGTCAATGCATCTCAATAACTGGGTGGGCCCTTGTATAAAGTATCCCTTTTTTACGGCACAAAGTTCGAGTGACTTCAATTTTAACCGTACATTTTACTCATAGTATCCGTTCGCCTTAGGATTAGTAACCTTATGATTGGCCGGCATGAAAGTTAGTGTCTCTGGTTGTAAAGAACACGATGATGATTTGAGGACATTGTATAGTGTTATAACTTGAGGAAACATAGCACGGAGTGTTATTGTCCCATGATGAGTGGATTAGTGTAATACACAAGCAAGTGTTCCGTAGTAGTACACCTAGAGTGACCCTAGGTTCATAGAAGGGTCCTATGGAAATGTATTAGTTGGACGCATGATTTGGGACTTAGTTGGAATGTACCCCCCTAGATGTGAAGGACTAGAAATGTGATATTAGTATCGAGTTTAAGGGAACTTGTGTGGTTAGGGTGACCCAAGAATTTTAAGAGACATAGGATACGTGATCTTAAGAATTAAAATAACTTATGATGATTGGTTGGGTGATTAATCGTACGTCATTTGCTCTTCGGTGAGTTTTGCCCTAGTATGGGCGCCGGTATACTTGGGTGTTAGCAAAGAAACTTTAGGACTTGATTGAGCGTGTTTATCGAGAAAGTAGAGACTCGAGGACTGTTATATAATTTTAATGGCTAACCTGATGATAAACGTTAGAACATGTTGCATGTCGAGTTGTTTGGTGACAACCCCTTGTGAAAGGGCACAAGATGACTTTTTGGTAATGGAGAATTTCGATGACTAGCCATGAAAGATTTCTATGACTTAGAGTAAAGGTTCATAATCCGGGGCCTTGTGGAATTGTAAGAATCGAGAATTTTCAAACCCCAAAATGAGCTACGACCTCGATTTTAACCCTCATAAGATGAGTGAAATCAAAATTCTTCTAGAAGAAAAGATCTATAATTAAAATCCTACAAATTTTCTTTATTAACTTCAACCCCTTGAAGTTTTAATTAATTACAAAAGAGTCCCTGAAACTTTTAAAATGAGATAAACTAAGATATATTGAATCCCGAAACTTCAACCTTATATCAAATTAAACCTTTGACATAAACTAACATGAAGTTATAGTTTTAACCCTGGAAACTTTTTGAAATTATCAAAATGACCCTAAACTTTACAAAAAATATTCTTTTATGGACCAAAATGCAATTACATCAAAGATTAAGGACTCAAATCAAAACCCCCCAGTCCACACACACCCCCACATCAACAAAAAAAGTAAAAATCACATGGTAAACCTTAAGAACCCATGTGCCCCATTTGAACCAAACTCAAAACTCACCCTAACTTACTTCAGATACACCTCCTTTTTACGCCAATCAACTCTCCATTCAAAGTAGTATAAATACCCTACGTTCTACATAGTTAAGACTCATCCCACAATTCATATTCAAAGTTCAAATTTTCTCTCAATTCAGGTAACTCATCATTTTATGCTTTAATTTCAATTCTTAAAATTCTAGTAGTTTTTTGCATAGTTAATATAGTTATAACACCAATAATATGCATGCTTTTACATGTAGAAATGCCTAGAATAGAAGAAAATAGTAGGAACACCATTAAAGATTAAGCTTTAATGGTGAAATCCATTACAGTAACCAAAAATATTATTTAAATCCATGAATAGACTCATTATAAGCTCAGGATATGGAGTGTAATGGTGAAAAGACATCAATGTTCATACAAAAGCTTAATTGATCGAAAGTGTTTTCAAAACTAAAAACCTGTAATCCAAAATTCTCGACCTACAGTCCATCAAAATCCTTGAAACCAAAACCAAATTACTCTTATACATAGCAGAAACTAAACCCAATTCATAAGATACCCTGCCATACTATATAAATCCACGGATGTTAAGTCAAAGTTTAATGAAAAAACATAGTTTTAAAACTCGAGTTATACTGAGATTCAAACCATGAAACTTATATATTTGAAATCCTCATGAAAAATTAAGTTTAGTTGCTTAAGTAATCATCTCAAATGGTATAACAGAGAAGGAGAAAACCTCAATCAAAGTTTTAAACCCTAGAAAGTCAAAATCGAGAGGTAAAAGAAGAAGACGTTGGCCAGGAAGTTTGACCCCACGCGTGGGGGGGGGGGGGGGGGGGGGGGCGTGGCCAATAAGAAAACTCTGATTTTTTTCCTAAAAAATTTATTTAATTTTCTGATCAAAATAGTATAAGATAAGACCCTATTTGGATATTCCTAGCTCAAGTTATGTAAAGATGAGATTTTTACTTAAAATAATTTTCTTAAAATTACAAATCAAACCCTAGAAACTTTTCCAATATTGGAGTTTGTACCCTAAACTTTGCCCTTACATAAATCAAACTATTTTAAGACAAAAACTCTCTTGCACCAAAGTTAAAAAAAATGAGCTTAAGATCCTTATTTTAAAGTCCAAAAATAATTACACACAAACCCCCGAAACTTTATTAGAGACGGTTTAAGTACAAAGCTGACCGAGTAAACCCAAATACTCCTATGCCACACATTGTATATACAGAACTTCAAGTCCCAAATCTTCTGAGTACTCCATTGTGACAGCAATTCGACAGAATACCCAAGCAAGTAGGGTTTTCCTACATTTTTAGTATTTGAAATACTGCTATTGGTATTACTCGATGATATCCACATTGACTATGAGTATGTGCATGTTATTATACTGCCATACTATGTATTTTTTTGAACATCATCAGCATTTGAATTATCACCAGTATTCAATTTAGAATCAATTTTAAACCCTTCTCACCTAATAATTGAGATCATGTACCATATTGAATCAGTTTGCCCTTGCACTTTTGTGCTATTTTTACTATAAGCATCAGTATTAATTAGGAAGTAGACTGACGTGTTATCCCACAGAACTTTCTACTTAGCCTATTGGTCTCAGATGATTGCCCCGATTATTGGTAAATACGTATGAGTGCCATTTTAATTGTGAGCATAGCAGGTTACTTTTCCCCCAAAGGTTTTGGGATTATTTATGATAAAGTTACACTAATGGGTTAATTACCTCTATACCCCTTAGTGAACTAGTTAGAATGGGATTATTAGTTCAAATTCCTTGCCTTTCTTCAAAAAATGATTATAATTAAGCTGGCAATGTACCGTATTTTTTTAAACGGACTAATCACTATGGAATTATGAATTTACAACATTTTGATGTTATAATCTGATATATATAGCTTTTTCAGCTTATCATTATCAGCTGTTTAAACACTGATTCTATACACACTCTAACTCTCAATTATATCTATATCATTGTTATAAAACTTGCAAAACCTGCTTAGCATATTTGTGCTAATTCCTTCCTTCTCCATATGCACCAGGAGAAAGAAAATAGTATCTCTTCCCTACCAGAGACAGACACCGGTCACCTATTTGCAAATGTGACTTTATGGGTTGAGATTAAATCAGATGGGAGCAAGAAGTGGCGCTTTTCAATTTTATATATTGTCGTGGGTACTAGAGACGTGTAATTCACCCCTGCGGTGGTTCAACTTTATGTAACATATTAATAATGAATAAAAAGGTTATGTTATTCTACCTTAACTTTAATTCATTTCTTTATGTGTACTTCTTATTCATTCATACCAAAAGGCAGGGTGTGATAGGAATTGATGGATTTTTAATTTTGAGGATGAAATTTCCTAAGGAGGGAAGAGTAACACCATCCCCACGATTTTGACCATACCCACGTGATTTGTTAACTTGGTTAGACCCAATTGGTCTTTAGACCTGGTATGACGGACTTTGGATAAGATTTAAGTAACCCGATGGCCTTTGTGCTTGCTGAATCGGAGTTTTTTGGCCTAAATTTTATATAGTGAGAAAACGAGGTTAATGTTATTCGAATGAATCGTTCGAATGAGGAATTGGAAATGGTCGATTTCCCTCGCTGTCTAAAATCTCATTGGATGCGCACGTTCGAACTAGGGGTACTTCCCATTCGAACGAGTTACTTCCCACATCCCTTTTAACCCTACAATTTTGGGTAGTTAGTACCTCATGAGATCTCTCATTAGAACTAGAGGGTTTCTCGTTCGAATGAGGCCCAATATTGTTCGAATGACCAAAGACAATTTAGAAAAATTCTGCACGTTTTAATGTGCTGTCATGATGTGGAACGTTGAATTGGATGATGTGTCAAGCTCTCAGCTGCTCAGATCAAAATGTGGGATAAAAGACTCAATTGACCTTTGGTTAAAGGGTTAAGTATAGGGGCATTTAGGGAATTTAACTCTCAGGATTTTGGAAGTATTTAATGTGAGTTTGACTCATTTGGGAAAATCCAAATTAGATTTTTCCTCTCTTACTCTCTAGCTTTTGGAGCTCCTCCTCCACCACCACCCAAACACCAAAATTCCTCCACCTTAAAACCACTGTAGATTAACCATCTTCTATGATATTCAAGCCTTATAAAACCATCTACACCACTATTGGGTAAAGTTACGAAATTGGGAGATATTATTAGGGGTTTTTAAAGAAGAAATGTAGAAGATTAATGAGGTTTGAAGAGGATTTACTTGGAGCTTTCATGGAGGCAAATCTTGGTGGATCTAGGCAACCTCTCTAAGGCCACCTTAGGAGGTGGGAGGTTGCCATCTTATTCTACATTCATCCCACCATTATTGGAGCTTCTTGAGGTGGAAAAGCTATACTCTTTGCTTAAAGCTCTATTTTTTCATAGTATTGGTCTTGTAGTTGAGTTTGTAAGAGTAGGATTCATATATGGTTTAAAGAGGGTATTTCTCATGGTTTTGTGTAAATGGATTAAAAGTAATTTCAAGAGTGTTTACTAAATGATGCATTTCAAGAAAACTTGATGTTAAACATTTTATTGAATCAAATGTTTAAAAATAATATTCATCATGTTAAAGATATTTTGTGAACAAATGTTTTAAATTTTTCTAGTAAAATTTGGAATTTTCATAAAGATAGGCATTTATTCAAGTTTTGAATGACAAAAAATGTCTTTAGTCATGAAAATCATGTTGTTACTAACATTATGGAATTTTTGGAATAAATCATGTGTTAAACTCATTATTTTGGATTTTGGGAGTTAAATTCCCTTTTCCCATGTATACAAACTTGTAGTATTTTGATAATAAACATATAAACAAGTTTAATGTTGGTTTCAACGAGTTTTAACTTGAAATTAAAAAAAGTATAAATTTCATCCCTTAAAGTGTGAGAATAAGTGTTAAAAACGTGATAGGTGTATGGTCTTAAGACTACATGTGTTAATAAAGGAAATAGTATTTTTCTTGTAAAATAGTCTTTGAAATGTTAAATGATTTCTTATAGAAAGAAAGCAGTGATATAAAGAGCTTTCCAACTTGCAAGGGGTGCTAACCTCAATGTGTGAAATTAGTGTTAATAAATATAAACATTTGGAAAGTTGGTGTGTATAACTTAGTAATATTTTTGAGATTTTTTTTTTTGGGGTGGGGGGGGGGGGGGGGGGTGGGGGGGTGGGTGGGTGGAATTTTATTAGATTATAGGTAGAACAACCCTACCTAGGTGTCTTGAACAGATCATAAGGATTTCTAATCAGAAAACACCGTTACAAAGGATAAAAATGTTGAATCCCTATACATAGATCTAATGCTTGACTCTAATAGACTGAAAACCGTGGAGATCCATTCTATAGTGACCTCTAGAGAGCTTGAGAAGATTCAAAACTTGATTATAAATTAAAAAAATCATTATTAAAATTCCCTTGGTTTGCAAGATAAATTGCCACTGTATTAGATTCTATAAAAAAATGCATTAACTTTAGAACCAACTTATTTAATGAGAAGAATTAAATGAGTTAAAGACCAAGGATGATTTTTTATTGAAACCATTTAAAAGATATAAAATAAGATTTGAATTTGATTCCACAATAACATTTGAAAGAGATAGGGAAGAACATTGATTTAAATGTCTCAAAATAGCCATACATTCTGCTTTGTTGTTGGTACCACCACCTTCAAATGATGAGAAAGCTTGAATAAATAAGCCATTGAAGTCTCTAATGATACAAACTTCTCCTAACACTCTCGGGTTACCTTTTGAAGCACCAATTAGTGTTTATTTTAAAGAATCCTTGAGGGGCATAGGACCATTTCACAAGCTGAATAGACTTGAATTTCCTTGGCTCAAATTTGAGTAAGCATTTCTGTTAAAGAATGTTATGTTTTGGAATAGGAGATATGAAAGTTGTACCTAAGCAAGAAGATAAAATGAGTTGGCGAGCCTTATAGATGATGTAATTACAATCCATTTTAACTCCTTCATAGATACATTGATCCTTGCTTATCCAAATAGATCATATCATAAGGCCATTAATGATTTTGAAAAGAACTTTTATGTAATCAGCTATTGGCTTTCTCATTCACCAAGACATGAGCATGGCATTAAGAGAGAAGAAATTGATTTTCACACCAAGCAAATTCGTAATATGCTTCCATACTATTTTGGGAAAATAACACTTGTGAAAATGGAGAAAAAAATAGAACTTTGGAAATAAATGGGTAAAATGGTAATTTTACACAAAGTGGAACATTTTTATGAAATAAAAATATTGGAAATGGAGTTACACAAATAGTCCTAAATGAAAGCGATTATATGATAATATCAACATAAGTGTTCTAAGGGTATGAAATAGTGATTTTAAAATGTAACACAAGGTGGGGTAAAATCCCGAGTTTTGGGTTCGGCCAGTAAGAAGTGGAATAATGTGGACATTTGAAAAATGTTAACACACATTAATATGGACTCGGATGACACCGTGAATAACTAAGAAGGGCCCGGAGCCCGGGGGTGAAAAATCCAAAATCACTGGTCAGAGCATATAGTAGCATAGCCGGCGGTGTGGAGCCCATTAAAGTATGCGGATATTTGAAAGATTTCGAGAAAAAGATAATGAAAGTGGAACATGTCAAGAAAAGGGTCGTATGGCGAATATAAGAAAAGACAACTAAACTTAAATATTTCAGTTAAAGGATAACATGGACAAGTAATGTAAGAAAATTGGCTAATGTCCATGAAGTAAAAGGGATGGTAAAATGAAGTGATCAAATGGTAATTCAGCAGCCTAAAGAGGTCTAAACCATAATTAACACAAGAGTGTGTTTATGAAAGGTTTTTAAACAAAAATAAGTATTTTCTAACGCGGTACTTGCGTGTGTTGAAAGATATTTTCAAGGAAAATACTAAGAAAAATTTGGTATGAGTAAAAAAGGGTAATTTTAGTAAAATAAATTCTTTTCCTTAAACAAGGGTATTTGTTTAAAGTATTTAACCGAGTGTGTTAAATCAAGAAATAAATGTCAAGTTAAGTAAAAAGAGGTTCGTTTACAAGATTAAAGCGAATTAATAGGAATAAGTTTCTTTTTTGAAATAAAAATGATTTCTTGCATTAAACTGCATATATATATATGAGGAAGTTGCATGTGCACGTAAACATAACGTGTTAGAGTTTATTTTCTGACGCTCGATCCGTTATTGCATTGTTCTATTTTTCCACTAGGCATTCGGCTCATTCCCCCGTCTTTGTTACGACATGATGGGTGTGGTTTCGTATTTTGAGAGTGTTGTACAGGTAAATATCCTTTTTATTTTATGTTAGTACCTCTATATGCTTGGATTCTGAGGATGCTTCCCACGTGTCCCTCACGTAGATTAACGTAAATTGGAATCGCATGCTAAAAAAGTGAAACGCCAATTACATAAAATTGGACATGTAACATTATTTAGATTGTCTCACCGCATTTCACACCTAACGCTTGAGTCAGACCAAGTCGACCACGGGTAACCCATAAATGTGGGCAGGGGCTTTACAAGAAATATGTACGAATATAGTTTTAATATAACTCCACTACCTTAAGGATACGATTAAGAGCATTCATCGATTACTAATAGAAATGACTAAGACTCTTGGCCTCTTGTAATGTTCTTAGGGCATTTAATTGCACTTCATTGTATCCACAACTTGGACTCTTAGCTGGTACTCCAAGCACTAAAAGTCATTTTCTTCATCTCTTTCTAAAAGTAAATAAAACTCTTATATCCCTTCCCTATGGATGTAAGTAGGCCAACATTCTGAACCATGTACATATGTATGTCTATTTTCAATATTGCACTCATATTTGGGGTCAAACTGATATTTGGCATTATTAAAGAATTGATATATCCTATAATTTGGTGTCACCTATGGAAAAGTACTTAAATCCATGTCAATAGAGAATATTAGTCCTCATTTGATGTGAGTGTCCATCAGTCCTATTGTTCCCATATTAGGAACCATATTTGATTAGAAGTTCGAGTTGTGAGGATGGAACAAACTTCTTCTAGATCCCCTCCACCCCCTAGTGATTCAAGGTATAGGAAGTGCACACTTAGTAGGTCGGGTCACAGCCATTGATGTAACACTTACGTTATGGGATCCCCCTGTTAGGAATGCACCATAATAATTAGTCAACCTCTCTTAGTAATGGTTGAACGAGTGAGATGAGGAAATCTCTCAATTGAAGAGGTAGTTAACCAAGAAGTCTGAATGACATGTTTAGTTCCCATAACTTTGAACATCTCAAGAGTTGGAGAGTCTGATATATAAGGTTATCCATAATGACAGAGCGTCCATATCTAGAAGTCCATGAGCAACGTGTTGTAATTGACCTAAATTAAATTATGATTTTGTCCATAGAATAATAAACCAATGTTTAACACCTGTTCGGCCGATAGAGTCCGAACATAGTAAGATTTCTTCTAAGATTAGGCCCCTAATTAAGAAAATTGACAATGGAGATCTGCGAAAATTTATCAATGAGGACTTGGAAGGACGTCTGAACCCCAACATGGCACGCACTCCAAAGGATCTTGCTATGGTAGCTTTGGGTCACGGATCAACATCTTCATTCACTGCTGATATAGAATTATCAGTATCCTTAAAGAAGTTCTTAGTTCCTAAGATCACTATATACGATGGAAAGATGGATCCAACATATCATATTAGGTAACACAAACAACCCATCTCCCCGTGGAGCAATAACAACAACATTATGTGTCATCTTTTTCCTTAAACTCTATGGGAGATCGGTATTAGGTGGTTTGAGAAGCTAACTCGTAGATTGATATCTTCCTTTAGGTAACTATTCAAGAAATTTATGACCCGCTTCATCACTAGTACCAAAATAGTTAAGGAAGTCGACTCCCTAATCGCCATGGGGTGGAAAAAATGGGGTCCTTCAGGAAGTATGCTCAGCGATATTGGGAGATTTTAAATGAGATTGACAATTGAAATGACCAATTGGAAATTTATTCTTTTAAGTTAAGTCATTTGAGGATAGATGACCTCTATAAGTCTCATACCAAGAAGTCAGTTTCATCCATGGATGAACTCATGACTCGCATCGAGAAACATGCCAAAGCTGAAGACGAGCTCCTCAACTTCAATACCAAGGTTGAACATATTTTTAAGCAGAATAAGAAGAACAATATAAAGAAGGGATTTAAGGTAGTAAATCAATAAAATTTCTCTAAGAAGGAGACTAAAGAAGAGAATATAAATGGATAATCAAATATTCTAGCTAATAAGAACGTTTACCAAGAGTTGGATACATTATTTAAAGAACCAATTTACATTCTCCTCCCTTAGATAAAGTCCAAACCCTACTACAAGAAGCCACCCAAGATGGCCAACGAATTAAATAATGGGAACAAAAATCTCAAGTCCACTTATTATCTGGATCATGACCATAACACAAAGAATTACAATATGTTCAAGCGACACCTAAAAGACCTTGCCCAAGTCGGCCACCTCAAGGAACATATTGAAGTTTAAAAAATGAAATCTTCAACATGGGTAAATTCAATACAAAAGAGAAATGGTGAACACCTCCCACCATCAAGAATTATTATATCCTTTCATGGCTGTATTAATCCTTCCTAATACCGAGGTAAAAAAATTATGGGAAAGGGTCAAGATTACAACTAACATATAGGAAGCTTTCTAGGTGGAAGTATCAAAGTAAGTCCTAACCAAGCGAGAATGTGAGGATATCGACCGAAATCGGTCAATAATGTTCATCAATGATGATTTGGGCGGTGTTAATTTACCCAACAAGGATGACTTGGTCCTTACCCTTCGAGTGATGAACTTTCACTTAAAGAGAATACTAGTCCATTAAGATAGTTCTATGGAGATAATGTATGATAATTTACTCTAGAAGATTGGGTACAATATCCAAGACTTGGACATAAAGGTCGGCCTTATTATTGGGTTCAACGACAATGTGGATACGCTATTGGGAAAAATCATGCTACCAATAAAAGTCGATCTTATTAATCATAAGATTGATTTCCATGTGATCCGGTTGAATTCACCTTACAATGCCACCTTAGGAAGAGCGTGGATCCATACTCTGAGATTATTACATTCTTTTCTCCATCATAATCTCAAATGTATGACCGACTAAGGGATCGTTGAGGTTGGGGGTGATCAAGCAGCAACAAGGAACTATTTCATTTGTAATCAAAGCAAAACAAGTTGAGACTAAAAACATTTAAGGCGAAGATAATTCAGAGGGTGACCATCCCAAATATAAATCAAAGGGAGATTGACTGAAGGGAGAATAAAAAATGATTTCCCCCATTGATCTAATGATTGAGGAACTCAGATTTTTTCCCCTGGATTCATTCCAACCAAACACGACCTTCATGATCAGTTTTGAATTACCATAAGATGAAGTAAGGCAACTCATTAAACTCTTTAGGATGAACGTATAAGTGTTCATTGGGAAGCCCTATGATCTTTTTGGGATTCATCCAAATGTTGCTTGAAACTGACTACAAGTGGATCCTGCACGTTGGCCACTGAAGAAAAATCCAAAGAAGTCAGCTCATGAGGAAGTCAAGGCAGTGGAGGATGAAGTTGACAATCTACTTCTTGCCAGCTCCATAAAGGAAGTTAAATTTATAGATTTTATTTCCATTATAGTCGAGGTAAAAAAGAAGAGAAAAAAGTTGAGATCTTGTGTTGACTTCAAAGACCTAAACTGAAAATGTATACATTTATTGAGGTAGTTTAATTGGCTTAATTTCGTGTCAAACATTTGAGTCTTGCACATATCGAGCAAAAGAGATTGTTGCATATTTGTAAAGATGCTCTTGTTTATTAGAATCTACGGACATTTTGTCTATCTTTAGATATGAACACACTCAAGTGTTTTTATACCATGCTAAATTCTTTTTAAATACGGAACAAGTGAATTTTTTGAGAAGAGTGTTGTGTTTTTATAAAGCAAAAAGGTCTAGTCTAGTTAAAGTAAAGTATTTTCTAGAAAACCTTTACTATCGTTATGCATTCACAAAGTGGAGTTTCACGTCCGTGCACACGGCTAACATATTTTAGTCATGGACAACATGTTTGCAAAATTATTTGTGAATGGATGGAACTCTCGATTGTATGCTTGACAACATATTTTTTACATAAGAAACACTCAATCAAAAACTGTGCGCACGCTTACATTCTTAACTGTGTGCATGACGCGATAGATTTTTTTTCAAATTTTATATATATTCCTCTCTTCTCTCCAATTAAAGAAGACACTTACCTTATTTCAATTCCATATACTGAGAGGGTCTTTTCGAGTTTTAAAGCATTACTTATGCTTCTGTTTTGCAATTCTCATACGTTCCATTCAAAATTGAGAGACTCTTATATCTACTTCTGGATTAAGAGTTCTTAAGAACAATTAAGTGATTTTGAAATCCAATTAGCCTTGATTTAAGTTTGAGTCATATTAATTTTTCAATGATCTAAACTCTAGATCTAAAATGAGGTGTATGATTCTTTTGGGGAGTTCATGAGTGGTGCGATCCAAACACGAAGAACGTGACTTCCATATCTGCTTAATGGAGCTTTGAGAGAATAGCACAATCAAGTGGGAGATATTTTTGTAATTTATAGATAATTTGTGTTTAGTACAACAAGAGAGGTATCTTCTTTCATTGTGTAAAATTGTTCTTTTAATCGAATGAGGTACTAGAATGCAATAGGTTTTCTTCACCCTTAGGTCGTATTTGTCCTCGTATATTTTTGTTGTGTCATTGTTTGGTGATTTGAATACATTTCTCTAGCTTTCTTATCACTTAGTTAACCTCAATCTAGCTTTGAACATTAAAATGGAAGGAATATAGGTTGCTATTTGGTAATTCATTTAAAATTGGGATTAAATTTCATAGAAACCCGCTAACCTCCTCTAAGTTTGGATCTAGATTACACATAATTTTTCAATTGGTATAAATAAATTTTTCTCAAATTTAAGGCTTAATATCCAGAGTAAATTCTTTTTTGTGTTTGTGTGTAATTACTTAATTGTGTGTTTATCATGGAGATTGCTAGTTTCTATACTTTAGGAGTTAGTTTGGAAAATATGCGTTCATCGTGTCATTCTCATGTAGCTAAGAACATATCTCATGCTTCTAGTGAATTTAGTTATGAAATTGAACCTAACAGTAATGAATCGAATCACGATGGGGATATGAGTGATATAAACCATCGATACAAAAAATTGTTTCATGAGCAGCTAAAATTGAATAAATCTAATATCAAAATGAGAAATTAAATCAAAACGTTAGAGAAATAAAGTGTTTTGTGAAAAGAAAAGATGAAATGATTTCTCAACTGAAAATGAGATAAAATGTGTGTATGATCTTAACTCATCACTTGGAATTAAGAAAACCAATATTATTGAAATTAATAAACATTGTGAGAACGTGTTTAAGTTTTTTAACACTAAAGAAAAACAATTCAAAAGGAAATCATTTCTCTAAAAGGTAATTTAGCTTATGCCATAAAAGTGAAGCTTGCATTAGAGGATAAGTCTGAGAAAATGAATAATTTTCTTTTTGAGAAGTCTATGATTTAAAATGGAATGAAATGATTAGGTTTTGATTATTTTAATGATTCTCCTGATACCTACACTAAATGTGTTAATAAAAAATCAAATGTGAATAAATAAGCGTGCTCAACTTAACTCAAGTCAATGAAAATGTTATTTATCCAAACAGGTGTCTGTAATGCCCCGACCCAAATTTATGGGTTACCCGTGAGTCAATCCGGTCTAACCCGTGTGTTATGTGTGAAGTGCAATAGAACAATCTATATAATGTTGCTAATCCAGTTTTATTTAATTATGTTTCACTTGTTAGCATGCGATTACAGTTTCAAGATAAACTACGCGAGGGACCCATGCGGAGCACCCCGAGGTCCAAGTAAACGGAGCTACTAACGTAAACATAAATAAAATATACTTACATGTGAAACACCCTAAAATTACGGAACTTCTCCTAACCTGCCGTAAACAAAGTGGGGGATGTGAACCTCTATTCAGTGGGATTTATACGAGTTGTGTAGAAACGAACGACAAAGAGGAATACTCACACGCTACAACCACGTGAATGCAAAAATATGTATATATCTACATACTTATACCTTTAGAAATACACATGCCAATGCATTAATCGTCTTACTTTCGTAAAATCTTACTTATCCAGATTAATTTACCTTAATCTAGTAAAGACTTCCTTCATTGCTTTTATTGCATTCATTCAAGTTAGGTTGTATTAACACGTTTACCACACAACCCATTTCTTAATATGTTCTATATTTCATTTAACATTTCTCGGAATCTTCCTAAATCGCATACTTACACCAGCTCCACACCAACGGCTATGTGCACCATATGCTGTGGCCAACGGTTTAGGGATTTTCACTCAAGGACTCCGGGCCCTTCTTGATTTATCCCGATGTCATCTGAGTATCTTTAATGTGTTTTAACATTTTTCAAATATCCACTCTATTTCTTTTCCTTTTTACCAATCCGAAGCCAAAACCCAGGACTTTATCGCCCCAATTTGTGTTACACTTGAAAATTTACCATTTTGTGTCCTTTACACTTTAACCTTGATTTCTATTCCAAAAATCATATTCGTTTAGGATCACTTTGTGTAACACCCTTTCCAATATTTTTATTTTATAAAAATGTTCCACTTTAACTAAACTTACTATTTTACCCATTTATTTCCAAATGACACTTTTACTCCTTTTTCACAAGTGTTATTTTTACCAAAACACTATTAAGTTATGTATACCAACTTCTTAAGTGTTTTATCCCTTTAACACCTTTCACATTTGTTATAATCTTTTACTTGATTAGAAACACCTTTACTTCTTTTTAATTCGATAAGTGTTAGTATTTCACAACATTAGTAAGTTATACTCACTAACCATTCCATGACCACCCATTAACACTTAGTTAATACTTTTTATCAACATTCATATTTCTTTACTTCTTTGTTCAAGAAATACATTCACACTTAAGACTACTTTTATAAGAAAATTAAAATTTCTTTTATTTAACATGTAGTCTTTTAACTTCATACACATTATGTCTTTTAGTCCTAATTACACATACTTTGAAGACTAAAAATCCAACCTTTATTATTTCTTGTTAAAACCCAATAAATCTTCACTAAACTTGTTTATACATTCCATGTCAAAACACTACAAGTTTTATCCATGAGAAGATAGATTTTAAACCCAAAAATACTACTACATGGTTTAAACATATTTTTCACCAAATAATTGCCAAATAAATATTTATTTTCCAACACTTTATTCCATATAATGTTTACCACCAATATTTCTAGAAATGCCCAACTTCACAAAATATATCATCTTTCAATATTCCAAAATCTTGAAATATTTACTTATACTTTGTTTTCAACAAAATATCATTTTTCAAACAAAATCACATTATTTGTCAACATTTTATTCCATAAAATATTTTTCATCAAAATTACGAGAAAATACACCATTTTCATAAAACATCAACTTTCATTATTTCAAAACCTTAAAATAATTATCCATTCTTTATTTTTAACAAAATAGCATTTTTCTCAATATTTTTATTCTATAAAAATATTTATTATTTTCTTACACAACAAATTTACCATTAAACTAAATACACCCTACTCAAATGGTCTTAAATAAGACTACAATATAAAAACGACATTCCTACACTAAGAGTAAGGTTATCCACCTCTAATGGTTCTAATGGTGGTGTTGGTGTAGGAGGAGCAACACCACCTCTAAAGGTGGCCTCAAAGGGGTTGCCAAAAGCTCCTCCAAAATCTCCATTGCAAGACCCACTTCATCTCCTCCAAGCAAAACTCCCAAATACAACTCCAAAATTCTTAGATCTATCTTGATCATGGTGGAAATGGGTGTTTTTGGTTCAAATATGATGAAGTACATATTGGAAGTGTAGTGTTTTGGAGGTGGTCTATGGAGGAGGGGTGGTGGTGGAAGACCACCCACCTCTTCTATTTCTCTCTTACTCTCTCACCCTCCTCCTCCTCCTTCTCCTTCTCCCAACAAAATAAACCCAAGACCAACCAAACACTCCTTATAAAACACACCTTAATAGCCAAATCTCGATTTTGCCCTTGCTGGGATGATCTAGGCTTGATAGCATACCTGATCAACGCTCCAAAATGCGATAATGCCCAAGGGAAATCCAATGTAAAAACTCGACCAGCGTAGTTCGAACGACAAGGCCACGTCGCTCGAATGACATCTTCCGCCGCTCGTTCTTTTGATCGCATGACGCTTCGTGTGACATGCTACTGTAAGTCAGTAGAACATCGTTAAAAGTTCTTCATCTCGCAACCTTCGCGCGACGTATCTCGCAACTTCAAATGTCGCTCGAACGACATCCCAGGTCGTTTGAGCAACCTTCTTCATTTCCTTTTTTATTTTTCTCCAACTTTTACCCATAATTCTTCCATATTTATACTTAACCCCTCTTCAATTATTATAAAAATATAATTTAATTAATTTAACGGGGTGGGGTATTACAAACTTCCCTCCTTGGAGAATTTCATCCCCGAAATTCTCGTTCCATAAATCCTCAAACTCATGGGGTCCACTAACTTCCACTAAGTCCTAGAAATCCTCTCACAGCAAAATTACCAATGTCCTCAATGCTAATGTCACCAAATATTTGGCATGCCACATGCTCTAACGGTTACCATTATGTCAGCTACGACACTACATACTCTACTCTAAGTCTCCATTCGTCTTATGAGCGAGTCCAAACCATCCATAACACTACCTATGCTAGTACTAACGACATGCTGGTGCCATTACGGGCATATCATCTTCTAATGACCAACGCTCGCCCAAAGCAACTCATGATACGATCATCCGTCGTATATTCCACCAAAAAAATTTCTAGCTCAGAACCGCACATCCTGTGTTCCATAATTTTTCACGTCATCCTAACCATATAAGTCGTATGAATTTGCCGACAACCATACCATGTAAATCTCTCACTCCAAGGAAGAATAATTTCAACAAATCATTATTGCATGCCCGATTTACACCTTTCACTGCGCACTTTAATGAACCTAACAGTACCTTAGGTGTCTCATTCCGGATTTTTCACAAGAGTCTAACATCAATCCACTCATTGTGGTAAAGCAACATTGTGTTAAGTTCTTCCTTCATTTCTAACACTATAATGTATCCAAAAAATATTACCCCTCTCTTCATAATCCAAGCCACTGATTGCTGAGTGACCGGAGGCATAGTCACCCATACGCAAAGCCTTATGCAATAGTAAGATTGTTTGAGATGAGCGCACCCAGTTACCGAGTTACATTGGCCAAACCCGCCCCATCACGCTCTCCCAGGATTAACCGCCCTGTTCCAAAACATGGCACCAATCTAAGTCACCACGCTGGTGAGAACACTAAGTTTCGATAACCAAAACTGGTAGGAACACACTTTGTAAGGACCAAATTTATAATTGAGTCTTAATGTAGTTTTGACTTATTCTCGGAACAAAATATGTTTGAGTCATAGGTAGATTTTTATTTTCCAATCACTACGAGACTATGACGTGTTGGAGATTAATTAAAGACGTTATGACAAAGCTACAAGGTATTAATCATGCCGACGTTTAATTGGTTCAATTTCTCGTCTTCAAGGTTTAAATTGCATTCCGAGATCACACATGTATGAATGCATAATGTTAATGAAACTCGAAATTTTATTTTACAAAAATAAGGATGTTATTTTTAAGAAAATGTTTTTAAATGTTTTATTTGTTTACACTTCATTTTTATCAGATATGGACGAATTAGAGTTGGATAAGAGTTAGTTTTAAGTAAAACTCTGTTTTCAAAGATAGTTTAATTAAAACTCTAATCTGACGACTTCGTTCAAACGACACTTGATGTCGTTCGAACGAGATCTGGTGTCGTTTGAAGGACACAGTGTCTCACTCAAACGAAATCTGACACCGCCTTAAAATATTTATAAATAGGCGTGTGCAGTTTTATCGAAGTGCATGCAGTACGAAAAATAGTTTACCATACACAAATGTTTCTGCACAAAGTTTTCTAAGTGCTTTCATTATAAAACATCCTTAGAGTTTTACAAAGATCTGAGTTATAATTATCATATGTTTATGTGATCTTTATTGCACCAAGTTGGGTTTGTTCAACACTTGAACATTGCTGGTTTTGCGGTGGAGAAGAGAAGAAGGTTACTTTCGTTTTTAATATCGTAGACGACAGAAGGCCGTATCGATGGATACCGAGGCATTCGTGGAGGCCGACTGCTGTGGACGAGCATCGTAGAAGAAGGTTACTTTCTGCGTGCGCACTGTGAAGATTGGTAGAAGATCAGAGGAGCGTCAAGTCTCGTGGTGGATCGAGTCGTTGTATAAGACTACCGTCTAACTTTGTAAAACCATTGTCATAGTGATTGTCTACCCTGGACCGTCTGAGATTTTTTCTCGATTGGGGTTTTCCTCATACATAGGCGTTGTGAGTATTGCTTTACTTTATTTTACTTGCTTTAATCACTAGTTACTGTGACACCCCGACTAATTAAATACCGGGTAGCTACTCCTTTATTAAATTAATTCAAAATGCCAAGTTGGTTCAGTTAATAGCATCACTGTCGAAAATATTTTAAAAATTACTAACCACCTAGTATTTAAAAAGTAAGTGCCAAATTTTAAGTTAAGTCTGATTAACATGCAATAAAAGAATAATGGAAGAACAACATAATCCATTCACCATAATGAAATAATGAATAACCAACAATAATAATAAGAAATCCGGAGGAAAACTCCTCACAACAATCCCAACAAATGGAAATAATACTACAAGTCTGAATCCTGAATAATTACATGCCAAAAGTTTGAATAACTGAAATAAATGAAATGTCTCTAAAAGGAGTGGGCGACATGCCCTACAACTGATAACTGCTGAATATAGAGTCAAAGTAGATGAAGCGTCTACAAGCAAAGTCCTGTAACTTCCACAATCAGCTACAGCTCGTCACCTGAATGAGAATCCTATGCATGGTGTCCTTGTGGCTGGGCACCTAAAATGGTTTTTACAAAAATAGATTTGAAAGCAAATGGGTCAGAGCCCGAAAGTGGAAAACATTTTGAAAACAGCAAGTGTTTTAATAACATTAAAACATTAAATGCAAAGTACATGTTAGGACGTGCACTCACATGAAATTCTCACCTCTCGACTACATGTGCACTCCTAACGTACCGTACCCATCTACATGACATACACATCTAACCAAACCGTAATAAGTTCTACCCCTTACTACTCGATCCCCATATTACATTCTAGCGTTATCAAATAAGTAGAGGGCTTCACTTAAACTCATATTCTCAATTAGTAACATAATTCACTATCAGTTAACCCGTTATGTTCTCTCACTACATTACCATAATTATGTTTACAATAACAACATGAAAGTTCCCATTAATTAAGTGTATATTATTCACGTCATAAATATACAATACAAGCACCCCGAGACTAGCTGCGGTGCACACATACTCTGCTATCCATCCCGGTACATCACGTACATAAGGATCACATATTCCGAATCTCTCAGGAATAGTCCACAGATAACAACATCAAAAATAATGGAGGCGAACACAGTCACATCACACGGGTCACGCACATACCTGCGCTCCCACGATCAGCAGACTTATTAACATCCCAATAAGTCCTTCTCTGACCTATATTCATCGAGGTAACCAGTCTAAATCCGGGCAACACAAGTATTAGAGGGCCCTAAGCGAACGCAAACCTCCCGTGATAGCAAGTATGGTAGGTATGTCATACACATAAAATCAATACATATACTAAGTATTCACACATCTTAGTAATCACCAAAATATATTGGTGGTACACTTCTCATTCTCGTACCGACATATAATATTACACAATTTATATGTTCCCGGTTAATAAAATAAATTAGGCCGTCAATAGTTCTCGCAACGTAATAGACACTCACGTCCTACTTCATATTTTCCCTTAGGTTCAAACTACACTTCTAGGTTTGACTCCTCATCATATCCCAAACATCCTATATATATCAATTACTCATCAAGGAAAGGCTATCTCTACCTATACACAAGGTTACGGGGCACTCGGGATCAAAACAGGCTAAAAAGCCTAAACTGTCAACTCGTTCGAAGTCTCGTTCGAACGAGGCTGTTCGAACGAGACTTCGTTCGAACGAACTGAGTCTTCTAACGAGATCTCGTTCGAACGAAGTGGGCTTTCTAACGAGATCTCGTTCGAACGATCTCATCGAACGAACTTCACCCTCGTTAGAAGTCAATGGTCAACTCGTTAGAAGCTCGTTCGAACGAGGTCGTTCGAACGACCTGGGCAGGTCTTCTAACGAGCGACCAGATTCGAGCCCAGATTTCTTATTTTCGTTTTTCCAACTTCTCTACTACCCAAATCTCATCCAAACCTCAATCTAACAATTGTTTAAGGTCTCTAATCGTCCCTAAACATACTTAGTTCACATATTGACATGTTTGGGGGCATTAATTCATCCTAACATCATTCAAATATCAAATCTCTACTTATTTTTCCCCAATTTTAAAACTATGAACCCTAGAATTTATGAATCATCAAAGAAGTGAATTAAATCCGTTTTTGGTTTCCTACTAATTGTAATATCATCAGAATAATCATTACACACCAATCTACATGCGATTTCCTCATCAAAATGTACTTTCTATTTCCAATTTACATGGGTTTTTTATTAACTCCCAAGAACAATATGATTTTAATAAATTCCTACACATGGAAGAAGCATTCTTTGAAATAAACGAAATTAAACCACTTGCCTTAATGGTAACTCTGGATTTGATGACGAATTTGATGAAGTATACCCTCTCTCTCTGCAGAATCCTTCTATCTCTCCCTCTACAAGCTCTTCTCTAATGGTGGCTATGGAGGCTAGGGTTTTGTCTTAGGAACAACTTTCAATAACCTCCGTAGTCTATTTGGGTATTAGTGGGCTTAGTGGGTTAATGCCTAATCAGATATTAGTTCCCAATTTTCATAGTTTTTAATTCCTCAAAATTCAAAATTACCAAACTACCCTTATACGTTGCCGGTATGGCCTAAAAATGCCCCGGGACCCAAACCAAACCCCCGGCTAGTGTTTTCTGACTATTCCGACCCTTCCGGACGCGTTGGCGCACTCAAAACGACCATACGGATAATAGAAATAAAATTCACTTTTTAATTATCATAATTATATACCATGACGCGACTGTCACACGCGTCTCAACAAAATTTCCAAATTGCCGTATTTCAATCTCGCGACAAATTTCATAATTCAATATTCATATATAATCATATATGCACATATAATCAAATACCAACTCGCATCTCGCTAGTATTTTTAATCCGGATTAATTTCCAATTAATACGCATTTAATTAAATTAATCCCATAAAATAAATATCACAAAAATACGGGGTATTACATACTTCCCCCCTAATAACTGAATTTCGTCCCGAAATTCGGAAGTAGAAAGTACCTGGTAAGAACAACTCTGGATAACGTTCGCGCATCTCATCCTCGCGCTCCCATGTGGACTCCTCGACATTATGATGTCGCCACTGAACACGCACTAACGGAACTATCTTTGACCGCAGTTTCCGCTCACTTCGGTCCAGAATAGCAATCGGCCCCTCCTCGTAGGAGCTATCCGGCTGGAGATCGATGTCCTCCAAAGCAATGTGAGAATGAGCCAAATTATCTCTAAGATATTTCCTTGGCGAGGAAATATGAAATACATCGTGAATCCGATGCAAATGCTCCGGTAATCCAAGCATATACGCAACCGGTCCAATCCGTTCAATAATAGGAAATGGTCCCACATATCTCGGTGCCAACTTCCCTTTCTTCCCGAAACGCATAATCCCCTTCATAGGAGATACCCTGAGCAAAACCTGGTCCCCCACTTGGAACTCTCTAAAGAACCTCTTCGCATCAGCATAGCTCTTCTGCCTGTCCTGAGCTACCCGAATGCGACTCCGAATCAATTCTATCCTCACCAAAGTATCCTGAATCACTTCCGGCCCAAGTAGTTTGTTGTCCCCCACCTCCAACCAACATGTTGGGGAACGACAAGGTCTACCGTACAACGCCTCAAATGGAGCCATGCCAATGGTGAACTGGTAGGAGTTATTGTAAGCAAACTCCACCAGTGGAAGATACTGCTCCCATCCACCCCCAAAATCAATGATACTCATACGTAGCATGTCCTCCAACATCTGGTTTGTACGCTCCGTTTGCCCATCGGTCTGCGGGTGATACGCCGTACTCAACCGCAATTCCGTGCCTATGGCCTCCTGAAAACTCTCCCAAAACCGTGAAACAAATATCTTGTCTCGGTCAGACACGATATTTAGGGGCACACCGTGAAGTCTCACTATCTCTGAAATAAAGAGCTGGGCATACTGTCCCGCAGTGTAGTCTGTCCTTACGGGTAGAAAATGAGCGACTTTGGTCAACCTGTCCACAACCACCCAAATGGAGTCGTGACCTCTCTGTGACGTAGGCAACCCCGTGATAAAGTCCATGGATATGCTCTCCCACATCCACATCGGGACCTCCAACGGCTGTAGCAGTCCTGTCGGTCTCTGATGATCCACTTTTACTAGCTGACAAGTGGCGCATTTAGAAACAAACTCGGCAATATCTCTCTTCATCCCGCTCCACCAATACTGTCGTCTCATGTCTTGGTACATTTTATCCCCATCGGGATGTACCACGAATCGTGAGCCGTGCGACTCTGCCATCACCTCGTGCCGCAATTCCTCTCCTTCCGGAACTACTAATCTCCCATTGAAGCGTAATCCCCCGTTTGAGCTAACGGTATAGGATTCGGCTCCGCTAGTAATCGAACTATCAGCTCCTGACAGAACGAGTCATCTGCTTGTGCCTTTACCACTCTCGTGACAATCTGCGGCGTAACAGTCATTACCGACATGAATGATCGGGCCACTGCATCCTGGTGTCCCAATTCCTTCCACTTGGCCTTCCACACCTCTGCTGGCCTACGGCTCAACGCGTCTGCCACCACGTTAGCCTTCCCCGGGTGATACTGGATATCAAACTGATAGTCCTTCACAAACTCAAGCCACCTTCGCTGCCGCATATTCAACTCTTTCTGCGTGAATAGGTACTGTAGGGACTTGTGGTCTGTGAACAACCGAAACTTTTCCCCCAAAAGGTAATGTCTCCAAATACGAAGGGCGAAAACAACTGCCGCCAACTCCAAGTCATGAGTGGGTTAATTCTTCTCGTGAGGCTTTAGCTTACGGGAAGCATAAGCTATGGCCTGACTCTCCTGCTGCAATACACCTCCAAGTCCTTGCAAGGACGCATCGGTGTATACTAGACACTCAACTCCCGGTCTCGGCAATGCTAACACAGGTGCTGAGGTCAACTTATCCTTCAATTCATCGAATGCCAACTGACAGGCATCACTCCAGATGAATGGCACACCCTTACGAGTCAGATGTGTCAGAGGACCTGCAATCTTCGAGAATCCCTGAATGAACCTCCTGTAGTATCATGCTAGGCCCAAAAAACTACGAATCTCTGTCGGTGTCGTGGGCTGTCCCCACTCCCTCACCGCGGATACCTTCCCCGGATCAACAGATATTCCCCGGTCGGAAATAATATGTCCCAAAAACTGGACCTCCTTCAGCCAAAACACGCATTTCTCATACTTTGCATACAACTCGTTCTGACGTAGTGTCAGCAAAACTTGCCTCAAATGCTCGGCGTGCTCCTCCTCTGTCTGGGAGTAAACCAGAATATCATCGATGAAGACAATGACAAACTGATCTAGGAAATCCCTGAACACTCTATTCATCAAGTCCATAAACACTGCTGGAGTGTTGGTCAAACCAAAAGGCATAACCCGAAACTCGTAAGAACCATATCTCGACAAGAACGCAGTCTTCGAGACATCCTCCTCCCTGATACGCAACTGATGGTATCCCGATCTCAAATCAATCTTTGAGAAGAAAGAAGCTCCTCTCAACTGGTCGAATAAGTCATCGATTCGAGGCAACGGATACTTATTCCGTATCGTGACCTTATTCAACTCTCGGTAGTCCACACACAATCTCAGTGAACCATCTCTCTTCTTCACGAATAACACAGGGGCACCCCACGGCGAAGTACTCCTCCGTATAAACCCCTGACCCAACAACTGTTCAATCTGATCCCGTAACTCCCTCATCTCAGTTGGAGCCATACGGTACGGTGCGCGTGCTATAGGTCTCGTACCTGGTAATAAGTCTATAACAAAGTCTATCTCTCGACTGGGGGGTAGGCCTGGTATCTCCTGAAACACATCAGAATACTCCCTGACAACTGGGATCGAATCTAAAGGAATCACAACCTCCTTAGAGGTATCCTCCTCTAGGTAATACAAATGAGCGGTTAAGCCTCCCTCTGGGCGAGGCATCGCCACTACAAACATCTCTTGACCCGGAATGGCAAAAACAATGCTCCCACCGAAGCAATCAATCATGGCTCTATAATCAGCGAGCCAATCCATACCGATAATCACATCGTGAACATGCATATCTAATACCAACATATCTGCAGGTAATACCAGACTACCAATCTCTACCCCCACTCCCCGGCATATAAAGAAAATAAGTGACCCACTCCCCAATGGTGAGTCTACACACGTCACTGTGCTCTCTGCCATAGATAACAACCCTAAGGCTTTCGCAAAATGTGTAGCTATAAAGCAATGTGTTGCCCCCGTATCAAACAAAACCCGACCCATAGTACCATGGATAGGAAACATACCCTCAATCGCGGGTGGTGCCTGCGGAGCTGCTGCCTGGTGGACGTTATAGACACGTCCATACTGTAACTGTCCCTGCTGCACAGGAACTGCTGGAAGAGCTGGCACCTGGGCTGGAGCTGGGAGGGCTGGTGGAAAAAGTGGCCTCTGTGGCTCATGTCGAGCACCCTGCTGCTGTTGCGGGGCCCTGCCCCTATCAGGACAATCTTGGCATTTATGACCAGTCTTTCCACAAACGAAACACTTCCCCGGGAAGTTTCCCCCTCTCTGTCCCTGCTGCCCCCGGCCCTGGTGGCCGTTACCATTCCTCCACTGGCCCTGCTGAAACTGATGTTGACCATTCTGACCCTGCTGGTTCTGATGGCCGTTCGGACCCTGATGGCCCTGCCGAAAACCTCCCTGTCCGTGCCTGAAATTTCCTGACCTGAACCTCTTGTGATCCCCCTGCTGGGTACCCTGATCACCCTGCCTCTGCCCCTGAACAGATTGTGCCCCACTGGAACCATTTCCTCCAGTCCTGCCCTGATGGCTAGACTCTCCCGATCGTTTGCCCTCAGCCATGTGAAAGCGGTGATCGTGGCAATGGAGCAATGAGCGTTAACCACATCAGAATAAGTGGCTAACGAGAGGTTCCCTAACAAGTGCTGACGAATCCTCCATGTCAACCCGTCCGTGAATTTCTGTATCTTCTTCTCCTCCATCGGTATCTCATCCGGAACAATGTTCAGAAGATCAGTAAATTCGGCCTTATACTCGGACACAGTCTTACCTTCCTGTCGAAGGCTCATCAACTTCCTCCTCATTTCCGTGTGAACAGCTGACGGAAAGTACTTACGGTCGAGCCGCACCCAGAACTCCTGAATAGTGAGAGTATCTCTCTCCTCAACGGTGGTAATAGACTCCCACCACTGTAGTGCAGACCCTACTAGCTTAAAGGTCGCTAGTATCTGCTTCTGGACTTCTGTGCACTCATACATCCTCAGGTGTCGCTGGATGTCCTTCCTCCACTGACTCGAAACTACCACATCGGAGCTACCTGCGAACTCCGGAGGGTGTGCTTTCTGAAAAGCATCACGTACACGTTCCCAAGCAGACGGGAATGCATGAGCCTGAACTGGCGCGGCTATCGGCACCTGAGGTGGTGCCTGCTGAACTACAGCTAGTGCGACATTTACCGCCTGAGCCACAATGGCTGCAACCTCGGCGGCATTCATCGTGCCCTGAGCTGGTGCGGGCTGTGGTTCTGGCGTCGCATCCCTGGGAACCCTTCGTGCACGTCGTGGAGGCATCTGAAATAAGTATGGAGTTTATAAGTTCGCAGTTATAAACTTAAAATAGCTGAAGAACCTAGCATATACAAAAGAATACAACAACCCTAAAATATAAGGCTCTACACCAAAGAAAGCTCAGT
The DNA here is from genome assembly GCA_949130495.1 of Sambucus nigra. Taxonomy (NCBI): domain Eukaryota; kingdom Viridiplantae; phylum Streptophyta; class Magnoliopsida; order Dipsacales; family Adoxaceae; genus Sambucus; species Sambucus nigra. Next base: position 205,908,917 of record OX422223.1, read on the forward strand.
GGAAAACATAATAAGCCGTTCAGATCCTAAAGGACACTAGAACCTGATGCTCTGATACCACCTATGACACCCCGACTAATTAAATACCGGGTAGCTACTCCTTTATTAAATTAATTCAAAATGCCAAGTTGGTTCAGTTAATAGCATCACTGTCGAAAACATTTTAAAAATTACTAACCACCTAGTATTTAAAAAGTAAGTGCCAAATTTTAAGTTAAGTCTGATTAACATGCAATAAAAGAATAATGGAAGAACAACATAATCCATTCACCATAATGAAATAATGAATAACCAACAATAATAATAAGAAATCCGGAGGAAAACTCCTCACAACAATCCCAACAAATGGAAATAATACTACAAGTCTGAATCCTGAATAATTACATGCCAAAAGTCTGAATAACTGAAATAAATAAAATGTCTCTAAAAGGAGTGGGCGACATGCCCTACAACTGATGACTGCTGAATATAGAGTCAAAGTAGATGAAGCGTCTACAAGCAAAGTCCTGTAACTTCCACAATCAGCTACAACTCGTCACCTGAATGAGAATCCTATGCATGGTGTCCTTGTAGCTGGGCACCTAAAATGGTTTTTACAAAAATAGATTTGAAAGCAAATGGGTCAGAGCCCGAAAGTGGAAAACATTTTGAAAATAGCAAGTGTTTTAATAACATTAAAACATTAAATGCAAAGTACATGTTAGGACGTGCACTCACATGAAATTCTCACCTCTCGACTACATGTGCACTCCTAACGTACCGTACCCATCTACATGACATACACATCTAACCAAACCGTAATAAGTTCTACCCCTTACTACTCGATCCCCATATTACATTCTAGCGTTATCAAATAAGTAGAGGGCTTCACTTAAACTCAGATTCTCAATTAGTAACATAATTCACTATCAGTTAACCCGTTATGTTCTCTCACTACATTACCATAACTATGTTTACAATAACAACATGAAAGTTCCCATTAATTAAGTGTATATTATTCACGTCATTAATATACAATACAAGCACCCCGAGACTAGCTGCGGTGCACACATACTCTGCTATCCATCCCGGTACATCACGTACATAAGGATCACATATTCCGAATCTCTCAGGAATAGTCCACAGATAACAACATCACAAAGAATGGAGGCGAACACAGTCACATCACATGGGTCACGCACATACCTGCGCTCCCACGATCAACAGACTTATTAACATCCCAATAAGTCCTTCTCTGACCTATGTTCATCGAGGTAACCAGTTTAAATCCGGGCAACACAAGGATTAGAGGGCCCTAAGAGAACGCAAACCTCTCGTGATAGCAAGTATGGTAGGTATGTCATACACATAAAATCAATACATATACTAAGTATTCACACATCTTAGTAATCACCAAAATATATTGGTGGTACACTTCTCATTCTCGTACCGACATATAATACTACACAATTTATATCTTCCCGGTTAATAAAATAAATTAGGCCGTCAATAGTTCTCACAACGTAATAGACACTCACGTCCTACTTCATATTTTCCCTTAGGTTCAAACTACACTTCTAGGTTTGACTCCTCATCATATCCCAAACATCCTATATATATCAATTACTCATCAAGGAAAGGCTATCTCTACCTATACACAAGGTTACGGGGCACTCGGGATCAAAACAGGCTAAAAAGCCTAAACTGTCAACTCGTTCGAAGTCTTGTTCGAACGAGGCTGTTCGAACGAGACTTCGTTCGAACGAACTGAGTCTTCTAACGAGATCTTGTTCGAACGAAGTGGGCTTTCTAACGAGATCTCGTTCGAACGATCTCATCGAACGAACTTCACCCTCGTTAGAAGTCAATGGTCAAGTCGTTAGAAGCTCGTTCGAAAGAGGTCGTTCGAACGACCTGGGCAGGTCTTCTAACGAGTGACCAGATTCGAGCCCAGATTTCTTATTTTCGTTTTTCCAACTTCTCTACTACCCAAATCTCGGCCAAACCTCAATCTAACAATTGTTTAAGGTCTCTAATCGTCCCTAAACATACTTAGTTCACATATTGACATGTTTGGGGGCATTAATTCATCCTAACATCATTCAAATATCAAATCTCTACTTATTTTTCCCCAATTTTAAAACTATGAACCCTAGAATTTATGAATCATCAAAGAACTGAATTAAATCCGTTTTTGGTTTCCTACTAATTGTAATATCATCAAAATAATCATTACACACCAATCTACATGCGATTTCCTCATCAAAATGTACTTTCTATTTCCAATTTACATGGATTTTTTATTAACTCCCAAGAACAATATGATTTTAATAAATTCCTACACATGGAAGAAGCATTCTTTGAAATAAACGAAATTAAACCACTTGCCTTAATGGTAACTCTGGATTTGATGACGAATTTGATGAAGTATACCCTCTCTCTCTGCAGAATCCTTCTATCTCTCCCTCTACAAGCTCTTCTCTAATGGTGGCTATGGAGGCTAGGGTTTTGTCTTAGGAACAACTTTCAATAACCTCCGTAGTCTATTTGGGTATTAGTGGGCTTAGTGGGTTAATGCCTAATAAGATATTAATTCCCAATTTTCGTAGTTTTTAATTCCTCAAAATTCAAAATTACCAAACTACCCTTATACGTTGCCGGTATGGCCTAAAAATGCCCCGGGACCCAAACCAAACCCCCGGCTAGTGTTTTCTGACTATTTCGACCCTTCCGGACGCGTTGGCGCACTCAAAATGACCATACGGATAATAGAAATAAAATTCACTTTTTAATTATCATAATTATATACCATGACGCAACTGTCACACGCGTCTCAACAAAATTTCTAAATTGCCGTATTTCAATCTCACGACAAATTTCATAATTCAATATTCATATATAATCATATATGCTCATATAATCAAATACCAACTCGCATCTCGCTAGTATTTTTAATCCGGATTAATTTCCAATTAATACGCATTTAATTAAATTAATCCCATAAAATAAATATCACAAAAATACGGGGTATTACAGTTACATGCTTAGGGTTAAACAAGATAAAATTGGGTTAAGTTAATTTGTTACACAATTTGATGTGGTTTGATAAATTGAAAAGAGTTTTTTAAAAGAGCAAATTGGTTTATATTCATCCTTAACTTAATTTCGCTCAAGCAAAAGTATTTGTTGAAAGATATATACGGGGACCTACAAATTGGTATCAGAGCTAGAAATACATTTTTATTGTGTTTGATCCCTTTTTTCTTGTAAGGATGAATTTTAGAGGTTATGATAGTTTTCGCACTCCTGTTTTTTATGGCACTAATTATGCTTATTAGAAAATGCAAATGAGAAGTGCTTTAAAATCTATTGATGAGTGTGTTTGTTTAGTAGTTGAAAAAGGTTGGACACCCCAGTCACATGAGAGGGTGAGGTCACTAGTTTGAAACTCGTTGAGTCATGGACTGAGACTGAATATAGGCTTGCACTGTATAACTCTAAAGGTCCGCACGTTATTTCCTCACATGTCACACCTGAAGAGTATAATCATATCATGACTTTTGAAACTTCGAAAGAATCTTGGGATACACTGACACTCACTCACGAGGGAACGAGCACAGTTAAGGCTTCTAAGTTGCAAAAATCTGACTACACAGTTTGAGACGAGTAAGATGTTAGAGAGCGAGACGTTTGAAGAGTTTTACACTAGGTTGTCCACTATTGTTAATAACCTAGGTGAGAAGATTCCCGATAACTGAGTGATTAAGAAAATTTTGAGATCATTGCCAAGTAGGTTTGATGCGAAAGTGACCATTAAGAATTCCCTTGGTTTGCTTAACTCGTCGAAACTAGAAGATATCGTAGGAGACCTCCAAACCTATGAACTCGATATGTTTACCTACAAAAAAGTGCCAAAGAAAGAAAAGGGCATTGCTTTGAAAGCCCTCAAGGAGGAAACTAAAGTTTTGAATCATGATTTCGATTCCGATTCTGACTTTGAAGATGTAGTCTTGTTGGCAAGAGAGTTCAAGAAGTTTCTCCAAATTCATAAGCAATCGAAAGATGCCAAAAAGTTTGAGAAATTCAAGAATAAGAGAGACCCCACCCCTAAGGATAATAGTGAGAAACCTAAGAGAGATGAGTCTGATAGGTGTTTCGGGTGTGAGGGGTATGGTCACAAAGTAGCTGAGTGTCCCACTAGACTTAAGAAAGAGGGCAATAAACCGATAGCATACAACACCACCTTAAGTGATAGTGAACCGGAAGAGGGAAAGTGTTCCCCCATTGAGCATAACTTCGTTGCGTTTATGGCATATCATGTGAACGATGACGATATATCTTCCCGTGAGGATACTCATGTACATGACACTTCCGAGGCTGTTGAGAGTGCTTCTCAAGAGGGTGAGGGTGAGGGTGAGGGTGATGAGAGCGAGGATGGGGAGATCGACGTAGGTGAGTTACAAGTTTCATTTCGAGAGTTGTTTGCGGAGACGGTGAAGGTGAAAAGGGCTAACTCGAAATTGCAAGATAAGTTGCATGAGCGTGCCATAGAAAATAATGATGCGTTAATTGAGGATTTTAGGGCACGGGAGAAGAAGCTTTGGGAGAAGCTAGAGTACATCGAGAAAGAGAGAGACGGCCTTAAATGTTTGATGGAGGGTTTAAAAAAGGAGTTGCTAGAGTTTGAGGATTCTAGGCGTCTACTTGAGCCTAGGATTAAGGAGTTGGAGGGGAGTTTGAGAGACTTGTCTAAAGTTAAGTTTGACTTGGAGTCTAGATCGGAGAAATTGGATAGGATGTTAGGCACCGTCCAAGTCAAGAAAGATAGGTTTGGTATAGGCTACGACGAGAGAGTTCCCAACCCCAAAGCCAATACCATTCGTGTGAGAGATCCCACTAGGAAAGCGAGGAGAGGTCGATATTTTGGTAATCATTCCCACCACGTTTACACTTGTTCCCACTGTGGTAGGAAAGGTCACCTTAGACGTTTTTTCTATGACCTTAGGAATGCTCCTAGGAAGTTTAGTAATAAAGTCATGTCAGTTTCCAAAACCCCCACCCGTTATGTGACACCTACTTGGGTTAAGAAATTGGACTTAGAGGCTTTAGGACTAAAACTTCATTGTTCTCATTTGGTTGCACTTGTTTCTTCCCATGCTAAATCTAAAGGTTGGGTGTGTTACCATGATTTTCATTTTTCATTTATTGCATCTTATTTGGAAAATACAAAAAGATTTTGTTATTGATAAAAATTTTTGGAAAATACAAAAATATTTTTGGTTTTGAAATTTTTTGAGAAAAACATAAAAATATTTTGCTTTTATTTGAGTCAAAATATTTCAAAAAAGCCAAAAATATTTTCGATTTTGTTTTTGTGTCATGAGTTAACATATTTGATGTGGCATATTAGTGTGCTTGGACCCCCTTCCTTTCATTATCCATATGGCTAGGACATTTGGTCATTATTATAGATGCTTAGAATGATCTTAACCATTGCATTATGGGGTTGTGTCGAAATTGATATGCGTTTGTATTCGACTTTGTATATATGCCATCTTTGCACACATGCACGGGTTTATATGGATGTTTGACTACTCTTGCATATTTGAGTTTGGTGAGACGTTCTTATCTCAATTTTGTCATATATGCGTAAGTAGTCTTAAGGAGAAGGTGTGCATGTAATAACCGTTTACCGTGAGGATTATAATTGAAAACATGATGAGTATTCACGGGAAAGGGATGCGAGAGTAAAAAATTGACTCGTCGTGAAAGCCACCATTTAAAAGAGGCTGAAAAAAAATCATAAGGCAGTAAAAAGAATCATATGCCAAAAATAGGCCAAATTAGTTTAGTTCATTCAAAATAAAATATTATATATTTGAGGGAGTTTGGATGGATTAAAAATTCTAAACGGGTTTGCATAAAGGATCTTAAAGTTGAAAATTTTGTGTCATGACACTATTGTTTGTAGAATCGTCAAAATTCGGAATTCGTGTGCATGATGTTTGTTTATTTCATTAATCTCACACCATAATTGTTACACATGGCTATGATAAAGTTTGATGATAGATTGCTATCAATTAGAGCTTCTTGATTGTTTCGATGTGTGGGAATTGTGTTTAATTTGTTGTAGTTCACGCCCAAACATTCCATGTTCATGTTTAAGCACATTGGTACTATGTTATCATGTTACTCATACTTGTTTGTTTTGAGTTTTTCTAATTGAGATACTGTTTTTCTACTATTTCGCAATTTTGATCCCTTTCCAGTTAGAATTTTCAGGAATTTTTTTCACTGGGCAACACGGTTTAATATTTCTAGGAAACTGTGTCAGTTTGATTTGCTCGTTCGAGCGAGATCCTTTGTCGCAAGAAGTTGTCGTTCTAACGACATAGCTTATCGTTTGAGAGACGCCTTGTTTCGTTCAAATGACGTCCCTGGCTCGTTCGAGCGACGTTTGACTTTTTACAACCTTTACTATTTTTCAGTACCCTGCTGAATATTGTTCATCTTTTGGTTATAGGTTTTTCGTTTATGCAGTCTTCTTTTAGAGATTTAATCTTTTACTGCATTGATACGTTTAATCACAACTATTTTGATTGATATATTCTTTGTTTTTGCTAGCTATTGATTTGACATTGATTGATCATATTTAGCTGGTTGTTACATGTTTATCTAGCTATTCTTCATCTTGGTTTAATCATATTGGTTTTATATTGCACTAGATGTGTTTGTCTTTTCACCAAAATGTCTATTCGAGACAAAAAGGGGAGAGATGTCTGTGGTGTAGGGGGAGTTTTGTGAGTTTCATATTTGTATTCAAAATGATATCTTATTTCAAATTGGTTTCATATTTACTCACATAACAAATGATTCTAATTTTGAATTTTCATATTGATTTATATCATTTTTTCCTCCATACTTCACTGGGTATTTGCTTGTTTCATGTGTGTAGGTATGCTTAAAGAGATTCGATATTTCAATTCTACATCACATTCAAACATTCAGAGACAGTTTCATGCTTGTCGGTCCATCATTTATAAGTTTTATTATGTACTGATGATGTAATTTTACTTTTGGGTTTTATGGGATGGGATTTAGGCGTCATACGACTTGATGGCCCAGCTTAGGCATTTCAGTGTTAGTTTTGTCCCGAAATAGTCAAAGGGGGAGATTTGTAAGGACAAAATTTCCAATTGAGTCTTAATGTAGTTTTGACTTATTCTCGAAACAAAATATGTTTAAGTTATAGGTAGATTTTTATTGTCCAATCACTACGAGACTATGACGTGTCGATGATTAATTGAAGACGTTATACCAAAGCTCCAAGGTATTAATCATGCCGACATTTAATTGGTGCAATTTCTTGTCTTAAAGGTTTATATTGCATTCTGAGATCACACATTCTAACAACAAACGACACTTGATGTCATTCGAATGAGACCTGATGTCGTTTGGATGACATAGTGTCTCGCTCAAACGAGATCTGACACCGCCTTAAAATATTTATAAATAGGCGTGTCCAGTCTCCTCAAAGTGCGTGCAGTACGAAAAATAGTTTACCATACACAAAAATTTCTGTACAAAGTTTTCTAAGTGTTTTCACTATAAAACATCCTTAGAGTTTTACAAAGATCTAAGTTATCATTATCATATGTTTATGTGATCTTTATTGCACCAAGTTGGGTTTATTCAACACTTGAACATTGCTGGTTTTGCGGTGGAGAAACGAAGAAGGTTACTTTCGTGTTCAACATCGAAGATGACACAAGGCCGTATCAGTAGATAGCGAGGCATTCGTGGAGGCGACTGCTGTGGACGAGCATCGTAGAAGAAGGTTACTTTCTGCATGGGCACTGTGAAGATTGGTAGAAGATCAGAGGAGCGTCAAGTCTCGTGGGTGGATCGAGCAGTTGTATAAGACTACCGTCTGACTTTGTAAAACCATTTTCATAGTGATTGTCTGGCCTGGGTTGTCCGAGATTTTTTCCCGATTGGGTTTTTCCTCATACATCGGCGTTGTGAGTATTACTTTACTTTATTTTACTTGCTTTAATCACTAGTTGCGTGCTTAGGGTTAAAAAAGATAAAATTGGGTTAAGTTAATTTGTGTCACAATTTGGTGTGGTTTGATAAAATTGAAAAGAGTTTTTCAGAAGAGTAAATTAGTGTATATTCATCCTTAACTTAATTCCGCTCAAGCAAAAGTATTTGTGGAAAGTTATATATGAGACCTATACACTTGAGTCAGAGGGACTAGCAGCTGTCTCGAGGAATTTCACCCCTAAGCACCAGATTCTGACTTATCGAAGTGAACCAATACCGTATAATTGAAGTCATTCCACTCATTCACACAACCTCACTGAGTACTTACTCTGGCCACACACCCTGGCTTAGGTCTCTAGCCGTGACGAATTGAATCTCGACTATTCATTCTTATAACACGAATGCGATCACAATTTACAAATCGGTAGTCCTTGAGGAAGTCAATGCCTGAATTCCCTCCTTGGGAGCAAGGACCTACTTTTCACACCCTTGGTTTAAACGAATCATTTTGGCTGGCGAGTACTTCACGCCTTGTCTTCACCGACCTTATTCAAAAACTAGTGACGACGTCAGAAACCTATTACACCTAGGTTATTGTCTGTTTTAACATATCGTGATCGAGTCCCAAATTCCGCAGACTTTACTTGGCTCAAGCGACGCACTAAACTAACCGTGTCCCTTTGACCACAAGGTTGCCATTAATTCACCTTATCCCTCTTATACACATGGGATCTTCGTGACGACCACACCCGTCGTCATTAATACCTTAAGGGAAATTAATATCATACCGAGCTACGTCTTCTAACCCGTACCAACTTGGCAAGACACCAATTTCTAATCCTTACATCGCTATGATTATTCTAGCCTATACCGTTAACACATTAGCAAAATAATCATGTTTTGATAAAGCACCACCTTAATCGCCATTTGCAAGGCTTCATATGGCATCATCACTCTAAGTCTTAAATACATTTCCTAGTACATCTCGAAATTGAGTATTACTACCCCCTAGCCATTCCATGACATCCGAGCATCACTCATGAAGGGATACAACTACCTTTCTAACTTAGGGATCACACCGCCCATATGTGTCGATTGGAAAACCATACCCGACACGTACACTCTACGACTGTTAATCTGGGATCATCACTTAACCCTCACTCAATCATTACTAAGAATTCTACTGCCTCTTCTTATCTTACTTAATTGGTCTCCTAAGAACACCAAACAATTTCATGTGAAAGCCCCAAATTTGGCGAGATTTCATCGTCTACATCCTTATCACCTTAAGTACACCCTTCTAACCTTTCGATACCCACATCGATATTACTTGGTGCTCGTAATGACACTAGTTCACGAGATTCTAACCATAGTGCACCTTAATCCTCGAACACCTCAAGACATCACAAAATTCGATATTCATCCTCAATGATGCCACACACAAATTCTTTTTTGGACACCTCCACGTGCCTATGAAATATCCACACACTCACACTAGGATTTTCTCGCACCGAGCCATTAACTCGGCAGGTAAACGAGTTTCAACACTTAGATGTGAATCTTACCTTCTCCCAAATGGCTGTGACTATAAGTCACGTATAAACTATAATTATTACTACCACCAATTATGGAAGACCTGGAGCCTATAAACCTCAAGGTTTGCCTTACCCAATTCCTCGATGATTGTTCAACTATGGCAATCGAATTGACTTTCTATGTGAATATCACACTACATTCCAATCCACAAGTTAACACACTCTTATAATCTTGGTAGGATATGGACGTCGAGTATTGCCCATAAACACTAAGGCCCTCACCACGAGCGTTGCACGAGATTCTATTCCTTAATACCATACTATAATCACCAAACTATAAATTACTACCATCTAGGGTTTCAGTAGGACAAGGGACGTAGGGTATCGCCCAAGAGGAGCCCACCCTAATAACATTGCAAGAAGTCCTATTCTAAAACATCATAACTTAATTACTTACAACCAAGTTACCACGATTATCTAGGTTCACTCCTAGGTTACCTCAATCATCAGGATTATCTGAATCCACATTACAGTCAAGGTACATAATTTGAGATGCACTAAACCCAAGTTCACCAACGAATGGACCTAGTTCTTCCTCACCAGAACTAACACTTGTAGTTACATTCATCGACCAACAATCCACTAAGGTGTTCGCCCATAAGGATAGTATCCCATCCGCTAAGACCGGCTTATCCTTTAGCGTTGGTCTACATCAATTTATAAACTCATTGACCTTATCATCAATCACAGTATTACCCCAAGGATCGAAATTGCCTGATTATCACATCGATATTGACCTCTCATATGCATCACATCCAAGGCTACATATAATTTAAGGCATGATTTCACATGACATAATTATGACACTCTAACTATCAAATTCTACCATTGATTGTACATAATTTGGTGCCACTTTCCCAATGGGCGTCATTTCATTCTATCAACATCTCACATGATCCTAAACCATTAAATTGTTAACGAAAGCACCTCACACTAACACCTATGGTGTCACCACTATAGGCTTGCATGTATACCCGTAAATTACTACAATTCTAATCAGAAATACGGAATCGATTAATAACCATCAATCTAATCGTGTTCCACTAGGCATTACCCTAATTTGTCGTGCTAATATCTTAGACCTTACCATCGAGGACACAAGCTAAACAGTCATCAAACTAGCATGACCGCCTGAACCACACCAATGTCGAAAGATCCAATGCCGACCTCACCATGTCACACCCAAAAGGAACCTTAAACTTGAAGCCCTGATACCAATTGTAATGCCTCGACCTGAATTTATTGGTTACCCGTGAGTCAACCCAGTCCGACCCGAGCGTTATGTGTGAAGTGCAATGGAACAATCTATATAATGTTGCTAATCCAGTTTTATTTAATTACGTTTCACTTGTTAGCATGCGATTCCAGTTTCAAGATAAACTGCGTGAGGAACCGATGGGGAGCACCCTGAGGTCCAAGTAAATAGAGTTACTAACGTAAACATAAGTAAAATATACTTACCTATGAAACACCCTCAAATTATGGAATCACTCCCAACCTAACGTAAACAAAGTGGGGATGTCAGCCTATGCCTAGTGGGATTTATACGAGCAGTGTAGAAACGAACGACAAAAAGTAATACTCACAAGCTACAACCACATGAATGTGAAAATGTGTATATATCTACATACGTATACCTTTAGATATACACATGCCAATGCATTAACCACTTTGTGTAACACCCTTTCCAACATTTTTATTTCATAAAAATGTTCCACTTTAAGTAAGATTACCATTTTACCCATTTGTTTCCAAATCACACTTTTATTCCTTTTTCACAAGTGTTATTTTTACCAAAATAAAATTAAGTTACTCATACCAACTTCTTAGGTGTTTTAATCCTTTAACACCTTACACATTTTATACCTTTACTTCTTTTTAATTCCATAAGTGTTAATATTTCACAACATTAGTAAGTTACACTTACTAACCATTCCATGTCTACTTATTAACACTTAGTTAATACTTTTTATCAACATTCATATTTCTTTACTTATTCGTTCAAGAAATACATTCACACTTAAGACTACTTATATAAGAAAATTGAAATTTGTTTTATTTAACATGTAGTCGTTTAACTTCATACACATTATGTCTTTTAGTCCCAATTATACATACTTCGTAGAATAAAAATTCAACCTTTATTATTTCTTGTTTAAACCCAAGAAATTTTCCATAAACTTGTTTATACATTCCATGTCAAAATACTACAAGTTCGCATGAGAAGATGTATTTTAAACTCAAAAATCCTACTACATGGTTTAAACATATTTATCCCCAAATAATTGCCAAATAAATTTTTATTTTTTAACATTTTATTCCATAAAATGTTTGACACCAATATTTCTATAAATGCCCAATTTCACAAAATATATCATCTTTCAATATTCCAAAATCTTGAAATATTTACTTTTTCTTTATTTTCAACAAAATATCATTTTTCAACAAAATCACATTATTTGCCAACATTTTATTCCATAAAATGTTTTTCATAAAAATTACTAGAAAATACACCATTTTCTTAAAACATCAACTTTCATTATAAAACCCAAAACCAACCAAAATTACTAGAAAATACACCATTGTCTCTTCTTCTTCTTCTTCTTCTTCTTCTTCCAACAAAATAAACCTAAAACCAACCAAACACTCCTTATAAAACACCCCTTAATAGCCAAATATCGATTTTGCCCTTGCTGGGACGATCTGGACTTGATAGCACACCAGATCAATGCTCCAAAATGTGACAACGCACAAGGGCAATCAGATCTAAAAACTCGACCAACATCGTTTGAACGACACGGCCACGTCGCTCGAATGACATCTCCCGTCGCTCGACCTTTTGATCCCGCGACCCTTCACGCGACATGCTACTATAAGTCAATAGCACGTCGTTAAAAGTTCTTCATCTCGCGACCTTCGCGAGACATATCTCGCGACTTCAAATGTCGCTCGAACGACATCCTAGGTCATTTGAGTAACCCTACTTCATTTCCTTTTTATTTTCTCCAACTTTTACCCATAAGTCTTCCATATTTATACTTAACCCCTCTTCAATTATTAAAAAAATATAATTTAATTAATTTAACGGGGCGGGGTATTACAGTGTCATGTCTTAGTTCATAGATACTTATTTTGAAAAGCATATTTTTAGTATAAAGTTTAAATACAATTGTCTAGCGTTTCTCAAAACAATTTGCGAATATACGATATACCCATTTTTTAAATAGAGGATTTTAAAATGTGGAAAAGTAAAACCTTGTGGATTACTCAATCCATTGATTACTATGTTTGAAAACTAGTAAGTGATAATAAATCTCAATTAATAGATAGAGTAAGCCTTGAAAAAAGATTTCAGTTAAACAATGAAGTTATGATAATTCTACGCTCTTCTTTAGACTTTGTTGCTATAGGAAAAGTAGCACACTGCTTAGAAGGCAGTGACATTTGAGATACTCTTACAAATGAGAAATTGGTTGAAGTTCCATAAAAAAGAAGTGATGTTGAATACATCAAATATACAATCCATACAACCAAATGAAAAGGAAACTATATTCTTCTCAAAAGAAAACAAGTAAGGAATGACGAAGGAGTCACCCTGAAGTTCCATATTTAAAGGATGAAGTCTCTTCAAAAGATTATGAAACATCATCATCCAATGAAGAACACAAACCACAACCAAATGTTAAATCAAATCCCATTAATGATGAGGTACACTCTAAATTATTTGAGTGAGACAACATTTCTGAAGAAGATGCAATAAGTGCCTATGATTAATTAGAAAAATTTTCTTACATATTAGTAATTAGTTATAACAGTCTTATTGATACTCATATTTCCATTCAAAATGAAAATAAAGAATTATATGTTTGAATTGAAAATGTTTTAAAGGAAAACAAACATATAAAACTTGAAAATAAGAAACTCAAAAGAAACAATGATATCTTGAAAGAAAAGAACAAGTAACCTCATTATCTTCAAATCGATAATAAACAACTCAAAAAAGAAGTTGTTTCATAAAGAGACTTATTTGAAAAATAATATCAAAATGGCAAAAGCCTAAAATTATAATTTAGGAAATAAAAGAAAAAAGATAAGAGTAATCTAGTTTATGAAAGAAAGGTAGACAAAACATATCCCCCAAACTCAAAACCTCTACTGTTCCTTTTTTAAGAAAAGAAATCACACCTTTGAAATACATCTTACTCGCCTACAAAATCTCAAACACAATCCAAATCATTATTGCATCACATGTAAGGAAAGAGACCATGCATGCATAGATTAAAAAAAGTTTGATACCCAGAAAATTATTCCACCTACTGTGATATAACAAACCATACAATCACTATGTGTAAGTTAAAAAATAATGAAAGTGAATAATTAAAGAATATATGTTTTTTACCTTATTATCAAGGACCAAACCTTAAATGGAACAAGAAAGATAAAATTTTCTTGCAGGCACACAAAGGCAAACACACTCACCTAATTGGTACTTCATGATTCACCTAAACCAAAGATGGAATGTATGGGCAATGTAAAGTGATGAAATAAAGAAACAAACGAAGATCCTCAGAGAAAGGATGAAGTACAACGAAAGGTACGAGCTACTCAAAATAAAAAAGAAGGTAAATAACTCTTTTAATATTAATTAATTTTTCTATATGTGTCACATATCCAATAAATACAAAAATACCTGACAAGAACGACTATGCATATCCCCTCTCCAAAATTTTTATATATAGACATATCCTCTTTTAAAAAATCACAAAGAAAAAAATAATATGGTAAGGGAAATATTTATGTGGTATGGGTTAGCCATCATACCAAGATCTATCTCACTTGGCTGGAATGTGAAAAAGAAGCCAAGTGATTTCATTGAGCAATATTAAAAAATATTTATTGAAAGAAATGGCGTTATTTGTCATCCAAAATTTACCTCCTTATTCTCCACACACTTTACCTCTTACATGGAAATTTCATCTCCCACATCATATGATCATAGATAAAAGATAAAAGAAAAATAGCCTCCTCATCATCCCCGAGTTAAAATCATTGCAAAAGAAAAAGTAGAGGGAGTAAAAACTATCATTGAAAATACAAGGGGTAAAATGTGTATTGTGGGAAATGTTGAGGATGTATGTAATGTTTTGTACCATCTTAATATTGATATAAATAAAATATTATTATTTAAAATGATAATCAATCATGCTTGCATATTCCATTTAATACTAGATGACAAAAGTGTGCAAGACATATGACACTCCATAAATGACCACCCATCACAAACATTATTCATTCCTCCTTCCCAAGGTTCTTACACCACTTACAAAAGGTTGATATCTCCTACTTCTAAACACCTTAAAACTCACAAAAAGATGACAAATAAATAAGAAAAAAACAATAATATGGTGCATGGAGTCGACTCCATCACAGAGTATTTCAAGGATATGCATTCTGCCTCGATTTTTTAAGGAAACATTTGGTAAAAAAAATCTTGTTTTTGTCTCCCTCGGTCCATTCGATTCCCCCAAGACGTAATTTGAATATCTCAAAGAATCTTTTAACGTCTCCATCGCTAGTATTTATAACATCTCCCACCAAATTCATCACCCTCACAATTCAAAATCCTAAGAACAACATATCTTTCTTCATCCTCCTTAGGCAACCAAGCGCTGTTGAAATGGTTTCTTCTTCCTCAAAACATAAACAAACGAGCACTTGAAACAACATTCGTGATTTACACTTACATTTTCATCATAACCAAAACAATCAATAAAAAATCCTAAACAAGTTTTTGACACGAACTTTCGAACTTGGAAGATTTTTCAAATCCTCCTTATTAAAAGAGGAACAACCTCATGTTTAGAATATGTTCAACCATAAAGGAGGGTTAAAATTTCTTGATATGTAAGAGGAGTTTTACCCCACGTTTGTACGGGTGTTCTACACCAACCTCTCGATGAAGAAAACGACACTCTACTCCTATTTCCTCAAAAACCAACTCGCCCTATCTCTCAAAACAATCCAAAAAGCCTTTCATCTACTAAACCAAGGTTTTGATGAGTATGTTTCTCACTAGTGTGCTTGATACCCCAACTTCATCCCCACAGAGGCTATGAATTTCGTAGCAAGAAATATTGTTGCTACCTCTATGGACTATAAACTTTCCTTTGGAGAACTTCTTGCCACTTCCCATATCATCCATAATATCATATCCTTCTACTTCATATCATGTATCAAAAGTAGGAGGAAGATTACCGATCTTGACATCATCCTCAATTGGTGCATCCAGAAAGGACATCTTGTTAACCTTTCCATATTTATCATCAACCACGTGATCGCTTAAATATGACGGTCAAAAGGATGACTTACATACATAATGATCATAATCTCCTTGTTTAAAGCCTGGATATCGATCTATCAAAATCACATGATGGACAAACCATATCTCTACATGACATCTACTCTTCTCGCATGCTTCGTTTAATGAAACTAATGAAAGTGAGTCAAATGTGATGCATTATAAGATAGGAAAATGCTAGGATGAAGTTTGAAGAAGATGATGAATAAGCCATCCAAGCACATATGTATAAAGACGATAAAAATGAGGAAAATTGTGGAAATAATGTAGATTCCTTTAATCCTTTGCGCAACTCTAGCCACTATTCAATTAAAAATCGCACCATCAATTTTCAAGTCTCAACAACTTTGTGTGTAATGAGATTTCATATCTTAGGATTCGCCAAGCCCATCTTATGGAAATGGTACACTATAACACCACGTGTTTTAATTAATTGACTTTAATTAATTTGGAGAATAATAAAATCTTGGAGTTAATGGCCTTTAAGAATTTAACTTAGTTTTATTAGTAAAATTTTCAATCGGGAATTCATTCGGGTCTCTTATAAAAAGGTTATAAGAACTTTTATCATTTAACTAGCAGGTGCGTTTTTAAGAATATTTATCAGATTAAAAATTCAAATTTTAAAAGATTGCATTTTTGGATGTGGGGTCGTTCAAACGACAACGTATGTCGTTCGAACGAAGTAGCATCTCGTTCGAACGACAGCGTACGTCGTTCGAACGACTGAGGCGACGGATGGATTTGGGTCCTAATCAGATTTTAACTCTTAAACGCCTTATATACTAAACTGATAAGGGGCTGGGACTTTGAAAAACACTTTTTCTCTCAAACTTTCTCCAGTAAGACCCTCAAAATATATATCCTCTCATCTTCAACCCCTAGCCCCAACTTTTAACAAGTTTTGAAGATTCAATTGGTGTTTCATCTAGAGGAGTTCAACAGTCTATTCAGATTTTGATCAAATTAATCACCGGCATGAATACTCTATTCCTTTCCTTTAGTATTATGCGTTTTAAGTGATGCCTAAACATAAATTTAAAGTTTTCTTAAAATCAATTAGCAATCTAATTAGAGAAAGTGAACACATAAAACTTGGGGCTATTTTTATGAAATCCTTTAATATGATTAATATTCATAACCCTTGGGTATGTAGGATTTATGAGTGGATTTTGGGTTTTATTGGTGTAGGTTGCATGTAGAAAAACCCTAGTTTTGAAAGAAATGAATTTAGGGGTGTATAACTCACGTAATTTGTGTAGAGATTATGAAATTGGAATTTGTTGTATCAATGATGAAATGTCGGTATATTTAATTTAAAATAATTAAACGAGATTAATTGCGTATTTTGTCGATGTGTGGATTAAATTAAGATTTAATTGAATTGGACTATCATGCGTAATTTTATATGTTGATTAATTATGATTGTTTGTGTGACTTGTTGGTATTATATAATTGCCTTTTGCGACGACGGGTTGTTGGGTATTTATGCTCTCCCTATATTTTAGGATGCCTTCTAGGTATGGAACTAGTGGGCGGACCTTTTAATGATTTACGCCTTCTAGGTAAGAGACTAGTGAGGATAGATTATTATGACTTTATTATGTCAGGGGTGGGCTGATTTTTGTTACTTTATCGTCGTTACGCTAGCCTAGGCATAAGACTAGGTCGAGGTTTATGTCAGAAATTCATCGTATATATAGGGTATGACGTATTGATAACTTGGGGACCCTTAGTTATGGGACTAAGGGGTGTTTTGAGGATCTCACATCGATTAAAAGGGTGGGAAAATTTATACATGGTGAAATTGAGAAAATTTGATTTAATGCCTAAGACAAAAACACGTATTAAAATTGGTGGCGACATAATGTGTCAGCGACCGATAGTTTAATCAGGTCACCTTGGGTGATTTATGTCATATCGTGTGTTGGAACCATATCATATTGGGGGGGAATCAACAGTTTAAACGGATTTTGGCTGGCTATTAACAAGGGAAAGTGTGACACTTTGGTGGAAATTACCACCCGGGGCGAGAGGATCGCCATAATAAAAAGTGAGAAAAAAAATGAAATTGAGTTAATTTAATTAAATTAACATCGTGGGACTTGAAAATTTAAAATCATATTGATGTGTTTTTTGAAATGGGAATTTCTGAGGGTAGTTAGTGATTTATTTTTATCGTGTTTAACTATCTCATTTAATTAAAATACTCTATTGTGATATTTATAGCGTATAATGCTACTGTCTGGATTCAAGGATTCTATTTGAGGGGAGTAGTGTGTATTCATGCTCGGGGTTCTGACCTCGTGCATTGACTAACTATTCAGGATAAGTTTTGGAGAAATTGCATAGAATTATCGGAGTTTATCATTTGGAGGTGCGGCTGGAGTTTATTCATTTTATTTTCTTTATTTAGTTAGATTTTATTTTTAGTCGTATTCCATTATGAGACTTCATTTGAGTTTTTATTGGGCCTTTCGGTTCCAAAGTTGTTTAGAGGATTTCAGTTGGTTTATTATTTATATTTTATTTAATCAGTATTGAAGATTGGATTTATTCGGAGTTTTAGCATGTGATGGATCCTTTATCGCTCAGTTGTTTATGATCATTTGAGATTGATTCAATTATTTATCTTGCGGACTGATTTATTTATGTCTCATATCTGTCTCATGCTAAGAATGGTATTTATTTAGTTCACGCCCAGCGTAGTTCGGCGACGGTGGCTGGCCACCCCGTCTGTCGGATTGCGCGGGGTGTGACAGGTGGTATTAAAGCATGGTCTTAGGTCTCGTAGGTTATGAGTCCGTTTTAGCTTCTGCGTTTCTTATCTTTGATTATTTTTTTGATGATTTCTACTCTTAGTCATTCCGAGTCTAATCTTGTTTTATTCCTATCTTTTCATATGGCGATCACAAGGAGAGCTGGGAATAGGAGAGAGGAGTCTATTTCTGGTCCCGCGAATCAGGAGAGGAGGCGCCATATTGTTTTGGAGGCCGAGGAGTTAGCGGCTATCATTCGTGAGGCCATGACGGCCGGTATGGAGATGGGGAGACAGAGATGGGTGACTTTAGAGTCACAGTAGCAGGGTACACCCACTTCATCGTAGGATAGGGTGAGAACCATCTTTCTTAAGGGCAATCCTCCCATCTTTGGAGGGGGATCTGACCCAACGATTTCTCACCAATGGAAGAGGGACATGGAGAGGCATTTGAGGATGGTGGACTACACGGATGTGCAGAAGAAGATGTTAGCAACATTTAAGATGTTAGGAGATGCATTGCAATGGTAGGAGAGTGCCACCACATTAGAGGACCGAAATCGGTTGAGTTATGCAGAATTTCAGATAGGGTTCAATAATAAGTATTTTCCATATGCTATTACGTGTGCGAAGAAGAGAGAATTTATAGAATTGGAGTGAGGATTGAAATCAATTATTGAGTAAGAGCAGGAGTTCACCAATTCATCTATTTTTGTACCTAAAGAGGTGGATTCTGAGAGAAATACAATGGAATGTTTCATTAAGGGATTGTCTTGGTCAATTAGGCAGATGGTGTTGGGGAATACGGCGTACACTACCTATGCTCAAGTGGTGGATATCGCAATATTATAATGGCAAGAGAAGGCCAATTGGGAAAGAGACAAGTCTAATGGACAAGGAAATGAGAATAAGGG
This sequence comes from Sambucus nigra, assembly GCA_949130495.1. Taxonomy (NCBI): domain Eukaryota; kingdom Viridiplantae; phylum Streptophyta; class Magnoliopsida; order Dipsacales; family Adoxaceae; genus Sambucus; species Sambucus nigra. The sequence goes on from OX422223.1 coordinate 205,928,567, forward strand.
TCACAATGATCAAACATGGAAGAGGAAGAGGAACAATCAGGAACAATAAGGTCAAGGGGAAGAGCGAGCAACTTCTAGGCGTTTCAAACCTTTTAAGGGTGAATGATTCATTTGTAGGAAGATAGGTCATAAGACGGCTAAGTGTTTCAAGAAATAAGTCCAACAAGGACAAGCAGTCCAGGCCCAATCGAGTCAATTCATGCAAGAGCAGTGTTGATACCAAATTTAGTCTGCTGACGTGGACCAATCACATGAAGACACGTGTCAACCTACGTTGAAAATATAAATACTTTCAATGAACAGCATACTATCACCAAGCTACTCAGGCATTCGAGCTACTCAGGCGCTCCGAGCAACTTAAGAATACCGAGCAACTTAAGCGGTCCGAACTACTTAGCGTGCAGAGCATCCAAATCAAGAAAACCAAAAGGCAACTACGCATTAAATGTGCATTATTATCGTACATATGTATATGTCTACTAGATAACAACGCATTATCTTTTCATACGTACAGCCTCAAGGCTATAAATACATTGTAACCTCCTCACAAGAAGGGGACTTTGGATCTATTGATAAACATATTATCGAGATTCAAGGCAAACAATCAGCAATACAAAACAGTGGATGTAGGCCATTTCCATAAGGCTGAACAACTTTAAAAATCCTTTGTTTTATTTATCTGTGAATGAATAATTAGATATAATCTAGTTTTTTACATCAACAGATTGGCGCCGTCTGTGGGAAACGACTATACTTAGCATTTTTCACCAAACAACTCATTATCTATGGCTGAAATTCCAGAATCCAGTGATCGAAACACTGGGCTCCCTCCAACCCCCTCTACTCCACCAAATATCCAAGATCTAGCTGGAATAATGGCTAATTTAGCCCAAGGGCAAACGGCCATGCAAGAAACCATGCGTCAACTTATACAAACTGTTCGAGGTGGAGTAGCGGCTCAATTGGGACAACGAAATGCTCAAAGAAATACCCATCTGCCATCTTCAAGAACTAGACGAATGCTATTCCCGGAAGTCTCTCAATCTAGACATACTGACTCATATCGTACTGAGAGATCTAATGATCCTTCGTATCAACCTGGTCGAACCTCATCAGTACGAGCTATAGATTCTCAACGAAACGTCACTCTAACTCCAGAAAGGACTAGTTCTCTAGAAAGGTTGTGTAGAGTCTCTCCTTTTGATCGTTTGGGCCCTAGGAGGAATAGAAGTCCTCCTAGGATTGCATTGAGGAACTCTTAACGACCATCCGACCTAAGGGAAGGCTCTACCCAATCACGCCCAACAGCCCGTAATGAAAGGTCCCAAGAGGAAAACTCAACGCGAATAAGCCCAAGGTGGGAAATGATGCATGGAAAGGCTCTATTCAAAGGTTGGAGAACCGGTTAGGAGAAATGGCTAAGGCCAAGAATTCTCTACAAAGAAATTTTGTCCAAGGGACCCCGTTCGTGCAAGCAATTGTGGATTTTCCCACACCATCAAAATTTAAAGGTCCTATGGTGAAACCTAAATATGATGGAAAAACTGATCCTGTCCTCCATATTGAACAATACCAAGCTGCTGCCAATATCTATGTGGTTCCAAACGAGATGAGATGCAGGGCGTTTTCAGGAACTCTCACTGGGTCATCTTAGATATGGTACAACAACCTTCCTCGGGGGAAGATTGCGACTTTCCTTCAACTGACAGAGCTTTTTATAGGGAATTTCTATTTTGGAGCAAAACCAGTTAAACGAGTAGCAGACTTACTGAGTGTTACACAGAAGACAAACGAAAGTACTAGGGACTATATTACTCGTTTCAATAACGAGAAACTTGAGGTAATTGATTACGAGGAGAAGACAACAATCACTGCACTGATGAGTGGACTGTTACCAGACAAGTTGTACTATACTTTGGCCAAAGATCCGCCTAGGACCATGGCAGAACTGATGGCAAAGGCAGCTAAAATCATGAACGCCGAGGAAGCCATGGCTGCGAAGAAGAGTACAGACACTAAGGAGACCAAGGTTAAGGCTGGTAAAACCCAGTGTTCTAAAAAATGCGCCTAGGCACGAGGCTTTTTTGATACGCCCCGTTTAGGGCCTAGGCGTGTACAAAGGCGTGGTCAACTTTGGTCAACGTTTTTTTTAAAAAGGCGTAAAAAAATGCATTTTTTTAAGATAAAACGCGCCTTAGGCGGCGTTTTTTTTTTTTAAATTTCCGGGTTAACCAAAATGACATCGTTTTGGTACCTTTAACCCCCTAAAAAAAACGCTGATAGAAACCCTTTTCCCCTTTTCGTGATCTGCCGTTTTGTTCTCAAAATAAAAAATACCTGTTAACCCCTTTTCTCAAAACGAGATCTACCCATTTCCATCGAACCAAACCTAACATCCCCAAACCCATACCTGCTAACCCCTCAACTAGAGACCCCTGCCCAAACCGTGACCCCCGAAACCGGCCACAACCCGAGACCCATTTCTTCTCACGATCGGCGTGTCGTTTTGTTCTTCTCATGTGAGTTCTCCATTCGTTAAGGTTAATGCATTTGTTCTTCTCAAGTGAGTTCTCAGGTGAGTTCTCCATTTGTTCTTCTTAACTGTACAAGCATTCGTTAATAATTTGTATGTAACTTTTGTATACCGCAAAGTTTAATGCAGAAGGGGGGAGAATTCGGTTAAGTTGGTGCTGAAAATAAGGTTAACTTTTGTTTGTATGTAACTTTTTTATACCACAAAGGTTAATACAATTTCTTTTGTTCGGTTAACTTCTGTATACCACAAAGGTTAATGCAAAAGGTTAACTTTTGTATACCACAATTTCTTTTGTATACAATTATTGATGCTAAGAAAGCTAAGGCCTCTAATTTAATTTGGTTTCTGTTTGTTGGAGTTTCTTAAAGCTTTATGATTTTACACAATGGGTTCTGGTTTGGGTGGAATTTGAGTGGGATGAGGAAGTTATAATGTATACTCAGCTAACTTTGCTGTTTCATTTATAATTTGCTGAAAAAGAATGTATCCCAAACAGGCAGTTGTTTTTAATTCAATTTTCTTTATCTATTTCTAAGCTTTTTGATATTGTCAAAATAAGTCACAGGCTAATGAAAGACGCATAATTTATCGGATGGCACAGAAGATGGAATGGATGAAGAAGATGATTTTGAATTGGAGTCTGATAAGGAATTAGATGATTAAACATGTTTGTTTAAGTTTAAAAGATTGTAATATTTATGACCTTATTTGAGAGATATGTTTGGTTGAAACTTGAATTTTGATTACTTTGAATTATTTTATGACCTTAAATTATTTTATTGACTACTTTGAGTTTTGATTTCATGGAATTGGGTGATAACATGATGAGTACTTACGGAGCATGCATATGGAAAAGGCATCCTAATTACAAATATACGGACATATTTTTCAGGTATGTACCATTTCAGTATTATTTTTAATGGGTATGTACCATTTTCAGTATTTTTTATTAGCCTTGTTATAATTAAAAAATATTAAAAAATATTTAAAAAGGCCTAAACGCCTTTTCACGCCTTTTTACGTCAAGGCCCGCCTAGGCTTCTAAGGCTTAAGGCTTGGCCTCTACGCCTCGGTCACGCCTCGCATTTTTTAAAACCTTGGTAAAACCGAGAAGAGGGATCAGAAGAACAATGGTGGCAATAGGCAGTCGAAAGGTAAGAAATTGCTGGAGTAGATGAGGAAGTATGGAAATTATACTCCCTTGAAGGTAGACATAAATCACATTCTGTAAGAGATCAAGAACAGCGAGGAGTAAACCTGGCCAGAGAAAATGAAGGCAAATCCTGACAAAAGGGACAAGTCTAAATACTGTGAATTCCACAAAGATCACAACCACATGAACAAACGTTGCATAGCTCTTCAGAATGAAATTGAAGCACTCATCAGGCGAGGAAAACTAAAAAAATATGTGGATCGCCAAAATGGTGGAAAAACTAGCAAAAGAGGAAGGCAAAGATCTAAATCTACGCATCGAGCGAAAGAAGACAAGAAGAGAGATCACGAAGATGATCCAGAAGATGACCTCGATCTCCCTAAAAGACCAAGACAGCCAGAACGCGAGGTATTTTCAATCCATTTTGGGTCATTTGAATGTAATGTCATTACAGGTGGAGATGCAGGAGGTGGAGATCTGACTGCGGAGAGAAAAGCTTACCTCAATGATTGCTCTTACATACAGCGAATAAACTTAGCTGAAGATGATTGCCCAAGGAAGGTGACTAAGGACAAACTGGTCATCGACTTTTCTAAAAATGACCTGGCAGGTGTACTATATCCTCATGATGACCCATTGGTGATAAAGATGAGAATGAAGGAAGTGGTGATTTCACGGGTACTGGTGGATAATGGTAGCTCTGCAGATATCATGTTCTACCTATGCCTTGATAGTTTGAATCTGAAGTTAGCCCAGTTGGAGCCATATCATAGGCCCCTCCTCGGTTTTACTGGTGAAAAGGTTTTTCCACTTGGGACAATCAAGTTGGACATGCTTATTGGTACATAGCCTGCTTACCGAACAGAAAGAGTATGCTTTTCGTAATGGATAAAAATATTCAATTAGCTTACAACATCATCATGGGAAGGGTAGGCCTGAAGAAGTTCGAGGCAGTACCATCTACTGTACATCAATGTTTAAAATTCCCAACCAACTTTGGAGTGGGAGTTATGAAAGGTGACCAGAAAGTAGCTCGGGAATGCTACTATTCATCTACCGAATAGGAGGAACGAGAAGAATCCAGGAAGAAGACTACTACATATCAAGTGGATGAAACAGAAGATGCAGAGATTGAAACATTAGATCCTAAAGACGAGTCTCATCTCGTGAAGGGACAGGTTATGGAAGCTATCGAAAATATCATTCTGGACGATGAACATTCAGAACGAACAACCCAAATTGGTGCGTCATTGGATGTATCATTAAAATAAGAACTCGTAGCATTTCTAAGGCGTAGAAAACAGACCTTTACATGGAGTCATGAAGACATGCCATGGATAGACCCGAGTTTCCTATGCTACGAGCTCAACGTGAACAAGGAGGTCAAACCAGTGAAGTAGCGAAGAAGGGTGTTCAGCCCTGAAAAGAATCAAGCTATACAGGAAGAGGTAGAGAAACTACAGAAAGCCGTTTTTATTGAGGATGTCAAGTATCCTGATTGGCTAGCAAATGTGGTGATGGTAAAGAAGAAAAATAATAAGTGGAGGATGTGTGTGGATTTCACTGATCTTAATAGAGCCTGCCCAAAGGATAATTTTCCTTTACCCCGAATCGATCAGCTGGTGGATGCTACCTCGGGGCATAAATTGTTGAGTTTCATGGATGCTTACTCTAGTTACAACCAGATTAAAATAAAACCTGAGGATAGGGAAAGTACCTCTTTTATCACTCCAAGGGGAACTTATTGCTATAATGTTATGCCTTTCGGACTTAAAAATGCAGGTGCAATATATCAGCGACTGATGAATAAGGTGTTGGCAGAGCAAATCAGTCATAAAATGGAGGTTTATGTCAACGACATGCAGACGAAAAGCAAGAAAGCTGCTGATCATTTGGTTGACATAGGTCAGACTTTTGATCAATTAGAGAAGTATCAAATGAAGTTGAATCCCACCAAATGCATATTTGGAGTACGAGAAGGTATGTTTCTCGGATACATTATTAACCAACGAGGTATCGAAGCGAACCCTAAAAAGATCAAGGCCCTATTGGAGCTACGATCTCCAACTACGAAGAAGGAGGTGCAAAGTCTCACAGGGCGAGTTGCAGCACTTAACAAATTTATCTCATGAGCAACAGACAGATGCCTCCCATTCTTCAAAACACTTCGAAAAACTTTTGAGTGGAATGATGAATGCGAGGAGGCCTTTCAAGAATTAAAGAAATATCTGGGGACACCTCCATTGTTATCTAGACCAGCGATGGGAGAAAGACTATACTTGTATCTGGCAGTTTCAGAGAATGTAGTTAGCTCGGCATTGATAAGAATGGAGGCCGGAGTGAAGAAACTAGTCTATTACACCAGCAAGGCCTTTCGAGGAGCAGAGATCAGATATCCAAGACTGGAGAAGTTGGCACTAACACTGATCGAAGCAAGCAGAAGGATGAGGCCATACTTTCAAGCCAATACTATAGTAGTGTATACTGATATGCCATTAAGACAAGCTCTGCATAAATCAGAGAAATCAGGAAGACTGATGTACTGGGCGGTAGAACTTGGTGAATATGACATAGTTTATGAGCCTAGGTCGTCACTTAAGGGACTGTAGCGAATTTTATCGTAGAGTTTACTCACTCTGATACCTCCGAAGAGAAGGAGTTTAATACAGACCAACCCGTGGATGTTACGGGATCATCGAATTTAACACCCGACCAACTTCCATTCGTGGATGATCAAGAGAAGATAATCAATGAGCAGCGCAAAGTATTGGCGGAAGATAAAAGGAAGCATCAAATATTCCACCGAGGAACTCTGTCTAATCAAGAATTTGATAATGAAGTACCTGTATGGAATCTCTATGTGGATGGCTCTTCGTGTGCCATCGACAGTGGAGCAGGAATTGTTTTAAACAGTCCTGATGAGATTGATATAGAGTATGCTCTACGTTTTCAGTTTAAAGCTTCCAATAATGAAGCTGAATATGAGGCTATGATCGTGGGTCTAAGTCTGGCCAAAACTATGAAGGTAGAGCAGGTCATGGTATTCAGTGATTCACAGTTAATCGCAAATCAAATTATCGGGTTGTATGCAGCGAAGGGAGAACTAATGGTCAAGTATCATGCAAAAGATCTAGAGGTTGTCTCAAATTTTACTGCAGTTTAGTTTATCAGAATACCGAGATTGGAGAATGCAAGAGACGACGCCCTAGCTCGGCTGGCATCAGCAACACGCACCGAGATATGAAGAACAATCCCAATACAAATCCTGGTGGATCGGAGTGTGGACGAAGACTTGATGATGAACTTCATTGCCCTCAACTTGGGACCATCCAGGATAGATCCCATCAGAGCCTATATCGAAGAAGGGATTGTGCTGCTTGATAAACTCGCAGCCAAGAAACTAAAGTTTGAAGCTGCTTGTTACGTATTGACCAGTGGCATTTTGTATAAAAGAGTCATTATAGAAGGACTACAAAGATGTGCCCATCCCTCCGAAGTTAAAGACTTGATTGAAGAGGTTCACGAAGGGTCCTATGGAGCCCATATAGCAGACCGGATGCTTTTGCAGAGGATAACAACACAGGGGTATTACTGGCCAACGAAGAAAGCTGATTGCGCAGCTTACGCTAAGAAGTGTGATAAATGCCAACGTTTCTCTTCCATCCGAAGAACTCCCCAAGCATTGTTAACACCCATCACGTCCCCTTGGCCATTCGCCATGTGGGTAATAGACTTGGTCAGGCCACTTCCAACGACCAAAGGAAGATTCAAATACCTCGTGGTTGCTGTGGATTATTTTACCCAATGGGTAGAAGCTGAACCTCTCATTGATATGATATATGACAAGGTCTATCAATTTATTTAGAAGAGTATTATTTACATATATGGTCTCCCACACGCATTCATTATTGACCATGGAACCCAATTTGACAACGAGAAATTTGCTGCATATTGTCATCAATCCAATGTACTGAAGATCCACTATGCGCTAGGCCATCCCCAGAGCAATGGGAAAACTGAAGTGACGAACAGAACCCTATTAAATGCTTTGAAAAAAGGGTTGGATGATGCAAAGAGAAATTGGATTAATGAGCTACACTCTGTGTTGTGGGCTTATTGCACTACACCACGAACAGCAACTGGGAGTCTCCATACATGTTGGCATTTGGAAGTGAGGCTGTTATACCTGCTGAATTGGGTCTACCCCCACATAGGGTGCTTAATTTCAATTCTCCTATAAGCGACTTGTTGAGATGATTAGACCTGGGTATGCTCGAAAAAGTTAGGGAAGAAGTAGCATCAGGAATGCAGCATACCAATAACGAACAGCCTTGTTCTATAACAGAAGAGTGAAGAAATGAGATTTGAAAGAGGGGGATTATGTGCTAAAAAGTGATCCAAAAGCATAACAAACTGGAGGCCAACTGGCATGGACCTTACAGAGTACCTGAAGTTGTTCATTCTGGGACATACATAATTGAAACTTTGGAGGGAGAAAAATTCAAGAATGCATGGAATGCAGAGCATCTGCGCAAGTACTATCAATAATTAAAATCTATATGTAACACATTTCTTTCAATATGAATAAAGTGATGTTTCGCCCATATTTCTTCCTTGGTTGAATTTTTTTTGGAATATTAGTGCAACACACTACACAAGCACACATTCAGAGCAGCAACCACCAAATCCGATTGGTCGTCAATTCAATACCACCAACTTCGGTTGGTCGGCAATTCAATACCACCAACTCCGGTTGGTCAGCAACTCATTGACCACCAACTCCGGTTGGTCGGCAATTCAATAACCACCAACTCCGGTTGGTTGGTACCAAACTAGGCAAGAAGATGGATGACCTCCCGGGGCATCCACTGTCTAGGCAACAATGTAATCCTGATGAGATTACTACAACTAAGCAGGAACATGGGATGAAAATCATTCCATTGCTTAGGCCTAAAGAGTGACAAGTCACTATAATCAAACAACAAATGGGATAAGTTCCATTATCTAAAAACGAAACAAAATGTTGTTTTCGTCCTTCTACAGATTTATATATATATTCACCAACGAATAACAAGGACATTTTAGAAATTATTTCGAAGAAAATGAAATTATAAAAGACTAAATCTTTCTTTATTAAAACAAAGCAGATTACATGCGATATGAAATTTGATTCATTACAAATGTCTTATTCTATGGGTTTCTTTACCTCCACTTTTGAAACAGTGTCCACCCTAGCTGGATAATCATCTAATGCATAAGGAGAATTTATAAAGTTCATATCTCGCAGCATTCTGACATTCATTATGGATGGTCGATCAAGCAAGTGCTCTGGACGAGATATCTCAAAGTTTGAATGAAGGCTATAATCACCAAGATACGTGGAGATCAAAATTCGAGGAATGGCACGGGTTGGAATCCAACTAAGGCCAAGTTTGAAGGGAGGCACAGGTAAATCAAGAACTCCAGGTTCATAATAATCCCACAAGAAATGACCTTACTCCAGTTTCAGAACACATAGGGCATTCAACCACCCCTGCTTATATCCTTCATTGTTCGACTGCTGCAAACGAGCATCAAGATGATACAGAGCTTCATTATACCCAGCCATCCAAAATTCCATGGGCTTCTTGTGAAATTGATAAGTCAATCTTTCAAGTTGCTCATGGAGATTTTTCACCAGAATTTCTTTACTTTTTAGAGCAGAACTCTGATTGGAGAGTTGGTCGGTGAAACTCTGGATCTTCTTAGACATTTCTGCCAAAGCCTGAATCTTCGCCATCAATTGAACGACTTGATTTTCTAAGGTCAATTGAGTTCTTGTCTCATCAATAGTAACCCGACCAGCTCTTGCTCGTCCACGGGAAGAAGATCTTGCTCTGCTACGAGCAGGTGTGGAAGGTCCAGTTCGTTTCAAAGTCTCTATCTTATCCTGTAAGTTAGAATTTTCTATTTCTAAAAAGGAAAAATCATAATCATTAATTGGGACCAAGGCTCCTGAAGAGGAGTAGGCAACAGATTTAAGCTATTTTATTTCCTCCTGCAACGCGATATTCTCATGCTCTAGCAGCTTGGTAATATGTCTATGCTCTTCAATCTCAAGCTTTAACACACTTTCCTTTTTCTCATGAGCTGAAATGTACTTGTCATATCCCTTGTCAGCACTTAATTGTTGGCACTTTTTCTCATAACTTTGATGCAAAAGTGTAATGGATTCTTTGTACTGCTGTTGAAGTTCCTCGATCGTTCCTTGAAGATCTTCAATCATTTCGTAATAAGCCACATTGTTGGTTACAACACGATCAAGTAGACACTTCAAATACTGGTAAGCATCAATTACTCATTCAGAGGCATCTGATCTAAGGATGTCAATTATTTGGGCCTCAGTAAAGTCTTTATGACCAGCTTTGAAATAGTCATTGCATTTCTTCATCAACTCTGTATCATGAGCTGATAAGAGTTCCATTCTGGCCACAAACTAGCAAAGACAAAATGAAAACAAAATCAACAATGATGCGAACAAAGCAAGTAAGAGATAAATTCCAGACGAACAACAAAAATTCATTTTTATTCATCACGATAAAGGAAAAAATAATTCAGGGTTACATCCAAGAAAACAACGAAATAAAATACCCGAACAACTTTACACCTTCTCCTTATTTCCTATGACTTCTTCGGACGGTTTGGACGAAGGGGTTGGTTGCTCGGATAGCAATGGCAGTTGCTCGGCAGAAGTGCTGGCTTGTTGGACTTACTCGGAAGGTTGAACAACAGCAATAACAGGGACCTGCTCTCCTATCACCATAGAAGATTCATCTGATGCAGCTTCATCTTCTTCTTCTCCGGGAGAGGGAGGAGGGCCATGAGTATGCTCCTGGAATAACTCAGAATTTTCAACAACCTTCAATTTCTTCAAAGCTGCTATCCAACCATCTCTAAAATACTTAACACTGGCATACTCCATCTGAGAAGACATAACAGCCGAGCCCTTATTCCAACCCTTTCCCCAACCAACACTAAAAGATTTCTTAACAACAACTTTCCTTTTTGCTTTCTCCGAGGAAGTTATTTCCCTAAGAAGCTCCTCGGCATATTTTAGTTTTTCTTCCACCTCTGTCTTATGCCATTCAGCATCTTGAAGCTTGGAGACATCTTCCTCGGCAGATTTAAGCTTGACCTCAAGCTCCTTATAACTTTGTTCAGCATCCTTTAATTTCTTCTCCAACTCTGTGGAGGCAGTCACAGCTTGATCTCGAGTTATTTCAACAGACTGGAATTGTTTCTCCCATGCACTTTTGTCTTCCTCGTACTTCTGATGAGATTCCTTCAAAGATCGAGTTAATCCAGCAAAAGCTTCTTCTACCCCACCCCAAGAGGTGGAAGCCCTGATGGCTTCATCTTTCTTCAAAATACTATTGAAACACGTCACGAGCTGAAAAAAGGAAGAATTTTAAGTCAATATATGAATATAGTACTAGAAGATAAAGGACTCAGGCTAACGATACTTACTGACGTAATGTGTTGAGCAGCCAAAGTAGTAATTCTCTCACGAGAAAAGGTATCTTCAATGCCTTGGAATTCTGGGATAGTCCAAGATCTGATCAAGCCCATAGCAGAGCTCGGAGGAATAAGAGCTGGAACATTACCTTCGACATTTGAAGGTCGAGAGATAGGGTCAACAGGTCTCTTAGTAGAACTTATTTTCAATCTCCTCAGAGGATCAGGAACACTTTCAATTAAAGGTGTTGTCTCTATTTATGAAATGGGAACAGTTTCACTCGAAGGTACTATCTCTTTTGGAGGCACATGGGGCTTCTTGTCAGTTTCCTTAGCAGCAGTAGAAGGGGGTACATCTATATTCTTTGTCACTTCATATGGGGCATCTTGTTTGTTCTTCTTTTCCTCCTCAGTGGCTAAATAAGACTTGTCAAAAAATACGGGAGCTTTCCTCTTCTTGATCAGATCAGTAATAGGAGTATTCAGATCAGAAGAAGATCCTTTGACACTAGTTTCCAAAGTTGGTATCCGACCAAGATCAACCACCACAGGACGAGCAATGAAAGATGAAGTGGATCTTCTGTATCTCAATAAATATGAAGCAGACCTCACATGCTCTCCAACAACTGATTGATGCAAACCCCAGATAAGTTTTAAATGTTTTATGTTAAAGTCACTCTCTTTTGGAGTCTTCCTTTTACTGTCAACTGTAACAAACAAAATTAATGTAAGTGATGCATTTCATCAAATACAAAGAAAATAAGATTTCAAAAATAAAAACAACATATCCCATTGCCATAAAGCGGACACCTGGGACCTTGGTACACATCATTTCCATTTAATGGAGGGTATTGCCAATTTTTCATCACAACCCCATGATCAAAATAGTCCCTATTGGCATCGGGAAGATTGACAATTAAAGCTCTATTCGAAAACCTAGTTTTTAAATAGAAAGTAGTGTCACTGGTAACCCATCTGAAGTTGATTTAATCTATGTACGCCAATAACTACCCTCCATGTATTTGGAGCTACTCTTGCAGGTAAAATATCGAAATATTGGCAAAATTCCAAACACAGGGGATTTGGCGGGAAAGAAAAGCCACACTCAACTACAAAAAGACTTGGGAACCAGTGTCCCCCAGCCAAAGAAAATAAATCAGAAGGACAGGGAAGTTCTTCCAAAATAACCCACGAAGGGATTGAAAAATTAGATCGAAATTTATCCAACGATTCAACAGGATAAACCATGGTGAATAAAGTAAATAAAGAAGAAGGAAGAAAATCTTTCAGAAGAAAGAGAGATCGGTTGACAATGAATGATGGAAAGAACGAAGGCACAAGATAGAGAGAAAATGAAAAGTTCAGAGATACAGATTTGAAAAGTGGAAGACGATAGGATTTCTATCGCACTTAAATACTTTACCTCGGGAATAGAGAAAAACAATGATTACGAGGGAAGACATTTGCGTTTCCGGCAGCTAAAAAAAGAAAAAGACATAAATATCGAAGTGATCGTGAAAATTTAAAATATTTATGAAGCTTGATATTATGCGCTCAAAAAGGAATTATATACAATGAAAATCTTCCTAAAATTCATAAAGACCAGTGATCCAAGCAGTTTTCAAGCAAAATGTTCCACACTCTTCTTCAACCTCAATTGTGAAACATTGGGGGCTTCTGTTGATACCAAATTTAGTCTGCTGACGTGGACCAATCACATGAAGGCACGTGTCAACCTACATGGAAAATATAAATACGTTCAACGAACAACATACTGTCACTGAGCTACTCAGGCGCTCCGAGCAACTTAAGCATACCGAGCAACTTAAGCGGTCCGAGCTACTTAGCGTGCAGAGCATCCAAATCAAAAAAAACAAAAGGAAACTATGCATTAAATGTGCATTACTATCGTATAGATGTATATGTCTACTAGATAATAGCGCATTATCTTTTCATATGTACAGCGTTAAGGCTATAAATACATTGTAACCTCCTCATAAGAAGGGGACTTTGGATCTCTTGGTAAACATGTTATCGAGATTCAAGGCAAACAGTCAGCAATACAAAACAGTGGACGTAGGCCATTTCCATAAGGCTGAACCACTTTAAAAATTCTTTATTTTATTTATCTGTGATTGACTAATTAGATATAATCTAGTTTTTTACATCAACAGACAGTAAGGGAAAGGAGTTTAGGGGCAGCTAGGACTGAGGCCTCTAGTCTTGGTAGTAGCTAGTGTACGGGAAGCACCAGCAGCACCGGCAGCGTCAGGTGTTCAAGGAGCACCAGCACCACCGGCGGCGTCAGGTGCACAGGGGGCGGTCGCAGCACCAACCAATATCCGTTATGGGATGTGCTATGTGCCTCCTCAGCTTCAGGTAGAGCAGGATAGATTGTGTGGTTAGTAGAGTATCGCGGTACGTAATGTCTTCTTAGATACTTATATATGTAGGCTTTATATATATTGTATTGCTGTTAAGGATTATGCCGGGGTAGGTTAGGTGAATGGGCGCCTAATTGTGATATTTTACGGGCAGGCATATGCGAGCCTTATTTTTTTTTTTCCGAGATTTACGCGTTGATGTGTTTGCTTCATCAAATTTCGAGGACGAAATTCTTTGCTAGTGGGGAAGTATGTAACACCTCGTGTTTTAATTAATTGGCTTTAATTAATTTGGAGAATTAAAAAATCTTGGAGTTAATGGCCTTTAAGAAGTTAACTTGGTTTTATTAGTAAATTTTTCAATCGGAAATTAATTCGGGTCTCTTATAAAAAGGTTATAAGAACTTTTATCGTTTAATAGGTAGGTGCGTTTTTAAGAATATTTATCAGATTAAAAAGTCAAAATTTAAAAGATTCATTTTTGGATGTGAGGTCGTTCGAACGACAGAGTATGTCGTTCGAATGATGTAGCATCTCGTTCGAATAACTGAGGCGGCAGATGGATTTGAGTCCGAATCAGATTTGAACTCTTAAAACCTTTATATACTAAATTGATACGGGGCTAGGACTTTGAAAAACACTTTTTCTCTCAAACTTTTTCCATTAAGGTCCTCAAAACATATTTCCTCTCATCTTCAACCCCTAGCCACAATTTTTAACATGTTTTGAAGATTCAATTGGTGTTTCATCTAGAAGACTTCAACAGTCTATTCAGATTTTGATCAAATTCATCACATGCATGAATACTTTATTCCTTTCCTTTAGTATTATGCGTTTTAAGTGTTTCCCAAACATAAATTTAATGTTTTCTTAAAATCAATTAACATTCTAATTAGAGAAAGTAGACACATAAAACTTGGGGCTATTTTTATGAAATCCTTTAATATGATTAATATTCATAACCCTTGGTTACGTAGAATTTATGAGTGGATTTTGGGTTTTATTGGTGTAGGTTGCATATAGAAACTAGTTTTGAAATAAATGAATTTGGGGGCGTAGAACTCACGTAATTTGTGTAGAGATGATGAAATTGGATTTTTTTTGTATTAATGATGAAATCTCGGTGTATTTAATTTAAAGTAATTAAATGGGATCAATTGGGTATTTTATCGATGTGTTAATTAAATTAAGATTTAATTGAATTGGACTATCATGCGTAATTTTATACGTTGATTAATTATGATTGTTTGTGTGACTTGTTGGTATTATATAATTGCCTTTTGTGACGACGGGTTGTTGGGTATTTATGCTCTCCCTATATTTTAGGATGCCTTCTAGGTATGGGATAGTGTGTAGGCCTTTTGATGATTTACGCCTTCTAGTTATGGGACTAGTGAGGTTAGATTATTAAGACTTTATTATGTCGGGGGTGGGCTGATTTTTGTTACTTTATCGTCGTTACGCTAGCATAGGTATGAGACTAGGTCAATGTTTATACCATAAATTCATCCTATACATAGTGTAGGACGTATTGATAACTTGGGGACCCTTAGGTATGGGACTAAGGGGTATCTTGAGGATCTCACATCGATTAAAAGGGTGGTAAAATTTATAAATGGTGAAATTGAGAAAATTGTGATTTAATGCCTAAGATAAAAACGGGTATTAAAATTGGTGGCGACATAATGTGTCAAGGACCGACAGTTTAACCGGGTCAGCTTGGGCGATTTATGTCATATCGTGTGTTGGAACTTTGTCATATTGCGGGGGAATCGAGAGTTTAAACGGATTTCGACTGGCTATTGACAAGGGGAAGTGTGACACTTTTGTGAAACTTACCACCTGGGGCGGGAGGGCCGCCATAGTAAAAAGTGAGAACAAAAATGAAATTGAGTTAATTTAATTAAATTAACATCGTGGGACTTGAAAATTTAAAAGCATATTGGTGTATTTTTTGAAATGGGAATTTCTGAGGGTAGTTAGTGATTTATATTTATCGCATTTAATTATGTCGTTTAATTAAAATACTCTATTATGATATTTATTGCGTATAATGCTACTGTCTGGATTCAAGGATCCTATTTGAGGGAAGTAGTGTGTATTAATGTTCGGGGCTCTAACCGCGTGCGTTGATTAACTTTTCAGGATAACTTTTTGAGAAGCTGCATAGGATTTATCAGAGTTTATCATTTGGAGGTGAAACTGGAGTTTATTCATTTTATTTACTTTATTTAGTTAGATTTTCTTTTCTGTCGTATTCCATTATGAGACTTCATTTGAATTTTTATTGGGCCTTTCAGTTCCAAAGTTATTTAGAGGATTTCAGTTGGATTATTCAGTCGATTTATTATTTAGATTTTATTTAATCAGTAATGGAGATTGTATTTATTCGGAGTTTTAGCATGTGATGGATCCTTTATCGTTCAGTTGTTTATGATCATTTGAGATTGATGCAATTATTTATCTTATGGACTGATTTATTTATGTCTCATATTCGTCTCATGCTAAGAAAAGTATTTATTTAGTTCACGCCCGACCTAGTTCGGCTGCGGTGGCTGGCTACCCCATCTGTAGGATTGCGAGGGGTGTGACTTACACTTCCTTGAAAATAAAATTGATGAACATGTATATCATCAACAAAAGAATTGGGAGGAAACTTTTTGTAGAATGGATTAACACCCCATTAACATTTTAAGCATCTATAGTGCCAAAAATCTCTATGCATAACAACGAACCACATGGTCCACTCAAAAAGTGGCCACAACCACCGCGACTTATTGGAACACTCGTAAATCCTCCTTACCTTACCTTAACATGCCCATGGAAGATGTCAATTTCAACCATAACCAAGTTGGTGAAACTTTAAGAGAAGGAGATACTTCTCATCGTCACTCGAGAAACTACCCTAACTATCCCCACTACTTGCATATGAATTATGCATTATTTATATGATTGTACTAACCACTTTTTTCATAAGTTCATTGTAACAGACTGGTGCCATGGTTGATTTAGTAGCCAGAGAGTTACATATCACATCGACTGGGTGAGGAAAAGTAATGGTTCATATATGTATATTTTCACTCTTTAACAGCGAGGCCTTTTCAGCTGCACTGGTAAGGCATGTGGTTTATGACACCACATATTAAGGGTTCAAACACCGTTGACACCAATTTGTGCATATGGGATGGAATAAAATCCCATACTGCTGTGAGGAGGAGGTTAAATTGGCAAAAATATTAATGATGGTAGAGTAGGGTATTACAGAATGGTATCAGAGCCAGTACCCAGCCAGAATAAGTGCACTAACGTGTTGAGTAATGATTGATTTCATACTAACATAAACGTTGGGCTCCCTAAGGGGTGGAATGCAACAAACTAGTGCCATGGTTAATTTCATCATTGAACTCATTTTTTACAAACCTTATCAATTATATTGTCATCATAAAAAAGGGTGAGATTGTAAAATATAAAGTATATCAACAAAGGGATTTTATTTGATAACAACACAATTGATATGTGATCAAACTTCACTATCTTCTCTCTAATGTACTTGAGATAAAAATATTTAGTTAATACATGATGGGATACAACAAGGATCATATTAACCAAGAAATGAATGTATAAAGATCACAAGCATTGAAAATTAAGATGAAATTCATGAAAATCCAAGTCATGTTTGTATAAGCCAAATGAAGATACATATCATGAGAAACCAAGCCAGTTTCATAACAGTTCACAAATAAATAAAACCATGAAAACGAGTTCATATCATATCAAGCCATGCATGTTCAAGCAAGATAATCTCAACGAAAGCAATCCATGTGATCCAAATCCATCCACAACATGAAAGTATAAAGAAAGAAAAGAAAAGATGTGATGATCATAAAATAAATCAACCTTCCTAATCCATACAAGAACAAACACAACATTTCATATTCTAAAGAGATAATTCAACAAAATAATGTTTCAAAAAGAAACCCAACCAAGCAACAAAGAGAATGATATAACCAAAGCAAAACCATATATCATTTCAATGACAAGAGATCAAGAGAAGTAAGAAAAGTTTATCCTAAGTTTCAAAGGTTTATAAGGCACTGTAATAAGTAAATATAGACACCACATTTTAAGACCCCCTAAGTCTCTCCTTAAGTCCCTAACACCTCCTCATTTCACTACGAATCCTAGGTCATACTCCAAGTACCAATCTAGAGGCCATCGGGCACTCTCGGGCCCCGTTTGATACCGATCAACTCTATCGTCAGTGCAAAAGCTCAATGAATCTTCGAAGGGATATGAATCCCCTTTACAATGGTCCTCCCCATGAGCGAATCGATATAATGATTCAGATAAACGGACCATTTTACTAGAGAAAATTGACCTAGAGGCTGCAAGGCACTCTCGAACCCCGTTTTGACCCCAATTAACTTCATCATCAGAGCAAGAGATCTTTGGATATTCAAAGGTCACTGAAACCCCTTTCCAATGGCAAGCCCCGTGTGTAAAATGGCATAACCATTCGGATGAACGATCCGCTTTTCCTCAAAAACTGATCCTGAGGCCACTGGGCGCTCCCGGGATCCATTTGACCAATATCAACTCTTCAGCTCAAACGAGACTGAATGAATCTTTAATTTTGACCGAATACCCTTTTCAACAGTCTCCCATGTTTGCGAATCAGCTTTATGGTATGGACGAACGACCCATTTTACTCTGAAAGATCACCGGACGCTTTCGGGCCCCAGTTGACCAAAGTCAACTCTCTGAACCTAGTGAAGCTCTTTGGAACATCTAAGTACCTCACATAACCTTTCCAATGATCCATTTCGTGCATGATTCTGACTTACAATTTGGATGAATGATCCATTACCGTCTGAAGATCTCATGTCCAAAGGACCGACGAGGGTTTTCAAGCCCCGTTTGACCCAAAGTCAACTCTCAGATCCGGGAGTGGCCCTAAGGACTCTTGAAGCTATCTAAATTACCTTTCAAATGGTATGAACCGTGCGCAATTTGGATCAATGAATTGTGTTCTACTACCATTTTTCCAAAAAACATTGCACAAAACTACCGATTGGCAAATCCATTTCCCTACCTATTGATTGTGTGTCTAGGGTCACCTGTCGATTGGCAGGGCTGGGACTATGCCAATTGTCACTCCCCTACCCTATATAAGGAGGTAATGAGCTCACTCTCAATACACACCTCAAATCCATCAATATCAGTGATCTCATCAACATTCATCTGTAATTAGCGAAGTTCCCTTGTGTGAATTTCCTTTTCACCTTTCATTCCCATCATTCTTATACCCAATTTAGCAAAAATCTTCCTCTATATCATCCAACATTAATCCCAACTTGCAAGGAAGCTCTTCAAGGATCAAGATCAACCCCCAAGTCTCCAAAGAAGGTCCAAAAATCCTACTCTCTCTAGATTTCTTTATTTTTGCATTAGTTATATAAATTCTTAATCTAGCATTTACTATTAGTTCATACACATTAACATCTCAACCTTTATTAGTTATATCGCACATACTTTAATTTCTATAAAAATAAATAAAGAAAAAGAGGGTTACACCTATATCCAACGGGATTATTCACCACAATTTTCCAAAGCTAAAATAACTTTTCTTACACACAGACACACGATATAATAAACTCCCGGTTGGAATCTATGGGATAAGCCCCACCCTTATGCCATATACAAACTACATTGACTTTGATGCCTTTATAGGCTACGTAGGTGTTTCAAGTTATAACCCGAGACTCGATTCTAATTTTCCCATTTTCCCATTTTCATCATTTTTAACTATACATTACTCATATATAATCATAATTGTGATTTATATTGATGTTTTATCTAACAAATATTGTCGTTTCATCATAACGATCAATATCTCGCTAAACGCATACATTGTATTTTCTAACTATTATTTTGGGAGCATTCCTATGGAGAACCTCACTCTCTTTTCTATGATATGAGTTGCACAATTTCGATCTCCATCTATATATACACGCACACACACTTCTCAGAGAAATTAAGAAAAATAGTAACACAATCCCATGAGAGACTGAAAGGGCGGGATGTGTGCTTAACACCTTCCCATTCTGTTACTTATCCCCCGAACCTTTGAACTATTATTTCGTAAGCATCAGTTAGTCTTTAATACAGTTCTTTCGAAGCGGCGACATGTTCTTTTGTCTGTTTTCTGCAAAATAGGTTGCCGACTCCATCTCTTTTTGCATCACCCCACACCGACGATGGTCGAAGCACTCCTTCGAGAGAGGGTGCGAGACCTTCACTTGTTCCTCCGAAAAGGAAAGAAATGGACACAGTGTCGACTCCGCTGGGGACTAACTTAAGAGGACTAGACTCTGTTTGCATGTGTGTTATCATTTTATGCTTGTGTGCATATGCACCTACATGTATGTTTCCTTTTTTCTCCTCTATTATTTCTTGTATATATCTACATCATGCTTATATCACTCCTCACTCGAACACTTGTAGATACTCTCCATGTACACTTCACACTTCTTACATGTAAGATCACTTATATCCACATGTTGTACACACCATGTACAATATCCATGCTTTGGTGTCACTAACACACACCTCCACACACTCACTCTCACAAATCCATGCTTAGTGTAATCTCCATGTTAGGTTTACTTTTCATTATACTTTTACATTCTTCCCCGTTAGTATAATGCTCATTGTGCCAAATAAAATACTCTCTCCATAATATACTAATCAAGAATCATGCATTTTGCACACTAGATCACCAAAGAGCATGGCTATTGATCAAATTTTTTCCCGTAACTGGAGGGTACTTTGTTATGGGCGCTGGTCCAGCAGGTCGCAGTTAGCCCAAGCACTATGACTCTCACATTTCATTGTCCAAGTACCTTCGATGTATATCGAACGGTTCCCCCCACATCGTACCGCTTGATCAAAGTCATGACAAGAGGTATATTGCAGGAAACGCGTTCACGTAAGTCGAGTATATCAAATTCGCTCTCACACGTATTGTTCCCATGAGGTATATAGTGAGGCAATTCACGTACACTCAGGTATATCAAATGGTTTGTCCACATGTACCGATTGCCCTCAAAAGCAAGACGTATATTATGGAAGTCACGCCAAATGGGGGAACCCTTCCAATTAACCCAACAATTACATACCCTCATATAGGCGTCAAACCTAGGTTACTCATATATATTTTGTCGATGACTACCCGAAAGTCTGTGGAAATGATGGGTCAGCATGTCGCCCAAATTTTAGAGCGATTTCATCTTTTTCAAAATGGGACCTTGTCCACAAGCCTGGTAACAAGTTCAACCATGTTTTACATATTTTTCAAACCTAATTTTTCCAAGCTTGGGTCCCGTCCGGTATTTCTTTTTGCATTTAGGTAAACCTAATAAAAGTGAGAACACAATAATCATATTGAGGCCCTTCCCTCATTTTTTTCCTCTTTCTTTACCAAAAGTGTCAAAAAAAAATTTCCTCCTTTTATCAAAATATCCAAAAACATTTTGTCCTCCTTTTTTCCAAAAATATCAAAAACACTTTCCACCTCTGATAAAAGTTTTCCTCCCTTTTCTTTCAAAAATAAGTTTGAATCTTTTTCCTCACAGGTCGATAGCATACCCGATCCTTGGCCTAGATCCCTATTAGCTTCGGTCTTCCATCGAACCACCCCGAAGCTACGTCAGTTCTCCCGCTACTTCCTCCAAGTCCGGAATCCACTTTCACCCTCTTTCCATGGAGAACGCGGACCAAGAACTGAATGTGCAGCCTGATTTGATGACGGTTTTAGCCCAACTTACTACAAAGATTGAAAACTATCAAACCGAGGTTCACGAGATGCAACGAAATTGGATCCCTATTCCCGAATAGCACAAGGTCATCTTCCCTCGCGCTATGGGTCCCGAAGGAATATCAACACGCTAAGTGTGCCCCTCCTGCCAATTGACCACCTCCATCTCAGCTCCCTATGCCGAATCTTGCCCAGCAAGGGGCTAACCTACCTGTGACCATTGATCCAAAGGAAGAAGAGTTAAACAAGGTTAAGGAGGACCTTAAGTTGTTGACCAAGAAGTTTGACGAAGTCCGAATCTCCGGGAACTACATGGATTACACCCATATGTCTCCTTACCCTAAAGCAAGGTTTCCAAAAAAGTTCAAGATGCCCAACATTGAGAAGTTAGGGATAGTGGGGCCCCAATTGTTCATCTCCAAAGTTACCACCGAGCCATGACTCTCCTAAGCGCCTCCGAGGAATAATGGCCCAAGTGTTCCAGCAAACTCTAAAAGACAACACACTTTGTTGGTTTCTATCCCTCGAGGAGTCTAGGATTCGCAATTGGGAGGATGTTGCTTGTGAATTCATGTCACAAATACAAGTACAATGAGGATTTGGAGGTTACCTGCCATGATTTAGAACTTCTCAAGCAGAACACTAGAGAATCTGTCAATAACTTCATAGCAAGGTGGGGAGAGAAAGCGGCCACCATGACCAATCGACCATCCGAAAAGGAACAAGTCAGTATTGTGAAGAAGAACTTCTAATTACTCCGTGTCCGAGCGATGATGGAAGGATAGTACTGCCCCCATTTTCAAGCCCTCGGGGAAGCAGGAGTGGAGATCGAAGAAAGTCTTGCCAAGAAAGAAGCTAAGCTAAAGAAAGTATCCAAACAGTTCACTCCCAGAAAGTATGAGAAGCTTGCCAGTACCACAGTTTCAACCATCAATAATATTTATCAGCCTGCCACTTCATGGGCACCAGAAAGTTACCCTAACCCAGTCAGAAAAGAAAACACCGAGATTCACGCTCCCCTCTCTAAAGTTTACCAAGACCTTTTGAGCCGAAATCTTATCAAGCCATTGGACCGTCATCCATTACCAAACCCGCTTCCCAAAAATTTCAAACCAGATGCCCACTGTGACTTCCATCAAAATACTGGGCATACCACTGATTAGTGTTTCCATCCCCGAAATGTAACCCAAGGACTGATTGAACGGGGTATCATCTCCCCACCAGCCAATCCTAAACCAAACACTACCCTCAATCCACTCCCAAACCATGCAAATGCCATATCCCTAGAAGAAGATCCAGAATTCGATCCATCTACCCAGATTGTACCCAGAAAATCACCCATTCTACCCGTATATTTGCCTAAACCTCTCAAAGTTTGCCCATATTTTCTCCTACACCCTACCTGTTTTGCCGATCAGGCCCTGTCACTTCTTACTAGAGCATGCATTGTTGTTTATACTCATTATGAAGGAAAAGACGTGGAATTTCCAACATTATTAAACCAGATCCTCGAGTTCAGGCTAAAATTGCCCTCGAAAATGACCATTTACTACCAAAAATTCAGTACATTGTCCTTAGAAGCTCAAAAGTGGGCTTAAGAGTTGGATAATTGGGTGGTACCTACCGATGAAGTTAGCTTAGATGATGTCGTTCAGATCATGGCAGACTTATTTCGATAGACCGATGAAACTTGCAGTATGACTGAACTACTTCCTTTCACTTCTACATCTCCCCATTGAGTGGGAAGATCTATACGAAGAAGTTATTGAGGTTGTAGAGTGCATTGACTTCTCATGGAAGGATGACGTCGTTGCCATCGGATGGGGGGACGAATTCGATAGTTAAGATGAAGAGACAAGCCCAGAAAAGACTATCCCAATAGTCAGTATATGTGGAATGATATCGTTTAAGGAGTTGATAGGAGAGATCAACAAAGTGGTCAAATAGCCTGTGATAGATAAAGAACAAGGTTGTTATTGTTTCCCTCTTCTGTGAACCATATGACTAGATCAGGGACGCACTACCAGGTTTCGAACCCGCAGTCAGTAATAATCGATAAGTGAAAAGGTGTTGAGAAACTCCCTATATCATAAATGACCCTCGAGGAGAGCAGGATCCTCAATCAGTTGAAGAAAAATCAGGCTAAAACTACTTTGTGGGGACTCTTTATGTCTTCCCAACTGCACAAAAATGCCTTGATTAAACTACTTACCGGAGCCATAGTCCCTCCTTCCACCACGCCAGAAGAAGCAGTGAATCTTGTCGGATCTCTAACCTCAACTAGAAGGATCTCCTTCTCTGAAAAATAAATCCCTAAGTTTGTTCCAAATCACAACTATGCTCTAAATATCTCTGTTAAACTTATGGGAAAGACCATCCCATTTTTACTTATCGATAATGGATCAGCACTCAATGTTTTCCTGTTAAGAACCCTCAACTTCTTAGGACTGAAAATAAGTAACCTTGATCCAACTTTTACCGTAGTGCGTGCTTATGACAATACTCGTTGGGAAGTAATGGGATCCATAAAGCTTGCAATTGGGACTGGCCCGATAAATCTATTATTGAATTCTAATTCATCGACATCCGAGCATATTTCAACTTGTTGCTTGTATAACCATGGCTCCACAGTATCAAGAGGGTGTCTTCCTTTCTCCATCGAAACTGAAATTCTTTGCCAATGGACAGGTCATCACCATCATGGACAACGATGATAACACTGAGAATGCAAGCACCATTAACCTGGACTGAAAATACAGCATGGGGTGAATGATATGCTTCTGTTAGGTTTTCAAGTTGAACCACTTTCACTCCCAACAAGGGTGATTTCAAAGACTGAGTTTGTCCAGAACACAACCCTCACGATAATATCAATGTGATACAGATGTTCAAGAGTATGAACTTCATGCCCGAATTGGGGCTGGGATGACAACAATAGGGAATACTGGAACCCATAATGTTGAATAAAGCCTTCCCTCCATGTGGCATGGGTTATCAACCATCATCAGAAGAACTCAGAATGCTCCGCCAACCTCGATCGAAAAGAAGGCTAGAAAGTATCAAGACTGTCTCAAAAGATTCCTTGAATGGAATATTCATCAAAGAGGGTGAAGATTTCCCCTTTTGTGGCTTTTTCGAATCGTGGTATGATCATGTGGACAAGAAGATGAAGTCAGGAATGGAGATTTTCTTCCAAGACAGTTACTCATGGGACAAAATTTCCCAGCGCCATGTACAACCATTCATTGAGAAGACTATGGCTACGATCGAAGATTCCAAGGGAAGTGACTCCGAGGATTCGTTCAACTTGTAGACACTGAGGCTGACACTCTGCATGATTCACTTAGACACTGCATCACTAGATCCATCCATCCTGGCCAAAGCTACTAATGCACCCCTCCTCAACTAACATGTTATACCAGTTCCATCTGTTGAAATGCAACCCAACTCGGATGTTTATCCCATTTCTTCCTCTTTTGTTGTTCCTCTCTGTTCTGATCACAATGTAATCGACACCTCCTTCGATGAGTTTCTCAACGTTGTTTTTCCCAACAACGAAATAAATAAAGATTTTGAGTATCTTGCTATGACTTGAATTAATTATCTTGATTCTAATCCAACTCTTGATGATGATGATTTTGCAAATGAACAATTCTTAACTAATCTTAATAAGGTTAATAACAAGCAACATAACCGCATTTAAATTAATGAAGATGAAAGTGTTGTTATTAATCTCGGTTCTAGCAGCCAACTGCGAGAGATTAGGATAGGGTCCACCCTTGACGAGCATGAGCGCGCGCAACTCAAAGAACTGCTGAAGGAATTTGTGGATGTCTTCGCATGGTCCTACGACGACATTCCCAACAATGATCCCGAGATACCCTGGTACGAGATTCCAATGCTACCAGAATGAAAATTGACCAAACAGAAACTACGAAAGCTCCGCACCAAATTGTCACTCGAGGTTAAGGAAAAAGTGGTCAAATAATTGAACGTAGGCTTCATACGCATGATCGAATATCCCACATGGCTAGCCAACATCGTACCTGTGTGGAAATCTGGAGGAAAGGTTCGCATGTGCATTGACTATCGAGATTTGAACAAGGCCTCTCCGAAGGATGATTACCCACTACCCAATATCGACATGATTATAGACAACACAGCCAATCACGCTCTCAAGTCATTTGTTGATGGGTTTGTCGGATATAATCAGATCAAGATGCACCTGGATCATCAAGAGAAAACCGCATTCAGCACCCCTTAGGGAACTTTCTGTTACACAGTTATGCCATTTGGTCTAAAAATCGCAGGGGCTACCTATTAGAGGGCTTCCATAACCATCTTGCATGATCTCATACACAAAAAAGTCGAGGTCTAAGGATATGATATAATTATCAAGTCTAATACCCAGGAAGGTCATGTCCCTGCTCTTCGAAAGTTCTGCGAGCGACTACGGCGATATCAGATGCCACTTAACCCTTAGAAATGTGTTTTTGGCATCACCAAAGGAAAGCTCTTGGGATTCATGGTCAGCAAGAAGGGGATTGAAGCAGATCCTACCAAACTAAAATCCATACTCAAAATAAAACCATCCCAAATGGAGAAGGAAGTTTGGGGATTCCTAAAAAAATTACAGTATATCAGTTAGTAGACCTCTATTTGCGAACCCATCTTCAAAATCCTCCGAAAGGATTTAATCAAAGTTTGGAACGAAGCCTTTAGAATATAAGGGAGATGAAAAGAATCGTAGCGCGTTGAAATTAAGGATATCATTTCTTGAGATAGTCCAGGTTGACTAGACGGGCCATTTCTTCCCCCCATCAAGGTCGATGAGCATAGCGGCGCCACCAGATATGATCTTCTTCACAAAGTAAGGACCACTCAAATTGGATTTGAATTGCCCTCTGGGTTCCCAGATTGGTTCTACTATTTCTTTAAGGGCTAAGTTCCCTTCTCGAATACCACGATCCTTGATTTTTATTATTGAATGAACGTGTTATTCGACGATGGTGTCCTTGTATATGATATAGAGGCTTCAGTCTCCTTTCGTCCAAGAGTGACAACTTATCAAGACATATTTGATGCCAATCTTCCTCGCTGACTTTGCTTTCAAGCATGACGCGTAGTGAAGGAATTTCTAGCTCGACGGGTAGGACTGCTTCCATGTTGTATACTAGAGAGTAAGGGGTAGCCCCAGTAGAAGTTCGAACTAAAGTGTGGTAGCACCAGAAAGCGTAAGGGATCTGATCCACCCAATCTCAAAAACTCTCGGTCATCTTGATGATGATGGATTTGAGGTTTTTATTTGCGGCTTTGACTGCACCATTGGTTTGAGGTCGGTAGGGAGAAGATTTATGTTTTTGAATCCCATACTCGTCGACCAGTTCTATGACTTCTACTTCGAAATGTAACACGTTGTTTGACACTAGCTCATACGGGACCCTGTATCAGCAGATAATATTTTTTCGAAATGAACTTGGCCACCTTTTTAGCATTCAGAACTGCGTATGACTCAGCTTCGACCATTTGGTGAAGTAATTGATGGAAACCAAGGTGAATGCATGCCCGTTGTAGTCCTTGGGTGTAACTTTCCCTATGGTGTCGATGCCCCATGTAGAATTTGGCCAAGGAGAGGTCATGTTGTACAATTCTCGTGGAGGCAAATATTGGAGGTTGGAAAACTACTAGCATTTAAGACATCTTCTAACATAGGTGATGCAATCCTGAACCATGGTAGTCCAATAGTAACCCTATTGGGTGATTTCCTTGGCAAGCATATGGCCATTCATGTGGGGTCCTCACTCCCCGCTGTGGATTTTCTACATCATCTCTTCAATGTCAGCCCCTGTGATGCAGTGTAAGTGGGTTCCATCGAAGTTTCTCTTGAACAGTGATTTATCGCAGATAATGAATTGGGAAACCAGTTTTCGAAGGGTTGCTCGTTCTTTCTTGTTATAATCTTGGGGATACCTACCATACTTGAGGAGGCGCCAAATATCATAGTACAATAATAGGATATATCAGGATATTCTTCTGTGATGAGCTCAATATGGTAGCAATGGGTGGGTTTAGCATGCTTTTGGACTAGGAAGGGGGCTATCTATGGAGTCTAATGTAGCAAGGGCATCGGCTAAGTTGTTCTTTGCTCGGGGCAGCTAGTGGAAAGTGATGTCTTGGTATTTGGAGGCCAACTCTTCCAGGTGGGTAGGGAAGGGTAAGAGCTTCTCGTCCTTACCTTTTTATCATCTGAGTACTTGACCGATGATGAGGGTTGAATCCCCATAGACATCTAAGCGTCGAATTCCTTTCTTGAGAGCAACCTTGAGGTCAACTGTGCATGCCTCGTATTCAGTCATGCTGTTGGTGTAGGGAAAATCCAGTTTGATGGCAATGAGAGTGGGAGAGTCATCAGGGGAAATTAGGGGTATCCCAACGCCATATCATTTCCTGTTGGCGGGGCCGTCAAAGAATATTTGCCACCGGAGGTTTTCTTGGGAGGTACAAAGGATATTTTAATTCGAGAACTCAAAAAACCAAACATCGGTTTCCTCCGAAGGGTAGTCAACGAGGTAGTCATAGATGGCTCTTCCTTTCATGGCTTTTGTGCGTGACATACACAATATCGAATTCGGCTAACAGCATCAACCATCGGGCCATTCATCTAGACAAGGTAGGTTTCTCGAGAAGGTATTTGATAGGATTTATTCAAGATACAAGTTTGATAAGGAAGGCGAGCATGTAGTGTCGTAGTTTTTGGGTGACCCAAATAAGGGAGACACATGCCTTTTCTAAGGCAATGTATTTAACTTCGTACTTAGTCAACTTGTGACTAGTATAGTAGATGGCTATTTCTTTACAAGACTCTTAAAGGTATTGGGCTAGCAAAGCCCCAGCTACAGTATCTGTTACAGTCAGGTATAGGAGTAGGGAAAGACCAGGCTATGGCGGCATGAGTACCGGAGATTGGGTTAGGTATTGCTTGATTCGGTCAAAGGATTCTTGGCAAGCTTCGGTCCAAACCTTGGTTGAATCCTTCGGAGGAGTTTGAAGATGGGTTCACAAATAAAAGTAAATTGGCTTATGAACCGGTTGATATACTATAATTTTCCAAGGAATCCCCAAACTTCCTTCTCCGTTCGGGGTGGTGTAATTTTGAGTATGGCTTTCAGCTTGGTAGGATCTTCTTCAATCCCTTTTTCGCTAACCATAAATCCCAAGATATTTCCTTTGGTAACTCCAAAAACACATTTTTATGGGTTAAGTCGCATCTGGTATTGTCGTAGTCGCTCAAAGACCTTCCGAAGGGCGGGAGCATGACCTTCCCTAGTCTTAGACTTGATAATCATATCATCCATGTAGACCTCGACTTCTTTGTGTATCAGATCATGCAATATGGTTGTGGCAGCCCTCTGGTAGGTACTCCCTGCGTTTTTTAGACCAAATGGCATAATGGTGTAACAGAATGTTTCTCAAGGGGTGATGAATGTGATTTTCTCTTGATGATATAAGTGCATCTTGTATATGTTGTATAGTGTTCAATAATCCTTGTCGTGCCCAATTTCATATTTAATGCTCGTTATGGAAATTATATTCCAATTTTGAAATTTCCCGCAATTTACCATTATCTCAAGTTTTTCATCCCGAACAGATCCGTACATATTTCCTTCGTTTCGTACCCTCAACCCCAAACCTACATTACAACCCTATAAAGTCCTATGTGATCCTAGGGTGAATTTAATTTAAAAGTTTAAATAGTTTTGATCATTTGTGAAAATACATTTCGCCTCCTTTAATGAGCAGTATCTTTCATTGAGATTACAAGTTTTTATTCCCTATATAGTGTTCTTCATTCATGACATGTGCGCGTCCTTGTTTTCATTTACATTTACTCTTTATGCCCACATGTCTCGTGTATTACCTCCCCTTTCATAGGGAATTCACTTGTTGAACATAATGTCCGGTGAGGATTGACATATATGCACGCTTTATGTTTATCCGATTTATTTAAGTTTTTGCTAAATCATAATATGCATGTGCTCGCTCCCCTCCCACATTTTAAGCTTTCAATTCTATGAGGTGCATTCTATAATGTTAATAATACGGACTTTTGTGTGAATTCATTCACTGTGCTAAGAATGTTTATGGAATCTTTTTCGTATTGTTGAGTTTGTCGCATATTGATTGGGCATATTTTGAGGAAATCATATGATATTTTTGAGTTCCATCCCTGAAAACCCTCACGAGATGATACCCGTCCACTAGGGTAACCTAGGGATCTAACGGCTTATTTCATACGCTAAATACAATCGTGCACTTGTGAAAGTGGCTTTTATCACTTTTGTATATATCTCTTGCTTTGTAGTTTTCTGATAGTTCTTCTTGCTTTAAACTTCATTGCTATGGACTAGCAATGTCTAAGTTAGGAGGTGCGATACGTCACGAATATTGCATTTATTACCAGTTAACTTATTCATTTTTAGGCTCCTTGGGTACCGTAATTGCTATAATTATGTTCATTAATTATACAACCTCCGTTTTATGTACTAACATGTTATTTGAGGTATTATTGAGCTTTTGCAGGTGTTACGGTGCTTAGTGTGAAGTTTCGTCGCAATCCGATAAAGTTTCGTTAAAGTTTGTCCGTTCAGAGGCATTATCGTAATTTCACACCTTGGTATTTTTTACCAAAGTCTTCATGGAAGTTTTAGCTCTTGGGTCAAGCTTCGTGTGCCCGTGAATGGCGCTTGAATCGGATTCCGAATGAAGAAAATACAAATATTTAATCGGGAAAGAATTATAAGGAATTTAGTTAATATTTTATTATACTATCTTTTTAAATAATTCCCCATGTGTCCCTTATCTCTTCTATGCAGCAAACTTCTTATTTACAACAATGGCGACTTTGGGAGATAACACGGGTTTGGCTCGAATTTTGATTTCGTCCGAAATTGAAGCCTTTCGTTTGAAATTTGAGCATGGATTGTGATGAATAATACATATAGGTCAGTTGGCTCGAGTTCTCGGGATCTTGGAGTACCCATTTTGGCATTTCCAAGATTTGGACATTAATGGTGGATTTAACCATTTTCATGGAGGTTTTAGTTTTTTTTGGCATATTGTGTATTGGTCTCGGCTTGAACTAACCATAAGAAATAGGATTTAACAAATGGCTAAAGTAGCAGGTATATGAAACCATGGATGCAGTTCTCGGGTTAACCAAATTGTGGGTCTCGTCTTGTGCCATTTTTTAGGATGGTGGTCATGGTTTACAACACATTAAAGTAGCAGGTGCCATGGTCTTGATTTTTGTTGTTGATTGAGAGGGATTGCAAGGTCTCGCGTATACATACATGTGGGTCTTGAGCATGAATTGGAGTTAGGATTTGCAGAAACTGGAGGAATTCAAAAGTATCAGGTGTGAATCGATTTGCACCTTGGCGAATCGATTCGCTAAGAGGTAGTGCTCAGGTCTCCCATTTCCAAATCGATTCGGACCTAGCCGAATCGATTCGGTCCCCAGTTTTCATATTTCATTTTTTTTACAAGTTTGTCATTTTGCCTTTTATATATATAACACTTTCTCTCATTTCGAGAAAATATATATCTTTGGATTAGGGTTTTGAGAGCTCATTTTCTCTCTTATTTGGGCTTGCCTCATTTGTGGATTGTAAGTGTACTATTCATTACCCCTACCAATTAATTTAGTTGTAATTCCATATTTTCTTACTTTGTCATTTATATACAAGCTTTCTAGTGTAGATTTCTTACTTTATTTCCATGCTTAGTTATTATTTCCATGCCTAAATAATTAATTTAGTTAATTTATTTATTGTTTTAATTATTAATTAGTTGTTTAATTAGTTTATTCATGTTGTGTGAGTAGTTAAATAGGATTTGGGTCGTGTGTCTGTCATTGATGGGCGTCGAGCTCTGAAAATTAGGTTTTGTGTAAAATCACGTTTAATCGAAACCTCGCGTATTAAAATAGGTTTATTATTTGTTTAACTTTCTTTGTCACGCAACGTTAGTGTTTATAGAGGTAAACCGATTTTAATCCGCTTGTGACCATTTTGAATTAAATATTTTATCTCGCAACTTTGAGTTAAATTTCTTATTGTGTGATGTTTATGATTAACTAAAAATACTCGGTTAAATATTTTCAAACCAAGATTCTAATTATTAGTTGTTTAGCCCATGTCAGGGACGCGATCCCGACGCTCGTTTAGTTAATATTGTTTAGAGTTAACTTCTTATTTTTCCTTTTTCACTAAAACCACCATATCACCTTTTGCACTTTTATTCCCGAAATAATAAATCAATTAAAATCTATTCGACACTCTCTGTGGATTTCTTACGATACCCGACTTACCGTCATACTTGTATCACAAGTGTAATTGTAGCTTAGATTTTTGCATGTCGAGCGGGGGCCGGTAACAACGACCTGCGTCCTCACTCGAGAGATCTATTTCCCTGTCATCAAAATGGCGTCGTTGCCGGGGAGTGTTTAGATTGTAGTTGTTTTATTATTTCGTAGTATTGTTTCTTCGGTATTTGTATTCTTTGTTTTAACCTTTTTTGCAGGATAGCACATTTGAGTGTTAAGAAACTTTGACTCTCGGTTGCGCACTTCCTTGCTTGGATCTTTCATCCACAAACAATTCGGTAACCGTGTCCTATTTTTATAGTTTAGTCGGTTATTCTAATGATTCTTACTTTGGGGATCCAACTCAAGTTTTCCATTTTCAAGAATTTCTTGAGAATGAAAGGCTTGAAAACATTTATTGGTATGAAAATCATTATTGGGATCTTGAGTTGGATGCATTATTCGAATCCAACGATGATTTTTATTTCGATACTTATGAATTTAAAGATGAGTTTTGTAACACCCCATATTTTTTATGATTTAAATAATTATGGAATTAATTATTAATGTTAGATTAATTGAATCAAAATGTGAGATTTACTGTCTAATTCATTCGGATTAATATATATATTAACTAGCGTGCCAATGGTTAATACTTATTGATTGAATATTACTGTGTGAATATATAATATGGGATTATATACTTTGATAAATTGTCGAGAGTGAGAAATACGACAGTTTGGTAATTTAAGTCGGATGCGCGTGTGAGTCGTGTCGGGACTAATTGATGGGAATAAAAAGAGAATTTATTTTTACTCGTATGGTAATTTCGAGTGAGCCATCAAGTCCGGAAGGATCGAGATAGTCAGAAAACTCTACCCGGGCATTTTATTTGGACTCCGGGGGAATTTTGGGCCTAACCGGCACCCCGTAGGGGTAGTTTTGTCATTTGGATTTTTGGAGAATTAAAATGAACGAAAATTAGATAATTATTATATCAGTTACGGGATTTCCATTAGGGTTAAGTCACACAGAAATCAAGAGAGAACCACGGAGGGTGAAGGAGAGCAAATCCCAAAGGAAGAAGGCCAGTTAACACCACCTTGCACAACCACCACCACCATCGCATAGATCGGAAAGTGAGGAACGCATCTATACCAACATCACCAGCGGATCAGACATTCAAATTTGAGCCAAGTGTTTATTACTTGCTTTCCTTTAGCAATAATCATGCTCATGTTAGTGTAGGTGAATTTTGATCATGAATTACATATGAAATTGGGTGAAAATTGGAGGTTTCATTTATGATTATGGACCGATTTGATTAGTAGTTTAATTCCTTCATGTATGTAGAGGATTAACCATGAAATTGAAAAACTATATCGATGAACAAATCTGGGTTGGTTAGATTCTTTAATTGAAAATTGGAAAACTAGGGTTCTTATGATTTAAATTTGGGGAGTTCGAATTATAATGATGATGGGTGATGATTTACAGATGTTATTAGTGGAAATCATACATACATGTTAGGAAGATGATTTAAAATGGTTGACTAGTGATTGTGAATCATCCGTAGAGGTTAGAGGTGTTGAAATGGTGAAGATAACGTATATGTATTGAACTGCCTTATTACAGGTAGAGGTCTGAACCGCCTTTTAATGGGTCCGGATCGTTTTCCTTACTAATAGGTCCGGACCGTTTTTCATAAAAAGGTACGGATCGTTATTTTTATTAAAAGGTCCGGACCGTTTTTCATTAAAAGGTCCGAACCTCTTTTCATAAAAAAAAGGGTCCTCATCATTTTCCTTAATAGGTCCAGACCGCCCTGCTATATTTTCTAGAATTGAATTGCGGACCTTTAGGGCATCTTTCGGGACTTGTAATGCGAGAATCTTAATGAAGTACACTGAGATTTGAAGTGATGTTATATTAAGGCAAGTGTGGCGTAAGACTTGGGCATAAGTGGGATGTATCAATCTTAGGAATTCGAGAGAGAATACTTGAAATAATTATATTCAGAATAGTAATAAGAAATTTGAATATGTGGAAAATATATGATTATGTTGGGTGTATACCTATGAATTATAATAGGATGTGTGTATTCGTATTATCTGATATTATTGTTAAGTGCACTAATGGGTGATAACCCGGGGGTGCAGGAATATTATTTGCTAAGTGCGCTAATGGGTGATAACCCGGGGGTGCAAGAATATTATTAATGAGTGCGCTAATGGGTGATAACCCGGGGGTGAAGGATTAATATGGTTAGGTGCGCTAATGGGTCTTAGCCCGGGGGTGCATAAATAGTAAACATGTGTATAGGGATGCTGTGACTATATTTATATATACAGGAACTTGTAAATCATTCTACTGTGTATAGTTAGTAGACTTGGGAATATTGATATATAATAAAAATCATAGCGTGTAATACATATTTTATGCAATTGAGAAACATGTTAACCAGCTATTCGGCATAGACTAATTTAATAGCGTATTGTATGGGCGATACGGGAATAATACTAGTGAGTATAGTTAGTATTAGTGTGACTTCGAACTAGTTAGGCTGGATGGCATAGCTAGGTGGGATTAGATGTACGTTAGGTGTGCACAATAGAAAAGAGGTGAGAATCCCATATGAGAGTTCGATATCTAACATGCGTATAATACTTGCTTTAATGCAACTTTAAATACTTGCAAAATAATTTTTAAAACATCAGGCTCTGACCCGTTTCTTGCATCTCTTCTCTCTTTTGCTATATATGTACTATATCAGGTGCTCAGCCACAGGGACACCAGATTTAGAGAGTTGGAGTATTTGGCGTGTTGCAGCTATTGTGAAAGTTGTAGGTCCTTGCATTAGACGCCCGTATCATTTCATTCAGTTCTATCCAGACTTTTATTTAGGGCATGTGTTGCCCATGCTTAGTTATTTTTATCAGAGATTGTATTCAGTTTACTTCCAGTTGTTTGAGTTGGATTGGTTTTATTATGGTTCTTTGGTTTGAGGTTTTGGACTGGAATGTTTTATCTAGTCTTATTTATTTTAATAATTGATTTAGACTCAGTATTTATTATATCCATGTGTATGGTGAGTGGTTTATATTTTATTACTTGGATTGAAAAATGGATTATTTTGTTATAGTTTAAAAAAGAAAAATATTTTTGACACTAGCTTAATTATGTATTAGGTGATTTTACTTGTTAAATATTTTTCGATAGTGATGCTAAGAATGAACCAACCGAACATTATGTTTTTAATTTAATAAATGACTGATCACCCGGTATTTAATTAGGCGGGGTGTCACAAGTTTCAACCAAATGAGGAATCCAAGGATCTAGGGTCGAGGAAGCCTACTTTGAAAGAAACATTTCTTCTTTTCACCCAAGGATTGGATAACCTTATTGGTGCTGGATTGAGACTTGAAGCATTTTGCAATGAAATGGATTCTTTTGTGAAAATCAACGAGGTAGTGGAAACTTGTGTTTCACCCCAACTTTTTATAGAACATTTCATTGAAAGTGAGTCTTTCTCCCCCGAAATTCAATCTCTTTCCGACGATGAGTTGAGTGAGATTGAATTTAGTTCATTACCATATACATTTTCCGTTATTGAACCATTAGAGGTACCGATTGATTCCTATGAGTCAGTAGAAATTATTAAAAATTCTACACCTCTTGCCGATGAGGACTCTTTGTCGGACTTGTTTTCCAAAATGGATTTTTCCCCTATGTACACCACCTCCCATTCCACTTGAAAAACCTTCAGGAGGTGAATCGATTTTTCTTGGACCCCAAGTGTACCTCTCCCCCTTGTTATCCAAATCCCCCATCGTCCCTCTTAAATTTTTGACCGACGATGGTTCATTTCTTACCCCTTACACATGCCTTTCGTTGTTCAAACGAAATTCTTATTTTTTGGGACGCATGCTTGAAAGGGAGGGTCCACCGTGGATCTTTCAAAGTCAAATTGTATTTTGGGTGGATCCTTATAAATTTCGACTTCTAGTGTATAGTTAATTAGAAGTCCAAATTGTAGGTTGTAAATAATTAGTTTTTATTTATTTTATTTTTCTTTCTTTCTTTCTTTTTTCTTTCTTTTTAATTGTAGTCTAGTGTAATTAGTTAAAGCTTTTTGGTTGTTCTTTTTATTATGCTCGGTATTAACTTGTTTTGTAGATTCAATGGACTCGTGCTTATCGGGGATCGCTCCAATTTTGGGTAATGTCATTATTTCCCTCTCTTTGTGTTGTTTCTTAATGCACATTAGGGATCATGCAACATTTAAGTTAAGGGGTGTGGCATATTCTATCCATTTCTTTGTTTTGCCCATTAATTTGATCACATTTTATTACAAAGCATGCTTTTTGTTAATAAAATTGAAAATTTTGTTAATAAGTTAGGGGATTTGGGACAATGCTTTTTGTTTTGCCTATCACGGCGTTTGCTGATGTCTTTATGGAGATCCGTGTCTATTCTTTCAAGTCGCCTTTACAAGCAAGTATTCTCTTCCATCTAGAGGCGTGTTGCCTCCTCCTTCTTTTTGAGCCTGACTTCGTAAGCGTTGACCAGCCTAGAGATTTGACTAGACCTAGGTGGTCCTTGACTTTCTTCAAAAATTTGTCTTTCTTAGCGAAACCTGGGATTTAGTGGTTGGCGAATCTCTAACCTGAACCTAAGTGGGGCTGGATCATCCTGCACGTCGCTAACTTGAGGATGATTGTTGTGGTGGTGAGACATCACGGGTTTCTTTCAATAACTGCTTTCGTAGGAAAAGAATGGTTTTCCATAGACGGTGCCAATTGTGAGTGCAATTATTATCACAATAAGAAGTCTAGAAAGCAATATCGAGATGAGAAAGTAAATGATCACACACAACACCAAAGATTCGTGGTTCGGTAACTTGCCTACGTCCACAAAGAGGTTATTGTATTCTTATTAGTGTCTCTCAAATAATCAAAGTTACATCTCTTTGTCCCGAATCAAGATTTACATTTTATAGTTGTAGAAGTAAGTGATTGAATTGTACAAATAACTCAACCAACTTTTAGATAACTCATAGGTGTTCCTGAATATCTTCTTTGAGATTGTTGGTAACCGATTTGAGTCTATCCCCATGCATTCAAGCACGTATCAAATACACGAATATAAAATAACCATTTTCAGTTGGGTTGGGCAGTTCATGTTGCGTACTGGGGGTCGGCCGATGTATTGGGCTCAAACTAAATAAGCCCCCACAAGAACAATCTTGTACCAACGATTTAGACTCTTAATTAGCATTCTAAGTCATTATTTCCCTTGACTAATAAAAACTTTCACCTTCCTTTTTCATGAATATAAATAGACTGAAATGCTGAAACATGTGTATATATATATATATAATAAAATTATCGCCTAAATTATAAGCACTCTCTCTTTTCGGGGCTCACCGCCAGGTGACACATGTACGATCCGCACTCTTAAAATGCGGACTACTCCGCATAAGAGCATGACTGTATATATATATATATATATATATATATATATATATATATATATATATATATATATATATATATATATATATGTGTGTGTGTGTGTGTGTGTGTGTGTGTGTGTGTGATTTTCAACATTGCATTCATAATTGTGAGTTTATTTAATATTTAGTGTTATTTTAAGGTTGAAACCCTTAAATAACAATTGTTGGAAAAGGCCTAATAGGGAGATGAAAAAAAACGTTTTTATTGCTAAAGCCTTCCAGACACATTATGGCTTTTTAAAGTTACGTGGATCTTTCTTGTTCAAACATAATATTTTTCTCCCTTATAGCCACATGTTGTACTCCATTCTTATTGTTATCCCAGTTTAGGGGTATTTGTATTTACCTCTCAAGTCTAAATCTGAACCACTCAGACTTAAGAGGTACCAAATAGTGTCAATTTTTTTTAAATGATTAAGAAGCTAACGACTGTTTTTTCCTCTGAATGATTAAGAGGTAAATGTATATCTGAAGTCTGAAACAGTCTAAATACATTCATTCAGAGATCCATTCCGACATAAAAACAAACATATTTTTTAGAATCAGATTTCGGACTTCAGATTTCAGATTTCAGATTCAAACTTCAGATTAAGATGAAAAAACAAACGCAACCTTAGTCGAAAATTGCGAGGCAATTTTATTGGAGATGTAAAGAGGCCAACCCTTGGTAGTTGTTATGGGCATAAGAAAACAAACAAGCCTAGTTTAATTAGGTTCAGTCAGGCTCTAGTTGCAGAACTTAACGAACACTAATTAAAACTTGAACTCCAATAATTTATCTCACCAGTTGATCCCCGAGTAAACATCAAATCAAGTATGTCTCAAGCTCAGCTCGATTTCTATTGAGTTGGTGTGATTTTGTAAAACATTTTTGGGTTTATGCTGTGATTGAAAATTAACCAAATGTCTGAAAGAGCTAAAAATGAATCCAACTCTAGTACTTGGTTTGTTTTAAAATCATGGTCACACTTATTCTTCATATTGATATCATCTTCATTTAGAAAGAACATCTCAAAAATGTACAATTTCATAATTTTACCAAGCAACTAACCCCATCCCACCCTCTTTCAGTTCCCAATTCTAGATACCACAGAAAAACCAACAAGTTTTTTGTTCACTTGAATACCTCACTAGTTGTGGGTAGAGTGTTTTTGGTTATGGAGGTCGGAGATTTCGGGTTTAGCATTGTGGAATCTGACGAAGCTAGTTGCCTCTGGGTTTAGGAGGTGATTGAGGGTGGCCAAAGGTTGTTGGGTTAGAAACGGGTTCAGTAGGGTCTGCCTTGAGTAGCAAGTATGGAGGTTAGGATGGTTCGAGGTGGGTGTGGTCGTGGGTTATAAGGAATGGGAGTTGGCAGGGTTTTACAAGGTCGGGTAATCCAGTTCGGTATGTGCGAACATGGAGTGGTTAGGGTTTTGCGAGCAGGTGGGAGTGGGTGTTTTCGGTGTAGGTTAGTTTAGGTGGGTATAAATAAGGATGGTGAAGGTTTGGTTATGGAGTAAAGAGAGAAAGAAGAAGAAGGTGAACAGAAAAATCTTATTTGTTTTAAATGTAAGGGATAGGAAGTTATTGGGTGTGGGTGAGGTATATGGAGTGTGGGTGTAGGTTAGGGAGTGAGTTAGGTGTATGAGTGTGTATGTGTGAGTATTTGCTTTTAAAAAATTTAAAATAAAACTATCTAAAAATTTAATACTCAACTAAATATATAAAATTAATAAAACTAATAAAATCTATTAAAATTACAAGTGGATTTCATATCAATTAATTTTTTTAATGTAAATTTAACTCTAATTTTTATGTAATTGTTAGAAAATTTTGCTCATTAAAAATATCTGGATACATATTTCTATAATGTTTGAATAACATGTTGCTTTTGTCTTTCTATACAAGATTTGTAAAATGTTCGCACATCGCGCGAGGTTAAAATCTAGTAATTATTTAATTTCAAGAGGGATTTGAACTTGGGTCCCCATTTGTTTTCACCTATTACACTTGAGTATCAAATTTGCAATAATATAACTTTGACCCCCCAAAATGACTTATTGTGACGTTTGTTTAGGCATTTTTATAGTGGTTCATGAGTATTCATTATGCTTTGGGGGCACAAATTTATATTACTGTAAACTTACACCTAAATCAAAATATACAAGAGTAAATGGGAGCCAGAGTCCAAAGCACCCTAATTTTGACAAAAACAGTCAACAAAGTTCAACTCCGAACAAGTGATATTAGAATATTCTTTCACCATTTTATTATTCACCTAAGTAAAAAATATTGGGCTATTTTGACTTTAACCCCCACTTTTAGTCACTTTTTGAGATACACTCTATAGCCCCCCAAAAGTGTCGTAAAAGCTAACAAAGTGTCACAAAAGATCCTTGCAAAGTGTTGCTAAAAGCTTTAAATGGGGGTGTATTGCAAATTGTTTCAAAATCGAGCATGTAACTCGAAACATGTCATAAATAAGAGAGTTAACTCAAAATAGCCCAAAAACATTTAGCCCCGAACAAAAAAAAATCTCAAGAGCCTTGTTTCCCCAAAGAAAATCGTCAAGAAAACTTTCTCGAGGGGGAAGCCAAGCCAAGCTCTTTACATTGCTCTTCATCTGGATGTGAACCCAGAAACCCCGTTCCCACATAATGCATCAATGCCGATGCATCCTCAAAATTTCTTGGTAAAGTGACAGATGTTGACATAAAAGGCTTCGCAGAGGTCTTTGTGGGTCCCTTCACAGGTGCATTGTCCAGCTCAGCAACACTTAAAAACCGTTTGGTGGCAGCCTCCCATGACAGCTCATGCATCTGGGTGTCACTCAACTGGGCAGGCTCTTCAGTCAGTGCCTCATGTGTAGCTTTAGCAAACTCCTCGCCGTTATTGTATGTTTGGCAGTTTGGGAACTGCTTGAAGAAGTCATTTGAGGGGTGATTGGCACATATGACTATTTTGCCCATAGCCAACGCCTCGGCTGTGGTTGTACATACCACATCGGTGGTGCTTGGATTGAGGAACACTTTGTAGCTGGAAGAGGAACAGGAGAAGGAAACGTGGATAAAAATCTCAACCATGTTGATCAGATCTGAGAAACATGATAATCTAAGTGTGTGTATACAAAAGAAAAGAATAATTTGGTCACTAGAGTTCGGTTTGGACTCCATTCAATGACCATGGGACCATTTAGATACAAAGCTCACTTGGTCTGAAAAACGCTCCAGTAAGGGAAGACAATTTGCGGGTGAGTGCGGGATTAAAAAAAAGCCCCCAAAACGCTGCGTTTTGGAAGTTGCAGTTATGACCCCTTAAAAAAAACTTAACTTTACTACGAACCATTAATCACCTTAAAAAAAACTTAACTTTACTACGAACCATTAATCACATTGCATTATTTGGTGATCATAACTTTATAATACTCTTCATTGCATAAAAAAGAATAAAAATAATAATTTCATATTGCAAGTTGTAAGTAGTAAAGAGCTTACTCGTGAAATAAAGGATCAGCATGATCACGTCCCGGGTGAACCCTAACTATTAATTCCAATTTTTCAGCAGCTTCCTGAACCTGAGAGGAGTCCTCTCCACTACCAAATAAATCAACCTCAAGTCCACTTAGCTCCATTTGATGATCACTAAGAAGTTTAAGTAGCTCCTTGTAGCCTTTGTTCCATACCATTTTCCCAATGTAGTAGGCACGTTTTGTGAAGGCCTCAGTTCCAAGTTGTTGTTGCTCTTTCTTTCTCATGCCGATCTCAAGGAACTTGGGATTGACTCCGTGAACATTGCAGATAACAGATCTTGGAAGATCCTGAGTAGCAGCAGATAACCTTATCACCTGCGATTTCTCATTCTTGTGAGCCAAGTGATACATTTGGACATAAAACAAATCACTAAAAATCATGAGAAAATTAGTTTCAATTTTCTTACATTTTATGACCATTTGCCACATCCATAAAAGCCTACATAATTCAGATACGATCTAATGACATCACACACCACAGAATAAAATTTCTAGTTTCTCTTCAATCCACCACCACTAAAGTAGTATAATATGACTCTTGCAGGCCCTCAATATCAACTGATACTCTTGAAAGTTGGGCATGTCTTCGCCCTTGCCATGTTACTTCTTTTTAATAATTTTTGGAGCTACCCCTTATGATAATATTGATATTAGAGGTGTTCATTGTTTTTATATAACTAGACTTACCACCACCACCGGTAAGAATGTTAAAATCTGAGATAGACCCCTCTTACAAGGGTTAAGTCTTACTACTTTGCACTGTTCTAAAAAACCCGCCTAGGCTTAAGGCTTAGGAGAAACGCCTCGCCTTACGATTTTCGCGCCTTATTCTTGGTAAAACCCTTACGGCGCACTTTTTTCTAAAAACAACAATGCCTTAGTGAAACGATGTCGCCTTTTAAAGAATTTGTTTACAAACCGGACCATTATCTTAACCAAAATAATCAGATAGTATTTTAATTTGAATATATTCAGACATATTTTTATGATATGTGTAATTTTTGTATTTTAATAGCCTTGTTATGGTTAAAAAATATTAAAATATATTAAGAAGGCCTAAACGCCTTTTCACGCCTTTTTACGCCTAGGCGTCTAAGGCTTAAGGCTTGGCCTCCACGCCTCAATCACGCCCCGCGTTTTTTAGAACCTTGCTACTTTGACAACGGATAAACTATAAAATCAGCATTATCAAAGGGGGATCACCCAGGAAAAACAGAAGTTATTTTTCAATTGAGAAAAATAAGAATGTGTAGTGCAAAATAGCAGTGTCCATGAAGCCTTTTTAACAATAGTCCTAATCCTTTCTTTACGTTCAGTTCATCTCATTGGAACGTGTTGAGCGTGGAACCCCTTCTTAAATCACGAGTTCAAATGAGAATTACTTAAGATTACAACTCAAATGTAAAAAGTCTCACAAATCGATGAGACTGTATGATATTCGGATGAAATGAACATACTTCTAAACCTTTTCCCTACATTTCTTACACACTACAAAAAAATACTTATGGCTTCTACAAAAGAAAAAGAAAAAAAAACAATCCCATGCTACAACTTCTGGCTCTTTGAGAGCGCGTGCCAATGAATGATTGAAGTACAACAATTAAATTAATTTTTGGATTTTAAACAATGGTGTAAATATCATATGTCTATGTGACAAAAGATGCACCAAACAATTTAACTCTTCGATTTTAATCTTGATTAAGCTTAAAAGAGGAATCGTGCAAAAGATTTACCAAGGCAATTTTAATGTGAAACCCCTTTTGGAAAAAGCCACGCGCAAAACCACCAATACAGATTTGGAAGAAAATAAGCTCTCAATCTTGCTTCTCTTACAAGACTTCTCTCCAAATAGAACTATATACCATGTCTTGATTTTTCCAAACCACAAACTCCAACAGTCACGAGACAAGAAATTAATATTTCATCATTTGAGAGCTTGCCTAATGACACAAGGAAGGCATAAACAGGACATGAAGCATGTAAAGGTACTGGGCACAATTTCCAAGAAAAAGAAGGCAAAAACATATAAGAATCCCGAAATCGAAAGAGTTCTCTTGGAAGATAACAAGCTCTCCCAGTGCTATTAGAAGAAAATAAGCTCTCAATCTTGCTTCTCTTGCAACACTTCTCTCCAAATTAAACTAATATACAATGTCTTGAATTTTCCAAACCACAAACTCCAAAGGTCACGAGACAAGAAATTAATATTTCATCATTTGAGAGCTTGCCTAATGACGCAAGAAAGGCCTAAAGAGGAAATTGAAGTATGTAAAGGTATTGGGAACATTTTCCAAGAAAAAAGGAAAAATGATATAAGAATCCCGATTTCGAAAAATTAAATTGGTTTGCAGGTGCGAGTCTGATCTCGCAAGTGCGATTGAAATGCTCGGAGGTGCGAGATTCTCATGGG
This sequence comes from Sambucus nigra, assembly GCA_949130495.1. NCBI lineage: Eukaryota > Viridiplantae > Streptophyta > Magnoliopsida > Dipsacales > Adoxaceae > Sambucus > Sambucus nigra. Next base: position 205,971,749 of record OX422223.1, read on the forward strand.
CAAAGAATAAACTTATGACCAAGTAGTGAGGCAATGTAGTAAGCATCTTGTAGGGGCTAATTTCTAATTGATCCAATTTGCAAGTGTTGGCTTAATTTCGGACAAAACTGTTTGAGTCATAGTATAGAAGTTTGTGACCTTTCAAGCCTATGACGTTTGAGTTGAAGACGTAATGGCCAAGTCTAATGAAGATCACATCATATGCCGTGTTTCGTGCCTTTTTTAGCATCATCAACTTTTCAACTTTCCAAGGTCTCTCGGGTATGAATGCACATGTTATATAGAGACTTGGATATTTTTATTGGGTATCCTTTATTGTGTAAACATTTTTTTAAAAATGACTTTTCAATTTTTTTAAGAAAAATTAAGTTTACTGAAAAGTCGTTAGATATGGTCGTTTGAACGACCTCGTTCGGACGAGATTCTCAGGTCGTTCGAACGAGGTATCTAACGAATTTCCTCTTTGGACTTACTGAATTGTCGTTCGAACGAACCTTTGTTTTTGGGGCTACTGCTTTCTCGTTCGATATGTCATTCGAACAACCATGTTTTCTCGTTCGAACGACACTGGTTTCTCGTTCAAACGACCGGAGAATTTTAGCATTTTTTCAACAGTTTTTAATTAACCTCCCACTACTTCTTTTACCACCTATTTTAGTAGTGCGGGAGTAACCATTTTGAGAGGACTTTTTTCAGCATGCCATTTTCATCTTTTGAGAAAGAAATCTTTTATCCAAAAAGTCCTTTCGTTTTTGTCAATCAAAATGATTTAATTTCAACACAAAAACAAGTTTACACCCATATAGGTTACATGATCCAAGGTTCAACATAACATATGCTCTGAGATCGTTGGTTTGACACCGGGTTTCATTCTCTACCCAAGAGATTGTTTCTTGCAGAGGATTTCATGTTCGTGATTTTACATGCGGTGGACTCCGTGTGGTTAACGGTTGCATTACCCCATCGGTGGATTCCGAGACGAAGGTGGATTCCTGACTTGTCGACTAGGCAAAGGTGGAGGAACGAAGAGCGTCAAGGCTTGCGAGGGCGTCGAGTCTTGTGTAAGTATTCTGTCGTGTCCTATGTAATTCCGTACCTAGTGGACTTGTGGCTGGGCACTCCAAGGTTTTTCTCGTTGTGGGTTTTCCTCGTACATCGCGACATTCTGGTTGTGTTTATTGTTATCTTGCAAAATATCACGTAGATGCATGCTTAGGCTTAACAAGATAAAAATTGGTTTAACTACAACAATTGAAAATTGGTACTAATTTAATTGGGTAATTTTTAGTTTATTTAATTTAGGTAATTTGCGTAATTTCATGTTTCTATAAATTTGAACTTGAATTGAAGTTGTGTTTTTTTTGCTTTACATGAGAAATTTAAATATTTGTTTAATTTTATTTTAATTTTTGAAGAAATCGAAAATTTGAAATATTCAATGACCCATCCCTTTTGAATTTAAAATTTTGAATTTTCACATTTTCAAATTGGTATCGGAGCATATAATTTAAGGAATCACATTCTCTGATTGGTATCAGAGCAGGAACACTAATTTACCGTGCTAGATCCTTTGGGTTTGAATATAGAAAATTTGTCATTTCGAAATTTCCTGTTTTTTATGGTTCCAACTATGCGTATTGCGCACATGAGGTCGGCATTTAAATCGTTAGATGAGCGGGTTTGGCAATCGGTTGTTGGAGGGTGGTCCCCACCAACATGTCTAGTAGGAAAAGTCCGTGTTCCTAAACCCGTAGAAAGATGGAGTGAGGATGAGCTTAAGTTAGCAAACTTCAATTCTCGAGGTTCAAATGCTCTTTTTAGTGCGGTCACACAGGAGTTCCGCCGGATTATGACGTGTGAAACGTCTAAGGAGGCATGGGACATACTCCAACTCATCACAAGTTCCGTTAAAGCTTCTAAATTCCAAAACCTCACCACTCAATTTGAAACCATTAAAATGTTAGAAAGTGAGACTTTTGATGAGTTTTATACTAGATTGTCTGATATTGTGAATTCATCTTTTAATGTAGGAGAAAAGATACCGACAACTGTGTCATAAAGAAGATTTTGAGGTCATTACCCGAAAGGTTTAATTCAAAAGTGACCGTGTTAAATTCTTTACGCACTTTACACTCTATGAAACTTGAAGAGATTGTATGTGACTTACAAACCTATGAACTTGACATGTTTTCCTCCAAGGATGTGAAGAAGAATGACAAGGGCATAGCTTTAAAAGCCCGAAAGGAGGAAACACCTATTTCAGATGACGAGTTTGACATCGACTCCGGTGATATGGCTATGTTTGCTAAGAAGTTGAGAAAATTTCTTAAGTTTAATAAAGAGAATCCTAAAAATGATTATAAGAAATTTGAAAAGTCCAAGTATAACAAAGTCGAGAAACTCCCTAAAATCGTAATGATGATCTTAATAGGGACGAGTCGAACAGATGTTTTGGTTGTGAGGGTTATGGCCATAGGGCAGCCAAGTGTCCCACTAAACTAGGGAAGGAGGAGAAGAAACCAATTTCATATAATGCCACGCTTAGTGATAGTGAACCGGACTCGATTCCCCCATTGACCGCAACTTCACCGCGTTCATGGCTAGTTATGTGAGCATTGATAATGGATCTTCCCTTGAAGATATTTCTTTGCATGACACTTTCGATGCCATTGTTTGTGAATCCTATGTGTTTGATGGTAGAGAGAATGGAAAAGAGAATGAGAATGAAGTGGAAGAAGAGGAGTGAACTCCAAGTTGCCTTTCGTGAGTTGTATGCGGAATCCTTAAAATTAAAAAGGGAAAACTTGAAGTTGGAAGCTCGAATGAGAGAACGTGTCATAAGTAGTGATGAAAATGTTTTAATTGAAGATCTTAGGGCACGTGAGAGAACTCTTCGTGAGACGCTAGAGTATGTCGAAGGTGAAAGAGCTTCTTGTAATACCTTGTATTTTTACGCATATTTATTTTATTATGAAATTATGAAAAATGGGGATTAATTAATTTAAAGGGAGAAAATTTAATTTGTAATTAATCTGATTTAATGGTAATAATTACTAGCGTGACGAGAGTTGGTAGTTATCAAAATAATATTATGGCCGGGATGAGATACATGGCAGTCATGATATAATTATTTGGGACGCGAGTATGAGTCGCGTCACCGGTATGTATTTGGGCGTTAAAAAGGTAAATTATTTTTTTTACAACTCCAATGACTATTTTGAGTGCGCCAGAGTGTCCGGAAGGGTCGAAATAGTCAGAAAACACTACTCGGGTATTTTATTTGGAGTCCGGAACATTTTAACCCAAAACGACACCCCGGAGGGGTATTTTGGTCTTTTAGGATTTTTGGATCATTAAATGGACGAAAATTGGGTTTAATTAAAAGCATTGAGGGTTAGTGATCTGTCAGTTTCAACTTACGTGAGAAAGAGAGAAAAAGAGAGAACCAAGGAACAAGAAGACTCCATTGGAGCCCTAAGCCAAGAACTTGAGCTTTCACACCAAAAATTACACCACCGCGTAGATCATGTCAAGAGGATCGTTCCCATACAAATTTCAGTCCAAGAATCAGAAGTCCATTCCGAGGCAAGTGTTTATCTTGCTAGTTTATTTAGCATATATTGTTCTTGTTAAACTCTGTTAATGATTTAGACATCCTACGATGGAAAATGGGGTTTCATTAGGTTTAATTGTAGAACATTAGATTTTGGTGATGGGTTGCACGTAGAGGATTTACCCGATTTGTAGACTATTAAATCTGGAGTTTTTATGTACAAATCACGAATTGAATTTAAGGATTTCGAATAACTGAAGTGTTGGGTTCATTATATGAGGATTCTTAGAGATTTTAAAAATTATTTCTTTCCCTTTTGAAAACTTAAGGATTTGAATACTAAATTGTGTTAGAATTTGCCCCATAATGATTAGGGTTAGTTTAGAAACATTTAAACTGATGTTGGACGAAATTTGGATTGAGTTTGAGGTTTGGAATGTTGAGAAAAATCAAAATTTGGAAGAACTGGGTCTGTCAGGAATTCTCGTTCGAAGACCTGCCCAGGTCATTCGAACGACCTCGTTCGAACGAACCTTCTAACGAGATTTCCAACGACCTTTCTAACGAGTTGTTGAATTCGTTCGAAGTGGGAATTTCGTTCGAACGAACTCGATCGAACGAGAATCCTGGAACTTCTAACGAGATTCCAGAATGAGTTTTTAGGGTTCGTTCGAGTTAAAAACCATCCTAGGGTTATCCAAGTGAGTGTATTATCCTACGTAACGGGTGGCTTAAATTCCAAAGTGTTAGGGAATTAAGGATGTAATGGTCCTCGGGGTATTGAATTTGTGTGAAAACCTAGGAGAGAATGTTAAGTTATAGAGAGGCTATATATACGGATATCGTGGAGAGTAATGGCGTTAATATTACTTACGGATTATAGTATTTGGGGTTATGTGATTACCTATTAATGTATATAAGTTGTGTGCATGCTTATTACTTGGAATGTCACGTGTATGACATACCTAGCTACTGGCCATCGAACGGGGGTTAACGCGCTGTGGACGACCATATCTTGTGTGCCTTCGGGGGATTTCAAGTCGTACCACTAGAGCATGGAACCTAGCTACGGGGTATCTGTGAGAACGATAGTGTTGACGGTCGTATGGGTGAGTAGGTATGTGCGTAGCCCATCGGCTTGGAACTATGTTCGCCTCCAATATGTGTATATGTTTTATTGGTTCTTGAGAGATTGAACATGTCCTTTATGCGTGAGCGTTGCAATGGGACTAGATAGCCGAGTATACCTAGCACCAGGGCTTCTTAACCATGGGTGCTGTATAGATATATTTGCATGTACACATAGTGAGATTTTATATATGTATACTGAGTTCCTATTCTGTGTTTCTTATTGGCTACTTTATTAAAGTATAAACTTATTGGGTCACCAGTTGGGAATAAAGAATACTATGAGAATGAGTTATAACATCCTTAAACCTATTCCTAAATAATAGTAATATACTGATTTCAGGTTATTTAGATATTATATCCGGCATAGTGATTATCCTACATATAGTCAGGTAGAGTGACGAGACTAGTATGGGTAGTTAGACTCGCTAGGTGTGCACAATAGATGAGAGGTGAGCATCTCAAGTGAGTACGCTAAGTTAACATGGATAATATATGTGCTAATTAAATCAATTTAAGCACTTGCTGTATTTAAACTGTTTTCTACTCGGGCTCTGACCCGTTTTTCTGTAAATCTCTTTTCTTGTTCTATTATTTTAGGTGCTCAGTCACAGGGACACCAGACTTAGGAGATTCCATTCATTTGTCGAGTTGTAGCTGCTGTGGAAGCTATGGGATATTGCTAATAGGCGCTTCTGAGTCCATTGCTCCTTATCTATCAGTCATTTATTTCATTTGGACATGTCGTCCCTCCTATTTTACATTCAGAGATTTAGAGTTGTTTTTATTCTACCATTAGACTTTGATGTCATGTTATTGGATTATTGTATGGGATTTTGACCAGATGTGTTTACTCCAGTTCTTTATTTTACTTCAGTTAGTTCTTACCTTATACTATTGTGATGTATGGTGATGTTTAGATATTACCCTTTAATGATGATGGCTAATAACAACATAAAATTTTGACACCAACCTTTTTAAATATTAGGTGGTTAGTTTTTAATAAATTAAAATTTGAGTTTTCGACAGGGATGCATTATCTGAACCAACTTGATATTCTGAAATTAATTAATTAAGGACTGATCACCCGGTAATTAATTAGGCGGGGTGTCACACTTCTTGAGTTTGAAGAGTCGAGAAGTTTACTTGAGTCTAGGATAGTAGAACTTGAAGAGAGATTGAGATACTCCAGTCGGTTCAAATTTGATTTGGAGTGTAGGTCGGAGAAGTTGGATAAAATTTTAGGCATCGTCCAAATCAAAAATGATAAGTGTGGTATTGGCTTCGATACTCAAAATGCTTCCGCTAATAAAGTCGAAACCATGATTTTGAGAGGTTCGTCTAGGAACGCTAGAAAAGGTCAACCCTTCGGTAATACTTATCACCGTGTTTTTACTGCCACATATTGTGGTAGGAAGGGTCACCTTAGGGGGTTTTGTTTCAATCTTAAAAACGGTCCTAGGAAGTCCAAGGGTAGAACCACCAAGGTCACCAAAACCCGAAAGCGTCGCTTTACACCTATGTGGGTTAGGAGGAGATCCGATTTGGAGGCTTTACATGATAGGCTTTATAATTATCATTTGCTTACACATGATACTTCACAAGCTAAATCTAAAGGTTGATTGTGTTAGTTTTATTTACATACAGTAGTTGTGCTTTATGATATACTCTTGCTAGTTGTATGTTTGTTTGTCATATTCTATTCTATGCTTCATCATATAGGTTTTACTAGAACTATAACATGTATATCTTTTGTATTTTAATTTTTTTCGTTTATTGGGTCTTATTGAAAAATACAAAAAAAATTGGTCGTCATTTGAGTTATCTTTGTTTTGAAATTTGATTAACAATTTGAAAACTCAAAAAGTTTTTTTTGTGTATTTTAGTTTTACACATTTTATGTGGCGTATCCTTGTGTTTGAATCCTATATCACTTTCCGCTTCCATGTGGCTAGAACTTTTGGTTATGAAATTCAATTCTTAAAGTGTTCTTTATCATGCTTGCATAGAGTAGTTTGATGGTATGCCTCCACACACACATGCACGAGCACTTTTAAACTTTAGCTTCACATGTATATTTAAGCTAAGTGAGATGTTCTCCCATTAATTTTGTCATCTACATATTTTGTAACTATGGAGGATTTGTGCATGTAAGAACCGTTGCCCGTGAGATTTATTTGAATTGACCAAATCTCCTTTGCATGAAAGCCACCGTTGGCAAGAGCCTAAAAAGTGTGGCATTGTAAAAAGTAGCCAAGGCCAACATAGTTTAATTTAATATGATCATTCAAAGGGAAAGAAAAGAATTATTATTTATGAGGGAGTTTGGATGGAAATATCAACGGGTTTGCACAATGACAATGAATCCTAGTTACGCTATTTTGTCATAAAGCTATTAATTTGTAGAATCGTCAAAATTCTAGGCTTGTGTGCATTGTGCTTGTTTGTTCTTTGAGTTCTCTTTATCTTGTCACATGAGGCTAAAACTAAATTTGATAAAGTTTTTGCAATCAAATAGAACTCCTCGAACATGTTTAAGTGATTGGGTCATAATTCTTTTGTCTCTAGTTCACACACCTTCACTCCGTTTACCACATGTTTATTTAGACACTCATATATGCCATATGAGTGTGGAAAGCTTATTGTGTTTAATGTCTTGTGTGGTGTTTATACCTATGTATATGTGTGGTTATGCTTTATGGATCATTTTTGCATACTTATATATATATGGTATCATTTTAGTTCATTATAGTTGATATCATTTTGCTATTGCATCATAGTTGGTATATATTGTTCCTCATATGGATTAGTTGTCCTTGTGTTGCCATGATTTTTTGCATCTCTTGTATCACTATACACCATTGCATGATATACTTGTTTATCCATTATGCTTATCACTTATTTTATTTAAGGGGAAGAATTGAATTAATCAGGGAGAAATGGGTTACTCTATCTAAACCTTTTAATTTGGGAAAACCTATCTTAGAAGGAGACGTCTTTCTTTGGTAGATAATATTAGACAAAGGGGGAAGATTTAATTATGCAATTTTTATTGTTATATTCCCCATGCGTTTGATGGTGTGTTTAAGTGTGCAGGTCTTCATCCATGCAACAAAGTTTTCAAAGCAAGCAAAAGCCACTCAACATATGTGTCCGTCAAGCATCTGTATTTTTTTTATTTTTCGGTGGGATTGTGTCTTTTAAATGAGCTTGACGGCCTATAGAGTTTTCAATTTGGTTTTGTCCCGGAATAGCCAAAGGGGGAGATTTGTGAGGGCAAATTTCCAATTGAGCCAATTTGCAAGTGTTGGCTTAGTTTCGGACAAATCGGACAAAACTGTTTGAGTCATAGTATAGAAGTTTGTGACCTTTGAAGCCTATGACGTTTGAGTTGAAGACGTAGCGGCCAAGTCTAATGAAGATCACATCATATGCCGTGTTTCGTGCCTTGTTTAGCGTCATCAACTTTCCAAGGTCTCTCAGGTATGAATGCACATGTTATATAGAGGCTTGGATATTTTTAGTGGGTGTCCTTTATTGTGTAAACATTTTTTAAAAAATGACTTTTCTATTTTTTTAAGAAAAATTAAGTTTTTTGAAAAGTCGTTAGATAAGGTCGTTTGAACGACCTCGTTCGAACGAGATTCTCACATCGTTCAAACGAGGTATCTAACGACTTTCCTCTTTGGACTTACTGAATTCTCGTTTGATTTGTCATTCGAATGAACCTTCGTTTTTGGAGCCACTGCTTTCTCGTTCGATATGTCGTTCGAACAACCATGTTTTCTCGTTCGAACGACACTGGTTTCTCGTTCGAACGACCGAAGAATTTTAGCAGTTTTTAATTAACCTCCCACTACTTTTCCCACCTATTTTAGTAGTGCGGGAGTAACCATTTTGAGAGGACTTTTTCAACAGGCCATTGACAACTTTTGAGAGAGATCTTTTATCCAAAAAGTCCTATTGTTTTTTTTTAATCAAAATGGTTTAATTTCAACACAAAAACAAATTTACACCCATATAGGTTGCATGATCCAAGGTTCAACATAACATATGCTTTGAGATCGTTGGTTTGGCACCGGGTTTTATTCTCTACCCAAAAGAGATATTTTCTTGAGGAGGATTCCGTGTTCGTGATTTTACATGTGATGGACTCCGTGTGGTCGACGGTTACATTACCCCATTGATGGATTCCGAGACGAAGGTGAATTCCTGAGTTGTCGACTAAGCAAAGGTGGAGGAACGAAGAGCGTCAAGGCTTGCGAGGGCGTCGAGTCTTGTGCAAGTATTTTGTCGTATATTATGTAATTCCGTACCTAGTGGACTTGTGGCTGGGCCGTCCAAGGTTTTTCCCGTTATGGATTTTCCTCGTACATCGCGGCGTTGTGGTTGTGTTTATTTTTATCTTGCAAAATATCACGTAGATGCATGCTTAGGCTTAACAAGATAAAAAATGGTTTAACTACAATAATTGTAAATTGGTGCTAATTTAATTAGGTAATTTATAGTTTATTTAATTCAAGTAATTTGCCTAATTTCATGTTTCTATAAATTTGAACTTGAATTGAAGTTGTGTTTGTTCTTTCTTTAAAAGAGAAATTTAAATATTTGTTTAATTTTATTTTAATTTTCAAAGAAATCAAAAATTTGAAATATTCGGTGAACCATCCCTTTTGAATTTAAAAATTTGAATTTCTGCATTTACAAATTGGTATCAGAGCATATAATTTAAGAAATCACATTCTCACATCTTAACACGGTTGAAACGTATCTTGAAAGTGCGTGGAAGTAACTCGCAAGTGTGAGTCACTTGGCAAGAACCTCACTAGTAGCGAAGGCCCTTGATTGTATGTTCTTTAGTCTTTTGGCCATAAGGACACCTAATAGAACACACCCATGTACATTCCAATGTAATAAAAATACATTTATAAATATGAAGAGTATACTGCACATGTTAGAGGTCATACCTTGGTGCGATGATAAGTGCCCTCGCCCAAGCTACGGATGGTCTCGAATTTGAGACATGGGAGCAACCTCTCCATACATGGGGGTAGGCCTGTCAATAGGTCGGGTTTGGACCCAGACCCGACCCGTTAAACCTGGGTCTGAGCACATTTATGAACCCGGTTACCCGATAATTAAATGGATCGGATATGGATATAGGTAGACCCAATCCGTTAAGGACCCGACCCGAAATCTCTCTCTCTCTCTCTCTCTCTCTCTCTCTCTCTCTCTCTCTATATATATATATATATATATATATATATATAGGTTTATATTGGTTTTTATATATGTATTTTTGTTTTTATGTGCGTATTTATATATATGTATATATAAGCATGTATATATAAACCTAAAGACATTTTTTGCTTAAATTGGATTTTTTTAGTCCATTTTTTAGTTTCGGGTATTCGGGTCGGGTTCTCGGGTCCGGGTCTGGACAAATTTTATTAGACCCGACGGGTAATCAGGTAAGACCCGATCCGCTAAAAAATGTCCGGATCGGATATGGATATAGGTAGACCCAATCCAGACCCGACCCGTTTATAGGCCTATATGGGGGTAAGGCCAGCCGACATGCGCCTCTTCCAAACCCTGCAGTTAAGCGGGAGCCTTGTGCACTGGATAAGACCTTTTTTTATACTGTACACGTTGAGGTACACAAACATACAACTATAAATTTGAACAAAAAGATTTTCAATTTTACTCGTGTTAAATTGATGGGGTAAACTAAGTCTTTAAGTCTAAATTACCTTTTATCTTAAGTCATTTACTTGATTTGCACAACGATGAAGTTCGGCATGAGATCTTGATCATCTTTCATTGCGACCGGAAAAGTAACCAACTACGACTAACCGTGTTTCGCCTTCACGAAATCAAGGCAACCAAATGGCAGAACAACATATTCTTATTTCTTACACTTTTTTTCCCTTTACCGATAAAAGAGACAAAATTCTCATCCCATGTTGTGGAAAGTATTTGTTATTTTGTTTTACAATAACAAGGCTGGTCTGGTGGTTTATAGTCCCCATGATTGTGTCTTTAGTGAAAGGAGTGATTAAGCTTTACTACCGAAGGGTTACTAAAGTCAAATAGAGTAATTTGCAAGGTTTGACTATGAACTTAAATTTAAGTTGTCAAAAGCTTCTGAAGCATTCTGGCGTAAACACACATTTCTACTAAACTCTCACAAGAATTGAATGATTACAATATCGGTCCAAGGGCCCTATATATAATAAAAACTAACTAAAGAACTAAATCTAACAAATAACTAATATATAAACCTATATAAATATGGGCTCTAACTAAGAGTTTAAATAAATCTAACTCCCTGAAGATATCGATAGGTAATCCCAAAATAACTATTAAAAAAAGAAAATTAAAAAAATAATCTCCTCTCCCCCTTATTGGGCAGAACCCCCAAAAGGGGAACCCGCATATAAATGGTTTTGCTGAATCACCGTTGCAGCAAGATGTACGAGGTTTCTATGAGGCTCGTCACATGCTGAAGGGGGTTGGGACAAACTCGCCAGACCTCCGATTGGGCCCGCTCGACACGACGAATGTCGTTGTAGCTCGGCAATAGAAGGTAGAGATCTGGTAGATGATTAAACTACTCGAAACCCACGTTTTCCATGCTTTCCTGTTCAGGTAGTGCGAGATCGGGGTGGTGGCGGCATGAGGGTGCTTCTTCGGACCTCGTCGAGCGTCGACAAAGGTCGCTTGACGCCATCAAAGGCGGAAGTACCAGAATCTGAAGCTTTTCCACAATTTGGGGGTGTTTGGGAGTTGGAGAAGGTGAGTTGAAGACAAATAGTATTCACTTTAACCCTAAAGTTGACAGCAATGTCCCAGTTAAACGCCCATGTGAAGTGTCCAATACTCCGGTCGGCTAGTTTTCTTGTTCACATACTCTGTGTCGTTAGTTGATGTCTTCTCTTATTTTAAGAATTCTGATTATGTAAGATAACATTGATGCATCACTGGACAACACGGAGATAACCAGTGTTTTGCAGCTACAAAGTATACACATATAAAAGGCTGGAGAAGAAATCAAATATCTGATGTGACTCGTAATCATACTTATTGCTGCACAACCAAAGAAGCACCTTAGTTACATGTAAAAGCATGAATATAACATTCTTCAATATTTTGAGCAATAGCACAACATAGTAAAAATAAAATGAGATGTCATTAAATTAACCACCTAAAAAAAAGGAACCAACCATCATATTATGAAGGGTACTGCTGCACCCAATGATTATAATCAAAGCTATATACTAAGGTAACACTGCAGAAACCAAAATAAGCTACCACTTCAAAGTAGCAGATACGCTAATCCAATAAAAACACACTTATCAGAAAACATACCTTGTGGCAATATATATTGACCACCCAACTATTTATATATTTGAGGAAAAATGCTTGCAATCGTCCATTCTTCTCTCTCCTCACATACTCCAGATAATTTGTGTGGACAACTCCTACAACAAGGCGGAATTTTGTTTTCCACCTTATTCCATGATGGTACCATGTAAGATGCTCTGGTTCCTCAAGGACGGCAATATCTGCCTCTTCATCAGGGATTATTTTTGTAATATCCCCTACAGCGAGAATGCTCCTTTTTTCCCTAGAAAACTGCAATATCGGTTTTATGAAATTGCAATATTAATGATGTATCAAAGTATCGTTAAACCTCACATCTATTTTCATTAGAGATTTTATACTGTCCCTGAGCATCAAAAGAGACACCTTTAGCACATGTGATGGTGTTTAAGAAGTCATTGGCAAATTTATTTATTTATTTTTATAAGTAAAGTAAAGTAAATAAAACGAAGCCGCCTAAGGGGGCGAAAACCCATATACAAGAGATATACAAAGTGACTTACAGAAGACCATAAAACAAAAAAAAAGGACAGAGATGCAAAAACCCTCCCACCCCACCCCACCAAACATCAAAGAACACCACGTAACAAATAATTAGTTCCCCATCCCCAACTCATCCAAAAAACTTAACAAGCACTGAAGCGTAGAGTGGGAATCCTCCTTGAACCACACATGCATAGAGCTCAAAAGAGTGTAACGGAGTCTTGTTGGCTCAATCTCTTCACCCTCAAAAGACTTCATGTTCCTCTCAATCCAAATCGTCAAAAAAATGCATAAAGGAACCATTTTCCACACATAACGGACCTCCCTCCCCCACACCCTTATAACCCCAAGCTGCCAACTCCTCTCTCAATGCGCACACCCATTTCACCCTAAAAATGGAATAAATGATCTCCCATAGTCCCCTTGCTACCCAACAATGCAACAATAAATGATTGGTCGTTTCCCCGGCATGCTTACACCTCCAACACCCAATATTTAAAAAAGTACACAAGGCGTATCTTGAGGCAAAGCAGCAGAAAAGCGCCTTGAGGCTTAAGCCTCGGCGGTAGTTTCTGAGGCGGTAAGCCTCGAGGCGTTTGGAGGCGAGGCGTTTTGAGGTCGGGGAAAAAAAAAGGTTACTTTTCAGTTAAATGTTAAAGTTTACAAACCCTAAACCAAGTTGGCAACAACTTTTCTCTCATTTCTATCCCCAATCAGCCCTTTGCTTTGAAATACCTTGATCCCGATCAGCCCTCTTCTTATTCCGACCAAGGTAACCTTTCTTTCATTTCCTGTTTTGGATTTTTACCCCCGCTTTTATATTCGACCCAGTCGGCCACTATTTTTTATGTATTTATTGTATGGTTTTTACGTTTTGTAAGTTTTTACCTCTTTTTTATTCCAACCAAGAAATCTTGTGTTTTAAATTTATCTTATTTGTTTTTTTTTAACTTAACTTTATAAGGTTTTTTTTTTGTGGGGGGGGGGGGGGGGGTGAGGTTGGAGGGTTTAAACTTAGATTGATATGTTTTCTTAAATAAACTGAATATATTTTAAGAAACTAATATATTTTAAAGGTTGCTGTTTTTTTTAATGAACTTAGGTCGATATGTTTTTTTATTTAATAAAGTTTATGTTTTTCTTTAATCTTAGCTTGAAAATCACTGTTTTTTAATAAATTTGCTTGATATGTTTTTTTAATTCACTGTTTTTTAATAAAGTTGCTGACAGCTTTTTTTAATAAACTTAGCTTGATATGTTTTATTTTTGTGGATAATGTTGCTTTTTTTTTTAATCTTAGCTTGAAAATCACTATTTTTCTAATTCATTGTTTTTTAATAAAGTTGTTGTTTTTTTAATAAACTTAGCTTGATATATTTTATTTATATTCATGTTGTGGTTGAATTATGTCAAGAAATGATCCGGCTTGGAAATATGGTACGGAGGTCGACAATGGGAAAGGGTATGTGACGTAAACCACCAGTCAAAAGACTCCTAAAAATATCCTAAACACCAACTTAGAGAGAGAAACTCTTTTCTATTGTCAAAATTCAAGTCTACATCAAATGAGGCTACAAGGGGGTATTTAAATGGAGGAGTGGCTTAGGCTCCAAGCTAAGGCACTAATTACAAAAATGTCATTTCTACTCCCAGTCTTTAAGTACTAAAACAAAACAAAAAGAAAATGTTCAAACAAAAATAGCAAAAGAAAGTAAAATACTAATATGTTCAAAAAATAACCTTAAAATGGCAATTATGCTCTCGATTCACATTAATCTCCCCTCCTTGAAAAGAGTTCGTCCTCGAACTCAAAGGGGAAAATCAATTGAATCACCCTCCAAAATTGTAATCAAGGCATGTTGGGGAAGTTTCTCGGACGCGTCCAAATAATCAGGTGGATGATCCATCGCCAATAATGCACGGCGTCGCGGGAGAGAGTAATCAGAAGCTCGATGCCCAACATTGCCACAGTTGTAGCACCGGAAAATAGGAGGTCCTGAAGGCGGCGCAGTGGGTGTAGCGGAAGCAGGAACTGAGGCGGCCACTGCAGAAGGAGCTGGGGCAGAAATCGGAGTAGGAGGAAACCGTGAGGTTGGGAGAGCTGCGAGTATTATGTGGTAAGCCTCGACCTTGGCCGCGTACTCAACCGCCCTCAGGAAGGTCGATATCTCCCTCAGACCGAGATCGTGCTGAATATATGGCTGCAACCCCAACATATAGCGGCTGATCCGCTGATCCTCCGTCTCAGGAAGGCGAGCTCTGGTGCACAGAAGCTGAAACTACACCATGTACTCCACTACTGATAAGGTGCCCTGCCTGAGGGATTGAAAGCGAGGAAAGAGGTCACGCTCGTAGGTAGGTGGAATGAAAGGCGCCTAGAGAGCAACCTTCAACTCCAGCTAAGTCTGAATAGGAGGCAATTCAGCCGCCGTGCGGCGGTAGCAGAGGTCATTCCACCAAACCCGACAAATCCCTGGAATTTGGTGGTGAGAGAGTAGCTACAGCGGAAATATTGCGACTTCTCAAATAAAATCCAATTTTAATTAATCCCAAATTTTAGTTAAACCCTAAATCATGCATCTAGATGATTTATCTAATAAAATAAAGCATGCAGGATAAAACAAACACTTTCAGGAAAAATCAAACGCATGCTTGTGAGGAAAAATCCCTCAAAGGGGCAAAACCATTTATTTTCATTATAATATTGTAACGGTACAATTTCGGATTACAATGAAAATACAAGTGACTAAGAATTACCCTCAGGTGTCGGATTCTGTAGTCGGCGGCTGGAAATATCCCTTTCCAGGAGGGCTGCAATGGAGAAGAGAAACGGCTTCTCCACAAGTTTGTCGGCTGGAATTTTCCCTTTCCAGGAGGGCAGCAATGAAGAAGAAAGACGGCTTCTCCACAAGGGTTGAACAATAACAAAATTGTGTTCTAGGGTTCCAAAAGATTCACAAAAGTAATTGGGATTTTTGTGTGTGAATCAAAAAGATGTTTGGCACATCAAAAATTGAAGTCTTATTGTGTTTGTACTCTTAAAAACGTTTTCTCAAAGACTTAAACAAATACACCACCGAAAGAGTTATATATATAGGAAAAATAAGTTGGTGGTAAAAGCAGTTACGGAACTGCTCGAGTTTATCCCAGGCGGACCGGTCCGGCTTGGGGGCGGATCGGTCCGACCTCGGATCAGTTCTTTTAAATTTTGGCTTCTTCGGTTCGCAATCGGTCCGTGGTCTACTGGACAAAGCAAGGCGGATCGATCCGGGTAGAGGGCGGACCGGTCCGGAGGCGGATCGGTCCGGTAGGGAGGCGAACCGGTCCGGCTTCCCAGAAAACTAAAAAACTTTTAAAAGCCTCATTTTGCTTGAAAAAACTTGCTTCTTATTTTTATAAAAAACATTTTATAAAAATTTCCCAATACTAAATATGAACTTTAAGGAACGTAAAAACAAAATTTTACCAAGTTCATTCTCGCAGAGGCTATGATGTTGAAGATGCTTTGATATTCGGATCCGTTGATGTAGATGCGATCTTGAGTTTCTTCAAACGGTGTAACGGCGTACGACATACAAATTGATAATGGACAAAAATGTCCTTACAGGTGGCAGCAAGGAGAATACAGGAATGACCTTGGACCCGTTTGTACTTAAAAACTGTCTCCATCGAAGCTAACCAATCGACCATGGCATCTGGAGAGACTGGTCCATCAAACATGGGCACGTTTATGCGGATATCTCCGTGGAGGCTCCGAAAAAGCAGCTGAAGGGCCATAGATAGGGGACCCTCGTCCTGAGGAGCATCTAGTCCCAGCACATCACCTGGCACAGGTGGAATACCAGCAACAGGAGGAGGTGGCGGCATCTGAGCAGGCGGTGGATGAAGAGGCTGACCATGTTGAGGCGTAGGAGGTGCTGGGGGAGTGCGGTGATAGTGAGGGCAAGCACCTATCAAATGGTCCAGCTCACCGCAATACAAACAGTGTCGGCCTCGAAGTGGAGCACGACGGTGGGTATCGGGTAGGGGTGGAGGTATCAACTCTATAGAATATTAGGGTGGCTATATCCGAACTCGGAGGAGGATGAGGAGGACTCCGATTGGATTGGTGAGAGGGCGTGGTGTAAGAGCATATGGTGTGACAGCGAGGGTATTGGTTGCTCAGGAGTCCCCACCGGATGCGTGGGGGATCCGGGGTAATCGCTTAAACCGTGGGGGGTGGCGTATAAACCGGGTCGATGGTGTGAAGTAAAGGTGGGATGAGTAAATGCGGCGGATGGGTAAAATAGTGTAGGTGGGCTCGAATAAGTGGACGGATGGCAGTATAAGGTATGTATGGGACCCGAAAAATGGTGTGGGTTATTATTTGGGTCGGGTGGTTGTGGAAATGATCCGGGAGGGACCCCAGACTCAAGGTGGTGGGAGATTGGGCCGGTGGAGGTCGGAAGGGGTGGAAAGAGGGTGGACGGTCCGGCAAAGGGGTGTGGGTTTGGACAGGGATGGGAAGGGTGATATTCCGGGTATGGGTTAAGGTTGGAAGAAGAGTTGTAGGGGCCTGGATGGAGTGGGTGAATATGTAGGGTTGGGCGGCTAGGGCTTGGAGTGAGGCCGAGAGATTTTTCGGCTGTTTGGGGGCACGGACTGCCGTCGGAGGCAGATCGGTGTATCGTGAGGTGGGCGGCAGTGGGTAGCGAAGTCGGGGGGTAGATATGAGGTTTGGTCGGGGTCGGAGGCAAGGCGGGGAGGGGGGATGATGTCAGCGGGGCTAGAAGATGGGTTTAGAGGGTTCACCGGTGGGTTCTGGTCGCCGGACGGCAGGCGACCTGAATGGGTTGAGATAGGGGTAGCCTCGGCTGGTGTTTGGGTGGCGGCACAGCTAGGGTTTAGCTGTTGAGTGGTGCTGAGGGTAGAACTAGGGTTTGGAAGGGTGGTGGCTAGGATTTGGGCCACTTTCCGAGTTGAGGCAACAGGAATAATGGGGCTTGGGTTAGGGTTTTGCAATTTAGTAAGTTGTTGCATTATGGCGTCCAATTTCAAATTGAAGCCTAGGGTTTGTCGATCCATTTTGTCTCTCAACTCTTGAATTTCTTCTTGTTGTGGTTTGGATTTATTGGGAGTCATTGCGAGTAGCATACGATTTTTTTTTTTATACAAATACACCGTTACACTAACACCAATGCGGAGTTTCACCCGCTCTGATACCAATTTGACATAAACCACCCGTCAAAAGCTCCTAAAAATATCTAAACACCAACTTAGAGAAAGAAAACTCTTTTCTATTGTCAAAATTCAAGTCTACCTCAAATGAGGCTAGAAGGGGGTATTTAAAGGGAGGAGTGGATTAGGCTCCAAACTAAGGCACAAATTATAAAAATGCCATTACTACCCCTAGCCTTTAAATACTAAAACAAAACAAAAAGGAAATGTTCAAACAAAAAGAGCAAAAGAAAGTAAAATACTAATATGTTCAAAAATAACCCCAAAATGGCAATTATGCCCTCGATTCACATCAGTATGTCTATATTCAATGCAAGGTTCTATAAAAAGGGGGGGGGGGGTGACCGAGGGGTGAAAGCCAAGCCTTAAGCCTTAGAACCCTAGCCAGGCGTTTAGACATTTTTTAATATATTTTAACATTTTTAACTATAACAAGGCTATTAAAAATACTAAAATGGTACATACCTTTAAATATGTCTGAATATTGACAAACTAAAATACTATTTTTTTTAAATACTAAAAAAAACAAAAAAACGCACGTTTTTCACGCCTTACCCGAATAAACGCGCGTTTTTTCACGCCTTACCCCAAAAAACGTTGACCATCGTTGATTGCGCCTTAATACACACCTTGAGCCAAAACTTGGCATTTGTAAAAAGCCCCGCACCTAGGCGTGTTTTAAAACTAAGATTCAATGCAATTATTGCAACAAGGTTGTAAAGAGGGGTGTCAAAAGAATGAAAGATCTTCTTGCGGTAACAAAAAGAAATGTTAAAAATATGTGTGAGAGTCCCCCGGATGTGAGAGAGGTATGAAAAACAAATTGTTTGAAAGAGATGTGGAGCAAAGAAAAGAAGAGAAACGGATTAGGAGTGGTAATGGTTCAAGCATGGGTAGTACGGATAGGGGGATTAGGGGACCCATGGATAGGTTTGAGTTGACTTTGATGATGAGGGTTGTGATGACCAACCAAAATCGAAAACTGAAAAGGAGACCAAAGAAGATGCGTGCTTTGATATTGGTAGATTTTTCTTTGAAAATAGTCTTTCATTTAATGTGGCCAATAGTCCATCTTGTACCAGTATGGTGCGTTCAATTGGCAAGGTTGGCCGTGGGTTGAAACCTCCTACCGGCTATGAGCTTAGCACGTGAATATTGGATGAGGAAGAAAGACGTGCCAAAACGTTAGTCGATGACGTGAAGAAAATGTGGATGCAAACAGGTGTGTCCATATTATCTGATGGATGGAAGGATATTCGAGGTCGACATTTGATAAATTTTCTTGTTAATATTCCACATGGCACGATTTTTTTGCACTCAGTTGATGCATCAGACGCTATAAAGGATGGAAACATGTTGTTTATGCTTCTTGATAGTGTTGTTGACGAGGTGGGGAAGGATTTAGTCATTCAAGTCGTAATCGACAATGCATCAAATTATTGATGTAAATCTACAAATGCAAAAGTGTAACTACACAACAAAAAAAAAAAATTAAACTAGTGAAATGGGTTTCTTTCTCTCTCTATTCTCAATTCTCAAAATTCAAGATGTGATTACACATGAGGGCCAATGGTCTATTTATAGGAGAAGTTAGCTTACTAATCAAGCTAAGACCCAAAAAGACTAAAAGGGGCAACTATTAACTAAAAATGACTTATTAGTCCCAAACATGCTTGGAGACTAATAAAAGACTAAAAATAAAAGAAAATGACAATAAACCCTAAACTAAAAATAGAAAATTAAAGATAGTCTTCTCCAGGAGGAAAAAACACGCGCCACGTGTCGCCATATATCCCATACACATCATTCTCCCCGTCTTCGAAAAATGTTGTCCTCGAGCTTCGAGGGGGTGACTCATCAACGCCAAATGTACACAACTCGCAACAAGTGATAGCTTCCAAAGTAAAACCCAAATTAAATCCAACACGCAAATGGACCGGCTGAACTTCTGTTACACCCATATGGATCTTCAACAATTGGACCTAATATACCTGAATCTCAACGATGTCTCTGATGTAAACCACCCGTCAAAAGGCTCTTAAAAATATCTAGCACGCACTTTTAGAGAGAGAAAAATAATTCTTCTATTTGAAATTCAAGTCTACCTCAAATGAGGCTTACATGTGAGTATTTAAATGAGAGAGTAGCTTAAGCTCCAAGCTAAGGCCCTAATTATAAAAATGACACTACTCCTAACCCTTTAAATACTAAAGACAAAAGAAAAGAAAATGCTATAACAAAAATAAAGGCAAAATAATAAAAAGAAATAAAACTACTAATATGCCCAAAATGACAAAAATGACCCCGATTCATATCAGTCTCCCTACGGAATCCGAGCAACAAAAAACTGACAACCATATCCGCCTTCTCAACACCACGAGCACGTGGTTGCAACTTGACTTGGTGGACCCTTGAAACTGACCGGACGGTAACTCCGACGACCGCACCTTTGCGAGTACAATGGCGAAACAAGTGGACTGAAGATGGTGACATCCCAAAAAGCCGGGCCGAAAAATGGCAAATAGTCGAAAAATGCATTTCTCATGGAAGTAATATGTTATGTCAAAGATTGACCGGATTAGAGGTCAATAGGGAAGGTGAGATCGACTCAAAGTAGGGCAGACCCATTTTGGGTCGAATTTGCTTGCGGTTGGGCGTAGGTGAGTGCGAAAAAGGGAAAATAGGGTAAAAATAGGGGTAGGGTTGTTTTTGGGTTATGAAAAGGCAGCTAGGGTTTTGGTCGGAGGGAGTTTTGGATGGTTCTTGATAGTTCTTGATAACAGGGGCTGCCAACCTAGGGTTTCATAGGCGGTGGCGCATTCTTGGGTTGATTCGGGCAAGGGGAAGGGTCGTCGACCACCTGGGTTGTTGGCCGACACTAGCAGGGCTTGGCGCACCCCGGCTGGTGGTGGTTCGCGATGGGACGTAGGCGAAATCAGTGGGGAGGATGTAGTCGACCACCGGGGTGGTGGTCCAACCAAGGATGAGTGGATTTAGGGTTCGATCGAAGGGGGTTTCAAAGGGGAGGTGTTGGCCGGCGCCGGAACTACCCCGGAGAGGTTGGTCGGTGGGGTGGGGCTAGGGTTTGGGTAGGATTAGGGTTTCTTTGGGGTAGGTGTGTAGGGTTAGGATTAGGGTTTTTAGGTTCTTGGAATTTTTTTTTAGGATTAGGGTTAGGGTTTTAATTTAGGGTTTTGGGTTTCTTGGGTTAGGGTTTGGGAAGATAGAAGACGGAGATTCATGTAAACGGGGTAGTGGTTGTGTGGCGGTAGGAGGTGGAGGTGGAGGAGAGTGGTGGTGGAGATGGGAGGTAGAGAAGGCTAAAAGGGTTGGTATCCCCCATTTAAACGGTGATGGAATTTAGGGTTTCCATCCACCCGATTCCCATTTGGACATTTATCAATCTACCGATTTAAGGGTTGCTTCAGTTGGAATCACAACTCGTTACCCGATTCACGCACCACGAAGAACACCAAGAACAAACGCAACTCTGATACCAATTTGATGTAAATCTACAAATGCAAAAGCGTTACACTACACAACTACACAACAACAACAATAACAACAACAAAAAAATTATACTAGTAAAATGGGTTACTTTCTCTCTCTATTCTCAATTCTCAAAATTCAAGGTGTGATTACAAATGAGAGCCAAGGACCTATTTATAGGAGAAGTTCGCTTGCTAATCAAGCTAAGACCTAAAAAGATTAAAAGGGGCAACTAATAACTAAAAATGACTTATTAGTCCCAAACGCAACACAAGAATGCCTTAATAAGTTAAAGAAGGTATTAATTCATTTCATCTCTTAGTATCTTATTGATTTATAATTTTTAATTTGTTGCATATTTTAATAATTGAATATGTAATTGTAGGTAAGTGAATTCATATACAATCATGAATGGGTTTGCAACTGATGAGAAATCATACCAAGAAGGATCTTATTCGCCCCGCTGCAACGAGATTTTCTACCGCATATTTGACCCTTCAAAGTGTGTATAGCCTTAAGAAGCCATTAGAAGTGCATGCTCACTTCTCCTGAATGGGCTAGATCGAGCTGGGCAAAGAAGGATGAAGGGGAGCAAATAAAAAATTCATTTTATAGGATAGGAATTTTTGGGGTAGTATGTCTTATGCACTTAGGAGCATAAAAGCTATTGTAAGTGTTTTGAGGATGACTAATTCAAAAAAAATGTCGAGAATGAATTTTACTTACAGTGCCATGGACAAAGCAAATGAGAATATAGCTGAAAACTTGGGAGGAGATGAGGGGTCTTATAAGGAGAATTGGAGCATCATTGATACTAAGTGGGAATTCCAATTACATTGCTATTTGCATGCGGCGGCATATTTTCTTAACCCCTATTATCAATATGATAAGAACTTCTCTAACCATCCGAAAATTAAATTGGGTTTGTTGATTTGCATAAAAAAGCTTATTCCGGATGAGCAAGATAAATTGAAAGCAAATTTACAAATTGATGATTTTAGGAATAGGAAGGGTTTTTTCGTTTGTCGGAGCGAAATCAAGTTGCAAGTTGGATAGTAAGTAAATTTTTTGGTTATGTACGCTTTGCTTTTGATTTATACCATAAAAAAATCATCTAAATTTTACTTTAATCTTATCTTTAGCGGATTGGTGGATAGAGATGGAACTCCATAATTAACTAGTTTTGAGTCTTACGTGCTCTTCATAAGCATGTGAACGCAACTAGCGCACATTTAATCAGGTATTCGTTTGTTAAAAATTAACTTATATAAATGTTGTTAAACAACTTTATTATTTATTGACTAAAAATTATTTTTTGTAAAAATTATACAACTCCATACAAAGAAAAGAAATCGGTTGTCAACGAAGAGGCTAAATTCATTGGTGTATATAATGTACAACAAGAAGTTACAAACGAAGTTTTTGAAAAAGAAGGCACTTTAAGGAGGATGAGGACCTTTGGTTATTGATCATCTACCATCAGATGATGAGTGGGTTGCGGGGCAAGATGATGATTCCCACTCAACGGATGACTCGGTGGTGATGGATGCCTCAGGAGTGACGGATGATGTAACGGAGGTGGGGAGATCATTCGACGTGAACGTGCACGAGGAGGACGAGGAAGAAAGTGGAAGTATTCACAATTGAACACTTCATGAAATGGTTATTATTAAATATTTTTATTGTCTTTTTTCTTTAACAATAAAGAATTATTTTAAAAAGTTATATACTCATTTATATACTTTATCTTATAGATAAAGGAAAGGGGATCTTGGTGGATGAAGAAGAAAAGGAATTTGTTGATGTTGACTCGAGTGATGATGATGATAATGAGACGACCATTAGATATGATGATGATTCTATGGAAGATCCTCTTAGCAATGATGGTGGTAGCGGGGATGAAGATGGATTAGATCCACTATTCAAGACATTGGATAACATTTTGATATTTTTTATGATGAAACAATATGTTAATCTCAGACATATTAGATTATGTTGTAATGATGACGCACTTTAAGCTTTGTTGGTTGCTTGGATTGAATGATTATGGACCCTTTTGAATTATTTAATGTGTTGGATTATTTTTGTGTGAATTTATTAGACTTTTTATATTTGTTTTCTCTTTTTTTATGAGGCTTACGTCTCACTACGCCTCGCCTCGCGCCTGATCCCCACCCATTGTGACCCAGCCCAAACCTCACCACCACCACCCTTCTTCATAGCCTATATGCCGCAATGGAGAACCTCCATAACCACTTCCCCAAAATATCTTTATTAAAACAAGTCAAATTACTGACCCCTGCTCCTCCCTCCCTCGCCGGTTTGCATCCCTCCTCCCAACTCATCAAACTAAATTTGAAGCCATCTCCATTCCCGCACCACAAAAATCTCCTCATTAGCATTTCCAGCTTTACTCTTTATTAATGTCAATCTGTCCTTTTTCAACAAATAACTCCTCTTCCATCCCGCTAACCTCCTCTCCACCCTCTCAATAACCGGATCCCAAATAACTCCTCTTCCGTTGGGTGCTTTGAAAGAAGCTACCAACGGAAGTCCCAAGTAAGTACACGGCAGAGAACCCACTTTATACCCAATCACCTCCGCCGATGCAATGACCTCCTCTACCCCCCGACCGGAATCATCTCACACTTACCCATTTTGATATGCAACCCTAAAAATGTCTCAAGACATATCAAAATAAACTTGAGACTCCTCACTTGAACCTCCTCTGCTCCGCAAAAAATAATGGTGTATCATCGGCAAATTAAAGATAGGACACACGGCACGTAGAACCTCTCTAATCCCCCGCTTCATAATTGCTTAGCCTGCCTACCTCCACCGCCCTCGCCAAAAGCCTACTCAACCCCTCCATCATCAGAATAAAGAGAAATGATGAGAGTGGATCCCCCTGGCATAACCCACGTGAACTTGGAAAAAAAGCCCTTCGGTGACCCATTGACCAATACCGAAGACTTAACAGAGGTAATGCAACTCTCCATCCATAAACGTCATCGTTGACCAAACCCCATCCTCCCAAGCAAATCCAGCAAAAAATGCCAATTCACGTTGTTATAAGTCTTCTCGGCATAGTTGTCAAATCGTGAATTGAAAATCCTATGAATCGTGAATCGTAAATCGTGAATCGAATCGTAAGAATCGGTATAAACGTAAAATATGTAGGAAATAATATATAAATGCAAAGAGAACACACTAAGAATATGTAATAAAACATATTATGACCTAAAACCAATTATAAGACATGATTTCATATAAATATAACTAACAAAATGAACTTCCATGCCCAAACTATGACCATATTCTAACAATACCACCACCTATAATGTCCAAATTTGAACACAACAATATATTATACAAACACAAATAAAGATTAAACATAATACTATAAAAAATACACTATAATTACCATATAATATAACTTATAAAATCCTTACACAAGATTTGTTGGCTTCAGTCGAATGCAAAGCTATCTCCCTCTCTCAATCAGCTTTAAACAGGTTAGAAGAGAAGAAAAAAGTGATCGCAACACGAAATAGGGAAAACGCAGCTTCGAATAGGTTAAAAGAGAAGAAGAAAAGTTATCGGAGTTTAAGTTTACTTCTAGTATGTGTTTCAGCCACTCTCTCTTTGGCAAAGGGTAACTTAAGTTTGTACTAACTACTTATTATTATTTTTATAACAAAACATTTTTTAGGGTTATTTTAAAAAGAACAAAAATGAGCACGAGCTTTAAGTAGGTTGAAAATACCCAACATCCTCTGAGAAATACGAATCGCATCTGAATCGTGAATCGGTGCGATTCACGATTCAGTTCACGAATCGGGCGATTCAGCCCAGTTTTTGGAACCCCTTTGATTCTATTTCCGATTTGTATCGATTAGTATGTGAATCAGATCGAATCGGATGAATCAGATCGCAAATCGTAAGATTCTGACAACTATGCTTCTCGATATCAAGTTTGCATACAAATCCCGGCACCCCACTTCTCAGTCTCACCTCGACACATTCATTCTCTACCAAAGCCACATCTAATATTTGCCTCCCCCTACAAACGCATTCTGAGCCTCGGATATAATGGGATCTAGCAACCTCCTCAACCTAATTGACAACATCTTAGTCAATAACTTATAAATGCTTCCTACCAAACTAATTGACCAAAAGTCCGTCACATCAATCGCCCCTCCTTTCTTGGGAATCAATGCAATCTTCGCTGAAATCTACCTCTCGTGAAAATCAACAAAAAAAGGCTAAGACATCATTACGCACCACCGGCCAACACTGCTGAAAGAAAGCCATCGAGAATCCATCCGACCTATCCCCCCTCATAAACTTCAACGCTAATACAACTTCTTCCTTCGAAAAAGGTCTCTCCAAATCCTCACTACTCTCTCTCGAGGAGCTTCATAAAATTCCTTTACCACCATCCTAATCCCAGCCTCTTCTGTAAACTTCACCCCGTCCACCACAATCTTATTTTGACTCACTGCATTGGATACAGTTGAATTGATTTTTATTTTGATATTATTTTATACAATAAGCCTGATGCAGAAAATTTCAATAAATAATGATGTTTAATACCATCCATACCCTTTTTGGGTGTCAGAAAACAATTCAGTACCACTCTTGATATGGTCCATATAAGTAGACATGCGCCTTTTTAAAGAAAAAAAAGCCCCCCCACCCCAAAAAAAAGAAAAGAAAAGAAAAAAGCGAGGAAGGTTTTTACAAGAAAAAACACCATCTTTTGGACATTTTCAATTCAACACACTCATTCTGCTCCCCTTTGTAGTGTCAAGATAAAGAAACTCTCTCTCTCTCGACAGAGATGTATCATTTATGTCCATTTTCCTTTATTTTGATGCTACAAAGGGGAGTCCGTTGAATTGAAACAAACATTTAGAGGAAAAACAAATTTTAAGGTAAAGCATTTATAGAACTTATTAGCTAAGTAAATCTTTTAATAACTTCTTGAAACTCAAAGACCAAAGCCATTATCATATATTTGTATGCATGTCTGTTAGTATATAGTACTACAACTGTCAAACCTAACATTCGTCCCACCCACGCTCAACCCCTAGAGCATATCAAAATAGATCACATTCAAAACCTCCAGATAGTAAGAATTTGAATGAATTCCAGTTATTGAAATGTACTATTTATACACACGGTAATAATGGTATTCCATACGAGGTCCCATCGAAACGAATATATCCATAGACCCTAAATCTTAAATCGAAATTAGCAATGAGTAAGATTTAACCAATTTTAAGTTATTGTGAAAAAGTTGTTATCATCCACAACTTAAAAGCAGGATTATTAAATTAGTTGTATAGGATCTAAAAGGGGAGAGATGCATAGTCATTTCATTTATAAGAAAAAGAATTCATAGTATATTTCACCTTTCCTGGATAAAAACATATTTTGAAACTGGATATATATCCAGTCCTTACATCTAGCCATTGGCGGACGTACTTCTCCTGCTCTGAAGGTAATTTAAATGTGATCTTATCAGGATATAAGTACTCTTGGTCGCTCATAGACAACCAAGGAACCACCAAAGTAACTTCTCTCTCTTCATCTTTTGAAAGATAGGCAGCACGGAACAGAGGGTTGACTGCAGTTCCAGTCATCCATGGAAGGCTTGCAGTAGTAAATATTGCAATATGCTGTTTTTTATCCATCCAATCATTGACGTCAACTCCTGTAACCGCTTTAGGACCCTCCAACTAAATAATTGAAGAACCACTGTTGATGGCTTGAACTGCATCAACGAATCAAAGTGAAATTTCATTCTTACTATTCAAGGTCTGCATTAGTCTCAATAAATTATATTCGGAAGCAACCAAACAAAAAATGAAACATGAATGCATGAAATGAACAACCAACACTGAATACTGTACTCATATTTTTTAATCAATTTGCTTAATTTATTTGGTTTCACTACAATTGTGTTGTAGTCTTTTAGATACTTAAAAAACTCGGTGATTCCAGGATAGGTCTTACAGAAACCTATTTCTCGCCTCAGCTTCAGTACTGATATACGTCACAGCTTCTAAAGGATGGATATCTATGAAGCACGGGTGCGTCGGGGTGCGAATGAGGGTGTGGGATAAGACTGCGGCGATTCGGCAATATAAGGCACGGGTGCGGGGATTCAGTGCAGGTGCGGGTGTTGAAGAATCGGTGCTTCATATATGGATATCAATGGGGGAGTTAAAAATGCAATTAGCTACCAAATATTTGTCTTTCAATTATATATATTTGGCAGAGAAAAACTGTTAGTCTCAGTTGTCCACCTTCGTAATGTAGAAACGCCTCGAATTGAATTATTTTTTAAAATAAGTTCATTAAATTCATAAGACCCCATATTTTTTTATTAATCAATAAAGGTAACATTATGTCAAGAAGTCACCAAAAGAGCCAGAACCCATGTATATGTGTTGTATACAGAAAAACTAAAGGCAATCAAAATACCCCTTGCTGAAGACTACACAAGAAGAGGCGCTATGGCCTAAGCGCAGGAGCACCCAAAACATCTAGATATAACTTGAGATGGCCAACTCTAACGGAACGGAAAAAAAAAATCAAGTAATCATCATCATGTATTGAAGCTGCAGGGGAGGTAGCTCCACACCATCAAAGCTCTGATTATTCCTCTTCCATTTAAATGGTCCATACTAACAGAAGGGGGCCACAGGCCACAGCTTCTTAAGATCCCTCCTAACCTGGCACAGGAGCCACACAGTAATCGTCTTAGACACCAACTTTGACGTAACCCAGCGCATCAAAAACAAGGCAGCCATGACGTCCCACATACCAACTGCCACCATACAACGAAGAAGCAAATTATTAATGTCTCCATTGCAGCGCTGCATATCCAGAACCTGCTCGCTAAATGCTTCCCCGTGGCTTCAAATTATTTGAGGTCAAAAGGACACTCCTAATTGCCGACCACACAAAATAAGCCACATTTACGGGGCCACCGTCCTGCAAATGCTCTTCTACAAATAACCCTCTGCCAACGCCTTGAAGTACAGTGTCAAACGAGTTTCACGGTGAATCCAGCATCCTTTAAAAATTTACAAGAGGGAGGGAGAATTTAAGGTTCAAAATCTGATTTGGAATATGCTAGATGATGTTGGCCCAAGTTGGGACCCTACACAGATTGGCTTTATCAAGATGGATTAGTTATAGGGCTGTCTGGATTTACAAGAGTTCTTTTATGTTTTTATCATAATGGAAAAAGTCAGGAAGATAGTTATATAAAGGCCCTTGAGAATTTCCGTATTACTTAGTTAACAGTGTTGGTTCATTGAAGGCTAACGATTCATCTATCCCGGAGCCAGTTATATAAAAGGCTTATCATCCTCACTTTTAGGACATGAATAGATTGACTGAAATTTCTAGCAGCATATGTTTCACATTAGGATTGTGTGATACAAGAACCTAGCCCTAGGTGTGATACCAGTGATTCCTAAATTTTACTAGTGTCACACTAGTCGCTTTTTTAGAGGTCGTGCCTTGGTGATATGGCAAGTGCCCTTGCCCAAGCTACGGTTGGTCTTGGTTCGAGACATGGGAGCAGCCTCTCCATGTATGATATGAGGGTAAGGCCAGTCGACATCCGCCTCTCCCAGACCTGCAATTAAGCGGGAGACTTGTACACTGGGCACAACCTTTTTATACCGGTCTCTCTTTTGTTCCTTTGGCCATAATTTAGAACCACTTTAAAACAAAGTTTACACAACCCATAATTTAGTCTAGTCTGAATTTAATTTTGAATTTCTTTTCTCGGTTCACTGCAGTCTCCTCTTTTATACCCTCTATTGTTTGGAATCAAGTTTACACAATCCACAAGACCACATATATTCCGCTTTTCATCCTACATCACATACACACTTGAACTCATCACTCTCCCCACTAAGAACTCCAACATGTTGCAATTCCATAAGAGCCCTCACCGCATCCAACTCCCAATCCTAAAAGTTGCGTCAAAACTGAGGGTTCCACATGCAATGCCCTCCAACAAAAGAGACATTATATCTTCCATCGCACATTCCGGATCCTCAACTATACGGACTGAATGGGGAACTGCACTATACAAACTGAATTAAGGAACTGAACTACCAAGAGGGATTAACCACCGATTAGACCCACCTCAAAGCTCATATGAGACATACTAGCCAATGTCCCTCCAACCCCTCCGTAACCCGACACCTCACGGCCCTGCCGAATCTGCAGCCATCCACCCATAATGCACAGTGCTGAACCTGGCCTCAACCACCTGCCTCCACAATCTATCTTCCTCGGTTGCACAGAGCCACTTCACCAACATAACCTGATTAAAGCCGCATGTCCTGAATCCCTAACCCATCATGTCCAATGAATGGAAACAGTTCTCCCAGTAAATAAGACGATATTTATATTCATCCTCACATCCGCCCACAGAAAGTCCCACATGAATTTCTTCAATCTCTTTCCAACTGAGGTCAAATAAGGAAGAATGGAAAGGGAATATATAGGAAGACTCGCCAGCATGATCTTAAACAAAATCAACAATCGTCTATCGATAAACAAATACGCCTTTTCCTCCCCCTCCCCCTCCCCCTTAAAGCTTTCTAAGATAAAATCCCACGAAGCCTTATGACTTATAGCTTGCGCCCAAGGGTATCCCGAATAAAGGAATGAAAGAAGTCTTGGGTCATGAACATCTCCAACAAGCAAGATCCAGATCTCGCACTTTCTGGTATTAATCCTCAAACATGAAACCACCTAAAAGCACATGAGAACCATCTTGATCACCTCACCTAATCCTTCTCAACATCACAAAATAAGGATCATGCCATCTGCAAACAGAAAATGAGTAATTGAAACCGGGGTACCTCTCTACTGCACACCGAATTTCCCTTCCACCTATACCACCTAGACATGGGGAACTCCATGACTAATAAGAACAACAATGGGGAGACCTCTTGAACTTGCAAAAAAACCTTCAAAGCTCCCATTAATAGGGGTAGATAATAAAACCATCACGATACAAGTTCAACTCCACCTCATCCACCAGCCACCAGTTCAAACCCCTTTCCAATCTAACTATTACATCAAAAAAACTCAATGAACATGATCATACTCCATAACAGCCTTTTCAACATCAACAATCAAACCGTAGACCAATAAACCCCATCGTACCTCACAAGTACGGCAAGAAATCCAATCAACATGGTTGTACCCCTTTCTCAATATTAAACTCCAAAATCGGTAATTATACCTCCAAAATTCATAATGAATATTAAATATGTACTGCATGCAATGCACGAACAGCTAATATCATGTGTATCAAACAATCGTCCCACATCAGAAGATGTAGAGTCCAACATGTTGTACTTAAGTGGATGTAACTTTTAGTGAGGCCTATTTAGTTAAAATCCCAACAACGCCCAAGTGTGAAGTTGAAGACAACATGGGTGACTAGTTGTGGTCTAAGTACCAATACAACGTAAAAAGGACATTTGACAAAAAGTCCATGATATGTTATTTATCTAACTTCTAGTCCAACATATCTTTAATAATAACTTTTAGTCCCTAGTAGTGACATTAACATTAAATGAAATTTTTTTTGAGGCATTAAAAATTGTTTTTAAAAATATATTTCGAACTAAACATTAAATGGTCGTTTTAATAAAACCCCGATTTGATAAAATGATATTTGACTTGACCCCGGTTTTGAAAACAATTAGACATAACACCAATTTCATGCAAACCGACGCCTATTTCATGGAAATCGGCACCTATGTCATACAAAACAACACTTATTGCACGCTAATTGACATTTTTTCATGCAAAAAGATACATATTTGCATGAAATATCATATTATCAAACATTAAATGGAACATATTTTTGGAACCAAAATTTATTTTTGAAAATATATCGGACTAAACATCAAATGGAACATTTTTTGTAGGGACTAAACATTAATTAACCCATTAACCCAAGTATTAAGAATTAAAGTAATAAAAAACATGTTAAAATCAGAACAGGAAGACGCATGAAAACAAGAGCAAAATTCCGCAGAAAGAAAAGAAAAGGAAGAAAAGAAACACAATGATATAGTGTGGAGGATATGTTATCGCATAATTTTGTATATAAATCTTAGAAGCATTATACATGAAATAAAAGCATGAAACCTAGGCTAGGAGAATAATCTATTTGGTGGATAATAAGAAAAGAAAAGAAGAAGAAAAAAAAAAGAAAAACGTAGAGATTTGAGTTTGATTGAAATGAAAACAACTTACCAAATTGTGTGGAAGCTAAGTGAAGAAGAATTATAGGAGATGTGATGTAACTAGAATACCGTGGATCGGTGGGAACCGACCGTATGCTGCAAAACTTGCAAGCAAATAACGACAATCCATTCAAACACAAATCATCAATGTCTCCATTCAAAATACACAATCACTGTGAAACATAAATCATTGATCGTTGAACTTCCAATGTAAACAACTGAAAAATTATATCAGTATAGCGAAAGAAAAGTTGTCACAACTAGTCCTAAATAACAATATTACGAACCAAAAAGCTCCAAACTGAATATGTACAACGATATTACAAACCATCTAGCTCCAAACAAAATACGTACAAAGAAATAATTTACAAATCAAACTAGCTCTAAACATATCTTTGTAATAACTTTCCTAAATTAAAGAGCATCGTATATACTAACCCGAGCTATATCGTATCAAACTCAGCAAAGCTAATAATTATCGCAATCTATAAAATCAAAATTCATCATAAACTCTCACAGCCTCAACAAATTGTCATCAATAAAGAACCCAAAATCCCTAACATCAATCATTCACAACACAACACGAACCATTCTATTACATTACAATTTATCATCCTCAATTATCATCCTATTCGAAATATTGTAAACCTATTTGAAATTAAAATTGGTTTACATAAAAAATTAGAATGAAATACTATAAACCAATTAAAAAACCCTAGGATTTCATAAAAATAAAAATGGGCTCAAAGTATTTCATCCTCAAATATCATCATATTTGAAATATTGTTAACCTATTTATAATTAAAATGGGTTTACATAAGAAATAATATGGATTTGCAGTATTTAAACAAAAATTAAAATGAAATAGTGTAAACCAATTAAAGAACGCTAGAATGATATTTGAGGAAGAAATCATATTTGAAATACTGTTAACATATTTAAAATTATAATGGGTTTACATGAACATGGGTTTGCAGTATTTCAACAGAAACTAAAATGAAACAGTGTAAACCAATTAAAGAAGCTAAAATGACATTTGAGAAAGGAAATTTGAGTTGTGGGCCAAGTGAGGGTGGAAGAAATTAACTAAACTTACCTAGAACCAGTTGTGTGCTGTGGGTGGTCCGAGTGCAGGTTGTTCGTTGAGGGGAGGGAGAAAGAGGGCTGTTCGTTGAACGAGGGATTTGTGGTCGTGTGATTGAGACTGGAGGAGAAAAACCTCCCTACGTTCGGTTCATAAATACGCATAGGAATAAATGGAAGATTGGGCGAGCGGTTTGTTTCTAACACCCAAGATGCGAATAATCAGTGGAAGATTTTAGTTTGGACCAGATTATGATTTGGAAATAGTGGTCCCATTAATACTAAACTCGCTCTATCTATTACAACTATATCCATATCCATATCAATATCAATATTCATATCCATATCTATATCTATAAATATGTTATAAATAAAAGAGTGAGAATTAATAGAGATGGAGTATTTTATTAGAAACTTATATGGCAGTTAATGTTTCATGACAATAACTTTGTCAATTTGGTTTAGCAACATCATATTAGATCATAATTTTTTTAGTCATGATGTTTGTCCCGATCCACTATATATATTCACAATAAATATTAGATTATTCTATAAATTATGTACTTTTAGGACTTAAAATAATATTGATTATGGATATAGGACAACAAATATTTCGTTTTCATTTTTAGTCGCTATTTTCAAATTAAAGGGACACGTGGCATGCTGTGATTGGTTGACGTTTTATGAAATGGGTCCGCGCCAGCGGCTTTATTAAAAAGTGGGGACTAAAACTATAAATAAAATGTTTGTTATCCTATTTTCAAAATGCATATTACAATAGGTCCTAAATTTACAAAGCCCCATTATTCTATAATATTACAATAGTGTTAATCTCTTATTTTATTTAACTTTAATATAGTAATTTGTTGATTTTTTTTCATTAAGAATTTAGTATTTAAAATTTCAAAGGACCATTTCATCCTTTGTTATGTTTTGTCCGTTTTTAATATAGTTTTTAATCTCGTATATTCATCAACGACTTTTTCTGTTTCATTTTCTAATTCTATAGATACAATTTGTATATATATTTATATGCGAATTTACATTCATTAAATTTTTGGGGCCAAAAGTTCTCAACTATTAACTAAAAATAAATAAAAATAGGCCCCGAAGTTCCTAATTTACATTTCAATTTCGAACCTGAAGCTCTGAATTGTAATTTGATTTTTTGGACCTGCTCTTCCAAATAAATACCCCAAATCATAACTTAAAAGTTTTGATTATTGATAAGGGATATTAAATGTACCCAAATAATTTGTAATTTGGACTTGAAGTTCCAAATATATATATATATATATATATATATATATATATATATATATATATATATATATATATATATATATGTGTGTGTGTGTGTGTGTGTGTGTGTGTGTGTGTGTGTGTGTGTGTGTGATCAAACCTGAAGCTTTGACACAATGGGATATGGAATTTAAAATTCTCAAATATTTATTGAACTCGAAGATCAATAAATTTATGTATTGCACCCCGAATCCACAAATACGTAGCAACTAAAGGAAATTTTGATTACCATAGATTTAAAATAAAAATATTTGAAATTTTATTTATATTTAAATTGTTCTTTCCATTATTTGAATTCTGCATTATTTGTTTCTAATTATTATTGCATACATGATCAGTTTCAAAAATGTCAAACATCTTTAAACTTGAATTTGAGGCACTTGATATAAATGAAAACAATTATCTCAACTGGTCTTAAGATGCAGAACTCTATCTACAAGCTCGAAATCTCGGTGATGCCATTACTAGTGATAACACTATGTCCCGGCAGAACAGGGCTAAAGCCCTCATCTTTCTGAGGCATCACATACACAATGATTTGAAAAGTGAATATTTAACTGTGAAAGATCCGTTAGAACTATGGAACTCCCTAAAGGAGAGATATGACCATAAAAAATCAGTCATACTTTCACGTGCACGCCATAAATGGCTAAATTTGAGATTCCTCCTGAAGAAATAAAATTGATTATATAAGAACATACCATCCCGTTTCGGTCGTAAGTACTTTAAGATATTTGACTAGCTTAGCAGTTTTTAAAAATATATTACGTGAGACTCGTGAATATTATAACTGCTTATATATACGGGACTTAGACAAATAATACATACAAAAATTTTGGAAGGATTTTCTTTGCATTAAGCAAAGATAAGGTGTACGTACTCAAATGCAGTAAGACATTTATTGTACAATAGGCAATTCAAATGGATATAGGTACAACCGTCTTAGTAAATATTTATCTAAGGGTATGAAAATAATCATATATTCAAATGTGCCATTATAAAATATTGTTAATGGATGTGCTCCTGAAGAGCTCAACTGAAATGAAAAAAATATCTGTAATGGATGTGTTCCTGAAGAGCTCAACTGAAATATCCTAAAATGGATCTTCTCTTTAAGTGTTCAATTGGAATGCAAAATATCCAAATAAGAAATTCAAAAATGAATGACCTTGAGATAAATAATTATTGTCTCGGCCTGCAGATCGAGCATAGTTTATGTTAAACTCATATCCATTAGTCAAATGGATTGAAAAGTCCTGCAATGCTTTAACATATATTAAGCATACAATTTTAGTATACCCACATGGTCTTCGGTATTTGGATATTAAATTATCCATATCATCCTAAAGAGGATGACAATTACAAATTTGGTCCAGAAGTACCATATGTGCATGTTATTATAGTATTTGGTCTAGAAGTACCATACATGTACGTTATTAGTATATTGATATACATGACATGCATGATACTGGATATTCTAATTGCAGTCAATATCTTGGCAAGAAATACATTACCATTGACATGCATAGCATGTGACTAATATCAATCATATCATATGATATTTATATCTAACCATCTATGTCCAGTTAGTTATATAGATGCAGGTTATCTCTATGATCCTCAAAAGGAACAATCAAATAACTTATTACTTTCCTTAAACAACATATACTTAAGAAGGAGATGGTTCTTTTTATAACCCACACTCAAAGTGGATACTAACACATTTCAGTTCTTTCACATTCACGAATTCAAGAATATTTATGCAGCACATAAACTCCGAAAGAGTTATGCCATTGAAGTAAAATGGATCTGATCAAGTGACATGTTCATCTCTCTTCACCCAAATCTTATGGAAGTTGATATTATGAAGAAACATGAAATTGAAGTAACAGTGGATCAAATCTATTCACCATATTAAAGCAACATTTCAGAAGGTTGTATATGACACTGATATGCATCGACTCAATCATTAGAGAAATATTGTAATCAGGGGGAGCATTTGATCATGGGGAGAATCTAAGAATATGATATTTTGGACATATGCGCGTTGTACTCTTTTCCTTTAATTAGGTTTTTTTCCCATTAGGTTTTCCAGTTAAAGGTTTTAACGAGGCAACACTAAGCGCGTCCAATAACAATTCAATGATCACAAGAAGGTGTACTCTTTTTCCTTCACTTTGGTTTTTTTTCACTGGATTTTTCCTTAGTAAGGTTTTAACGAGGCAACAATCATTAAATGGTGGATATGATGTATATCTAAGGGGGAGTGTTAAATAATGTGGCTTTTATCTTTTGGGTGGATGTCCACTCACATTCTTGTTTTTTAGGATGCCTCATTATATCCTATAAATAGGAGGATCCTCATATGATTTTGTAAAACAAAAACTACACCCAATATTATCAACGAAATGAAATACTCACTCCCTCTAAATTATCTCTGTGTATTCCCTGTATTTTACAACACGAGCTTTGTCATGCTGATAACGTGTTGTAAATAAAAGACAGAGAATTGATAGAGATGGAGTATTTTATTTCTCAGTAGTATTGGGTGTAATTGTTGTAAAAAACCATATGGGGATCCTCCTATTTATAGGACATAGTGAGGCATCCCAAGAGATAAGAATATGAGCGGACATCCACCCAAAAGCCAAAAGCCACATATTTTTAACAAAACATACTTTTAAAAAAGGGGCATATACCAAATAATCTCTCGAATATTTTTTAATACACGTTTAATTCAAACTTTTTTATTTTTCTTTAAAAATTCCTTCACCATGTCGCTGGCACGGACCTTCAAAAACAAGAGAATATTAGTTAAATGAGGGACTTTTTGATACAAAATAAAATATTTGGACTAAATGTGTATTAAAAATGTTCGAGGGACTTTTTGGTATTTGATCCTTTAAAATACCATATAAAAATTAAATGCCCCTCTTTCTTTAGGTTGTCCATGTACAGGTCGACTCTGAAATTTTAAGGACCTTAGGCGAACAATCAATTTGACTCCTTTTACATTGGAATTTTTTTTAAAGAAAATGTGTTCTTCTCGCATTTTTCGATGCAAAACTATCAATTAAATCATAAAATTTAATTGTTGTTAACAAATTTTCTTCAATTGATAACATGGTTAATCCATTTAATCTTTCTTGCGACATGGTAGAATGAAGGTAAGATTTTATTAATTTTAATTTTGAAAAACTTCTCTCGGTCGAGGCAACCGTAACGGGTATTGTCAAAATTACTCTATAAGAAATCCAAGCATTTGAAAAAAGATAATCCATTTTGTTAATATATTTTAACACCTCAATTGATTTTTTAATTTCTTTAGGTAAAAATCTCTTTAAAATTTTCAATTCACAAAACAATTTATTTCCATCAATATCACAACTATTGTCATGTGTTAAATAATTTTCAAGCTTAATACAATAACTATTTAAAATATCATCATCTAAAGTTTCTAAGTTATTCAAATCAAACAAAACCCCAAAAGTCTCCTCATATTTTTTAAATTGTTCAAATCTAGTTGTAATTGACATAAGCGCTTGATCAATTATAGGCAAGAAGTAATTTACTCTAAATGATTCCTCAAATGATTGTCTAATCTCATCACTAGAACTCTCATCAAAATGTGTTTTTATAAATATTACGATTTTCACGAAATACGGGTTCAGTTTTCATTTCTTTAGCAATATCTATACCTTCAATCTTTGCAAATTCAAATATGTTTTCTCTTTCATTTTTAAAATAAGAAACAAGTCCTTTTAAAAGATTCAAACTAACATCAATATCTATGTCATATGTTTGTAAAAT
Organism: Sambucus nigra; assembly: GCA_949130495.1. Taxonomy (NCBI): domain Eukaryota; kingdom Viridiplantae; phylum Streptophyta; class Magnoliopsida; order Dipsacales; family Adoxaceae; genus Sambucus; species Sambucus nigra. The sequence continues at coordinate 206,009,501 of OX422223.1, forward strand.
TTTGCTAACTTTGTTGGCCGCATTCAATAAACTGTACCTAATAACCATACCAAAAATAAAATCAACAGTACCAAAAGCATTAGTTAGTAAGCCATCATAAATATTTTTTGTGCTTCCCTCACATTGGGGACTAGTCGCTAAGTCAATTAATGCATCTATAATTTGTGGCATTTGAAATCTAATTACTTTTATACTTTCAATGTGACTTTCCCAACGTGTTTGAGATAATGGTTTGAGTGTGCGCCCTTTTTTCCCAACAAAATCTTTGAAAACTTAACATCGTTTTGTAGAAGATGATAATGCATTATATAAATTTGTTACATGACCAAAACATTATAAGTTCATTAAAAAGCCCTTCACCGGATGTATCATCTACCTTTAGAAATCCTTAAAAAATTCTTTTATCTTTATGGGACGTTTTGAAGTATCAACACTGCATATTATGATAGACATTTGTTCTTCTTTACTTATATCCGGAGTACAATCAAGAATAATCGAAAAATATTTTGATTCTTTAATTATTTGAATTATTACTTTTTTTATCTCATCCGCTAATAAAAGTATTAACTCATTTTGAATGTTGTGACCTAGATAGTGATGACGAATTTCTTTATTAATAATACGCCGAATATGTTCTTTTATTAAAGGATCAAATATGGCAATTTTTTCAATGAAATTTAAAAAAATCTCATTCTTCTTTTCATTAGTACCCCGAAAGTCTAAGTTATTTGTAGCAAGAGCTTGCGCTACTGCAATTATTCGTGCTAATATTTGTCTCCATCTTTCTTTTTCACCATCAATTTGATCTTATATATTTTGGTCAATTGTTTCATTTTTTTAAAATCTTAATATTAATTCTCGTCATTATGTCATACTATCTACATGGTCACTACTATTTTCATGGCCCCTAAGTCGCATACTTATTTTTTCAATCATCTACTCCTTCATTTGCTAATTGAGTTTTATTTCCATTCTTTTTTAACAACTTACAAGAAAAGCAAAAAAACTTATCCACATATCGTGAGTACACTAGCCATTCTCTATTACGTTTTTCTCCATTTTTTCAATAAAAAGTATAATGTATAGTAGAAAAATATTTATTTTCTATATCTTTAGGAAAAGTAATATCATTATCTCTTATTGGACTTTTTTTACCATTGTGTCTATCAAATTTTGATCAATATTTTTTTAATTAGCCGGATCATAAATATCTAGTGGTAAAGCTTCAACACGTTCATTTTCTAATTGGTCATTATCTAATTCTTCTAAATTTTGATGTTCAACAACATTTTCATTATCTAAATCTTTTATATTTTGATGTTCAACATCAATATATTCTTTTTTTATTAAAATATTTATTTAGTGAACCCGCTAGTTTTGATGTTTCTTCTTCAATTTGTCTTTGTCTTTTTCTTTTTTCGTGACTGGAGGGATATTTTCTGGTAGACATATTCACATAATAACAAGTGTAATTTGTAAAAATAAAAATTAATCACACAGTCACAAGATTCACAATAATATTGACAAATAATATTAAAGAAAAATGTCAAAAAGGAACAACAGTACCTGATTTGTAACCAATTTGAGAGCAATCTCAAATTTTAATTCGTAAATGCCCAAATAACAAATTGGAATCTACAAAAAAATACAACACAATTATTAGTAGTAACACAAACAAATTTATATAGTGGGATATAAGAAAGCAAATGAATAATATATACTTACACAAACAAGCTCTAACCAGTCTCTAAACAAGCCCTAACTTTATCAAATTGAAGAAAATGGTACCCTAGTTTTTTAACCGTAATTTTGATGAGGTCATTTCAAGAAAAAAAGGTGGGGTTGCTTGTTTTTTTTTTCTTGTTTTTTTTTTTTTTTTTTTTTTTTGGGGGGGGGGGGGGGGTAAGGGTTTGGGGGTGGATAAATGAGGGATTTATTCTGAAAATAAGGGTTTGAAATTGAAAGTAAAGGTTCTTTTCTTGCTTTGATTAGTAGAGAGAAAGAGAGTAGTGTGAGAGAGAAGAAAATGGGTGAGATAAATGAGAGAATTATGGTTAGAAATGAATAAGTAAATGGGATGGTTTGGGTTTGGGTTGGTTGGGTTATGTTGGTGGGTTTATTATGTGGGTTTATTTTTTAGTGGGTGGGTGGGTTATTATGTTGTTGTTGAGTTTAGTTTGTGGGTTTATTTTAAATAGAATAAATTTTATTTTGTGGGAGCTATTTTTTAAGTGATAACTTTAATTTTTTTCATAACTAATTTTTCTAGGGGGGCTTTTTTTTATAACTATTTTTTTCATAACTACTTTTTTTTTATACCTATTTTTTTTTCCGAAAAGGGGCCTGATTAATGGGGTGCCCTAGGCGGCGCCCTAATCCGCCTATGCCTACAATCGGCCCTGTCCATGAGGAAATTCTAATAATTTATTCTCACGTTCCACTCAGCGACTTTGTAATTTTATATATACTATAAAATCTTTTCATCTTCAAAAGTTACTTCATCTACACGTCATTTCCTATACCTCATCCTCTTTCTCTCACATTTCTATATGATAAATTAGAGCAGCAAATCCGTACCCATATCCAAAAATAAATATTTGAAGCTGAAACATCTTTCATTTACTTTTTTGCTTATACTTTTCCTCCAAGGAACAAAGGGCAGCGCCTGAAACAATTCGTACAAGAAAAAAGGTACTAATCGTTTTATTCTTCTGATCAAAGAAACCTAGATCACAAAGAGGTAAATTTGTGAAGCTTTTTTTTTTACTTTATTGTGAATGACCTCTTTTTATGTATTTTGTTTCCTTTTAGGATGGTAAAGACTAAGGTGTTGTTTGTTTTTATCTCTTAAGTCTGAATTTGAACCATTCAGACTTAAGAGGTATCAAAAAGTGTTTATTTTTTTAAATGATTAAGAGGCTAATGACTATATCTGACTCTTAATGGTTAAGAGGTAGAATTACATCTGAAGTCTGAATCTAAAATCTAAACGAGTTTAAATACATTCATTCAAAGATACATTCAGATATAGAAATAAACATATTTTTCGGATTCAGATTTCAGACTTCAGATTCGGATGAAAAAACAAACACAACCTAAAGCTAAAGAGATACTACATGCCTTTAAGACATAGCTTATAATCTAGGGTTTTCCCGTATGTTTTTTTTGTTGTGTATGGTGGTGATTTAGGTTTTTCCCGATCGAGACATATACATGTACAGAGGTGACAACGCATTTTGCAGTCTATAGTATCGACAACAACAAATAATTCAAGACGAGAGGAAGGAGAAGTGCTCAATGGCATCAAAGAAAGAAGGTTCATCCACTACCACTGGATATGACGTCTCCCTTAACGGAGAAATTATAGCCACCGTTGCAGTGGTGTAGATTTTATGCAGTAAATCAATATATGCATACTTTATATATGTATGGTGTTGCAATTATTTATCTTTTTGTTTGATGCTAATGGGGCAAGTTTTGGAAGTGTTATTTCATCTGCTTAAGAAAAGAAAGTTATATTTCATGTGGATCAAACGTATATAACAGCTTAAGTTTGCAATTGTTGTACTTCTCCTCATTTCTATATTTTTTTTAATGTTACTGGATTGATGTTTTCACACTAAGGACTCTGAGTGCTTGGGTTGGACATATTAAGTGGAAAAGTAAATTTATCTAAATCAAATTCCGTGGGTAACACCATTGATTTATGGGAAATTCAATTAATTTAGCATCTTGGAGAGTCGTTGGCAATCTTTACAAAAACGACGTTGTCACTCCAATCATGATTATTGTTCATTGCCGAAAGGTAGACCCAAAACCATCATAATCAATACCATAATATAAATATGCAATATACACTTTTTCTTTTGGCTACATTTCTTTTTAGCATGAACGGGTACAACATACATGTATAATGATGTGAGCTATTACTATAAGTCACCTATAGACCCGTGTTTCACCCGGATCGGATCGAACACTGCCTTTTCAGAAAAAATTCTGATTTTTTCGAAAATAAAATAATTATTTCAATTCGTTTTTTTTTAAATATAAAAAAAATCGAATTCCAAAAAATCAAAAAATCGAAAAAAATCATAAATTCACCAAATATATTAAAAATAAAAAATTCCAAAAATTCTAAAATTTCAAAAAAAATAAATTTTCGATTACTCAAAATTCTCGTTTTAAATAAACAAAAAATGGTTTAACCCAACATGTAAATACATGAGAGTTTGACCCATTTTTTCATTTCTGTAGAAGTTGGGAGGATACTCTCCTTTTATAGATTATACTTTGGAGACCTCTCCCTCTTCCAACCGATGTAGGATATGAGAAACTTTCAAAAAAGCAAAAAAAATCAAATTCGGAAAATAATTCAAAAAAAACGGAAATAATTTGAAAAAAAATCGAAAAAATTCAGAAAAATCGGATCGAAAAATCAAAAAAGCGAAAATTTAGAATTATTTTTGATTTCCAATCCGATTTTTTCGAAAAACTCGAAAATCGGAAAATCGAAATTCAGCAAAATAAAGTTTCATTCCAAATTCGAAAAAAATCAGATCGAAAATTGGAAAAATCGGAAGTTCGAAAAAGAAAAAAAAACAGCCCTAGTCACATATATATGCGGGTGTGTGTCTTTATATAGAAACTTTGATGGTGATGTTAAATTAAAATGGTGATGAACAAATATATTTTGTATGCTAAAGCACGTCACACTCATGAGAAAAAAGGAAAAAGAAGAGTTGGGTGGTGTGTGAGTATGATTATGGATGTGACGTGAAGGAACCACCAAGCCCTTTAGCTACACCAACTCCTTAGAAAAAGCAACATTTGTACAACATTTCTCATGGCCTCCTCTATCTTAAACCCAAAAGGGCAAACCACTAATCCATTTACAAGAAAAAAACATTTTTATCTCCTTTTTCTTTTATTTTCTAAAGTCACTTTATTTCCTTTGAGTTGTCATAATTTGATTTGCCTACAACACTTTATTTGTATATTTATGGCAACTAAATACTAATGATTGAGGTAAAAAAACACCTTTACTCGATCCAAAACATCTCAAGAGTGGCCATTGTTTGTGTATTTTTATGTGTGTGTCTAGCATAATTTGTGGGCAAGAGATGGACAAATTTTTACAAGACGATTATGAGAAAAACAATAAACTACGCGTGGTACGACAAGCATGGGGAAGGGGATTTTTACTTTAATTTGAAATTTTACACTTATTTCACCTCCCATGGAGGTTTCCCATAACCAAATTGGTGTTTTATACACTTTTTTGGGGTCTCTTCATTTCAATGAGTTTTTAATGGTTCAAAATCTATGTTGAAAATGGCAAATATTCTCCTCTCTCTCTAACATTTCTTTAACAGTATGTTATTTATCCTATTTTATTTTTTTTCTTAATCGAAGAAACCCAGTTTTTCTGTGGATTTATTTATATATGTTTTTTGTAGTTCATCCATTTTCTATGGATTTTACCTCTATGTTTTGAAGCTTCTGTTCAAAGGTAGGGAGTTATTGTTGTTTGTCCTTAAATATTTGAACTTTGTTTAATTTATATAAACCATTGAAGTACTACTTTGATTTATAAAATAGCCAAAAAATTAATGAACACATATAAAAAAGATCTTTTGAGAAGTTGGCTTGCTCAACCTTGCAAGAAGCACAAAAATCCGTTTGTGCTAACAAACCTCAAGGTATTGTGTTGAGTTCCATATTTTCAGTTGATGAACTAATAATTTTTTCATTCACCGTTCAATAATTATTAAAGGATTAGCAATTTGTGACATGTATCATGACGTATCTTCATTTTTTTATTTCATTATTTAAGATCAAATACTTATTTGACTTCTAGTCATGTAGATGTTTTGTGTTTTCCTTTCTGCCATCAATTCTAGACCTTCTATTTGAATTATTATTTGTGTTTTATGTCATTACTTTTGTGTAATACCCCGTATTTTTACGCATATTTATTTTATTATGAAATTATGAAAAATGGGGATTAATTAATTTAAAGGGAGAAAATTTAATTTTTTAATTAATCCGATTTAATGGTAATAATTACTAGCATAACGAGAGTTAGTGGTTATCGAAAATAACATTATGGTGGGGATGAGATACACGACAGTCATGATATAATTATTTGAGACGCGCGTATGAGTCACATCACTGGTATGTATTTGGGGGTTAAAGAGGTAAATTATTTTTATATAACTCAAATGACTATTTTGAGTGTGCCAGAGTGTCCGGAAGGGTCGAACTAGTAAAAAAAATACTACTCGGGTATTTTATTTGGACTTCGGGGCATTTTAGCCCAAAACGACACCCCAAAGGGATGTTTTGAGATTTTTGGATAATTAAATGGACGAAAATTAGGTTTAATTAAAAACATTGAGGGTTAGTGGTCTGTCAGTTTCAACTTACGAAAGAGAGAGAGATAGTGTGACACCCCGCCTAATTAAATACCGGGCGATCACTCCTTTATTAAATTAAATCAAGGTAAACAGTTGGTTCATTCTCAGCATCACTGTCGATAAAAAATAATTTTTTTCCAATTTAACACCCTAAATAATTAAGCTAAGTGTCAAAACATTTTCCATACAAAACTTTCCAAATTTTAATTAAAGAAAAAGATTTATTTTAATTAAAACAACATTTCTACAATAAAGAATCACACCACAATAAACCAAAAGTATAATACATTCGTAAATCGAATGTCAACAAATGGAACTAAAACCACAAATCCATCCTGAATAAATCCCATAAAACAATACTGGAAATAAATGAAGTACAAAATCCCAACAACAAATGAAGTGACGAAAAGGGCGACACGTGCCCAATAAATGAGAATAATAGGAGTGGAGTTAATAACAGAAGCTGTCTACTCAAATGACCTGCAACTCCTTCCTAAGCTGCAGCTCGTTCTTCTCAAGGGATCCTAAGCAAGACGCCCCTGTGGCTGGGCACCTGAAAGTATACATATATATATACAAGAGAGAGAGAGAGGAAAAGAAACGGGTCAGAGCCCGAAAGTGTGTTTGATTTTAAAATACGTTAAGCAAGTATTTAAATTGATACAGGCCAATGCAAATCATATTAGTTCGACACTCTCTTGAGAAATTCTCACCTCTCTTCTAATGTGCACGCCTATCGTACTAACCTTCCCAAATAATATAGTTTATCTTAACTTACTCGTAAGTTTGCAAAACCGAATGATGACAATGTTTTAAAAAGGTACTCTCAATTTGTAGCACTACTCTCGTTTTAGCTTCATTAAATTATAAAGTTTCCCAGTGTCTTCTCATACTTTCACAAACCAAGTATTTAATAATTTGAGTCAACAACCATGTTCTACCTATCAAATTACAGTAGACAGTTTAAAGTTTATAACCTCATATATATATTAACTACTCGTATAATATATATATATATATATATATATATATATATATTAGCACCCCAACTAAACTATGGTGCGGGCATACTCTGCTATCCAATCCCCGTATCGCTCACACAAAGGGAAATACAAGTTCGGAATCACTCTCGAACTGTATTAACATATACAAAACAACGTTGAGGCGAAGTATAGATTCCAAGTCCAAGATATCAGTACATACCCACACGTCTCTTAGGACCGTCCGACTATCAATCTGATAGCCCGTACCTAGGATCTCTAACTTCTAGGGTACGAATCAATATCCCCCATAAAGCAACACAGGATAAGATCGTCCTAGCGCGGTAACCTCAGGGATAACAAGTAGCGCGGGTACGTTTTTCACATGTATATAATATAAGTACACCCAATCATATAAATATACCCATTCATCATATTAATATAGGTTCCTCCCGTTACCCATAGTCACAACATTTATTCTTAATTTCCCATTATTATGATTACGTATAAGGTTTCGTCTCTAGCCTTAACTCGAAGGGTTTTCTCACTAGTTACGTAACACTCGTGGATTCTATCCATCCAAGTAACAAAATCAGTAGGTAAACGTCTATTCACTATCGTAAGTACTTGACGTAATCTCTCACTTGAATTACGTAGTTTCCTCGTCCTATACATAATTGTCCCTAAGATACAATTATCGTCTCATAATAAAGTTCTCAACACTTAATCATGTGCCCTACTGGTCTCTCCTATATCCCAAAATATTTTATTCATAAGGCCCAAAAATTATTTCACGATGAATCATGTTCAATTAATTCAACAAGGGAAATAAGAGTCTGCCAGGAGGGGTCGATCAATCGAGGTCTGGGGCTCGATCGATCGAACCTTCGATCGATCGAAGCTCTAGGCTCTATCGATCGATCAAGCAGGTCTACGAAATCCTGCAGAAGTGCAGTTACGGGTTTTACCAAAATTCTTCACCCAAATCAATATTTTCCAACACTAATCGTCCCAAAACTCCTACTACAAACATAATCACATATTTCCAGATGTTTTTAACGTTAAGCATGTGTATATCCATCATTAAACATGATTAAACAACCCAAAATCTCATTTAAACATCAAGAACCCTAATGTTTTCTTAACTTTTGTTCTAATCAGTTTTCTCCAGAATTTCCTTCTAACATAACATCAAAAATTTCGTGGGTTAATCATCTACTTCACATACTATTTCCAGAATATGGTTATAATGTTTTCTACATGCAAATTCCTATCAAAATTTGGGGTTTTCTTCCATTGATTACACTCCTAATCATTCCTACACGAATATGAATATTGCACCAACAAAAATACGCAAGTTAAACACTTGCCTGGGATTTCAGAGGTCTGGTTTCCTGCTGATATTGGTGTGGTTGCGTTCTCCTCCTCGCGATCTACGCGTTGGTGGTGACGGTGGTGCAAATGGTGGTGTTTTGGCCTTGAATCCTCCTTGAGAGCTCTCTCCTCTCTACTCCAATGGCCGTTCTAGGGTTCTGAATGTTCTAACCCTAAAAGGCTGACTTAAATGGCTGCTAAGGATAGCTGAAATTCGTGGGTTTAATGACCCTATGTTGTGAAATGACCAAAATGCCCTCCCGGGTCACTAATTAAGTCTAAAAACACCCCGAGACCCGAACCAAACCCCCGGGTACACTTTTCTGACTATCTCAACCCTTCCGGACGTGTTGGCGCACTCAAAATGACCATACGAACAACTTATAAAATATTCACTTTTATAACTCAATAATTAGTCCCGACGCGACACGGGCGCGTCCCGACTAAAATTCTATCATATATTATTATGCTCATTAGTAATATTCGACAATTTTATATAATTATTAACTCTCGTCACGTTAATAATTATAACATAATCAATTTTCGGATTCTTATTAAATAATTCACTCTCATTAAATTTAATAAAACCCCCAAATTAATATAGCATAAAAATACGGGGTATTACATACTTCCCCCCTAATAACGGAATTTCGTCCCGAAATTCGGAAAATAAGGCATACCTGATGAGAACAAATCTGGATATCTCTCGCGCATATCTGCCTCACGCTCCCAAGTGGATTCCTCCACATTATGGTGTTCCCACTGGACCCGCACAAGTAGAACTACTTTCGACCTCAATCTCCTCTCACTATAGTCTAGAATAGCCACTGGTCTCTCCTCGTAAGAGCTATCAGACTGTAAATCAATCTCATCTATCGCAATGTGAGTATGGGCCATATCATCCCGAAGATATCGTCTCAACGACGAGATGTGGAATACATCGTGGATGCGATGTAAATGTTCTGGCAATCCCAACCTGTATGCTACCGGCCCAATCCTCTCGATGATGGGAAATGGTCCTACGTACCTCGGAGCCAATTTCCCTTTCTTCCCGAACCTCATCACCCCCTTTATAGGAGATACACGCAACAACACTTGATCTCCCACATTAAACTCCCAAAAGAACCGCTTCGCATCAGCGTAGCTCTTCTGTCTGTCTTGGGCTACCCGAATACGACTCCTGATTATCTCAATCCTCGCGGAGGTCTCCTGAATCACTTCTGGTCCTAGCAACTTGTTGTCCCCCACCTCGAGCCAACAAGTTGGAGAACAACAAGTCCTGCCATACAGATTCTCAAATGGAGCCATGCCAATCGTAAACTGATAGGAGTTATTATAAGCAAACTCTACCAGTGGAAGGTGTGGCTCCCAACCTCCTCCGAAATCGAGAACACACATGCGTAGCATATCTTCTAACATCTGATTAGTACGCTCTGTCTGCCCATCTGTCTGTGGGTGATAAGCTGAACTCAACTTCAACTCAGTACCCATAGCCTCTTGAAAGCTTTCCCAAAAATGCGACACGAAAATCTTGTCTCTATCGGACACAATATTCAGGGGCACCCCGTGTAATCTGACAATCTCAGCGATGAACAACTGAGCATACTGACCCGTGGTATAATCTGTCCGCACCGGTAGAAAATGAGCCACCTTGGTCAGACGGTCTACAATCACCCAGATAGAATCGTGGCCCCTTTGTGATGTAGGCAACCCTGTAATGAAGTCCATGGAAATACTCTCCCACTTCCACGCGGGTACTTCCAATGGCTGAGCAATCCTGACGGTTTCTAGTGGTCCACCTTAACCAGCTGGCAGGTAGAACACTTGGCCACAAATTCAGCAATGTCCTTCTTCATCCCGTTCCACCAGTACTGTCGCCTCATATCCTGGTACATCTTATCGCCTCCCGGATGCACTGCAAATCGGGACCCATGAGAATGAGTCATCACTTCATGACGTAACTCTGCTCCTTCTGGAATCACCAATCTCCCATTAAACCGCAAACCTCCATCAGAACTAACAGAATAGGACTCAGCACCCTCGGCTAGAAGTCGCACAATCTGCTCCTGGCAAAACGGATCTGTGGTCTGCGCCTGTATCACCTTCGTAACAATCTCGGGTGTGACTGTCATCACAGATATGAAAGAACGTGCTACTGCGTCCTGGTGACCCAACTCCTTCCACTTTGCTTTCCAGATGTCCGCTACATCGTCTACCGATCTACGGCTCAACGCATCGGCAACTACGTTGGCCTTCCCCGGATGATACTGTATATCGAACTGGTAATCTTTCACAAACTCTAACCACCTGCGCTGACGCATATTCAGCTCTCGCTGAGTGAACAGGTAGTGCAGTGACTTATGGTCTGTGAACAAACGAAATTTCTCTCCCAATAGATAGTGCCTCCAAATTCTCAATGCAAAGACGACCGCTGCTAACTCCAGATCGTGGGTGGGGTAATTCTTCTCATGCAGCTTAAGCTTGCGGGAAGCAAAAGCTATAGCCTTCTCCTCCTGCTGGAGTACTCCTCCAAGTCCCTGTAAAGACGCATCAGTGTAAACCAGGTACTCCACACCCGGTTTCGGTAAGGCAAGGACTAGTGCTGAAGTAAGCTTGTCTTTTAGCTCGTCGAAAGCTAATTCACAAGCATCATCCCAAACATACGGTACCCCTTTGCGAGTCAAATTCGTCAACGGACCCGCTATTTTGGAGAATCCCCGAATAAATCTCCTGTAGTATCCGGCTAACCCCAAGAAACTACGTACCTCTGTCAGTGTCGTGAGCTGTCCCCACTCCCTCACTGCTGATACCTTACTCGGGTCAACTGCTATCCCTTGCTCAGAAACAACATGGCCCAAGAACTGTACCTCTTGCAACCAGAATCCACACTTCTCGTACTTAGCATACAACTGATGCTCTCGCAGAGTCTGAAGAACCTGCCTCAAGTGCTCGGCATGCTCCTCCTCGGAATGGGAATATATCAGGATGTCATCTATGAAGACAATGACAAACTGATCCAAGAACTCTTTGAACACTCGATTCATTAAGTCCATGAATACGGCTGGAGCATTAGTGAGGCCAAACGGCATCACTCTGAATTCGTAAGACCCATATCTCGTCAAGAATGCAGTCTTTGAAACATCCTGCTCCCTAATACGTAGCTGATGGTACCCCGACCTCAGATCTATATTTGAAAAGAAATTCGCTCCCCTCAACTAGTCGAACAGATCATCGATTCGAGGCAACGGATACTTATTCCGTATCGTGACCTTGTTCAATTCCCGGTAGTCCACACACAATCTTAGTGAACCATCTCTCTTCTTTACAAACAAGACTGGAGCGCCCCAAGGTGAGGTACTCCTACGAATGAATCCCTGACCTAATAGCTGCTCTATCTGATCTCGTAGCTCTCGCATCTCTGCCGGAGCCATACGGTACGGTGCGCGTGCTATATGTCTCGTATCTGGCAATAAGTCTATAACAAAGTCTATCTCTCGACTGGACTGTAGGCCTGGTATTTCCTGAAACACATCGGAATATTCCCTAACAACTGGGATCGAATCCAAAGGAATCACAACCTCCTTAGAGGTATCCTCCTCAATGTAATATAAATGAGCGGTCGAACCTCCCTCTGGGCGAGGCATCGCCACCACAAACATCTCTTGCCCCGGAATGGCAAAAACAATGCTCCCACTGAAGCAATCAATCATGGCTCTATAAGATGCGAGCCAATCCATCCCAATAATCACATCATGCTCGTGCATGTCTAAGACTAGCATGTCTGCAGGTAATACCAAGCTACCAATCTCTACCCCTACTCCCCGGCATATAAAGAATATAAGTGACCCACTCCCCAGTGGTGAGTCGACACACGTCACGGTGCTCTCTGCTGTGGCTAACAACCCTAAGGACTTCGCAAAATGCGTAGCTATAAAACAATGTGTTGCCCCCGTATCAAACAAAACTTTACCCATAGTACCATGGATAGGAAACATACCCTCAATCGCGGGTGGTGCCTGTGGAGCTGCTGCCTGGTGGACGTTATAGACACGTCCATACTGTAATTGCCCCTGCTGCATTGGAACTGCTGGGATGGCTGGTAGGGCTGGCGCTTGGGCTGGAGCTGGAAGGGCAGGTGGAAAAAGTGGCCTCTGTGGCTCATTACGGGCTCCCTGCTACTGTGGGGCCCTATCGCCTTCTAGGCAATCCTGACGCTTATGGTCGTGCTTGCCGCACACAAAACACCGGCCTCTGAAATTACCTCCCCTCTGTCCCTGCTGACCACGGCCCTGCTGACCGTTACCTCCACGCCATTGGCCCTGTTGGCCATGATGCGCACGTTGTTGGCCTTGCTGGCCCTGCTGCTGTCCCTGTGGTCGGTGTTGGCCTTGTTGGCCCTGCTGAGTAGGCTGGCCTTGATGGCCCTGCCTGAAACCCCCGAATCCCTGCCTCGAATCACCTGAACGGAATCGTTTAGCAGGGTCCCCCTGATGGGAACTCTGCTCGTGCTGACGAGTCTGTCCATGAGTTGGTGCCCCACCGGCACTATTACCCCCGGTCCTGCCCTGCTGGCTGGACTCTCCTTCTTTCTTGCTTCCCTGAAGATGGAAGCGGTGATCCTGGCAGTGTAGTAACGCTGCATTGAGTACATCAGTGAAAGTACTCAGGGACAGGTTTCCAATAAGGTGCTGACGGATCCTCCAAGCTAACCCGTCGACAAACAGCAAAATCTTCTTGCCCTCAGTGGGTGCCTCATCCGGCACAATAGTGAGAAGTCCTGATTCAGTAACTCCTCCTCATACTCAACTACAGTAAGGTTCTCCTGCTTCAAGTTTAGTAATTTCCGCCTCATCTCAGTCTGCACTGCGGGTGGAAAATACTTGCGGTCAAACCGCTCCCAGAACAACTGAATAGGAATTGTGTCCCTCTCCTCCAAAGTAGTAGTGGACTCCCACCACTGTAATGCGGCTCCCACCAGCTTGAAAGAAGCCAATAGCTGCTTTTGCACTTCAGTGCACTCATACATACGGAGGTGCCACTGGATGTCTTTCTTCCATTGGCTGACAGTAACAATATCGGAGCTACCAGAAAACTCAGGGGGATGCGCTTTCTGAAAAGCATCCCGAGCCCTCTCCCATGCGGATGGAAGTTGTGCTGGTACTGGTGCCACCGCCTGAACCTGGGGGTGGAGCCTACTGAATCACCGCTATAGCGGCATTCACCGCCTGAGCGACAATGGCGGCTACTTCATTCGCATTCATTGTGCCTGGTGCCGGAGCTGCTGGCTGCTCGGCTTGGGCACGCCTATCTTTCGGAGCACGTCTCGGAGGCATCTGAAACGTGAACAAGTTTATTAGTCTACAGTTATTAACAAATCTCGAATAGCTGAAGACTTAAACGTAAAAGTAAGAATACAACAGTCCTAAAAATAGGGCTCTATAGCAATAACGTTAAGCTGAAAGCGAAATAAGCTGTACAGATCCTATGGACACTAGAACCTGATGCTCTGATACCACCTGTGACACCCCGCCTAATTAAATACCGGGCGATCACTCCTTTATTAAATTAAATCAAGGTAAATAGTTGGTTCATTCTCAGCATCACTGTCGATAAAAAAATAATTTTTTTCCAATTTAACACCCTAAATAATTAAGCTAAGTGTCAAAACATTTTCCATACAAAACTTTCCAAATTTTAATTAAAGAAAAAGATTTTTTTTAATTAAAACAACATTTTTACAATAAAGAATCACACCACAATAAACCAAAAGCATAATACATTCGTAAATCGAATGTCAACAAATGGAACTAAAACCACAAATCCATCATGAATAAATCCCATAGAACAATACTGGAAATAAATGAAGTACAAAATCCCAACAACAAATGAAGTGATGAAAAGGGCGACACATGCCCAATAAATGAGAATAATAGGAGTGGAGTCAATAACAGAAGCCGTCTACTCAAGTGACCTGCAACTCCCACCTAAGCTGCAGCTCGTTCTTCTCAAGGGATCCTAAGCAAGACGCCCCTGTGGCTGGGCACCTGAAAGTATACACATATATATACAAGAGAGAGAGAGAGGAAAAGAAACGGGTCAGAGCCCGAAAGTGTGTTTGATTTTAAAATACGTTAAGCAAGTATTTAAATTGATACAGGCCAATGCAAATCATATTAGTTCGACACTCTCTTGAGAAATTCTCACCTCTCTTCTAATGTGCACGCCTATCGTACTAACCTTCCCAAATAATATAGTTTATCTTAACTTACTCGTAAGTTTGCAAAACCGAATGATGACAATGTTTTAAAAAGGTACTCTCAATTTGTAGCACTACTCTCGTTTTAGCTTCATTAAATTATAAAGTTTCCCAGTGTCTTCTCATACTTTCACAAACCAAGTATTTAATAATTTGAGTCAACAACCATGTTCTACCTATCAAATTACAGTAGACAGTTTAAAGTTTATAACCTCATATATATATTAACTACTCGTATAATATATATATATATATTAGCACCCCAACTAAACTATGGTGCGGGCATACTATGCTATCCAATCCCCGTATCGCTCACACAAAGGGAAATACAAGTTCGGAATCACTCTCGAACTGTATTAACATATACAAAACAACGTTGAGGCGAAGTATAGATTCCAATTCCAAGAGGTCAGTACATACCCACACGTCTCTTAGGACGTCCGACTATCAATCTGATAGCCCGTACCTAGGATCTCTAACTTATAGGGTACGAATCAATATCCCCCATAAAGCAACACAGGATAAGATCGTCCTATCGTGGTAACCTCAGGGATAGCAAGTAGCGCGGGTACGTTTTTCACATGTATATAATATAAGTACACCCAATCATATAAATATACCCATTCATCATATTAATATAGGTTCCTCCCGTTACCCATAGTCACAACATTTATTCTTAATTTCCCATTATTATGATTACATATAAGGTTTCGTCTCTAGCTTTAACTCGAAGGGTTTTCTCACTAGTTACGTAACACTCGTGGATTCTATCCATCCAAGTAGCAAAATCAGTAGGTAAACGTCTATTCACTATCGTAAGTACTTGACGTAATCTCTCACTTGAATTACGTAGTTTCCTCGTCCTATACATAATTGTCCCTAAGATACAATTATCGTCTCATAATAAAGTTCTCAACACTTAATCATGTGCCCTACTGGTCTCTCCTATATCCCAAAATATTTTATTCATAAGGCCCAAAAATTATTTCACGATGAATCATGTTCAATTAATTCAACAAGGGAAATAAGAGTCTGCCAGGAGCGGTCGATCGATCGAGGTTTAGGGCTCGATCGATCGAACCTTCGATCGATCGAAGCTCTAGGCTCGATCGATCGATCAAGCAGGTCTACGAAATCCTGCAGAATTGCAGTTACGGGTTTTACCAAAATTCTTCACCCAAATCAATATTTTCCAACACTAATCATCCCAAAACTCCTACTACAAACATAATCACATATTTCCAGATGTTTTTAATGTTAAGCATGTGTATATCCATCATTAAACATGATTAAACAACCCAAAATCTCATTTAAACATCAAGAACCCTAATGTTTTCTTAACTTTTGTTCTAATCAGTTTTCTCCAGAATTTCCTTCTAACATAACATCAAAAATTTCGTGGGTTAATCATCTACTTCACATACTATTTCCAGAATATGGTTATAATGTTTTCTACATGCAAATTCCTATCAAAATTTGGGGTTTTCTTCCATTGATTACACTCCTAATCATTCCTACACTAATATGAATATTGCACCAACAAAAATACGCAAGTTAAACACTTGCCTGGGATTTTAGAGGTCTGGTTTCCTGTTGATATTGGTGTGGTTGCGTTCTCCTCCTCGCGATCTACGCGTTGGTGGTGACGGTGGTGCAAATGGTGGTGTTTTGGCCTTGAATCCTCCTTGAGAGCTCTCTCCTCTCTACTCCAATGGTCGTTCTAAGGTTCTGAATGTTCTAACCCTAAAAGGCTGACTTAAATGGCTGCTAAGGATGGCTGAAATTCGTGGGTTTAATTACCCTATTTTGTAAAATGACCAAAATGCCCTCCGGGTCACTAATTAAGTCTAAAAACACCCCGAGACCCGAACCAAACCCCCGGGTACACTTTTCTGACTATCTCAACCCTTTCGGACGCGTTGGCGCACTCAAAATGACCATACGAACAACTTATAAAATATTCACTTTTATAACTCAATAATTAGTCCCGACGCGACACGGGCGCGTCCCGACTAAAATTCTATCATATATTATTATGCTCATTAGTAATATTCGACAATTTTATATAATTACTAACTCTCGTCACGTTAATAATTATAACATAATCAATTTCCGGATTCTTATTAAATAATTCACTCTCATTAAATTTAATAAAACCCCCAAATTAATATAGCATAAAAATACGGGGTATTACAGATAGATAGATAGATAGATAGATAGATAGATAGATAGATAGATAGATAGATAGATAGATAGATAGAGAGGGGAGAGAGAGAGAGAACCAAAGAGGAAGGAGAACCATAGGAGAGGAAGGGGCAAACCCAAGAGATTTCAAGCGAAAGTTATGTCAAAGTGTAGATCATGATGAGAGGATCAACCACGTACCGATTTCAGTCCAAGAATCATAAGTTCATTATGAGGCAAGTGTTTATCTTGCTCCTCTTTTAGGATATATTATTCCTGTTAATTTAGGTTTGATGATGTAAACTTGGTGCAATGAAAACTTACATTTAATTGGACTGAATTGTGAAAAAACCTTATGAATTGTAGATGGGTATGCATGTAGAGGTTTTTCCCATTGTTGGACTATTAAAATTTGGGAATTTTATATCTTAATCACGAATTATAATAAGAGTTTTGGATAATTAAAATTTCGGGTTGATATTTAAGAGACTTATTTGAAATTGAAGAGATTGTTTAATTATAATTGAGTATATAAGGATTTGACCTTTAATTCTTATTAGAAAGTATCTTAGGGTGATTGGTAATAGTGTAGGAACATTACATTAAGATTGGGATGAGTTTGGAATGAGATCGAAGCATGAAAATTTGAGAAAATCGAATTTGGGGAAGAACTGGGACTGTTCGGAATTTTCGTTAGAAGACCAGCCCAGGTCGTTCGAATGACCTTGTTCGAATTAGACTTCTAACGAGATTTCCAGCGACCCTTCTAACGAGTTATTGAGTTCGTTTGAAGTGGAAACTTCGTTCGAACGAGAATCCTGAAACTTCTAACAAGATTCCAAAATGGATTTTTAGGGTTCGTTCGAGTTAAAAACCATCCTAGGGTTATCCAAGCGAGTGTATTAACCTACGTGAGTAACGAGTGGCTTAGTTCTAAGGTTTTTGGGAATTAAGGGTGTAATGGTCCTCTGGGTATTGAATTTGTGTGAAAACCTAGGAGAGAAGGTAAGTCCTAGAGAGGCTATATATACGGATATCGTGGAGAGCAATGACGTTAATATTACTTACGAATTATAGTATTTGGGTTATGTGAATACCTATTAATGTATATGAGTTGTGTGCATGCTTGTTACTTGGAATATCACGTGTATGACATACCTAGCTATTGGCTATCGAACGGGGGTTAACGCGTTGTGGACGACCCTATCTTGTGTGCCTTCGGGGGATTTTGAGTCGTACAACTAGAGCATGGAACCTAGGTATGGGCTATCTGTGAGAACGATAGTGTTGACGGTCGTATGGGTGCGTATGCATGTGCGTAACCCATCGACTTGGGACTATGTTCGCCTCCAATATGTGTTTATATTTTATTAGTTCTTGAGAGATTGAGCCTATTGTCCTTTATGCGTGAGCGTTGCAATGGAACTAGATAGTCGAGTATGCCTTGCACCAGGGGTTTCTTAACCATGGATGCAGTGTTGATATATTTATATGTGTACATAGTGAGATTTTATATATGTATACCGAGTTCCTATTCTGTGTTTCATATTGGCTACTTTATTAAAGTATATACTTATTGGGTCACCATTTGGGAATAAAGAATGCTATGAGAATGAGTTATAACATCCTTAAACCTATACCTAAATAATGGTAATATATTGGTTTCGTGTTATTTGGATATTGTATCCGACAAAGTGGTTATCCTACATATAGTCAGGTAGAGTGACGAGACTAGTATGGGTAGTTAGATTCGCTAGGTGTGCACATTAGATGGGAGGTGAGCATCTCAAGTGAGTACACTAAGTTAACATGGATAATATATGTGCTAATTAAATCAATTTAAGCACTTGAGATATTTAAACTATTTTCTACTCGGGCTCTGACCCATTTTTCTGCAAATCTCTTTTCTTGTTCTATTATTTTAGGTGCTCAGCCACATGGATACTAGACTTAGGAGATTCCATTCATTTGTCGAGATGTAGCTGTTGTGGAAGCTACGGGATATTGCTAGTAGACGCTTCTGAGTCTATTTCTTGTAATACCCCGTATTTCTGGATGTTTACATTTAATTAAATTAGAGAAATAAATGAGAAAATACGGTTTAATTTAAATTATGTAAGACAAATAAATAAAATGAGACAAAGATTTTTAAAGTGGTTCAGCCTTATAAGAATGGCCTACGTCCACTGTTATGTTATTGATGAGTGTTTGGGAATTCTCGATTACAAGTTAAGTTAAGAAATTCCTGTCCCCTTGAATGAGGATGATGCAAGGTATTTATAGCCTTGAGGCTGTACATGAAAGGGTAATACATTTAATTCAGCGTGTGTGTCAAGATTATAAACATTCAATGAATAGTTAAACTGTCTCTATCTGGTAATTTATGATACGGCCGAGATGCAGCTCGGACCGCCTTAGTTGCTCGTTGATCAAGAGTTCCTCGGAGCGTTTGAGTACCTCGGAGTGCTGGAGTTCCTCGGGGTATCTTCGCTGCTCGGAGAGAACATGAATTGGTCGGGGAAATGAACTTCCTCGTTACTATTGTGCCACGTATATTGACACGTGTCTTCGTATTATTCGTCCACATCAGCGTATTAATTTTGGTATTAACAGAAGCCCCCAATGTTTCGTATTTCGAACTCTGAGGAATATGGAACATTCTTTCTCGGTATATGGCAATATTGAATGATCTTCCTGGGTTTTAGGAGCATCGTATTTGAATTTATTTCCAAATTCACAGAATCCGTCTTTTTTCGAATTTTTAAGAGTGCTTCGATCTTTGTGTCCTTTTTGTCCTTTTAGCCGCCGGAAGCTCAATAGTTTCTTTCGTATAATCATTTCCTTCGCCACTTCCCTAGGCAAAGTATTTAAACTTCTTAGGTAACCATACCGTCTTCTTCTTTTTCCAATTTTCTGCATTCAAGCTTTCTATTCTCTCTTTCTCTCTTGTGCGTTCATCTTTTCCTTCGCTAGTTGTCAGCAGATCTCCTTCCTTCCTGTAAGATTTTTTTCCTTCTTCTTTTATTCATCATGGTTTACATTATTGAATCTCTTGAAAAATTCCGTTCTGACTTTTCCATCCCATCTTGGGTAATTTTGGAGGAGCTTTCTGAACCTCAAAATTACTTTCGTTTAGCTGAAGGGACATTGGTTCCCCAGTCTTTTTATTGCTAAAATGTGGTTTTTCCTTTCCACCAAACCCATTGTGTCTTGAGTTTTGTCAATATTTTGATCTTGTCCCTGCAAAAATAGCCCCCAATTCATGGAGAATAATTAATGGGGTGTATAAATTAAATCTAACTCATGGGACTCGTATAGGGATCCCTGAAATTATGTACTGTTATAGATGGGCCGTTCTAGATAATATTTATTACTTAAAAACTAGGTTTTTGAATAGGGCTCTTGTAGTTAACCTCCCTGATGCAAATAGAGATTATTTTGAACATGGGGTGGTTATTAAAAATTGTCAATATGCCCCTTTGGTTGGAGATGGAGTATACAACGGTCCCAGATGTCCTCCATATGGCAATGGGATAGGTTTATTCTTCATTTTATTTCTTTTCTGAATTTACGAATTCATTATGTTTGATAAAATGTATGACTGATATTTTAATACGTGTTTGTTTGCAGTTGAGAGTAAAAGAAAAACTCCAAAAGAATCAGAGGTTAATATTAAGCATCTGAAACTTATCTGGGGTTTGCACAAGAACGTTGCAGACGAGCACATCAGGTCTGCATCATATTTGCTACAGTATAAGAGCTATACAACCTCTTATACTGCTCGTCCTGTTGAACCAGCTTCAACTCCAGAGGATTCTTCTTCAGATTCTCACATCCTTTTAAGTCAGAGAATGGGCAAGAAAAGAGCTCCTCCTGCTCTATTTGATGACATTTCATCTGCTGCTGAGGCCAAGAAAAATAAAATTGATGTCCCAGAGGGGACTAAGAAGGTGGATGTTGCGCCTTCAAAAGCTACCGAGAAGCCCCCAGTGGCTCCGAGCAAGAAAGTTGCTCCTGTGGAAGTGATTACTATCTCTCCGACCAAGAGTTCTTCCTTGGTTGAAATTGCTGCAGTCACTTTAAGAAGATTGAGAAAATCATCCTCAGTCAATTTGGCTGAAACTGTCTCCTCTCTACTAGCTGGTGGTGTTGGTGTTCCAACCATCATTCCTCCGAGCTCTGCAATGAGCTCGGTAAAAACTTGGATCATACCCGAGGTCCAAGGAATTGATGAAAAAATTTCTAGGGATATGCTGACATCCCTAGCTACTCGTCATCTTGCTTCAGTAAATTTCTCACACTCTGAGTTTTCTTTCTTTCTCTGAATGCTTGCATTTTGTATTGACTTTACTGTTTTTCTCATCTTTCAGCTGGTGAACTGTTTCAATAATATCGTGAAGAAGGACGAGGCAATTAAAGCTTCCAGCTCCTCGTCTGGTGTAGAGGATGCTCTGCTGGGTTTAACCCAATCTTTGAAGGATTCTCGTCAGCAGTATGACGAGGACAAAGCCGAATGGGAGAAAAAGTTATCTACAGTTGAGGACGAGAAGGTGAAGATGGCTGAGATCTCCAAGAGTTTGGAGAATAAAGTGAAAAGTTTAGAGGTCGAGCATAAGAAATATGACGACAAGCTCAAGAATTTTGGAGAACTTGAGGATAAGCTGAGGAAGGCAGAGGAAGAATTGTCCGCCCTGCGAGATATCAAGGGCCAAAAAGAAGTATTGGATGCGAAGCTCTCCTCGGAGAAACTAAAAAGAAAGCTCGCAGTTAAAAAATCCTTCAGCGCTGGCTGGGATAAAGGATGGGACAAGGGGATTGCTGAGATGACATCCCAAGTTCAATATGGGAAGTTGAAATACTTCTGAGATGGCTGGGTAGCTGCCCTACAAGAATTGAAGATTAAAGAAGATTCTGGGCTATTCCAGCTACACCTCCCCGGTCCTCCCCCACCAATTGTGGAGGAAGAAGAAGATGAGTCTGTCTCTGATGAATCTTCCATGGCCATAGGTGATCAAGTCCCTGCTTCTCTTCCTTCTGCCAATGAGGACATTTCTTCCATGCCTCCTCCTCCTGAGCAAATTTCAACTGCTGATCAAGTCGCTACGACCACCGAGCAACCAAGCTCCTCGTCCCAGCCTCCCGAGAAAGTCTTGGGAGATAAGGAAAAGGTGTGAAGTTGTTCGGTATCATTTCTATCTTTCAGTATTTGTAATCAAACAATGCAATCCTTTTGTGATCTAATAAAATACATCTTTGTTCATCTCTGTTGTTGATGATTTGCTTTTGTTGATTGTTGTCTTTTTCTCATCCTTAGTTTGTTGCTAGAATGGAACTGATATCTGCACATGATACAAAGCTGATGCAGCAATGTCGTGAGTATTATAAAGCTGGTCATATAAATTTGAGTGGATCAGAAATTGCTGACATCATTGGTCATGATGCCTCAGAACAAGCAATTGAGGCTTATCGGTACTTGAAAGATTTACTCGACCGAGATGTGGCCAACAGTGTGGCCTATTATGAATTGATCGAGGAACTTCATTATACCTTAGAAGATCTACAACATCAACACAATGAATCAACTGCTTTGCTGCACAAGGAGTATGAAAATAGATATCAGCAACTTTCTTCTGAAACAGGCCATAAAAAGATTCTTGCTGGATACGTTGTTAGGGAAAGAACTTTAAAAGGTGAAATTGAGGCCTGCAGGCAGATTGCTGAGTTGCTGGAACAAGAGAACAATAATTTACAGAAAAAGTTGGCACAGTATGAATCTGCAGCGTCATCTTCCACTGCTTTAGTACAAGTTACCGATGAAGGTTTCTCGCTCTTAGAGGTTGAGAATGCCAAATTAAGGCAAGAACTGGATAACTTAAGAAGATCTGTTATTCCCGTGACTGCTCGGGGATGAGGAAGAGGTTCTCGTGGGCGAGGAAGAGCTGTTCAAAATGTTGTCGAGGAGCAAAGTTCTCCAGTCGCTGCTCGGAGTCGATCAAGAGTTCTTAGCCGCAATGTTGAAGAGGCTCGCACTCAATCTACTTTAGAAACTCAAGCATACCAATTAAACGCCAAAGATCGGGCTTTATCTGAAATGTCCAAGAAAAATCTATCTTTGGAAGATCAACTTACTGCAACGAAGTCTGCTTTGAATGATAAAGATGTTTTTGCTAGGAGCCTTCACGAACAATTGGATAGATTAACCTTCCAATTCCATAAACAGCCCAGGGAATTTTGGATGGCAGGATACAATGAAGCCCTTGTTCATTTAGATGCTCGGATTGAACATGCCAATAATGAAGGTTATAAGCAGGGGTGGTTGAACGCCCTAGGTGTACTGAAATTGGAGTAATGGCATTTTTTATGGGATTATCATGCTCCAGGGTTACTAGATTTGCCTGTGCCACCTTTCAAATTGGACATGGAATGGATCCCAGCTCGTTCCATTCCTCGGAGTTTAATTTCAAAATATCTCGGCGACTATAGTCTTCATTCTCAGACTGAATTATCTCGTCCAGAGCATCTCTTGGATACAACTTCTGTGATGAACGTCAGAATGCTCAGAGATATTAATTTCATCAATTCTCCTCTTTGCTTAGAAGATCCTCCTGCCGGCGAGGAACCTGTTTCAAAAGCTAAAGGAAAGAAACCAATAGAATAGGTTTTTCAATGTAATAATTAGCACATATGTATAGCTTGTAATACATTTTTATCTTAATGAAAGAATTTCATTTTCTGTTTGCAAATTTGTATTGCGATTGTCTTTACATTTGTGTATATGTATCTGTTAAAAAGATAACAATATGAGGCTGTTCATCAACCAACTTAGTAATCAAAATTACAAATATCAATGCTGCTCAATCACTTAATAATAAAGTAATGAGTATAAAATGTTTAAACTGTTTCCAACCAACCAAGGTTGTTAAATTTTGCTTGTCGACCAACTACAGTTGATGGGTTTTTATCCCCGACCAACCATACTTGGTAAACTTTTTCCTAAAATGTATCCGACCAGCCATAGTTGATAATTTATCCTCGTCGACCAAGTATAGTTGATCACCGACCAACTATACTTGGTTCAGTTTGGAATTCTTTGTATTTTCTGGAATGATTTTACCTTCCGACCAACTTGTTGGCTTATTTTCAAATCAAATGATATTGTTCTTCCCTCAACCATAGTTGATTATTGAATTATCAGGTTCTTTCGAACTATCTTGTCCACTAGTTATCTTACCAACCTTAGTTGGTCACGCTAGTGTACGCCTCCTAACCAAAGGAGTATATTTTTTGGTTCTTTCGAACTATTTGTCCACTAGTTGTCTTACCAACCTTAGTTGGTCACGCTAGTGTACGCCTCCTAACCAAAGGAATATATTTTTTGGTTCTTTCGAACTATTTGTCCACTAGTTATCTTACCAACCTTAGTTGGTCACGCTAGTGTACGCCTCCTAACTAAAGGAGTATATTTTTTGGTTCTTTCGAACTATTTGTCCACTAGTTATCTTACCAACCTTAGTTGGTCACGCTAGTGTACGCCTCCTAACCAAAGGAGTATATTTTTTGGTTCTTTCGAACTATCGTCTTCTTTTTGCTGTCGAGCAGCGTAGTGTACAACACTAGTATTCCCCGAAAAACTTTCAAACAAAGGAGAGGAAAATGGTGAAAACATCATCGTTTTATTCATATTGATGAACCCTTTGTACATTTTACATCATTGATAATACTTGCGAAGGTGTTCAGCATTCCAATCATTCTTGAATTCTTCTCCTTCTAGAGTTGCTATTCGGTAAGTTCCTGGTCGAACAACTTCTGTAACTCGGTAAGGGCCATGCCAGTTTGCCTCCAATTTATTGTGTTTCTGAATTACCTTCTTTAGCACATAATCTCCTTCTTTTAAATCGCATTTCCTCACCCTTTTGTTGTAGAAAAGAGTTGTTCGTTGTTGATAAGCAGCATTCCTAATGGCTGCCTCTTCTCTGACTTCCTCGAGCATATCTAAATCCAGTCTTCTCATCAAGTCGCTGACTGGGGAATTGAAATTCAGCACTCTGTGTGTTGGGAGACCTAACTCGGCAGGTATTACAGCCTCACTTCCAAATGCCAGCATATATGGTGATTCTCCAGTCGCTGCTCGGGGAGTTGTTCGGTAAGCCCACAATACTGATTGTAGCTCGTTAATCCAGTTAGCTTTAGCTTCACTTAGCCTTTTCTTCAAACCATTCAGCAGTGTTCTATTCGTCACTTCAGTCTGTCCATTGCTTTGAGGATGGCCTGGTGCTGAATGGACCTTCAAAATGTTCGACTGATGACAATAAGCAGCAAATTCCTCGTTATCAAATTGGGTTCCATGGTCTGTGATGAAGGCATGAGGGAGACCATATCGACAGATGATATTCTTCCAAACGAACTGGTATACCTTCTCGTACGTCATGTAGATGAGGGGTTCAGCTTCTACCCACTTAGTAAAATAGTCTACTGCGACGACGAGGTACTTGAATCTTCCTCGGGTGGTCGGCAATGGTCCCACCAAATCAATTCCCCACATGGGGAATGGCCAAGGGGAAGTTATGGGTGTCAACAATGCTTGTGGAGTTCGTCGGATAGAGGAAAAACGTTGGCACTTGTCACATTTCTTAGCATAGGCTATACAATCAGCCCTCATCGTCGGCCAATAGTATCCTTGAGTCATTACCCTTTGTAAAAGTGTTCGACCTGCTACATGAGCTCCACAAGACCCTTCATGGATTTCTTTAATCAATTCTTTCACCTCGGAGGGATGTACACATCTCTGCAAACCTGCCATAATTCCTCGTCTATATAAAATACCATTAGTTAATACATACCGAGCAACTTTATACTTCAATTTTTTGGCAGCGAGCTTATCCTCTGGCAATCCTCCCTCTTCAATATATATCCTGATGGGATCCATCCAAGATGGTCCTAAATCAAGGGTAATAACATTTATCGTCAAGTTTTCATCTATGCTCCGACTTTCCAATACTTCAATTGGTATCGTTCTTCGCAGCTCGGTACGAGTAGCTGATGCTAGTCGGGCCAGTGCGTCTGCTTGTACATTCTCCATCCTCGGTATTCTCACCAATTGAATGGCATCAAATTCTATCAGTAACTCCATCACCTTTGCATGATACTTTGCCATTAAATCTCCTTTAACTGCATATGTTCCTGTCATCTGATTTACAATTAATTGAGAATCACTGAATACAATTACTTGCCGTGCTTCCATAACTTTTGCTAAGTTTAAACCTGCTATCATGGCCTCATACTCAGCTTCATTATTAGAGGCTTTGAATTGGAATCGTAAAGCATATTCCATGTCAATCTCGTCTGGGGTGCTCAAAACAATTCCTGCGCCGCAACCTGCTGTGCAAGATGATCCATCTACATATAATCTCCATATGGGTAACCTGTCTTCAAATTCCTTATCTGACAGGGTTCTTCGGTGAAATATTTGTTACTTCTTTTCGTCCTCCCTTGACACTTTTCGCTCCTCGTTGACCATCTTTTCTCGCTCTTTTACCAACCGGAGCTGGTTTGAGCTCGAAGTTGATGATCTGTCTTCATCCATAAGCCCTTTTACCATTCGAAGTTGGTCTGGGTTTATGTCTGTTGATCCTGTAACATCCATAGGTTGGTCAGCGAGCACCTTTTGCTCCTCGGGGGTATCAGGGT
Organism: Sambucus nigra; assembly: GCA_949130495.1. Lineage (NCBI taxonomy): Eukaryota > Viridiplantae > Streptophyta > Magnoliopsida > Dipsacales > Adoxaceae > Sambucus > Sambucus nigra. The sequence continues at coordinate 206,036,398 of OX422223.1, forward strand.
ATGTAAACTCTGCTATAAAATCTGCTACAGCTTGCCCTTTTAATGATGATCTGGGTTCATACACAATATCATATTCACCGAGTTCTATTGCCCAGTACATCAGTCTTCCTGATTTTTCTGGCTTGTGAAGGGCTTGCCTCAATGGCATGTCGGTATATACGACGATTGTATGGGCTTGGAAATATGGACTCATTCTTCTACTTGCTTCAATTAATGCCAATGCCAATTTTTCTAGCTTTGGATATCTGATTTCTGCACCTCGAAAAGCCTTACTTGTGTAATATATTGGTTTCTGAACTCCATTCTCCAATCTAATCAATGCTGAGCTAACTGCATTCTCTGATACCGCCAGATATAAGTACAACTTCTCTCCTGTTATTGGCCTGGACAACAATGGAGGTGCTCCCAAATACTTTTTCAAGTCTTGAAAGGCCTTTTCACATTCATCAATCCACTCAAAAGTTTTTCGGAGTGTTTTGAAGAATGGGAGGCATTTGTCAGTTGCTCGGGATACAAATCTGTTGAGCGCTGCAACTCGTCCTGTAAGACTCTACACTTCTTTCTTTGTTGTTGGAGATCGCAACCCTAAAAGAGCTTTGATCTTATCTGGATTTGCTTCAATGCCTCGCTGGTTGACAATGTATCCGAGAAACATTCCTTCTCGTACTCCAAATGTGCGAGTTTCATCTGGTATTTATCCAGTTGATCAAATGTCTGAGCTAAGTCAACTAAATGATTTGCAGCTTTCTTGCTTTTTGTCAGCATATCATCGACATAGACTTCCATGTTATAACTGATTTGTTCGGTGAAGACCTTGTTCATCAGCCGCTGGTATGTCGCTCCTGCATTTTTCAAACCAAAAGGCATAACATTATAGCAATAAGTTCCCCTAGGGGTAATAAAAGAAGTACTTTCCCTGTCTTCAGGTTTCATCTTGATCTGGTTGTAACCAGAATACGCATCCATGAAGCTGAGCAGCTCATGTCCCGAGGTAGCATCCACTAGTTGGTCAATTCTGGGCAATGGAAAATGATCTTTTGGGCATGCCTTGTTGAGATCAGTGAAATCAACACACATTCTCCATTTATTGTTCTTCTTCTTTACCATCACCATATTTTCCGGCCAGTCTGGATATTTCACATCTTCAATGAATTGGGCTTTCTGGAGCTTCTCGACCTCCTCTTGTATGGCTTGATTCTTCTCGGGGCTAAATACCCTTCTTCTCTGCTTTACAGGCTTGATCTCTTTATTCACATCGAGTTCGTGACATAAGAAGTTTGGATCTATTCCTGGCATGTCCTCATGACTCCATGCGAAAGTTTTCTTCCTGTTTCTTAAGAACATTATCAACTCTTGTTTTATTGAAGCATCCAACGACGAACCTATCTGGGTTACTCGTTCAGGGTGCTCCTCGTCCAGAATAACATTTTCTGTAGATTCTACCACCTGTCCTTTTACAAGTTGGGATTCATCCCTGGGATCAAGAGTTTCAATTTCTGTACCTTCCTCTACCTGGTAGGTAATAGTCTTTTTCCTTGATTCCTCAAGCTCCTCTTGCTCGGCAGATGAATAATAGCATTCCCGAGCTATTTTTTGATCACCTTTTACAACTCCTACTCCGAAGTTTATTGGGAATTTTAAGCATTGATGCACTGTAGATGGAACTGCTTCGAACTTCTTCAAACCAACTCTTCCCATGATGATGTTGTAGGCTGACTGCACATTCTTATCCATCACAAAGAAGCGTATTCTTTCTGTTCGACAAGCAGGCCAAGTTCCAATGAATATATCCAACTTGATCGTCCCAAGTGGAAAAACTTTCTCGCCAGCAAACCCCAGAAGGGGTCTGTGATAAGGTTCCAATTGAGATAATTTCAAATTCAAGCTATCAAAACATGAATAGTACATGATGTCTGCCGAACTACCATTGTCCACCAACACCCTTGAAATCACCACATCTTTCATCCTCATTTTGATCACCAAGGGATCGTCGTGAGGGTAAAGAACACCGGCCAAATCGTTTTTTGAAAAACCAATAACTAGCTTCTCTTTATTTACCTTCCTCGGACGATCATCCTCGGCAAGATTTATTCGTTGAATATATGAGCAGGCTTGAGCCTCTCCGAGATAAGCCTTTCTTTCTGCAGTAAGGTCTCCCCCTCCAGCATCTCCTCATGTAATAACATTACAATCAAATGACCCAAAACGTATGGAAAATACCTCTCGTTCAGGCTGTCTTAGCTTCTTTAGAAGATCGGGGTCTTCATCTGGATCATCTTCATGATCTCTTTTCTTTTTCTCTTCCGTCCGACGAGGAGATCTGGAACGATATCTAGTTCTATCATCATTCTTCCTTTCACCTCTGGGATCTACGTACTTTGACAACTTTCCTCTTCGGATGAGCGTTTTAATCTCGTTCTGAAGGGCTATGCAATTTTTGGTCGTATGGCCATGATCTTTATGGAACTCGCAATATTTGGCACTATTTCTCAGTTCAGGATTGGTCCTCAGTTTATCTGGCCACTTGATTTCTTCGTTATTCTTGATTTCTTCTAAAACATGATTAATACCCATCTTCAATGGAGTATAATTATCATATTTCTTCAGGACTTCCCATGACGTCCTATTATTCTTGGAGTGCTTGTCACCACCATTACCTTTTTGCTCTTTCTTCCTAGATTTGTCAACCTCCACCTTGGTTTCTTTATCCATATTCTTCTTCGCAGCCATAGCCTCCTCGGCATTCATGATTTTGGCCGCTTTTGCCATCAACTCCGACATAGTTTTAGGTGGATCTTTGGCCAAAGTATAGTATAACTTGTTAGGCAGCAATCCACTCATCAAAGCAGTGATCGCTGTCTTTTCTTCGTAATCTATGACTTCCAACTTCTCGTTATTGAAACGAGTTATGTAATCTCTAGTACTCTCACCAGATTTCTGTCTAACACTTAACAAGTGTGCTACTCGTTTTACTGGCTTTGCTCCAAAACAGAAATTGCCAATAAACGACTCGGCTAACTGAAAGAAAGTTGAAATCTTACCCCGAGGAAGATTGTTGTACCATATCTGGGCAGATCCAGTAAGAGTTCCTAAAAAGGCCCTGCATCTCATCTCGTCGGGGACAACATAGATATCGGCAGCAGCTTGATATTGTTCTATGTGAGGAACAGGATCTGTCTTTCCATCATATTTGGGAGTTACCACGGGTGCTTTAAATTTCGATGGTGTAGGAAAATCCACAATGGCCTGTACAAAAGGTGTTCCTCGAACGAAAGTTCGTTGTAGGGGGTTCTTTGCTTTGGCCATTTCTCCCAATTTATCCTCCAACTGTTGGAGAGATCCTTTCCACGCTTCATTTCCTTCTTCGAGCCTATTGGTTCGAGCAATTGATCGTTCTGAAGTAGCTTCTTGAGATCTATCTTGACGAGCAACTGGTCGTGATTGTGCTGATCCTTCTCTTAGATCTGATGGTTGTCGAAAACTCTTCGACATGGTCTTAGGTGGACTCCTATTCCTCCTAGGGCCTAATCGACTGAAAGGAGACGCCCTACTCAGTCTTTCTAAAGCACTGGGTCGTTCTGGAGAGAGGGTGATGTCTTGATCAGTATCTGTAACCCTTATTGACGAAGTTCGCCCAGGTTGATAAGAGAAATCATCAGACTCCTCATTACGATATGACTCAGTACGCCTGGAACGTGAAGAAAGTAAATAAGTTTGCCTCTGACCACTTTGTTGTCCCGAACGTGCAGGTGCACCGCTATGAAGGGTTTGTATGAGTTGCCTCAGTGTGTCTTGCATGACGGTTTGTCCTTGAGCCAGATTTGTCATAATTCCTGCCAGATCTGGAGGTGCAGAGGGATTTGGAGGATTCCCAGCATTTCCCGCGTTTCGATTGCTGGATTATGGATTATCCGCCATTGATAATGGATGATTTTTGGTGAAAACGATAGCAACAGTCGTTTCCCACAGACGGCGCCAATCTGTTGATTTAAAAAATTAGATCGCTCTAATTATTCAGTCACAGATAAATAAAATGAGACAAAGATTTTTAAAGTGGTTCAGCCTTATAAGAATGGCCTACGTCCACTGTTATGTTATTGATGAGTGTTTGGGAATTCTCGATTACAAGTTCAGTCAAGAAATTCCCGTCCCCTTGAATGAGGATGATGCAAGGTATTTATAGCCTTGAGGCTGTACATGAAAGGGTAATACATTTAATGCAGCGTGTGTGTCAAGATTATAAACATTCAATGAATAGTTGAACTGTATCTATCTGGTAATTTATGATACGGCCGAGATGCAGCTCGGACCGCCTTAGTTGCTCGTTGATCAAGAGTTCCTCGGAGCGCTTGAGTACCTTGGAGTGCTGGAGTTCCTCGGGGTATCTTCGCTGCTCGGAGGGAAGATGAATTGGTCGGGGAAATGAACTTCCTCGTTACTATTATGCCACGTATATTGACACGTGTCTTCGTATTATTCGTCCACATCAGCGTATTAATTTTGGTATTAACAATGAGATTTAGTAAAAATTGTAATTATGGAATATTAATCGAGAGATAGATACTGATTTATATTGCCTCATTCTATTTACTTAGTGCGAGTAGTAAAAAGTTACTTAACGCGTGTAGACCGTTTTGGGGTGAGAACGAGTAATATTTTTAAGTGACTCAAATGATAATTTAGAGGTCACAGATGAGTCCGGAAGGGTCAAATTAGTCAAAATAGTATACCCGGGGGTACTAGTTGAGTCTCAGGGTAATTTTGAACTAAACCGAGACCATTCGGGGGCATTTTGGTCTTTTAACATGAGAGGGTATGGAGACCTACGAATTTGAGAGCCTTTTATCAGCCGTATGAAAGAGGGGTTAGGGTTAGAAAACCCATGTAAACACCAATACCATTAGAGAGAAGGAGAAAACCATTCTCAAGGCTTAGAATATGCTTTTGAGGAGGTTGGGTTTGGATCTTGCACCCTAGGAGCCAAAGGAGGAAGGATTGAAGAAGAGAAGCATCAATCCATCATCAACTCCACAAAATCAGATTCCCTCTGTCAAGGTAAGTTGTTTATTGCAAAAATTATAAAGTTATAATACCCATGTGTAATAGTTTTGTTAAATCAATATCTTGATAAGAGAATAATGATATTTATACATGTTGGGATAGGATTCGCATGTAGAATGATTTAACCTATGTAGAGGATTAATATTCAGAGTATACTTGATGATTATTTCGGAATAAAATCTGGGTTTTGAATGAATATATGGGAAGAACACCATAACTAGGGTTTTAAGAAATTCTGGGTTTAATTCACTATTTCTTTAAATAAATTGAGTTTTTGATGTAGTTGAAACGTTAGAAATTGTCCTAATATATGTGGAAACATGTTAGGATCATTGGGTCGAAGTTTGGTGGACTATAATGAAGTTTGGAGATTTGTTAATGGAGGAAGAGGTTAACGAAGAAGACGAACTGCGTCTGTCCCTGCTCGATCGATCTTGAATGTCGATCGATCGACTAGGTCGATCGATCGAACCCAGTAGTCGATCGATCGACGTAAGTTTTTTTCCCGAATTTTCCTTGTTTAAGGTTTCTTTGATTTCCTGGAATGAATGGGTATCCTAGGATTTATATTATACTTATACGGGAGTGAGAATAAGACCAGTAGGTATATTGCTGAGGTCCGATAAGGCCATTGGGTGTAGGACTTGGATTATGGACCGACAAGAATAATCCAATTTAGTAGAGTATCGGGGAAATTTGGAATTGAGTTACGAGGCGAGGTAAAGTCAATTCAAGTAATAGACCAGTAGGGTAAGTAATAACTACTGAAATTATATGTGGAGTTGTGTGAATACTCAAATAAATGCGATTAATGAGATAAATCGTAAAGCGAATATTGTACGATAGATATAAGAGATTAAAATATTACGTACGAACATAATTAATAGGTCGGGCATGTACCTACTAAATTATATGATCTTTTAGGTTAAGAGAAGTATACCTAAATTAACTATGTTAGGGTCGATGAGATATTCCTAACTAACATAGGGTTATTATATGTTTGGGGTCGATGAAAAATGCCGAACCAAACCTTACAACTGGTGTCGGGATGAAAGAGTCCCGAACCAGAATATGTGTATATATATAAATAGTTGGGGTCGATGGATCATTCCGAACCAACTCTTACTTGGGGTCGATGAATCATTCCGAACCAAGAGTCCTTTACGTGTGTCAAAGGGGAGTAATAGTAATGATTGATATTTAACATATATTGTGAGTGAAATATATATTTAATGATATTCTACTTTTGTGAAATAGTAGATTGATACATGATGTATTTAGAGATACATATCTAATTAGTAATTTAAGTAGTGGAACTTAATTACGAAATATACCTTTAGATAGAGAATAACTAATTAGTAATTTAAGTAGTGAAACTTAATTACACAAGTGGGAAGATAACAATTGTAAGAATTATAATAATTTTAGTAGTGAAACTAAATGAGAAGTCTTGAAGCATAACATAGGTGAAATGTTACTTGATAGTTAATTAACATACGCGAGATGTTAGTGAAATGGATTTGTCTTGTAGGGGCAGTACGAGAACTTAGATACAGATCAGTTCAGTTGATTACCTTAGTTAGTTAGCTTGGGAAGTATGGCTAGGTAAACTAAGTGTAGAACGTTAGGTGTGCACAAAAGATGAGGGGTGAGTTAACTCAAGAGAGTGTACGAGAACCTAACATGTGTAATCAATAATCACATTTTATATTGTGATAAATGCTTGCTAAATATTTTCAAAATGTTTTGAGTACTAACTCTTGCTATAAAATATTTTCAAAACTTTTTAGGTGTCCAGCCACAGGGACACCATGGATGATGATTCTATTCCAGGGACTCGAAGCTGTAGCACAGTGGATGCTTACAGGATTTTGACTAGATGATATCTCTCATTCAGATCTAGTACAGGATCTCACACTATTCTATGTATGGACTTGTGGTCCGGTATCAGTCTCAGATGTTTAGTTTCAGACTAGTGGTTGTTCTATTATTGTTTTGAGATTTTAGCCGATGGTTTATTCGGTAATACTCTTATTCTTTTGTACTTAGACTTTGTTGATTGGGTAATAGTACATGGTGATTGTTATACTTTGTTCCGCATGGTTGATTTATTTATTTTAAGAAAGATAAAATTTGGCACCGGTCTAATTTTCTCATAGGTGATTAGTAATTAAAAGGTTTTCGACAGTGATGCTGAGAATGAACCATTTGAGAAACCAGTTTTAATTTAATAAAGGCTTGATCACCCGATGTTTAATTAGGCGGGGTGTCACATTTCTCCTTATCTATCAGTCATTTATTTCAGTTGGACATGTCGTCCCTCCTATTTTACATTCAGAGATTTGACTGAATGTGTTTACTCCAGTTCTTTATTTAAATTCAGTTAGTTCTTACCTTATGCTATTGTGATGTATGGTGATGGTTTGATATTTCCCTTTATTGTTGATGGTTAATAACAAGATAAAATTTTGACACCAACCTTTTTAAATATTAGGTGGTTAGTTTTTATTAAATTAAAATTTGAGTTTTTGACAGTGATGCATTATCTGAACCAACTTAATATTTTGAAATTAATTAATTAGGGACTGATCACCTGGTAATTAATTAAGCGGGGTGTCACAGGTGGTAGAGAGTATCAGGTTCTAGTGTCCTTAGGTTTTGTACGACTTATTATGTTTCCGCGTAGCATCCTTTGATATAGAGCCCTATATTTTAGGATTGTTGTACTCTTTATGGATTTTACGTTCTTCAGCTATTTTGAGATAATAACTGTAGACTTATGAAATTCTTCTCTCCTTTCAGATGCGTCCTCGACATGCACAGAGAGTTCACAGGGATGCCCAGCCCGAGCCACAGCCTGCACCAGCTCAGGGTATGATGAATGCCACTAAAGTTATCGCCATTGTAGCTCAGGCGGTGAATGCGACATTGACAGTTGTGCAGTAGGCACCACCTCAGGCACCGGTGGTGGCTCCAGTTCAGGCTCAGGCCTTTCCGTCTGCTTGGGAATGTGTTAGGGATGCCTTTTAGAAGGCGCATCCTACGGAGTTTACAGGGAGCTCCGATGTGATGGTAATGAGCCAATGGAAGAAGGATATTCCGAGGTATTTTAGGATGCATGAGTGCACGAAGATGCAGAGTCAGATACTGGCCACGTTCAAGTTAGTGGGAGCAGCACTGTAGTGGTGGGAGTCTATTACCATCGCTGAGAAGAAAGACACACTCACTATTCGAGACTTTTAAGTGCGGTTCGATCGCAAGTATTTCCCCTCGGTCATCCAGACAGAGATGAGACAAAAATTGGTGAACTTAAAACAGGAGGGAAAGACTGTGGCGGAATATGGGCAGAGTTTATCAACCTTCTAAACATTGTATCGGATGAGATCCCAACTGAGGAAAAGAAGATTCAGCGATTTATGGATGGGTTGGCATGGAGGATCCTCCAGCACTTAATAAGCAATCTCTCCTTGTCCACCTATTCAGACGTGGTTAATGCATCACTATTCCACTGCTAGGACCACCGTTTTCATCTAACCGAGGTTAAGCGAGTAGGAGAGTTCAGCCAGCAGGTAAGGACGAGAGTAAATGGTGCCAATGGGGCACAGGCAGTTCAGGGTCGACATAGACACAGTAACCAGGGTTCCCAACAGGGGGATCTTAAGAGGTTCAGGTCAGGAGGTTTTAGACATGTGAATGGAGGCTTTCGACATGGACAGCAGGGTCAACACAGCCATCAGTGCCAGCAGCAGGTTCAACAGGGCCAGAATGGCCAAGGGAGGGGTGGTAATGGCCATCAGGGAGAGAGAGGAGGACCCTTCCCAGGGAGATGCTTCACTTGTGGCAACACTGGCCACAAACGTCAGGACTGCCCTTAGAAGGGTAGAGGCCAGCAGCAGCAACAGGGCGCTCTTCAGGAGCCCCAGCGACCGTTATTTCCCGCAGCTCTCCCAGCACCCCCACAGATGCCAGTACTGCCACCTATTCCAACCGTCCCAGTCCAACAGGAGCAGCTTCAAAACGGACGAGTCTATAATCTTCATCAAGTCGTAGTCCCACAGGACCCACCCGCGATTGAGGGTATGTTTTCCATCTAGGGGACTTTGGGGCGTATTTTATTTGACATGGGGGCCACATACTATTTTATTGCCACGGAGTTTGCACGTACTACGAGATTATTAGATACTTCTGAGAGTATAATTACTTGTGTGGATTCATCGTTGAGTAGAGGTTTCGTTATTTCTTTTATTTATCGGGGAGTGAGTACAAATATTGGGAGGTTTATCTTACCCGCTGACATGCTCGTATTGGATATATCCGAGTATGGCGCGATTGTAGGTATGGATTGGCTTGTCAGGTATAGGGCCATGATTGATTATTTTAGTAGGAGTATAGTTTTTCCCATACCGGGTCAGGAGATGTTTCTGGTGGAGATGCCTCTCCCCGAGGGAGGATCATCCCCACATTTATACTATATTAGAGGAGGAGACCTCTAGGGAGGTGGTGGTACCACTCAAATCGATTCCAATTGTTTGAGAGTTTACCGATGTGTTTCAGGAGATTTCTGGGTTACCACCGAGTAGAGAGATAGACTTCGTCATTGATTTAGCGGTGGGCACTCGACCGATAGCCCGTGCACCTTACCGTATGGCTCCAGCAGAGATGAGGGAGTTACGTGACCAGATTGAGCAGTTATTGGGGTAGGGGTTTATTCGTAGGAGTACTTCGCCGTGGGGTTCTCCCGTACTATTCGTTAAGAAGAGGGATGGATCGTTGAGGTTATGTGTCTATTTCCGAGAGTTGAATAAAGTCACGATACGAAATAAATATTCATTGCCTCGAATCGATAACATATTTGACCAGTTGAGAGGATCGACCTTCTTCTCGGAGATTAACTTGAGATCGGGATACCATCAGTAGGGCTGTAAACGGATATTCAAAAATTCGCATCCGTCCGATATCCAAATCTGAATTTGCGGATATTTATTCGAGAAAATGGAAACGGATACGAATATGGATACTCTATAAAAATATCCGGGAAAATGGATACGGATACGGATAGTACTAGTATCCGACACGGATAATCCGTATTCGATGCGGAGTATCCATTTTACCGGATATCCGTTTTACCGGATATCCGTATCCGCCTAACATTAGTTTAAAATACTAGTTATATAATATTTTAGGTGTAAATTAACACTTAAAATAACAGTTGGGGGTATAAGTTTAATTATGAAAACCTCAAAATCTAACTAACCTAATAAACTAAACGCAAGTCGCTCACCAACCAAAAACACAACAACACGCAGCGGCAGCCAACCCAAACCCTTCCTCTCTCCCGCCGAAACCCTTCATCTCTCCCGTCGTTCTCGGCTGAAACCCTTCCTCTCTCACGCAGCGACAACCAGATGCTTCCCCTAACACACAGCCAACACGCAACCTCTCTTACGCAGCCAACACGCAGCGCTGCTAATTGCTTCCCCTATCCAACAGCCAACAGGTATTGTTTTTTTTTGTTGGATCTTGGTATACATATAGTTGATTCCTATAATTTTTTTGTTGGATCTTGGTATACATAGAGTTGGTATACGGCGCTGCTTCCCACATCTTTTGTTTTCCATTTGTTCATATCTTTTGTTCACCTCACCACAAAAGATGTGTACAGCGATTCATGTTCAGCGATCCATTTATACCTCAGTTCATGTTTAAGCGAATCATTTACTGCATCAGTTCATGTTTAAATAATATAAAATATAAAGTATATTTTATATTGTTTAAACATCTTTTATTTGATTCCACCATCATACCTCTTTTTATTTGATTGTTTACAGAATACTGGAATATTTCCCACCATCATACCTCTTTTTATTTTATTGTTTACAAAATACTGGAATATAAAATATAAAATATATGTGTAATCAAACTAATGTTATAAAATATATGTATAATAAAATAAACAGTCCCTAAAATTCATTTACTACATGGGTTGTTTATTGTTATTTTTTTAATAGTTATTTTTTGCGATGGCTAAATAATGTAAACGGATACGGATATTATCCGAATCCGAGGTATCCGAGCGGATACGGATACGGATAGTTGTTTTAACTATCCGGTGGATACGGATACGAATATGGATAATGCATCTAGATAGCGGATACGGATATGAAAAACATGGTATCCGATCCGTATCCGTCCGTTTATCACCCCTAACCATCAGTTGCGTATCAGGGAGTAGCATGTGTCGAAGACAGCCTTCTTGACGAGATATGGTTCCTAACTATGAATTCAGGGTTATGCCTTTCGGGCTAACCAACGCCCCAGCTGTGTTTATGGACTTAATGAACAGGGTGTTCAGAGAGTTCCTGGACCAGTTCGTCATCGTCTTTATAAATGACATTCTAGTTTACTCGCAGACCGAGGAGGAGCATGCCGAACACTTAAGGCAAGTTTTACAGACACTGGGCCAGCATGAGTTGTACGCAGAATATGAGAAATGTGGGTTTTGGCTGAAGGAGGTCCAGTTTTTTGGGCATATCATCTCTGACAAAGGGATATCCGTGGATCCGGGTAAGGTGTCAGCAGTGAGGGAGTGGGGATAGCCCATGACACCGATCGAGATACGCAGCTTCTTGGGCTTAGCCAGATACTACAGGAGGTTCATTCGAGGGTTTTCGAAGATAGTGGGTCCGTCGACACACCCGACTCGCAAAGGGGTATCGTTTACCTGGAGTGACGCATGTCAGTTAGCCTATGATGAGTTGAAAGATAAGTTAACCTCAACACTAGTGTTAGGATTGCCCAGGCCGAGAGTGGAGTATATAGTCTACACTGATGCATCCTTATTAGGACTTTAAGGTGTGCTTCAGTAGGAGAATCAGGCTATAGCTTATGCCTCCCATAAGCTTAAGCCTTACGAGAGAAATTACCCCACCCACAACTTGGAGCTAGCAGCGGTCGTGCTTGCACTTCGTATTTTGAGACATTACCTCATAGGGGAGAAATTTCGCTCATTCACGGACCACAAGTCACTACAATACCTCTTCACGCAGAAGCAGTTAAATATGCGTCAACGTTGGTGGCTTGAGTTTGTGAAGGATTATGAATTTGATATCCAATACCACCCGGGGAAGGACAATGTGGTAGCAGACGCGTTGAGTTGTAGGACGGTAGGGGAGGTGGTCGTAGTGTGGAAAGAAAAATGGAAGGAGTTAAGGAATCAAGATGCGGTGGCTCGATCGTTCATGTCTTTGATGACGGTTACGCCCCAAATTATTATGAGAGTAGTATAGGCTCAGGCAACTGATCCTTTCTGCCAGAGTCAGATAGTGCAACTTCTAGCAGAGGGGGCTGAGTCTTATACCGTGGGTTCAGATAGGGTTTGCGTTTCAATGTAAGGTTGGTTGTTCCTAAGGGAGACGACTTGCAACACGAGGTGATGACATAGTCACACTATTCACCATTTATGGTACATCCCGGTGGGGATAAGATATACCAGGATATGCGTAGATAGTACTAGTGGAGCGGAATGAAGAAGGATATTGCCGAGTTCGTCTCGAAATATGCCATTTGTTAGTTGGTAAATGTGGACCATCAGAGGCCGGCGGGACTTCTACAGCCATTAGAGGTTCCTATGTGTAAATGGGAGAGCATTTCCATGGACTTCATCACAGGATTACCTACATCGCAGAGGGGTTACGATTCGATATGGGTGATAGTGGATCGGTAACCAAGGTATCCTAATTTTTGCCAACCAAGAAAGATTACACCACGGGACAGTATGCCCAGATATTCATAGCAGAGATAGTGAGACTCTATAGAGTGCCTCTCAATATCGTGTCTGACAGAGATAAGGTGTTTGTGTCTCGATTTTGGGAGAGTTTTCAGGAGGCGATGGGTACGGAGTTTCGACTAAGCAAAACCTATCACCCGTAGACGGATGGTCAGACTGAGCGAGCAAATTAGATATTAGAGGACATGTTGTGTATGTGCATCATTGATTTTGGTGGAGGCTGGGAGCAGTACCTTCCGCTTGTGGAGTTTGCCTATAATAACTCCTACTAGTTTACTATCGGTATGGCTCCATTCGAGGCACTACACGATAGACCTTGTCGTTCCCCAGCATCTTGGTTAGAGGTGGGGAACAACAAGCTACTTGGTCCGAAGGTGATTCAGGATACTTCGACGAGGATAGAGTTGATACAAAGCCGTATTCGGGTTACTCAGGATCGACAGAAGAACTACGTTGATGCCAAATAGTATTTCTGAGAGTTCAACATTGGGGATCAGGTGTTACTTCAGGTGTCTCCTATGAATAAAGTTATGCGTTTTGGGAAGAAGGGAAAGTTGGTGCCTAGGTATGTAGGGTCATTCCTCATTATCGAGAGGATTGGGCAAGTTGCTTATAGATTTGGATTACCGGAGCACTTGCATAGGGTCCATGACGTGTTCCATATCTCTTACCTAAGGAGATTTATTCGGGATGATTTGGACCATACTCACATTACGTTGGAGGAGATCGACTTGCAGCCTGATAACTCCTACGACGAGGGGCTGGTTGCTATCCTAGACCATAGCGAGAGGAAGTTGAGGTCAAAGATAATACCACTAGTTCGTGTTCAGTGGCAGCACCATAATGGTGAGGAATCAACTTGGGAGCGCGATGATGACATGCATGAACGTTATCCAGAGTTATTCTTGCCATGTATATATTCATTTCTGAATTTCGGGACGAAATTCTGTTACTACGGGGAAGTATATAATACCCCGTATTTTTACGCATATTTATTTTATTATGAAATTATGGAAAATGGGGATTAATTAATTTAAAGGGAGAAAATTTAATTTTGTAATTTAATGGTAATAATTAGTAGCGTGACGAGAGTTAGTGGTTATCGAAAATAACATTATGGTCGGGATGAGATACACGATAGTCATGATATAATTATTTAAAATGCGACTATGAGTCGCGTAACTGGTATGTATTTGGGGGTTAAAGAAGAAAATTATTTTTATAGAACTCGAATGACTATTTTGAGTACTCGGATATTTTATTTGGAGTCCGGGGCATTTTAGCTCAAAACGACACCCTGGAGGGGTATTTTGGTCTTTTGGGATTTTTGGATAATTAAATGGATGAAAATTAGGTTTAATTAAAAACACTGAGGGTTAGTGGTCTGTCAGTTTCAACTTACGAGAGAGAGAGAGAGAGAGAGAGAGAACCAAAGAGGAAGAGAACCATAGGAGAGGAAGGGGCAAACCAAAGAGATTTCAAACGAAAGTTACGCCAAAGTGTATATCGTGACGAGAGGATCAACCACGTACCAATTTCAGTCCACGAATCAGAAGTTCATTCCGAGACTAGTGTTTATCTTGCTCCTCTTTTAACATATATTGTTCCTGTTAATTTAGGTTTGATGATGTAAACTTGGTGTAATGTAAACTTAGGCTTAATTAGACTGAATTGGAGATGGGTATGCATGTAGAGGTTTGCCCTTTGTTGGATTATTAAAATATGGGAATTTTATGTCTTAATCACGAATTATAATAAGAGTTTTGGACAATTAAAATTTCGGGTTCATATTTAAGAGACTTATTTGAAATTGAAGAGATTGTTGAATTCTAATTTAGTATATAAGGATTTGACCTTTAATTCGTATTAGAAAGTATCTTAGGGTGATTGGGAATAGTGTACGAACATTACATTAAGATTGGGATGATTTTGGAATGAGACTGAAGTATGAAAATTTGAGAAAATAGAATTTGGGGAAGAACTGAGCTTGTTCGGAATTTTTATTAGAAGACCAGCCCATGTCGTTCGAACGACCTCTTTCGAACGAGAATCCTGGAACTTCTAACGAGATTCCAGAATGTGTTTTTAGGGTCCGTTCGAGTTAAAAACCATCCTAGGGTTATCCAAGCGAGTGTATTAACCTACGTGAGTAACGGGTGGCTTAAATTCCAAAGTTTTAGGGAATTAAGGGTGTAATGTTCCTTGGAGTATTGAATTTGTGTGAAAACCTAGGAGGGAATGTAAGTCCTAGAGAGGCTATATATTTACGGATATTGTGGAGAGTAATTGCGTTAATATTACTTACGGATTATAGTATTTGGGTTATGTGAATACCTATTAATGTATATGAGTTGTGTGCATGCTTATTACTTGGAATATCATGTGTATGACATACCTAGCTATTGGCTATCAAACGGGGGTTGACGCATTGTGGGCGACCCTATCTTGTGTGCCTTCGGAGGATTTTGAGTCGTACCACTAGAGCATGGAAGCTATGTACGGATAGTGTTGACAGTCATATGGGTTCGTAGGTATGTGCGTAGCGCATCGGCTTGGGACTATGTTCGTCTCCAATATGTGTTTATATTTTATTGGTTCTTGAGAGATTGGGCATGTTGTCCTTTATGCGTAAGTGTTGCAATGGGACTAGATAGTCAAGTATGCCTAGCACCAAGGGTTTCTTAACCATGGATGCAGTATTGATATATTTGTATGTATACATAGTGAGATTTTATATATGTATATTGAGTTTCTATTCTGTGTTTCATCTCGGCTACTTTACTAAAGTATATACTTATTGAGTCACCATTTGGGAATAAAGAATGCTATGAGAATGAGTTATAACATCCTTAAACCTATACCTAAATAATAGTAATATACTGGTTTCGGGTTATTTAGATATTGTATCCGGCATAGTGGTTATCCTACATATAGTCAGGTAGAGTGACGAGACTAGTATGGGTAGTACGACTCGCTAGGTGTGCACATTAGATGAGAGGTGAGCATCTCAAGTGGGTATGCTAAGTTAACGTGGATAATATATGTACTAATTAAATTAATTTAAGCACTTGCAATATTTAAACTGTTTTCTACTTGGGCTCTTACCCGTTTTTCTGCAAATCTCCTTTCTTGTTCTATTATATTAGGTGCTCAGCCACAGGGACACGAGACATGAGATTCCATTCATTTGTCAAGATGTAGCTGTTGTGGAAGCTACGGGATATTGCTAGTAGACGCTTCTGAGTCTATTTCTCCTTATCTATCAGTCATTTATTTCAGTTGGACATGTCGTCCGTCCTATTTTACATTTAGAGATTTAAAGTTGTTTTATTCTATCATTAGACTTTGATGTCATGTTATTGGATTATTGTATGGTGTAAGGACATTTTTGTCCATTATCAATTTGTTATGTCGTACGCCGTTACATTGTTGAAGAAATTCAAGATTCATATCATCATCAACGGATCCGAATATCAAAGAAGAGGAGGAATAAGAATTCTGCACAGCCGGATCGGTCCGCCCAGAATAAAAGAACCGATCCGACCCCGGACCGATCTTCTTGCTGAAAATCCAGTAGACCCCAGACCGGTAGCGAATCGATATAGCCAAATTTAAAAGAACCGATCCACCTCAGACCCGGATCGATCCACCTGGGATAAACTCAGCCAGATCGTGCAGAGATTTTTTAGGGCCAGGACTTCTTTTATAAACCCACTACGGAGAGTTGGTTTGACAAGACTTCGATACACAATTTTCAGAGCTCCAAAACCCTAAGTCTTTACCTTTGTGAGTTACCAAAACTCATGTTTTGATTCACACAAATTTCCAAATCATTTTGAAACCCTAGAACACAAACACTGTTTTGTTCATACCCTTGTGGAGAAGACCGTTCTTCTTCTTCATTGCATCCCTCCTGAAAAGGAAAACTTCCAGCCGCCGACTACAGATCCGACGCCTGCGGGTAATTCTGTGTCACCCTTGTATTTTCATTGTAATCCGAGAAATTGTAAAGTTACAATATTATAGTAAAAATAAATGGTTTTGCCCTTTTGGGGATTTTTCCTCACATGTGTGTGTTTGTATTCTCTTGCATGATTTACATCTTGTTCAATCAAACCTAGTTGCATGTTTAGAGTTTATTTGGGTTTAACTGTGTTTATTTATGTAATTTCTTAATTTGATCGCACGCGCCACCTCTCTTCAAATTGGTATAAGAGCAGGTTACGCTAATCTATCGCGTATTCCTAGTTTTCGCAAAATTTTTCTAAGATATCAATTTTCTGAAAATTTGATTTTTGAAAAAGAGCGTGTTCAATGGAGAAATCATATAATAAAATGCCAATTTTTTACGGAACTAACTATGTATATTGGAAAGCCCGCATGAGTTATGCTTTAAAGGCCATAGATGAACGTGTTTGGATTTTAGTTGAAAGAGGGTGGACACCTCCCTCCGCCGCTGTTGAAAATGTGACCAGTTTAAAACCTGTCACTTCTTGAAATGAAGAAGAATTTAAATGGTCATCTTTTAACTCTAAGGGTTTAAGTGCTATTTCCGTATCCATCACTCCTGATGAGTTCCGACGTATCATGACGTGCACCACGTCAAAAGAGGCATGGGATGTTTTGCAACTCACCCATGAAGGAACTAATGCTGTGAAAGAATATATATTGCAAAATTTGACAACTCAATTTGAAACCATCACTATGCATGAGACTGAACGTTTTGATAATTTTTATGCTAGGCTATCTGATATTGTTAATACTAGCTTTAATCTTGGTGAACATATTCCTAATGCAAGAGTTGTGAAAAAGATTCTTCGATCATTGCCTAAGCGTTTTATCCCTAAAGTCACGGTGCTAAATTCTATGGGTAATTTAAATACGCTAAAATTGGAAGAACTTGTAGGAGACTTGCAAACATATGAAATAGACATGTTTCCTAATTCTGTAAAGCCTAAAGATAAAGGAATTGCACTTAATGCCCAAGAGAGAAAAAGTGAGGGGATGACAAGAAAGAGAGTAGATTCGTCTAGAAAGAAAGATAGTGAAGGTTTTGATTCTGAATGTGATTTTGACTTAGATGATCTGGCTCTATTTGCTAAAAACTTTAAGAAAATTCTCAAATTTAAGAAACGTGGAAATTTTAAAGATAAGAAGAATTTTCAGAAAAATAAGTTTGAAAAGAAAAATGAAAAAGATGTTAAAAATCCTCCTAAGAAAGACAGTGAGAGATGCTATGAGTGCGACGGTAGGGGACATAGAGCTTTTGAGTGTGCTACACGTCTGAATAGAGAAAAGGGCAAAGTTGTCCTTAATGCTACCCTTAGTGACGATAGTGGGGTCGAGTCGGTGGACTCAGGAGATGAGTCATCGCATGAGTGTAACTTCATCGCATTCATGGCTAGTGATGTGAGTACTCCTAGAGCACCCCACGACGATGAGGATGCTACTTCGCAGGGACACCTTGACAGTGAGAGCGATGCTAGTGAGGGGGAGGATGATGCAAGTGCGAGCGAAAGTAATCTTCAACGCGCCTACACCAAGTTATATAATGAGTCATTTAAAACTAAAAAACGTAATAAAGCGTTAGTTCTAAGAATCACCGCGTTAGAAGAAGAGTTAGAAGAAACGAGAGAGAGAGAGTCCTCCACCTGCACCGCCATAAGAGAGAGAGAGTCTACCTATTTTGAGAAAGAAAGTTTGTTTAGAGAGAGAGAGAGTTGTTTTGAGAAAGAGAAAGGGGACTTGACTAAACAAGTGGCTAGTCTTTCGAGTGAGATCCATACCTCCCTGGAGACTCGAAAGAAACTTGAAGCCCTTGTTGCCCAGCTTACTTATGACCTTGAGAGAGCACGGGAAGTCAAGGTACAAATCGAGGACAGATCTGGGAAAATGGGAAAGATGCTCCTCGGCCCCGCTTTAGGTTTTGGTGATCGGCAGGAAATTGGTTATGATGATGCCTCCATGTCCCAAATTTCACCTGGACCAGTCCCTGAGTTCACTACTACTCCTTATGGTCATCGCCAAAATCTATGAAGGAGAGTTCGACCAAGAAAAGCAAACCAAGGTCTGCCTAAAACTGTGTTCATTTGTACATATTGCAAAAGAAAAGGCCACCTTAGGGAGTTTTACTATAGTTTGGGTCGAAAATGACGTACTTCTGCTCCACCACGTCATACTGATGAATTTTCCAGTCTGAGAGAGCGTGTTGAGTTTTTAGCCGCCACATCACAGAGTTTGATGGAGGAATTTTGACGGATGTCTTTGCCGTCAGTAAATGCCTCTCACATTCCAGCTAAAATCAACAACAACAAAGGCAAATAAAAGGTCACCACTTCTTGGGTACCTAAGAAAGATAAAAAGGCCTTTGTTGTTCATGTTTCTCTCAAAGCACATAATACCTCATAGTGGTATTTTGATAGTGGATGCTCCAGACATGTGACAGGTGATGCCTCATTTTTTACATCTCTTGAGGATTATCAGGATGGCAGAGTCACCTTTGGAGATGGGAGCAAGTCTTGCATTATAAGATGTGGTACTGTCGAGTTACCTGGATTTCCTAAGCTAGAAAATGTTTTGTACATCAAAGGTTTAAAAGCAAACCTTCTCAGCATTAGCCAACTGTGCGACGCTGACTTTGCCATAAAGTTTGACCGGGACGCTTGTAAGGTCTATAATCAAGCCGGTTAACTTTTAGTGCAAGGGGTGAGGACCGAGGATAATTGTTATGGGACTGTACCTACTTCCTCACTTGTCTGCAACAGCGCCACGATCTATCCTATGGACTTGTGGCACCAACGTCTAGGTCACGTGAACGTTAGAGATTTAACTCGTTTAGCTAAAAAGGACCTAGTACGTGGCTTACCATCTCTTGGAAAGTTAACTTCCACGGTTTGTGGACCCTGTCAGTTAGGAAAACAAATTCGGAGCCCTCATAGGAAGTTGCATTCCATTACCACCACCCGAGTACTTGAGCTGATTCACATGGATCTTATGGGTCATACTCGTACTAAGAGTTTGGGTGGTAAGAGGTATATCCTCGTGATGGTAGACGATTTCTCCAGATACTCCATTATAGGTTTTCTGAGAGAGAAATCCGATGCTGTAGAGTTTTTAACGACCAAGTGCCGTGTCCTGCAAAATCAACATGGAGTCACTATTAACAGGATACTTAGTGACAACGGCACTGAATTTAAGGAAGCAAAGGTAGATTTTTACTGTGATAGCCTTGGGATCAAACATGAGTATTCTGCTTTGAAGACTCCTCAGCAAAATGGGATTGTTGAGAGAAAGAATAGAACGATCCAAGAGATGGCTAGATCTATGCTTCTAGGTCGCAAAGTTTCTAGGAGATTTTGGGCAGAGGCAATTTCTACTGCATGCCACACGGTGAATAGGGTTTACTTACGTCCACACACACTTAAGACACCTTATGAATTATGGACTGGCAAGAAACCCAATCTGGCATATTTTCGTGTTTTGGGGAGTAAATGTTACATCCTACGGGATAGAGAGCAATTAGGAAAGTTTGACTCCCGGAGCAATGAGGAAATATTTCTAGGATATTCATCGAATAGTAGAGCGTACCGGGTTTTTAACCTGAAGATCTCTAAGGTTATGGAATCAATAAACGTCACCATGCAAGATGACGAACCTACGACGACTATTGATTCTAAGCTTCAGTGTGAGGATGAGGACTTTTCTGGGAGTGACCTTCTTATCCCTCACTCACACTCTGTGGACCCCACTCATGTGTTAGGGGACACACCTACATGGGTTCGCAAGAGTCATGACCCTTCTGCCATTGGTGGCTATCCCACTCTAGGGGTTAAGACTCGTGCTCAGCTACAAAATGTTGTCAGTCATTTTTGCTACACGTCCAAAGTCGAGCCCAAGAATCATAAAGAAGCACTAAAAAATGAACATTGAATATCTGCTATGCAGGATGAGTTGCTTCAGTTTAAAATGAATAATGTCTGGGAACTTGTCCCCCGACGTAGTGAGACTAATGTGATTGGTACCCGGTGGATTTTCAAGAATAAAATGTAGAAAATGGTACCATAATCAGAAACAAGGCTAGGTTGGTCGCTCAAGGCTACACACAGATTGAGGGTGTAGACTTTGGGGAGACATTTGCTCCTGTTGCGAGGCTCGAGTCCGTCCGCTTACTACTCGCCATCGCATGTCATCTGCGCTTCAAGTTATATCAGATGGATGTCAAAAGTGCCTTTCTGAATGGCATTCTACAGGAGGAGGTTTATGTGGAACAACCAAAAGGGTTTGAAGACCCTAAGCACCCTGAGCACGTTTATTATCTGAGGAAAGCCTTGTATGGTTTAAAGCAAGCACCCCGTGCTTGGTACGAGAGGCTTACTTCCTATCTCTTAGCCCGTGGCTTCAAGAGAGGGGGAGTTGATATGACGTTGGTTGTCAGGAGAGATGACGGGGCAATTTTGGTTGCCCAGGTCTATGTGGACGATATAGTCTTTGGATCCACATGCTCCCAGCATGCTCGCCACTTTGAGGAAGAGATAAAGTGAGTTTGAGATGAGCATGGTAGGTGAGCTTACTTTCTTCCTCGGTCTCAAGGTTCGTCAGCTAGAGGATGGGATGTTCATCTCCCAATCAAAGTATGCTGGAGACCTAGTGAAGAAATTTGGTTTAGTCTCTGCTAAGCATGCACGTAAACCTATGAGTACTTCTATCAAGCTTAGTAAGAACACTTCAGGCAAGGATGTAGAGCAAACCTTATATCGGAGTATGATAGGTAGTCTTCTCTACTTGACTGCCAGTCGTCCCGACATAGCCTTTAGTGTTGGAGTCTGTGCGCGATATCAGGCATCTCCGAAAGAGTCACACTTACTCGCTCTAAAACGTATTATCAAATACGTGAGTGGGACTCTCTCATACGGTATTTTGTATTCCATTGATACCGATGATCCTTTGTCCGCCTGTTCGGATGCCGATTGGGCCGGGGATACAGATGGATGTAGGAGCACTTCTGGTGGGTGTTTCTATCTTGGTTCTTCTCTTGTCTCTTGGTTGAGCAAGAAGCAAAACTCCATCTCTTTGTCCATTGCAGAGGCTGAGTACATCGCCGCCGGGAGTTGTTGCACGCAACTCTTATGGATGAAGCAAATGTTGGAGGATTACGAGATTTCACAGGACACCATGATCATTTCCTGTGATAACACAAGCGCGATTCACATATCCCGCAATCCCGTCCAACATTCGCGCACAAAGCACATCAGGTTACGCGAGCACTTCCTACGTAAGTTAGTTGAGGAGAAGGTCGTATCCCTGAGTTTCGTTCCTACCGACCGTCAGTTAGCTGATATTTTCACGAAACCTTTAGATGCCCTTAGATTTGAGAGTCTTAGGAAGTCTTTGGGGATTTGCACAGTTGACTGAGGGGTTGGTCCGTGTCTAGCATAGGATGCAGTGTCATATCCTTTGATTCCTATTGCTAGCTTGTATCACTAGTATATTTATTCTATTTGCTTTTTATATTTCTTTTAAAAAAAATCAAAAAGATTTTATTTTAAGAAAAATTTTGAGAAAAACACAAAAAGATTTCCATTTTATACCTTTTATGGATGAGCATTTAAGATAGCCAAGTCACAACTTCACTTCATATATCCATGTGACTGTTTGATAGAGATTTGAGACGCTACATCATTTCATCAATGTGCTTTACACTGTTTGGAGTCTTTGAGATGTAATTAGTGATATTTTCCTACATGTTTGACTCTATATCCTTTATTGCACACATGCACACCTTTACTTGATTATTGTACTTGTCTATCTCATATTGGCTTGAGTGTTTCCATCTCAATTCTGTCTATACAACGTTCAATATGCGATAAAACTTGACAATATTGGACTGCATGTAAAAACCGTTTTTGTGAGATTGAGTGTTTGTTTAAGAATGGGGAGTAGATGCAAAAGGTAATTATCTGTTCTTTGCGCAAAAGCCACCGTTCAAAAGGACCTAAAAAATGGAGGAATTATATTATCCGAGGTCCAAAGAGGTTAAAAGAGCAGCCCAGAAAAATTAAAAGCAATTCATGCCAATTATGGGCCATTAGGTTTATCCATCAATTCTCCAAAGTTTGAGAATTTATAAAGACTCTATTAAAAATATAAATCTGAGGGAGTTTGGTTGGAGAATGTTTAAACGGGTTTGCACTTCCTTGAAATTCCTGAAAAAGCATGAAACCATTTTGGACGTTATTGGTGTGGAAATCACTTTGAGCTTTGATTTGTTAATTTGATTCAGTCAATGTCTCGTTCCATTTTGTTTCTTACACCAAAAGGAATCATTTGAGTTCATTCGTTAGGAGTATCCGATATTCATCGTGCACATTTGTCATGATTGTATGCATTGATTTTGCTATCGTATTTGATCACACCCATTCATTTACGCTATCATGGACTTGGTTGTTTTATATTCATTCATGGTGTGATTTAATTATTGTGACACCCCACCCTTGCTTTGTTTTTTATTTATTTATTTATCTCATTTGTCTAGTTGGGGACATCATAAAAAGGGGGAGAAAGAATTATCTTATTATGGGGGAGTTTTGAAATTTTAAACTCGATACGTCACTTGGTATTTGCTTTGTCTCATGTGTGTAGGTACTACATGGATTATCATTGGATTGCACTTGCACACCCTGATGAGAAAAGTGTTGAGATTCCTGAAGATTCGAAGAGAAAATGATGAAGTCTAATTCATTTGTATCGTTCCAGTTTTGGGTTCATGGAAGGGTAGATTTGTATAGGCACTTTGTAATTTGATAACTCAGATGTTGGTTTTTATGTATGTTCCGGCATAGACATAGGGGGAGATTTGTAAGGACATTTTTATCCATTATCAATTTGTTATGTCGTACGCCGTTACATCGTTGAAGAAATTCAAGATTCATATCGTCATCAATGGATCCGAATATCAAAGAAGAGGAGGAATCAGAATTCTGCACAGCCGGACCGGTCCGCCCAGAATAAAAGAACCGATCCGACCCCGGATCGGTCAGCCCCTCATTCGGACCGATCCTCCTCAGAACCGGACTGGTCCGCTTGGGAGAAACTCAACCAGATCGTGTAGAGATTTTTTAGGTCCAGGACTTATTTTATAAACCCACTACGGAGAGTTAGTTTGACAAGACTTCGATACACGATTTTCAGAGCTCCAAAACCCTAAGTCTTCACCTTTGTGAGTTACCAAAACTCATGTTTTGATTCACACAAATTTCCAAATCATTTGTGAATCGTTTTGAAACCCTAGAACACAAACACTGTTTTGTTCATACCCTTGTGGAGAAGACCGTTCTTCTTCTTCATTGCAGCCCTCCTGGAAAGGAAAACTTCCAGCCGCCGACTACAGATCCGACGCCTGCGGGTAATTCTGTGTCACCCTTTTATTTTCATTGTATTCCGAGAAAATGTAAAGTTACATTATTATAGTGAAAATAAATGGTTTTGCCCCTTTTGGGGATTTTTCCTCACATGTGTGTGTTTGTATTCTCTTGCATGATTTACATCTTGTTTAATCAAACCTAGTTGCATGTTTAGAGTTTATTTGGGTTAAACTGTGTTTATTTATATAATTTCTTAATTTGAATGCACGCGCCACCTCTCTTCATATGGGATTTTGACTGGATGTGTTTACTCCAGTTCTTTATTTAAATTCAGTTAGTTCTTACCTTATGCTATTGTGATGTATGGTGATGGTTAGATATTTCCCTTTATTGTTGATGGTTAATAACAAGATAAAATTTTGACACCAACCTTTTTAAATATTAGGTGGTTAGTTTTTGTTAAATTAAAATTTGAATTTTCGACAGTGATGCATTATCTGAACCAATTTGATATTCTGAAATTAATTAATTAGGGACTGATCACCCAGTAATTGATTAGGCGGGGTGTCACAGCTTTGGTTAGGACAACAATATGCAAAATATTCGATAAATTGAAGATTTATTTATATAAATTTGAGATATTATCTGTGGAGCCCATTTTTAATAAATCCATGAGAGTAGCCGACCAAGTCCTGATAAATTAAACACTTGGCCCAGCCCAAATCATGACTCAATTTTCACAGTTTAGTAAAATAATAACACTTATGGATATGGTCAAATCAGGTACCAAAAATCTCGAATGAGATATTCAAGTATTTCATGGAAAATTCGCACGTTACTTTGTGTTCCTTAAACAAGTCAAACTCTGTAACAACACATCTATAAATTGTACACCCTGATCTGGGGCAAGGGAATTGAAACTTGAGACTTTGAAAGACACTTAATAAGAACAAGTAACCCATTTATGGACGTAGGCAAGTTGTCAAACCACGTACATCGTTGTTGTGTGTGTGATTCCATTTACTTTTTGCCATATGTGATTATTTTTGTAAAATCTTTTATTGTGATATTTTTTACTCTCACAATTGGTGTCGTTTGTGGAAAATGACTTGTATTCCTACAAAAGAATTCATTACCAGAAATTCCATAATGTCTCCCCACAACAATAACATTCCCCAAGCCGACAACGTTTAAGAAGACCCAACTCCTCCTAAGGTCAGGTTTGAAATTCGCTAACATACGAACCCAAGGTTTCGCCAAGAAAGGCAGCCTTCTGAACAAAGCCAAGGGCCTCCAAGGGCCACACAGATCTCCTGGTTAGTCAATGCATACGAAGCCAAACTTTGAGAATAAAAAGATTCAACGCGCCACTAAGAATGAGAGAATGCTCGCCTTAAGAGGCAACTTGAAATAATGGAGAGGGATCTCCACAAAAACACAAGGTGGCGCCGAGACAGGACTCTTAGCCCTCAGGGGGTAACTCCCCTAGCCGAGGAAGGAGCACTAGGCATAACTAGGAGAGACCTGACCGTGACATCTCATCGCATAATCGATTAGAGCGCGACTATCCAGACAGATGCCATAGGAGCCATGATCGATAAGGTGACGAAATTAAGAATCTTGTCCGTAGAGAGATGGACTAACATCCCGCTCACCGGGAAGCAATATCAACTGGAGAGCTAGCCAAAAGAGATCTCAACACTCAGATGAAGTCCCCCTTTTCAAGGGTAATCGAGGAGGAGGCACCCCCAAAGAAATTTATTGTCCCCAGGTTCAAGGTTCATGATGAGAAAACAAACCCTATAGACCATGTCAGGTAAAATCGACAAGCAATGGCATTATGGAGCGATAATGATGCACTTATGTGCATAATATTCCCTTCTAGCCTACATGTTGTAGCACCGAAGTGGTTCGAGAGGCTTACCTATAGGTTGATCAAAAATTTTGTAGCACTGGTAGAGGCTTTCACGACGCGATTCATAACGAGCAACTCCCATCCCAAGCGGATGGATGCACTGCTCACTATGAAGAAGAAGCCACATGAGAAGCTCCGAGACTATGCCAAAAGATATTGGGATGTTTATAATGAGATTGAGGATTGCTCGGACCATGTCGTCATAGTGTCCTTTAAAATCAGCTTGTCGACCACCTCTTTGCTGCACAAATCCCTCACCAAAAAGGAAGCCATTACCATCGATGACCTTATGGCTCGTATCGAGAAGTAAACCAAGGTGGAAGACATGGTTCATCATAGTGGGGGAGGCAATGGTTGAGCGAAGGCGAACAAGGGAACGGAGAAGAATGATACCCAGAAGAAGGGAAGCAAGAATGGGAGCAAGAATGGCTCCAAGAGTGAAAATAAGGTTGACCCCTCCAAAGCGTTCCATACTATTAACACAGTCTTTAAGGAACCTATTTACATAATTCTTAGCAAGATTAAGGATGAGCCTTTCATCAGATAGCCTAAGAAGATGGGTGGCAACACAAAAAAAAGGAACAACGCATTAAGATGCACTTTCCTCAAGAAGGGCGATCACCGATCCGAGAATTGCAAAGCTATAAAGTCACACCTGAAAGAGCTAGTTCAGGCAGGACACCTCAGCGAGTATTTTGAAAAGAAAACAAAGAAGGTCACAGCCAAAGGCGACCAAAAGCCAGATGATCGAGGGCGAAACCGTGCATTATGTAATAAACAAATCGTTATTATCGGTTCGGCCGCCTCTATACAAACAATCTAAGTTACGACTATACTCAACTGGTGAGTATAGCGGTAAGTCGAGTATCGAATCCACAGAGAATGTTCGATAGATCGTAACAGATTATTAATTCAGGAATAAAAGTGTAAAATGGTGATGTGTGAATGTAAATGAAAGAAAAGAGAGAAATTAAGTTTAAATAAAAGTAAAGCGAGGATCGGGATATAATCCAACCATACGGATCGAAACAACTACTAATCAAGATTCCGGCTCGAGAGAAATTTAATCGAGCATTATCAATTAAACATAAACTTCACACAATAAAGAATTTAAGCCAAAGCTGCGAGAATAAACACTTAACCGAAAATTGGTCGCACGCGGATTAAATTCGGATTATCGCCATAAACACTAACGATGCATGACATAGAAAGTTAAACGCATAATAATCCGACTTTAATACGCGCGGGTTCAATTAAACGCAATTTTGCACAAAACCTACTTTTCGGAGCTCGGGGCCCGAAAATAGCGAAACGAAATCCCGACCCTATTTATCTAGGGGCAATACATGAATTAAACTAAATTACAACTAATTAAACTAGGAAAGAAGGAATTAAAGCAAGTAAAATAACTACAAAGCATGGAAACTAATTATCAAAGCAAGGAAAAATGAAGAACAAAACTATATTAAGGGATATGATAGTGAATAGTTCAATCTTACAAAACTACATGGATGTCATCCCAAGAAGAGAAGAAGATGATCTCTCAAAACCAAACCCTAACCTAAAAATGTCTTCTAAAACTAAGTATATCTGATATTACAAGAAAATTGGGTTATATAGTAAGTTGGAATAAAAGAAAAGAAGAAAGAAAAGAAAAGGAAAATATCTGCAGAAAACAGGGGATTGATCGATCGAACCCTTTGGTCGATCGATCGATGGTGAACAAAATATCCCATGTCGAGCAGGATTGATTGATCTATCGATCAAGCAGGGCAGAATCAAGGCAGCTTACTGCATTCCCTTTCCTTCTCTTCTCCCCTCTTTTGGTTTCAATATCTTTCTCTTCCGCCAAAAGTGTTGTAACTTCTTCGTTAGGGATCCGAATCGCGCACCTTTTACGGCCATGCGAAGCTTGCGAGGAGGGCTACAACTTCCGTGTAGGTGTTGGGTGACCAAATAGTGAATTAACCGAATTGCCCTTGAACGTGCGATTGCATACGGAACTTGAGCGGAATGCGTCCGAACTCCATTCTTAGTACCTAAATACCTATAAAAGCCCAATTATACCTCATATAGCATGTTAATAATATAAACCGAGGTTATCTGGTTAACGAGCTTAAATATAGAGATTAAGGCACCCGAGGGGGCTAAAATGCGTAGGTTCGACGAATGAAATAGGCAATATTTGCGTATTATCACACCCCCTAACTTACACATTGCTAGTCCCTAGCAATGAAATAGGATGCAACAAGAACTACAAGTAAACCAAAAGCAGGATAAGTACAAAAATATGGTGTAAAAACATAAGGCCACTTTCGCGGACGATTCGATTGCATTTAGCGTACGCAATAAGCCGTTAAACCCCTATGTTACCCTAGTGGACGAGTGTCATCTCGTGGGGGTTTTCAAGGATGATACCCACAAACATCACATGGTTTCCTCAAAATATGCCCAACCCAACATGCGACAAACTCAACAATACGAACAAGATTTCAACATGTTATTAGCATAGCAAACGAATTCACATGAAAAGTCCGTAGTTATTAACATTATCGAATGCACCTCAATGAATTGAAACTTTAACATGTGGGAGGGGAGTGAGCACACGCTAAATATGATTTGGCAAAAACTTAAATAACTAGAATACTAAATATCAAAGCATGCATACATTCAATCCTCACGGGCATTACACTCATCAAGTGAATTCACTCGAAACAGGGAGGTAACACACGGAACATGCGGGCTAAAGGAGTAAATGTAAATGGAAACTAGGTCGCACACATATCACAATGAAGGACACTATATATAAACTGAAAAATTGTAATCTCAATGAAAGGATACCACACACTAAAAGAGGCGAAATGCATTTTCACAGATTATCAAAACTATTTAAACCTTTGAATTACATCTACTTAAGATCACATAGGACTTTAATAGGGTTATGATGTAGGCTAGGCTAGGGTACGAAATGAAGGATATGTATGTACGGATTCAAAGTGTTCGGAACGAAAACTCGGGATAATGGGAAAATGCGAGCAATATGCATTAAATATATCATCAGGGAGAGTAATCAAAGATTATTAAACTATATACACAACATTTACAACTTTATCTTTCTTTTATTTTCTTCTTTTTCACATGTTTTCTTTTTCTTTTTCATCACTTTTTCACTACTTTCTTTTCTTTACTTTTCTCACTCTCTTATGCCTAAATTGCAACCACATCGTAACAAACATCATTCAATCCCACGCAACATTCCAAACAAAGGTAAGGAAGGTGTATGTATGGTTTAAAACTCTAATTTAGAGTTGGTTATGGGAATGAGGTTCTGAAACGAAAAGTTATATTTAGGTTCAAAGGGGTTAACGAGGTTAAACATATAAGGGTGAGGTCAATGTCATTATGGGTGATATAACAAAGAAGGCCTATGATCATTTCACAAAAGTTTACGCAATTCTCGAGTCAAAACAATATATGAAAATCATGCTCAAGTAACACATTTCATATATGAACTCAATTAATGAACGATCAAATGAAAGAATAGTGAGATTACCGACGAATTAAACGTTTTCAACAAGAAAAGAATAGTGTATACACTCACAAACGACGAAAGGTACAAAGCTTACTCGGTGTAAGTATATACAATGCAACAAAAGATTACCGAGTTATAAAAATATTAAACCAAATCAATAGAACAATAAAAGTGCATGTGCTCATGGGGTTAAAGTTTAATTCATGAAGTTATTCATAATATCAATGATTTAAGGACAAAAGTCTAATAACTTCTAAAATCGAGAATATGCATCATTGAATTGTCAAATGGATCGGGAAATTATTAAAATTTATCATCGGAAACAAAGGCAAAACACCCAAAAAAGGAGAAAAAAAGAAAGAAAATATTTTTGAAAATAACATATAATCAAAATCATGGACACTATCAATGAATGGATAGAATATCCCACACCCCCTAACTTAAAACTTGACATTGTCCTCAATGTTAATTAAGAACCAAGTTAAAGAAGGAAAAAAGCTATATTACCCACAATGGAGCGATCTTCGGAAAGTGCGAGTCCGATGATTCTACAAAACAAGTTAGTAACAAGCATAGCAAAAACAAATAACAAAGAGTTAACAAATTACACTAAACTAAAATAAAAAGAAAGAAAGAATAAAAAGAGAGAAAGATAGAATAAAAAGCTAACTATATACAACCTACTATTTGGGCTTCACACTAACTATACACTAGAAGTCTAAATAACTGAGGGTCCATCCAAAATACAATTTGACTTTGGAGGATCAACGGTGGACCCTCCCTTTCATGCATGCCTCCTGGAAAATAGGAATTTCGTTCAAACGACGGAAGGCATGTGGGTGGTGGAAAAGGTGAACCATCCCCAATTAAAACTTTGAGTGGGAGGATGGGGTATTTGGATAGGATGGGTGACGAATACACAAGGGGAAAAAAACTGAATTTTTTCCCAAAGATTGAGCAAGCGGAATGGGAGGTGGCGCACATGAGGGCAAAGATGCCTTCATGGAAAGTAACTCGAGCAAGTACTCCTCGTCGGTGATGGGTTGAACATTTTAAAGTTTGGTACCGATTCATCGGGTACTTGTGACGGTGTGATAACGGAGAATGAAAATGGGGAGGAAAGAAATTCAAACTCAAGAGATGAGTTATCATTACTCAAAGTTGGAATTTCAAAGGAGATAGGATCATTTTCAATGAAACTTTCTTCTTTGGGATCCAAAGAAGAAATCATCTCATTTCAAATAGATACTACATCCATTTCATCCTCGCTTTGATTCTCAATTACAAGATGGGCCAAGTGAAGAATGGTTTGTTCCAAAGTAGGCACAGAGTCCTCATTTGGTTCAAAACATTCCTCGACTTCAAAAGTTTTGAAAGAGAAATCGTCGTCGGATTCGAATAATAAATCCAAGTCTTGCTCCCAACAATGATGTTCTTCTCGATAATGTTCTTCATACCTCTCGTTCTAAAGCATAAGCAAACCCTCGTCGAAAGTCATAGGCCGAGGTGCGGATGCTTGAAAATGAGGAGTTTGAAAATCATTATCGTCACAAAAGTTAAACTCATTATTATAGGAGTTTTGAAAACTATTGCAATTCGTTTCAAAACTCCTATTATAAGGAGGAAAAGGCCCAAAATCATTATCATCATCATCAAGATAAACGCTCTCCAATGCTTGACTTTTGTAATACTCGTCCAAAGTCATTTTAGATGTTGCAATTTTTTGGGACTCTAAGTATTGACCAAAAGTCAAAGGAGTACGGGAATTTTGAGAATTATCATAATGATTACCGAAAGGATTGGAATAAGACATGCTTACCCCAACAAAGGCTCGAGATGGCGAATTCCACAAAGCAATGTGCGACAGGAAAATTCAAGCGTTTCTAGGCGCTCAAGTGTAGAAGTCCTGCAAAAAAGGTTAAAAGAAAGAATACAAATAAAAAGAAAGAATACTATGAACTAATAAGACAATTACAATCTATAACAAAACACACCCCGACAACGGCGCCATTTTTTATCGAGGGCGAAACCGTGCGTTGTGTAATACGCAAATCGTTGTTATCGGTTCGACTGCCTCAATGCAAACAACCTAAGTTACGACTACTCTCAACTGGTGAGTATAGCGGTAAGTCGGGTATCGAATCCACAGAGAATGCTCGATAGATCGTAACAGATTATTAATTCAGGAATAAAAGTGTAAAATGGTGATGTGTGAATGTAAATGAAAGAAAAGAGAGAAGTTAAGTATAAATAAAAGTAAAGCGAGGATCGGGATATCATACAACCATACGGATAGAAACAACTACTAATCAAGATTCCGGATCGAGAGCAATTTAAGCGAGCATTATCAATTAAACATAAGCTTCACACAATAAGGAATTTAAGCCAAAGTTGCGAGAATAAACACTTAACCGAAAATTGGTCGCACGCGGATTAAATTCGGATTATCGCCATAAACACTAACGATGCATTACATAGAAAGTTAAACGCATAATAATTCAAC
Organism: Sambucus nigra; assembly: GCA_949130495.1. Taxonomy (NCBI): domain Eukaryota; kingdom Viridiplantae; phylum Streptophyta; class Magnoliopsida; order Dipsacales; family Adoxaceae; genus Sambucus; species Sambucus nigra. The sequence goes on from OX422223.1 coordinate 206,068,555, forward strand.
TTTAATACGCGCGGATTTAATTAAACGCAATTTTGCACAAAACCTAATTTTCTGAGCTCGGGGCCCAAAGATGGCGGAACGAAATCCCGACCCTATTTATCTAGGGGAAATACATGAATTAAACTAAATTACAACTAATTAAACTAGGAAAGCAAGAATTAAATCAAGTAAACTAACTACAAATCATGGAAACTAATTATCAAAGCAAGGAAAAATGAAGAACAAAACTATATTAAGGGAGATGATAGTGAATAGTTCAATCTTACAAAACTACATGGATGTCATCCCAAGAAGAGAAGAAGATGAGCTCTCAAAACCAAACCCTAACCTAAAAATGTCTTCTAAAATTAAATATATCTTATATTACAAGAAAATTGGGTTATAGTGTAAGTTGGAATAAAAGAAAAGAAGAAAGAAAATAAAAGGAAAATATCTACAGAAAACAGTGGATCGATCGATCGAACCCTTTGGTCGATCGATCGATGGTGAAAAAAAATCCCATGTCGAGCAGGATCGATCGATCGATCCTTTTGATCGATCGATCGATCAAGCAGGGAAGAATCAAGGCAGCCTACTGCATTCCCTTTCCTTTTCTTCTCCCCTCTTTTGGTTTCAATGTCTTTCTCTTTCGCCAAAAGTGCCGTAACTTATTCGTTAGGGATCCGAATCGCGCACCGTTTGTGGCCACGCGAAGCTTGCGAGGAGGGCTATAAGTTCTGTGTAGGTGTTGGGTGCTTAAACTATGAATTAATAAAATTGCCCTTGAACGTGCGATTGTGTATGGAACTTGAGCGGAATGCGTCCGAACTCCATTCTTAGTACCTAAATACCTACAACTGCCCAATTATACCTCATATAGCATGTTAACAATATAAACCAAGGTTGTCTGGTTAACGAGCTTAAATATAGAGATTAAGGCACCCGAGAGGGCTAAAATGCTTAGGTTCGACGGATGAAATATGTAATATTTGCGTATTATCACCAGACAACGTCCTCGATGATGATACATGACATGAGTTCGCAATAATCCATAGGGTGTCAGACCTCAAGCAGATCCAGGGCAATGCTGCTCGAATGGAACTCAAGAAGGTAACTGTCGTGATGAAAGATTTTTAGATTAATCCTGCCAAATCCCATAAAGGAAAGCGTCGATGACCAGAAGACGTTGATTACACCAAGCACATCGTGTTCACCGAAGAAGGCTTGGTTGGGGTAATGACCCGATATCATGACGTATTGGTCATCACACTCAGAATTACTAATTGGGATGTTGACAAGCTACTTCTGGATCAGGGGAGTTCGTCCGAAGTGATGTACCTAGAACTATTCTATAAACTAAAGCTTGATGTCGCCCACCTCAAAGAAGCCATTGTTCCACTGGTCGTCTTTGCAGGAAGGATCAGAATGCCACTAGGAAAGATAATCTTATCAGTTAGGGCAGGAAACATTTCAAAGCTAATTAAGTTTTTAGTGGTGGACATTGAGTCACCATACCATGCTATTTTTGGGGAGAGGATGGATCCACTCCATGAAGGTCGTGCCATCCACCTATCATCAAATATTAAAGTACATTACAGATCGAGGAGTGATCGAGATCCGTGGCGACCAGGCTACGACCAGAAAATGCTTTATTGCAGCTATCCGCCCAAAGAAAAAAAGAAAAAGGCGCCCGAGAATGCCTTGGAGAAAGCCCAGGAGGGTGATGTTCCATCTAAATAACAACTACGGTATGGTCGACCAGGGGTGGAAGAGACCAAGGTTCACCCTACCAATAGGGTCGTAGAAAGCTTGGAAGAAGTTATAGTCAATAATAACTTAACGAAGAGGAAATTTCTAATTGGAGTTGCTCTCATCGATCAAGAGAAAAGGGAGTTAATTTCACTTCTCAAAAGCAACATAGATGTTTTCTCCTAGGATCCTTACGAGTTACCAGGGATTGATCTACGCGTCGATCCCACCTTTAAGCCTATCACTCAAAAGGCTCTCTAAACATCTCATGAGAAGGCTAAGGCGGTAGAGAAAGAAGTAGGGAAGCTACTGGATGCAGGATCCATCAGGGAAGTTCAGTTGCTCGCAACGGCTATCCAACCCAGTGGTGGTACCCAAAAATAATGCCAGTTGGAGGGTGTGCATCGATTTCACCGACCACAATTGGGCATATACCAATGATAACTTCCCTCTCTCGAAGATCGATCAGTTAGTTGACACCACAACGATACATGAGCGGATGATCTTCCTAGACATTTACTCAGGTTACCATCAGATCCCTGTATACGGTCCCGACCAGGATAAAACCTCCTTTATAACCTCAATCGAATTGTACTGTTACAAGATCATGCCGTTTGGTCTCAAGAACGCTGGAGCAACTTATCAAAGATTGGCAACCAAGATGTTCAACAAATAGATGGTACAAACGATGAAAGTATACATCGACGATATGCTTTTTAAAAGCAAGGACAAGGCCTATCACCTCTCAGATTTAACCATAACCTTTGAGATCTTTAGGAAGTATCGAATGATGCTTAATGCAAGTAAGTGTTCATTCGGTATCCAGTCAGGAAAATTCTTAAGTTACCTAGTAAGTAAGAGGGTAATCGAGGCCAACCCAGACCAAATCGATGCTATCACCATAATACAGCCTTCTCAGGCATTAAGAGATGTTCAAATCTTGCTGGAATGCTCGCGGCACTCAATCGCTTCATCCCCAAGTCTTAGGAGTGCTACCGACTATTCTTACAGCTCTTGAAGAAGAGTAAATGCCTCATATGGGATGATGACTGTTCGTGAGCTCTGACAGAGATCAAGTCCTACCTTAGCAAGTCGTCGATACTCATAATTCCAAATGATGTAGACCAACTATATCTTTACCTGGCAGTATCACACCATACTGTAAGCTCCACCTTATTATATGAAAAGGAAGGGGGACAACACCGGGTTTACAGTAAGACACTCCTGGATGTTGAATAATGGTACTTACCTCTGAAAAATCTCACCTATGCACTTGTCGTTGCTTTAAGGAAGTTGAAGCACTAATTTGAAGCCCACTTTATAATCATAATCACTTCTTACCCACTCAAGGTCGTTCTACGAAAGACTGACCTCTCTTAACGACTTTCAAAGTGATCGGTCAAACTCGAGAGATTTGATATCCACTTACATCCCAGAACGACAATCAAGGGACAGAGCCTATCAGATTTCATTATTGAGTTCATAGGAGATCAGCCAGCAGACCAACTAAATAGTGAGAAGTAAATGGCATAAGAATCGCAGTCCAAAGATTGGACCTTATATGTTGATGGAGCCTCGAATTCTAATGGGATGAGATTAGGGATTATTCTTATCACCCCCAAAGACACTATAATTGAGCAAGGAATTAGATTGGGATTTGAGGCCCCCAGTAACGAAGTTGAGTATGAAGCACTGATCGTCGGTTTGCGAAAAGCTAAACTACTGGGGGCAAAACACCTCCATGTATTAGATGATTCCAAACTGGTCTCCAAGTAAGTAAGTGGGGACTTTAACGCTAAATATGATCGAATGACAGTGTATCTCAGCGTAGTTAGAGGACTCACGGCAGACTTTGAAAATGTGGAAATTTAATAATTCCCTCGAGGATAAAACAATCACGCTGATGCTTTAGTAGCAACAAACTCGACAATTGACTCTAATATAAGGATAACAATTCAAATAGAGTTCCTCGCACAACCCAGTATCAACCAGGAAGGCATAGCCGAGCAAGTACTCCCACAGATAAGGCCCCAAGTTGGATAGATCCCATCATCAATTATCTGCAGAGTGACATACTACAAGACGACAGGAGGTCGGTCCATTAAGTTAAGGTTAAGGATGCTCATTTCTACCTCAACCCTGAAGGGAAGCTTTACAAGAAATCATTTATAGTCCCTTACCTCCAGTGCGTTCACCCAAAATATGTCAAATAAGTACTTAGTGTGTAACGCCCCGACCCGGATTTATGGGTTACCCATGGTCAACCCGGTCTGAATCAAGTCGTTAAGTGTGAGGTGCAATGAAACAACCTAGATAATAATGCTAGTCCAGTTTTATTTTATTTCAACGTTTCACTTGTTTAACATGCAATTCTAGTTTCAAGATAAACTACGTGTGGGACCCATGGGGACCGCCCCGAATCTAAGTAAACAGAGATACTAACGTAAAATTGATAAAATGCACTTACTTGTATAACGCCCTCAAAATACGAACCCGTACCCAACCTTACGTAACAAAGCAAGGGTGTAGGCCTATGCCCGACACCACTGTTAGTTTTAGGAGGTAGTTTGGAATGTAGTTTAGGAAATTGAAATGCTGGATATGGGCAACCAAAAATTTATAGGGAGAGAATTAGTTGGTAACTTATTTGAGGAGAGTTTGGAATATAGAAAAAAAAGGAAAGTTTTTGTATTAGACTTGATGATAGATTACAATGCTTGGCTTGGATTGGGATTGTTTGGCCAAATGACCTCCCCTATTATTTATAGGCATCTCACATCCTTAATGGATGGTAGAGATTAAAATACATCAATGGTCTAGATTAATTTTCCGAAAGGTTCCCACCTCCTTATGGGAACATTCCAGAAGCCTACATACTTTCTTACTATTCTAGATTATCCTATACATTACTAGTATACTCTATCTTATCTAATATTATTTAACTAATACTTAATAGTTGCCATGATTTAGAATATTCTAAACAATTCTAGGAATTAATATCATATTTTAATACTCCTCCTTGATGCTAATTCCTGAAATCCCAAGCATGGATCGTAGTTATTCGAACTTAGCTGTTGGTAGTGCTTTTGTGAAAATATTTGCAACTTGTTCTTCAATCTTGCAATAATTCAACTCGAACTATTTGTTGGATGTGACCTCTCGCAGGAAATGGTACTTGATTGCAATATGCATGATGAACTGCATTCTTCTCCATCGCAATTGGGGATTTGCTGTCGTAGTAGATTTCTGTAGGTTCATTATGCATTACTCCAATATCCTCAAGTATTATCCTTAGCCAAATTACTTGACACGCTGAGCTTGAGGCTGCTACATACTCGGCTTTTGCTGAGGATTGAGCAACCGTCTCTTGCTTCTTTGATTCCCACGAGAAGAATCCAGAACCAAGTGTGAATGCATAGCCTGAAGTGCTTCTCATACTATCCCTAAACAACACTCTCCACTCCTGCACCCTCTATTCTCCACTCATCAAACATAACCCTAAAAAACAATAACACAGGTACACATCAAAATGTCAAAAAATAACGAACAAACACCACAAACTCGACTCAAACAAATGGGCACAAGACCACCCGAGCCAGAACACCTCCCATGCCCACGCTGTGACTCAACCAACACTAAGTTCTGCTACTACAACAATTACACCCTCTCCCAACCCCGCCACTTTTGCAAATCGTGTCGCCGCTACTGGCCCCGTGGTGGCACCCTTCGTAATGTCCCTATACAAAGTAGTATAGAAACGATCGATGGAAAAGATACTCACACGCGACAACCACATGCATGCGAAAATATATATGTATCTACATATATATAGATACATATGAAAAATACATATTCAAATGCATTAACTGTATTACTTTCAAAATCCTTACTCACCTAGATTAATTTACCTTAATCTTGTAAATACTTCATTTATTCATACTTAGCATTTCTCACTTTGTTCAACACACCCGGTTCCACACTTAACACTGCTACACTTGACTTATTCCAACCCATTCCTTTACCAGAATCATCCCTTTTTATTCATTATAATACACTTTAGTGTTTTCATTGAAAGTACCATTTCGACGCACGCATTCACCGTGTTAGAAAATACTTGTTTGTCATTTGGAAACCCCTTCGTTTCATACTTGTGTAAATTATAGGTTTAACAACTTAGGTTACTTAACCACCCATTTTCCCACTTTACTTTATCCTTATCCTTAACTTATGGACATTAATTAGATTACACATTTACTTGCCCACTTCACCTTTACCGGAACATCTATTACATTCATTCAAGTTAGGTTGTATTTACACATTTTATCACGTAACCCATTTCTTGACATGTTCCATATTTCCTTTATCTTTTCTAGGATTTTACCTTTACCGCATACTTACACGGGCTCCACACCGATGACTATGCGCACCATATGCTTTGGCCAGTGATTTAGGGCTTTTCACCCAAGGGCTCTTGTGTGACACCCCGACTAATTAAATACCGGGTAGCTACTCCTTTATTAAATCAATACAAAATGTCAAGTTGGTTCAGTTAATAGCATCACTATCGAAAACATTTTAAAGATTACTAACCACCTAGTATTTAAAAAGTAAGTTGCCAAATTTTAAATTAAGTCTGATTAACATGCAATAAAAGAATAATGGAAGAACAACATAATCCATTCACCATAACGAAGTAATGAAATAACCAACAAATAATAATAAGAAATCCAGAGGAAAACTCCTCACAACAATCCCACAACTGAAAATAATATGACAAGTCTGAATCCTGAATAATTACATGCCAGAAGTCTGAATAACTGAAATAAATGGAATGTCTCTAAAAGGAATGGGCGACATGCCCTACAACTGATAAAATGCTGAATATAGAGTCAAAGTAGATGAAGCGTCTACAAGCAAAGTCCTGTAACTTCCACAAACAGCTACAGCTCGTCACCTGAACGAGGATCCTAAGCATGGTGTCCTTGTGGCTGGGCACCTAAAATGGTTTTTACAAAAATAGGTTTGAAAGCAAATGGGTCAGAGCCCGAAAGTGGAAATCATTTTAAAAACAACAAGTGTTTTAATAACATTAAAACATTAAATGCAAAATACATGTTAGGACGCGCACTCACATGAAATTCTCACCTCTCGACTACATGTGCACTCCTAACGTACCGTACCCATCTACATGACATACATATCTAACCAAACCGTAATAAGTTCGACTCCTTACTACTCGATCCCCATATTACATTCTAGCGTTATCAATTAAATAGAGGGCTTTACTTAAACTCAGATTCTCAATTTGTAATACAATTCACTATCGGTTAACCCATTATGTTTTCTCAAAACATTACCATAATTATATACACAATACCAACATGAAAGTTCCCATTAATTAAGTGTATATTATTCACGTCATAAATATACAATACAAGCACCCCGAGACTAAGCTGCGGTGCACACATACTCTGCTATCCATCCCGGTACATCACGTACATAAGGATCACGCATTCCGAATCTCTCAGGAATCATTCTCAGATAACAACATCACAAATAATGGAGGCGAACACAGTCACATCACATGGGTCACGCACATACCTGCGCTCCCACGATCAACAGACTTATTAACATCCCAATAAGTCCTTCTCTGACCTATGTTCATCGAGGTACCAGTCTAAATCCGGGCAACACAAGGATTAGAGGGCCCTAAGCGAACGTAAACCTCCCGTGATAGCAAGTATGGTAGGTATGTCATACACATAAAATCATATACGTATACTAAGTATGCACACATCTTAGTAATCACCATAATATAGTTGTGGTATACGTCTCATTCTCGTACCGACATATAATGCTTCACAATTTATATGTTCCCAGTTAATATAATTATTTAGGCCGTTAATAGTTCTCGCATCGTAATAGACACTCACGTCCTACTTCATAATTTCCCTTAGGTTCAAACTACCCTTCTTGGTTTTTCTCCTCATTATATCCCAAATATCCCAAATATATCAATTTATCCACAAGGAAGTGTTATCTCTACATATAAACAAGGTTACGGGACACTCGGGATCAAAACAGGCTTAAAAGCCTAAACTGTCAGCTCGTTAGAAGTCTCGTTCGAACGAGAGTTCGTTCGAACGAAGTGGGCTTTCTAACGAGGTCTCGTTCGAACGAAATTATCGAATGAACTTCACCCTCGTTATAAGTCAAAGGTCAACTCGTTAGAAGCTCGTTCGAACGAGCTCGTTTGAACGACCTGGGCAGGTCTTCTAACGAGTGGCCAGTTTCGAGCCCAGATTTCCTATTTTCGTTTTTCCAACTTCTCTACACCTCAAATCTCATCCAAACATTAATCCAACGATTGTTCAAAGCCACTAATCATCCCTACACATATTTAGGTCATATACTAACGTGATTTGTGGGGTTAATTCATTCTAACCTCATTCAATTATCAAATCTCTTCATATTTCCCCCAATTTTTAAGAACATGAACCCTAGAATTTATAAATCCTCCAAGAGCCTAATTAAATCCGTTTTCGTTTCATCCAAATTATAATATCATTAGAATAATCATCTAAATACAAATCTACATGCGATTCCTCATCAAAAATATAATTTTTACTTCCAATTAAAATGGGTTTTTCATTAACTCCCAAGAACAATAAGATTTTATCAATTCCTACACATGGAAGAAACATTTTTTGCAAAATAACGAAATTAAACCACTTGCCTTATTTGAATCTCTGATTTTGATGTCGATTTGATGGAGTATTCTCTCTCTCTCTACAGAATTCTCCACTCCTCTCTCTCTACAAGCTTTCTTCTCCAAAGTGAATAGTGGCTAGGATTTTGCCTTAGGAAATTTTGGAACAATTTCTAATAACCCCCGTAGCCCATTAAGTCCTAAGATGTGGTTAGTGGGTTTAGTGGGTAATTACCAAGTCAGCTTTTTAATTCCCAATTTTCGTAGGTTTTAATTCCCAAAAATTCAAAATTACCAAACTACCCTTATACGTTGCCGGCATGGCCTAAAAATGCCCCGGGACCCAAACTAAACTCCCGGCTAGTGTTTTCTGACTATTTCGACCCTTCCGGACGCGTTGGCATACTCAAAACGACCATACGGTTAATAGAAATAAAATTAACTTTTTAATTATCATAATTATATACCATGACGCGACTGTTACACGCGTCTCAACAAGATTTCCAAATTGACGTATTTCAATCTCACGACAAATTTCATAATTCAATATTCATATATAATCATATATGCACATTACAATCAAATACCAACTCGCATCTCGCTAGTATTTTAATCCGGATTAATTTCCAATTAATACGCATTTAATTTAATTAATCCCATAAATAAATATCACAAAAATACGGAAAATACGGGGTATTACATACTTCCCCCCTAATAACTGAATTTCGTCCCGAAATTCGGAACTAGAAAGTACCTGTTAAGAACAACTCTGGATAACGTTCACGCATCTCATCCTCGCGCTCCCATGTGGACTCCTCGACATTATGATGTTGCCACTGAACACGCACTAACGGAACTATCTTTGACCGTAGTTTCCTCTCACTTCGGTCCAAAATAGCAATCGGCCCCTCCTCGTAGGAGCTATCAGGCTGGAGATCGATGTCCTCCAAAGCAATGTGAGAATGAGCCAAATTGTCTCTAAGATATTTCCTTAGCGAGGAAATATGAAACACATCGTGAATCCGATGTAAATGTTCCGGTAATCCAAGCCTATACGCAACCGGTCCAATCCGCTCAATAATAGGAAATGGTCCCACATATCTCGGTGTCAACTTCCCTTTCTTCCCGAAACGCATAATCCCCTTCATAGGAGATACTCTGAGCAAAACTTGGTCCCCCACTTGGAACTCCCTGAAGAACCTCTTCGCATCTGCATAGCTCTTCTGCCGATCTTGAGCTACCCGAATGCGACTCCGAATCAATTCTATCCTTGCCGAAGTATCCTGAATCACTTCCGGCCCAAGTAGTTTATTGTCACCCACCTCCAACCAACATGCTGGGGAACGACAAGGTCTACCGTACAACGCCTCAAATGGAGCCATGCCAATAGTGAACTGGTAGGAGTTGTTGTAAGTAAACTTCACCAGTGGAAGATACTGCTCCCATCCACCCCCAAAATCAATGATACTCATACGTAGCATGTCCTCCAACATCTGGTTTGTACGCTCAGTTTTCCCGTCGGTCTGCGGGTGGTACGCCGTACTCAATCGCAATTCCGTGCCCATGGCCTCCTGAAAACTCTCCCAAAACCGTGAAACAAATATCTTGTCTCGGTCAGACACGATATTTAGGGGCACACCGTGAAGTCTCACTATCTTTGAAATAAAGAGCTAGGTATACTGTCCCGTAGTATAGTCCGTCCTTACGGGTAGAAAATGAGCGACTTTGGTCAACCTTTCCACTATTACCCAAATGGAGTCGTGACCTCTCTGTGACGTAGGCAACCCCGTGATAAAATCCATGGATATGCTCTCCCACATCCACATCGGGACCTCCAACGGTTGTAGCAGTCCTGCCGGTCTCTGATGATCCACTTTTACTAGCTGACAAGTGGCGCATTTAGAAACAAACTCGGCAATATCTCTCTTTATCCCGCTCCACCAATACTGTCGTCTCATGTCTTGGTACATTTTGTCCCCACCGGGATGTACCGCGAACCGTGAGCCGTGCGACTCTGCCATCACCTCGTGCCGCAATTCCTCCCCTTTCGGAACTACCAATCTCCCATTGAAGCGTAATCCCCCGTCTGAGCTAACGATATAGGACTCGTCTCCCTCTGCTAGTAATCGAACTATCTGCTCCTGACAGAACGAGTCATTTTCCTGTGCCCTTACTACCTTCGTGACAATCTACGGTGTAACGGTCATCACAGACATGAACGATCGGGCCACTGCATCCTGGTGTCCCAATTCCTTCCACTTGGCCTTCCACACCCCCGCCACTTCATCTGCTGGCCTACGGCTCAACGTGTCTGCTACCACGTTAGCCTTCCCCGGGTGATACTGGATATCAAACTGATAGTCCTTCACAAACTCAAGCCACCTTCGATGCCGCATATTCAACTCCTTTTGCGTGAATAGGTACTGTAGGGACTTGTGGTCTGTGAACAATCGAAACTTCTCCCCCAAAAGATAATGTCTCCATATCCGAAGGGCAAATACAACTGCCGCCAACTCCAAGTCATAAGTGGGGTAATTCTTCTCGTGAGGCTTTAGCTTACGGGATGCATAAGCTATGGCCTGACTCTCCTGCTGCAATACACCTCCAAGTCCTTGTAAGGACGCATCGGTGTAGACTAGATACTCAACTCCCGGTCTCGGCAATGCTAACACAGGTGCTGAGGTCAACTTATTCTTCAACTCATCAAATGCCAACTGACATGCATCACTCCAGATGAATGGCACACCCTTACGAGTCAGATGTGTCAAATGACCTGCTATCTTCGAAAATCCTCGAATGAACCTCCTGTAGTATCTTGCTAAGCCCAAGAAACTATGTATCTCCATTGGTGTCGTGGGCTGTCCCCACTCCCTCACCGCGGATACCTTCCCCGGATCAACAGATATTCCCCGATCGGAAATAATATGTCCCAAAAACTGGACCTCCTTCAGCCAAAACCCGCACTTCTCATACTTTGCATATAGCTCGTTCTGACGTAGCGTCTGTAAAATTTGCCTCAAATGCTCGGCGTTCTCCTCCTCTGTCTGGGAGTAAACCAGAATATCATCGATGAAGACAATGACAAACTGATCTAGGAAATCCCTGAACACCCTATTCATCAAATCCATAAACACGGCTGGAGCATTGGTCAAACCAAAAGGCATAACCCGAAACTCGTAAGAACCATATCTCGATAAAAACGCAGTCTTCGAGACATCCTCCTCTCTGATACGCAACTGATGCTATCCCGATCTCAAATCAATCTTCGAGAAGAAAGAAGCTCCTCTCAACTGGTCGAATAAGTCATCGATTCGAGGTAACGGATACTTATTTCGTATCGTGACTTTGTTCAACTCCCGGTAGTCCACACACAATCTCAGTGAACCATCTCTCTTCTTCAGGAACAACACAGGGGCACCCCACGGCGAAGTACTCCTCCGAATAAACCCCTGACCCAACAACTGCTCAATCTGATCCCGTAACTCCCTCATCTCAGCTGGAGCCATACGGTACGGTGCGCGTGCTATAGGTCTCGTATATGGTAATAAGTCTATGACAAAGTCTATCTCTCGACTGGGGGGTAGGCCTGGTATCTCCTGAAACACATCGGAATACTCCCTGACAACTGGGATCGAATCTAAAGGAATCACAACCTCCTTAGAGGTATCCTCCTCTAGGTAATACAAATGAGCGGTCGAGCCTCCCTCTGGGCAAGGCATCACCACTACAAACATCTCTTGCCCCGGAATGGCAAAAACAATGCTCCCACCGAAGCAATCAATCATGGCTTTGTAGTCTGCGAGCCAATCCATACCGATAATCACATCGTGCACATGCATATCTAATACCAACATATCTGCAGGTAATACCAAACTACCAATCTCTACCCCCACTCCCCGGCATATAAAGAAAATAAGTGACCCACTCCCCAGTGGTGAGTCTACACACGTCACTGTGCTCTCTGCTGTAGCTAACAACCCTAAGGCTTTCGCAAAATGTGTAGCTATAAAACAATGCGTTGCCCCCGTATAAAAAAAAACCCGACCCATAGTACCATGGATAGGAAACATACCCTCAATCGCGGGTGGTGCCTGTGGAGCTGCTGCCTGGTGGACGTTATAGACACGCCCATACTGTAACTGCTCCTGCTGCACAGGAACTGCTGGAATGGCTGGAAGAGCCGGCACCTGGGCTGGAGCTGGGAGAGCAGGTGGAAAAAGTGGCCTCTGTGGCTCATGTCGAGCACCCTGCTGCTGCTGCGGGGCCCTGCCCCTATCAGGACAGTCCTGGCGTTTATGGCCAGTCTTGCCACAAACGAAACACTTCCCCGGGAAGTTCCCCCCTCTCTGTCCCTGCTGCCCCCGACCCTGGTGTCCGTTACCGTTCCTCCACTGGCCCTGCTAAAACTGCTGTTGACCATTCTGACCCTGCTAGTTCTGATGGCCGTTCGGACCCTGATGGCCCTGCCGAAAACCTCCCTGTCCGTGCCTGAAATTCCCTGACCTGAACCTCTTGTGATCCCCCTGCTGGGAACCCTGATCACCCTGTCTCTGCCCCTGAACAGAATGTGCCCCACTGGCACCATTTCCCCCAGTCCTGCCCTGATGGCTGGACTCTCCTGACCTCTTGCCTTCAGTCATGTGAAAGCGATGATCCTGGCAGTGTAACAGTGCAGCGTTAACCACATCAGAATAAGTGGCTAACGAGAGGTTCCCTAACAAGTGCTGACGAATCCTCCATGTCAACCCGTCCGTAAATTTCTGTATCTTCTTCTCCTCTGTTGGTATTTCATCCGGAATAATATTCAACAGATCAGTGAATTCGGCCTCATACTCGGCCACAGTCTTACCCTCTTGCTTGAGGCTCATCAACTTACTTCTCATCTCCGTGTGAACAGCTGACGGAAAGTATTTGCGGTCGAATCGCACCCAAAACTCCTGGATAGTGAGAGTATCTCTCTCTTCTACGGTGGTAATAGACTCCCACCACTGCAGTGCAGACCCCACTAGCTTAAAGGTAGCTAGTATCTGCTTCTAGACATGGGTGCACTCATACATCCTCAGGTGCCGCTGAATGTCCTTCCTCTACTGACTCGAAACCACATCGGAGCTACCTGCGAACTTCGGAGGGTGTGCTTTCTGAAAAGCATCACGTACACGTTCCCAAGCAGACAGGAATGCATGAGCCTGAACTGGCGCGGCTATCAGCGCCTGAGGTGGTGCCTGCTGAACTACTGCTAGTGTGGCATTTACCGCCTGGGCCACAATGGCTGCAATCTCGGCGGCATTCATCGTGCCATGAACTGGTACGGGCCGTGGTTCTGGCGTTGCATCCCTGGGAACCCGTTGTGCACGTCGTGGAGGCATCTGAAATAAGAATGAAGTTTATAAGTTCGCAGTTATAAACTTAAAATAGCTGAAGAATGTAGCATATACAAGAGAATACAACAGTCCTAAAATATAGGGCTCTACATCAAGAAAGCTCAACGGAAACATAATAAGTCGTACAGATCCTAAAGGACACTAGAACCTGATGCTCTGATACCACCTGTGACACCCCGACTAATTAAATACCGGGTAGCTACTCCTTTATTAAATCAATACAAAATGTCAAGTTGGTTCAGTTAATAGCATCACTGTCGAAAACATTTTAAAGATTACTAACCACCTAGTATTTAAAAAGTAAGTTGCCAAATTTTAAATTAAGTCTGATTAACATGCAATAAAAGAATAATGGAAGAACAACATAATCCATTCACCATAACGAAGTAATGAAATAACCAACAAATAATAATAAGAAATCCGGAGGAAAACTCCTCACAACAATCCCACAACTGAAAATAATATGACAAGTCTGAATCCTGAATAATTACATGCCAGAAGTCTGAATAACTGAAATAAATGGAATGTCTCTAAAAGGAATGGGCGGCATGCCCTATAACTGATAAAATGCTGAATATAGAGTCAAAGTAGATGAAGCGTCTACAAGCAAAGTCCTGTAACTTCCACAAATAGCTACAGCTCGTCACCTGAATGAGGATCCTAAGCATGGTGTCCTTGTGGCTGGGCACCTAAAATGGTTTTTACAAAAATAGGTTTGAAAGCAAATGGGTCAGAGCCCGAAAGTGGAAATCATTTTAAAAACAGCAAGTGTTTTAATAACATTAAAACATTAAATGCAAAATACATGTTAGGACGTGCACTCACATGAAATTCTCACCTCTCGACTACATGTGCACTCCTAACGTACCGTACCCATCTACATGACATACATATCTAACCAAACCGTAATAAGTTCGACTCCTTACTACTCAATCCCCATATTACATTCTAGCGTTATCAATTAAATAGAGGGCTTTACTTAAACTTAGATTCTCAATTTGTAATACAATTCACTATCGGTTAACCCATTATGTTTTCTCAAAACATTACCATAATTATATACACAATACCAACATGAAAGTTCCCATTAATTAAGTGTATATTATTCACGTCATAAATATACAATACAAGCACCCCGAGACTACGCTGCGGTGCACACATACTCTGCTATCCATCCCGGTACATCACGTACATAAGGATGACGCATTCCGAATCTCTCAGGAATCATTCTCAGATAACAACATCACAAATAATGGAGGCGAACACAGTCACATCACATGGGTCACGCACATACCTGCGCTCCCACGATCAACAGACTTATTAACATCCCAATAAGTCCTTCTCTGACCTATGTTCATCGAGGTACCAGTCTAAATCCGGGCAACACAAGGATTAGAGGACCCTAAGCGAACGTAAACCTCCCGTGATAGCAAGTATGGTAGGTATGTCATACACATAAAATCATATACGTATACTAAGTATGCACACATCTTAGTAATCACCATAATATAGTTGTGGTATACTTCTCATTCTCGTACCGATATATAATGCTTCACAATTTATATGTTCCCAGTTAATATAATTATTTAGGCCGTCAATAGTTCTCGCATCGTAATAGACACTCACGTCCTACTTCATAATTTCCCTTAGATTCAAACTACCCTTCTAGGTTTTTCTCCTCATTATATCCCAAATATCCCAAATATATCAATTTATCCACAAGGAAGTGTTATCTCTACATATAAACAAGGTTACGGGACACTCGGGATCAAAACAGGCTTAAAAGCCTAAACTGTCAGCTCGTTAGAAGTCTCATTCTCGTTCGAACGAAGTGGGCTTTCTAACGAGGTCTCGTTCGAACGAAATTATCGAACGAACTTCACCCTCGTTAGAAGTCAAAGGTCAACTCGTTAGAAGCTCGTTCGAACGAGCTCGTTCGAACGACCTGGGCAGGTCTTCTAACGAGTGGCCAGTTTCGTGCCCAGATTTCCTATTTTCGTTTTTCCAACTTCTCTACACCTCAAATCTCATCCAAACATTAATCCAACGATTGTTCAAAGCCACTAATCATCCCTACACATATTTAGGTCATATACTAACGTGATTTGTGGGGTTAATTCATTCTAACCTCATTCAATTATCAAATCTCTTCATATTTCCCCCAATTTTTAAGAACATGAACCCTAGAATTTATAAATCCTCCAAGAGCCTAATTAAATCCGTTTTCGTTTCATCCAAATTATAATATCATCAGAATAATCATCAAATACAAATCTACATGCGATTCCTCGTCAAAAATATAATTTTTACTTCCAATTAAAATGGGTTTTTCATTAACTCCCAAGAACAATAAGATTTTATCAATTCCTACACATGGAAGAAACATTCTTTGCAAAATAACGAAATTAAACCACTTGCCTTATTTGAATCTCTGATTTTGATGTCGATTTGATGGAGTATTCTCTCTCTCTGTGCAGAATTCTCCACTCCTCTCTCTCTACAAGCTTTCTTCTCCAAAGTGAATGGTGGCTAGGGTTTTGCCTTAGGAAATTTTGGAACAATTTCTAATAACCCCCGTAGCCCATTAAGTCCTAAGATGTGGTTAGTGGGTTTAGTGGGTAATTACCAAGTCAGCTTTTTAATTCCCAATTTTCGTAGGTTTTAATTCCCAAAAATTCAAAATTACCAAACTACCCTTATACGTTGCCGGCATGGCCTAAAAATGCCCCGGGACCCAAACTAAACCCCCAGCTAGTGTTTTCTGACTATTTCGACCCTTCCGGACGCGTTGGCGCACTCAAAACGACCATACGGTTAATAGAAATAAAATTCATTTTTTAATTATCATAATTATATACCATGACGCGACTGTCACACGCGTCTCAACAAGATTTCCAAATTGCCGTATTTCAATCTCACGACAAATTTCATAATTCAATATTAATATATAATCATATATGCACATTACAATCAAATACCAACTCGCATCTCGCTAGTATTTTAATCCGGATTAATTTCCAATTAAAAGCATTTAATTTAATTAATCCCATAAATAAATATCACAAAAATACGGAAAATACGGGGTATTACATCTTGGTCCTTTTTGCTTATTCCCGATTGCATCCGGGTCCTTATTGATGTGTTTAATATTTTACACACATCCACATTATTCCACTTATTTACTTTTACCCGGCCAAAGCCAAAACCCGGACTTAACCGTCCGTTTTTCCATTAACGCTTGAAAAATTATTTTGTTTCTTCTTTTAAGTCCCTTATCCACACACACATGATTTATACTAGATTCATTCACGCTTTATGGCTTAATTCATTTTCACACATATTAGTGTAAAGACATTCTTTAACATTTTTATTCCATAAAAATATTCCACTTTAAGTAAATTACCAATTTACCCCTTAGTCGCCAAACTTGCAAATTAGTCCTTTAACAAGTGTTATTTCTCAAAAATGATTATTAAGTTTTCAACTTAACATTTAAACGCTTTAGCCATTTTCACACTTGTCACTTTAGTACTTTTAATATATAAAATAACACCCTTTACTTTTTAAGCTTCCAAATTTTTGTTTGTCTTATTTCATGCTTAAACCCGACAAGACTTTCTTTAAACTTGCTGACATATTTATTATCAAAATACTACAAGTTTATATGCATAAAAAGTGGACCATAAATACTAAAATCCTACCAAGTGGGTTAAACATGCATTTCATGTAATAAAGACATTTTATCGATTTCTTTAAACTCAACAAATATCCATTTATTCATAAAGTCTCCAATTCGCAAGAAATTTAAAAATATTTTGACAATATTAACATCATTCCACATATTTATTTTTATTCCATAAAAATGTTTACTATTTCTTTTTCACTAAAAATGCACCAAAATAACATTGCTTACATTTTTATTCCATAAAATGATTATTATTTATTTTTCACTAAAAATGCACCAAAATGACATTTCTCACATTTTTATTCCCTAAAAATGTTTATTATTTCTTTTTCGCTAAAAATTCACCAAAAATAGCATTTCTTATATTTTTATTCCATAAAATTATTTATTACTATTTTTTCACTTAAAATGCACCAAGATGACATTTCTCACATTTTTATTCCATAAAAATGTTTATTATTTCATTTTCACTAAAAATGCACCAAAAATAGCATTTCCAACATTTTCATTCCTTAAAAATGTTTATTATTTATTTTTCACTAAAAATGCACCAAAATGACATTTCTTACATTTTTATTCTAAAAAAATATCTATTATTTCTTTTACTAGAAATTACACTTAAATAATATTATCACACATTTTTATTCAATAAAAATGTCTATTTCCAGATATAGTAGAAAACACACAACAATAATATTTTCTAGCATTTATATTCCCTAAAAATATTTATTTTCAGATTACTAAGAACATATCATTCTTCTTATAATCCTACACTTAATCATACACAATAATAAGACTACAACATTTATCAAATGTAGTCTCAAATGAAATAAGAGTAGATTATCCACCTAAATGGTCTCAAAGATGGTGGTGGTGATGAAGATGGGTGACTCCCCCACCTTCAAAGATGGACCTAAAGGAAGTCTCAAAA
This sequence comes from Sambucus nigra, assembly GCA_949130495.1. Lineage (NCBI taxonomy): Eukaryota > Viridiplantae > Streptophyta > Magnoliopsida > Dipsacales > Adoxaceae > Sambucus > Sambucus nigra. Next base: position 206,086,989 of record OX422223.1, read on the forward strand.
GTTCCACCATGCAAGCCTCCATGGAAGCTCCTAGAAACTCCAAAAATTCTTCCATAAATACACCTCCTTGCTCTAAGGATACCCTCGTAAAAAGAACCCCCAATAATGTATTATTTTTCTTCTAAAATAACCCCTCTCAAATACACATCACAAACCCTCCCGCCATAAATTATATATTTCATAGCTTTATATAAATCTCAAACATAGCAATGGTGGAAGTAAGATTTTATGGTGGGTGTGTATGGCTGGAGCTATAAATGGTTTGATACAAAGTATTATTCAGGGAGGGAGTGGCGAGCTCCTTAGGTGAGAAATGGTTTAAATTGTGGGTTCCTCCCTACCAATCTCTCTCTCTTATAACCCCAAATAAATGGAGTGTTACCCAAAAGAGGCAACCTCATCACATACCATCTTTCCATATCAGGTATAAATCGCTCTAAGATCGACAACACTAAAATCATAGGCTTGAAATGAAGACGGCGTTTAAACTGTCGAAGGACAGGCCTGACAAGAGAGTCGTTCGAACGACGGAACATCTCGTTCGAATGATGACGAATGTCATTCGAACGATGATGACTTTCGTTCGAACGACTTACTAAAATGGTCAAATTTCTTTCTCTCTATAAATCCCATCTTTTCACACTTGTATCTTTATCCCAACAGTTTCCCATTTCTTAAAGAATAGCGCATACGGTTGAATTACTTACAACCATCAATTCCCTATACAAACAATAATCCAATAACTTTCTTTGTTTAATCCAACTCGTTACCCGTAGTTTCTTATAATTAGAATTTGTCCCTCCTCATATAAATCTATATATAATTTAGTTAATTTATTGGGACGGGATATTACAAACTTCCCTCCTTAGAGAATTTTGTCCTAAAAATTCTTGGCAAATCATAATTTATAATCGAGTCACTTAAGGTCGGCTTCCAGTCCTAGGAATTCTCAATTCTATGGTCTAACCCCAAAGATTTGACTTTAATCAATCACCATTGTTAATCCAATCACGACGGGCCTTAAGTTCCTAATGCTAGTTCTCAAGCATGCCTAACGTGTCTATTTAAACAAACCTCGAGATTGTTGATACTTGACATACATCGCGATGTCACCAATGAATTCATTAAAACAGGGCATCCTTACGTTGGGATTCATAACCTACGTTTCCTCAACTAAATTCTTGGATCACGCCTAGCCTAGGTTGAGACAATTTTAACACTCCTCGATATACATGTCAAAGATAAACAACCGTCACATGGTTTTACCTGGCCGGTATCTCGTATGAGATCCCTATGATGACCTAGGGTTACCCTGGGTATTACAATATGCATATATGTAAGCAATCATCTCTTAGCTCTCCAAAATTTTGAACCAAGTGAATTGCTATCATTCAATGTTCATCAGGTTCCAATATTCATAATACTATCAAGTCACAACCTCGGGACACATGACCAAGTTGTAACTAGTTACTCCGGAATACTAACAACATGTTAACCTAAAGCAAGAAAGTACATACGCAAATTATATGCAACAATGGGATACCAAACATACACACAAACTAGTGTAGAATAAAGGTGCATCTGATCAATATTAATAATAACTTCTTAAATGTTATTGATAAAGCTATTACTGAAGAGAAAAATAAAAACCTTACTGAATTCCCATCTGAAGAAGAGATTTTTAATGCCATAAAAAATATGAATATTTCCAGTGCTCCTGGCCCTAAAGGTTATGGGGGAGAATTCTATTATAAGTTTTGGGACATCATAAAGCATGATTTAATAAAGGCTATTGTAAGGACATTTTTCTCATGTTCGAAATGTTTCATTTATTTATGTCGTACGCCGCTACATTTGGCACGTCTCCTCACGATCTCACATGACGGCCTCTATCCGAATTCCGGGAATCAAGCATGCATTATCTCCACTAATATATCCCTCATCTACATCAACGACTTCACGTTCCTTGATTGTAGGCTCGTAATGCAAGTGGAACGCAAGAGAAGTCAAATTAGTGAAACAAGGCATGATAGGGATGTTTAAGGGCAAATTGGTAATTTTACAACCACCATCCGGAGGACCGGTCAACTGAAAAGTTGAAGAGCTTGCCGCAACAAAGATACTGGAAGAAATGGCACCTCAATCCAAGCTACGGTGAACAAGTTATGGCCCGTTGAAAATGGAGATATGTTCATTGAAAATTCTGGGAATTTTTCCAAGTGTTTAAGCACTTGTTCCCAGCACACTTTCCCGAACCCAGCTTGGAACCGATTCGGGGGGGCGAACCGGTTCGTAGGGGTACCCGAACCGATTCAGGGTACCTGTACGCTGGATAGAATTTCAGCAGTTTAAAATCGTGGGTCTCTTCATGTATTTCCCTATAAATACCAACTTTGGGAGAGTTGTTTTGTAAGACTTTAGGAGACGAATTTGAGAGTCCAAATACACCTAGTCTTCATATTTTTGAGTCCCAAGACTCATGTTTTGATTCACACATCCTTGCCAAATATTTGTGAATCCTTTTGCAACCCAAGAACACAACTTTGGTTTGTTCAACCCTTGTGGAGGAGACCGTTCTTCTTCTTCATTGCAGCCCTACTGGAAAGGGATAATTCCAGCCGCGACTACAGAATCCGATACCTGAGGGTAATTCTTAGTCAACTTGTATTTTCATTGTAATCTGATTGTAAGCCGTTTTCTTACAAATTATAGTGAAAATAAATGGTTTTGCCCCTGAGGGAGATTTTTCCTTAATTGCATGTGTTTGTATGTTCTTGCGTAGATTATCAATTTATTCAATCACATACTGCTGCATGTTTAGGGTTTGTTTGTGTTAAAAGGGTTTTATATATAATTTGATCATTTGAACGCGAGCACACACGTTCTTCAAATTGGTATCAGAGCAGGTTACGCTAATCTATCGCGTATTCCTTTTTCCGCAAATTTTTTCTAAGATATCAATTTTCTGAAAAAATTGATTTTTGAAAAAGTGCGTGTTCAAATGGAGAAGTCATATTATAAAATGCCTGTTTTTGACGGGACAAATTATGCTTATTGGAAAGCCCGTATGAGGTCGGCTTTAAAAGACATTGATGAACGTGTCTGGATTTTTATTGAACGAGGGTGGACTCCTCCCACCGTGACTGTTGATAATGTGACCAACTTGAAACGTGACATTTCTTGGACTGATGAAGAAATTAAATGGTCATCTTTTAATTCTAAGGGTCTAAGTGATATTTCTGGGTCTGTCACACCTGATGAGTTCAAACGCATAATGACGTGTACCACGTCAAAAGAGGCATGGGATGTTTTACAACTCACCCATGAAGGAACTAATGCTGTGAAAGAGTCTAAGTTGCAAAACTTGACAACTCAATTTGAAACAATCACCATGCATGATTCTGAATGCTTTGATGAATTTTATGCTAGACTTTCTGACATTGTGAATACTAGTTTTAATCTTGGTGAACATATTCTGAATGCTAGAGTTGTTTAAAAGATTCTTCGTTCTTTGCCTAAGCGTTTTATCCCTAAAGTCACTGTGCTAAATTCTATGGGTAATTTAAATACGCTAAAATTGGAAGAACTTGTAGGAGATTTGCAAACTTATGAAATTGATATGTTCCCTAAAAATGCTAAATCTAAAGATAAGGGAATTGCTCTTAAAGCCCAAGAGAGAAGGAGTGAGGGGTCAGCTAGAAAGAGGGTAGAGTCATCTAGAAAGAGAGAGACTGACACGTCAGATTCTGAGTGCGATTTTGACTTAGATGATTTGGCTCTTTTCGCAAAAAATTTCAAGAGGATTATTAAATTTATGAAAAATGGAAATTTTAAAGATAAAAAGAAATTTGAGAAAAATAAGTTTGAAAAGAAAAATGAAAAAGTTTCCAAAAATCCTCCTCTGAAAGAAAGTGAGAGATGTTTTGAGTGTGATGGTAGGGGTCATAGAGCTTTTGAGTGTGCCAATCGTCTGAATAGAGAGAAAGGGAAAGCTGTTCTTAATGCTACCCTTAGTGACGACAGTGAGGTCGAGACGGTGGATTCTGGAGATGAGTCACCGCATGAGTGTAACTTGACCGCATTCATGGCCAGCCAAGTGATCACTCCTAGTTCTCCTCACGACGTTGAGGATGATGCTTCACAAGGACACCTCGACAGTGAGATCGATGTGAGTGAGGGGGAGGATGACACAAGTGAGAGCGAGAGTGATATACAACGCGCCTACGCTGAGTTATATTCTGAGTCATTTAAAACTAAAAAGCGTAACAAAGCGTTAGTTCTTAAGATCACCTGCTTAGAGGAAGATTTAAAGAAAGAAAGAGAAAGAGAGTTCTCCACTTGCACCGCCCTGAGAGAGAAAGAATCTGCATGTGTCGGGAAAGAGATTCTGTTTAGAGAGAGAGAGAGTGTTTTAGATAAAGAGAGAGGGGACTTGACTAAACAAGTGGCTAGTCTTACGAGTCAGCTCCTTTCCTCCGTGGAGACTCGAAAGAAACTTGAAGCCCTTGTTGCCCAGCTGACTCATGACCTTGAGAAAGCACGGGAAGTCAAGGTACAAATCGAGGACAGATTTGGGAAGATGGGAAAGATGCTCCTCGTCCCCGCTTTAGGATTTGGTGATCGTCAAGGAATTGGATATGATGGTGCCTCCACGTCCCAAATTGCACCTGGACCAGTTCCTGAGTTTACTACAACTCCTTATGGTCACCGTAAAAAACCTCGAAGGAGAGTTCGACCAAGAAAAGCAAACCAAGGTCCGCCTTTGACTGTGCTCTTTTGTACTTATTGCAAAAGAAAAGGCCACCTTAGGGAAACTTGCTATAGCATGGGTCGGACACGACGTACTACTGCTCCACCACGTCATACTGATGAGTTTTCTAGTCTGAGAGAGCGAGTTGAGTTCTTAGCTGCCACGACTCAAAGTTTAATGGAAGAGTTTCGACGGATTTCTTTGCCGTTAGTGAATGCTTCTCACATTCCAGCTAAAATCAACAACAACAAAGGCAAACAAAAGGTCATCTCGACTTGGGTACCTAAGAAAGATAAAAAGGCTTTTGTTGTTCATGTTGCTCTCAAAGCACATAATACCTCTCAGTGGTATTTTGATAGTGGGTTCTCCAGACACATGACAAGTGATGCCTCATTTTTTACTACTCTTGAGGATTATCAAGATGGCAGAGTCACCTTTGGAAATGGGAGTAAGTCTAGCATTATAGGACGAGGTACTATCGAGTTACCTGGTTTTCCTAAGCTAGAAAATGTTTTATACGTCAAAGGTTTGAAAGCAAACCTTCTCAGCATTAGCCAGCTATGCGACACTGACCTTGCAGTAAAGTTTGACCGGGACGCGTGTAAAGTCTACAATCAAACCGGTAAACTATTGATGCAAGGGGTGAGGACCGAGGATAATTGCTATGGGACTGAGCCCACATCCTCACTTGTCTGCAACAGCGCCACGATCACTCCTATGGATCTGTGGCACCAACGTCTAGGTCACGTGAACGTTAGAGATCTTAATCGTTTATCTAAAAAGGACCTAGTACGTGGCTTACCATCTCTTGGAAAGTCAACTTCAACCGTTTGTGGACCCTGTCAGTTGGGAAAACAAATTCGTAGTCCTCATAGGAAGTTGCATTCCATTACCACCTCTCGTGTTTTGGAGTTGATTCACATGGATCTTATGGGTCCCACTCGTACTGAGAGTCTAGGTGGTAAGAGGTACATCCTCGTGATGGTAGATGATTTCTCCAGGTACTCCATTGTAGGTTTTCTGAGAGAGAAATCCGATGCTGTAGATTTCTTAACGACTAAGTGCCGTGCCCTGCAAAATCAACACAGTGTCACTATTAACAGAATACGTAGTGACAACGGCACTAAATTTAAGGAAGCAAAGGTGGATTTGTACTGTGATAGCCTTGGGATCAAACATGAGTTTTCTTCTGTGAGAACTCCTCAGCAAAATGGGATTATTGAGAGAAAGAATAGAACGATCCAAGAGATGGCTAGATCTATGCTTCTAGGTCGTAAAGTTTCTAGGAGATTTTGGGCAGAGGCAGTGTCTACTGCATGCCACACGGTGAATAGGGTTTATTTACGTCCACACACACTACAGACACCTTATGAGTTGTGGACCGGCAAGAAGCCCAACCTGGCGTATTTCCGTGTTTTTGGGAGTAAATGCTACATCCTACGGGATAAAGAGCAATTAGGAAAGTTCGACTCCCGGAGCGACGAGGGAATATTTCTAGGATATTCATCGAATAGTAGAGCATACCGGGTATTTAACCTGAAGAGCTCTAGGGTTATGGAATCAATAAACGTTACCGTGCAAGATGACGAACCTTCGACGGTTATTGATCCTAACCTTAAGTGTGAGGATGAGGATTGTTCTGACAGTGATTTACCTGTTCCTCTCTCACACTCTGTGGATCCTACTCCTGTGTTAGGGGACACACCTGCTTGGGTTCGCAAGAGTCATGACCCTTCTGCTATTGTTGGTGATCCCACTCTAGGGGTCAAGACTCGTGCTCTGATAGAGAACGTTGTTAGCCATCTTTGCTACACGTCCAAAGTCGAGCCCAAGAACCATAAAGAAGCACTCAAGGATGAACACTAGATATCTGCTATGCAGGATGAGTTGCTTCAGTTTAAAAAGAATAATGTCTGGGAATTAGTACCTCGACCTAGTGAGACTAATGTGATAGGTACCCGGTGGATTTTCAAGAACAAAATGGATGAATATGGTACCATAATCAGAAATAAGGCTAGGTTGGTCGCTCAAGGCTACACACAGATAGAGGGTGTAGACTTTGGGGAGACATTTGCTCCTTTTGCGAGGCTTGAGTCCGTTCGTCTTCTGCTCGCCATCGCATGTCATCTGCGCTTCAAGGTGTATCATATGGATGTCAAGAGTGCCTTTTTGAATGGCATTCTACAAGAGGAGGTTTATGTGGAACAACCAAAAGGGTTTGAAGACCCTCAGCACCCTGAGCACGTTTACTATCTGAGGAAAGCCTTGTATGGTTTGAAGCAAGCACCCCGTGCTTGGTACGAGAGGCTTACTTCCTATCTCTTAGCTCGTGGCTTCAAGAGAGGGGGAGTAGATATGACGTTGTTCGTCAGGAGAGATGACGGTGCTATTTTGGTTGCCCAGGTCTATGTGGACGACATAGTCTTTGGATCCACATGCTCCCACCATGCTCATCACTTTGAGGAGGAGATGGAAAGTGAGTTTGAAATGAGCATGGTTGGTGAGCTTACATTCTTCCTTGGTCTCCAGGTTCGTCAGCTAGAGGATGGGATATTCATCTCCCAATCCAAGTATGCTAGAGACCTAGTGAAGAAATTTGGTTTAGACTCCGCTAAGCATGCCCGTACACCTATGAGTACCACTACCAAGCTTAGTAAGGACACTTCAGGCAAGGACGTAGAGCAAACCTTATATCGGAGTATGATAGGTAGTCTTTTCTACTTGATTGCCAGTCGTCCCGATATCGCCTTTAGTGTTGGAGTCTGTGCGCGATATCAGGCATCCCCAAAAGAGTCACATTTACTTGCTCTAAAACGTATTATTAAATACGTAAGTGGGACTCTCTCATACGGGATTTGGTATTCCTTTGATATCGATGACCGTCTGTCCGCCTATTCGGATGCCGATTGGGCTGGAGATGTAGATGGATGTAGGAGCACTTCTGGTGGGTGTTTCTATTTTGGTTCTGCTCTTGTCTCCTGGCTGAGCAAGAAGCAAAATTCCATCTCTTTGTCGACTGCGGAGGCTGAGTACATAGCCGCCGGGAGTTGTTGCACACAACTCTTGTGGATGAAGCAAATGCTGGAGGATTATGGGATATCACAGGACACCATGACCATTTCCTGTGATAACACGAGCGCGATACACATATCCCGCAATCCAGTTGTGCATTCGCACCCAAAACACATCAGGATACGTGAGCACTTTATACGTCAGTTAGTTGAAGAGAAAGTCGTATCCCTGAGTTTCGTTCCCATCGACCGTTAGTTAGCCGATATTTTCACGAAACCTTTAGATGCCCTTAGATTTGAGAGTCTTAGGAAATCTTTAGGGATTTGCACAGTTGACTGAGGGGTTGGTCTATGTCTAGAATAGGATGCTCCTTCATGTTCATATCATATGCTTCCTATTGCTAGTCTGTTTTATATGTACCATTGCTCAGTTGTACAGCTTTGTTTTATTCTTGTTGCTTTTTATATTTCTTTTGAAAAATACAAAAAGATTTTCCTTTAAGAAAATTTTTGAGAAAAAGCACAAAAAGATTTTATTTTGATAATATTTTTTTGAAAAAGGCCAAAAAGATTTTTCTGTTTTTGCACCTTTTATGGATGAGCATTTAAGTTAGCCAAGTCACAACTCCATTCCATATATCCATGTGACTGTTTGATAGAGATTTGAGAGGCTACATCATTTCATCCATGTGCTTTACATTGATTGGAGTCTTTGAGATGTAATTAGTGATATCTTCCTACATGTTTGACTCCTATATCCTTTATTGCACACATGCACGGCTATATTTGATTATTGCACTTGTCTATCTCATGTTGGCTTGCATGTTTTCATCTCAATCCTGTCTATACAATGTACAATATGCGATAAAACTTGACAAGATTGGAATGCATTTAAAAACCGTTTTGGTGAGACTGTGTGTTTTTGTATAACGGGGAGGGGTTGCGAAAGGTAATCATCTATCCTTTGCGTAAAAGCCACCGTTAAAAAGGACCTAAAAAATGGAGGAATTTTAATATCCGAGGTCCAAAGAGGTTAAAAGAGCCCAAATTTTTTTTTTACAGGCAATAAAAAGCAATTCATGCCAAATATGGGCCACTTAGGTTTCACCATCAATTCTCCAAAGTTTGAGAATTTAGAATGCCTCTATTCAAAATTATATCTGAGGGAGTTTGGTTGGAGAATCTTGAAACGGGTTTGCACTTCCTTGAAAGTCCTGAAAAAGCATAAAATCATTTTGGACGTTATTGGTGTGAAAATCATTTTGAGCTTTGATTTGTTGATTTGATTGAGTCAATATCTTATACTGTCACTCTTTTACACCAAAGGAAGCATTTGAGTTCATTCGCTAGGAATATCCAATATTCATCGTGCACATATGTCATGTTTGTATGCATTGATTTTCCTATCGAATTTAATCACACCACTTCATTTACGCTATCATCGACTTGGGTGCTTTCTGTTTATTCATGGTGTGCTTTTATCCTAGTGACACCCCGCACTTGCTTATTTGATTTATTTCTCTAATTTGTCTATTTGGGGACATCATAAAAAGGGGGAGAAAGAATTATCATATTATGGGGGAGTTTGAATTTTGGGGGAGTTTTTGAGATGTTGCTTATGTTTTTATCATATATTGATATCCATGTTATCTCATGTCAAACTCGATATGTCACGTGGTATTTGCTTTGTCTCATGTGTGTAGGTATGAAGATTGCAGATCTATATGTTGCACACCCTGATGAGAAAATTTTTGAGATTCCTGAAGAATGGAAGAACAAACGATGAAGACTATTCATTTGTACCTTTTCCAGTTTTGGGTTCATGGGAGGGTAGATTTGTATAGGCAATTTCATATTTGATAATTCAGATTTTTTATGTATGTACCGGCATAGACATAGGGGGAGATTTGTAAGGACATTTTTCTCATGTCCGAAATGTTTCATTTATTTATGTCGTACGCCGCTACATTTGGCACGTCTCCTCACGATCTCACATGACGGCCTCTATCCGAATTCCGGGAATCAAGCATGCATTATCTCCACTAATATGTCCCTCATCTGTATCAACGACTTCACGTTCCTTGATTGTAGGCTCGTAATGCAAGTGGAACGCAAGAGAAATCAAATCAGTGAAACAAGGCATGATAGGGATGTTCAAGGGCAAATTGGTAATTTTACAACCACCGTCCAGAGGACCGGTCAACTGAAAAGTTGAAGAGCTTGCCGCAACAAAGATACTGGAAGAAACGACACCTCAATCCAAGCTACGGTGAACAAGTTATGGCCCGTTGAAAATGGAGATATGTTTATTGAAAATTCTGGGAATTTTTCTAAGTGTTTAAGCACTTGTTCCCAGCACACTTTCCCGAACCCAGCTTGGAAGCGGTTCGGGGGGGCGAACCGGTTCGCAGGGGTACCCAAACCGGTTCGGGGTACTTGTACGCTGGATAGAATTTCAGCAGTTTAAAATCGTGGGTCTCTTCATGTATTTCCCTATAAATACCAACTTCGGGAGAGTTGTTCTGCAAGACTTTAGGAGACGAATTTGAGAGTCCAAATACACCTAGTCTTCATATTTTTGAGTCCCAAGACTTATGTTTTGATTCACACATCCTTGCCAAATATTTGTGAATCCTTTTGCAACCCAAGAACACAACTTTGGTTTGTTCAACCCTTGTGGAGGAGACCGTTCTTCTTCTTCATTGCAGCCCTACTGGAAAGGGATAATTCCAGCCGCGACTACAGAATTCAATACTCGAGGGTAATTCTTAGTCAACTTGTATTTTCATTGTAATCCGATTGTAAGCCGTTTTCTTACAAATTATAGTGAAAATAAATGGTTTTGCCCCTGAGGGAGATTTTTCCTTAATTGCATGTGTTTGAATGTTCTTGCGTAGATTATCAATTTATTCAATCACATACTGCTGCATGTTTAGGGTTTGTTTGTGTTAAAAGGGTTTTATATATAATTTGATCATTTGAACGCGAGCACACATGTTCTTCATCCATTCACTCCTTCTTTGCTCGAGCTGATATTCCCAAAAGTTGGTCAGCTACAAATATTGCTCTTATTCCCAAAGTAGATATTCCTATAAATTGCTCGCAATTCAGACCTATAAGTTTATGTAACTTCTCTAATAAAATTATATCTAAGATTCTTAATGACAGATTAGCCGATGTTCTCCCTAATATTATATCCCCTAACCAATATGGTTTTGTCAAAGGGAGAAGTATAAACGATAACATTTTGATTGCTCATGAATTATCTCAAACTATAGGAAAAAAAGTTCGTGGTCATAATGTTATTATTAAATTAGACATGGAAAAGGCTTATGATAAAGTGTATTGTCCTTTCCTATGTGAAGTTTTGAGGAAATTTGGGTTTAATGAAATGTTCATGGACATGATTTGGAGATTAATTTCAAATAATTGGTTCTCTATTTCTGTAAATGGGCAAAGTAAAGTATTTTTTCAATCTTTTAGATGGCTTAGGCAAGGTGACCCCCTGTCTCCTAGCTTATTTATTATAGATACTGAATGTTTAAGTAGAAATATAGATAATTTGTTCAAGAATGGTAAAGCTACTCCTTTTTCCCATCCAAGGAATTGTAATTTGATTTCTCGCTTGGCTTATGCTGATGATATTATAATATTTGCTAATGGGAATAAGAAAAGTTTACTTGCTATTACTAAATTGCTTAAAACCTATGAAAAAACCTCCGGTCAGTCTATAAACATATCTAAAAGCTCTATTTTTATTGATCAAAATCTCTCCCCGTCTATTAGAACTAAGATGGGAACCAATTCTGGTTTATCTATAAAAACTTTGCCCATGAAGTATTTAGGTTGCAACATTAATAAAGGGAGAATTAAGCTGTCTCAATTTTCTGATCTTATGAACTCTATTAGAGAGAAGCTTAATTCTTGGTCGTCTAAGTTAATATCTCAAGCTGGTAGGACCACTCTGATTAGAAGTGTTCTTTTATCCATCCCTATTCACATCATTTCTGTTATTAGCCCCCCTAAAACTATTATTAAAAGATTGCATAATATATTTTCTAAATTTTATTGGGGTGGTGTTAATAAAGATAAACCTTACCAATGGTCTAAGTGGTATGATATGTGTTTTCCGTTTGAAGAAGGAGGATTAAATTTTAGAAGAATGGAATATATCATTAATGCTTCTAGCATGAAATTGTATTGGAAATTTTTATTTGATAAAGGTATTTGGTCTTCTTTTATGAGATCTAAATATCAGAGTAGAATGTTTTTGAAGTCTGGATCCTCTACTATTAGAAGAATTAAATCTATATCTAGCATAGCTGATGATCATATTGACGTTGACAATCAAATATGGATTCCTTCATACTCTGGTGATTTCTCTTTGAAAGAAGCATTTCAAATATGTAGAAAAAATAATCCAATTTCTCTAACTTGGAAAATAAATTGGTCTATAGAATGTCCCATAAAATTTTCTAATTTCATTTGGAAATTACTGAATAATTTTGTGCCTTTTGAGACTGAAATCCAAAAAATTGGTATAAGACTTGCTCCGGTTTGCAGGGAATGTTTAGCTAATGAAGATAGCGACAAACATGTTTTGCTAGGGATTGTAATTTAGCTAAAAAAGTCTGGCAATATTTTTGTCATCTTTTCAAAGTTACTCCTAAAAATAGTTCTTGCAGGGCTATGATTTTTTCTTGGTGGATGATTAAAAATAACAAAGATTTTCTTAAAATTCTTTTTGCCATAACTCCTAAAATTATTTTTTGGGAATTATGGAAGGCTAGAAATAGATTGGTTTTTGAAAATTCTAAGTCTTCTGTTAATTTTATAATAAATCAAATTATTTTTTTAGCTTCTTCCGTTCTACAAAATCTAAAAATCTATGATACTCCTAACTCTGAAGATTTTCAAATCATAAACCTATTTCAAGTTCACATTAGTCCTAAATTTGTTCAGATAATAAAATGCGTTTGGTCCAATCCCCCAAGTGGTGTTTTTAAATTAAATATTGATAGAGCTTCTAAAGGAAATCCTGGAAATAGTGGTATTAGAGGGGTGATTAGAGATTCCAACGGGAACTTCATTGTTGGGTTTGAAAAATCTATAGGAGTACAATCCTCATTTTTTGCTGAAAGTTTGGCCTTCGTTGAAGGAATGAATTTGGTTTCTCAATTAAATATTCAAAAAGTGATAGTGGAGTCTGATTGCAAGCTCTTAATGGATGTGATATTGAAAAAGGCTAAACCTCCTTGGCAAGCTAGAAAGATTCTTCAAGACTTATAATGCTCTGATGAAGTGATTTTCAATCATATATGGAGACAATCAAACTCAGTCGCTGATCATTTAGCTTCGCGGGCTTCTCTTTTCAACACGAACTCTATATATTGGGATCAAAGCTCTCTCCCTAGGTTGGTTAAAGGTTTACTTAAGCTGGATAGTCTGCATACTCCGCAAATAAGGCATAGAATTTTTAAAATGTAAATGGGGATAAGATAAATCCCCATATTTTCTTTCAAGTTTTCTCTATGTAATGGGGTTATTATAAAATCCTATATTTATTGCTTTCTTTCTAGAGTATTAGGCCCAACCTCTAGATTTTCAAGTTTGCTTCGGTTTGTAAGCTTCGGAGAGGCTTTTTCTCCTTATTATATTTATAAAATGTGTGGGGGTCCCGTCCCTCTTTGCTAAAAAAAAATAAAAAATAAAAAATAAAATAAAAAAAAGGTGCATCTGAAGAAGATCGCACTCACATATCGTGACGCATCGGCCATAACAAGCCTAACCCACATCACTACTAAGCTCACGCAGTGCCACACCCGACTTAAAATAGATCAATAACCTCCCATTATCTGGACCAAGAAGAAACAAGAATGCTACAAATCGCGCGACTGTCATGCCGAGAGGAAATGATCAATTTTTAACAATGAATCGACCCACATGAAGTGCGAACCCACAATGTATACTAGAACTCTATAACTCCAATCAGATACCCGTTAAACACCTTAGCCTTTCCACGTACCCTGGCTTGGCCTCTTAACTAGGGGTGCATAACAAAATCGTGAAAACTGATAAACCGAATCGATTGTATTGGGTTGGGTTGGTTCGATTTTTAGATTATTGGTTCGCTTCCGGTTGCAAAAAAATAAAATCGATATTTTCGATTCAGTTCTCGGTTCCACTATAAATCCAACCCGAATGTATCCGCTACCCAATCCAATCCGAACCGATATGGTATATTTTATAAAATAAATAATATATGTGTATAACACTTGTAATTTATATTTTTGGGATTACCTGAATTTTTAACTTATGTTATTGGGGATCAAAATTAATTTTGACCTTAATTTTTTTTTGAAATACATTAATCTTAAGATTTCACTAAGTTTGAAATATGAATTTGGAACCGAAAATCGGTCCAAACCAATTCAGGAACCGTTGGTTCGGTTCAGTTCGGTTCTGCACAACTATCGGTACGGTTCCAGTTCTAAAAATTTAGAACTGACCCATCTCGGTTTGGTTCTCGAGTTAGTATTAAAATCGAACCAAACTGAACCGTGTGCACCCCTACTCTTAACCATGATGAGTTATACTCGGGAATAATCCACCCGTGCCGGCCGGCCAGAAGACAAACCAACTCTTTCAGAAAGTTAAAACGCTAAGCTTACCTCCTTAGGACTAATGTTACCTATCTATCATTGGCAAGCATTACTATCCTAATTCAAAACGAAGTTACTCCTCTTGATATTTATCATTAGTTATCGACTTATCACAACTAGGTCTCCAAATTTTTTAACTTGTGATAACTAGACTTAGTTTTAAGATCACGCTCATCAAGTGAACATGGCGCTCACATCGTTTCAAACATCCAACTCATGGACTATAACTACCACCTTTAGCACTATCTATATGATCCCAAATCATAATAATTCTAATGGCATCTCAACTATCAACATCACTCATGCCTAATGACTTCCTTCAACAAATTCATTACATAATCCCACAGGTAGCACACTTAGGTGTTATAATTCGGCCTAACACTTCGTCCTGAGTGCTATTTCTAAAATTCGTAACGAACCTCATAGTGTTCCAAGTCTCCTATGTGCACCACCTAGCATTATTTAACCTATTCTCTAAATTATCATTGAAAGCCATATCATGACACATGCTTACAAACAAAGACCGTGGCACTAACTCCGAGAACTTTTATAAATCAACGTGACCCAAACCTACTACAATCATCAATGATTTAGCATCACTGTGCAAACTACAATACAACATTAATTCCCAAATGATTTATGAGTGATGACATCAAGCTCAATTATTTATCTAAATGTCTTACACATCTACTATAAGAAACCACCCATCATACCATGACCTATGCCGTATGATAAGCACAAAAAAGTGTTTATTTTATACCCCGAATAGATACATTTTAGTCGCTCATTTTTAATAAAAATGACCTTATGTTCGTATTTAATTATTTCTCAGGTCAATATGCATTTACGGTACAAATAATGCTAAATCAGTGCAATTGCGACGTAGAAGCGGTCAAAAGCGTGCATCAAAGAAATTCAAAGAGACTGTGAAGTGCGAAGTCCATTATGAGCTTGTCCCGATGTGATCCGATGCCCCGAAACAGTCCCGTAACCCAAACCTAAGCCTACATCGAGTCCAGACCATTCCTCGAGCCCCGTGTGTGTTGAGTTTGTACCTTTATTATTTGTCTAGATTTTTATTTTTAGTCGTTTTTATTTTTGGGATTTATTTTAGAACTTTCTAGGATTTATTTTCTATTTTTCTATTCTTCTATTTCTTTATTTTGAATTTGATTTTTAATAGTTTTTAATTTTTAATCTTTATTTTATTAGGATTAATTTTTTAGGAATTTATTTTTTCAGTTTTATTAGATTTCATTTTATATAATTTATTTATTTATTTTTGTTTTATTTTATTAGGATTATATTTTTTAGTTTTAATAGAGTTTTATTTTATTTCTTTTTATTTCAAATTTTTTATTTAGTTTGAGATGTTAGTTTTTTTTAGTTTTATTAGATTTTAATTTTCTATTTTATTTAGTTTTTGTTTTAGTTTTTTAGATTGTGTTAATTTTAGGGGTACAAATTAAACACACACAAACCCCATACACTCTCACACCATACTACTCTACACCCAATACACACAAAATAACTCCTAAGACACACACCTACATCATACACCCTACTACACACAATCACCCCCCCCTCATTCTCTCACCTCCCTCCATAACCAACAAACACCAAACTGACACAAACCAACACAAGCCCCTAACCCGGACCTACCCTAGCACCGCTGGCAGTCCTATCTCCGGCGGCGACTTGCCCCGAATTCGGCGGCCTAAACGAACCCCTTTCGGCGACGAGACCCATTTCAGCGCCCAGAAACCCACCTGACCCAGTGTTGTCGGGCCTACCCCAACCCGTCGTCACCACAACCTAAACCCGACGTTCAACCCCAACACTGCCAGCCCACTTCAGCCACTGCCCGGGCGGCGTCCTACCACTCCGGACGGCGTCCCATCACTGTCGGAACCTACCCCAGCCATTTAGCCATCCACCTACCATTGCTATCCCAAAAAAATCGGACCTGCAATTCACAAAACAAAAACCAACAAGTCTTTGACTTATCCAAAAGAAAATCTCAACAATCTCTATAACTAAAACCCAACTTCGTGGCTTATAAAAAAAGAGAGGAAGGCAACTCATAAAAGATGACTCTCATATCAGAAAAAAGGGGAAACGCATAGAGATAGACAACTTGTGTATATTATGTACAGTTTAGGGTCATGAAAAATTCAGAAAAACACAAAAAATAAAATTAGTTTAGCTTTAGGATAATGTTTAGGTTTAGTTTCTACTCTTCTTTTTGTAATCAAGGGCTGAAAATTGTGAAAAAGTTGGACGCATGTCAAGGCGCATTTCAAGACAAATTTGTGAAAAAAATTGCGTATTGTATTTCTACATTCTCTTTTCAATTTATTTCCTTCTTGACATATTATTTATTGTTATTTATACACACATGAGAATGTTTGGCTAAACACCCCGTTCAAGGGGTGGGATGCACTGTGAACGATGTTAATTTAATTAATTGGTTTCATTAATTTTATATTTTTTGGTAAATTAATTTTTAACTGTCACCGATTAATTTATGTAACGAGAGTTAGTAAATTAATTGAACGAATTAATGTTTGCATTTAGGAATCGAACAGAGATAGGTTTTTCCGAGATTTAAATATTAATTCGATGTTGAAATTTGAAGATTGTTATTGTTTTCGTTAAATTGATCCTAGCGGTAATTTTCTGAAAATATTTTTGTCCTAAATTTTCATCGTGTGACATTGTTAAATTAATTTTCTGAAAAAGATTTTATTAAATTTATAATTTTAACGAGAGTTAGATTATAGATTTAATATTATCTCGAAATATTTAAAATTAATAAATTGAGAAATTAAAATAATTGAAAATGTAGTGTAATCCCATCTCTTGACTTTCTCACATATTTCACACTTGGTTGCACATTTTTTTTTTATTATTTAGTCATTTTATAATTTTAGCATTTGTTAGTTAATTTTTCCCTTAAAATTGTTTTAAAAACCTAAAAAAAAAAAAAAATCATAAAAAATTGAGATTGCAAGTTTTCACATAAATTGTTTCACCTTGAAAGTAGGATTGATACCCATACTTATCGCAATAGGAGTTGTTTTAGACAAGTTTTGTAGGTACTCAAGGGAATTTTGAGAGTGGCTTTTGAAGACAACAACCATACGCGAAGATCTTTTTATCAAATGACGCCGTTGCCGCTTTCTTGGCCTGGAAACATAATTGAAGACTTGTAATTTTATTTATCTTTTTTAGTGTAGTTCTTCCTCCCCCCTCCTCCCTCCTCCCTTCTCCTTAGACTGGTAATATAGGATTTTTGAAGTTTGTGTATTTATTTGGGGTGCATTTTGACACCGATTTTTTTGTAATAATTATTAATTAAAAAAAAAGCGAAAAGGGAAACTAGACAAGGTAGAGAGAGGGCGTCCAAGGCGAGGAATTTTTTAAGCCTCTCTACTTTGGGTTGGTAGGACTCCCGAGGATAACTGAGGTAGACAAGATCTCCCCCCGGTCGACTCAACTCGATCTTCACCCCACCTTTGTCAAAATCGTGGGAGGTACATTTCTTTATCCCTCACGAATCTCCTGCAAGCGAGTTCATTTTTTGTGTGATTAATTTCTCCGATGTGCTGCATCGCACTTAAATTGAATGGTTTGATGAATTAAATTACCTAAGACGTACACCTGGTCCTTGAAACGAGAAGGGATTTCATCACCCGACTCACTTGCTTATCCATTGTGTGCTACCCTAGCTGTCATTAAATTTTAAATCAATCAACTAGCTAGCCCCGTAGGAACACATTTTTGCAACAGGCGATCTCAAAGATAAATTTCGTGAATTTTGTCGCTCGCGGACTTAATTAAAATTTGACTACCCCTCTCACTAATTTTGAAGGAAATAATTGGCTACGTGCTCGTTAGAAATTTTTCTTGACTCGTGTGTGTCCAATTTCATTCTTTAGGTAGTCGATTTTAGTTAGTTCGACCAAATCAAGAGTCAAAATTTTCCCATTTTTCTAAAAATACCAAAAATATTTTCCTTTTTTAAAAATATTTTCAAAAATCCCAAAAAAAAATTCTTTTTTTTTCTCCATATTTAAACTACCAAAAAGATTTTCCTTTTCTTATTTTCAAAAATCACAAAAAGATTTTCTTTTCTTTTGAAAAATATTTAAAAACCAAAAAAATATTCCTCTTGTCATGGCCGAAGAACGTCCTTTACGGGAATACTTTGGCCATTTCACATTCTCTCAAAGTTTGTTTGATGATAAACCCGATTCGACCCTTGATTCATTAATTCAGGCCTTTAACTCTCAAACGCACACCGTTGATACTCCTGTGTCGTCCATGCACACATCTCATCTTCCACTGCCTCCGGTGATGAGTGTCAACCCATCCCATGCTTCGCCGTGCACACACTGCTTTCTGGTGGACCATTTGTCCCATGAGTGTCCATTTATATTCTCCCCATTTGAACCCACCATGGAACATGTGTCTCCATATGACACCGTTTCGGAACCACCATCGACATCATTTCACGACATATCCAATGTCGAAGGGTATGAGTTCCAACGCTATTCATGGAGGCCTGATCACCCTTCCACGCAATCTGAATCACAACGCCTTGTTGTGGATCCTTACGGTTTCCAGCAATCGTCATCGCCACCTCGTGTACCTCATATCTATCAGTCCACTTACTATGATCCTCATATTGATCACACTTTTGTCCCTCACGGAGATGCTTCTCCCATGAATACTGCACTTGACCCTGCTCCACACACTTCCGATGAGTATTCTCCCTATCCTAGTGTTTCTAGCGAGTTGTGTCCACCTCACCCACCACCGCCACCCACCGACATTTCTCCAACACCTTGCAATCCTCTCTTGAGCGCCTCTTGCACAAGTTTGCACACACACTTCAATCTCAAACTGAATCACTTCAAAGGCTTGAACAACGATTATCTGATTTTGAGTGTGCGAACGAGTCGGATTTCACCCCAAGTCAACCCATTATTAACCCCACATGGGATGATGATGTGTCGTCTTGTGCCACTAATTTTGAGTGTGACCAACCCTGTTATCCTGAGAATCTCGAAGTTGAGACCACCGTGTGGTCTGGAACCCAAGTTGACAATAATGTTGACATATCCATTGACAGTGAGACTGATCCCACACCGCCTTATGCTTTCAAACCCACCATTGAGTTTCACCTTTCCCCTTCCACCGAATCCATAATTATTCCCGAGTCTACACCTATTGAGCCCACTGCGTGTGTTCCCGAGGAACCACTTCATCCTAGGTTCGCTCCGGCTACGAGTGCTCACCATTTTCTTGATATTGAATCTGAGATGGTTTCTACCTCTTTGGATATGGATCCTACCCCACCATGATTGACTCCCGTTGAGTCAAATATTGATGTAAATTCATCTATCTCGGATCTTAAAGTCTCGTTAGACCCTTTCACCACCTCGGATGGTGACGTCGTGGTGTTTAAGTTGATCACTCCCTCGTTTATTTCCAAACTTCCTCCAGCGAGTGCCCTTGAGGATCACTCCGCGCCTCCTGAGGCATGCGTGTCTCCTACTCGTGAGTTAGATCATCTTCCTCCACCGTTTGTCCCACCCGATCCACCCGTTGTCCCTTCCACCCCACCACTTGGTTTGGACCTTGTTATTGTACCTCACCTGTTTCCATCTACATATTTAGGTCCTCACCTGTTTTAGTGCTCCACGATCCTATTTGTGCACTTTTCCTCGACCCCACCATCCATGTGAGTATTCATGCTACTCCTCTCATACGTGACACCGAGCTTGTTACTCTATGCACACCACTTCCTCGTGGTGTTGAAATTTTCCATCTACCGCTCCCTGGTGTGTCACGGTGCGACCATTATCATCGTCCATTTATAGAATGGTCGTGCACTTTCTATGAGATCCGCCCCATTATTATTATCAAACCATTTTGCCTCCCCCACCAATTAGAGCACATTCTTATAGGGCCCTTGTTGCCCTCACATTTACGCTCAATAAGGTCCGTGACCGGTGAATGTTCACCCTCACCCTTGCCCATCTTCGTCCATGTACCCTCCTACTCACCCACCCCTGGTCCACCGATGCTTTGCATCGAGTGATGCACTTTGCTATACAAGTGCATTGACCTCTTTTAGCCTTTATCCAACAAGACTGACGCTTCAGTCTTGTTTGGGGGTGATTCTCATCCCCCAATTTTTCTGCCGCCCCACACTTTCATAGATTTTATCTTTAGGGTGAGATTGGTTCAGTCTGGATGAAGACATTAAACTTAGCACTACCGGGAGGCAACTCGTCGTTCATTGTTTCTGAGTATGATTCTTATCCTGTTTGGGGGTGGTGTTTCACACCACTGAACAATTTTCACATACTTTATAGACTTGTACGTATTTTTGTATCACATCTATTCTTCAGGTATCATCTATCCTCCAGAATGCGGTACATTTCACTAGTGGTTCATTATGGTACTATCTTTCCTCCCTTGTGATTTTATTTTTATATATATGGTTTTAAACATCGAGGACGAAATTCTCTTTTGTTTGGGGGTGGGAAATTTATCAAAATTGTACCTCTTTTGAAAATTTTCAGAAACAAGTGATTTTAAATATTTTTGTGCAGTTAAAAATAAATTTTTATGACATGATTTGTCTATCATCCCTCTTTTAGAAATCTCGGAATACCTGTGTTCGAACCCAAAAATTGCGCTTTTTACAATAAATTAATTAATACCTCTAAAAGCGTACTTGCACTATAAATTCTTAGACTCAGCAATTTGCACTATCACGTTTACAATCAAAAGTTTAAGAGTAAATATATTATCAAGAAAGCCTTAAAAGATCACTAGTGGCGACTTAAACCCGTGAGATTTGAGATTTTCACCTTTTTGAGGGTTTTTACGTATCTCCGAGTCACAAGTTGACTCAACTTTCTTTGGGTACTACAATTAGTTGTTGAATGATCTCATTATTTTTTTCAAATTTGGCTTAATCACTGAGAATGACATTACTTTCGAGTTGTAAGAAACATGTATCTTGTAGTTTGTCCCGAACACTAAATCGATTTTTCCATACACTTACCATTTTCCCTATCACATTATTATTCACCCATTATCATTTTCCATATTACCCTTATCCATATGTCTCAAATACCATCCATCATTGCCATCGTTTTTTAGAAAAAGAGTGTTTGAAATTTTCCATGTAAATTGTCTTCATTTGTGCATAAAAAGAAAAATGTATCGCAATATAATAATAAAAAAAAATCAAAGAAAGAAAATAAAAATAGAAAAGAAGAAAAAGAAAGCATACGATCATAAATAACAAAAACATAAATGAAGACATTAGTTATTCTTGTGTTACACTCTTCTCAAAACACCTCCATCATATCATTCATCTTCTTCATTTCATTATCCCTTCACACCTTACATAAACCCCATTTTTACCTTTGGAAAAATGTTCGGGCAAACGAAAAGATTATATGGTGAATAATTCTACATTCTCGACATAGTGGTTGGCATTTCTTCATGAGATTAGGTTTATTTTTTTATGTATCCGTCCTTTCTTATAAAGTGTGTGAGACGTTTGAAATTGTTTACATTTACGCAACTCCTCACACACTAGAGATATACACTTACCCAATTCTCAGAGAGTTCGATTCAGAGAGATATATCCGGTGAGAATTGAAGTCAAAACGTTGATTCCATAAAGGCGATCTAGGAATTACTCTAATGATACTTAAGATTGTTTCACACTCACACATGCTGAGTTTTAGGAAGGATTACCCTTTTGGTATTAAGTAATTTCATTTTGATAGTTTAATACGGTGTTCCTTGATGTCCTTTTTAGTTGGGTTGTATAGCATTTCATCATCTACTCAGATACTGCAATTAAAAAAGTTTTTGAATTTTGTGGGTATATTCACTGCAAACCCCCACGCGACACCACTCGTCCTGTAGGGCAAACTATAGGTTTAACGGCTTGTTGCACATGCTAAGTGCAATCGCCAGTGCCTGCGAAAGTGGCACACTTTTGGTTACTTATCTCTGTTTTCTCTCTAATTTTTGCTCGAGGACTAGCAATGTTATGTTTGGGGGTAGTGTGATAAGCACCCAAAAGTGTTTATTTTATACCCCGAATAGATGCATTTTAGTTGCTCATTTTTAATAAAAATGACCTTATGTTCGTATTTAATTATTTCTCAGGTCAATACGCAGTTGCGGTACAAATAATGCTAAATCAGTGCAATTGCGACGCAGAAGCGGTAAAAAACGTGCATCAGAGAAATCCAAAGAAACTGTGAAGTGAGAAGTCCATTCTGAGCTTGCCCCGATGTGATCCGATGTCCCGAAACAGTCCCGTAACCCAAACCTAAGCCTACACCGAGTTCAGACCATTCCCCGAGCCCCATGTGTGTTGAGTTTGTACCTTTATTATTTGTCTAGATTTATATTTTTAGTTGTTTTTATTTTTAGGATTTATTTAAGAACTTTCTAGGATTTATTTTCTATTTTTCTACTTCTTTATTTTGATTTTGATTTTTATTAGTTTTCAATCTTTATTTTATTAGGATTAATTTTTTTAGCAATTAATTTTTTTAGTTTTATTAGATTTCATTTTATATAATTTTTTTATTTGTTTTAGTTTTATTTTATTAGGATTATATTTTTTAGTTTTAATAGAGTTTTATTTTATTTCTTTTTATTTTCAAATTTTTTATTTAGTTTGAGATGTTAGTTTTTTTTAGTTTTATTAGATTTTAATTTTCTATTTTATTTAGTTTTAGTTTTAGTTTTTTAGATTGTGTTAATTTTATGGGTACAAATTAAACACACACAAACCCCATACACTCTCACACCATACTACTCTACACCTAATACACATAAAATAACCCCTAAGACACACACCTACATCATACGCCCTACTACACACAATCACCTCCCCCTCATCTTCAGCCTCTCACCCTCATTCTCTCACCTCCCTCCATAAACAACAAACACCAAACTAACATAAACCAACACAAGCCCCTAACCCGGACCTACCCCAGTAGTGCCGGCAGTTCTATCTCCGGCGGCGACCTGCCCCGAATTCGGCGGCCTAAACGAACCCCTTCCGGTGACGAGACCTATTTCAGCGTCCAGAAACCCACCTGACCCAGTGTTGCCGGGCCTACCCCAGCCCACCGTCGCCACAACCTAAACCCGACGTTCAACCCCAATGCTGTCAGCCCACTCCGGCCACTGCCCGGGCGGCGTCCCACCACTGCCGAAACCTACCCCAACCATTTAGCCATCCACCTACCATTGCTATCCCAAAAAAATCGGACCTGCAATTCACAAAAGAAAAACCCAATAAGTCTTTGACTTATCCAAAAGAAAATCCCAAAAATCTCTCCAACTAAAACCCAACTTCGTGGCTTATAAAAAAAAGAGGAAGGCAACTCATAAAAGAGGACTCTCATATCAGAAAAAAGGGGAGACGCATAGAGAGAGACAACCTGTGTATATTATGTACAGTTTAGGGTCATGAAAAAAGTCAGAAAAAAAAAAAAAAATTAGTTTAGCTTTAGGATAATTTTTAGGTTTAGTTTATACTCTTCTTTTTGTAATCAAGTGCTGAAAATTGTGAAGAAGTTGGACGCATGTCAAGTTGCATTTTAAGACAAATTTGTGGAAAAAATTGCGTATTGTATTTCTACATTCTCTTTTCAATTTATTTCCTTCTTGACATATTATTTATTGTTGTTTATACACGCATGAGAATGTTTGGCGAAACACCCCGTTCAAGGGGTGGGATGCACTATGAACGATGTTAATTTAATTAATTGGTTTCATTAATTTTATATTTATAGGTAAATTAATTTTTAACTGTCACCGATTAATTTATGTAACGAGAGTTAGTAAATTAATTGAACGAATTAATGTTTGAATTTAGGAATCGAACTAGAGATAGGTTTTTTCGAGATTTGAATATTAATTCGGCGTTGAAATTTGAAGATTGCTATTGTTTTCGTTAAATTGATCCTAGCGGGTAATTTTTTGAAAATAGTTTAGTCCTAAATTTTCATCGCGTGACATTGTTAAATTAATATTCTGAAAAAGATTTTATTAAATTTATAATTTTAACGAGAGTTAGATTATAGATTTAATATTATCTCGAAATATTTAAAATTAATAAATTGAGAAATTAAAATAATTGAAAATGCAGTGAAATCCCATCTCTTGACTTTCTCACATATTTCCCACTCGGTTGCACATTTTTTTATTATTATTTAGTCATTTTATAATTTTAGCATTTGTTAGTTAATTTTTCCCTTGAAATTGTTTTAAAAACATAAAAAAAAAAGATTGTCATAAAAAATTGAGATTGCAAGTTTTCACATAAATTTTTTCAACTTGAAAGTAGGATTGATACCCGTACTTACCGCAATACGAGCTGTTTTAGACAAGTTTTGTAGGTACTCAAGAGAATTTTGAGAGTGGCTTTTGAAGACAAGGACCATACGCGAAGAGCTTTTTATCACCGTACAACCTTGAGTATATCACTATGAAATGGACACCACCACATAAACCTCAATGGAACAATAACGCCCAAGTTTTCAAAGAGATATACAATCATCATTGTAATGCACGGTACACAACCTCATATTTGAGAATGCGAGAATTACGTGTGATAATTGATTAACCTCGCAAATTTCTAAAATATCACACTCATTTAATTTCAGCCCCTAAACAAGCATTTAAAGTGCAAGTGTCAACCCATAGACAAATAAAGCATGCGACACAAAGTTAAAT
Organism: Sambucus nigra; assembly: GCA_949130495.1. NCBI lineage: Eukaryota > Viridiplantae > Streptophyta > Magnoliopsida > Dipsacales > Adoxaceae > Sambucus > Sambucus nigra. The sequence goes on from OX422223.1 coordinate 206,112,209, forward strand.
AAAAATCCCCGCAGGGCAAAACCTTTTATTCCACTATAATAAGTAAATCACAACTTACACAGATTACAATGAAATACAGTGACACACGAATACCCGCAGGCGTCGGTCGGTGTCGTCAGCAATGAATCCACACGCAGCGAACCCACATGAATCTCAGTCCAATTAACAAAGGAAGAACCGCAACACTCCTCAATGACACGCAGCCATAAAACTTTGTAGAGACTCCCTCAGCAATGACACGCATCCCTCGGTTGCAAAGATCTCTCCACAAAGGTTTGAACAAACTAAAAAGTTATGTTCTTGGGTTACCAAAAAGATTCACAAAGGATTGGCAATTGTGTGAATCAAAAACCTAGAGTCTTGGGCTCAATAGGTGAAGACTTAGAGTATTTAGGACTCTGAAAATCGTCTTAAAAAGTCTTGTAAAACAACTCCACGAAGTTGGCATAAATAGGAAACTTTGAGCCCTAAAAAATCTCTGCAGATCTGGCCGAATTTATCCCAGGCGGACCGGTCCGGCTTGGGGGCGGATCGGTCCGATTGACCGGATCGGTTCTTTTATTCTGAGGCGGATCGGTCCGGTTGTGACCGGATCGGTTCTTCTATTCCAGGCTTCATCGGTTCGCATGCGGTCCGGGGTATACTGGATCTGCATCAAACGGATCGGTCCGGTTGAGGGGCGGATCGATCTGGTGGCGGATCGGTCCGGTATAGAGGCGGACCGGTCCGGCTTCCCAGAAAACTTTGATTCCTCTTCTTATTTTGATATTCGGATCCGTTGATGAATGTATGAATCTTGAATTTCTTCAATGGTGTAACGGCGCGCGACATAATAAATTGATAATGGACAAAAATGTCCTTACAAATCTCCCCCTATGTCTATGCCGGTACATACATAAAAACAAAACATACGAATTATCAAACAACTAAAAATGCCCATACAAATCTACCCTTCCATGAATCCAAAAACTGGAAAGATACAATTGAATAAGACTACAGCGTTTGCTCTTCAATTCTTCAGAAATCTCAACACTTTTCTCATCAGGGTGTGCAATCCAATGATAATCCATGTAGTACCTACACACATGAGACAAAGCAAAATACCAAGTGACATATCGAGTTTGAAAAGAGATAAACATATATACCAATTTATGAGCAAACTCAAACTTTCAAATCTCCCCCATAATAAGATAATTCTTTCTCCCCCTTTTTATGATGTCCCCAAATAGACAAATGAGAAGAATGAATCAAATAAGCAAAATCGGGGTGTCACGGTACACAAAACAAAGCATCAATCAAATGTCAAACGTGCTCTTGCAAGGAGATGCTCAAACAATTATTCACAAACTATTTTTGAATTTTTCAAATTTTTTGTACAAAAATAAGATACCAATTTGAACAAATATGATACAAAACTCACACCATGGATTTAGACTCAAACAACCAAGTCATGGAAATGGAATGAATGGGTGTGAACACATTCGATAGGTAAATCAACTCAATCAATCATATGTGCACGATGCATATGTGTACTCCTAACGAATGAACATCAAAGGTATCCTTAGGTGTAAAAAAAATTTGTTGAATTTAAATGACATCGTCTTATTCAAATCAACAAATCAAAGTCTAAATGATTTCCACCCCAATAACGTCCAAAACTATGTAGCGCATTTTCAAGTATTTCAAGGACGTGCAAACCCGTTTTAATTCTCCAACCAAACTCCCTCATATATATTTTCTTTTAGAGGTAATCTAAATTCTCAAACTTTGGAGAATTGGTGCAAAAACCTAAATGGCCGCTTTTTGGCATGAATATCTTTTTATTGCCTTTCAATTTTTTCGGGCTCTTTTAACCTCTTTGGACCCCGGATAATAAAATTCCTCCATTTTTTAGGTCCAATTTAACGGTGGCTTAGTATTCGCAAAGGCAAAATGAACCTTTCGCAGCCCTTCCCCGTTTTCAAACAAAGCACACAAACTCACAAAACGGTTCTTATATGCACAATTTCCTTATAAAAATTATCGCACTTGGTTCATTTTAAAGACAGGATTGAAGTGAAAACACCCAACCAACACGTGATAAGACAAGCACAATAATCAAACAAATCCATGCATGTGTGCAATAAAGGAAACATGAGTCAAACATGTAGGAAGTAACACTTAATTACATCTTAATGACTCCAAACATTATAAAGCACATGGATGAATTGACCTATTGTCTCAAAACACTATCAAATAGTCACATGAAAATAATGGAATAATGTTGTGACTCGGTCATCCTAAGTGTCCATCCATAAACGGTGCAAAAAAAAAAAAAAAAAAATCTTTTTGTATTTTTAAAAAAAAATATATACAAAAAGTACATGTCACAACGCTAGCAAAAATAGATCAAAAAGCAAAACTAGCGTATGACAAACATGCAAACACAATCATCTATATGATATGGCAAGTGAAGAATCATGTGCAAGCAACCGGGAATCAACTTGTCTAAAATCTAGTGCCTCTAAAAGTGATTTTCTAACCCAAATAGATGTGAAACATCGTGTGGGGGCTTTGGAAACCACGGGAACACTAGACATAAACTTCCTAGGACTTTTTCCAAGATCAAAACAAAAACGCCTAAGGTGACCTTTCCTACCACAATATGAACATGTGTAAACGGGTGGAATGACACCTAAAGTGTGATCTTTTCTAACATCCTTGGACTTAGTTGACCCTCTAAAACAAATAATGGTTTTGGCTTTAGCACTAGAGGCATGAGAACAAGATGAGCCATTACCATCACTATCAAACCTACTTGAGTCTGTCAAATCATTTTTTAACTTCAAAATTTTTGACTGAAGCAAAGAATTAGACTCTTCCAATATGAGAGATTTCTTTTTCAAATTATCAATTAAACTTAACAGTTTATCACGCTCTCCCTCAATAAAAACAAACTTATCCCTAAGAGTCTTTTCACGTGCCGTAAAATCATCGATTAATTTTTTATCCTCGACGGCACAAACGGGAACCCTAGAATTTTTTAAGTCCTCCAATTACTTCTCTAAAACTAGGACTCTCTCATCACTCTTCTTTTTGGCAATTTTCAAAGAATCAAAATCTGTACACAAATTACCAAAGTGCTCACGACAAATATCACTTTGAGTTCGAAACGCTTGCAAATATTCAATCTTACTTTTAAAGAGAGAATTTTCTTTTTCCAAAACTTTAATTCTTCTGCAAAGTTTCAAATTCAAACTTTTTAATTTTTCAGCACGGTCGTGAACTTTTTCAAAAATAGGCTCCTCATTAAATGGGCGTTCCATTGAAAAATTGCGATTTTTCACAAAACTGATTTTAAAAAAAATCAATATCACACAATTTTGCGGAAAAAGGAATACGCAATAAATTAGCGCAACCTGCTCTGATACCAATTTGAGAACGTGAGTAGACAAATTGTATCAGAAAGTAAATCCTCGAAAAATCAGGATCACGCGATAAATTAGCGTAACCCGCTCTGATACCGATTTGAGAATGCGAGAATTACGTGTGATAATTGATTAACCTCGCAAATTTCTAAAATATCACACTCATTTAATTTCAGCCCCTAAACAAGCATCTAAAGTGCAAGTGTCAACCCATAGACAAATAAAGCATGTGACACAAAGTTAAGGAAAAATTCCCGCAGGGCAAAACCTTTTATTCCACTATAATAAGTAAATCGTAACTTACACAGATTACAATGAAATACAGTGACACACAAATACCCGCAGGCGTCGGTCGGTGTCGTCAGCAATGAATCCACACGCAGCGAATCCACATGAACCTCAGTCCAATCAACAAAGGAAGAACCGCAGCACTCCTCAATGACACGCAACCATAAAACTTTGTAGAGACTCCCTCAGCAATGACACGCAACCCTCGATTGCAAAGATCTCTCCACAAAGGTTTGAACAAACTAAAAAGTTGTGTTCTTGGGTTACCAAAAAGATTCACAAAGGATTGGCAATTGTGTGAATCAAAAACCTAGAGTCTTGGGCTCAATAGGTGAAGACTTAGAGTATTTAGGACTCTGAAAATCGTCTTGAAAAGTCTTGTAAAACAACTCCACGAAGTTGGCTTAAATAGGAAACTTTGAGCCCTAAAAAATCTCTGCAGATCTGGCCGAATTTATCCCAGAAGGACCGGTCCGGCTTGGGGGCGGATCGGTCCGATTGACCGGATCGGTTCTTTTATTCTGAGGCGGATCGGTCCGGTTGTGACCGGATCGGTTCTTCTATTCCAGGCTTCATCGGTTCGCTTACGGTCCGGGGTATACTGGATCTGCATCAAACGGATCGGTCCGGTTGAGGGGCGGACCGGTCCGGTGGCGGATCGGTCCGGTATAGAGGCGGACCGGTCCGACTTCCTAGAAAACTTTGATTCCTCTTCTTATTTTGATATTCGGATCCATTGATGAATGTATGAATCTTGAATTTCTTCAACGGTGTAACGGCGTGCGACATAATAAATTGATAATGGACAAAAATGTCCTTACAATATTCACTGTTAGTAGGGAATGACTACCACTCGCATTAACATCTCGCTAGCTTAACCTTAGTATACACCTCTAAGGAATTATCATAACTGGTTTTACACGCCTATCCAAATTACTAACCCTGGGTTGATTTTATTAAACCACCTTAGTATTTATCTCCAAAGGGAATTTAATGCAACTCACGTGCGTATGCAAAATGCCAACCTGTAGTTAAATTCACTAGACCACATCATTTGATTCCCAATGAGTGTTTAACCGTTAATACTGAATTACCTTACTACGTAGACCTCATACTACGTGCTAGTCTAATAATTGACACAACTATATATATTGGTAGGATACGGGACATCGAGCAATGCCTATGACACTAAGGCCTATGCCTACGAACTCCACCGGGATCCTATTTCTCGACGCCAAACTATAATCACCAAACTCTACTCAAAGCCACCCAGGTTTTGGTAGGACACAAGACGTAGGGTATTGCCCAAGAGGAGGCCCACCCTAACAATCCCGCAAGAGGTCCTATTATAGCACATCATAACTCATTTACTTAATACCAAGTCACCACGATTATCTAGGTTCACTCCTTGGTTACCTCAAACCATCATAATCATCTAAATCCACGTTATAGTTAAGGCACACGAATCGGGATATACTAAGCCCAAGCCCGCAACTAAGGGACCTAATGTTTTCTCACCGCAAGCCAACACTTGTAAATACATTCATCGACCAAAAACCACTAAGGTGTTATCCTATAAGGATAACATCCTATCAACTAAGATTGACTTATCCTCTAGCGTTGGCCCTTACCAATTTATATGCTCATTGGCCCTACCATAAATCATGGTATTACCCCAAGGATCGAAATTGCCTAATTATCACATCGACATTAACCCCTCAAATGTGTCACACCAAAGATTACATATAATTAAAATCACGATTTCCCATTACATAATTGTGACACTCTAACAATCAATCCCCACCGTTGATTATTCACAATTTGGTGCCACTTGTTCGATAGGCGATATCTCATTCTATTAGCATCTCCAAAGACTCTACATCTATAAAGGTTGGAACACAAAACACCTCACACTACGAACCACAGTGTCACCACTTACTGGCTTGCATGGACACTCGTAAATTGTTGACACACTTAATCAGAAAATTCTAAAGCAATTTATTCAACTAACTTGAACGTATGCCACTTGTCACTAATTCACTAGTCGTGCTAACCTCTTAGACCTTACCGTCGAGGACACAAACTAAACCACCATCAAACTAGCGTGATTATCCCTACCCAACACCAATGTCAAGAGATCTAATACCGACCTCACCACGTCACACCCGAGAAGGAACCTTGAACCTAGAGCTCTGATACCATTTGTAATGTTCGACCCGGATTTATGGGTTATCCGTGGTTAACCCGGTTCGATTCGAGTCGTTAGGTATGAAGTGCAATGAAACAACCTAGATAATGTTGCTAGTCTAGTTTTATTTTATTTTAACATTTCACTTGTTTAGCATGCGATTACATTTTCAAGATAAACTACGTGTGGGACCCATGGGAACAACCCCAAGTCCAAGTAAACAGAGCTATTAATCTAAAATAGTTAAAATGCACTTACCTGTATAACGCCCTCAAAATACGAACTCGCGCCCAATCCGACGTAATAAAGCGAGGGTGTGAGCCTATGCCTAGTGAGAATATACTAAGCAGTAGAGAAACGAACGACATAAAAGATACTCACACGCTACAACCACATGCATGCTAATATATATATATATATATATATATATACCTATGAAAAATACATATTCAAATGCATTAACTCTTTTACTTTCGAAATCCTTACTCACCCAGATTAATTTACCTTAATCTTGTAAATACTTATTTTATTCATATTTAGCATTTCTCACTTTGTTCAACACACCCGGTTCCACACTTAACACTGCTACACTTGAATTATTCCAACCCATTCCTTTACTCGAATCACCCCTTTTTATTCATTAGAATACACTTTAGTGTTTTCATTTAAAGTACCATTTCGACGCACGCATTCACCATGCTAGAAAATACTTGTTTGTCATTTGGAAACCCTTTCGTTTCACACTTGTGCAAATTATGGGTTTAACAACTTAGGTTACTTAACCAACCATTTGTCCACTTTACTTTACCCTTATCCTTAACTTATGGACATTAATAGAGTTACATATTTACTTGTCCACTTTACCTTTACCGGAACATCTATTACATTCATTCAAGTTATGTTGTATTTACGCATTTTATCACGCAACCCATTTCTTGACATGTTCCATATTTCCTTTATCTTTTCTCGGATTTTACCTTTACCGCATACTTACACGGGCTCCACACCGACGACTATGCGCACCATATGCTTTGGCCAGTGATTTAGGGCTTTTCACCCAAGGGCTCCGGGTCCTTCTTGCTTATTCCCGATTGCAATTGAGTCCTTATTGGTATGTTTAATATTTTACACATGTACACATTATTCCACTTCTTTACTTTTACCCGGCTAAAGCCAAAACCCGGACTTTACCGTCCGTTTTTCCATTAACGCTTGGAAAATTATCTCGTTTCTTTTTTTAAGTCCTTTATCCACACACACGTAATTTATACTAGATCCATTCACGCTTTATGACTTAATTCATTTTCACACATATTAGTGTAAAGACATTCTTTAACATTTTTATTCCATAAAAAAGTTCCACTTTAAGTAAATTACCACTTTACCCTTTATTCGCCAAACTCTCAAATTAGTCCTTTAGTAAGTGTTATTTCTCAAAAATGGTTATTAAGTTTCCAACTTAACATTTAAACGCTTTAGCTATTTTCACACTTGTCAACTTAACACTTTTAATACATAAAATAACACCCTTTACTTTTTAAGATTCCAAATAACTGTTTGTCTTATAACATGCTTAAACCCGACAAGACTTTCTTTCAAGTGGCTGACATATTTATTATCAAAATACTACAAGTTTATATGCATAAAAAATGGACCTTAAATGCTAAAATCCTACCAAGTGGATTAAACATACATTTCATGTAATAAAGACATTTTATCGATTTCTTTAAACTCAACAAATATCCGTTTATTCATAAAGTCTCCATTTCATAAGAAACTTAAAAATATTTATTTCATAAATATTTTAACAATATTAACAACATTCCACATTTTTATTTTTATTTCATAAAAATGTTTACTATTTCTTTTTCACTAAAAATACACCACAATAGCATTTCTTACATTTTTATTCCTTAAAATGAATATTATTTTTTTTCCACTAAAAATTCACCAAAATGACATTTCTCACATTTTTATTCCACAAAAATGTTTATTATTTCTTTTTCACTAAAAATTCACCAAAAATGGCATTTTTTAAATTTTTATTCCATAAAAATGTTTATTATTTCTTTTTCACTAAAAATGCACCAAAATGACTTTTCTCACATATTTATTCCATAAAAATATTATTATTTTGTTTTCACTAAAATTGCCCCAAAAATATCGTTTCTTACATTTTTATTCCTTAAAAATGTTTATTATTTCTTTTTCACTAAAAATGCACCAAAATGATATTTCTTACATTTTTATTCTAATTTTTTGTTATTTCTTTTGCTAGAAAACACACTAAAATAATATTATCACACATTTTTATTCCATAAAAAATTCTATTTTTCGATTTAGTTGAAAACACAAAACAATAATATTTTCTAGCATTTATATTCCATGAAAATATTTATTTTCAAATTACTAACAACATATCATTCTTCTTATAATCCTACACTTAATCTTACACAATAATAATACTACAACATTTATCCAATGTAGTCTCAAATGCAATAAGAGTAGATTACCCGCCTAAATGGTCTCAAGGATGGTGGTGGTGATGAAGATGGGCGACTCCCCCACCTTCTAAGATGGCCCTAAAGGGAGTTTCAATAGTTCAACCATGCAAGCCTCCATGGAACTGCAAGAAACTCCAAAAATGCTTCCACAAATACACCTCCTTGCTCTAAGGATACCCTCGTAAAAAGAATTCCCAATAATGTCTTCTTCTTCTTCTAAAATAACCCCTCTCAAATACGCATCACAAACCTTCCTGCCACAACTTATATATTTCGTAGCTCTATATAAATCTCAAACATAACAATGGTGGAAGTAGGATTTTATGGTGGGTGTGTATGGCTGGAGCTCTAAATTATTTGATGCAAAGTATTATTCAGAGAGGGAGTTGCGAGCTCCTTAGGTGAGAAATGGTAAGTTGTGGGTTTCTCCTTATCAATATCTCTATTGTAACCCCAAATAAATGGAGTGCTACCCAAAAGAGGCAACCTCATCACTTACCATCTTTCCATATCAGGTATAAATCGTTCTAAGATCGACAACACTAAAATCGGAGGGTTGAAATGAAGACAGCGTTTAAATTGTCGAAGGACAAACCTGACAGGAGAGTCATTCGAACGAAGGAACATCTCCTTCGAACGATGATGAATGTCGTTTGAACGACCTGCTAAAATTGTTGAATTTCTTTCTCTCTATAAATCCCATCTTTTCGGGCTTGCATCTTTACCCCAACAGTTTCCCATTTCTTAAAGAATAACACATACGGTTTAATTACTTACAACCATAAATACCATATACAACCAATAATCCAATAATTTTATTTGTTTAATCCAACTCGTTACTCACAATTTCTTATAATGAGAAATTGTCCCTCCTCATATAAATCTTTATATAGTGAGCTCCATGAGGGCATCTGTGGGAGTCACGTAGGTCGAAGATCGTTAGCCTTTAGCGCGATTAAAGAAGGATATTGGTGGCCTCGCATGCAAAAGGACGTTGGGCATATATTCGCAAATGCGAAAAAAGGCCAAAAGCACTCAGTTATGGTTCACCACCCCGCCAGCGACCTAAAATGACTCATTAGCCCATTTTCGTTCGCTCAATGTGGACTAGATATCGTTGGACCACTAAATACTGCATCTGAAAATCGCAAGTATCTGCTGGTCGCCACAAATTACATCACCAAATGGGTAGAGTGAGAACCATTGGCAAAAATGAGAGATTCTGACATGTCGAGGTTCATATGGAGAATCATCATAACTAGCTTTGGGATACCAAGGATATTATCACCGATAGCGGTACATAATTTGAAGATGGTTTCTTTCAAGCTTTTTGGGATGAGCACAACATTACGCATTATTTCAGCTCTATGGCGTATCCCCAACGTAATGGGAAAGCAGAGGCTTCCAATAAATCCATGATTGATGGGTTGAAAAAATTGTTGGAAAGAGACAAGGGTGCCTAGGTGGGTGAACTCCCTCATGTTATTTGGGCTTATCGTACCAAACCCAGGAAACCAATTGGGCAAACACCCTTCACACTCACTTATGGATTGAAGGTTGTCATCCCTTTGGAAGAAGATCTCCCCATAATGAGAAACACTCTAGTCGACCAAAACCTCAATGATGAAACTCTATGCACTGATCTTGACCTATTAGATGAGCAACGAGAGATGGATTTGATAAAGATAGCCTCTTACCAACAACAACTAGCTAGGCAGTACAACAAGAGGGTCAATCCGAGGAAGTTTTAAATAGGGGACTATGTCCTGAGAAAAATCCTCGGTAGTGTTGTAAAACCATCATACGGTAAACTGGGACCAAACTGGGAAGGACCCTTCAGAGTAATCAGGGACATTCTTCAAGGGGCATATAACTTGGAAACGCTGGAGGGCAGGGAGATACCAAGAGAGTGGTACACAACCAATCTCAAGAAGTTCTACTTTTAGATCTTCTCATTTATCTTTTAGCTAGTTTATGCAAATCTTTATTTTTCAAACATTATGTTACTTAGATATTATTCAATGAATGAAGGCCGGATTGGCCCCTTTGATTTTATATCTTCACATTGGCTACTTAACTCTTATCGATAACATCTCATTAATGCTCATGATAGACAGGGTTTTACCGCGGCGCGAGAGTCACCTACGCGCCGGTCGTTTTGAATCCGGCTCACCTGAACTATACAAAAACCTAACTACGACTACACTTAACGGGTGAGTATAACGATAAGTCGGCTATCGAAAATCCACAGAGACGAGTTGCTAGAATTTAAATGATTTAATATTCCGGAATAAAAGTGTAAAAGGTGATTACAAACTAAAAAAGAAAAGATGCATAAAAGGGAAATGATTAACTAGGCAAGGGAAGTGAAACTAGGTTAACAAAGCAAGTAAAACTATAGGTTGCGTCGAATATCCCTCACCCGAGTTAATTTGTATAAAATGTTTACATGGGTCGACGAGTTATTACAAATGTATCTCGTTTCGACAGTTAATTGAACCAATGGTTATTACGCCCGTAAATCCGCATAAAAGCCTAATATGATTTTGGCGTCAACAAATATCCCGGAAATTACACGCGAAAGGTCGTAAGCACGGGACATACATGATATGCCCCGTCAAATCTCCTAGGCGTAAAAACTAGGACAATGCACCCGAAATAGACATGTAAACTCCATCAGCAGAGCAAAGCAACGCGTCAACCTGAGTGAGTTCCATTCAAACACAACCTAATTTAAATTACCTAGAAAACATCGTAAAAACGCGATAAATGGAAAGCGGTAAATAAACGCGGTAAAATTACACTACAAAGCAAGTAAATCAAAGCATGTAAATCTAATCTAGAAAGCATGTATACTACAACAATGGAAACAAAGGAAATACAACTTAAATTAAATGGAGAGGATGATAAATAGTCAACTTACACAACAAATGGGGTGTCAAACCAAGTATAAATGAAGAAGAACCATCCAAACCCAACCAAACCCTAACTATTCTAAGCTAAAAATCGTGTATTTACTGAATATGATTATTACAACAAAAAACCTTTATATAGTAAGTGGGAATAAAAGAAAAGAAGAAAGAAAATAAATGCAAAATATCTGCTGAAAAATAGGGGATCGATCGATCGATCAAGGCAAAATTTCGGCATTTAAGAATGGTTGATCGATCGACCAAAATCGTCGATCGATCGATTAAGCAGGGGTCAGCCAGGCTGCAGCTTCTACATCTTTTCTTCTCTTTTCCTCCTCCTCTTTTGATTCATTATTTTTCCCTCCGCTGAAATTACCGTAACTTCTTCGTTATGAATCGGAATCGCGCACTGTTTACGGCCACGTGAAGCTAGCGAGGAGGGCTACAACTTTCGTAAGATGTCAGGCCAGGTGCTCAGCTGTGAAATGACTAAAATGCCCTTGAACGTGCGATTGCGTACGAAACTTCATCGAAATGCATCCGAACTTCTTACTTAGTACCTAAATACCTATAAAAGCCCAATTATACCTCATATAGCATGTTAACAATATAAATTGAGGTTGTCTAGTTAACGGGCTTAAATATAGAGATTAAGGCACCCGAGGGGGCTAAAATCCGTAGGATCAAGAGATGAAATACGCAATATTTGCGTATTATCACACCCCCTAACTTACACATTGCTAGTCCCTAGCAATGAAATAGGATGCAACAAGAACTACACATAAACCAAAAGATGGAGATAGTAACAAATCATGGTATAAAAGCAAAAGGCCACTTTCGCGGGCGATTCGATTGCATTTAGCGTATGCAATAAGCCATTAAACCCCTAGGTTACCCTAGTGGACGAGTGTGGTCTCGTGAGAGTTTTCAGGGATGGTACCCACAAACATCACATGGTTTCCTCAAAATATGCCCAAACCAACATGCGACAAGTCCAACAAAAGAGAAAAAGATTTCATATGCATTATTAGCAAAGTGAATGAATTCACACAAAAGTCCGAATCATTAACATTGTAGAATGCACCTCATAGAATTGAAACCTTAAAATGTGGGAGGGGAGCGAGCACATGCAAAGTGTGATTTGGCAAAAACTTATATAAACTGGGTAAACATTAAAGCAAGCATATATTCAATCCTCACGGGCATTACACTCATCAAGTGAATTCACTTGAAACAGGGAGCTAACACACGGAACATGCAGGCTAAAGAGTAAATGTAAATGGAAATTAGGCCGAACACATGTCACAAAGAAGAACACTATATATAAACTGAAAAAACTGTAATCTCAATGAAAGATACCACACACTAAAAGAGGCGAAATGCATTTTCACAGATTATCAAAACTATTTAAACCTTTGAATTACATATACTTAAGATCACATAGGACTTTAATAGGGTTATAATGTAGGTATGGCTAGGGTATGAAATGAAGGATATGTATGTACGGGTTCAAAGTGTTCGGAATGAAAACTCAGGATAATGGGAAAATGCAGGAAATATCAAAATTGAAAAAATAAGTTCCAAACGGCATTAGATATATCATCGGGGAGAGTAATCAAAGCTTATTGAACTATATACAACATTTACAAACTTATCTTTCTTTTCTTTTCTTCTTTTTCTCATTTTCTCTTTTGTTTTCTTTTGCTTTTTGCTTTCTCTTTTTCTTTCACTTTTTCCACTACTTTCTTTACATTACTTTTCAAACTCTCATATGCCTAAATTGCAACTAACATCATAACAACATCATTCAATCCCATGCAACATTCCAAACAAAGGTATGGAAAGTGTATATATAGGCTAAAACTCCAATTTAGAGTTGGTTATGGAAATGGGTTATGAAATGAAAGGCTAATATTTAGGCTCAAAAGGGGTTAACGAGGGTAAACATATAAGGGTGAGGTCAAGGCTAATATGGGTGATATAACAAAGAATGCCTATGATCATTTCAGAAAGTTTACGCAATTCTCGAGTCAAAACAATATATGAAAAACATGCTCAAGTAATACATTTCAAGTATGAACTCAATTAATGAACGACCAAATCAAAGAATAGAGAGATTAATAACGAATTCAACGTTTTCAATGAGAAAAGAATAGTGTATACACTCACAAACGACAAAAGGTACAAAGCTTACTCAGTGTAAGTATATACAATGCAACAAAAGATTACCGAGTTATAAAAATCTTAAACCAAATCAATAGAACCATAAAAGTGCATGTGCTCATGGGATTAAAGTTTAATTCATGAAGTTATTCATAATATCAATAATCGATACTAAAGTCTAATAACTTCTAAAATCGAGAACATGCATCATTGGGTTGTCTATTGGATCGGGCAATTATTGAAATTTATCATCGAAAACAAAGGCAAAATGCCCAAAAAGGAGAAAAAAGAAAGAAAATATTTTTGAAAATTTTGAATTTTTCTAAGAAAAACATACTAAGTAACTAACATGTGAGCAAAAACATGGACTAAATAATAGAATGGATAGAATATCCCACACCCCCTAACTTAAAACTTGACATTGTACTCAATGTGAATTAAGAACCAAGTTAAGAGAGGAAAATAACGATATTACCCAAAATTGGAGCGAACCCCATAAGAACGAGTCCAAAGAATCTACAAAACAAGTTAATACCGAGCATAGAAAAAACAAATAACAAAGAGTTAACTAATTACCCTAGGCTAAATTAAAATGGAAAGAAAGGATAAAAAATAAAAAGAAAGAAAGAATAAAAAGCTAACTATATACAACCTACTATTTAGGCCTCACACTAACTATACACTAGAAGTCTAAATAAGTGAGGGTCCACCATAAAAATGATTTGACTTTGGAGGATAACCGGTGTACCCTCACATACAAGCATGCCTTCCGAAAAATATGAATTTCGTTTGCACAACGTAAGGCATGTGTAAGGCGGAAGAAATGAACCATCTCCAATTAAAAGTTTTGGAGGGACGATGGGGGGTTTGGATTGAACGGGTGACAAAAACAAGTGGGGATTGAGAAAATCCGAATATCCTCCCAATGATTTTGAAATTGGAATAGGAGGAGGCGCACATAAAGGCAAAGATGCGATCATGGAGGGCGACTCGAGCAAGTACTCCTCATCGGCGATAGGGTTTAAAACATTAAAGTTGGAAACCGAATCATTGGGTACTTGTTCCGGTAGGATAATAGAGAATGAAAATAGGGATGAAAGAAATTCAAACTCATGAGATGGATCATCATCGCATGAAGTTGTAATTTCAAAGGAAATAATATCATTTTCAATGAAATGTTCTTCTTTGGGGGCCAAAGAAGAAATCATTTCATTGCAAATAGATATTATGTCATTATCATCCTCACTTTCAATATCTATTACGCAATGGGCAAAGTCTAGAATGGCTTGTTCCAAAGTAGGCACAAGTACCTCATTTGGTTCAAAACATCCGTCAACCTCGAAAATCTCGGAAGCAAAATCGTCGTCGAACTCAAAATATAAATCTAATTCATGTTCCCACGAACGATTTTCTACCCGATAACGATTTTCAAGTTTCTCATTCTCATACATACGCAAACCCTCACCGAATGTCATAGGTCGAGGTGCGCATGCATTAGAATGGGAACTTTGAAAATTGCCATCGGACATAAACAAAAACTCATTATTATAGGAATTTTGAAAACTATTCGAATTCGTTTCAAACTTCCTATTATAAGGAGGTAAAGGCCCAAAATCATTGTCATTATCATCAAAATTCCAATAACCCAAATTTTGACTTTGGTTATACTCGCCCAAAGTAATATGTGAATTTGTAAATTTTTGGGATTCTAAGTATTGACCGAAAGTCATAGGCTTGCGAGAATTTTGAGAATTATAACAATGATTACCGAAAGAATTGGAATAAGACATGCTTACCCCAAAAATAGCTCGAAATGGCGAATTCCACAAAGTAAGTGCGCGCGGAAAATTCAAGCGTTTCTAAGTGCTCAAATGTGGAAGTCCTGCAAAATATTAGCAAATAATACAAATAGAAAGAAAATACTATGAAATACTAAATCAAATAAAGTCTAAAACAAACTCATCCCCGGCAATGGTGCCATTTGATAGACAGGATTTTGTCACGGCGCGAGAGTCACCTACGCGCCGGTCATTTTGAATTCGGCTCACCTGAACTATACAAAAACCTAACTACGACTACACTCAACGGGTGAGTATAATGGTAAGTCGGGTATCAAAAATTTACGGAGACGAGTTGCTAGAATTTAAATGATTTAATATTCCGGAATAAAAGTGTAAAAGGTGATTACAAACTAAAAAAGAAAAGATGCATAAAAGGGAAATGATTAACTAGGCGAGGGAAATGAAACTAGGTTAACAAAGCGAGTAAAACTATAGGTTGCGTCGAATATCCCTCACCCGAGTTAATTTTTATAAAATGGTTACATGGGTCGACGAGTTATTACAAATATGTCTCGTTTCGATAGTTAATTGAACCAAGGGTTGTTACGCCCCTAAATCTGCATAAAAGCCTAATATGATTTTGGCGTCAACAAATATCTCAGAAATTATGCGCGAAAGGTCGTAAGCACGGGACATACATGATATGCTCCGTCAAATCTCCTAGGCGTAAAAACTAGGACAACGCACCCGAAATAGACCCGTAAACTCCATCACCAGAGCAAAGCAACGCGTCAACCAGAGTGAGTTCCATTGAAACACAATATAATTTAAATTACCTAGAAAGCATCGTAAAAACGCGATAAATGGAAAGCGGTAAATAAACGCGGTAAAATACACTACAAAGCATGTAAATCTAATCTAGAAATCATGTATACTACAACAATGGAAACAAAGGAAATACAACTTAAATTAAATGGAGAGGATGATAAATAGTCAACTTACACAACAAATGGGGTGTCAAACCAAGTATAAATGAAGAAGAACCATCCAAAACCACCCAAACCCTAACTATTCTAAGCTAAAAATCGTGTATCTACTGAATATGATTATTACAACAAAAAACCTTTATATAGTAAGTGGGAATAAAAGAAAAGAAGAAAGAAAACAAATGCAAAATATCTGCTGAAAAACAGGGGATCGATCGATCGACCCCTGTGGTCGATCGATCGATCAAGGCTAAATTTCGGCATTTCAGAATGGTCGATCGATCGACCAAAATTGTCGATTGATCGATCAAGCAGGGGTCAGCTAGCCTGCAGCTTATGCATATTTTCTTCTCTTTTCCTCCTCCTCTTTTGATTCATTATTTTTCCCTCCGCTGAAATCGCCGTAACTTCTTCGTTATGAATCGAAATCGCGCACTGTTCACGGCCACACAAAGCTAGCGAGGAGGGCTAAAATTTCTGTGAGATGTCGGGCCAATTGCCCAAACTGTGAAATGACTAAAAAGCCCTTGAACGTGCGATTACGTACAAAACTTCACCGGAATGCGTCCGAACTTCATACTTAGTACCTAAATACCTACAAAAGCCCAATTATACCTCATATAGCATGTTGACAATATAAACCGAGGTTGTCTAGTTAACGGGCTTAAATATAGAGATTAAGGCACCCGAGGGGGCTAAAATGCGTAGAATCGAGAGATGAAATACGCAATATTCGCGTATTATCAGCGCACCCTTTCCAAGCGATGTCTCCATCATGCATGACCAAACTCCTAAGATTACTGCAAGTTATTTAACTTGTTTATAAAATCATGAAACTTAACAGGTCGATTAGGGTTCGTAGCAATTACAGTGAGTCAGTAGATTCGTCTCAATTATTATGTCCCTCAGGTTCTTATTATGAACACAAGTCACCTCATGGCTTTCCCCGACAACCAAAAAAATCCCTACAGGGAATCCTTAGGCAACAAAAGCCAACTTATGTTGGTTTCCAACATTATTAGTCGTAAAAACCTGCTCGGGTAGATGGCCTATTAGCCAGGTTCATTCTCGCCATCATCTCACTTAGGCCCAAGGAAGTGTGACGACACAAACTAAAAGGTAACTGATGGAATGATATTGCAAAGGCATATTGGATTGGGAAAATATTCGAACACATAAAAAGCAGAGGAATAACCCAAAATAATTTGAACCAAGTAAAAGCTCATCTGAGGCCTAAGAGTGGTCAACCAGTATTGTTTTGGTCAAGAAAGATACCAAGTAACCAACAAACATACGAGATTAACACATATTTAGTCAGCACATGCTCAAAACATAAGAAAAGATCAAACAAATTCTTTATTGAAATATAAGGTTACAGTTACATCAAGAATAAAAAGATATGTACAAGGACCTAAGGTGGCCCAAGGTGTAGAGCAAGATACTCTACTAAAATCTCTCTCTGATCGTCATCTAGCTTTGGGGCGAACTCTTTTGCATCTTTATCGAGGTCATGATCCAAATGTTGGGAAGGAATGACATCAGCCAATATCAACTCATCATCTTTTAAGAAGGGGTTATGGCGATAGGCAGGGCACTTAATTTAGTATTCATACAATAGTTTTGATTCCTTCAGGATTTTTGCCTCCATGAGGGCACTTAGCCACCCTCGAGCAATGACAATGCTTTCTGCCTCCTTGAGCTTCGCTGGGGCATCTGCTCAACTAACATTATAGACTTCTCGGGGTCCCATCTTGAATGCATATCTCAAATTCTTAACATTATCTTTGAGCATAATCAAAAAAGACTTAAATATAGTGACCTTCTTCCTCAGTGCATCATTCTTGGACTAGAGGACTTTACCCATTTAGTCAACCTCGATCCTCTTTAGAAGTTGGTCCCTTAAAGAAATTACTTCCTCTTGTATGGAGGCGCCTATCTCCTCCATTTCCTGAAGATCATCTTTTAGTTTAGCAATCACCTTTGTTTGGTTCTTATACTGCTCATTCCTTACTCTTAAGGACTTGTAAATTTTTACAAAGGCTTTGCGAACCTTTAAGATGATGTTGGGTCCAAGAATTCTCCCTAGTTGAGAGTTGGAAGAAATATGGCTATCTAAATCATCAGACTACAAATAATACACATCATACCAGAGGCAAGAATATTAGCATATGGAAATTCAGGTAAACATATGCAAAAAAGAGGAAATTTCACTCCCATATAACATACAAAGGTGGACATATGCCAATACATTAGGTTTTAAAAAATAGTTATAAATTGACAAGGTAAGGATTGTACAAGAAAATGTAAAATCCTAGTTTACATGACCTAGCCCTTCACCTGATCTCCATCAGCAATGGCTTTCCCTTTATCAACCATCTGCTGCTCCTGGTCAGCACTTGCACTTTTGTCGACCTCGGCAGGAATAATTTCCACATTACTAGCAGTAAGGTCGCCACCTTCTTCCTCTTCAACATAAGGTCGGGAGCAGGAGAATAAAGATTGAAAGGTTCAGAATCTGTAGGGGTTCCGGCAGCGTTCAAACCTTGGTATCATCCCTTATTAAAGGAGACCTTTCACCCATTGGCCAGTTGGCGCTCTGCATCCTCATAGGCTTTGTAAAAGCCCTCCCGATAGCTATTATCCTTCGCTTGGGGAAACTCACCTTCCAGCTTGGCAACTTTGTCAAATAAGGCCTTATTGGCCTTCGCCAGTTCAGACTGCTCAATAATTATCACCTTCTGAGTATCCCCAAGAGCATTGTATGCCTTGGACATTTCTTTCTTTTTAAGCTCCCATTCTTGGTGAGCATTGACAAAGGCTTTATTCTCGGCTTCCAAAGTATCCTTTAATTCTTGTTCCCTTCTAGAGCTATCAGCCTAAGTGTCTAAAATAATGGTAAAATCATATAGCATCTACACACAGGAGAAAGAAATAGAAACTCAAAATAAAAATAGTGAGAACAAAGGAAAATAAACAACGGGAAAACTTACGAGAGCCATCCCTTGTGCTGTCTTGAGGGCGAGTTGGGATGATCTCAACCTAAAAGAATGCTCACAATCAGTAATAAGCACTGAGCTTTTCAAAATGTCAGGGGCCAACGATGGTAAGTCACCCATACTATCCCCCTCAAGACTAGGGAAAGGATCCCCCCAGAGGACTGCAGAACCAACCTCCTCTTAGCTTCCACTCCATCCTCTTTATTCCTCTTATTTCTTTTTCTCTCTCTTTCTCTCTTTATTTCCTCTTCCTCTCTTTTATTTTCTTTCTCTTTCTCTTTCTCTTTCTCCTTCCCCATATCATAAGAGTTAGAGCCACTTCTCTAAGGGGAATCAATTGCATATCTCTGCAAAGATAAAATCCTACCAGACAAAACTGTATGGTCATCATCTTCGAGGATCCTTAACTTTCTCCTCTTGACTAGAGGGGCTATGTCTTCTTCTTCTTCTTCTTCT
This sequence comes from Sambucus nigra, assembly GCA_949130495.1. NCBI lineage: Eukaryota > Viridiplantae > Streptophyta > Magnoliopsida > Dipsacales > Adoxaceae > Sambucus > Sambucus nigra. The sequence continues at coordinate 206,131,890 of OX422223.1, forward strand.
TCTTCTTCTTCTTCTTCTTCTTCTTCTTCTTCTTCTTCTTCTTCTTCTTCTTCTTCTTCCACTTCACTTTCTTCCTCTCCTTCAGAGCTTTCCTCTTCAATAATGACTTACTCATAAGGACCTACCTCTGGATCTTTCAAATATGGGACCCTATCAATCGGGTGAGTAGTAAAACTAGTGCTTATGTTCTTATATTCCAAAAGAAAGGTCACCGACCTTGGATGTTCACCGTCTGCCAAACTTTCTCTAATGCTCCAAGCCTTCACAAGCTCGTCAGCATCAATCTCACCAATATTAGGTTCCTGATATTTGTCACGAGTTGTAATAATAAAAAAGAAAACTATCGACTAAAGGAATTGAGGGAAAAGAATAAGAAGTCAGTAGGAAGAAAAAAGAAGAAGTGACTTTTCTCGACCTCTCCGTAATAAAAAATCACACGGCCTCATTACCTCTCCCCCTCAAGAGATGGAGGGCGCTTTTAGTTCCTAGAAATTAACCCATGTTCCCAGTAATCTTTATGGAAATTCAGAAGATTTACCACCTGAACTCGCTCAGCCTTTCTAGTTTTCAAATACAACAAACCTTCTTTGGTCCGCAACCACACATAGCAGTAGCATATCTTAGCAAGACCTAGTTTTGTTCCATAAAGTGTATTTATTCTGTAGACTCCATTTACTATCTTCCAAACATTAGGGGCACATTGGGCATGCACGATGTCAAAATAAATAACTTGTTTGGGGGGAATATTAGACCCCCTTGAGTTACCAAAAGGGTGTGAATCCAGTGCCGCCATTAACATCATAAACATTCTGAGTAATGGGGCACAGTTGATGATCACCCAATCAGGGATATTATACTGATGCCTAAATTCATCTATTGACTTATTATCGAACCCGCCATGATTGTATAAGCAAGAAGAAGAAACCGTAGCTACAGTAACAAGCTATTGCAAAGAAAAGAATTAAAAAGGTAAATACTAGAACTTATAGGTAGTAACAAAGCTTTGGGAAAGAACAAAATAAGAAGGACCTTGACTTTGAAGCAAAAGAGAAGCCTAGGGGGAAAGTATGCACAGGAATGACCAGAATCAGTGAATGAACGGTTGAGTGTATACACCAACTGATCACCAGAACTTTTAATGACGGTTCTTGTCTTCCTAAGCAGATTTTGGCACTTTAATATCTTTTATAAGTCCATTAGTCGACCAAGTCCTAATAAATTAAACACTTGGCTTAGCCCAAATCATGACTCGATTTCCACACGAGTAGTTTAGTAAAATAATAACACTTATGGATATGGTCAAATCAGGTACCAAAAATCTCGAATGAGATATTCAAGTATCTCATGGCAAATTTGCACGCTACTTTGAGTTCCTTAAACAACTCAGACTCTAAAACAACACATCTATAAATTATACAACCTAACCCGGGGCAAGGGTATTGAAACTTGAGACTTTGAGAGACACTTAATAAGAATAAGTAACCTCTCCGTGGACGTAGGCATGTTACCGAACCACGTACATCATTGTTGTGTGTGTGATTCCATTTACTTTCTGCCGTTTGTGATTATTTTCGTAGAATCTTTTATTGCGATATTTTCTGCATTCATATTACCATATTTTTAAATTTTTTATTATAAGGCTAATGCGTTTGCAAAAACATCTTTTGTATCGTATATTTAATTTCTCATTCAAAAAAGGAAAATATGTGCAAGATCTACATTAATGAGCTGAAATATATGCAATTCATTAATGAACTGAAATATCAATTATATATTTGACTTTGTTTCTTAAATAAATGAGAAAAGGAAAATAAATCTACCAATAACGAATGTTTATACAGTTGTCTTCTGCATAAAGAAAGGGTTAACTGTTGTCTCTATCAGAAAGAGGCTTTCGGGGAAAAAGTTATGGGTCAACTGGAGCCACCAAATATTCTGTAATAATGTTTCTCATGTTAGATATATTATTGTGATTTATGAAGTTTCTTGGTCAAAAATAAGTTTGACTGTTCACATCATTAAGAAAATGAAGTAATAACTGATGATTCTTCTCTTAAAGTTCATTTTATTGTAGCATTTTATGCCTATTTATATTTTCTTATAAATTGGGTGTAAGACATAATGGAGTGAGAGGAACACTTCATACATATGATCTTTTATTGTCCGATTTTTTTAAAGATTCTGTTATGATCTTTTATGATTTGTTATGGATAAGTGTTTTCACTTTGTGTGAGTGTATTTTTGTTTTTATGTCTGCTTGCCAACTGCTATTTATAAAGAGTTTTCATGATTGCTGGTAACTCAAAATATACACTTCAGTTGCGTACCGACTATCAAAATCGTCTAACCCGTGCATAGCACGAGTTTATACTAATCTTATAAAACGGAAGCCTGCTATAAGTTTTGGGGAATATATAGGCTATCCACGTGGCAAAGCCTCATCCACCCTATTAACTCCTGAAAAATAAACTTACATCCTTTCTTCTTCTCCACCCTCTCTATTTGGAAAATGCCATTTTCAGCATTTTGTTTTCAACACCCAACATCTTTTCATTTTTCGGCTCTCTCAATCTCTTCCACTTCCCACATAATCGTTGGCCCTCCTCATGCCCTTTATTAATTCTATTCAACCGAACGAATAAAAAATCAACCAATTGAAAAATCTTTTGCATATCCATCCTCCCTCTCCTTCTATATTTCTAATTACTAGAAGAAAAAATGGTCCATAATAATGAAGACCAGCTACTGTTACTTTTTGAGCATATATGCTCAATCTATATATTTTTGTTTTTTCTATATGAATGTTAGAGGTTTTCCTACATATATACTTTTGTGTTTGTATCATGTAGGTGTGTACAGAGGAAACAAAAATAAATGCTGTTGGTGCTTGCACAAACTACGCAAGCTCTTATATCCATAACCATTATGTGTTTGGAATAAAAAATCTCTGAAGAGGTGGCAAGGCTCCAACGTGTGATATCTTTATTTGTTTACGGGTTGTAGGCATGTATAAAATAATTAAATAAAAAAGATATGAATACTCTGTAAATTTATTTTGAAGTGTATTTAAATTTATCATTATTTTTTATTTAAGGGTTTATTGAAATATATCATTGGGTTGTAGGTTTGATAAACTAATTTTTATGAGTTTAAGGATTATTTATAAGTTTTATTGTTTCCATCCAAAACTTAATTTATGGATCTAAGGTTAAGTTGTATATGATTGAAATTTTATTCCATTCAATTGGATATTTATTCAGTCGTGATTTTGCTAAGTTTATAGACTTATTAAGTTTATTAGGTGTTCAAGATTAAGTAAGGATACTAACGGAAGAGAAATTAACAGTTCAATAATAATACAAATTTATAATTGTTGATCTGATACAATATTTTCATGAAATGGCCAATACTTTAAATGGAGGTGATGTTGGAGCTTCAAACCCCCCCTCTATAAAAAAAAGTAAAATAATGTAAAAGAAAAGGAATAGAGGAATCATCATCCACTAAAGTGTTCCTGTGCCATATTCTTATTACTTTCTCGTTATAATTTCCTTAATTAAAAAATAATATACTCTTTACATCTTTGTCTATATATCTTTATATCATGTGTTGCGAAACCACCATACGGAATGCATGTGAGCCGACAGATTGTTTGGTTGCATGAGATTTTAGATGTTGTGTCGGAGTCGAGAGTTGAGGACTGGGAGTTGGTTTTGAGGGAATGTGATGACATAGTTGAGAGAATAGATGAGGACGTGTATAGGGAGAGGGGGGTTGAGATGGAGTGGTTATGTGCTGAGAATTTAGAGTTTAGATTCTTAAAGAAGTTTGTATTATGTTGTTGAGATTTTGTTTATATTTATTCTTTTATTTTTGTTATTGCTAATGTTTTTGTTTCATAAATGAGCAAAAATAAATTTATTTTCATATGAATGTTTATTTTTTAGTTCCTTTGTGATTGTTATTTTTGGAACAAATTTGGTCTTAACAACATATGAAAAGATACATTCAGGTAATGACAGAATACGACACAAAATCCTTTTTTTTTTACTTAAGATCAACAAGACCCATTAGAACCCAACTCAACTAATGTGATAAATAATTTAAAGTGAAATTGAACACGATAAATTTTTTTGTGTATTTTTTTATGAATGTATTTATTTTATTTAAGTTGTATTTCCATTTAGTTTGTAAACATAGTCATCTAATATAAATTACAAGTGAGTTTCTCTCAAGTGTTCTCAATATTACACATCAAACGTTTGCTTAAATGTCATGCATAAATAAATTTGTTTGTTAATTCCAATCACCTGTATTTTTTAATAATAGGAGTTTTCCTTTGACACGTGTGTAAACATTAAATTATTTGATAAAATTAAGTTATTATATTAATCATATACAAATATTTGGTAACGCCCGCGCATCACGCGAATTATAAGCTAGTATAATCTAAATCGCTATATGAAACTTCAATTCACTCCCTCCACATTTTGTCACGTGTTATCCAATCAATCAACTATTAACCCATTATCTACGCTCTCAAATCACTTTTTTCAAACTCACATTTGAATTCTCTCTCAACAATTGATTCGTCCACCCTCTTTTCCCCCCATTTATTTACCCATTTCTATTCATCTTCTTTACAAAACCTAACAACTACTCGATTTACTCAAGTCTCTTGGTCTTCAGAAATGTATGTCAAATGTCACTCCCAATATTTAAGACCTACATTCTCACCGCTTCCCCACTTCACCGCCAGGCCAACAAACCTCTCTCTCATTCCAAAAAGTTTCACTCCATTTTTCAAAACATCTGATTCTATTTAGAATAATGATATGAGTACAAAAATCTCTCCAAAATCTGATGTGGATTCTACTTACTCTCTCATCTGTCTATTAAGTATTGACTTGTGTCATGGGGTCCCGCCAAAACACCATATTAATTGCTTTTTAAAGGAATTTTAAAAAAATTATTTGGGACTCATAGCATTACTATTTTATTTATCTTCCTATTTGCAAAATCTGTCAAACTCATAGGACTTGATGATCGGAGTTTCAAAAGTCTTCCTCTGTATCTCTCGTGTACACCCTTCTCATTCTTTCGGCTCTCACTCTCTCATCTACGCGTCTCTCCATTTGCTCTATATGTATAAATTTGGAGCTTGGAGGTTTTTTCTACAATATATATTTCAAAATCAGATCTGGAAGGAAGGATGCTGGGGTTTGTTGGGTAGTTATAATACGCAAAGGAACGAATGCAGGTTTGGTAGGAAAGGGAGAGAAGGTTCTCTTTTTAGTGTCATTTTAAATTTTAATATATTATTATTATTATTATTATTATTATTATTTTTATTATTATTATTATTATTAGGATATTTGCATAGGATGATATTTTGTATTTAACTATATTTTTTTTCTACAAAGAGTACAGGTAATTTCTCCAAGTTATTGCTTGGATCCATTCAAACGATACAAATTTAGTTGTTGTGGGATAACAACATTTATCAATTTTTTCTCATATTACATCAGAACCAAACATTGTTTTATAGTTTTATTATTTTTGGATTCTTTTAATAAATCTGGCATATGGGTTTTCGTCAAAACATGAAAGAGATATTGCCAAGCATATAAATCATGATAGATAAAAAAAAATCTGTGAATAAATATTAATGCAAATAATTAGAGATAGATGATGATAAAATAAGAGGAATATTGAGATTCTTCTATAAGAACGGGAGCATAGAAAAGAGATTATGTGAAAAGGATGATATAAACATTTTATAGTAATAGACTCATTAACTCCGTTGAATATTGGATCAGTGGAGAATTTAATTTTTTAAGTTGTATAATGTTATGTCAAATTCAGGGTTAGTAATTTTAAACTGATGGTCAGGATCTTAAAACTCTTCCTCACGTTTGATTAAAAAAAATGAGTAATTAGATTAGGTTTTCTTATGGTTTGGATGTTTATAGTTTAATAGGAAGCAATTTATCATAACTTGTGACCTTTTCATGATTATATTTAACCCAATTTTCTATATTTTATTCTTATAATTTCTAGGCTGCAAGAAAAGAAACTGCTCTAATGGTTTGGAAACCCCACAGGTAGATTTGGTATCTTTTAGTAGATGAAAAATTCTTATTGTTTATTATTATTATTTGAATTATTCATTTGCATTTTGGATATAGAAAATAGAACACCAAATATGCTTCTCGTATTGATTTACCTATTCTTATATACATATTGCTATATATTGTTTGAACAAATATTTCAAAAATGGTTGAAGAAAAATATCTACTTTATCTAAATTTTCGATCCATATATTTTCTTCGTTCTTAGGTTTTGCACATTGCCTCTTGCTCACACATCGTGCAGGATTACACAGAGAGTGTGTGTGTGTGTGTGTACATATATACTGGCATACAACTCATGTAATGCACGGACAATGTATAATAAACAAATATAATAATAATTACAAAATTAGTATATATCGTAAATTCAGTATCTTATCTTTAAGCCATTATAAAAGGTTAATTTTTTGATAAATAAAATTTGTCATTTATTTTTAAATGTTTTTATTATATAAAAAAGTATAAATAAAAACTTCAAAACAAACATACATATTTTATATAAAAAAAATTATACATATTTTTATTTATTTTTAGTTTAAAAAACTGTATGTCATTTTTAGATACAAAGCTTAAAGTTTTTTCTATAAATAAAACGTTAAAAATATTTTTATAAAAAAAATTATTTATATTAAAAATAATTTTGAAATTTTGAAAACTTTTTATTCTTAAAAACTATTTTTTATAAATAAAAACTTCAAAAAGACTATACGTATTTTATAAAAAAAAATTATACATATTTTTATTTTTTTGTAGTTTAAAAAATATTAGGTCATTTATAAATAAAAACTTAAAGTTTTTTCTATAAATGGAACATTAAATATGTTTCTATAACTAAAAACTTTTTTATTTATATAAAAATGATTTTGAAATTTTAATAACTTTTTAAAACTTTTTTCCTAGAAATAAAAACGTTATATAGATAGTAGTATTAGTAGCAATGTGTAATGTGATTTGAGTGGAGAATGACGAAAAAAGATTAATTAAATCTAGAGGATCGAGAAATTAATTAATAGAGTCTATAATAAATAATCTTTTTAGTTTCGAGAGAGTTTTGATTTTTTGATTTTTTTGGTTTAAAAGAACACAATGTTCAAGATAAGAAAGAGAAAGATAGTAAGTATTAAAGGCTCATTAAATCCTTTAATACTATCGTATTAGAAGTATAATATAGATATGGTGACTCCTATACATCATGCTTCCTACATCGTCCATACATCACACCTAGTTCTAGACCCTAGTTTTATTAATTTTACCCATGGAATTGACCTTCCAATCAATATACGTTCAAAAATCTAGGTCAAAATACAATTTTTAACTATTTTTTTAAAATTCAACAAAAAACTGATAAAAATACTTTATTTATATGGGTCTGCGCCAACAGATTTTTGTGAATTTTTTAAAAATAGCTAGAAAATATATTTTGACATAAAAAAATTGAAAACAAGATTTTCATAGGGCCTAGAAGTAGGTATGATGTATGATATGATGTAGGAGAGCTTCTCTCTCTCTCACTCGCTCGCTCGCTCTGAGAGAGAGAGAGAGAGAGAGAGAGAGAGAGAGAGAAACGACTTTCATACATACCAAGTGTACATACTTGCTAGTGTAAACCTATTTTTCGATAATATTAAAAAAAAATTGAGTTGAATTTTTTATGTGGTATTTAAACATTTCAAGGGACCCATATAAAAAAATCATCTCAAAATAATTTTTTTTGCTATTTTAAAATAATCGGTGTCTTTAAAAGGTGTGAAAGTTTGACCATTTTTTTTAAAATAGCAAAAGACGTTATTTTGAGTTGATTTTTATATGAGTCCCTTGAAATGTTAAAATGCCACACAAAAAAATTCAACTCAAAAATCTTTTTTTTACTATTTCACAAAAATCAGTATGCATTCTTGGTATGTACTAGCACCTGTTTGTGTGTGTGTGTGTGTGTGTATATATATATACGATTTGGTGTAATTTTAGAGTTTTTCATGACAATTTATTTTTTTGGCGAATGTATAAAAATGATTTTTATGAAAAATAATAAAATTATGGATCACTTTTACTTTTATAACTACTGTTTCGCAAAATGTTTTTGAATTCAGGCACTACAAAACAAAACAATGAACTAAAACTAGCATTTAAGCAAAACTTTGTTCAAAACCCTTCTCATCCTATTCATAAAGAACTAACTTCACTAAAACCCTTCTCATTGAAACCACCGAACTCATCATCATATGTAATCGTGAAAGTTATGTAAAGCTTGGGGTCATCCACTAAAACCCTTTGATATGTCACGAATATTGTATATATGCACCCGTTATCCTTATGCATTCGAGCACATTTCTCTCCATTATATCCTACTTTTATGCTCATATATTGGTTAACCTCGGTTTTGTATATATATATATATATATATATATATATATATATATATGCTTGGCATGATTTATGTGAGATTTTCTAGGTATTTTAACCCTTAACGGAGCGAGTGGTTGCATTTCGAGGAAGTTTAGTCATCTAATGTAACTTTAAAGGAATTTTAAACTTTTCATACTTCATTTCCTGACTATTGGACCTCTATGAAAGCATAGTTTTTTTGTTAGCTTGGTGTGATTGCAAACATCATATCGTTTTGAGTCTGAATGATGAAGTTAGAGCCATTTTTTTAATGTAATTTTCTCCCATTTTTGAAGAACCAAAGTGCCCCAGAAAACAGATCTCCGATCAACAGGTCCAAGGACCCCAGTTGACTGACCTTTAATTTTATGCCTACTAAGGAAGGCAATGGGCTTTACTCAGAACCCCCGGTCGACCGGCCCCTTGGCCGTGATCGACCGAGCCCATCAAATATTTGGCGGTTGTTTCCGTTTTCTTTATTTTTTCTTTTCTTTTATTCCAACTTATATATATATATATATATATATATATATATATATATATATATATATATATATATATATATATAATAAGTTGGTTTATTCTAGTTTTTAGTATTTTGTTATAGTTTGAGAGGATTCTGGGAGCTTCTTCTTCTCTCTCCTCGGGCTTGCCCATTTGGGTATGCAATCCACTATTCATTGTCTTCTTCCTTTGATTCAAGCTTTTTTTTTTACCATTTCTTACTTTGTTAATTAGTTTACAATCTTTGCTAATAAAATTTACTTGCTTTATTTACTTTATTTCCTTTAATTCATTCCATTTATAATGCTCTATAGCTAAATTAGTTTAGGTTGAGATGATTGAACTCACCTTGAATTAAATGGTTGCTTTGCTTTGGTGATGGATTAGACGAGTTTAAATGGGCTAGGTTGTTCTTGATTTTACACCTAGGATATTTAATGGTATATATCATATATGTGTCGTATTTACGATGTTCCGTATATAATCTCTGGGATATACATTGACGCCAAAATTAATTATGCCTTTCTGATAATTTAGCGGGTGACAACTGATTGACGCAAAAATAAATTTATGGGTGCGTGTCGTTTAAATACAATAAAAATGTCTAAGTGAAATGAAAATAACTAGGATGCATTTTAGGAGGCGTTATAGGCTCGTCTAAGTATTTTAGACTTTTAAAAATGGTCCCGGGGCATAAGTATATAAGTTGGGAGATTTTTGGGCTAGTCGGGGTATGGATTCGGGCCCATTTGGGGATCCGAACATGGGATTATATGCCTAACTGGGGAATTGGGATCAATATAAGATTAGGAGCAAGAGTAATGACTCCCCACTACTAATCAAAGCATAACCCTAGCAGTCCCACTTCGAGAGAGAAAGGAACAAACGCCTAAAAGGAGGAAGAACAAAGAATTCAAGGAAGAAATCACCCATCACCATAACCAGGCAAGAATCTTCTTGCTTAATTTATGTATTCAATGTAGAGGTTGATTCATCGTAGTAAATGACTTATGATTTCTGGGTTTTCTTAGGGTGAAATTGATGATTAACAAGTTAAGAATTAATCTCATGCATGTAGAAAGGCTAATCGGATGTTAAGCAAGTTAACCCTGAAATTAGGGTGATTGAAATCTATATAACTATATACAAATTGTTGCCCCAAATTGTGTGAGGGTGACACATGGTAGCAATAAAGGCTTAATATAAATGTAAGTTATGCCAAAATGGTTCCCTTTATATTTTTTTTGGGTCATTTCATCCCCCCAAAAGATAACTTCTATAGGCACCCTGTCTCTCCACTTACCCAACCTTTTATATTCCACACACCCGTCCATTTCCACCAAATAAAGTTAGTTCTATTACCAACCTATTTCGTCAATTCCACTCTTACTCTCTCACTTCTTTAATTTCTTTATGCATTTTCTTCTTCTAAGCAGTAGACTTTATAGGCTGTTGTGCATGTACAAGTTGAAAAGAAGAGAAAAGGTTAAGTTGTGAGATGGGTTTGATGAGTGAGGCCCTAACACAGATTGTGATTCCTGTGGCCGCGTTAATTGGAATTGGGTTTGCTTTGGTTCAGTGTTTTTTGGTGTCAAAGATGAGGGTTTCAACTGGGTTTGGAGGAGAAAATGGGTACAAGGATAGGTTGATTGAACAAGAGGATGGCATTGATACTGATGATGATGTTGCCAAGTGTGCTGAAATTCAGAATGCCATTTCTATTAGTAAACTCTATTTTTCTCTTTCTGGTTAAAAAGGGTTTAATTGTTGCTTGCCATTTTTTTCAATCTTAATCTACTAACTTCTTCTCATTTTTTACTCCATCCATGTTATCAAAATTGTGTCTAATCAAGTTGGTTTTTTTGTCTTACATTTATCCTGTATGCTTTTGTAACCCATTGTATTGGTTAATGTTATTAGTAATGTTATATTATTGGTTGAATGTATATGTTTGTTTTTGCTTCTAATTTATTTTTAATTTCAATTCTTTATAAAAATATTAAACATTTACACAAGTTTTTTTTTATTTTCTATTAGAAAAATATAATATGTAGGTATCCAAAAATATTATACTAACTTTAACTAATTTATATATGTAGGTATCCAAATATTTTGTTAGGTATTAATGTATTTTCCCAAATAATAACGCTAAATTAGATGCCCTTTTTAGTAATGAAATATTATGGTTCGATTTGTTTTATCTTATTGCTATTAATGTTTATTTGTTTTTAGGCCTTTGCAATTTGTGGTGGAGGATTTTGACATTCGACACTTTTTCCTTGATGCTATTGAGGTATTTTCAATATGTTTATCTCTTTTAGTGGATTGGAGCCATTGTTTTTAGGGATTTGTATAATATTTATCTATTTTTTAGTAATGAGTTCTTATTGCATAACTGTTTGCATTTTTTTTGCTTTGTAATTTAAATTTTTACTTTAATTAAAAACTAATGTTAATCCACGAAGCCAAATGGTTGGATTCTACTGAATTGAGTTTGATTTTTGGCCACACGTCGTGTGGCCTGCATGCTAGTTGAATTGAATGATTAGAACTCATGCGCTAGGAAAGTCGTATTATGTTGAAAATCTTGATGTATATGTAGAGGTTTGAATCCATGACTGAAAGACTGATATTGTAAAGAATTACACCCCATGTATCATGTTGAAGTATGACTTGAATCTAGGTGGATTAACATTAGAAATTCTGGACTAGAACCATTACAATTCCTGTGAATTCCATGATTCGAAACTCCTTATATATGTTAATTTATGTTATTTAATCTTCCAAGATGGAGTACCAAGCCTTAGGAACCTATTAGTATGTAAAGGAAACTTTCAGAGAAAGAATAAGCTTTTCGAAGTTGGAAAAACGAAGCAAATCTAGGCTTTTGCCCAGGTCCGAATCGATTCGGTCAAGGACCGAATAGATTCGACTTTGGGGGCAAGTCAAGTTTAGGTCGGGAAAACGTTGGGGCTGATTTTAGCAATCTACGTGAGTTGATAAAACCATGTTTGGGCATACGAGGATTTTATTAAAAATATTGGAGTGTCACGATTTAAATCAAGGGCTACACAAACTAGTTAGTTAGATAGGCTTATGAAAAATTAAGGGAATTAATAATAAATTGGAGGCTCGATTATAAATTACGGGAGACCATTTCGGGGAAACCTTGGGTAATTATAGAGTAGTTACCTATACTTATTATACGGGATTAATAATATGTATCTCTGTATGGACATACCAATGTTCGTGGACGGTCCTATCAGCTTGGGGTTTCGTGCGTTCGTGACTGCGTAGCACACGTCGGCACGGGTGGACTAGACATTGTGTAGGTCATTTTAGGTACTCCGTAGCAGCACCATCTACGAAAGGTAGGTGTTGATGGTGGGATCCTTTGTCACCGCTAGGTATGGGTCGTGAACTGGTGTACTGCATAGGGACGTCCTCGCTTATGTGTGTTTTATGACATCTGACTTGGATAGAGATTCCCTCGGACTTACCAATAGAGAACAAACGAGACACTATAGGTAGATGCCTTAAGTGCCACATATATGAAAGGTGACAACACGTGGGAAACTGCAACGCAAGAGTATAAAGATATACGCCGCTTGTTATTCTCGGTTCCCACCGCTATGCAAAAACCTAAACTATGACTACACTCTTTTAAGGGAGTATAGCGGCCAATCCAGGATCGAATCCACAGAGCCGGGTTGCTAGGATTTATTTGGTTTAATACTTCTCAATAAAAGTGTAAAAATAATGTTAACAAAAATAAAATCTAATAAAGAGAAAAAATTATTCTAAGCGAGGGTAAATTAAACTAAGATTAACAAAGCGAGTAAAAACTATAGGTTGCGCTAGATATCCCTTACCCCGAGTTAATTGGTATAGATGATTACATGGGTTCACGAGTTATTAAGATTGAATCTCGTTTCGTCAATTAATTAAATCAAGAGTTGTCACACCCCTAAATTCGCATAAAAGGCTACTATGATTTTGGCGTCAACAAATACCATGGAAATTACGCACACAAGGTCGTAAATACGGAGCATACGTGATATACTCTGTTAAATCTCCTAGGCATAATAATTGGGGCAACCCAAATGAAATAAATGAGTAAAAACTCCATCACCAAAGCAAAGCAACCAAACCAACCCAAGGTGAGTTCAATCCAACACAATCTAATTTACAGTAGCCACTAAACATAATGAACAACATAAATTAAAACAACTAATTAATTAAGGCAACAAGAATAAAATTCACTACAATAATTATCTAGGTTTGAAAGTTAAATACAAAGCATGAAATAAATGAAAAAATGCATAAAGAAGAAGATGAATAGTAACTAACTTACATTAATGGGTACAAACAAACGAGAAATGGAGGAGAGGGGTATCTCCACAAATAAACCCCCAAATATCCAAAGCCTAAACTAAACTAAGAAGAGAGAAAAACTAGATATTATGAGTGTCTCCTTAAAAAAAAACTAAAGTTGCTATTTATAGTAAGTTACATAAATAAGAAAAAAAAGAAAAGAAAAAGAAAAAGGAGGCAACACCAAAATCGCGGCCAAAATAGCAGACCCGGTCGACCGGTACCAAGGCAAAAACTCTCTATAAAGATCCCACGCCAAAAACCCAAACACCGGTTGACCAATGGTGCTTGTCCGGTCGACCGATCATAGCAGAAATCGCCCACGCTGCTACTCTCCACACGGATCTGCTACAAAAAATGCCAAAGACCAGCAACCACTAATTCTCTTGTGATGCAAACCATGACCTGCAATTCTATAACGGCCAAAGATCCACACACTTCTCAAATTCATCAAGCCGAGAACAACAATAAATCCAAGCTCCACTTGGGCAAAGATCCGCACCAACCTGTGCGCAGTTAATGACTAAGACCATCAATTGGGTGTGTGACCAAGAAACCACCGCTATGGATTATGGCCGAGACCTGTCATTTTGTTCCAAAAACCAACGCAAGTTCTGTGGCCAAAACCTGAGTACAAACCCGAGCTATCTCCATAAAATCGCCATTTGTGTTTTAAGTGTGTTGCAAAAGTAGGTAAAAGAGAAAAGGGGCATATAGGGTATTAATTAGAAGGTTAGTATTTGAAATAATAAATAATAGTTTAATTAGCTTATTAATTCTTTCCCGATCAAAGGCCCGTGGAATATTCGTTCAGACTCGAATTCGAGCACTGTTTACTGACACACAAAGCTTGGCCCAAGAGTTTTAACTTTCGTGAGGAATTTGAGCAAAAATCCCAAAGTGTGAATTTACGACAATGCCCCTGCATGTGCGAACTTTGACGAATCTTTGCTGGAACATGACGAAACTTCACACTAAGCACCATAACATATATAAAAGATTAATAATACCTCAAATAAAGTGTTAGCATATGCAACAGAGGTTGTCTGATTAATGAGCATAATAATAGGGATTAAAGTACCTCAGGGGGCTAAAATATATAAGATTCGAGGGTATATGTGTGCATGCTTCGGGACGAATCAAAAGGACATATATTTCATTATATTAATTAAATTGAATAAATTTAATTGTCTAAGAATGTAGAAAAAAATTCACAGACCCTTATGTTATGCAATAAATTAAATAGATGTTGTGTCACATTTATAAGTAACAGGGCTGGGGTAATTTAGACATGAATAAAATGAGTGTATACAAGTACGGTTCAACAATCTAGTTACACTTAATGCTTCTTACATTAAACTATCTCCATCACTATCAAATATATCGGGATTTATTTCTATTACTTAGGAAATATTTTATTTTAGCTGAGGGGTGAGATATTTACCACATGTGAGTGACGATGGTAGTTTGATTACTTTGAATCAATAAACTATTGCATTTTAAATTAAATAAGTTGATTATTGCAACTCTAGGGTGCTAACCTAAAATAAAAATAATTCCCCCCTGGTTTATTCAGACAGGGATATCGGAATTGAAGGAATATTAGACTTGCTCTTAAGAGTTGTTCCTTGAAGATTCATTTATTGATTCTAGATTAGGTTGCTACCCCTTCCTCTCGTTATTTATTTTGGATTACTATATGGGCATAAGCCCGTAGTTATTTTTATTATGAGTTGAGATAGTATTTGTTCATAATGTTTTTTATTTTGTTGGATGTGGATGTTGGTTTCATTTATTATTAACTATTATTTAATTAGGTTTTAATTCAAATGCGATTCATTATATAAATGTTTATTATGCTCGATGCTCAGAATGATATAGATTGTATAACAAGCCCCATCTTTGGCGTATTGGGTCTGGACAATCTTTAAGTGAGAAAATGAGGGTTGTTACAGTTGGTATTAGGTCATGGTTCTAGTGTCCTTAGGATCTATGTTTAAGCTAGTTACGTTATACATTGCATTCTTTAACGCATATAACCCTATGTTTAGGAATCATTGTATTCTTTACGGTCAGTTACAAATTCGAATCTCGTTTTCTTTCAGATTGCAAATGGTAGGAGAGGCAGATCGATACGTGCCACCACATCATCTACAGAGGAGGGGGCTTAGCAGGAGCCGCACCAGCAGCCACCACCACCAGCCCCACCTATAGTTGGACCGATAGATATTGCCATAATCATGGCTCAAGCAGTGTCCACCATAATGGCAGCTATGTTAAGTCATTTTCCACCACTGTAACCTCAGCAGCAGCCACCACCACCATAGCAGGCGGTGCTACTAGTACAGACACCTGGATTGATTTGGGACAGAGCTAGGGGGCCTTCGCTAACGGCCAACCATTGGAATTTGCTAGAAGTTCAAATAATTTAGTGGCAAGTAGGAGAAAGAGAGATATTCAATGACATTTACAGATGGTGGAGTGTATGCTAGTTCATAGGAAAATGTTATCCTCATTTAGACTTATAAGAACAACATTTCAGTTGTGGGAGTCCGTCACTTCAGAAGCAGAGAGGGATAGGTTGAACATAAATGAGTTTTGGGAGAAATTTGGGGGGAAGTATTTTCCTCAGATGATGCAATTAGAGATGCAAAAGAAGTTCATAGACCTCAAGCAGGGGAGTCTAATTGTGGCATAATACGAGGAAGAGTTTACTACTCTTTCCTATTTTGCTAAGGAGGAGGTGAGTACAGAGCAGAGGAAGATAGAAAAGTTTATGTCAGGGACAACCTGGTATATAAACATTTTCATCGTCTTGGGGTTTCGTGCGTTCGGGACTGCATAGCACACGTCGGCAGAAGTGGGTTAGACGTTGTCTAAGTCATTTTAGGTACTACGTAGCAGCGCAATCTACGAGAGGTAGGTATTGATGCTGAGATCTTTTGTCACCACTGTGTATGGGTCGTGAACTGGTGTACTGTGTGGGGACTGCCTCGCTCATGTGTGTTTTGTGGCGTCCACTTGGATAGAGTTTCCTTCGGACTTACCAATAGAGCACGCACGAGACACTATTGGAAGATCTTAAGTGTCACATATGTCAAAGGACATATATTTAATTATGTTAATTAAATTGAATAAATTCAATTGTCTAAGAATGTAGACAGAATTTCACAGACCCTTATGTTATGCAATAAATTAAATAGATGTTGTGTCACATTTATAAGTAACAGGACTGGGGTAATTTGGGCATGAATAAGATGAGTGTAGGCAAGTATGGTTCAGCATACTAGTTACACTTAATGCTTCTTACATTAAACTACCTTCGTCACTATAAAATATTTCTGGATTCATTTATATAACTTGGGAAATATCATATTTTAGCTGAGAGGTGAGATAATTACCGTATGTGAGTGACGATGGTAGTTTGCTTACTTTGAATCAACCGTACTATTGCATTTTAAATTAAATAAGTTGATTCTTACAACTCTAGGGCGCTGACCTAAAATAAAAATGTTTTTCCCCCAGGTTTATTCAGACAGGGATAACGGGACTGAAGGAATATCAGACTTATTGTTAAGAGTTATTCCTCGAAGATTCATTTATTGATTCTAGATTAGGTTGCTACCCTTTTCGTCATTATTTATTTTGGATTACTGTAAGGTCATAAGCCTGGAGTTATTTTTATTATGAGTTGAGACAGTATCTGTTCTTGTTAGTTTTTATTTTATTAGATGCGGGTGTTGGTTTCATTTATTATTCACTGTTATTTAATTCAATTTTAATTCAAATGTAATTCATTATATAAATATTTATTATGGTCGATGCTAAGAATGATATAGATTGTATAACAAGCCCCATCTTTGTCGTATTGTGTCTAGCCAACCTTTACGTGAAAAAATGGGGTTATTACAAATACATTGAAGAATCCGGCACATAATGGGCCATATACCATGCCAGTCAAAAATTGGCCTAGTACGAAGTCAACTGCACTAGTTTGGAGAAAACACGTGTTACCCTGCTCTGGGTCACTCAAAAGTTACGGCATTACAGACTTTGCTTACCCATCAGACTTGTATCCCGTATGGATCCCATCAAGTGCTTGCTAGAAAAGCCTACCCTGTCCAGCCAAATGGCCCGATGGTTGATATTACTAGCCAAGTTTGATATTATTTACGTCTCGCAGAAAGCCATGAAAGGGATAGCCATCTCCTACTATCTTGGTGACTAACCTATAGAAGAAGATGATGTTTGGGTCTTTGAATTCCGAGATGAAGATATTCTTTGCACCTCTCAGGAGGACCTCTGAAGGCCAATGTTCTTTGATAGAGCTGCCAATAAGAAAGGATACGACATTGGGATATTGATCGCCTTGATGACTCTTACACTCCTATTTCCATCAAGTTAGATTTTTGTTGAACTAATAATACGATCAAATACGAGGCATATACTATAGACCTCAAAGTAGCCCTCAAGAAAGGTATCAAACACCTAGATGTCTATGAGGACTCTGCCCTCATCATCGGCTAAGTCCTTTGAAGATGGAAAGTTAAAGACGAAACCCTTTCATGCCCACCTTGAAGAGCTGGCCTCCTAGTTCCAAGATATCATCTTCAATTACCTGCCTCATGCTAATAATAGCTTATTCGGTGCCCTTGCTACCCTAGCCTCTATGGTTAACATGCCCGAGGGTATACTAGTTAAAAAATAAGCTATGCCAACCCATTGCTACCACATTAAGATTATTACTAAGGAAGATTCTGACATGGTTAGATTTTGGTACTATAACATTTGACGCCTCCTCAAATATGGTAGGTATCCCTAAGATGCCAACAAGAAAGACCGCCCGACCTTTCACAAATTAGCTGCCCACTACATCATTTGCGACAAAGCATTGATCGAAAAAAACTTTGATGGAACCCATTTGCACTGTATTGCAGGGGCTGACATTGAAGAAATGATGCTGAAGTTACACACCGAGAAATACAAACCCTACATGCATAGTCATATGGTTGTTAAGAAAATAATCCGCCAAGGGTACTATTGGACCACTATGGTTTAGGATTGTACCGCCTATGTCCGAAGATGCCTCAAATGCCAGTGGTTTGCCAACCTCCAACACTTACCTCCTTGGTAATTATGAAACATGACTTCTCCCTGTCCATTCTCTACGTGGGGCATTGACATCATAGGAAAGGTCACACCCAAAGCTTCAAAGGGGCATGAGTTCATACTAGTCGCCATTGATTACTTCACCAAATGGGTAAAAGTTGAGTAGTACGCAGTGCTGAATGATAAGAAAGTGGCCAAGTTTATCAGAAAGAACATCATATGTCGATATGGGGTTCCCCACAAGCTAGTATTAAATAATGGGTTATACTGTGAAGTTGAGGTCACAGAACTAGTCGACGAGTATGAGATTCAAAGATATAAATCTTCTCCCTACCGACCCAAACCAATGGTGCCGTTGGAGATGCCATTAAAATCCTTAAGACTATAATCAACAAGATGACTGAGAGTTACGGAGATTAAGACGACCGAATCATTTACGCCCTTTGGGGCTACCGCACTTCAGCCTGAACATCTATTGGGCCCCCTTATTCTCTGGTATACAATATGGAAGCTCTTGCCCGTTTACCTAGAAATATTTTCCCTACACATCATGCTCGAGAGAAGAGTTAGCGAAGAAGATTGGCATCAAAGCCACTTTGATGAATTGTCACTCTTGAATAAAATGAGGCTGAAGGATCTATACCACATAAAAGGGTACCATCGTCGGATAGCACGATCATTCAACCAAAGATTCAAGGACTATGATGTCCATGAAGGATACCCTGCCCTAAAAAAATCATGGAACCTGATTCGTATCGAATCTTACACATTTATGCCCTCGAACTTATGCATTTTATCCTCCTCGGGTATCGTAATTGCTATAATTATGCCCGTCAATCATACAACCTTTGTTTTATACGATAATACTTTATTTGAGGTATTATTGAACATTTATAGGTGTTACGGTGCTTAGTATAAAGTTTGAGCCGTTCAGATAAAGTTCCATCGCGATTCGCACGTTCAGGGGCATTTATGTAATTTCACACTTTAGGATTTTTGCCCGAAGAATCCATGAAAGTTGTAGCCCTAAGGCCAAGCTTCGCGTGGCCATAAACGGTGTGCAAATCAGAGTCCGAACGAAGGAAACACGGACCTTTAATCGAGAAAGAAATATAAGACTTTATTTATTGTTATATTATTAATATATTAACAATCTATTTAATTCCATCTATGTCCTTTTCTCTTTCATTTTGCAGGAGCTTCCATGGGTGATTTTCTTTTGTCCCGGGATTGTGATCGGGTTTTGGTTTCATCCAAAATTCGAGCGTTTCGTCCGAAATTGAAGCGTGGGTTGCGTACGAATATAGTTGTGGGTCAGTTGGCTCGGGTTTTCGGAATTCCCATTTTAACATTTTCATGGTTTTTGACCATTTATGGAGTTGGAGCTTTTGGTGGGTTTTTCCATTTTCATGGAGGTTTTGGTTTTTGGCATGGTTGTTGCTCTCAGCTTATCCATGGTGGAGTTGAACTCAGGTTCCAGTGTAGCAGCGCAAATGGGTCTTGGGGTTTGACTTCATTTGAGGCTTTATTTTTATGCTGTGATTTGAGGACAATTGGTGGGCTGTTGCTGCTTATCCCGTTCGACCGGCGACCAACTCGCGATCGATCGGTGTTTGGATTTTATGCCTTGAGCCGAGGCTGTGTGTCCTCCCCTATTTGCCGCGGTCGATCGGCCCCTGTTTCTTTTGGACGACTTTGCGAGCTGCTTCCCTTTTTCCTTTTTTATTTTCTTTTTCATTTTTCTTTCTTTACTTAATTAAGAGACTTACCCATTTTCTTTTCTTTTTTCTTTTTCTTTTTTTTCCTTTTTCCCACTTAGTATAAATAAACCACTTGGTTTATTTTTGTAAGGGATCTTGTAATAATTCATCTTTTGCTTAGTTAGGGCTTGGGAGCTAGGGTTTGGAGATTATTTTGGGTGTGCCATTTTCTCCTTCCTAGGGTTTATTCGTATAGTGGGTTTGCCCGTCGCGGTTGTGTAAGAACACTAGCCATCATCTTCTTCATAAATCCAAGTTCCATTGTTTGTATTTCTTGCTTTCTGTACTTGCTTTATTGCATTGCTTTGTAGTGTAAATTTACTTTCTTTCTTTCAATACATGTCATTTACCATGCTTTATAGCTAATTTAGTATAGGTTGTGTTGGATTGAACTCACCTAAGGATTGATTGGTTGCTTTGCTTTGGTGATGGTGTTTTACATGTTTATTTCGAGTGGGTTGTCTTAGTTATTACGCCTAGGAGATTTATCGAGGTATATCATGTATGCTCCGTATTTATGACCTTGCGTGCGTAATTTTCCGGGTATTTGGTAATGCCAAAATCTTATTAGACTTTTATGCGAATTTGGGGGTGTGATAACTCTGGGTTTAATTAACTGTCGAAACGAGATGCAATCTTAATAACTCATGAACCCATGTAACCATTTATACTAATTAACTCCGAATGAGAGATATCTGACGCAACCTATAGTTTTTATTCGCTTTGTTAATGTAGTTTAATTTAACCACGCCTAAATTAATCTTTTTATTTTGTTATATTTTCTTTTTAGTTAGCAAAATTACCTTTTACATTTTTATTGAGAAGTAATAAATCAATTAATATTCTAGCAACTTGTTTTTGTGGATTCGATACCTGGACTGGTCGCTATACTCCCTTAAAAGAGTGTAGTCATAGTTTAGGTTTTTATATAGAGTTGGTGAATCGAAAATTAAATGACCGGCGCATAGGTGACTCTCGTTCCGCGGTGAAACCCATCCTATCAGAACCCGTATGGGACCCCAGAGGGAAATTCAAGCCGAATTGGAGAAGCCCCTATATAGTGAAAAATATCCTATAAGGCGGCATTGCTATGATTACAGACCTCAATGAAGAAGTTATGGTACATCCAGTACACTTAGAACATCTTTAAAAGTTCTACCCTTAATCCGAAATCTTTGTGTGCTTCGACTCTTCTTACCCCCCTTATATTATAAAAAAATATCTTAATTTCTCTCTGCCCAGAACTACGTGGGGCCTGATCCTCCCTAAAACCTTTTGCTTTCAAAATGAGAATCCTAAAATTTTTTCCAAAACCCATAGAGGTATATAGGCAACTTATACACCTTACATGGGCACGAAACCCTTCTTTCACACAAATGATATTCTTTTCTAACCTTCAAGAACGACGATCCATTTTATCATTTACATGAACAAAAGGATTATGTATGCGTTAACGATTGGTATAGATAGCTCGAATGAAAAACACATCAAGAGGCATGACAAAATATGATCAAAATTATTTTTTATTTCAAATAAGGAAATACAGCACTGTTGCATGAAGTATCAGCGAATGGAGTTAAACAACCCACCGCTTTCACTGACTCAAACCAATCTTAAAATAACAACCTTATCAAGCTACTCAAAATTTATTCCAAAAAATAGAAAAACACACAATCTCTCCCCCATCTTCACAAAAGCTTCACACAAATTATCCCCAGGATCACAAAATTCTATCCACAGCTACCAGAAGACCCAGTCTCATCATCATTTTCACCCTCCGGAGGTCCCAAGGTCTTCCCCGCCTGGTTAATATTCCGAATGTGTTCCATGGAGCAATACGCCCTGAACAGTCTGGAAAAAACCACCACTCCCCTTCCATGGTGTCGAAAAGAACAAACCACCTCTGGCTAGGCTCTTTCGTCAGGATCTTCTCTACTACTCGTTTCCCAAACCACTTTAGATAGTCCTCGAACACACGCCAGACCCTTCCTAGACATTGAGATGGATGGATAGACGATCGACGACTCTCCCACAAAGAACCCAACATCATGCGTCGAGATTCAGTCAGGGACACCACCGAAAAGAAGTCTAGTGTGTGAGGATATACTATTTGCTCCACCCAACTTGGCGTAGAAGCCGCCAAGGAAAATAGAACAAAGTCTACCGCAGGCTAACTAACTGTGTATATCGATACTCTCCTAGATTCAAAACATGCTGTAGTTCTCCCCATAATGGCACCGACCAATGAAGACACCAGGCTCTATACTCCACAAACCAGTGGACCCAGGTCTCTATAGATGAGCTAAAACTGAAAAGTACTAGCAAAGAAATTAAGCACACCCACCAAAGGGTGCTCAAGAGGAGTCTCCAGCCGAAACCTCTCAGCAAGGCACATGAACAACATAACCGGGCTCCCCCTCAGAAAATCAGAGTGCCCTTATTTCCAAGCGTCAAGACCATTTAGAGTCTCATCCAGTATCACCACCGCAAGACTACGATGGTAAGATATCCACGCTTTTATAGCAACCAACTGGGGATCCACCATTAAGTCTCCCATCACCAGTAAAAGCCTCGCAATAAGGCCCAAGACAACAACTCCGGTATAGCCCGCATTATTAAAATACCTCAAGCACACGGAGTGCATAATAGCCTGAAGGGAAATCATCCCCCGAGTAACCAACGATTAAGCCTCCAAAGGAAAAACATGAAGCAACTCTAACGCCCGAGGAGAACGAGAAAATTCGGGCATAGCTGCCACTACAATGGGGTCGATCCTCAAAATAATCGAGAATTCTTCATAAGTTGGACATACCTCATCTTGGTCGAAACGGAAGACATGATCTTCGGGGTACCATAACTGTACCGCCGCTACTAGCATATTCTAGTCAATGGCTCTATTACGCCATAAAGAGGCTCGACGTAGGTTGAAAGCCTCGTAGTCCATATTTTAAAAACACATGACCTCTAGACCATCAAGGTAGGAAGAAAATTTTGCATGCACCGAAAGGGCCATTTGGGAATAATAAATCAAGAAGCAAGAAGAAGAAAGCGACAATGGGTGGAAGAATCACATTCCTTACCTCTCCTTTATACATAAAAGACTTGGAAAAAGACAACAGATCTTAAAATCTGAGTAAATTCTGGCCCTACAAGAGTTCTCTAATGTGCAGGAAAGTGCAATCAAAGCCTTATAGTGATTTGACTTGACCCATATGCTGATAGGTAGGACAAGGGGTATGCCGATCGCCAACCCCCTTATTTTTTAAAATTCCATCTTTCCTCTTTTGCCAAAATCTAATTCTCAAAAGGAAATCCTTATTTTTAAAAACCTAGGGGACCCCTGGTTAATTTCTCATTAATTATCCATTTTTACTTATTTCCAAAATAAATCTTTTCACTGAATTAATTTACACTATTTTTCCTGAATAAATAAGCATCCTACCATCTTTGCAGTCTTAGTAAAAAAGTAAAATGCATATAGGATAAGTTATTAAAGCAAGAAAAAAAAAATAAAAATGCATCTCTTTCATTCATATATATATATATATATATATATATATATATAGTGTTGTTGCTGCATGATTACATGCTTGCAGGTAAAAGAAGAAAAATAGAAAAATATAATAAATGGGACTCCACCTGAACCAACAACTTTCTCTCTCTCTCTCTCAAAATCCTAATCCCCTACGACGGATGCGCTTTCCTGGGCGACGAGCGGTGGAAAATCCACTCCCAGAACTCGATCTCTTATCCGAGGAGGCAGACGGAACCAAGTAGAAAGGAACGGAATTTCTGATATAAGAAAACGCAGAAGCCACCTAGTCCTTAGTAACCTTTACTAGATGGTCGGCACCCGAACATACTGCAAGTAAAAGAAACGAAAGCAAAAGACCAATCAGTCAGTAAAGAGTAAAGAAATATTCAAAAGAAACAAGTCAAGGGAAGAAGAAGAATATACCTCAGGCTGAAGGACATTATCCATAAGCCCCATCAACCCCGGTGCCGATGCATTAGGACGATGTATCATACTCAATGACCCCTACTACTCAATCAAAAATTATAGGAAGGGGAGTAACTTGAATAATCAGAGCCTCCTTTACCACTGTCGCCGCTGCTGACGTACGACCACCCGTGCTATGAGTAAATCCCACCGACCAGCTAGTACCCTTACCCAAAGTCGTAGGAGTCAGAGGCGTAGGCATATTTTACACATAAAAAATGCAAGGGGGCATCAACCAGATCGTCACGAAGTTCAAGTAGTCATAATACGCCATCGTGTTCGTATAGAGCATGTTGGGCTTTCCCATTAATGCTACTGCTCGCGCCTCGTCAGACATCTCCCTCACTCGCCTCATGTACATTTGGGACACTGACGGTGGACTACCACATCATAATCAACAATATTCCTTACCACTCTCTCTCCTAGGTACCAGACATACCCAAACTCATGCGTCATCAATCGCCACATCTAGGAGTGCATACCCATCACCCCCATATCCCTAGGAGCCATACTTAAAGGGTAAAAGGTCACCTATAATCCTTGGCAGAGAATTAATATTCATGAAAGAAATAAAATGCCAAGAAATAACTTAAAAGAAGTAAGAAATAACCCGATCACTCGTCAAGGCGTTCAAAACTTGTCGTATCGTTGCCAAGGTCAAAGACTGGTTCGATCACCGATTGGAATTTTGCTACTGGAACATTCGATAAAAGTCCCCCAAATCCTCATCCTTCAAAGCTATCAACCTTACGTTGTGCCCAATCGCCTCGTAAAACCATGTCAACAAAAATTAAAGGAAATACATAAGAAGAAAATATGTCTGAAGTTACCTAAAAAAGGTATGTGGCCCCTGTAAAGGTCTGTCGACATCACCGACTAAAAGAATTTAAAGAAGAATAGAGGGAAGTCAAAGTCAAGCTCCCCCAATCATAAAACTAAACGTCGAGAAATGTCCTCAGAAATGCCAAAAACTAGAGTTGAATGACATCGCCACTTGTCGCCATTAGAAATCCGCCAAGCAAAAGAAAAATGAATAATCGAGACATCTATCTCACCTGCCACCCGTCAGTCACGTCAATTTTCCTACTCAAAAGCACCTCCCAAAGAGAAGAGATGCAGATAGAATCCCCAAAAAGGATCCTACCCACATCCCCAGTGCCGCCTGAACCTCTTTCGGCGTCACCCTCACTGTGTGATCCACCTCTATCTAAACACCTTTACAGTCAATCCCCACCAGTTGCTGAACATCAATGGGGGTAACAGTCATATCCCTGAAGTCCAAATAGAATGTGTGGGTAGTGTCCCACCCCGTCTTTCCCAGAGCGCACAACACCACAGTCGAATGTGACGTCTCATTGAAGGCCTGTGCTAGAAAACAAAAACCGACAGAAGAAACCATCCAACACACCACTGCTTTCTCCAAAATATCCTTCAAACCAGTCGTCCACCGAGAACGCATGTTGAAAGAAGCTATATCAGTCTGCCAAAGAGAAAGAAGAAAAAACCTTTCATCAGCACAAAGAATACAAAGATAAATAAAATGGAATCCCAACAGTCACCCTACTTACATAGCCAATAGGGTTCTTCACCCTAGATGAATGGTGGTGCGTAGGCTTGTGCAAAAGTAAGCTCTATTCAGTTACCAACTCAAAAATATTGAAGGCATTCTCGTTGCCTAAGATAAGGGACACCCAAGATTGCCATGCCAAGCCAGCTCAGTCGTTAACCCCCATGTGACAACCCAGATATAATTATGATAAATTATATTTAAATCATGATTATCTTATGTGATATGAATAATGTGTTATTAGTATATCTAATGTTAATTTATTATGTTTATTATAATCCTACTTTCATAAATCATGAAAGGTCGAATTATTTACAAACACAAAATTTTATTATTTTGGGTAGAAATGTTCCTGTTAGAGACTAGTTTTGACCCTTATAACATTACAATTGAGTTGAGGTAAAAACTATATATTTGTAGACATGTGACTTAGGGTTGTAACACAACAAATGTTGCATCAAACGGATGTCTGATTAAAGAGTTATACCCAATTTACGAACAAGGGGCAAATCTGTCCATTCCCTTAAAGTGGTAAATTGTCTTTTAGTAAACCAAATGGCTTAATTTGATTGGATGGAAAGGAGGCATGCCTTTGCCAACTTAAACTTCTCCCTTTAACTTATTTATTCAGCAAATATAACCCTAGGTTCAGTTTTCAGAGATTTAGGCTTAAGGAAAGAGAAAGTAGAAGTTAAGGAAGAAAGATTACAAGGATAAGCTAGGAAAAATTCCAATAAAGTCCTTAAGGTATTTCCAAGGTAAAATTATGTGTTAATATTGTTGTAATCTTGTATTATACTTATTTCAAAGTATATAAATCTTGAATTATTTATTAAAATTCCATCATCCTTAGCGATAATATGTATTGGTTCATATGTGGGATAAGTGGTGTTTATAGGTCATATTGCTTTGTATTGAAACCCCTTGTATTCAAACTTGCATATCTCTTTGTGTGCTTAATGGAATCGAGAAATTCCAATTGTATATCAAAGTATATCATATATTCATATCATATCCAAAAATTATAATTTATCTCCTTGTGGTTAGGCCGTAATGATGATTTCAAGTTGGTACATAGTTGTTGTTTGTATACTTCATTTCGGTATTCCCTCAGTCTAGTCAAGCTTTTGAGATAGCAAATGAAGTCAAAAAATTATGAAACCTTAATTATGTACTAGTCAGTATGTGTACTGAAAATGGGTTGAAAATCATGGAAATTTATGGTGGATAAAAATTATGAAAATTCTTGGAAGTTGAAGGAACAATAGAGGAGCTTATAGGGAAGATTTCTTGTGTTATAAAGAGATGGTCATAACTTGCTCTAAGAAGCTTGGAAAATTACATCGTCACTTGTATTGGAATCTATATTCAGATATGTTTTCATATTCATAAGGTTGGACCCCTGTATTTATACAATTTAGAAATATAGGATGGTTGAGTATAGAGGGCCATAATCTGAGGCCATACTGGTTACCCCATGAAAGAATATTGTTATCTCCCCTTTCCAAAGGGTATTTTGAGTACATGTTTCATATGTATATACATTGATAAGTATACTTTCATGTTTACTTTGTTTTAGTTATAAATTCCTTATGAGGTATTTACTACGGTTGAATGTTCATAACTTTATCAACATGTATACCATTGTTTCGTCTTTACTTATGTTTTATGGAATGTAACTTATATGGAATTATATTGTTGTTTTATAGTCATGAAAGTTACATAATTATGTTAGGATAATACTTATTATTGAGATTAAGGAGTTATTTAGTTGGATTGACAGGTGTAAGGTCAAATCAACCCAATTCAGCTCCACCCGAAGGAAACGCGAATACATAGTTGTCAACCAAGATGAGTGTACTCACTGGAAAGAGATTTTTGTATCATGTTGTTGATATGATCAGAATATAATGAATATGAAATTTTTCATTTCGGTTTTCCGAAATGGAAGGTTACTCCCCGACCCGAAATGGGGGAGATTTGTCTATTAATGAGAAGGGGTTACTCCTCGACCAGGAATGGGGGAGAACTGTATTTAGACAGGATATGTGAATCATGATTCAGAAAAGTTGGTCATTCATTATGAATGAGCCGGATAAGTCAATATATAACTATATGGACATGATTTATTGCATTTAAATTCATGCAGTAGCATTGTAGTGATGCATTCACTGGGCTATTTTGCTCACGGATCCTATGTTCACATTTTTCAGGTAACGCGATGTCACTGCCAAATCTAGGAAGTCGGGCTGGGTTAGCCAGGAACGGGAGAAAAAAAGATTTTATTTAAATGTAAATGACGTAATTAAGTTAAATTATCCTTCAAGAAAGTTTGTATAGGTATGACTACTCTGATGTTGTAAAAAGGTTTTCAGTTATATGGATTTACAATGACGACTCTGAAATTAAAACTCGTGTTTATGGTTTGGTTAAATTAATCATGGTTTGACTCACTTTGACTTTCAAACTTAATTACAAGTAATTGGGTTGCGGGGTGTCATCCCATCCACTCCACATTGTATCCCTCGTAAGAAGAACCCATCATTTGAAGTCTTGAAATGAAAAGGACTTAGTAACGGTTTTCAGAGAGACATCAGAAGGTTCAAGCACTTGAGGGTGTGAAAATGAGGAGGGATCACCCCCTTTTTTATAGCAGACTAAGCGCCATGTCGATCGTCAGACCCCTATACATACCAATCGTTACCTACCTGTTCTTTAACCCAAATAAGCCCATGAGTTCGTGCCATTTTCGAACGAAAACCCCTCCAGCCTGCTGATTAGGCATAAATTCTTCACATTTATCCCCTTAATTTCGATATTTTTATGATCCCCTGCATTGTAAATAGCTTGGATTTGTCTTATATTTATGATACTAACCCTTTTTGAAAAGTATTTCGTATTTTGTATATCTCTTATGTATTTTATAGGTATTTCACACAAATTAGTGCGAAAGAGAATGCAAAACAGTGAAAGAAAGCAAGAAATGGGGAGTTCAAGGGCATTTTCATAATTTTACATATATATTCCGGTGGTAGGGAAAATTATAAAGTTGAAGAGCTTTAAATCACAGGAACATTAGAAAAACGACACCCCAATCCGAGCTACGGTGAAGAAGTTATGCCCATTTAAAGTTGGAGACAGAAAGTCAAAGTTGAAATTAATTTTGGAAGCTGAAGAGTTTCAACTCTTGAAATTTCTTGTATAATTCCTTTTTATTAGTTGTAAAACGTGGAGAGGCATGGGAAGAGGCATTTTTGAGATATATAAAAGGGAAAACCCTATTAGGAAGAAGGAGGGTTTGTTACTTCACATTGTAGGAGGCTAGTAGTTAGTTGTTAAAGGATTCTTGTATCCAAGAACCCTAGTTTTAAAGTTTGTCTACTATTCAAGATTTAAAGATCTATTCAAGATTCATCATTGATCCATTGCGAGTAATTTTAATTTATTATTTTTACTGCTTTCATAGTTAGTTTAATTAATTGTTGCTTTCTAGTTTTCCAATCCCAATTCAAGTCATGTTCTCAATTTTCTAGATTTAGTTATGGACTCTTGCACTTTCAGTTTTAAGTTTTCTTTTACTTTAATCATGTTAAGCTAAGTTTTTAAGGGTGGGGATGCATGAACCCAACCCGATGTGGTATCATAGATATAAAATTTGTCCTCTAAATTAAATAAGTGATTAGATCATGTTGTATAGTTTCACAACCATTGTATAACCTTTGACCTCATTTGCCCTAGGTAACCGGGCTGCTTAAGGATGCAACGCGTGTGAACTATTACGACACTGCTTTACACATTCTTTGATTATGTATGATGCGAGCTTGAACCTCATATATGTAATGCTTTGGATTACTAAAGACTGAGTCTGATTAATTATCTAATTTATGACTAATTTTGTACTAGTATACACACTAGGGTTTGGGAGAGTGTATTCTTAACCCATTTCTTCATTCATATTAATTCCTTCTTAGTTAGTTAATTTTGCATGCGTAGATTAATTTAATTTAATTTAGTTAATTCATAGATAAAATCCAAAAATCAATCATCTTTTTCTTTTCTTTTATTTTAATATCAACTTTAGGATTAAACTATCTTACCTTTGTCGTCACGTTCACACGTCCTAACTCCCTGTGGATTCGATACCCAGACTCACCACTATACTCCGCAAGAGTGTAGTTAAAGTTTAGTTTTTTGTATTGTGGTTGGAAGCCGATAACAATGATTAGCGTATTTACACGTACGCTCGGTTTTTCCACTCGATCAACTGCCTATCGGAACCCTCTGCAAATTTTCTACAAAAATGCCAGAAAAATCCAAAAAATACCCAGAAAATTCCTAAAAATACCAAGAAAATATTGGAACATTCCTTCATCAACATAACCATTTTTTGGATCAATAAGCCCCTTATAAGCACTTAAGACCCCCAACAAGATTAACCTTCCAGCATTGTGTAACACCCCACGCATTTTAGCAAGCGAGGTGGTCAGCCGTCGCCGGGGGCATCATAAATAAATTATCATTCTCAGCATGTGACAGATATATAAGACATCTAAATTTTTTTCCCACGAGATAATAATCAAATCTGTCCAAAAAATATAAGCATGCATGTAATATTCAAATACATCACCATGCTATATCCCAAAATAAATCCAACTCTAAATAAATATAAACTCCATTGAAATAATACAACTGTAAATATCTAACTGAATCCATATACAACCGTGGAATCGATTGGCCCACCAAATCCATAAATAAAAATCTCATAATAAATATGACGAAAAGGAAAGTAAATCTAAACTACTAAAACAGATAAATAAATCTCCAGCTACACTCCAAAAATATCTCCAATCACTCCTATGCAGCTACTGGGTCAGAGCCCTCCGCATGAATATCAGCCACTCCTCCCAATTAGGGTCTGTAAACCCAGATAATAGTATTATACATGATAAACATCACAATAGAGTATTTTAAATTAAGCGAGATATATTAACATGCGAGTAAAAATAAACTACCACAATCTATCCACATATTAAGCCACCCCAATATTCAAGTCCAAATGATTTTATTTCAATCATTTAATTTAAACCTTAGCTCTTATTCTTACTTAATTTAATTATCCAATAATTTATATTAGGGCGACATCACTATGGCCAATCGACCCCATATCGGTCCCGCACACACTCTTAACATGCTTAAGTACCAACACACCACACCCATTCCCCTCACTATAGTTAGTCAACCCGATATCTATCAGCTATGCACATACTTGTGAGGTTCCACACATGACATGTCACTATAGCCGGTCAACCCGTATTCTGTCAGCCCCGCACATACTCGTGATGCTAACACACACATTTGTCGAAATATCTAGTCGACCTGTATTCTGTCAACCTTGAACACACCCGCGACACAATTTTATTTTAATACCCGTTCAAAGTCTTAGACATTATTCCTAAATTTTCTCAAGTTCTCATTATATTCTATTAGCCCCACCCTTTTATCGAGCATAAATTCCTCAACCTATCCCTCGTCCCATACTTAGAACTCTCCAAAACATAAATATATCCTAACCTATCATTTAGGAAGAATACTTACCAAAATTCACTACCTAGCCTCGCACCTAGGCTAACGATCTAATGCAAACAACATAAATCAGCCCAACCCCGAGAATCGTCCATTCGTAAATACCTGCACTATCTAGTCCCATACCTAGAAAGCATTACCAAGAGCTAAGTCCTACCTACTAGTCCCATACTTAGCAAGCAACCTAAAAATAAGGTGAGAGCACTAACTACCCCAACAATCCCATCGTTCCCACGGTGTTAATTTTTAATAACATAATGAATCACAAATGACCTATTTTCAACTTATCACAACAATTCTTTAAATTCATTACAAGATCACTATTCATACAATTTATGTCCCTTTAGTTAACATTAATTAGGCAATTTTTTTTCTCGTCACTTTATCAGATTTCTATTCACTTGCATAATTTTGGGAGCATACAACAACAAATCTCTATTCTACAAGATGCGCAAAATTAACGTCATTTTATATATCGAAATTAATTTACAACACCCCTATACTTTATTCTACATGGAAACGTCATAATTTCTAACGAAATTCAAACCACCAACCTAAGCATGCAAGGGTTTTGAGTATTAAATCATATTAGAGATTTGAATAAAAATAGTCCCAAATTTAGTTTTACTTTCCCTAATTACTCTTTCTAATTTATTTTAAGAAAATAATAATTATGAGTGTTTAACAACTTTTAAGACGCATAGTACCAAAGGGGAACAATGGAAGTATTCATGACTGTAAAAATCGTTTGGAGAATCTGATTGGATGGTTGCATTCCTCTCGAGAAAACGATGATAACACGTTCTTAAATGATCTTGAGAAAACCCGGTTTAGCTATCAGAATATTGGGTTAAAAATTAATTTAAATGGGGTTTAGGTTTTGTAGATGAGAGAGAATAAAATTATGGGAGACTAATGATTTTTGAGAAGGCTAAAATGTGTTTTAAAATTCCTAAACCCGTTACTTTATGTTTATATACCCAAAAGATTTTGAGTCCTAATCAAACCCAAACACTCAAAAATACATTACGGACAATCGGATCGTCGGAATTAGACAAAAATTAATATATTGTAGCTGATGGCGAGACAAAGCTTATGTAAAAAATTCAAGTCAATCGGACGGTCGGATTTTTTTCCTCAGGTCGGATCCTCTCCCGATTTTTTTTTAAAAAGGTTAAAATTTCAAAATTTTCATCTCGATTTAAATTCCACTTAAAACCTTATTTTTATATATAAAAACCAATATTTTTACATACCAAAATTAAATAGATTGCAAAAATTTATTTTTCTAATTTTTTTAAATTCCTAATAGATTTTATGTTTCAAAAACACGGGGTGTTACATTATCTGCATCCAAATATACTACCATTCCCCAACAACATCTCAATCTCAAATTAAACACTTCCCCAACGGAACTTCAAGATACGCCTACATTAAAATCCCTCACGTCTTCCCCAGTGAAGTTATCCCCTCACCAAAACTACAAGTTCCTAGGAGAGAAACTCCTCATATCAACCTTAGGTCCTCAGAATTGACCTCGACCCGTAGAATCGGTCCCCTCAATTTTAGGATTTTAGAATTGACCTCAACCCGCAAAATGGGTCTCCTCAATTTTAGGTCCTCAGAATTGATCTCAACCCGCAGAATCGATCCCCTCAACTTTAGGTCCCCAGTATTGACCTCGACCGCAGAATCGATCCCTACTACTTTAGGTCCTCAAAATTAACCTCGACCCGCAGAATCGGTCCCTATAACTTTAGGTCCTTATAATTGACCTTGACCCACAAAATCGGTCCCTACAACTTTAGGTCCTCAGAATTAAACTCGACAAGCTAAATAGGTCTCTACAACTTTAGGTCCTCGAAATTGACCTCGACCCGCATAATCGGTCCCTACGACTTTAGGTCCTCAGAATTGACCTCGACCCGTAAATCGATACCTACTAAT
Organism: Sambucus nigra; assembly: GCA_949130495.1. NCBI lineage: Eukaryota > Viridiplantae > Streptophyta > Magnoliopsida > Dipsacales > Adoxaceae > Sambucus > Sambucus nigra. Next base: position 206,165,250 of record OX422223.1, read on the forward strand.
TTAAGTCCTCAGAATTGACCTCGACCCAAATAATCGATCCCTACAACTTTATGTCCTCAGAATCGACCGTAGCCCTTAGAATTGGTCATCAAAACTTTAGGTCCTCAAACTTGACCTCGACTCACAGAATCAATCATCGTAACTTTAGGCCCTCAGAACTAATCTCAACATTCGAATCGGTCATCCCCAGCACAACCTCAGGTCCTCAGAATAAATTTCGACCCTATGAACCGGTCACCTTCGTCCCTTTGGTCCACATAATTTACCTTAAATACCCTCTTTCCTAACGTCAATGTGGTGTTTATTCGATGACCTTCACTTGTTCTAATCTCACCCGTCAAGGGACTCTGTCGACACCCCATTTTTGGATCCCCTAAGCATATCCTTAAGTATCTAACACTTCTTCCTTAACCATAAACCCTAGGTCATACTCCAAGTATTGATCTGGAGGTCACCGAGCGCTCCCAAGCACTGTTTGACTGCCGGTTTACGTCCTCACCCGAGTAAATCTCATTAAATCTTTAAAGGTCCCTAAATCCCCTTTCCAATGGTCCGCCACATGCACAAATCGACCTTACAGTTCGAACGAACGGTCTATTTTTCCCCAAAAATAGATTTAAAGGCCATCGGGTGCTCTCGGGCCCCGTTTGACTTCGGTCAACTCTTCAACTTTAGTGAAGCTCTTTGGATCCACTAAAGGCTCTAAATTACCTTTCCAATGGTCCATCTCGTGCATGAGCTGGCCTTACGGTATGGATGAACGACCCCTTTTACTCCTAAGGGTCATATGGCACTTTCGGGCCCCATTTGACCTTGGTCAACTCTCTGAACTGAGCTAAGATATTTGGAACATCAATGGGACATGCATAACCTTTCTAACGGTTCAACCCATGCGTGAATCATACTTATAGTTCAGACTAATGATCCGTTTCCCTCTTGGCCAAAAGATCGATGGGCGCTTCCATGACCTATTTGACCACAGTCAATTCTTGAATCCGGGAGCATCCAAATGGATTCTTAAAGGGATCTAAATACCCTTTCCAAGGATTTATCCCGTGCGTGATTCGGACTTACAGATTGTGTTTTGTGACCTTTTTTTGAATTTTTTTGCAGAGGACTGTCGAATGGCAAACGCATTCCCGTGCCTATCAGTAGTGTGTCTGGGTTTTCTTGATGATAGGCAGGACAACGATAATTCCGATCGGTACCCCCAAACACTATATAAGGAGAGCATGATATCACTTCGTAAAGCACCTCAAAAACATCCCTCTAAGTCGGCGTGGTTTCTATCTTGAAACCTCTCTCCCACATTCCATTTCCATCATTTCGTTACCCAGTTTTGAAAATTCCTTTCATTCTCCTCCTACCACCTTCATCCACTTGCATGAGTAGCCCTTAAACATTTAAGATCAACTTGAAGGATTCAATAAAGGTTCAAATATTTAACCTTCTCTTTAAATTCTCTTATTTTTGCATTAGTCACTTAATTCTTATTTTAGAATTTACTTTTTTCTTCGACCGCACATATTAATATCCAACCTTTTGATTAGTAGTGTTGCATATACTATACTTTTTATGAAAAAACAAAAAATAAGAAAAAGAGGGTTTTCTTGTAAATTCAAAACGGGGATTTCTCATTGCATTTTCTCACACTAAATCATCATTTTTTCACACTCACATGTAAGAAAAGTCCCCGGTTGGATTTATCGGATAAACCCCACTCCGTGATATTTGCGAACTACGTTGACTTCGATGAATTTTTAGGCTACATAGGCGTCTCGGGTACAATTTGAGATTCAATTCCTCTCTTATTTTCGTTCAAATATTATTTTCATATCATATATTTGTGATTCGTGCTTTTGTTTTGTCCAACCTGCACCATCGTCCTCCTATAGACAATTAGTGATCTGAAAAATGCACAAATAATATTTTGATTACTATTTTAGGGAACACTCCTAAGGATGACCTCACTCCGCCTTTTTCCTTGAAGTGAGTCGAGTAATTCCACTCTCCATTTATATATACGGCCACACACTTCATGGAGTTATTAAGGAGAAGAATAATACATGCCCATGAGAGACTGAAAGGACAGGATGGGTGCCTGACTCCTTCCCATAACATAACTTAGTCCTCGAATCCTTGAACTATTGGTTTCGCAAGCATCAGTATGTCTTTAATGCCGTTCTCTCGAGGCGACAGCATTTCCTTTTCCTGTTTTTTGCAAAATAGGTTGGCGAATCTATATCTATACATCACCCAGATTGACGATAATCGATGCACCCCGAGGAAGGGTGCGAGACCCACGTGCGCGTGCGTGCCGACTCGAAGGGATGGCCACAGTTGCAATCGACTGGGCCCATCAGATATTTGGCGGTTGTTTCCTTTTTCTTTATTTTTCCTTTTTTTTTCAACTGACTATATATATTTAAGTTGGTATATTTAGAAGGGACCTAGTTTGTGGTATTTTGTTAGGGTTTGAGAGGATTCTGGGAGCTTCTCCTTCTCTCTCCTAGGGCTAACCCATTTGGGTATGTAATCCACTATTTATTGCCTTCTTCCTTTGATGAAAGCTTTCTTTTTCCATTTCTTGATTTGTTAATTAGTTTACAAGATTTTTTAATTAGATTTACTTGCTTTCCTTTAATTCATGCCATTTATAGTGCTTTGTCACTTTTAGGTTGAGATGATTGAACTCACCTTGGATTAAATGGTTGCTTTGATTTGGTGATGGATTAGATGAGTTTAAATGGGTTAGGTTGTTTATTGATTTTACGTGTAGGAGATTTAGCGGTGTATATCATGTATGCTCCGCATTTATAACCTTTCGTGTGTAATCTCCGAGATATATGTTAATGCCAAAATTAATTAAGTTTTTATGACAATTTAGTGGGTGACGACTCTAGATTTTATTAATTGTGAAAATGAGATTTAGTCTTGATAGGATTTTCTTCACATGTAACCATTTATACTAATTAACCCGAGGTTAGGGATATTATTCTCAATCTATAGTTATTACGCCTTTTTGTTAATCTTAGTTTCAATACATGCTTGGATCAAACTTTAGTTAACCCTTTCATCTTTTAAACTTATATTGAGAAGTAATAAGTCAATTAATGGCTAGCAACATTCCATGTGCATTCGATATCTGAAATAGCGAATATACTCCCATAAATAGTGTAGTAATAGTTAAGGTTTTTTTGCCATAGGGGTAGGAGCCGAAAACAGCGACTGGCGTAAATAACACGAATGCCCGATTTTTCCCAGGATATCACCCTTATCATCGATAATTAGGGCCATAATACCTCACTCAAGTTTATGTATTCATCAAGACCTATGTATCCCCATAACCATCGAATTAAACCCATTGCAAGTTTGCATGGAATTCTCCCATCACAATCATAATCCCTAATTTTGAAAGTTTCGAAGTTTAATTTGGGGATAATTGGTACCAAGTCCCATTGGCTTGGACAATGATGCAAGAGATTATTTGACGGTATCAATGGTGTCAAAGGTCCCATTTTGCCAACTCACCGCATTAAAATGACCAACATACCCCAAAATATCTTTGACAGCTAACTACCTTTTTTTTGCCAAAAAAACTATCAAATTTTTAAAAGTCCATAACTTAAGATCTACAAATCCAAAATTCACAAAATTTATATATTTGGAATCTTCTCGTCAAGATCTGTCAAATAACACCCATATTTGATATTTTTTAATGAAAAATCCAAACAGATAAATTTACTATTTCTTTAAACCTCCATTTTTTCGATAAAAATCTTCTTCTCCAATTCTGGAAATAGTGCTTGTATGGTCACAAATTTCCAATTGAGTCTTATGTAGTGTTGGATCAATTTCGAATAAAACTATTTGAGTCATAGGATATAAGTTTTCCCTATCAAGCCTATGACGTGTTTGAGGAGTTGAAGACGTACCGGCCCAGAATTTAAAAGCTTCATCATTGCCGATTTTTGTGCTAAGTTTTACGTCATCAACATGTGGATTCCAATGTCTCCTAATGGTATAAATGCATTAATATATATAGGATCTTGGAAATTTAATTTGGGTGTTAGTATTTTTTGTTAATTTTTTTTGAATTCATAGTTTTAAAGATTTTGTTCTCGGACACCTTTCCGTAGAAAAATCATATCAAATCCAAAAAAAATTAAAAAAATACGAAACTAGTGGCCACGCGTTCGTATCAAAATTCTCTAGAACCATGGCCTAAAATCTCGTTAGAAATGTCGTTCAAACCACCTCGTTTGAATGAGATTTCAAACGAAATTTCAGTTTCGTCATTTTTTGCCAGTTTTCATTTTTAACCCCCCACTACCCCATTACTTTGTAACAGTTTTAATATGTGCGGGAAGACACTTTTTGCTAAGACTTTTCATAATTTTCTAAGGGATCTTGAGCGAAAAAATTCTCTAAGAAATGTCTCCTTGGTTTTTGTTAAAAATGTTCAATCCTTATAACAAAACCAAGTGTTTCACACCCATAGTTCTAGTTTGTTTATCCCAAGTTTTTCATATATATATATATATATATATTTGCTTGGAGTGTTTGGAACCGGGTTCTACTATACCCTATGAAGAGTTTGTTTGGGTTTGCTTCTACATCCCACAAAGAAGAAGACTTTGTTTGCTGCGACGTTCCCACTTGGAGAAAGGATTCGGGTGCCGGTTGACGATTGACTAAAAGCTTCAATGGAGGATTCCAAGGTCCCGGTGGAGTCCGGGATTGTCGGCTAGGCGAAGGTAGTTATAATAAGACGCATCAAGGCTTGGATGGATTCAAGTCGTGTCTAATAAGTCATTTGTCTTGTAAACATAAAATTGTACTTAGTAGCCTTAAGGCTAGGGTCCATCCGAGGTTTTTCCCATTTGGGATTTTCTCGTACATCACGGTGTAGTAGTTTGTGATTTATTTTATCTTGATATATCACCTAGATGCATGCTTAGGACTAAAAGATAAAATATGGTTTATATCACTACTCATGCTTCATTTGGTGCTAAAATTAATTTGGGTAATATTTAATTAATTTAGTTCAAGTCATTAATTTTAATTTGATAAAATTTGGTTTGGCCTTTGTAGAAAAATGAATTAATCTTGTTAGGAAAATTTTAGGACTTGGATTGAATTAAGTTATTTAAGTGAAGATTAATTTGTTGATTAATTTAATGTCACCTTTAGTTTAGTTTAATTTTAATTTGAAAGAAGTAAAAATTTGAAATTAGAATTTGTAGTTTGTATTGTGTTGAACCATCCTGCACTTAATGGAAATTTATATTTAATTTTAAAAGAAGATTTTTAAATTTTGGGGTTTCCAACGTGTTTCAGTGCCATTGACACAAAATAGAAAAATGAAAGAAATATATGAAGAGAGAGCGAAATAAGGAGAGAGAAATACTTCGATAGCCTCCAACGAACTTCTCCGGTGGACAATTCCGACGAGTCTTCGGTGGGGTGGGGTAGGAGTGGAGCTGCTAGAGAGAGAGATAAATGTTTTGTGTTTATTTTTGAAAAGAGAGTAAGTGAGTTTAAAATGGGTATTTGTGAGTATTACATTATATAAATAATTGTGCTCTATAAACAAAAAACTTGGTGCATTAAAAAAAAGTCAATGTAATTTTATGCATCTTTGACCCAATAAATAAGACTAACCCGAAATAATGCCTTAAATTTTTAAAGAAATTTATGAATTTGAAATTAATTTTCTTGAATTTCATCTGATCTGAATGGCACCTAGTAAATCTGAATTCAATGATAGCCTCACTGAATCTAGAGAACCAGGCTCGTGGTGACTGTTTCAATCCATATAGATATTTTTAGAGGCAACTGACTTTCCCAGCATACTCTCCATCACCAAAAAATTCGATGGAGGATCCATGTGGGTGACCTCATTAAGGTCTCCATGAAGAAAATAATTTTCGATATCAAGTTAGTAGACTGGCCAAGAGTACGAAATAAATAAGGAGATCAATAACCGAACACCATTAAGTTTAGAAACAACAACAAAGTTAACACCAAAATATTTTTTTGAAATCTGAGTAAATGCCTCCGTAACAAGGCGGGCCTTATACCTGTCCAATGTCCCATCAGCTAAGAACGTGAGTGTATAAATCCACCTATAGCCAACTATCTTATCCCTTTTAAGTAAATGAAAGATGTCATAAGTATGATTACATTGTAAAGCATCCATCTCACATCCATAGCTTCAACCCAATGTGATGCCAGGAAATATTCATAAACAGTCCTCGGGATCCGAGTGGAGGAAGTAGCCATAACAAAAGCGCGATAAGGACCTAGCAAACCCTTATAAGAACTAACCTTTGAGATATGATGTTTTATAGAACAAGCATGACCACATAGAATGGACTCTCTACACTCTCGAGGGGGGAACAAAGGCTCAGGGTCTTGACCAACAAGGTCATCATCTTCTAACTCTTTAGTAGTCTCACCAATAGGCTCATCAACATGTTCAATTGAATGAGAAGTGTTACCTAGGGCAGGATAATGACATGAGTGATATGCGAGCTCGGACGACGGGAATACACCTAAAAATATTGATTGGTTAGAGAGTCAACATAAGTATAATCAAACACAAGTACATGGTAAATAATATGCGAGTCCTTGGCAGGTGGAGTAGAAGAATGCACAAAATTAGACTCACCAAAGAATGACTTATTTTCATGAAATATGTCATGTAAAGTATGATGCATACGATGTGTGACAGAATCATAACAACGACACCCTTTGGACATACTAGAATATCCTATAACAATACAATGAATAGATTTATCATCAGGCTTAGTGAGAGTGGGAGATTTATTATGATCAAAGCAAGTGCAGCCTACCACGTAGCGAAATTACAGAAAAAATAATCTTATCAGGATAAATAAGCTATAATGGGGCTTTATTCTGAATGACCTAACATGGAGTACGATTCAAAAGATAAGCATCCGTTAAGATTGTTAAGTGCCAATAAGATTGAGGAACCTTTTCCCCTTAATAGACAACGAACCACTCCCACGAGACTTCTATTTTTTCTTTTAGAAACTCCATTTTGTTTAGAAGTATATGAGCAAGTGAGTTACTGAAGAATACCTTACTGGTTAAGACAAGAGACAAACTCATTTGAATTGTACTATTTAGCATATCAGATCGAATGACTTTAACAATAACATTAAATTGGGTTTTGACAAGTTATAAGAACTGTGTAAAAAGGGGTAGCACATCAGATTTTTCATGAAGCAAGTAAATCTAGGTACACCTCGATTAGTTATAAATAAAAGTGACAAAATATCGATGTCCGAAAAAGGCAGTGTTGATGCAAAAATTAGTCAGCTGACGTGAACCAATTATATGAAGACACGTGTCATTCAACATGGAATGAATTCATTGTACCGAGCTACTCAACATATCGAACTACTTAACGTACCGAACTACTTGATAGGACGATCAAACGAGAAAGACATATTCAATGATTATTCTTTAATATGTACATATGTATATGCCCATTCAATAACGTCATATTGTCTATTCGCACTAACAGCACAAGGGCTATAAATACATTGTAAATACCCTCATGGCAGGGTAAGCTATCATAAGAAAACATAATTAAGATCAAGGCAAGACACCCAGTAATACAAGACAATGGACGTAGGCTATTTCATTAAGGCTAAACCACTTTAAAAATCTCTTGTCTTATTTTTTTACTCACATTTATCTGTGATTAATTAATTAGATTAAATCTAGTTTTTTACATCAACAGGCAATAACAAGTGAGGGCCCCCAAACATCAAAGTGCATTAGGTAAAAAACACAAGGGGTCCGAGGCATGCGAGGATATAATTAGTTCTAGTATGCTTAGATAAATATCATACAACACATTGGAATTTTAAAGAACTGTAGGCCTTAATTAACCCGAAGAATAACATATAAAGATATTGAAAATTGACATTTCTTAAACGATTATGCCTTAATTGTAATGTCTAAAGAGGAAAAAAATAACAACCTAAATTAAGTAACACACTAGCATGAAAAATGAAAGAGAAAGGTGGAACTGTTGGAATTGGTAGAGTATCCCTAAAGTAGTAGAGCCCATCGCACTCATATCCCCTACTAAAAATTCTATCCGTACGCAGGTCTTGAAGATAACACCAACCAGACAAGAAAATAACAACACGATTAAAACTTCTTGCTAAATGAATAACATATACAAGTCCATAGAAAGATTAGGTACAAGTAAAACTGAGTGTAAAGTAATGTCTGTAAAAAGACATATATCGCCTTTACTGAGAATGGGAGTAGAAATCCCATCAGCAAGATGAACCTCTTTATGGAAGTGTTGGGAAGATGAAATAAATAGATCATTCTAACCCGTCATATGATCACTTGCACTAGAATCCATAACCCAAGTAGAAGGAGGGTCAACCGTGTGAGCATGGTATACTCGAGGAGTACTTGGCCCACTAGAAGCATCTTAATGATTACTCGAAAAATGGAGAATCTGATCCATCTTTGAGCTAAAGGATTGCTCAATCCTAGCATTCAGATCATCAGGAGTAGAGAAATGAGAATCAGTGGAACCTTCAGTAATGGAAGCTATACGAATTCTACCTTTCTTATTCCTCAACTTGAGATACAATTTGAAGCAAGTGTGCTTTGCGTGCCCCTCTCTACCACAATGCTCACATACCATCTTCTTTTTTTCAGGACATATGTGTGAAATTCCAAATATTAGCATGTCATTTTTAAATTATTGAATATCTATATTGGTTGGATTAGGAGAATTATTTCATAATTAGAGAGTTTGGTACTCGATAGTTTTATATGTTCATGTAATATTATTATAGTTGAATATATAATTTTAAGTTCTTTAACTAAATATGTGTGAGAGGTACATTTAAAAGTGTTGAAATAATTAATTTTGATAAGTTATTTGTAATAATATAAAGTGGGGGTGATGTGTAATTATTCCTAAATGAAAAAAATGGAGAAGAAAGTGAAAATAAGTTAAAGTAGTTTCATTTATATGATGTATGTTTGTGTTCTTACGAATGATATGGTTAAGGAAACAAAAGAGAATCTTGGAGAAAGTTAGAAAAGTCGGGTTTTCTATAGAATAAAAATACTACAAAATCCAAGTTAATTCATATGGTTTTGACACGCCATGGGCGACAACGACTTAGGCTAATAAGGGAAAGAATAAATAAACATACATGTGAGGTTTTGTAGCTTCCACTGCCAGGTTTTGGGTATTGCGTGAATAAAAGTAGGGTTTTGTTAGATTCGAATGATGTAATAGTTGTAATTAAGTTAAGTTAGTTTATTTTGGAGTTTTATTTAAATTGTGTCTCCTTAAAATGATTGGGTTTTAGTATTCCTCACTTAGACCTTGAAGTTATCTTAATTTTTATTAGTTTGAATTTGAAAAAAAAAGGATGTGTTTGTGAACTATTTAGTTATCTTTATGCTAGTGGGGAAGGGGTGTGATAGCTTGGTATGATAGCTTTAGGTTTATATACTCTGGAGTCAGAGTGTCTGGATGTGGCAGTGATAGAAATAGTGGGTTGTAAGTCATTTATATTGACTTGTGAAAAATACTTATCATTATGTTAGAAATAAATGTTATATACATGTTTCTATAATTGTGGTTTATTACATATAATAAGCTTTGGAAGGAGCAAATGTTCATGAGAGGGTTGAGGAGGAGGCTTCCAATACACCAATCACAATTGACATGAACTAATAAAATCAAAATAATATAGAAGGGGCACCTTAACAACTTACAGATATGCATAAAATGATACAAATAACTGAAAAATAATCCAAATACTTAGAGGAGAAGACTATTGCTTAAACAGAAAGGACAATACAACAGGAGGAGAAGAATACTATATGTGATAAGTTATCAAATTGAACCCCCAGCATTTTCAGGCTCTATAGAGCCTTTGGAGATTGAGGCTTGGGTTAGAGATATAGAAACTATATTTGAGGTGATAAATGTACCTCATGTGTAAAAGGTAATTTTGGAAACTTTCATGTTAAAAGGCGTAACTAAATACTGGTGGGAGTCTTCCAAACATTTATTACTTACTTCGAATGTAGGTGAGGTAATCACTTAGGATTCCCTTATTAAAGTCTTATATGAAAAGTATTGTCCTCACATGTATCAAAAGCAAAAGGAGAGAGAATTTTTATCATTGACAAATGGGAGTATGTCGTCTAGGAGTATGAAACTAAGTTTATATCTTTGTCTCAATTTTCATTGCATTTTATACATGATGAGGAGGACAAACGCACCAAATGTCATGATGGATCGGAGTTGGTTATTAAGACTAGACTCACTACACTTGAAATTATAGATTATACTTCTTTAGTTAACAAAGCTATGATAGTTGAATGAGATGTTAATGCTGCAATAAATAATTGGGAACAAAGGGGAAAGAGGAGTTGATTTGATCCATCTCAGCAAAAGGAAGGTAATATAGAACATTGAAAACATGAGAGTAAAAGATTTTAGCGAGGTGGAGGGACTGAGAATTATGTTCAAGGTAGGACATCAGGTAATTCTAGGGGTGCAGGATCGATGGGACAATTGAATAAACATCAGAAGAGTGCGAGTTAGCAGTCTAAACCTATTATATGCTATTTTTGTAAAGTTGAGGGTCACATAAGTCCATATTATCCTAATTTAAAGGGGATAAATTATTATCAGTGTCATCAAATTGGTCATACCAAAAAGAATTATCATATGCTAATCGGAGGGACTCAAATAACTACTGCTAGTAGAGGGTCATCACCCAGAGGCATAGGGAGAGGAAGAGGTAGAGGACAATATACCAGTTCCGGGTCTCCGGGAAAAGTATTTGATATGAATCTACAAGATGATCACGCTACTTTAGAGGTGGTAAACTATATATTTTATGTTATGGAAAAACATGATTATGTGCTTATTGATCCTGATTCAACTTATTCATTTGTAGCACAATCATTTCCCATGCATTTGGGAAGACCATGTTCTTATTAAGATTGTGGTTTATATATTGGTACATATATGGGGGATGTGATGTTAGTGGAGGTTGTGTATAAAAATTGTGTATTATGTGTGTATGTGTGTGGGTGAGTGGGGGGGGGGGGGGGGGGGGGGAGGGGAGTTAACCATTGATTTAATTCCACAAGATATTCAAGATTTTGATGTTATCTTGTGTATGGACTGGTTATCTTCCTACCATACATCGATTGATTGTTTTTCCCAAGGAAGTTACATTTAACATGCCAGGGGAGGCATAATTTAGATTTGTTGGGGAGAGGAATGTGGTTCCAAATTGGCTTATTTATTCCCCCGGGGTTAGAAATTATTGAATAAAGGTTGTTAGGGTTATTTAGCATATATTGTGGATACAAATAGGGAATTATAGAAATTAGAAAATATCCCAGTAGTTAATGCTTTTGCAAATGTGTTCCCAAATGAATTACCAGGGTTGCCACCTGGCAGAGAGGTAGTGTTTACTATTAATTTAGTGTCTGACACAACTCCAGTTTCTATTTCTCAATATAGAATTAAACCTATAGAACTGTAGGATTCAAATATTCAACTTCAAGATTTGCTCGATAGAGATTTTATTCGACCTAGTATATCACCATGGGTGCTCTAGTATTATTTGTGAAGAAGAAAGGCAATACTATGCGACTTTGCATTGATTATCAATAGTTGAATAAGGTAACCATTATAAATAAATATCTTCTGCCTCGTATTGGTGATTTGTTTGATCAATTACAAGGTGTCAAAGTGTTTTCCAAAATTGATTTAAGATCGGGTCATCATCAATTAGGGGTGAGAGATTGTGACATTTCTAAAATAGTTTTTTGTTCCCGTTATGGTCCTTGTGAATTTTTAGCGATGCCATTTGGGTTAACAAATGCTCCTGTGGTGTTTATGGATCTGATGAATCGAGTCTTCCATCCTTTTATAGATTCATTTGTAATTGTCTTTATTGATGATGTTTTGATATACTCACATAGCCAAGAGGAACATGAGAAGCACCTATGAGTGAGTCTTGTGAGATAGTAAATTGTTTGCTAAGTTTAGCAAATGTGAGTTTTGATTAAATCAAGTAGTATTTTTGGGGCATGTTATTTTGAAAGATGGAATTTATGTGGATCCTAAGAAGGTAAAGGCAACTGTGAGATGGGAAAAACTAAGTAATGTAATGGAAATAAGAGTTCCTTAGGGTTAGTTGGATATTATAGAAGATTCATAAAGGGGTTTTCATCTACAGCTTTGGCGTTGACTAAATTAACCTGAAAGGAGGTGAAATTTTTGTGGAGTGAGGAATGTCAGCGCAGCTTTCAAGAGTTGAAAGGTAGGTTAATATCAACTTTAGTTCTTACTATTCCATCTAGTGGTGAAGGTTTTGTGAGTAATACTAACGCTTCACATCAGGGATTGTATTTTGTTTTCATGAAATATGGAAAGGTAATTTCATATGCATCTAGAAAGTTAGAGACATGAACAAAATTATCCTACACATGATTTAGAACTTGCGGCTACTATTTTTGCCTTGAAATTGTGGAGACATCATTTATTTAGAGAGACTAGTAAAATTCTTACTGACCATAAAAGTTTGAAGCATTTATTTATCAGAAAGAGTTGAATTTGAGAAAAAGATGTTCGATGGAGTTAATTAAAGACTGATTGTACCATTCATCTTCATCATTGGAAGGAAAATGTTGTAGATGCTCTAAGTTGGAAATCATCAGGGAGATTATCTTGTATTCAATGTGCACGAGTTGACAATATTATGGAATTAAGACTGATGAGAGTGGAGTTGAACTTAATAAAAGCAGGGGTGTTATTTTCACACTTTATAGTGAGACCTTTATTGGAAGAACGCATACAAAAATTACAAGACCAAGATAGATTTTTAGAGAAGAAACATCTGGAATCCCAAGGAGTTAAGCCAATAGTTTTTATTGTTGTTAATGGTGGGATTATTTATTATAAAAACAAAATTAATATTCCTAACGATTCAGCATTAAAAAGAGACATTCTTGATGAGACACGTAGTTCTATTTATGCTATGCACCCACGGAGCACTAAAATGTATTGAGATTTGAAAGAATTTTTCAGCTGGGATAAATGAAACATGATATTGCAGATTTTGTTGCCAAGTGTTTAACATACCAATAGGTTAAGGAGGAACATAAAAAATTGGCAGGGTTGCTACAACCATTGCCTATTCCAGTATGGAAATGGGAGCATATTACCATGGATTTTATGGTGGTACTTCTTCGCTCTCAGAAGGGTCATGATTCTATTTGGGTCGTAGTTGACAAATTAACGAAGTCGTCACATTTTCTACTAGTTAAAACTACTTACACAGTTAATAAGTATTCACATATATATGTTGATGAGATTATATGATTACATAGAGCACCAGTGTCTATTGTATCAGATAGACATAGTACATTTAATTCAAGATTTTGGCCTAGCTTGCAACATGCTATGGAAACTGCTTTAAAATTTAATATTACATTTCATCCCCAAACAGATGGGAAGTTAGAGATAACTATCCAAATACTTGTAGATATGTTACATGCATGTGTGATTGACTTTAAGGGCAACTGGGATGATAATTTTTCGTTGATAGAATTTCCTTATAATAATAATTTTGATTCTTCCATTAGTATGGCTCTATATGAAGCATTTTATGGTAGAAAGTGTAGAACAACGAGGTGGGAGAAAGGAAGTTATTGGGTCCATAATTAGTGGAGATGATAGTTGAAAAGATAAAAGTAATTCAGCAATGTAGACATAAATGTTATGCAAATAAGGGTAAAACCCCCCTAAAATGCTAGGTTAGAGATTTTCTATCCTTGTGTATCTCACCATGGAGAGGGATTATGAGGTTTGAAAAGAAAGAGAAATTAAGTCCTAGGTATATTGAACCATATGGGATCAAAGAAAGAGTGGGAACAATAGGTTAAAAATTAGTGTTACCTCCATAATTATCTCGATTATACGATGTATTCAACATATCTATGATACAAAAATACATTTCAGATTTGTCTCATATGTTGACAACCCAACCTATTGAATTGAAGGATGACTTATCATATGTTGAAGTGCCGATGCAAATTTTATACTGCAAAGAATAAGTGTAAAGAAATTGAGTTATTCCCTTTGTTAAAGTATTATGGAGAATTCACACGACTGAGGTAGCGACTTGGGAAGGTGAAAAGAATATGAAGTAATATCCTCATTTTTTCAGTAAGTAAACACGCATAGTTAATTTAGGGGACACTTTTTTTTTTTTGGGGGGGGGGGGGGGGAGTTGTGACATCCCAAATATTAGCGCGACAGTTTTAAATTATTTAATATTTATATCGGTTGAATTAGGCAAATTATTGTATAGTTAGGGAGTCTGGTACTCGATAGTTTGTATGTTGATATATTATTATTATAATTGATTATGTATTTAAAATTCCTTAATTAAATATATGTGTAGGAGGGTAGTGAGACTGGGATCTATGAATAACTGGAAAGGGTGAGGCGTGACCCACTCCAATGGACGCTGTCTGCAAGGTTCTCAAGAACTTCTAGAGCAACTTCTGATGAGACCTTCTCCTTTTGGTAAAAATGGAGCTCAAGCTAGAACTCCCTCCCTGCAAGAAGATGAACTTCCGCAACAATAATAGTAATTTTCTCAAGAGGAGCTCCTGAGAGTGATGGGTGTCAGTGGGGAGTGAAAGAACAAGGCACTTAGCACTTAGAGAGAGCAGGGAGAGAATACTAGAGAGGTTCTGGTGTGATTTTGACAGAATGACTTTGCTATTGAGTTTTTCTATATCCCCTCTATGACCTTGCCCAGGGGTCCTATTTATACTTGGGCACTAAGGCTGGGTTGGCACTTTTGGCCCCAAAACTTAGAGGGTTGGTGAGGGATAAAGTCTGCAGTGTACTATTTGTCCCTACCTGCAGGCAGGTCTGCCTGTCCCCTCTGGCAGATGCCCCCTGGTGCCGACCAAATTTCAAAAGAAAATATGTCTTCTAATGGAGACAAAATATCTGATTTGCTAAATATCTTTTGAAACGGTAATGAAAGGTACAAACTTTGTAAACTTGAGGGGGGGTCTCAAGGACCACCTCCTCTAAAATATTTGCAAGCTTGAGGGGGGTCTTGAGGACCCCCTTCTAAAATCATTTTTCTTGAGAGGGGTTTAGAGGTCCATCTCCTTTAAAATCATTTTATAAACAATTTTTTTCTTGTGAGCATCCAGTCCTTTGGCTGCTCACTTCACTTGTGACTAAGTGTGAGGTGTGTGAGGGCTGGGTGACCCTAGGGTCTACTATTAGTATTCTCTAAATCCTATAGTGCTAAGTGGTTGAGCTTGCTCAACATACCTTGTCCCTCAGCCTCCAAGCCAAAACTCCCGGGAGGTCCCAACTAGCCTTCTTGAGCCCTGCTTGCTCAACTAGGCAACCTGTACAAGAAAGTAAAGTGTTAATACTTTTGTTCTTTTAAAGAATGACGTTTCATGATGATGAGTTACTCATCGTATCCACTCCCTCATCTTGGACATCCTGGGTGGATTCCTTCTCAATATGAGTTTCTGCCGGAACCGTTGCAGTGGCACTTCTCAGATAACATTTCTGTAGTGATCCTTGCAGTGGCGCTGACCCTTGCAGTGACACTTCTCAATCTTGGACTTCTACGGTGACCCTTGCGAGGCACCTCTCGAATGTCATTGCTGCAGTGACCCATGCAGTGGCGCTGACCCTTGCAGTGGCACCTCTCAATCTTGGACTTCTGCGGTGACCCTTGCGAGGCACCTCTCGAATGTCATTGCTGCAGTGACCCTTACAGTGGCGCTGACCCTTGTAGTGTCACTTCTCAATCTTGGACTTCTGCGATGACCCTTGCAAGGTACCTCTCGAATGTCATTGCTACAGTGACCCTTGCAGTGGCGCTGACCCTTGCAGTGGTACTTCTCAATCTTGGACTTCTGTGGTGACCCTTGCGAGGCACCTCTCGAATGTCATTGTTGCAGTGACCCTTGTAGTGGCGCTGACCCTTGCAGTGGCACTTCTCAATCTTGGATTTATGCGGTGAACCTTGCGAGGCACCTCTCAAATGTCATTGCTGCAGTGACCCTTACAGTGGCACTTCTCAATCTCGGACTTCTGGGGTGACCCTTGAGAGGCACCTCTTGAATGTCATAGCTGCAGTGACCCTTGCAGTGGCGCTGACCCTTACAGTGGTACTTCTTAATCTTGGACTTCTGCGGTGACCCTTGCGAGGCACCTCTCTAATGTCATTACTGCAGTGACCCTTGCAGTGGAACTTCTCAATCTTGGACTTCTGCGGTGACCCTTGCGAGGCACCTCTCGAATGTCATTGCTGCAGTGACCCTTGCAGTGGCGCTGACCCTTGTAGTGGCACTTCTCAATCTTGGACTTCTGCGGTGACCCTTGCGAGGCACCTCTCGAATGTCATTATTGTAGTGACCCTTGCAGTTGCGCTGACCCTTACAGCTGCAGTGACCCATGCAGTGGCGCTGACCCTTGCAGTGGCGCTGACCCTTGCAGCTGCAGTGACCCTTGCAGCTGCAGTGACCCATGCAGTGGCGCTGAACCTGGTAGTGGCGCTGATCCTTGCAGTGGTACTGACCCTTGCAGTGGCGTTGACCCTCGCAGCTGCAGTGACCCTTGCAGTGGTGTTGGGGGTTCCTGCTCAATATGAGTTTCTGTCAGGACCCTGGGGTGGTTCCTTCTCAATTATGAGTTTCTGTCGGGACCCTGGGTGGGTTCCTTCTTGATATTTCCAAAAAAAATGTTTTTATTTATATTTTTTTTATAGGTAGACACCCTTCTACATTAGCCCCTCGTGCAAAGTCTTTTGTGTTGGGTAGACCAAAAGGCTTTGTACGCCATACATTCAGTTTTTTTTCCAGGGACCCTAGGGTTTCTTCATCATTCCTTTTAGGGTCATTAAATGTTATGTCACTTCATCCCAAGTTTTGTAAACGAGGCCACTTATAGTGGACCTTCTTATCAGGGTATAAACTTGGTCGGAGGGGTTACTCGCAGTGAGCCCCTCATTTTTAGCCTTCTTCTATGGCCTTCTACTTTGTTTAAAGGTGTTGCTCATAGTGAACCCCTCGCCCTTGGCCTTTTTTCTATGGCCTTCTATCTTGGGCGGAGGGTTATTCGCGGTGAGCCCCTAGCCCTTGGCCTCCTTCTGTGGCCTTTCATCTTAAGCGGAGGGGTTACTCACGGTGAGCCCCTCGCCCTTAGCCTTCTTCTGTTGGCCTTTCCTCTTAGGCGGAGGGGTTACTCGCAGTGAGTCCCTCGCCCTCGGCCTTCTTCTGTGGCCTTCTATCTTGGGCGGAGGGGTTACTCGCGATGAGCCCCTCGCCCTTGGCCTTCTTTTATGGCCTTGCATCTTGGGTGGAGGGGTTACTCGCGATGGGCCCCTCGCCCTTGGCCTTCCTTTGTGGCCTTCTATTTTGGGGGGAGGGGTTACTCGCGATGGCCCCCTCACCCTTGGCCTTCCTCTGTGGCTTTCTGTCTTGGGTGGAGGGGTTACTCGCAGTGAGTCCCTCGCCCTCGGCCTTCTTTTGTGGCCCTTCATCTTGGGCGGAGGGGTTATTCGTGGTGAGCCCCTCGCCCTTGGCCTCCTTCTGTGACCTTTCATCATGGGCGAAGGGGTTACTCGTGATGAGCCCCTCGCCCTTGGCCTTCTTCTGTGGCCTTTCATCTTGGGCGGAGGGGTTACTCGCGGTGAGCCCCTCGCCCTTAGCCTTCTTCTGTGGCCTTCTATCTTGGGGGGAGGGGTTACTAACCGTGGTCCCCTCGTCCTTAGCCTTCTTCTGTGTCCTTTTCATCTTAGTCGGAGGGGTTACTCGCGGTGAGCCCCTCGACCTTAGCCTTCTTCTATGGCCTTCTATCTTGGGCGGAGGGGTTACTCGTGGTGGGCCCCTCGCCCTTGGCCTTCTATCTTGGGCGGAGGGGTTACTCGCGGTGAGCCCCTCGCCCTTGGCCTTCTTCTGTGGCCTTCTATCTTGGGAGGAGGGGTTGTTCGCGGTGAGCCCCTTGCCCTGAGTTCTTTTTATTAGCATCAAGTTTGGGAAGAGGGGTTACTCAAGGTGGATCCCCTCGCCCTAGGCTATTTTCTATCAAACTTGCAATCTTGGGAAAGTGGAGCCACTCTAAGTGGATCCCCACACTCCAAGCTATTTTATTATTTGTTCAGTTGCTTGAGGACTTTTCGATATTAGCCCCCTCGTGCAGAAGTGTCTTGCAATGTCGAGAGACTTGTTCACGAAATTATTGTACCTTTTATTTATACTTGGCAGTTGCTCAAAACTGTTAGCGCTCCAGTGCCCTTGGAGCCTTGGGTGCTAAACTGTCACACCTTATATTTATCCTTGACACTTGCTCAAGACTGCGAGCGCTCAGGTGCCCTTGGAGCCTTAGGTGCTCAACTGGCGCACATTATATTTATACTTGGCACTTGCTCAAGACTGTGAGAGCTCCGGTGCCCTAGGAGCCTTAGGTTCTCATTTGGAGCACCTTACGTTTATACTTGGCACTTGCTCAAGACTATGAGTTCTCCGATGCCCTTGGAGCCACAGGTGCTCAACTGGCGCACCTTATATTTATATTTGGCACTTTCTCAGGACTGTGAGAGCTCTAGTGCCCTTGGAGCTTTAGGTGCTCAACTGGCGCACCTTATATTTATACTTGGCACCTACTCAAGACTGTGAGCTCTCCCGTGTACTAGGAGCCTTACGTTCTCATCTCGAGCACCTTACATTTATATTTGGCACTTGCTCAAGACTGTGAGCACTCCGGTTCCCTTGGAGCCTTAGGTACTAAATAGTTGTACCTTATATTTATACTTGGTAGTTACTCAAAACTGTGAGCGCTCCGGTGCCCTTGGAGCCTTAGGTGCTAAACTGTCGCACCTTATATTTATACTTGGCAGTTGCTCAAAACTGTGAGCGCTCCGGTGCCCTTGGAGCCTTAGGTGCTCATCTGGAGCACCTTATGTTTATACTTAGCACTTGCTCAAGACTGTGAGCGCTCCGGTGCCCTTAGAGCCTTAGGTTCTAAACTGTCGCACCTTATATTTATGCTTGACACTTGCTCAAGACTGCGAGCGCTCCGGTGCCCTTGGAGCCTTAGGTGCGTAACTGGCACACCTTATATTCATACTTGGAAGTTACTCAAGACTGTGAGAGCTCCTATGCCCTTGGAGCCTTACGTACTAAATTGTTGTACCTTATATGTTAATTGAACTTACTCAATACTTTGAGTTGATCTTTTTTATGTGAGAACCTCAAGATTGAACTTCCTGCTTCTAACTGTGGGGTATTTGCATATGAGATGAGCAAGTTAGAATTTTGAAGCTGCCCCTTTAACTGCGGGGTACTTGCATATAACTGGTCAAGTTAAAATTTGGACGCTTCCCCCCTAACTGCGGGGTACTTGCATATAGCTGAGCAAGTTTAAAATTTTGAAGCTGCCCCTTTAACTGCGGGGTACTTGCATATAACTGAGCAAGTTGAAATTTGGGAGTGGCCCCTCTAGCTGTGGGGTACTTGCATATAATTGAGCAAGTTAAAAAATTTCAAGCTAACCCTTTAACTGCGGGGTACTTGCATATGAGCTGAGGTAGTTAAAAATTTTAGCGCAGCCCCATGTGCCTGTGGGGTACTTTTTAGTGCACCCCCGTGTGATTATGGGGTATTATGTTATGCGCATTCATTTCTAAGGGAGTAGCTAGGAGATGGGGTTAGTCCTCTCCTTCCCACAAACTTTGAATAAAATTTCGCATATATCCTAAGTAAAGAAATAATTATTTCTTTATACTGGAAATTTCCCTTCGTCTGCAAGGGTGCTTGTTCCAAACTTTTCTTAGGAACCTTTTTGTCTTATAAAAATAACAAGTTTAGAGAGGGGGGTAGACCAACTTCTCCCTATTTCTAAAATCTGTTCGAGTAAATTTTTCTTGAGAACAGAGGTTAAGACTTGTTCTTTAGTCTATGAATCTATATTGAATAATAAAAAAAGGTAGTGAATTTTTTTTATTATTATTATTACTAGGGGGATAACCTCCTGCTGGTCCTGTCGGGTCTTAGGGACTTTACTCACTATACTTTTACTTTTGGGTTGGATATCCCCCCAAGTATGATGTGGAAAGTTCCTTATATCATGGTCCCTCTTCTAATATAGCAGAGGTTCTGCCCTTCTTTTAAGAAAAGAACGCATAAATCTGGTGTACCCACCGCACAATGTAGGTAAATGAGTCATGCACAAAATTTCTAGTGCCAAAAATAATGGGTATAACTTTTCTTCATTGCAGTAAGAGTTTATATTTCTTACAATAAGTGTACTCATAAAACTAGAGCAGGCTATTCAAATTTTTTTTAACAGAATGAAACTGGGCAGGAGTTAGGCATAGTACCTTCTCAGTTGTAGTGGTGAAGATGTTTGTTGACGACGGGTTGAATTTTTGGGCAAGGGCCTCTATAGGCCCCTCGCCATTGCCTGTAATGGTGGGGGGGGGGGGGGGGTTCCTCACTCAGAAGTCCCACTCTTGGAACTTAATTTATTCGGGGGGTGAGGAGGGTTCCTCTCTTATCCTCGTCTAGGGTGCATGCCTCTAAGGGTTCCTCGCAAGGGCTATTACCAATGGGAGGTTCCTCGTGACCTTGGATATGTCAGTGACGACGCCTGCCAGTGAGAGACCCTCATTGTCTTCGGCTTCCTTTTACCTTGCGTTGGGTCTCGTGAATCTCTCATCAGAAATAGTAAGGCCACAGGTTACAACGGTGGGTTCCGTCGCCAACGAGAGTGTGTCCGTGGGTTTCTGTCTCAATGGTTCCTCGACGGTGACCTTCAGTTTTCCATGTGGCAGTGGCGTAACCAAGGGCCTCCCTCGAGACCCATCTCATATTGTGGGTTCCTCGCCGACAACGGCACATATTGTAGTCGCAAACCCTACTATTAGCGAGGGCTTCTCGCGTGATTGTTCTATGTCTATGGGTTCCTCATTAAGCAGTATTTTGGTGTTGGGGGGGGGGGGTCTCGCCAGCATGACCTCCCATTGATGGTGGATTTTTTTCAAGGTTCCTCGAGCGTTGAGCTTGGAAATGAGGGTCCCTCGCCGAATCAACCATTTACGGATGGGGGTGTCTCGGTGGTTGCGACTATTATTAGGGGTTCCTCGTCATTTGGTTCTTCTGCCTCGGGTGTCTCGACCAAAGGGGTGTCTCGGTGAGTTTGGATTTTTCAATTGAGATGGCTGTTGATAAGAGTTCGACGCGAGTGGTCCCAACATCCGAGGGTTCCTCGCAAATGACTTTGGATTTTTCAGAAATGAGGGTCTCGACCTGTGACAGCATGGTGGTCTCTCGTCAGCGTCTGGGGCTTTCGCGGTTTGTCATCGTGTCTGTGGGTCCCTCGTTAAAAGCTGGGGGTCTCGACGTCGGCTGGTGATTTTTTGCGTGGCGAAGTAGATGTTGATGATGCTCCTGGAGTTTCTTCGCGACATGTGTTATTTGCTGAAAATTTTCTGCGAGACCCCTTTTCTATTATGGGCTCCTTGTCGGAAGCGTCATTGGCACTGGGCGTTTTGAGTGAGGGTGTCTCGACCCCTATTATGTTGAAAGGGGGGGTCTCGACATCTGTTAAAATTGGTAGTAATTCCTCACGCTCTATTCTGGGGATAGAGGGTCCCTCACCGAGTCAAGTGTTGGTTGCTGGGGGGGTCTCGCCCCCCCGCGTTGTCGAGGTTCCTCGACTTATCATGCTGCTTTTGGGGAAATGCACAGTTTTCAATTTGTTTCAAGTGAGGGGGTCTCGACCTCTTATCGCTTCGAGGGTTCCGCGACCTAGAGTGTCTCGCCTATGTTAGCGTTATAGAGAGTATGGTGTTGACCGCGCGGGTTCCTCGCTACCCATTTTATTGGTGAGTTCATCCTGTGCCGGTGATTTAGGGATTAGAGGTTTCGCACCTTTTGAGACTTCAAATATGGGACCCACTGCCAAGGGTTCCTCATTGCTAACTACTGCTGCCATGGACACTTTATTGATGACGAGATCTACCCAGGGCTCCTTGCCCCTGGGTTCTTAGTGATTTGTTATTTCTATAGGGGTCGCCACTTCCACTCCTTTCTTGGCGGCGGGGGGTGTGTCGCCGACTGTTGGTACTATGGGGGTGTGCTGCTGGCCAAGGGTTCCTCGCGACCTCATTTCTAGTGAGTTCATCGCGAACCCCTCGCCAGTTAGAGGTTTTCCATCTTTTGGGATTTCCACCATAGGACCCACTGCCGAGGGTCCCTCGTCGTTAGTTGCTGCTTCCATGGGTTCTTTTCTTAAGGGTTCCTCATCGTTATCATTGAGCGAGAGGAGTTCCTCAACCACACCGAATTCCTCGCCAAACACTTAGGGTTCTGGGGGTTCTGCCAGTGAACTTGATGATTATCACAACTTGCTCCAGCGCCATCCTTCGCGGCTGAGATACTTCTGCCGAAATCGCTGCCGGAACGGTTGCCCCTCCAAAGGGGGCTGCTGGTGTTACAAAATCTTGACCCAAACATGCCAAGTCTCAAAAAAACATACTCATAAGCGTCTGCCACTGGAGATGCTACCGGTGAGCTCGTCTGCCCTCCCGGAGGAGTGGGTACCTTTGCTCCGGTAACCACCACATCCACCTGAGTGGCCTAGTCTCTTTGAGCTCCATTACCACATGAAATGTCCTCAAACACTAGCTACTTAGAAACATTAAAACATTCTTTGTCCATGGAAATGAGGATACCTCCCCAGCAGAGTTGCCAAATGTAGGAGGGTAGTGAGACTGGGGTCTATGAATAACTGGAAAGGGTGAGGCGTGACCCACTCCAATGGACGCTGTTTGCAAGGTTCTCAAGAACTTCTGGAGCAACTTCTGATGAGACCTTCTCCTTTTGGTAAAAATGGAGTTCAAGCTAGAACTCCCTCCCTGAAAGAAGATGAACTTCCACAACAATAATAGTAATTTTCTCAAGAGGAGCTCTTGAGAGTGATGGGTGTCAGTGGGGAGTGAAAGAACAAGGCACTTAGCACTTAGAGAGAGCAGGGAGAGAATACTAGAGAGGTTCTGGTGTGATTTTGACAGAGTGACTTTTCTATTGAGTTTTTCTATATCCCCTCTATGACCTTGCCCAGGGGTCCTATTTATACTTGGGCACTAAGGCTGGGTTGGAACTTTTGGCGCCAAAACTTAGAGGGTTGGTGAGGGATAAAGTCTGCAGTGTACTATTTATCCCTACCTGCAGGCAGGTCTGCCTGTCCCCTCTGGCAGATGCCCCCTGGTGCCGACCAAAGTTCAAAAGCAAATATGTCTTCTAATGGAGACAAAATATCTGATTTGCTAAATATCTTTTGAAACGGTAATGAAAGGTACAAACTTTGTAAACTTGAGGGGGGGTCTCGAGGACCACCTCCTCTAAAATATTTGCAAGCATGAGGGGGGTCTTGAGGAACCCCTTCTAAAATCATTTTTCTTGAGAGGGGTTTAGAGGACCCTCTCCTTTAAAATAATTTTATAAATAATTCTTTTCTTGTGAGCAGCCAACCCTGTGGCTTCTCACTTCACTTGTGACTAAGTGTGAGGTGTGTGAGGGCTGGGTTACCCTAGGGTCTTCTACTAGTATTCTCTAAATCCTATAGTGCTAAGTGGTTGAGCTTGATCAACATACCTTGTCCCTCAACCGCCAAGCCAAAACTCCCGGGAGGTCCCAACTAGCCTTCTTGAGCCCTGCTTGCTCAACTAGGCAACCTGTACAAGAAAGTAAAGTGTTAATACTGTTGTTCTTTTAAAGAATGACGTTTCATGATGAGGAGTTGGTCATGGTAGCCACTTCCTCATCCTGGCCACCCTGGGTGGGTTCCTTCTCAATATGAGTTTCTGCCAGAACCCTTGCAGTGGCACTTCTCAGATAACATTTCTGTAGTGATCCTTGCAGTGGCGCTGACCCTTGCAATGGCACTTCTCAATCTTGGACTTCTGCGGTGACCCTTGCGAAGCACCTCTCGAATGTCATTGCTGTAGTGACCTATGCAGTGGCGCTGACCCTTACAGTGGCACTTCTCAATCTTGGACTTCTGCGGTGACCCTTGCGAGGCACCTCTCGAATGTCATTGCTACAGTGACCCTTGCAGTTGTGCTGACCCTTGCAGTGGCACTTCTCAATCTTGGACTTCTGCTGTGACCCTTGCGAGGCACCTCTCGAATGTCATTGCTGCAGTGACCCTTGCAGTGGCGCTGACCCTAGCAGTGGCACTTCTCAATCTTGGACTTCTTTGGTGACCCTTGCGAGGCACCTCTCGAATGTCATTGCTGCAGTGACCCTTGCAGTGGCGCTGACCCTTGCAGTGGCACTTCTCAATCTTAGATTTATACGGTGACCCTTGCGAGGCACCTCTCGAATGTCATTGCTGTAGTGACCCTTGCACTGGCACTTCTCAATCTTGGACTTCTGGGGTGACCCTTGCGCGGCACCTCTCGAATGTCATAGCTGCCGTGATCCTTGCAGTGGGGCTGACCCTTGCAGTGGCACTTCTCAATCTTGGACTTCTGTGGTGCCCCTTGCGAGGCACCTCTTGAATGTCATTACTGTAGTGACCCTTGCATTGGCACTGACCCTTGCAGTGGCACTTCTCAATCTTGGACTTCTGCACTGACCCTTGCGAGGCACCTCTCGAATTCTATTGCTGCAGTGACCCTTGCAGTGGCGCTGACCCTTGTAGTGGCACTTCTCAATCTTGGACTTCTGCGGTGACCCTTGCGAGGCACCTCTCAAACGTCATTGCTGTAGTGACACTTGTAGTGGCGCTGACCCTTGCAGTGGCGCTGACCCTTGCAGCTGCAGTGACCCATGCAGTGGCGCTGACCCTTGTAGTTGCAGTGACCCATGCAGTGGCGCTGATCCTTGCAGTGGCGCTGATCCTTGCAGTGGCGCTGATCCTTGCAGCTGCAGTGACTCTTGCAGTGGCGCTGGGGGTTCCTGATCAATATGAGTTTCTGTCGGGACCATGGGGTGGTTCCTTCTCAATTATGAGTAACTGCCGGGACCCTGGGTGGGTTCCTTCTTAATATTTAAAAAAAAATGTTTTTATTTATATTTTTTTTATAGGTAGACACCCTTCTAGACACCCTTCTACAATATGTGATAGGTATATTAAGAAGTGTTGAAATAATTAATTTTGATAAGTTATTAATAATAACATAAAGTAGGGGAGATGTGTAATTATGCCTAAATGAAAGAAATGGGGTAGAAAGTGAAAATAAGCTAAAGTAGTTTCATTTATATGATGTATGTTTGTGTTCTTACGGATGATATGGTTAAGGAAACAAAAGATAAGCGTTGAGAAAGTTAGAAAAGTTAGGTTTTCTAGAGAAGAAAAATACTACAAAATCCAGATTAATTAAAACGGTCCTGACGCGTCGTTCGTGACTACAACTCAGGCTGACAAGAGAAACAATAAGTAAACATGCATTTAAGATTTGTAGCTAACACTTCCAGGTCTAGGGTGTTGGGTGAATAGAAGCAGGGTTTTGTCATTTTTTAAATAATGTAATAGTTGTAATAAGTTAGTTTGTTTTGGAGTTTTGATTAAATTATGCCTCCTTAAAATGATTGGGTTTTTATTTTCCGCACTTAAACCTTGAAGTTATCTTAACTTGTATTAGTTTGAATTTGAAAAAAAGCAGGGAAGGGGTGTGATAATTTTCCCCAAGATGGAGTAAAAGAAGAACTAAAAAAATAATGGCCTGTATTGGCTACAAAAGCCATCTGATCAGCTACAAAAGGAGAGTCAGAAACCACTGTAGATGAGGATATATGCTTGAGGTGCCGATGATGCTTATCACAACGCCAAAATTGAATCATTGCCTTGACAGGCATGCGATATCTCCTTACATAGTTCAAAGACCTAAACCTCACTGTATGAATAAGAGTACATAACAACCATGCCCTTTCATATGAGATTAACTGACTCATAGAACTAAAAAATCTCGTAAACATAAGCTCCATATAATTAAACATCCATACCATAATAGTACAATTAGTAACAAACCACTCACTGAATGTTGGATTAGATTCCTTTGGCGTTGGAATCATTTCAAAAATTCAATTAATTTTTTCTTTTTTACCAAAAAATAAACGAAATGATCTAGCCCACGATGAAAAATTTCGACCATTAAATAACTGAGTCGTGACTTTTTGTAAGGGGAATAGTGAGTGGTTATCAAATTAGATGATATTTTCTTTACTTTTATAGTTTTTTTGTCATACATTGTGCACAAAATCATCAATTACACCAACAACGATGAACTCGCAAGTAATAACAATTACTTAAAGCAGTCCACAAATAGAATAACAAATTGAGTACCCCCAAAACAACCCATAAAAATTATCAAGTGGCCACCAAAAATTAACTGATCAACAATAAATAAATATCTAGATCACAAGAGATGAAAAAGAAGTGAAGTATACCTTTAATTGCATACAACCAATTAAGAAAGAACTTCAAATACCCAGAAAATATTCCTGCCCCAAATGATGAAAAATAGTACCAATAATCTACCATATCATAGGTAGATAATAAGAGTCTCTTTAGTCAAGAGAAATCAACCCCCCAAAAGTGTATAAACTCACTTAAAAAATCAAACCCTAGACAACTTGAACCTTGAACTCAAACCCTAGGATGAAGGGGAGGGACACACCCTTAAAGGATCCCATAAGGGGGCTATGAAACCCTTGGTTTGGTGACCTAGGATTTGAAGTTGTGGTGGTGGTGTTTAATGGTGGCATGGATGGCTGGGCGTGTTATCTGGTTGAGGAAGAAAGTGCCTAATTGAGGAAGAAAAAGGGTTACAGGCAGTTTTTTTGGCTCTGATATTAACTAGAATTAGTCAATTCTACTATATCCCCTACAAGTTTAGAGGCTTGTATTTATACCAATGAGGGAATACATCAGGGGACCAAATTACCCTTATGGTCAATTACATAAATAACTAACAAATAATGTAGACATCCCAACAGAAAGTTTCAAAGTTTAATTTTGGGGTAATTGGTACCAAGTCCCATTGACTTGGTCAATGATGCAAGAGATCCTTTGACTGGGTTAAAGGTGTCAAAGGTCCTATTTTGTCAACTCAGTGCATTAAAATGACGAACATACCCCCAAAATATCTTTGACAACTAACTACCTTATTTTTTGCAAAAAACCCATAAAATCTTGAAAAGTTCATAACTTCAAATATATAAATCCAAAATTCACAAAATCTATATATTTGGAATCTACTCATCAAGATCTATCAAACAACACCTATCTTCGATATTTTTTGATGAAAAAATTGAAACAGATAAATTTATGTTTATGTAAAACCTCCACTTTTCTGGAAAAAACTCCATTTTTCAACGAAAAACCTTCTTCTCCAGTTTTGGTGATGGTGCCACTCGTGCGGACCAAAAAAGGAATGAAATATATGAAGAGAGAGATATAATATGAGAGATAAAAACTTCTACGGCCTTCGATGAACGTCTCGGGCGAACAGTTTAGACGAATCTTAAATGGGGTAGGTGGGGGTGGAGTGGCTAGAGAGAGAGAGAGAAAATTATGTATTTATTTTTAGAGAGAGGTTAAGTGGATTTAAAATGGGTATTGTATTAATATATGTGCTATATAATGAAAAAGGACTTAGTGAATTAAAGAAAAGTTAATGGAATTTTATGCATCTTTGACCCAATAAATGGCACTAGCCGATAATAATGCCTTTAATTTTTGAAGAACTTTATGAATTTGAAATTAATTTTCTTGAATTTTTTAATTGGATATATGCATTGTGTATGATTTTTCTCTCAATAATGATTTTCTGGATTAAAATTCTAGTTCGTTGATGTATTAAACTTTTATTTTAATGTATGTGGAATTAACAAAATTAAAATCTAGTCCAAAGTTGGTTGGGAATGTAATTAAGACTCTCACCCCACGTAATTGGTGAGTTGGATGTACTTGATAAAAATTGGTGGGGTAATGTGTGCTTTCCCAAAATAGAGTATAGATGACTAAATTGGAGGGTGTATCCAAGAATTACCAAAAATTGTCAAAACAAAACGAATTCAAATCATATAATGGCTATTTGAAACTTTAATGATACAAATTAAAAAAAATAAGTACGTATATATTTCCTTTTTATAAATGTAATAAGATGATAATAATCATGAGATAATATAGATAAAGGTTGAATACTAAAATTATTAACTATGTATTATCAAATTTTAAATTTATTTAAACTGGATCGAATTACAATCATATTGGGTGCGTATAAATCCAAATTTGATTCATTTATTAATCGAATGAACGCATTATCGAGTTATCAGATTACCAAATGACAATTCATATTATAATATGTAAGAGTTTATGTATATTCACGTGTTATTGAGTTATTTAGTTGTCTTGATTTTGTTGACCGGATACATTTTGAGTTACCGTCTAGTTTTTTTTGAAAAGCTTCATGTTCAAGATTTCAAGATCGAACTTCTCATCTTTTACTCCACGATGATGCTATATAAAGTGTCGAAAACCATATTTAGGAATTGTGTTATGTTTTTTGATAAAATGATATATTGGGACACTATTCGGGGCAATATGCCCGGTGTATATGATGAGTTCTAAAAAATGAGATGGTTGAGACCGTGTTTGCATTGGGAAGATGTGGTTTACCCTAACCTTATGAGAGAGTTCTATGAAAATGAATTGTTGAATAACTCTCATAACAGTTCATTTACTACCACAATAAAGGTAGTAAAACTTGAGTTGTTGAAAGAAGTCACAAGGTAACAATACTAGTTACCCGAAGTAGCCCAAACGGGTTCCCTACACAAAGGTGGACAACACCCTTAATGGATAAAATGTGGAGCGACTTGACAAACGATTTATGAAGATGCTATGATGAAAATCTCATTCACCATGAGAACATATCTAATACATTTTACCTTTTCCATATGATAATGGTGGAAAGAGTTTCAAAACTCCTACCATACCACTCTTCCCTGCACCTATGCTAGACAACTCATCTTTATCAATGTACATGCATGTGCAAATGATTTGCTAAGTGACATGTACAAGGGCATAAGAGACGCCTTTAAGAGAATAAAAAAAGGCCCCACCAAAGTACATACAGTATATTTATTGAAAACTAAAGAGTCATAATGTACAGTTGATCCCAAGAGAGCGCTTGAAGGAGGTATCCATCAAATTGATTTTCCAAACATTTGAGAGTGTG
Organism: Sambucus nigra; assembly: GCA_949130495.1. NCBI lineage: Eukaryota > Viridiplantae > Streptophyta > Magnoliopsida > Dipsacales > Adoxaceae > Sambucus > Sambucus nigra. Next base: position 206,194,601 of record OX422223.1, read on the forward strand.
AGGATTCAGTGTGCTTTATATTAGCGATAAACTCATATAAACTTGGGGGTGAATAGGTTTAATTACAAACTTTGCCTAATTTTTGCCAATATTATTTTTCTTAACTAGGTGAAGTGATAAGTGACACGTGGATCAACAATCTATAGCATCAATTAGAAATATAGGTCAATTGTGACAAACTAACATTATATACAAAATCTTAATGTCAAATTGATGGATTAGACTAGATCTAAGTGAGATGTAAGTGATGTGTGTGATAAAGATGAAGTAAACAACATAAACAACACACAAACAATCCATAAGACATATTTTATGAGGGAAACCCCCCCACCAAAGTGTAAAAAACCTTGACTAATATCTCATTCGATTTGAAATATTTTATATAATGCAAGAAAATACTTCTCTCTCGTGCACTCATGGGAAATTACCTATAAACATTAAACTTTCCCCCTAGTAACGCTGAGTGATCCATACTGAGCTCCATAGGACGAGCATGCAAACACATTATCCTCCTTAAAGTCGCATCATGCTTTGAAATCCATAATATTTTGAAGTAACTCCTCTTTAGATCCTGGAGCGTAGATATTCAATTCTAATGTAGAATGATTTAGATTGAATATAGGCTAAGTGGATCTGATGCTTTCAAAATACTCTCAATTGCTCAAAAATCATAGGCATAGTATAGATTTAGGTTTTCTTTTAATTTTAGATGGAACGAGTGAATTTGAACATAGAGAAGAAATTGAGATGCAATCATCCTCGAAAATACTCTCTAAGTATTAGAAAAGTTAAGAGGAACTCAAATATTGAAAATTTAGGGATAAAGAAACTATTTATAAGAAAATTATAAAATCTGGGTCTATCGTGCACATGAGGGTAAATTGGCACCCTGCGAATGGTTTTAGGTAGATAGTCAAAACCTGCCTAAAATGTGCGGCCTTGTGCACACGGTCAATTTGTATCCATACGCATGCTTTTAGGGAGTGAAAACATAAATCCTAAAAGTTGCAGGGTCGCGCAAATATATTAAGGCATTAACACAGTTTTCCTTAATCAAAGAAAATTTTAAAAAATATAGGTAATTTTCGAGATTATACACATCATTTATCATAGTTTAAGACCACTTGTTCAGTTTAAAAACACAATTTTATAAAAAAAAAAACATATGTTTTACATATCCAAAAACATTTAATTGTATTATACACCTTCAAAGTTCATGAACGAATATCTTTGTGTTGTAGAAAAGCTAAGTAGATATTCAAAGTCCAATGTTCATATAGATTAAGGAATAAAACTCTTTCTCACACACAAATTCTATATGGATCCAAAGTTTTGGGCTTGGATATAGAGAGACATGAATGCTTTGACACATAATAAAGTCAGTATATATACACAAAAGATTACATTATCAGATTCGATGTAAGAAGAGTGTGCGTGAGCCTAAGCCAAGAGAGGATGATGCCGGAGAAGAAGTAGGAAATGATGATGACATTCCCTCCACTCACTAAAAAGCTACCCGAGTTTGCTACCACTAGTACCCTTCGAAGATCCGATGCACGTGGCTTTACATTCGCATCTACTTCTTGAAGAAGACCATCAACTTCACGTATAGCTTACCCACTCACCAAATTGACTATCTATCATATCAAGTTGCTGATCTTTTGCGTCCGGAGCTTATTGTTCAGACTCGAGTCGTCATCCCACTCAGCACGTTGGCACACTTTTTATTGATAACGAACGCCACTTCTACATCCCCGAAAAGAGCACGTATGACCTTAGTGGTAAGGCGTGCTCTTTTTTCACTATGTATTAGGTGAGGAATGATGATGAGTATTTATGAGAAGTGGTGGTAGCTTGTGTGAATTGTGAAGATTTATAGCATGGTTGTATTTTATGGTCGTTTTGTATATTTTGGAGGATATTTTGTTGGTTTGTTACTTTGTTGGTTTACACATATGAATTAGGATTTATTTTTTGGTTTACATTGATATATTATGTAAAATCCTAAAGCCATTACGTTGAAGTATCTTTTGGTTTGATACAATAGTCTTTTCATTACTAAATTTTTCCTTTTATAGTATTATTGGTTGGAGATATTATTAAAAATTATCTTGATGCCTTATATAATTTTAATTTGTATACACCTTTAGTTGAGTTGTCTTTAATCTTTATATATGTTTGATGAATTGGATTACATTTCTTTATGGTATATTCTACTTCAATCGACTTTATTACAAAATCTCATTTATCACTGGTTAAAATTAATTCTTGACTTAATTTTATTTCCTTCGTCATTCTGTGACAAAGGGGGCATAAGGTTAGATTAAAGGGTGGATTTTAATCTATTGACACCATGACATATTTTATATCAAAATGAGTTTGGGGGAGAATATACAAGTAATAAGTGAAGTAAAATACATAATTAAGATATTTTAGGATGTATGCTTCCTAGACTTCCTAATATACTTTATGTGACTAACGCGACGCATAATGTTTATGTTATATGTATACCTATGACTCAAGTGCAAGCTGATCATTCAAGTAAAAACCTGGTAACTCGGGGTCGAATCCTTAGGGAATAGATCGTTAAATGATTGACGAATGAAGGGTTGGACCCCGACTTACTGAGTTATTACTTGAGCGATCCACTTGCCCTTGAATCGCAGGTACACACGTAGTACACTCATTCTGCATTGCGTCAAGTTTTTGGCCCCGTTGCCAGGGACTAGGTAGATTGTAGGTTCTGTCCAATTGATCTTAATTTGACTCTAAAAGCTAAAAAGAAAAAAAAATCATAAATTCTAAAATACAAAAAAATAAATTCAAATATCCAATAAAATCATACAAATAAAAAATTATCTCAACTCCTTAAATGCAAAATACTCAACCCGCTCCAAATCCCGAGTCAATAGTAGAACTCCCTCCTCCTAGAAATAACACTACAAACACTCTAAATTTTTGGGTACTACCTCATACACTGAGTAATCACACCATGAATCGAACGTATAGGAACTCCGGTGAGGATAATGATTCTTTAAGTGTGAATGTGATATCGACTAATGCTAATTTTGGAACGGGAGAGGGTGTGATGATGTACCTCCCTACAAGAGACCTCTTATAGCCTGAGCTAACAATCGCTCCACGATGCATTATAGTCCCATAGAATGCATGGTAATTCAACTTTAGGAACGGGATGATCCAAATTCTTTTGACTTTCATGGTATAGAGTCGGAGAAGTCTTATCTTCACATTCGAGAGTTAGAGGAGGCTTGTGAAATGTTCAATGATCAAGGTTGAACCTAAGATGTTGTACATCTCAAGATTTTTCCCTTCTCACTTAAGGACAAATCCAAGAGTTGGCTTTGGACTTTGGCACCAAACTCTATCAGTAATGGAGAGACTTTCAAGCTAAATTTCTCCAAAATTTCTTTGCCTCTCACAGGACTAACTCTATTAGGGCTCAAACTAAAACTTTAAAGTAAAACAATAATGAGACTTTTGATAAGTGTTGGTAGAGGTTCAACGAGTTGGTTAACATGTGCTCAGATCATGGTTTTTAGAAGTGGAAACTAATCTCCTACTTCCATCATGGGCTTACACTAAGCTCAAAGCAACTAGTTGAAACAATGTGTCTGAGAGAGTTCTTCGGGTTAGATGCGGATGATCCAGAGGTCGACTTTTAGTATGTCACCTAGATTACTCAATCTTGGGATGTAATACCCCGTATTTTTGAGGGAATTTATTATTTTATCTTAATTATGGAATTAGGATTAATTAATTTGAATGGAGAAAATTTATTTATAATTAATTAATTTATTTATAAAATTTATTTTATCTTAATTATGGAATTAGGATTAATTACTAGTGTGATGAGAGATAGCATTTATTGGTGATAATTATGTTGAATATTACTTAGCAAGTAAAATAATATATGATTAAGAAAATATTATTATGGTCCGAAGTGAAAAAAATATGACAGTTACAATATACTTACTTGGGACGCACATGTGAGTCGTGTTGGTATTACTTTATTGGGTTAAAAAGATAATTTATTTTTAAGTAACTTGTATGACCAATTCGAGTGCGTCGATGAGTTCGAAAGGGTCGAGACAATCAGAAAACTTTACTCGGGTGTTTTATTTGGGTTTCGGGGTAACTTAGGCAAAACTGACAGCCCAGAGGGGTATTTTAGTCTTTTGAGATTTTAGGGAATTAAAATGGACGAAAATATAAAACTAAAAAGGAAGAGTACATGGGTAATAGGCCATCTGTGAGTCTCCAAACCTACGTGAGAGAGAGAAAGAACCAAAGAGGAAGAATAAGAACTTCATAGGAGCCTTGGGATAAAGACTCAAGCTCTCACACCAAAAATTACACTAATGCGTAGATCGTGAAGAGAGGATCACCCTTATACCAATTTCATCCGGAGAATAAGAAGTTCACAAAAGGCAAGTGTTTATCTTGCTAAATTTTTAGAGCATATATGATTCAAGTAAATGTAGTTGATGGAATAACCATGATATTATGAATTTGGGATATAAATTGGGTATTAATATTTAATTAGGAGTATAGGTTTGGATGTAGTTGAATAACCATGTTTCGAGTATAATAAATCTGGGTTTTATATGTTGATTTCATGAAATTAAATCCGAGATTAAATGTTGTTAATGGAGGTTATGTGAAATTAGGGCTTGTTGAAGATTTGAGAAATTCATTGAAATTTATATTATAATTTTAGGGATTTGATGTTAAAAAAGGATGGGAAAGTATTCTAATAATAGGGGATATGGTTTAGAGTTATTAAATTTGGATTAAAATGGGTTTTGAAGTGATTTAGTGGTTGAATGATTTGGAAAAAATGAAATTTTTAGAAAACAGGAAGCTCTCGAAATTCTCGTTCGAAGACCTGCCCAGGTCGTTCGAACGACCTCGTTCGAGCGAGAATTCCAACGAGATTACTAATGAGATTTTAGAATTCGTTCAAAGTGAGAATTTCGTTCGAACGACCTCGTTCAAACAAGAATCCCCAGGTTCTAACGATATTTCAAAAACTTTAATTTTTGCCCAAATGAGTTAAAAATTCTTCTAGGTTCCTTTAAGTGAGAGGATAGGACCTACGCTATTCTATAATAGCTTCTTTTCATAATTTAGTAGTGTGAGGAATTGTGTAATTACTAAGGGAATGGGTTGGAATGAGAGAACCTTAAAGAGTATATACGATAGGGTAAATCATACAGTTGAAGTATTGTGGGTAGTAGGGACGAATATACTACATATAAAGTTGGGAAGTTAGGTTGCATGAATAACTAATGAATATAATAAGTTGTGTAGACACACCATTCTTTTACCCCTTAAACTCTCCTTAGGTCCCTAGCACCTCCCTTCATCACTACAAACCCAGGTCATACCCCGAGTACTGACCTAGAAGCCATCGGGCGCTCCCAAGCTCTATTTGACCAAAAATTCAAACTCTTCAGCTCGACTAAGACTGAATGAATCTTCAAAGGGAATTGAATCCCCTTTCCAATGGTACCTCCCGTGCGCGATTCCGACTTACCAAGCGGACGAACGACCCATTTCCCTCGAAACCTAATCTAGAGGCCACTGGACGGTCCCGGGCTCCATATGACCAAAGTCAACTCTTCAGCTCGACTGAGACTGAATGAATCTTAAGAGGACACTGAATCCCCTTTCCAAAGGTTCTCCCCGTGCGTGATTCTGACTTACGGTACGGACGAACAATTCGTTTTACTCCGAGAGGTAACCAAATGCTTCCAAGGCCCGGTTGACCAAAGTCAACTGACCGAACTGGGTCAAACTCTTTGGAATATCGAAGTACATCTCCTAACCTTTCCAATGGTCCACTCCATGTGCGATTCTGACTTACCATGCGGACGAACGATCCGTTTGAGTCCAAAACTTCCCCCGTCCAAAGGACCGACGAGCACTTCCGAACCACATTTGACCCAAAGTTAACTCCTGAACCCTATAGAGGTCCAAGGAATTTTGAAGTTCTCTAAATTACCTTTCCAACGGTCTGCCCCATGTATGATTCGGATCAACGGTTTTCACTCTGCGACCGATTTTTTGAAAAGGCCAAAAAGACACTACCAAACGGCAGGTCTCAGACCCTGCCTATCGACAACGTGCCTAAACACACCTTCTGATTGGCAGGACCAGAGCTATGCCGATCGGAAATGCCCTAGGCCTATAAAAAGGAGTCCATGTCCTTATTGCAAGGGAGCCCATATTTGAAACATACCACTCTCAGCAAATCTAGAAAACCTCTCTCGAAGTCAACATGATTTCCACATCCAAAACCCTTTCCAACCTTCACTTTTCATCATCCTTTTCATCATCCTTTTCATCAAAATTGGTGAATTCATTACCCTCCATCATCATCCAAGTGCAAGGGATGCTCTCCAGCACTCAAGATCAAGCTCAAGATCTTCAAGAAGGTCCAATTTTCTCAATTCTTTCCTTAAATTCTCATAGATTCGCATTAATTTGTTTTATTATTTAACACTTTTATTATCCCATCTCCCATCTCACATATCCTAATATACTTTTCATTTAGTATTATTGCACATCTCTTATTTTCATATAATAAAAAACCCAAAAAAAATAAGAAAAGTGGGTTTGCTCATAAATTCCAAATGGGAATTCTCACATTTTTCTTACACTTCTCTCACAACTAAAACATTTTTTCCACACACACACACACAAAAATAAGATAATCCCCTGATTGGATTTATGGGATAAACCCCACCCCTCATTTTTCATACGAAGTACGTGGAATTTGATGCCTCTATAGGCTACGTAGGCATCTCGGGGTAAAACCCGAGACTCGAGTCCTATTTTTTACTCTTTTTCCCATTTTCTATTTTCTCTAAATTCAATTCTCTTAGATTATATATATATATATTTGTTCTCAGTGGCGTATTATTCCACATACGTTATCGTTCCATTATAACGATCAACGCATGGATGGTGCGCAAATCCTATTTTTTAATATTATGTTTACATTCCTACGGATGACTCGCTTTATCTCTTCTATGGTACAAGTCGATGACTCCTATCTCCACTACATATACACATGCACACATATCACGGGGAAAATAAAAGAAAATAGCAAAAAACCCATGAGAGACCGTAAGGGCGGAATGGGTGCCTAACACCTTACCATTTCGTAACTTAGCCTCCGGACCCTTTTCGAATCATTTTGGTTTCGTATGCATCAGTATGTCTTTGGATGATGTCCTTCGGGATGGATCCCTTTCTTTTGTCTGTTTTGAGTAAAATAGACTGGCAACTCCATCTCTCTACATTTTTCACCTCATGAACGACACCGGTCGAAGCGCTCCCGAGAGGGACGTGCGGGACCTAGGATCCGCACGCTCCCGTCCGTTGCGAGGATCGAGGACGGCCACAGTGGCGACTTTGTTGGGGATATTATTTTGATGACTAGACTATATTTACATGAGTTTTATGTTTGTTTATATTTCCTCCCATTTTTGCATGTTCCCCTTTTTCATGCGTATCCCATGCTTGTGCTCTTATTCATGCACTTGTAAAAAATTCTCCATGTACACTTCGTACCACGTGCACCTAGGATTAAATATATCCATGTGTTGCACACATCACCCATCCATACTTGGTGTACCATTGGTACTTGTACTTTGCTCCTTGTTTGGCATGATCAAGAAAGACATTCTCATAAGATACTAATAAGAGAATCATGCATGATTCACACGACATCACCAAAGAGCATTGTGATTGACCAAATTTTATCCAGTAACTGGAGGGTCACTTCATGATGGGTACTGGTCCGGCAGGGCACAGTTAGCCTAAGCGATATAACTCTGACCTTCCATTGGCCAAGTACCTTCGATGTATATCAAATGGTTCCCCCGCATCGTACCGCTTGCCTGAAGTCATGACGGGAGGTATATCGCAGGGAACTCGTTCACGTACGTCGAGTATATTGAATTTTCTCTCATAAGTAACGTCCCCATGAGGTATATGGTGAGGTAATTCACATACACTCAGGTATATCAAATGGCTTGTCCACACGTACCGATTGCCCGTAAGACCAAGACGTATATCGTGGAAGTCACGCTAAAGGGGGGGAACCCTTTTCTATTCACCCAACCAACTGCATACCCGGATATAGGTGTCAAGCCTAGGACACAAATATTAGATTGCCGGTTTCAAACCGAAACTCTGTAGAAATTTTGGGCCGGCCTGTCACCCGAATTTTTGCTCATTTTTAAAACGGTAACTTGTCCATGAGCCTAGTCACAAGTCCATCCATAACTTTGCATATATTACAAACCCAATTTTTCCAGGCTCGGGTCCCGTTCGACATTTCATTTTTCATTTAGGAGAATTTAATACAAGTGAGACCATAATAATTATAATAATCATGCTGAGACCGTCTCCCAATTTTTTTTTCTTCTTTCCTTTTCTTTATCAAAAATCCAAAAACATTTCTCCTCTCTTTATCCAAAAGCCAAAAATATTTTGTCTTCCAATCTAAAAAAAAAAATGTCAAAAATATTTTCATCCTTTTTCTCAAAAAAATAAATCCCATTTTGCACCTTCTCAAGTCGATCGTAAGCCCTTGGCCTGGCTCCTTATTGGCTTCGATCTTCTGTAAAATCACCTCGGAGTTCCCTCCGTTACCCTACTAATTCTCTTGAGTCTAGAATCCATCCACCTTCCATGGAGAACACAGATCAAGTACCCATTGTGCAGCCAGATTTGACGGAAGTACTCCCTCGGCTCGTGTCCAAGATTGACAACCTCTAAACTGAGGCCCAAGAGATGCAACGAAACCAGATTCCTGTTCCTCAATAGCCCGAGGCCCCGTTCCCTCGCGCTATGGATTGAACCAAGCCTATCTGGGTTACCAAAAAGTATCAACACGCTCCATGTTCCCCTCCTGTTAATGGGCCGCCGCCTGCCCAGCTTCTAATACCGAACCTTGCCTAGCATGGGGCCAACTTGCCTATGATCATTGATCTGAAAGAGGAGGAGTTGAACAAGGTCAAAGAAGACCTCAAGATGCTCACTAAGAAGTTTGACCAAGTCAGAATCTCTGGGAATTACATGGAATACACCCACATGTCTCCTTATCCTAAAGCGAGGTTACTCGAGAAGTTCAAGATGACAAATATCGAGAAATTTGGAGGAAGTGGACCCCCGATTGTTCATCTCCGTAGCTATCACCATTCCATGACTCTACTAGGGGCTTCTGAAGAAGTGATGGCCCAATTGTTTCAGCAAACTTTGAAGGATAGCGCCCTCCGATGGTTTTTATCTCTCGAAGAGTCCAGAATTCGTAGTTAGGAGGATGTAGCCCGAGAATTCATGTCACAGTACAAATACAATGAAGAGCTTGAGGTCACCCGTTGTGACTTAGATATGCTCAAACAAAACTATGGGGAATCAGTCAGTTACTTCATAGCCCGATGGAGGAAAAAAGCAGCAACCATGACCAATTGACCTTCCGAGGAAGAACAAGTCACCATAGTGAAGAAGAATTTCTTACCCCATGTTCGAGCAACCATGGGAGGACAATATTATCCCCACTTTCGAGCTCTCAGAGAAGAAGGAGTAGAAATCGAGGAAGGTCTTGCTAAAACAGATGTCGAACCAAATAAGGTGTCAGGACAGTTCACCCCTAGGAAATATGATAAGCCTGCCCGTGCTACAGTCTCAACCATCAACAACATCTCTCAACCAACCAACTCGTGGGAACCAGAAAGCCATCCTATCCCAATTCGAAAAGAATACATCGAGCTCCATGCTCCCCTCTCCAAAGTTTATCATGCCTTGTTGAGCCAAAACCTTATAAAACCCTTGGATCCCCGTCCTTTGCCAAATTTTCTCCCAAGAAACTTCAAGGCAGGTGCCCATTGCACCTTTCACCAAACAGCTGGCCATACCATCGACCAATGCTTTCACCTTCGAAATGTAATCCAAGGTCTAATTGACCGGGGTACCATTGCCCTACCAGCTAATCCTAAGCCAAACACTACTCACAACCCACTCCCAAATCATACCAATTCTATCTTCCTATAAATGAACTCAAGATTTGATCCCTCAAATCAAATCACACTCATACACTCTCCTAAACCTCTCCAAACCTACCCACATTTACTCCTACACCCTGCTAGCCTCACTGATCAGACATTGTCATTCCTTACCAGAGCATGCATCGCTATTCGTACTCATTCTGAAAATAGAAGTATGGAATTATCAGAAGTCTTAAACCAAATCCTAGAGTTCGGGCTAAAATTTCCCTCACGGATGTCATGGATTGCCAGAGATTCAGTACACTGTTCTTAAAAGCACGAAAATGGGCTCGAGAGTCAGACAATTGGGTAGTACCAACCGTTGAAGTCAGCTTAGATGATGTTGTCCAGGTTATAGTAGAGATACTCAGGCAAACCAACGATATTTACAGTATGATTGAGTTACTTGATACTCTAAAGCTATAAGGGCGCCTGGTCCCTTCACCCTTACATATCCCCACATAATGGGAAGACCTGTATGAAGAAGCCATTGAAGTTATTGAATGCATTGACTTTACATGGAAAGATAAAATTATTACCACCGGATGGGGGGAAGAATTTAGAAATTCGAATGAAGAACAATCTTCAGAGAAAACTGGCTCGATAGCTGACATGTGTGGGATGATATCATTTGAAGAACTTCTTGAAGAAATAAACAAGGTGGCGGAACAACACAAGGTTGATGAGGAAATGGGATTCATGTTCTTCCCTTCTTCAGTAAATCACATGACCAGATCAGGGAGGCATTACCACATCCCAAGCTCACTACCAGCCAATGACAAAGGGAAGGGCATTGAAAACCTTCATATGCAAGAGATAACCCTCGAGGAGAGCAAGATCCTCGATCAACTAAAGAAAACTTAAGCTAACATCACTCTATGGGAGCTTTTTATGTCTTTTCAGCTGCACAGAAATGCTTTGATCAAGTTTCTCACTGGACCCACAGTTCCTCCTTCTACCACACCAGAAGAAGTGGTAAGTTTGGTTGGATCCTTGACCTCTACCCGAATGCTATCCTTTTTTGAAGAAGAAATCCTCAAGATTGGGCCAAACCACAATCATGCACTCAACATCTCCATTGAAGTTATGGGGAAGTTTGTACCACTCTCTCTTGTCGATAATGGATCTGACTTGAATGTTAGCCCACTAAGAACCTTCAAATGTTTAGGACTGAAAGAAACCTACCTCACTCCAACCTCCGCTGCTATACGTACCTACGATAATACCCGTCGGGAGGTAATGGGATCCATAAAGCTTCTAATAGGGCTGGCCCTATAAACCCTGTCGTCAAATTCCAAGTTATTGACATCTCAGCTTGTTTCAATCTGTTACTAGGACGACTTTGGCTCCACAGTATCAAGGGTGTGTCTTCCTCACTCCATCAGAAATTGAAGTTCTTCACCAACGTACGGGTCATCACCATTCTGGGTGACAACAACAATGCCGAGGGTGTAAGTACCAGCAGTCCAATTCTTGAGATATAGCACGTGTCAAATGATATGCTCCTATCAGGATTCCGAGTTGAACCACCTCTACTCTCGGTAGGGGACGACTTAAAAGAAAGGGTTTGTCCAGAATACGACCCTCATGGCAACGGCAATGTTATTCAGATGTTAAAATACATGCACTTCATGCCCGGACTGGGGCTAGGACAAAGACAACAAGGTATACTTGAGCCGATTGAACTAAAGAAAGCTTTCCCTCCTTGTGGTTTGGGGTATCAACCGTCAGAACAAGAGCTCAGAATGATCCGATAGTCTCGACCAAAGAGAGGACTAGACTGCATCCAGACTATCCCAGGTGACTCCTTGAATGAACGATTCATCAAAAAGGGCGAAGACTTCCCCTTTTGCGGCTTTTCAGAACCATGTTATGACCATACAGATAAAAAGATGAAACCTGAAATGGAGATCTTTTTCCAACACAGCTACCCATGGGCTGAAAGTTCCCAACACCATGTACAACCACTCACCAAAGATATCAAAGAGATTGAGGAAAGTGACTGAAGATTCCTTTAACTTACAGACACTGGGGCTAACACTCTACATGGTTCACTCAGGCACTACATCACCGGATCCATCCCAACTGATTAAAGTTGCTGATGCACCTCTCCTCAACTGGCATACTGCACCAGTTCTACCTGTTGAAGTCCCCCTAATACCAATGTTTACCCTATTTTTTCTTCTATTGTCTATCCTCGCTCATATGTAATCGAGTCTTCCTTTGACGAGGTTCTCAATGCTGTTTTTCCTATCAATGAAATAAACGAAGATTTTGAGTATCTTGTTGTGCCTTACATTAACTGTTTGGATTCTTATCAAACTTTTGATGATGATGATTTTACAAATAAATAATTCTTAACTGATCTAAATAAGGTTAATAATAAACAACATAACCGCATTCAAGTTAATAAAGAAAAGGCTGTTATTGTTAACCTCGGTTCTAGTAGCCAATTGCGCGAGATTAGGATAGGGGCTACCCTTGATGAGCATGAGCATGCACAACTCAAATAATTGCTAAAGGAATTTGTGGATGTATTCGCATGGTCCTATGATGATATGCCCGACATTGATCCTGAAATTGCTCAACATGAGATTCCCACTCTCCCAGATTACAAGCCGGTGAAACAAAAGTTGAGAAAGCTTCGTACCGAATGGTCGCTTAAGGTCAAAGAAGAGGTGGTCAAACCGTTGAACGTGGGCTTCATTCGTGTGATCGAATATCCCACGTGGCTAGCTAATATAGTGCTTGTGCCGAAATCAGGAGGGAAGGTTCGGATGTGTGTAGACTACCGGGACTTGAACAAAACCTCTACAAAGGATGATTATCCGTTACCCAATATTGACATGATCGTGGACAACACAACCATTTATGTTCTCAAGTCATTCGTCGATGGGTTTACCGGATACAACCAAATCAAAATGCACCCAGATCACCAAGAAAAGACCGCGTTCATCACCCCATGGGGAACCTTTTGTTACACTGCTATGCCATTTGATCTCAAGAACGCTGGGGCTACCTACCAGAGGGATGCCACAACCATCCTGCACGATTTGATTCACAAAGAAATTGAGATCTATGTGGATGATATGATTATCAAATCCAAACTAGAGAAGGTCATGTTCCCGCTCTTCGAAAGTTCTTCGAAGGACTGCGACAATATCAAATGAGACTCAATCCACAAAAATGCGTCTTTGGCGTTACAAAGGGAAATATATTGGGATTCATGGTTAGTGAGAAGAGGATAGAAGTAGATCCTGTCAAGATGAAAGCCATAATTGAGATTCCACCTCTCCGAACAGAGAAAGAAGTCTGAGGTTTCCTTGGGAAATTACAATACATCAGCCAGTTCATCAGCCAACTAACCTCAATCTACGAACCTATCTTCAAACTACTCCGAAAGGATTCAACTAAGGTTTGGAATGAGGCCTACCAAGAAGTTTTTGATTGAATCAAACAATAACTGACCCAATCCACGGTACTCATACCACCACAGCCTGGTCTCCCCTTTCTCCTATACCTGACCATAACAGAAACTGCAGCTGGGGCCTTGCTAGCCCAATACCTTGAATATTCCCGCAAAGAAAGAGCCATCTATTATGCCAGTCATAAATTGGATGGATACGAGGTCAACTACACTGCTTTGGAAAAGGCGTGTGTCGCACTTGCCTGGGTCACCCAAAAGTTACGACACTACATGCTCGCCTTCCCCATCAAACTTGTATCCCGAGTGGACCCCATTAAATACTTGCTTGAGAAAATTGCATTTTCCTGTCGAATGGACCGATGGTTGATGATCCTAGCCAAGTTTTATATCGTGTACATCATGCAAAAATCCATGAAAGGAAGAGCCATCTCTGACTACCTCACTGATTACCCCATGGATGAAGCCGATGTCTGGATCTCTGAATTCCCAGATAAAAACATCCTCTCCACTGCCCAGGACAATCTCTGATGAAAATGTTCTTTGATGATGCTTCCAACAAAAAGGAATATGGCATTGGGATACTTCTGATCGCCCCAGGTGACTCCCACACTCCCATAGCCATCAAGCTGGATTTACCTTGTACCAATAACATGACTGAATACGAGGCACGCATGATAGGCCTCAAAGTTTCTCTCAAGAAAGGTATTCAATACCTAGATGTCTACGGGGATTTCGCCCTCATCATCGATCAAGTGCTTAGAAAATAGATAGTTAAGGATGAGAAGCTCCAACCCTTCCATGCCCACTTAGAAGAGCTAGCCTCCCAATTTTAAGATATCACCTTCCATTACCTACCTCGAGAAAAGAATAACCTAGCCGATGCCCTTGATACCTTGTAATCCATGGTCAAAATTCTCGAAGGAATAACAGTGACCCCCTTCCAGATTCAAAAGCAAGACTAACGAACCCACTGCTACCACATTCAGCTTGTCTCCACAGAAGATCCTGAGCTAGCCAATTGTTGGTATTATGATATCTGGCACCTCCTCAAGCATTGTAGGTATCCCTAGGGTTCCAACAAGAAAGATCGAGTGACCCTTAGAAGACCGGATGCCCAGTACATCATCTGCCACAAAGCACTACTCAAAAGGAACTTCGATGGAAGTCATTTGCACTGTATCGCAGGGGATGACATTGAAAAGATAATGCAGAAGATCCAAAGTGGGGAATGAAGACCCCACATGAAAGGTCACATAATTTCCAAGAAGATAATCCGATAAGGCTACTACTGGACCACCGTGACCCAGGATTGCACCGCCTATGTCCAGAGATGCCTTAAATGCCAATAATTCTCCAACCTTCAGCATCTGCCACCGCGAGAATTATATAATATGACTGCTCCCTGGCCGTTCTCCACCTGGGGTATCGACATCATAGGGAAAGTTACACAAACGGCTTCCAACGGACATGAGTTCATCCTAGTTGCCATTGATTACTTCACCAAATGGGTCAAAGCCGAGTCATACGTAGTGCTGAACGCTAAGAATATGGCCAAATTTATCAAGAAAAACATCATCTGTCGATATAGGGTCCCGCACGAGCTAGTATTAGATAACGAGTTGCATTTCGAGGTAGAAGTCACAGAAGTGGTAAAAAAGTATGGGATTCAGAGACATAAATCTTCTCCCTACTGACCTTAAGCCAACGGTGCAGTCGAAGCCGCCAACAAGAACCTCAAGGCCATCATCAGCAAGATGACCGAAAGCTGTCGAGATTGGGCCAACCGGATCCTGTACGCCCTCTGGGGCTAATGAACCTCAATTCAAACCTCTACTGGGGCTACCCCTTACTCTCTAGTTTACGGCATGAAAGAATTCCTACCCATGGAGCTGGAAATACCCTCGTTGCGCGTCATGCTTGAAAATAAGGTCAATGAAGAAGATTGGTGCCAAAGCCGTCTTGACGAGTTGACCCTCCTAGACGAAAGGAGATTAAAAGAGTTATACCACATACAAGGGTACCATCGTCCAATAGCGCAATCATTTAACAAGAGAGTCAAGGACCGTGGTGTCCGAGAAGGGGACCTAACCCTTAAAGAGATAATAGAACCAATCTGGGACCTGAGAGGGAAGTTCAAGCCCAATTGGAGCGGCCCATACCTTGTAAAGAAGATCCTGTTCGGTGGTGCCGCCATGCTCACCAACTTAGATGGGGAGGATATGGCTCACCCAGTCAACCTGGACCATCTCAAAAAAATTTACCCCTAGTTCGAAATCTCGGCGCGCTACGAATTTTCTCATCTCCCTTCTATTCTAAAAAAAATATATATTCATTTCCCTCTACCCAGAACTATGTGGGTCTGATCCTCTGCAAAACCATTTTCAAACAATTTAACAATCTTCAAAATCCCAGAGGTACGTAGGCAGCTCATTCACCTTACATGGGCATGGCCCTTTCTTTTTCACAAAATACTATTATTTTCTTATCTCCGAGAACAACAGTCCATTCTAACATATACTTGAACAAAAGGATTATGTATGCCTTAGCGATCAGTATAGATAATTCAAAAACACAAAACTCATCAAAAGGCACAGCTGGATGATCAAAAACTTATTTATTTCACTAATAAGAAATTACGGTATAAATTACATGAGAAAAGGAACGGATAACTCCCTTCCCCCTACCTTCCTAAAAAAGCCAAAATAAAATCCCCACATTTATTCCCCATTACAAAATAAACTCTCCAAGAGTCCTATCCACAGCTACCAGAGGAGCCCGCTCCGTCATCATCATTTGCATCCTGGGGTCCCCAAGCTTCCCCTTCCCGAATAGAGTGCCGCAGGCGCTCCATGGACCGATAAGCCCGAACCAGCTTCGAAAAAACCACAACACCTCCCTACATGGTATTAAATAAGACAAGCCACCTTTGTCCAGTCTCCACTACCAACATCTTGCTGACCACTCTCCTCCACAAACACTTCATATAATCCCCAGGGATATGCCAAACTGTCTCAACAGACTGATAAGGACGGGTCGACGGACGCCGATTCTCCCATGTAGAGCCAAGTCGCATTCGCAGACGCTCAGTTAAATATTCTACCAAAAATAAGTCTAGTGTCCGAGGTGGCACGACCTGTTCCCAGCCAAATTGACGCAGAATCCGCCAAGGGAAATAGAAAGAGGTTTGTCTGAGACCAACTAGCTGGACATACGGGTATTCTCCCAGCTCCAGAATAGGCAACAACTGTCCCCACTAAGGCACTGACCAACACAGATTTAGAGCTCCGTGATCCACAAACCAATTCTCCCAACTCTCGATGTTCAAGCCAACGCTGATGAAATAACGTGAAAAGAAGTTGGGCACAACCGACAAAGGGTATTCCGGAGGAGTCACCAGGCAGAGTCTCTCAGATAACCATATGAACAGTATCAGGGGGCTACCCCTCAGAAAGTCAGAACGACTTTCTCGCCAGGCATCCAGACCATTCAAAGTCTCCACCAGTATGACTACTGCAGGATTGCGATGGTATGACATCCATAAATTAATGTCTGTAAGTTATGGGTCCACCAGCAGTTCCCCAGTCACCAGTAATAATGTTGATACTAAGCCCAGAACAACGGCTCCGGCGTATCCAACATCGCCAGCCTCCTGCAAATGCACAGACTGTAACACCGCCGAAAGGGAGATCATTCCACCAGCAACCACTGGTCTAGGCGCCGAAGACGAAATACGAAGAAAACCGGTCAATAAATCCCTAGGAGAATGGGAAAACTCAGGAAGAGCTGCAACAACACTGGGATTTATCCCCAGTATGGCAAAACATTCCTCGTAGGTAGGACAAACTTCATCCAACCCAAAGCGGAATATATGGTCTTCGGGGTACTAAAGTTGCACCGCCGCCATCAACATGTTCCACTCAATGGGCCGATTGCGCCACAAAGAAACTTGACGCATATTGAAAGCATTATAATCGACATTATAAGAGCACATTGCTTCCAAGGATTCGAGTAGTGAGCAAACTCAATGCTACCAGGGAAATCCATCTTGCAAGACTAAGAAATAGTAGCCAAGTAAGTAAGAATGTGAAGGTGTGATGAAAACACTCTGCCCTTACCCCTTTTTATACTTGAAAACCCTCACAAAAAAACATGACCCCTGTAGAAATTGGAGGAAATCCTACCCCACAAAGTACAAGAGGATGAAAAGGGCACTAATCAAAGCTTTGAATTGATGGGACTGGACTTGACTGTCGATAGGCAGGACAAGGGTCTTGCCGATCGGCAACCCCCTATTTGGAAATTTTCCTTTTTCCTCTTTTTTCAAATTCAGAAGCTCAATAAAAAAATAAATTGATATTCTCAAACATAATTTCAAAAATCCTCTTCCACCCTTATATAATTTCTCATTTTTAAAACTTTCCTCCAAATCCCAAAAATATCTCTTTTTACGGTCTCAGCAGTAAAGTAAAAGCTCATGTGCATGCATTCACCATTAATAAAAGATAATAAGAAACCCCATTCCATTGCATATATATATTCTTCTGTGTTACATCAAATTTTGCAGGAAATAAAAGAAAAGCAAAAACGATGGGACTCATCCCGAACCCATATTCTCCCTCTCTTTAAGAGATTCCACCCCTGCGATGCGCTATCTTTCCCCTACGACGAGATGACACACCACTGCTACCCGAGCCAGAGTCCTCCCCGGACGAAGTAGACAACACCAAGCAAGAAGGAACCATGATCGCATCCCGAATATGGGCAGTCACCGAAGATATCCAGTCCCTAATGTCCCTCAGCCAAGTCATCGACACCCGAACTTGCTGCAAGTAAAAGGAAAAATCAGTATCAAAGGAAAAAGGATCAAAATAGAAAAGAAACCAAAAAGAGGAAAAGGACAGAAAGGTATACCACAGGATGAAGAACCTCCTTTGTCAAACCCAGCTCCTCCGGATCCATTGCTTGAGTACGGTACAACATGGGGACCATCCCTCCATCAGCCCGCCGAATGTTGTATGAAGGAGTATGCAATCGAATGAAGGGAACCTCTGAAGCCTCCGTCGCCGCAGACGCCGACGGACCACTACCGCTATGGGAAGACCCCACCGCCCAACTCGAACCCACAGGAGGGAAATGCAAGGCATCATATATGCTGGGCACCATCAAATAGCTTGTCACAAAATCCATATAGTCATACGTCACAGCCGTATCAGTGAACAACAGGTAGGACTCAGCGATCATCGTTGCGATCCTTGCATCCTCCGGCAATAGCCGCTCCCGCCTTATGGACTTAGGAGGCTGCGCAGGTGGCACCATCACCTCTTCCTCAGCAATCTTCCGAACCTCCCTCTCCCAAAGATACCAAGAATGGACAAACTCATGCTCCAACAAATGACTCTTCTTCGCTTTCACCCCAGTCGCCCCCGCATCCTGAATGGTTGTCCCCCAAGAGTAAAAATTCACCTGAAAATCCCCAGCAAGCATAAGTCAATACAGAATCAGAACATGCAAAAAACAAAGACTGAAGAGGAAATAGTCTTACCCTACCACTGGTCAGGCCATTCAAGACCTGACGCACTGCCTCTAGAGAAAAAGATCCCTTCGACTACCGATTGGAATTTTGCCATCGATACAATCGGCAGAAGTCCCCAACAGTCTAATACTTCAGGGAAATTAGCTGGGTATTGCACCCAATCACCTCATAAAACCACGTCTGTAAAAGATAAGAATTCACAATAAAAAAGAGACGCATAAGAAAAATGCGAATGCATGAAAGGAGAATGCGCAAACTAAAGAATACCTCAAGAAGATACGTGGCTCCAGTAAAAGTTTATCGCCAGCACCGGCTGAATGAATCTAAAGAAAATAGAGGGTCGCCAAAGTCAGGTTCCCCCAATCATAGAGAGGGATGTTCGAAAACATCCTCAAGTACGGCAAAAACCACTAATGGACGACGTCGCCGCTCGACGTCGCCACGAAACCTCCCAGCACCAACAATATGAACAATCGGGCCATTTGCCTCACATACAGCCCATCCTCCACATCAACCACCCTACTCAGCAAAACATTCTTCAGCAAGGACAACCAGATGGAATCCCCAGAAACTATCCTCCCTACGTCACCAAGCGCCGCCCGCACTGCTTCCGGCTTGACCCGCATGGAGCGATCCACCTCTATTTGCTCTCTGTCACATTCCAACCCTAGCAGCTGCTACACATCTACGGGAGTCACGGTCATCTCCCCAAAGTCGAAATGGAAACTATGGGTAGTATCCCACCATATCTCCCCAGAGCGCATAAGACTTCTTTCGAACGAGGCGTCTCATCCAGTGTAGACGCCAACCTCCCAAAACCTGCTGATGATACCACCCAACACACCACAGGTGGAAGATGCTACCGGACGTCCTTAAGCCCCGTCTTCCCACGGGCACACATGTTCTTCAAAGAGATATCAGACTGTAAAAAGAAGAAAACTTGTCAAAATTTCAAAAAGGAAGGAAAAATCACCAAGAAAAAAAGAGAAAAATGACAAAGGCCAGGTTACTTACATAACCGCCGGGGCTCACCACCCTCGAAGAGCAATGACGTGACTGCTCCCGTAGCAAGGCCCGCTCATCCGTAATAGGCTCGAATGCGTCAAAGGAATTCTCGCTCCTTAAAGTAAAAGGCGCCCTGGTCCTCCACTCCACGTTCGCCCAGTCATCAATAGTCAACCATTCCCTATGTGCTGCAGTCCTCAGAAAGGTGGCCATTTCTTAGAGATTGGAATGATAGAACGATATTAAGAGGAAAATTGCAGAAAAAATGAAGGGAATTCACCCCCTTTATATAGGATGCTAAGGGTCATGCCGATCGGCATTGATACCTAACCACCGATCGACACTGCCCCTTTACCTTCCCGAGGCAGTCCAAAAGTTCGTGCCACTGTCGAATGGCACCCTCTGAACCATGCCGACCGGTATCCACCTTAAAATTTCATACAAAAATTCCCAGAAAATACTGAAAAATCCTCAAAAAATTCTTAAAAATCCCCAAAAAGATTTAGAACATTTTTGCCAAGAAAATTTTGCATTCCCTCAAGAGAAACCCCTAGTTCCCCAGTCGAGCTCTAAAAATCCAAGTGATTTCCCTTCGGGCAACGTCCCTAGAGAATCTTTAAGGATCACCTCCTATACCCAAAGGGTCTCAAACCTACACGAGCAATACGTCCGAAACCTGGACCACTTAATCACTTCCCCAGTGGAATTTTAGACATCCCTTCGCAAAATCTCCAAAATCACAAGGATTTACCCAGCTCAAATCAAATTCACAAGGTAACTTCCCCGATAGAGTTTCCCGAGAACATATCAACTTAAGCCCATAGAATTGGCTTTGACCCGCATAATTGGTCATCACAACTTAAGCCCACAAAATTGGTTTCGACCCGTAAAATTGGTCATCTCAACTTAAGCCCGCAGAATTGACTTCGACCCACAAAATTGGTCATCACAACTTAAGACTGCAGAATTGGTCATCTCAACCTAAGCCTGCAGAATTGGATTCGACCCGCAAAATTGGTCATCTCAACCTAAGCCCACAGAATTGGCTTTGACCTACAGAATTGGTCATCTCAACTTAAGATCACAGAACTGGCTTCGACTCATAGAATTGGTCATCTCAACTTAAGCCCGCAAAACTGGCTTTGAACCGCAGAATTGGTCATCACAAAGCCCGCAGAATTGGATTTGACCAACAAAATTGGTCATCATAACTTAATCTTGCAGAACTGGCTTCGACCCGCAGATTTGGTCATCTCAACTTAAGCCCGAAGAATATTCTTCGACCCATAGAATTGGTCATCATAACTTAAGCCCGCAGAATTGGCTTCGACCCGCAGAATTGGTCATCATAACTTAAGCCCGTAAAATTGGCTTCGACCCACATAATTGGCCATCTCAACTTAATCCCGTAAAATTGGCTTCGACCCGCAGAATTGGTCATCTCAACTTAAGCCCGTAGAATTGGCTTCGACCAACTAAATTGTTCATCTCAACTTAAGCCCTCAGAATTGGCTTCGACCCACAGAATCTGTCACCCTCATCTTCAAGATCTCAAAATTATCTTCGACCTACAGAATCAGTCACCCTTATTTTCAAGCTCGCAGAATTGGCTTCGAACCGCAGAATCGACCACCCTCATCTTTTAGCGCTCAGAATTGGCTTTGACCCGCATAATCGGTTACCCTCATCTTCAAGCCCTCAGAATAAGCTTCGACCCACAGAATCGGTCATCCCCAGCACCTTCTTAGGAATTGACCTAAACCTTTCCTCCAAACCATCCTTAGTATTCCCCCCTTAGGTCCTCAGAATCGGCATTCATCCTCTCAATTGGTCATCCTTACCCCCCAGGTCCTCAGAATCGACCTCGACCGCCTGAGTTGGTCATCCTATTTTCAAAAAAATTATGCGGTGTCTATTCGACGGCTATCGTTTGTTCCAAACTCACCCGTCGATGGGCTCTGTAGACACCCCATTATATTACCCCTTAAACTCTCCTTAGGTCCCTATCACCTCCCTTCATTACTATAAACCCAGGTCATACCTCAAGTACTGACCTAGAAGCCATCAGGTGCTCCCAGGCTCTATTTGACAAAAAATTCAAACTCTTCATCTCGACTAAGACTGAATGAATCTTCAAAGTTCACTAAATCCCCTTTCCAATGGTCCATCCCGTGCGTGATTCCGACTTACCATGCGGACGAACGACCCATTTCCCTCGAAACCTGATCTAAAGGCCATCGAACGCTCCCAGACTCCGTTTGACCAAAGTCAACTCTTTAGCTTGATCGAGACTGAATGAATCTTCAAAGGTCACTGAATCCCCTTTCCAACGGTCTACCCCGTGTGCGATTCTGACTTACGGTACGGACGAACGATCTGTTTTACTCCAAGAGGTCACCAAATATTTTTAGGGCCCGATTGACAAAAATAAACTCCCCGAACTAGGTCAAACTCTTTGGAATGTTGAATTACAACTCCTAACCTTTCCAACAGTCCACCCCATGCACGATTCTAACTTACTATGAGAACGAACGATCCATTTGCGTTCGACGATTCCCCGTCTAAAGGACCGACGAGCACTTCCGAGCCACATTTGACCCAAAGTTAACTTTCAAACTCGGGAGCGATCCGAAGGACTTTCTAAGGTCTATGAATTACATTTCTAATGGTCCACCCCGTGCGTGATTCGAATCAACGGTTTGCACTCTATGGCCAATTTTTTGAAAAGGCTAGAAAGACACTGCCAAACGGCAGGTCCCAGACCCTGCCTATCGGCAGTGTGCCTAAACACACCTGCCGATTGGCAGGATCAGGGCTATACCAATCAAAAATGCCCTGGGCCTATAAAAATGAGGCCATGTACTCATTGCAAGGGATCCCAGATCTGAAAAATACCACTCTCAGCAAATCCAGAAAACCTCCCTCAAAGTCAGTGTGATTTCCACATCCAAAACCCTTTCCAACCTTCACTTTTCATCAAACTTTGTGAATTCATTACCCTCCATCATCATCCAAGTGCAAGGGCTGCTCTCCAACACTCAAGATCAAGCTCAAGATCTTCAAGAAGGTCAAATTTTCTTAATTCTTTCCTTAAATTCTCATGGATTCGCATTAATTTGTTTTATTATTTAACACTTTTATTCTCCCATCTCACATATCCTAATATACTTCTTATTTAGTATTATTGCACATCTCTTATTTTCATATAAATAAAAAACCCAAAAAAAGAGGGTTTGCTCATAAATTCCAAACGAGAATTCTCACATTTTTCTTACACTTCTCTCACAACTAAAACACTTTTTCCACACACACACACACACAAAAATAAGTTGGATTTATGGGATAAACCCCACCCCTCATTTTGCATACGAACGACGTGGACTTTGATGCCTCTATAGGCTACGTAGGCGTCTCGGGGTAAAACCCGAGACTCGAGTCTTATTTTTTACTCTTTTTCCCATTTTCTATTTTCTCTAAATTCAATCCTCTTAGATTACATATATATATATATATATATATATATATATATATATATATATATATATATATATATATATATATATATATATATATATATATTTGTTCTCAGTGGCGTGTTATTCCACATACGTTATCGTTCCATTATAACGATCAACGCATGGATGATCGCGCAAATCCTTTTTTCTAATATTATCTTTACATTCCTATGGATGCTCGCTTTATCTCTTCTATGGTACAAGTCGATGACTCATATCTCCACTACATATACACATGCACACATATCATGGGAAAAATAAATGAACATAGCAAAAAACCCATGAGAGGTCGTACGGGTGGAATGGGTGCCTAACACCTTCCCATTTCGTAACTTAGCCTCCGGACCCTTTTCGAATCATTTTGGTTTTGTATGCATCAGTATGTCTTTGGATACTGTCCTTCGGGATGGCTCCCTTTCTTTTGTCTGTTTTGAGTAAAATAGACTCTCAACTCCATTTCTCTACATTTTTCACCTCATCAACGATGCTGGCCAAAGCGCTCCCTAGAGGGACGCGCGGGACCTAGGATCCTCACGCTCCCGCCCGCTGCGAGGATCGGAGATGGCCACAAGTTGTGTGTAAACTTATTTATTGAACTATTATGTGTACGACATACCTACGCTGCTTGCTATCGAGCGGAGATTGCGTGTTGTGGACAATCATGCCTTGAGGAGACTTTGGGTGGGATTTTGATTTGTACCACTAGAGCATAGAACCTAGGTATGGGATATCTTTGAGAATGATAGTGATGACGGTCGTATGGGTACGTAGGTATATGTGTAGCCCATCGACTTGGAACTATGTTCGCCTCCAATATGTGTGTTTGTTTTGATGGTTCACGAGAGATTGAACCTTTAGTCCTTTATGCAATGAGTGATGCACCAGGACATGATAGCAGAGTATGCATGTACCGTAACTGTGTCTTGGGGTGAAATATTGAATATATATATATATATATATATATATATATATATATATACTTGTGATACTATCTACTGTGTGAATTGAGTAGGCATGTATAATAATGAAATATGAAATTAACTAAGTTGGTTAACACTTTACCTATATTAAATTGAAAGGGCGCTTATCCATGTTAAAGAGAAATTGATTATAGGTATTATGTATATTGCGAGGGAAATACATGGGAATGATATTGGGCTATGATTAGATGTTAGAAGGGAAAGAACTAGTTAGTATGGGAATGGAAACTAGTCGGGTTTGATGGAACGTTAGGCGTGCACATTAGGTGAGAGGTGAGCAAATCAAGTGAGTATGATAATATAGCACGATTAATATATGTGCTATAAACTCATTTTTAACACTTGTTGATTTTTAAACTGTTTTCAACTCGGTTTCTGACCCGTTTTCTGCAAATCTCTTTTTCTTGTCAAATTATTTTAAGTGCCCAAGCACAGGGACACCAAGCATAGGAGTTCCATTCACTCGACGAGCTGTAGTTACTGTGAAAGTTACAGGACTTTGGTAGTAGACGCCTCTATGTCTATCATTTCTTCCTTTTGAGTTATTTTATCAGTTATGGCATGTTCCCCATCTTCTACTCAGATATTTAGAGATTTTGGATTTAGTTATTTACTTTATTCAGCTGTTGAGTTTACTTTTGTTGGATTATTGTATTTAGGACTCAACCTGGAAATGTTTTCTCTAGTTTCATTTATTATTGCAGTTATTTCCTATCATATGAGATTGATGTGAATGGTGAATGTTTAATTATTCGTAACCTAGTTTTATATAAATTTAAAATTAAATTTTGACATCAACCTTTTTAAATATTAGATGGTTAGTATTTAATAGTAAAATTTTCGACAGTGATGCATAATCTGAACCAACTGGATATTCCGATTTAATTTTAATAAATGACTGATCACCCAGTATTTAATTAGGCGGGGTGTCACATCGGACACATCGGATCCGAACACGCAACAAAAGCTAGAATCACATCCACAACTCCTTCCTCATCTGGATTCTACCACTTGGATAAGGAAGCCGAGTTAAAGCTCCAAATTAATCAATTCGCCAAGAGATTAAAAGATGTGGTAGAAGCTAGGGTAGAGATACACCCGACCCATCTCAAGCTTTAAAGGAGATTTGCATGATTTGTGAGGTGAGATATTTAACGAAGGAATGTCCAACTATACCCGCCTATAATATTATGCTCTAAGAGCAAGTTGAGGCGGTTGGAGATTATAAAGGGAATTTTAATTCCCCTCATAGGAACTCTTATAATCCCTTATGGATAAACCACCCCAGTTTTAATTATGGGCAATCGAATGCTCCGTTGAATTCCAATTAACAAGTTGCCCAACAATCGCCACCACTCCCACCTTTCTAATAAGTGAAATAATTCAAGCACCTCCTCCCACGCCTTACGTTATCCTGCAATGAAAGAGTATCGAGGACACTCTTTCTCAATTTATGCAAACTCAGTCAGCAATAAATGGCCAAAATGCTAAAAAATTTGCTGACTTAAAGGCATCGCTTTCTCAGTTGCAATCCTGTTTAAGTGTCCAAGAGAAGGGGAAGTTTCCCGCCCAAGGCCAACGACCTCCCCAAGGTCGAAACTGTGTGAGCTTTACTTCCGATGCAAATTAAAAGCAATATAAAGCGGTTACCACTCTACGTAGTGGAAGAGTTGTTGACTTATCACCTCCTCCAAAAGACGTGCAAAAAGATAATGTGGTTTCGCCCCACATGAAAGAGGTCGAAGAAGCCCCCTTGGAAGAGTGAAAAAGAAGACACATTTAGTCCTAAAGTGGTAGTAAAACTCCATATAGCCTCATCATACCCTCAACAGTTGGCCTCTCCATCTAATGGGGCCTCCTGTGATGATATTTTAGAGGTGCCAAAGCAAATAAAGCTAAACTTACCTTTTATTGAGGTTATAAAGAAAATTCCTGCGTATGTTATGTTCTTAATTGACTTTCTCACGGTGAAATGTAAATTAAAGGTTTTCTTAGCACGACATGTGAAATTGGTACTTTTGAGTGACCTCCCACCGAAGTATAAAGATTCAGGTGCCCTCATCATTCTGTGCATTATTGGAGAGAATAAAATCGAGCGATCTTTATTAGATTTAAGGGTGAGTGTCAACATTATACCCTATTCCAACTACAGGAATATTGATTTGGGAGATTGTAAGGACACAAATTTCCAATTGAGTCCTTTGTTGTTTTGGCTCAATTTCGGACAAAAATATTTGAGTCATAGGATAGAGTTCTTGACCATCCTTCAAGCCTATGACATACTAAAGTTTAAGACGTAGCGGCCAAGAGTATAAAGCTTCATCAAATGATGAGTTTGTTATGCCTCGTTTCTACGTCAACAACCTTTGTTTCGTTTACTTCTAAGGTATGAATGCATTACATATTTATATAGGAGCTTGGAACAATTTGTATTAGGTGTAAGTTTTGTTTAAACTGTTGTTTATTTTCAGAAAGTTACTTTAACACTTTAAAATAAAGTTTCTGGGCTAAAGTCGAATTTTTAAGCTTTCTGGATTTTCGTTCGATATTGTCATTCAAACGAGAATATCGTTCGAACGAGGTTTGCCAACGAATTGCCTCTGGAATTTCGTTAGATATTGTCGTTCGAACGAGTAGGTTTGTTCAAATGAGAATGTTGTTCGAACGAGTTTGGTAACGATATTTCCTATCAGGCCTCTCGAACTTCGTTAGAAGGGTCGTTCGAATGAGATTTCAGGCGGAAAATTTCTTTGGCAGTTTTGAGAAGTTTTCCCCACTTTTTCCACTACTCTTCCCCACTAACTTTTGACAGACTTATCAAGTGCGGGAACAAACTTTGGAAAACCAACTTTTTCATATTATTCCATCTCCTAGAGAGAGTTTTGTGAGTTCAATTTTTCCAAGAAAAAGTTCATGTTTTTAGTGTTCATTTCTTCAAGAAAAATATTTTAAACACTTGTGTTCACCCATATTGTTTATTCCAAGTTTTAATATATATATATATATATATATATATATATATATATATATATATATATATATATATATATATATATATCATTGCTTGGAGTGTTTGGCTCTGGGTTTTTCTCTACCGAATTGAAGAGAAGTTTGGATTTGCTTCTACGTCCCATAAAGAAGAAGCTCGTTTGCGTTGACTTACCCACTTGGAGAAAGGCTCCTTGTTCGGGTGGCAGTGATCGAAAAAGTCCGATCGGTGGATTTCAAGACCGCGGTGGAGCTCCGTGGTTATTCGCTAGGCAGAGGTGTGTACAAGAAGAAGTCTTTCATGTCTTGGACGGAGTCAAGTCGAGTGTTGTAAGTCTTTCATGTCTTGTACTTATAAAACCATACTTAGTGAATTTGGGGCTAGGGCCGTCCGAGGTTTTTTCCCGTTGTGGGTTTTTCCTTGTACATCGCGGCATAGTGGTTCTTTGTTTATTTTATCTTTTGCAAAATCACCTAGAACGCATGCCTAGGTAAAAAGATAAAATTTGGTTTAAATCACTACTTACTTAATTTGGAGCTAAATTAATTTGGGTAATGTTTATGTTAATTTAATTCAAGTCATCCCTTAATTTGATAAAATTGGGTTGGACTAATTTGGTTATATTGAAAATATGTTAGGCAAATTTCTAGGACTTGAGTTGAGTTAATATATTAAAGTGAAAAATTCATTTGTTAATTAATTCAATTTCACTTTGCGTTTTTGTTTAATTTTAATTTGAAAAGAAATTAAAATTAGTTAATTTGTTTAATTGAACCATCTCGCTTCCGCATCTAAAAGGAAATTACTTTTTGTTATAAGATCTTAAAATTGGGGGTCTCCACATCAACAGAGATCTCAATCCTACCAAAATTACTCTCCAATTTATTGATCGTTCCATAAAGGTACCCCATGGGGTAGTTTAGGACGTGATCACCCAAGTTGACACTTTCTACTTCTCGGTAGATTTTATCATTTGGGACACGGAGCCCTCCTCCCCATCGAGTCATCATGTTACCATTATCCTTGATCGTTCTTTCCTAGCTACGGTCGTGTTCATTAATACGCGTAATGGGTAAATGCAACTCACGTTTGGGAATATGACACTTGAAACGATCATGAAGCAAATGGGTGATGAGGACGATTTACATGAAATTGATTTTATCGGCGAGGTAAACTACACCAAAAACAAAAATTTGGCACACCTTGATATTAAAAATATGGCACAGTTTAAAATTGTGCCAAATTCTGGCACGGTTTAATAACTATCTGGCACACTTTAAAACAGTGCCAAATTTTGACACTGTTTAAAAGTGTGCCAAAATTGAGTACACTTCTCTAAAATATAAAAAAACCTAAAAAAATTTACTCATATTTTTTTTGTTCCCGCCTCTCTCTCTCTCTCTCTCTCTCTCTCTCTCTCTCTCTCTCTCTCTCTCTCTCTCTTCTTCATTTCTCTATCACGCCCAAAATAGAGAAGTGAAAATGTACCACCATTTCTCTATCACCTCATCTTCATTTCTCTATTCACCACCGTCCTCTCCTTCTCTCTTAACCCCACCAACACTTCACCTAGAACAATAATTGACGCTCTATTTCTCCTCATCCCAATCACCCAAAAAAACCGATCTCCAACTTGACAATCGACTTATATATCTATTTCTGTTACTGATCCTGCTAAAATGGGAACTAACATCCAGGCTTATATCTCATACAAGGTTATCAGTAAGGCAACTTTTTTGATTTACATATATGCCTACATGTGATTGATTTAGACTAGGGTTTCCTTCCCTTTTTCATTTATTAATTATCAAGTTCCTTTTTTTTACTAGAGTCTTTTTCGATTTGGAGAAAATGCCACTTTAGAAATCTGAAGGATATGAATGACTTATATTGACTAATAATAATAATCCAATATTATTATTAAAATAGAAGAAAAAACATCCTTGAGGTCAATGTGAAAATTTATTTCAAATGAATGAGTATTTTGAAATATTTCAGCAATTCACATTCGGACATTTTAATTGCCCATAATTTGGTAGCAAAATTTTGGGAATAAATGCGAAGTCTATTCATGCTGGTGAAATCAACTTGGTGTTACAGATTTTCTTGTGGCCAGTAAAGCATCAGATCGGGCCTCTGATGATACATATCTTAAAGTCTATGGTTAATAAACCAGTACAATTTTGTGGTTTAAAATTCTATATTTAACAAGAAAGTAAGATATTAAATACCCTGAAAACTTTTCCTCAATGTTGATCAGCTCTGTTCGGTGGTTCGCTCGATAGGATGTTCTGTCTGTTTGAGGAGAAAAGTACTAATGGGGTGTGTTGTTGTGATTGTAGGTTAGTGAGTGGGGGAAGTTGCTTATGGAATCTATTCAAGGGAGATGTAAAAGAGAATGGTTAGATACATTATTTGTATAGGTATTTGGGAAAGACTATACATGTGGAAGTTGAATACTAAATCAATTTGTGGAGATGGTTCAAATAGATTTCTATTTTATTTTAGTTATAATTTCATGGGAGACCTTGAATCTTATATGCATTGTTTATGCATTTAGTATAGGCTAGTACTTGTGTTGTTGTGCATGGATGTGAGAAGAATATCCATAATGCTCATGCTAACTTAAACATCGTTTATGCATGTAGATTGTGGCCCATACACTTCGTTGAGTATGTTCATTCTAATGTAATAATACTCTTGTTTGTATCTCGTCCATACCGATAAGAAAAAAAAAGACGTAACACTGTTGGATTAGATTTCATCTAACTATTCGGAAACTGCGCTTTATTTATAAAAAAATGGTTATATATGCTTTGAAAATTAAGGGTTTGTTTGATTGGTGTTGCATTTTTTTTCCTTGGAAAACTACTTCTATCCACTCATATTTTACTTTTGTGGTTTTTGATTGCAATTATATTTTATGCAAACAATAGTGTTTAATGTGACATGTGTTCCATTTATTCTTAATTGTCTATGAGAATACATCTTACCCACTCCCAAAGAAAATGGATTCCATTTAATAATTGGAAAAGTGAGAAAACATTTCACAAAACCACTTATCTTTTTCCACCTTTTTTCTTCTTCTCAACTTCTCATATAAATGAACTTTTTTCAATCTTTTTCCAACTTTGTAATCAATTGCACCCTAAGATCTTTATTAGTTTTGGACCTTCATTTCAAGTTCTAATTTTTTATTGTCATGATCCTTTAGCCTCTTACTTTAATTTCCCGTGTTTAGTTATAAAGTTATCCAGATCTTGCCATTCTCCCCAATAATATAGACCCAATTTGAGTTTCAAAGCAAACATATGGCACTGCATATTATTTCCTCCTTGAAATAAGTGACTTTTAATGTTACAGTTCTCTGATATTATATCATTGGTTTGGTTTGCAGTTCCTAGGCACTCTATTTGACACTTCTACATTGATAAAATCTGCAGCCAGGAAAATACTTTGATTAACAAAGCTGCGTACTTTAGCTATGTTTAAAATATCTGTTGACAGTCTTATTGAAAATCTAGAAACTTATCCACAGGCTTGTTGAACGTTATTTAATCTTTTTATGTTATACAGTAGGATGCATTATCTCTGTATATATTGTTCAAACCTGTAGATTTTTATTTTCAATATATACATCTCTTATAATAAAATTTGTGTGGATTCAATACGGAGTAGGCTTTCCGATTTTACTGTTTTGTTGTATTATTACTGTCCTAAATCTACTCACTACTTGAAGTTCATTTTAGTTCTCCTCATTAACATTCTAGGATGAAGATGATGCATTTTTTTATCTTTAATATTTGTAGAAGTCATGGGAATTTTACCGTCAGCATCATAAAGGATGTTTCTCAAGAGGTTAGTATGTCCTCATATTTTTAATATTTTATGTGGTGTCATAATACTTATGTTTACATTGACTTCTTTCTTTCTTATTTATATTTAAATGAACATAAAACATCGAGACTATGATCCTATTTCTCTCATGGAAGTAGTAAATGCATGCACATGAAAGTGGAACAAATTAATTTGGAACTATAGGAAGTTATTCAAGAGTCACCTTCTCAAGGTAGAGGACCAAAGGTTATATTATCTTCAAATTCAGGGGCGGAAGCAAAGGCAGTTAAACCAGGCTATAGTAGCCGCGTCCCATTTTTTCATAAAAGTAATTATATTATTAGATATCCTAGGCACTAACCTAATGTCCACATAAATGAGAGTCCAATCCAGAATAGCACAATGCACTTGTCTATTAGAAAATAACCCATCTATCTGAAATTATAGAAGCGAGAGCTAATTATCTTTGAGGCTTTAGTTTACACCCAAATAATTTATAGAGATTTAGGCTTTATTCCCGTCTCAATTGTTTGAGCAGGAACCACTCCCATATAATTTTTAAATTTGTAATTAGTCCTGTAACCACCTATAACTGCATTTAACCGCTTCTTTTGATGTTTTTTAAGAAATACACCTGCCCGATATTTTGTTACAACAGGTGCAATGCAAGAACGACAACAATAAAAAAAATTCTTGGGATTGACTGCAAAATAGTCTTTAATATAAAAGTTATATAACTGTTAATATAACAATTATATATAATAATTATATAACTGTCGTATAAACAACTATATAACTGTTATATAAACAGTTATATAACTGTTTCCCAAGGCGATGGTAAAGTAGTCAGTAGAATATGACTTTAGCATGTTCACATTTATATTTCTTTATGTAAGTAACTACTAACTTCTCAATTGACATAACACTAACTATGTTCTATTTTGGTAGACTATTTCAACAATGAGAATTTTTATCAATTGCAATTATTTGATGAATTAATTATACTTCTCGGTCTTGTTTTTCAGGAGAAGGCCCCAAGAGAAAATAAAGGTACTAAATTCCATCTCTAGTTAATGTGTTTCATCCCACTACTTTGAACCAAACCATTTATCTAGCAAGAATGCAAGAGGAAAATCTGAAGAGCACCTTCAAGAAATCGAAAACAATATCAATTTTTTACTCAAATCCCATAATACCCTATTTCAACAATTCAAAACTAACTAATCAAAGTGATATCTAGTAGTTCACTAATGTCTTAATGTAATTACTTATTTATATTCTTGATTCTAGGAAGCCCTGCTATTGGTGGTGAAAGAGTGAGCGCATGTTGAGTTCGCAACCAAAGACTTCGGTTCAATTTATATTATATAAGTGAGTCTTTAATACGAAAGTTCAAATTATAGTGAGGGTGAACGTAAAAAAATCATTCATATGTTGATCTATGTTTTCCTTATGTAGATTGTATCGGAGATACACAAGACGATGAAATTTGTAGGCTTTCTTGAAATCGACACACTAGTTCCACAAGTTTGTAAATTTCTTTATGTTCATGTTCGATTGATTCATCTTGTGGTTATACTTGTCTGATTAAAGGAGCTAGATATATTAGGCTTAAAAACAAGCCGTTAAAGGGTGAAAATCCAAATTAGCTCCCAAACAACCCCGTAAGAGGCACGAAAACCTCGTACGGGACTAATATAACTTGTAGGAACTGACTGTGTAGTTACGGGTCTCCCGGTTTGAGAATATACTGATAACTTGAAAATATCTAGACTTTGGCTTAAAAACATGCCGTTAGTGGGTGAAAACCTAAACTAGACCCCGTAAGAGGCACGAACACCTCGCACGGGACCAATGTAACTCGTAAGAATTAATCGCGTAGTCGCGGGTCTCTCGATTTGAGAATATGATGATAATTTGATAATATCAAGATTAGGCTTAAAAACAAGCTGTTAAAGGGTGAAAACCCATACCAGTCCCCAAACGACCCTGTAAGAGGCACGAACACCTCGCACGGGACCAATGTAAGTTGTAGGAACTGATCGTGTAGTCACGGGTCTTCCAATTTGAGAATATGATGATAATTTGAAAATATCTAGACTTTGGATTAAAAACATGTAGTTAGTGGGTGAAAACCTAAACTAGACCCCAAATGGCCCCGTTGAGAGGCACGAACACCTTGCACGGGACCAATGTAACTCGTAAGAACTGATCGTGTAGTCGTGGGTCTCTCGATTTGAGTATATGACGATAATTTGAAAATATCTAGATTAGACTTAAAAATAATCCGTTAAAGGATGATAACCCAAATTAGCCCTGTAAGTGGCACAAATACCTCGTACGAAACTAATGTAACTTGTAGGACCTGACCGTGTAGTCATGGGTCTCTCGGTTTGAGAATATGATGATAATTTGAAAATATATGGATTTTGGCTTAAAAAATGCCATTAGTGGGTGAAAACAAAAACTAGACCCCAAATGGCCCCGTAAGAGGCATAAACACCACGCACGGGACTAATGTAACTCGTAAGAATTGATCGCGTAGTCACGGATCTCTCGGTTTGAGAATATGACGATAATTTAAAAATATTTAGATTAGGCTTAAAAACAAGCCGTTGAAGGGTTAAAACCCAAACCAGCCCCCAAATGGCCCCGTAAGAGGCACGAACACCTCGTACGAGACCAATGTAACTTGTAGGAACTGACCTGTAAGGACCAAATTTCCAATTGAGTCTTAATGTAGTTTTGACTTATTCTCGAAACAAAATAAGTTTGAGTTATAGATAGTTTTTTATTATCTGATCCGTCGAGTCTATGACGTATTGAAGATTTATTGAAGACATTGCAGCAAAGCTATAAAGATTCAATCATGACGAAGTTGAATTGGTGTAATTTCTCATCTTCAAGGTTTAATTGCAGTCCGAGATCACGCAGGTATGAATGCATAATGTTAATGAAACTCAGAATTTCTTTTTAAAAAAATTAGGATGTTATTTTTTGAAGAAAAATGTTTTAAAATGTTTTAAAGGTTTTAATGTTTTCACATCAGATAAAGGACGAATTTGAGTTGGATTAGATTTGGTTTTAAATAGAACTCTTTAAAGTTGGAACTGTTTAAAACTCTATCTGACCACGTCGTTCAAATGACATTAGATGTCGTTCGAACGAGATCCACTGTCGTTCGAACGACGTGGCATCTCGCTTGAATGATATTTGCACCGATTTAAAAAATCTATTTAAGTCAGGTCCTAGTCCTTTTCTCGGCGTGCGTGCAGAACGAATTCACTTTTCAAACAACATGTTTTTCTTCACATGTTTTCTAAGGTTTCAAAGAATTAAACACATCCTTAGAGTTTACAAGATCCGAGCTTTCATTAGTATATGTTTATGTGATCTTGTGTGCATCAAGTTTAGTTTGTTCAAACTCATTGGACAACCTACTTAGCTAGTTTTTGTGGTGAAGAAAAGGGGGACACCTATTTCAACATCGTAGACGACATCAAAGCCATATCGGAGGACAGCGAGGCACTCGTGGAGTCGTGTGCTGTGGACAAGTATCGTGGAAGACGGAGTTTCTACGTGGGCACTGTGGGAGGAGTGGTAGAAGATTAGAGGAGTGTCGAGTCTCGTAGGTGGAACGAGTCATTGAGTAATACTACCGTTTGTCTTTGTAAAACCATATTCAAAGTGATTGTCTGGCTTGGGGCTGTCCGAGGTTTTTTCCCATTTTGGGTTTTTCTGTGTACATCTGACTGTGACAACCCGCCTACTAAAATAATAGGTGGCCATCCCAATACTCTAATAATAACAGGAATCATAGATGGTCCATTCTTAGCATCACTGTCGATTAAAATAATAGTATGAGATAACCACCGATCATTTTAGAAAACGGATTGTCAAATAAAAAAATTTAGAAAGTAAAAGAAAAACACTTAGACAATCCCATTTGTAAAAATGGTGGGTATCAAAAATCAATGGATAAGAATGACAATATAATAAATATCACCGAATAAGCTGTTGGTGAACAGACCAATACAAATAGTACATCGAGTATTACATTTCAATATTTACAATATAATGAATGAGTGCAATACCTTGGGCAAACACGCCCGAATAAATATACTGAACATAACTAGAGTACAATAGAAAGAAGCGTCTAATACAAGCAACCTACAACATCCGCAATATGCTGTAGCTCCATGACAACTGGAATGGAAATGTAAATACGGGTGTCCATGCGGTAGAGCACCTGTACGTCAAGGAATATATGCAGAAACAAAGAAATATAGATACGGGTCAGGGCCCGATTTGATATGATTACCATGTGACTAAAAATGCATGACAGTTAAATGCGTAATTCTCTCGCAGATAACAGTAATATTTCTCACCTCTCAATCTAAAAGCAACCTAGTGCAATAACATGATGATGATCTAGTTAACCCAAGTACTAAGGGCTAACTTCTCCCCAGTCTCAACACTATGCCCTATTCGTGCGTGGGGTGTCTCGCAAAGCGAAATCCAAACAAGGAACCCCCCTATACACTACTACTTAGGCAAGGTTGATCGTCGAGATCCATTAGATCCTTAGCACGACATAATCAATACATGTATGTGTGTGCATAAGTGTGGGAGGTCACATCTACAGCTATTCAAGGATTATAAAAAATAAACCCATCCATCATCTAATGGCACAATTCCTAATTTCTTCTTTAGGAACATATATAAATGGTACAACATTTTATCAAACGTTTACCAAATTACTTTCATCATATACTATTTCATTTCGAAATTCTATTCCTTATCAGGAAATATAATCATAGTTTCTATGCTCTTTGTGGCATTTTATCTCCATTATACATTTTGTAAAAATCTCTTCCTTATCAGGAATATAATCATCATTATATGCTCTTTATGGCATTTCATCGTGCTATTTATGGCACTTTCTCATGCTCTTTATGACATTTCATTGTGTTCTTTGTGGCACCCATCATACATCAAGTACAACTTGATTTAGAATAGTTATAATCATATATATATATATATATAACGATTCTAAGACCGCCCGTCCGGGTTTCCCCACTGTGCGCGCCCCTAAATGACTATCATCTTCCAGGGCCTATCATCAAGACAACCTGGGATCCTATCGAAACGTCGGGAAGCGACCATGTGCCTGCGGGATAGCCAAGACCACACCCGGAATATCCTACCCATCGCAGAAAAATATACAATCACAAGCGCTCACATGGCCTAGGGACTATATCCACCCTGCATTCATTAGCCAGGGGGCTTCACCACAACGCGTGCAACTTCCCTTATGATAGCGATTTAGAGAGGTGTGTATCCATAAATTAATATTTATGAAAAACATTACTTTTCCCATTTTGAAAAACTTCATATTTTACATTTCCAAAAATCATCCATTTAACCATTAAGCACCAAGTTTTAGAATGTGCATTTCATTCTTATTAAGTCATATTTTATTAATGACCTAAGACCCCAGGTTC
Organism: Sambucus nigra; assembly: GCA_949130495.1. Classification (NCBI taxonomy): domain Eukaryota; kingdom Viridiplantae; phylum Streptophyta; class Magnoliopsida; order Dipsacales; family Adoxaceae; genus Sambucus; species Sambucus nigra. The sequence continues at coordinate 206,231,470 of OX422223.1, forward strand.
CACTAACCTCAAAGTAGCCTCCAAGAGTTCATATAATTTCATAAACCCTCAAAGTGAGTCTCCATAATGGAGTGTCTCCCCAAAGCTCAACATTAATATTTTAACTTCCAATTTATCTTTAGGTTAACCTCCTATACCAATCGGACATTAACCTACACAAGCTAGCCCTCGGGTAACCCAAATATCCCATCTTAGCCTAGGACATTAGTCTACCCAAAACAACCCTCTAAGACTCCCCATTACTTCCCAAAGGAAGGTTCCTAAACCTCGAACCTAAAAGAAAAGGCTAAAACAAAACTAGAAAAATCTCACCTTTTCAGAAGGGGTCGATCGATCGACCCCTGGCCGTCAATCGATCGAAGGCTTCGATCGATCGATCCCCCAGGCTCGATCGATCGATCCTGGCGGACAGCTTCTTATCCGAGAAGCTGTTTCGGCCATTAACGAGCCATCCAAGCTTCTACCCGCTATTTCACCCAACCAAAACAACAAATAATGCTACCCAATCACTTCTAAACATCATACAATTAATTATTTCACCTCAAATCAAATTAAAACACAAGATTAAGGGATTAAACACCAAAATCTACAAAAACCCATTTATGGTTTAAACCTCCCCAAAACTTAACTACACATGCACATTTATCACATTAAATCAATATCTAGCAAGTAAGAAACTTGCCTCGAGGTTCGTAGTCTCGGATCACCTCCGGTAGCGACGAAATCCGGCCCAAAATCTTCATTTTCTCTTTTTCTCCCATTTTCTCCCAACTCTCTTCTCTCTCTCTCTCTCTCTGCTTTGGCTTCTCTCACAAAAATGAAGAAAATAAAGGGGGTGGGGGACTTATACGGGTCTCAAAACATAAATCCCCACTTTTAATTGTTAATACACCACTAAAATGACTCGTAACCACTTATTTGAGTCATAACCCCTTAAAATGCCCGAATCTCAAAAATTACAACTGGGCACTTATTTCGACTATCTTGACTATTCTAAAAACAACGACACCCCCTATTTTGGCATTCGGGAAAGTGTGAACTATTTTTACGTTCCAAATTTCATTTTATTTCATGAATTATACCCAAATTTAAGTATAGGTCATAACCGTCGTTTTACATATAACGACGCAAAATATCACAATATAATGCTCTTTACCTTCTCATAACGGTAAATAGACAAAACATAGTAAATATTATCCCTAAGTCTCACGGGAAATAATATTTACTCCAACATCCCCTATTTTATAAAATTAGCCCATCAGGGAAAATAGTATAAAATAGTCACTCAATAAACCTGGGTTGTTACACTGGCGTTGTGAGTATCTTTATCTTATTTTACTTGCCTATCACCTAGATGCATGCTTAGGACTTAAACAAGATAAAATTGGCTAAGTAAAATTGGTTTGGTTTAAAACATACTTTTTCCGCACTTGGGTATTTTTGGGGACGTACAAATTGGTATCAGAGCTAAAAATACTATTTTATTGTGTAGATCATTATGTGTGTTTGTTTGGTTTTTAATCCTGATTTTTTTCTCACTCTTGTTTTTTTTTCTTTTCTCGATGGATTCTCAAAGTTTTAACGAATTAAATCTGTTGAATTTAAAGTTTGCAAAACGAATTAAAGTTTTGGAGGAAGAAAATTTACGTTTTTAAAATATGATTGAATATTTGCAAACGTTTCAAATTCAAAGAGATATGATTCGTGAGAAATTTGGATCTTTATATAATAATTTTGAATCTTTAAAAGTTTCCAAAAAGGAGAGTGATGATAGAATTCTTGGTTTAAAGAGAGAGAGTTAGATTATTTGAAAAATTCAAGTGTTTGTGCCATTAATGAAAATAGTTTGATTAATGAATTTAAGGCACGAGGGATAAGTTTGCTCATATATAGGGGGAGCGAGATAACCTTCTAAGGGTAATTGCAAATTTAAAGAAGGAATCCCGAAAGTTTGGGGAGTCTAATCGTTTGCTTGAGTAAAAAGTTCTGAAGTTAAAAAATGCTTTAATTGACTCGAGTAGTGATGGTAGAGGCTTATCCTATTCCAGTGGTTCGAATGTCAAAGCCAAAACCATAGTTTGTTTTAGAGCATTAACCACAACCGAGGGTGTTAGAAAAGGTCAACCTAAAGGTCCCGTTCCTCGTCGTGTTTTGACATGTTCACATTGTGGTAGGAAATGTCACCTTAGGAGTTTTTGTTTTGATCTTAGAAAGAACCCTAGGAAGTTTAAACGTAGTTTCCCATCGATTACCCAAACCCATTTTTCTACGTATACATCTATTTGGGTTAGGAAGTCCGTTTTGGAGATGCTAAATGCTTCGTTGGTTAATTCTCACATGCATGCACATGATTCATCACTTGATATTTCTTATGGATAGTTGCTTGCATGGTTTGTTTGTCATACACTAGTCTTTGTATCATGATTTATATCTTGCTAATGTTATGTCATGTTTATCATTTTGTATTATATTTTTCACTTATTGCATCATATTTTGAAAAGTACAAAAATATTTTCAGTTTTTGTTTTTGAGTCAACATGTTTGATATGGCATATTAGTGTGTTTTGACCCCTTTCCCTTCCATTATCCACGTGGTTAGGACATTTGGTCATTATTATCGATGCTTAGATTGATCTTAACCATTGTACTATAGGGTTGTTTCGAAGTTGATAAGCATTTTGATTCGACTTTGTATATATGCCATCTTTGCACACATGCACAAGTTTATATGGATGTTTGACTACTTTTGTATATTTGAGTTTGGTGAGACGTTCTTATCTCAATCTTGTTATCTATGAGTAAGTAGACTTAAAGAGGGAATGTGCATGAAATAACTGTTACCCGCGAGCATTTTAATTGAAAATATGATGAGTATATGGGAAAGGGCTGCGAGAGTGTCAAATTGACTCATCGTGAAAGCCACCATTTAAAAGATCCTCGAAAAAATCAAAAGGCAATAAAAATAATCATATGCCAAAAATGGGCCAAATTATTTTAGTTCATTGAAAAGATAATATGATATATGTTTGGGGCAGTTTGGATGGATTAAAAATTTAAATGGGTTTGCATAAAGAATCCTATAGTTGAAAAATTGTGTCATGACGCTATTGTTTGTAGAATCATCAAAATTCTGGATTTGTGTGCATGATGTTTGTTTAGTTCATTAAGCTTATACTTTAATTTTCACATATGGCCATAATAAAGTTTGATGATAGATTGCTATTAATTAGAGCTTCTTGATCGTTTCGATGTGTTAGAATAATGATTCATTTGTTTTAGTTCATGCCCATACATTCCATGTTTATGTTTAGGCACATCGATACTATGTTGGCATGTTACTCATACTTGTTTATTTTTTAGTTTTCTTTATTTTACTCCTGTTTTGCAGCTTTAATCCCCTTCCAGTCAGTATTTTATGGAATTTTTTTCACTGGGTAACACTGTTTAATTTTTTGGGGAGACTGTGAAAATTTGTCAATGTCGTTCTAATGACATACTGTTTCGTTCGAGCGATGTCGCATTTCATTCGAGCGACATCCTTGGCTCGTTCGAACGAAAACCTTGTTTGACTAGTTTGACTTTTTCTGGTTGAACTATTTCAGTACCTTGCTGCATATTGATTCATATTTTGGTACTGGGTTTCTATTTATGCAACCTACTTTGGTCATTGACATATTTTGCTGCATTGGTTCGTTTAATCACACCTATTTTGATTGCTATATTTTTTGTGTGATTCATTGATTGTTAGCTACCGATTTGACATTTCTTTATCATTTATAGCTGGTTGTTTCATGATTCTCTAGCATATTATGAGTTAATATAATCAAATTGTTTATTTCTACATGATTGATTTTTTTTTAATCTTTTCGCCGGATTGTCTATTCGAGACAAAAAGGGGGAGAGATGTCTGTGACGTAAGGGGAGAGTTTTATGAGTTTTATATTGTTTTATGTTCACATATTGGTATCATGTTTACACACATAACAAATGATTCGGATTTAAAGTTTCATATTAATTTATATCATTTGTTCATCCATACTTCACTGGGTATTTGTCTGTTTCATGTGTGTAAGTATGCTTAAAGAGATACGAGATTTCATGTCTACATCAAATTCAGACATTCGAGACAGTTTCATGCTTGCCGGTTCATTGTTGAAAAATCTTATCCTGTACTGATGATGTATTTTTTATTTTTGGGTTTTATGGGATAGGTTTTAAGCGTCATACGGCTTGACGGCCCGACTTAGTCATTTCACTGTTGGTTTTGTTCCGAAATAGTCAAAGGGGGAGATTTGTAAGGACCAAATTTCCATTTGAGTCTTACTGTAGTTTTGACTTATTCTCGGAACAAAACAAGGTTGAGTCATAGATAGTTTTATATTGTCTAATCGCTCGAGTCTATGATGTATTGAAGATTTATTAAAGACATTGCGGCAAAACTACAAAGATTCAATCATGTCGAAGTTGAATTAGTGCAATTTCTCGTCTGTAAGGTTTAATTGCATTCCGAGATCACACATGTATGAATGTATAATGTTAATGAAACTCGAAATTTCTTTTTATAAAAACAAGGATGTTATTTTTTAAAGAATTTTTTTAAAAATGTTTTAAAGGTTTAAACGTTTTCACATAAGATAAAGGATGGATTTGAGTTGGATTAGAGTTGGTTTTGAATATAACTCTTTAAAGTTGGAACTGTTTAGAACTCTATCTGACCACGTCGTTCAAACGACATTAGATGTCATTTGAACGATATCCACTGTCGTTCGAATGATGTGGCATCTCGCTCGAATGAGATTTTCACCGACTTAAAAAATTGATTTAAGTCAGGTCCTAGTACTTTTCTCGGTGTGCGAGCAAAACAAGTTCACTTTTCAAACAATACATTTTTCTGCATATTTTTTCTAAGGTTTCAAAGACTTAAACACATCCTTAGAGTTTACAAGACCCGAGCATTCATTAGTATATGTTTATGTGATCTTGTGTGCACCAAGTTTAGTTTATTCAAACTCATTGGACAACCTGTTTAACTGGGTTTTGCGGTGAAGAAAAGGCGGACTCCTGTTTCATCATCGTAGGTGACGTCAAAGCCATATCGGAGGACACCGAGGCACTCGTGGAGTTGTGTGCTATGGACAAGTAGCGTGGAAGATGGAGTTTCTACGTGGGCACTGTGAGAGGAGTGGTATAAGATCAAAGGAGTGTCAAGTCTCGTGGGTGGATCGAGTCGTTGAGTAAGACTACCGTCTGTCTTTGTAAAACCATATTCATAGTGATTGTCTGGCTTGGGGCCGTCTGAGGTTTTTTTCCGTTTTGGGGTTTTCCTCGTACATTTAGCGGTATGAGTATCTTTACCTTATTTTACTTGCCTATCACCTAGATGCATGTTTAGGACTTAAATAAGATAGAATTGGCTACGTAAAATTTGTTTGGTTTAAAACACACTTTTTTTGCACTTGGGTATTTTTGCAGACTTACATGACCGTGTAGTCATGTGTCTTTCGGTTTGAGAATATGACGATAATTTGAAAATATCTAGACTTTGGCTTAAAAACATGCAGTTGGTGGGTGAAAGCCTAAACTAGACCCCAAATGGCCCCGTAAGAGGAAAGAACACCTCACACTGGACTAATGTAACTGGTAAGAATTGACTGTGTAGTCGCGGGTATCTCGGTTTGAGAACATGATGATAATTTAAAAATATCTAGATTAAACTTAATTAGAAGCCGTTAAAGTGTGAAAACCAGCCCCCAAACGGCCCTGTAAGAGGCACAAACACTCGTACGGGACCTATATAACTTGTATGAACTGACCGTGTAGTCACGGGTCTCTCAATTTGAGAATATGACGATAATTTGAAAATATCTAGACTTTGGCTTGATAACATGAAGTTAGTAAGTGAAAACCTAAACTAGACTCCCAAATGGCCTCGTAAGAGGCACGAACACCTCGCATGGGACAAATGTAACTCGTAAGAATTGATCGTGTAGTCGTGGGTCTCTAGGTTTGAAAAAATTATGACAATTTGAAAATATATAGATTAGGCTTAAAAACAAGCCGTTAAAGGGTGAAAATCCAAACTAGCCCCCAAACGGTCCCGTAAGAGGTACAGACACCTCGTACGGGACCAATGTAACTTGTAGGAACTGACCGTGTAGTCACGGATCTCCCAGTTTAATATTATGATGATAATTTAAAAATATTTAGTTTAGGCTTAAAAATATGCCGTTTGAGGATGAAAACTCAAACCAACCACCCAACGGTCCTGTAAGAGGCACTAACACCTCGCACGGGGTGAATGTAACTCGTAGGAACTTCCTGCATAGTCACGGGACATATAATTTGAAAATAATATAATAATTTGAAAATATCTATACTTTGGCTTAAAAACATGCCGTTAGTTGGTGAAAATCGAAACTAGACACCGAATGGCCCCGTAAGAGGCATGAACACCTCGCACGGGGCCATTGTAACTCATAGGAATTGATCGCATAGTCGTGGGTATCTTGGTTTGAGAATATGACGATAATTTGAAAATATCTATATTAGGCTTAAAAACAAGCCGTTAAAGGGTGAAAACCCAAACTAGCCCCCAAACGGCCCCGTAAGAGGCACGAAAACCTCTCACGTGACCAATGTTATTCGTAGGAATTGACCACGTAGTCACGTTCTCTTGGTTTGAGAATATGACGATAATTTGAAAATATCTAGATTAGGCTTAAAAATAAGACGTTAAAGGGTGAAAACTTAAACTAGTCCTCAAATGGCCCCATAAGAGGCACTAACACCTCGTATGAGACTAATGTAACTCGTAGGATCTGACCACGTAGTCACAAGAATTTGATTGAAGAATACAATAACAGTTTTAATTCGTATATGCAAATTTTTCGCTTGAATAAGATTTTTTTTAAATTACTCGACTGCTAATATCATCTCCTTTTTGTATCTTATTTTTTTTGCAGGATAACATTTTGTCGTTAGCTTTTATCCACGTGGAGCACATGAAGTCAATGGTTTACCACAAGGGGATTATTGACTTAATGTCGTTAATATTCAGGATTCTATTTTTTTGTGTTACAGCCGCGGGGGATTTTGTAGTTTTATTGTTAGCTTTTATGGCCGTGCGAGCTTTTGTAATTTTATTGTTATATTTTATGGCCGTGCGGGCTTTACATTACTCAGGTATTATATTAATAGGTTTTAGAATCTCTAGAAAATAGAGGAAACTCTGCCTAATTTTTTTGGTCTGTGAACGATTAATACTTATAATATTTTGAAGTTTGTATGTACATTAGTTTATTAACAACTTTCGAGATTTGCAATTTATGAATTTTCTTGTTTTCAAATAATTTTTTTTTCTTTTATCCAAAAAATGTGGCACAGTTCAAAACCGTGACAAAAGTGTATCAATTTTTGGCACAGTTTTGAATTGTGCCAAAAGAGTACCAAAATGTACTCGATCTGGCACAGTTATAAAGTGTGCCAAAAGTGTGCCAGAAATATCAAATTTTGGCATAGTTTTAAAGTGTGCCAGAAGTGTTTCTGTTTGGTAAAATCTGGCACACTTTGACCGTGCCAGAAATAAATTTCCATTTTGGAACACCTGATTCTGACACAGTTCAAAACCGCGCCAGATTGCTGTTTTTGGTGTAGTGCTAGTACACAAACACTTTAAGGGATCCACTTGAGGCATATTTAGTGATGATGAGTGAGATAAAGATGGAATACTTTGAGTTCGATCGAGAAGTGAGTAGGACGAAGGAGTTATTAGATAAGGGCGAGAGTGAGGAAGATGTGCGGGACGTAAGTTGGGTTTTCCGATTCAAAGAATTACCATCGAGGGAATCCTAAACGGTTCCCTCCGATGTTAAATTTCCCAAACTCGAATTGAAGAAGCTTCCTTCCAATGCTAAGTATGCTTATTTTGGATAGGATAAGACACATCCTGTTGTTGTCTCCTCTATCCTAAATAAAGATCAAGAAGCTTATAGCTACTTTGAGGAAGCACAAAGGTGCTTTTAGTTGGTGTATTACGGATTTGTAATGTATAAGTCCCTTGATTTTTACCCATAAAATCCACCTAGAGGAGGACGCAAAGACCTCTAGGGAGATGCAAAGAAGATTAAACCCGATTATAAAGGACATTGTGAGAACGAATATTATTAAGTTGTTGGATATCGGCATCATCTATCCCATCTCGGATAGTAAATGGGTGAGTCCAATTCAAGTCATTCCCAAGAAGTCGGGAATGACTGTATTTGAGAATGCAAAGGGGTAAATTATCCCAAAACGCACCACCATCGAGTGGTGCATTTTCATTGATTACCGAAAACTTAATGTTGTTACTAAAAAAGATGACTTCCCTTTGTTGTTCATGGACCAAATGCTCGAGAGAGTTTTTAGCCACCCATTTTATAGTTTTTTAAATGGTTATTTCGGGTATAACCAAATAGAGTTATATGTGCTAGACCAAGAGAAGACTAATTTCACAAGTCCCTTTGGCACTTTTGTGTAGAAAAGGATGCCATTTGGATTGTGTAATGCGCCTGCAACCTTTCAAAGGTGCATCCTTAGTCTTTCTAGTGATATAGTTGAGAGAGGCCTTGAGTTTTTCATGGATTATTTTAGCATCTTCGGCCCCTATTTTGACCAATATCTTGCTAATATCGATATGGTTCTTACCCGATGCGTGGAAAAGAACCTAGTACTAAATTGGGAGAAATGACATTTCATGGTTACCGAAGGAGTAGTTCTAGGACACATTTTATCATCAAAGGGGATAGAAGTCGATAGAATTAAAATTAACATAATAGCCTAACTTCCCCAACCCAAGTCACTAAAACACATGCACTCATTTTTGGGACACACGGGGTTCTATCGTAGATTTATTTAGGATTTTAGCTACATAGCTAGGCCCTTAAGTAACTTTCTTGTTAAGGATGCCCCATTTGATTGGAGTGAAGCATGAAAAGGCTTTTGATAAATTGGAGAGCATGCTCGTCTCAGCTCGCATCGTGAAAGCTCCGGATTAGACCCTTCCATTCGAGCTAAGGTGTGATGCGAGTGACTAGGTGGCAAGGGATATTTTAGGGCAAAGAAGAGATAAGAAGGCTGATGTCATCCACTACGCTAAACAAACTTTAACCAAACCTCAATGAAACTACTCCACCATGGATAAAGAGTTGCTAGCGGTAGTGTTCGCCCTTGATAAGTTTTGTTCATATCTTATCGGGTCACCAATCATATGCTTTACCGACCATGCAACACTTAAATATCTCTTTTCCAAAAAGGATACAAAGTCGCGGCTCATTAGGTGGACATTGTTACTCCAAGAATTTGATCTTTCCATCAAGACAAGAAAGGAGCATAGAACATCATAATCGATAATTTATCAATATTGATGTAAAAAAACTATATTTGATCTAATTAATTAATCACAGATAGATGTGAGTAAAGAAATAAGATAAAAGATTTTTAAAGTGGTTCAGCCTTAATGAAATGGCCTATGTCCATTGTCTTGTATTACTGGGTGTCTTTCCTTGATCTTAATTACGCTTGCTTATGATGGCTTACCCTACGATAAGGGTATTTACAATGTATTTATATCCCTTGGGCTATTAGTGTAATAGACAATATGCCGTTATTGAATGGGCATATACATCTATACATGGTAAAGAATAATCATTGAATTCGTATTTGTTGTTTGATCTTCCAAACAAGTTGCTCGGTACACTGAGTAGTTCGATATGTTGAGTAGCTCAGTACACTGAATTCGTACCATGTTGAATGACACGTGTCTTCATATAATTGGTCCACGTCAACTAACTAATTTTTGTATCAATAGAAGACCCCAATGTTTCACAGTTAAGTTTTGATATGAGAGTGTGGAACATTTTACCCAAAATTTATTCGGGCACACTTCTTACATCTTAGTTAATTACATAATTGCAACACTTGTAAAAGTTTTCCATTTTGCATAACAATTTTGAGTGCGAAATGGAAAAATTGCAAATAGTTTGAGTTTTTAATGAATGCTTGGGTATTTGCGTCTTTTTCTTTTCATTAGCTGCTGGGAGCATAACAGTCGTCATATGTGATCATTACTTTTCTGATTTTCTGATGCAGCATATATAACGGCGGTAAAATTCAATTATCTTCTACCTTTTGCTATCTTGTTTCCAAACTCTTTGTCTTCTCATTTTTCTTCTTACAAACGTTCTTTAAATTCATCCGCCTTAGCTGATTCCTTAATCTTCTGTACGAATTTCTTCTTTCCATCTTCTTTCTTTGCTTTATCCATCATGGTTTACCTTATCGTGTCATTACATAAGTTTAGGGCTGACTTTGAGATTCTTTATTGGGTTGTTTTGGAAGAACCTCCTCGCCCTTCTGATTTATTTTCTCTAACTGAGGGACACTGGTTTCCCTCTATTTTGTAGCAGAATGTTGTCTTTCTTTCCCTCCTAATCCCCTGTGTTTGGAATTTTGCTAATATTTTGATATTGTACGTGCAAAAGTAGTTCCAAATACATGGAGGGTAGTTAATAGCGTACATAGGTTCAATCAAATTCATGAAACTCGTCTAGGTATTCCTGAAATTATGTACGGTTACAAATGGGTCACCAACGACCCCACATTTTATTTAAAAACTAGGTTTTCTAACAGAGCTTTAGTGGTCAATCTCCTTGATTCTAATAGGGATTATTTTGAACATGGGGTTATGATGAAAAATTGGCAACACCCCGCACTAAAAGGGAAATACATGTACCAAGGTCCCAGATGTCCACCTTATGGCAATGGGATAGGTTGTTTTTTTATTTTTAAGCCATCTCTATTTTTGTTTGATAAATGTTTCACTGACTATTGCTTTTTCATTTTTGGTTTGCAGTTGACAGTAAAAGAAATCCCTAAAAGAGAGTGACATTAATATAAAAGATTTGAATCTCATCTTGGGTTTGCATCAATCAATTGTTGGGGAGCACGTGAGGTCTGCTTCCTATTTGTTGAGATATAAGAACACCATTTCCTCTTTTATTGCTCGGCCTCTTGGTCCTCCTTTGGTGATTAATCTTGAGCAGGCTCCAGCATCTTCCTCAAATGTTGAAGAATCTTCCTCTGATTTGGGCACTTCTATTGCTAACTTAATGACGAAGAAGAGGATAATTCCTGATCTCTTTGCCAAGGTTGTCCCTGGTGCTGATGGGGCAAAAAAGTGCAAAGAAGATGTCCTAGTCGAAGGGACTAAGAAAAAGGATATTTCTCTATTTAAGGGAGCAGTCATGACTGTCAAGGAGGTCAGCAAGAAGCCCCCTGTTGCTCCAAAAGAGGCAACACCTTTGATTGAAAGAGTTGCTATTGTTTAAGAAAAGATAACACCTTTGATTAAAGAGGCTTCTCCTTTAAAAATATTGAGAAGGGGTCTTGCTGAGAAGACTGTTGATGTTGTTGCTCAACCTGCTGGGATTGATATACCTTCTTTGAGAGCTCGTCCTCCAGCATTCATTACTCCTGGCTTGGCCAAGAAATTGATCTGGTCTGGAACTCTTCTTGATCACAGAGCTGCTGAGACTTCTACTCCTTGGGGGAAAGTCACTGACTTAGAAACCCAACACCTTGCATCAGTAAGTGTCATTATACCAGTCATTTTAGTTCTGTTTTCAATTTTCATATTCTGACTTGAGTTTCTCTTCTTCTTGCAGTTTTTGGTGTATTTTAATAATATCATGTAGAAGGATAAAGCTATCAAAGCCGCTTCCTCTTCCAGTGAAGTAGAAGAAGCCCTTGCTGGGTTATCAAAATCTTTGGAAGAGTCCCGACAGAAGTATGAGGATAACAGAACTGCTTGGGAAAATAAAATCAAATCTACTGAGACAGCCCAATAAAAAGCTATGAAGCTGCCAAGGAGGATGATCTAGCTTGGAAACAAGCTATAAATGCTTCTAAGGAGGCAGAGGAGAAATAAAAGGTCTCCATTTTCAGCAAGGAGGAAGCCGAGGGTAAGCTTGAAGAGGCTGAACGGCGTAAGAAAGATCTTGAACATAAAGTAAAATATGTGGAAGATCTTCGTAGGGAAAATGCTTCTTTGGAGAGGGCAAAGAGAAAAGTTATTGTGAAGAAGTCCTTTAGCTTTGGATGGGATAAAGGGTGGAACAAAGCTGTAACTTCTGCCTCTACTCAAATGGAGTATGCAAGTTTAAAGTTCTTTAGGGATGGATGGGTTGCAGCGTTGAAGGAATTGAACGTTGCTGAGGACTCTGAACTATTTCAAAGACATGTCCATGGCCCTCTTCTTTCTATTAAAAGAATAAGGACAAGATGAAGTTGGGTTTGATGAATCTTCTTTGATGATAGTAGAACAAACACCTGCTTCCACTATCCCTTAATCCTCCGAGCACCAGAAGACAACTTCTATCGAGCAACGTCAGCTGCCCACCGAGCAAATAATCCCTTCTTTAAAATCAGCTGAGGATGTTGTAGGGAATAATAAGAAGGTTAATGTTGTTCGATAATTTTTTTCTTTTCTCTATTTTTCCTTTTGTTTTGTACTTCTAGTTATACCCTCGTCTATTATGATCAATAAAATTAACTTATTATTTATTCTGAATTTTTCCTTTACTATTCAATATAGCTGTGCTATTGTTGATCTATTTTTACTTTCCCTTGATAGTTTATTGCCAGGATGGAACTATTTTCAGCTCATGATACAGAGTTAATGAAGAAGTGTAAAGACTACTTCAAAACTGGTCGTGCAGATTTCACTGAAGCAAAAATAATTGATATTCTTGGATCTGATGCCTCTAAATGAGATATTGAGGCTTACCAGTATTTAAAATGTCTACTTGATCGGGCTATAGCAAATAACGTAGCTTACTATGAAATGATTGAAGATTTTTAAGGAATGATTGAAGAACTTCAACTTCAACATAAGGAAGCCACTACTCTTCTGCATGAAGGTTATGAGAAGAAGTACCAACAGTTGAGCGCTGATCGGGGTTATGACAAATTTATCTCAACACATAATAAGATAGATAGGGTGATAAAACTTGAAGTTGAGGAACATAAAAACATTGCTAAGCTGCTGGAGGAAGAAAATATCATTTTAAGAGAAGAACTAAGACAACTAAAATCTGCTTCTTCCTCTAGAGCTCTGGTCCCAGTTAATGATGAAGGTTTTTGCTTTTTAGAGACTGAGAATGCATCATTAAGAGAAGACTTAGAAGCTTTGAAATGAGTCAGACTTTCATCCACTTCTCGGGGTAGAATAAGAGCTGATCGGAGTACCATCGAAGAGACTAGGACTCAACAGGCTTTAGAAAATCATGCTTCTCAACTGAAGGCAAAAAATGAAGCTCTAGATGAGTTGTCCTAGAAAATTCAAACTCTTACCGAGAAAATTTCCAATTGGAGTTCTGTGTTACAGAATAAAGAAAGTTTGGTGAAGAGGCTTCATCGGCATGTTAAGCGATTAACTAATCAATTTCACAAGCAGCCCAGAGAGTTCTGGATGGGGGATACAATGAAGCTTTATATCATCTTGATGTCAGGTTGACACAATCAAATAATAAGGAATACAAACAGGGGTGGTTAAATGCTCTAACTATGATGAAGGTTGAGCAAGGAACCGAGCTATGGGATTGGTATGACCCTGGATTACTTGATCTTCCAGTACCTACTTTCAAACTAGATGTTAGCTGGATTCTAGTTAGCTCTATTCCTTAGTGTTTGATTTCCAAATACCTTGGTGATTACAATATTCATGAAGATTTTGAGATATCTCGACCTCTACATTTGCTTGACCAACCAAGTGCAAGCAACACCAGAATGCTGCGGGATTTGAACTTTATTAACTCTTCTTTTTCTTTAGATGATCCTCCAGCTGGAATGGATCCCGTGTCTAAATCTAAAGCAAAGAAACCAGTAGAATAGGCTATTTGTATTTTGTTAGTAAATGAAGAAAAAGTATATCTTTGTAATTTTGTTTCTTTGGAAATAAAAAAATTGCATGATCAATTATAATAGTACTGTATTTTTCAGTCATTGAGTATGTATATATGGACATTTTTCCCTTTTTGATTTGATTACCTAGACAATAGAACTTTTGCCCCATGTATTTGTCTAGTTGTAGTGACTTATCACCCATAAGTGCCTAAGCAATGAAATTTTATCCCATGTTCTTGCTTAGTTGTGACAATCATTTAAGTAAATAATTGCCCTGGTGCCTAGGCAGTGGATATGTTACCCATCTTTGTACCCAGTTTAAATGCCTCTTAGGTCACCCATAATCAAGAAGACCTTGCCTTGCTCGATTGTTTTACCAACATTTTTAGTTTTTATGGTGATGCCGACTAACTTTGTTGGTGTCTTGCAGATACCGACCAACTTTGTTAGTGTTTTTGTTGATGCCGACCAACTTTATTGGTGAATTTTTTTTTTGTTGCAAAGTGTGTAGCAAGAGTACTCCGAAAAAAATAAAAATAAAACAATTGAATCGGGAAATCATCATTTTCATTCATACTGAAACAATTGGGCACATGGGCAATTACATTACTGGTAGTATTTTCGCAGGTGCTCCGCATTCCAAGCATTTTTTAATTCTTCCCCTTCAAGAGTTTTTATTCGGTAATTGCCAGGTCGAACAACAGCTGTGACACGATATGGCCCATGCCAATTTGCCTCCAACTTATTGTGCTTTTCAATTACTTTCTTGAGCACATAATCGCCTTCCTTAGGATCACACTCCCTGGCCCTTTTATTATAGAACATAACAGTCCTTTGCTGATAGGCTGCATTGTGAATTGCGGCGTCTTCTCTGACTTCTTCGAGCATGTCCAAGTCCAAGCGTCTTGTCAAATTACTCACTGGAGAATTGAAGTTAAGCACCCGATGAGTAGGTAACCCTAGTTCGACAGGTATCACCACTTCACATCCAAAATCCAACATGTAAGGAGATTGCCCAGTTGTTGTTCGGTAAGCCCACAACACGGAATGCAACTCCTTGATCCAATTACCTTTAGCATCATCTAATCTCCTCTTCAACCCATTCAGTAGAGTTCTGTTCGTCACCTCTGTTTTTCCATTAATTTGGGGATGACCTAGGGCAGAATGGATCTTTTGAATGTTAGACTGTAGACAGTACACTACGAACTCATCATTATCAAATTGGGTACCGTGATCGGTTATAAAAGCATGGGGTAGACCATATTGGCAAATAATATTCTTCTAGATTAATTGATAGACCCTTTCATAAGCCATGTCGATGAGAGGTTCAGTTTCCACCCATTTTGTGAAATAATCAATAGCAACCACCAGAAATTTGAATCGTCCTCTTGTAGTTGACAAAGGCCCGACCAAATCTATTCTCCACATAGAGAATGGCCAAGGTGAAGTGATTGGTGTTAGCAGCACCTAAGGAGTTCTTCCTATAGCAGAAAATCGCGGACACTTGTCACATTTCTTAGCATAAGCCATACAATCAACGCACATTGTTGGCTAATAGTACCCCTGCATATTTATTCTCTGTAAAAGTGTTCTACTTGCTACGTGAGCCCCACAAGATCCGTCATGAATTTCCTCGATTAGATATTTAACTTTTACTGGATGAACACACCTTTACAAACCAGCCATCACACCTCTTCTGTATAGAACTCCATTGTTCAAGTTATATCTGGCAGCCTTATACTTCAACCTCTTGGTTGCAAGTTGGTCGATTGGTAAAGTACCTTCTTCAATATAAGCCCTGATGGGATCCATCCGGGAAGGTGCCATATCCAAGTCGATAAAATCCACCATCAAATCTTCATCAATACTTCTGCTTGCAAGTACTTTAATGGGGATTGTTCTTCGTAGCTCAGTGCACACAACTGAGGCTAACTGAGCAAGTGCATCGGATTTTGCATTCTCCAGTCTTGGTATTCTATTTACTTGGACACCTACAAAATTGGATACAATCTTCATAGCCTTAGTTAAATACCTCGGCATGAATTCCCCTTTTGCTGTATAAACACTTAGCATCTAATTCACCACTAGTTGCGGATCACTGAACACCACAACTTGCTCAACATTCAACGATTTAGCTAAGTTGAGGCCCACAATTACGGCTTCATACTCAGCTTCATTATTGGAAGCTTGGAATTAGAAACCCAAACCATATTCTATGTCTATACCATCTGGACTATTGAGAATAATTCCAGATCCGTAACCTATTGTACACGAAGAACCATCGACATATAAATTCCATATAGGCATATTATCATCAAACGCTTAGTCTGACAAATTCCTTTAATGAAATATCTTATCTTTCTTTTTTTCATACTTCTTTTTCAACTTTTACACCTTACCAGAGGATTCTGGTTGATCGGTGGCTATCCCATCTGACAATTCTGCTGCTGGGAGTTGCTCGGGGATATTTTCTGTTACTCCTCTAACATCCTGAAGTTGCTCTGCATTATCCCCCTGTTGATCGGAGACATCTGGGTAGGTAAATTCAATAATGAAATCCGCCACTGCCTGCCCTTTGAGAGAGGATCTTGGCTCATAGATAATGTCGTACTCCCCTAACTCCACTGCCCAATACATCAATCTTCCAGACTATTCTGGCTTACGTAAAGCCTATCTGAGTGGCATGTCATTGTATACCACTATTGTATGGGCTTGAAAATATGTTTTCCTCCTCCTCCTCGCATCAATCAATGTCAATGCTAAGTTTTCCAGTTTTGGATACCGGATTTATGCTCCCCTGAATGCCTTGTTTGTATAATAAACTGTTTTTTGCACTCCGCTTTCTATTCTTATTAAAGAAGAACTGACTGCACTTTTTGAAACAACTAAGTATAGGTATAATGTTTCTCCCGCCACTGGCCTGGACACTAAAGAAGGTATCCCTAAGTATTTCTTCAACTATAAGAACGCCTTCTCACATTCCTCGTTCCACTCAAAGGTCTTTCTGAGCACCTTGAGGAACGGAAGATATCTAATAGTTTCTTAGGAGATGAATCTGTTGAGAGCTGTAACACGCCCTGTAAGGCTTCGCACTTCCTTCTTGGTGGTTGGATATTGTAACTCCAACAAGGCTTTTATCTTGTAAGGATTTGCTTCAATACCTCTTTGATTCACAATGTACCTGAGGAACATGCCTTTTTATATGCCAAAAATGCACTTGGTCGGGTTCAGATTTATCTGGTACTTCTCCAACTGATCAAATATTTAGCTCAAATCAGCTATTTTGTTAATAACTTTCTTACTTTTGGTCAACATGTCGTCGACGTACACCTCCATATTTTTGCCAATCTTCTCTGTAAACACCTTGTTCATCAGCCGCTCATATGTAGCACCTACATTTTTAAGACTAAAAGGCATGACATTATAACAATATGCTCCTCGTAGGGTAATGGAAGAGGTACTCTCCCCATCTTTTGGTTTCATTTTAATTTGATTATATCCAGAATAAGCATCCATGAAGCTTAGGAGTTTATTCCCCGAAGTTGCATATACCAGTTGATCTATCCTGGGCAGAGGGAAATGATCCTTTGAGCAAGCTTTATTCAGGTCTGTGAATCCCACACACATTCTCCACTTGTTGTTCTTCTTCTTTACCATCATAACATTAGCCAACCAATTAAGATATTTGACGTCTTTGATAAAAGAAGCCTTTTACAGCTTTTCCATTCTTCTTGAATAGCCTGATTCTTCTTCGGATAAAATACTCTTCTTTTTTGCTTCACTGGTTTGATCTCTTTGTTGACATTGAGATCGTGACATAGTAAGGCTGGGTCTATCCCTGGTATATCTTCATGACTCCATGCAAATACTTATTTTCGATGCTTCAAAAATGCCACCAGCTCTTGCGTCAATACTGGATCAAGTGAAGCACCAATCTGAGTTGTTTGTTCTGGTTGCTCGTTATCCAGAATAATACTTTCTCTCACTTCCATGACTTGGCCTTTAATGAGTTCCGTTTCATCTCTTGGGTCTACGATTTCAATCTCAGACTCATCAAATTCATCCACTTGATAAGTGGTTATTTTCTTCTTGGCATTCTCCAATTCTTCTTGCTCGGCAGATGAGTAGTAGCATTCCCAAGCTAATTTTTTATCGCCTTTCATAATTTTAACCCCAAAGTTGGTCGGGAATTTTAAAGACTGATGTACAATGGATGGGACTGCTTCAAACTTTTTCAATCCTACTATCCTCATGATTATATTGTAGGCTGACTGGATATTTTTATCCATCACGAAGAAGTGTACCTTCTCTATTCTGTAATATGGCCAGGTACCAATCATCATGTCGAACTTGATCGTTCTAAGTGGACAAACTTTTTCTCCGAAAAACCCAATGAGGGGCCTGTGATACGTCTCTAATTGACCAAATTTAAAGTTCAAACTGTCGAAGCGGGGGTAAAATATGATGTCTACCGAGCTACCATTATCCACCAGCACTTTTGATATGATTATATCCTCCAGTCTCATTTTGATCACTAGAGGATCATCATGAGGATACAAAACGCCTTCCAGGTCATTTTTAGAAAATCCAATGACCAATTTATCTTTGTGAACCTTTCTCGGATGATCTTCTTCTGCCAGGTTTATCTGCTGTATATAGGAAGATGCTTAAGCCTCATTGAGGTAAACTTTCCTTTGAGCGGTATGATCTCCCCCTCCAGCATCTCCACCTGTAATCGTGTTACAATCGAATGAACCGAAACGAATTGAAAATACCTCACGTTTAGGTTGTCTTGGCCTTTTTGGGAGATCGATGTCATCTTCAGGATCATCTTCATGGTCCCTTTTCTTATCTTCTGTTGGCCAATAAGGAGATTTAGATCTCTGCTGAGCTCTGGTGTTCGTCTTCCCACTATTCTAGCGGTTAACATACTTGTTCAACTTTTCGCGTCTAATGAGTGCCTCAATTTCATTTTAGAGAGCTACACACTTCTTGGTTGTGTGATCATGATCTTTATGAAACTCACAATACTTGGATTTATCCCTTCTTTCGGGAGTTAATCTCAGTTTTTCTGGCCAATTCAATTCCTCGCTGTTCTTGATTTCCTCCAGAACGTAGTTTACATCCACCTTTAAAGGAGTATAATTCTTATACTTCCCCAAGTGTTCCAACATTTCTTTGCCTTTCGACTGCTTGCTCCCACCATTATATTTGTGATCTTTCCTCTCCGACTTGCCTTTAACTTTAGCTTCTGCCTTTGACTCAACATTCTTCTTCGTAGCCATTGCCTCCTCAGCATTCATAATTTTGGCTGCTTTAGCCATCAATTCAGGCATGATTTGGGGGGATTCTTACCTAAAGTATAATACAATTATCTGGCAAAAGACCACTCATGAGAGATGTAATGGATGTCTTCTTCTCATAGTCTATGACCTCCAATTTCTCGTTGTTAAAATGAGTGATATAATCCCTAGTACTTTCTCCTACTTTTTGTCTAACAGTCAATATATGTGCTACCCTTTTAACTGGCTTTGTGCCAAAATAAAAATTTCCTATAAAGAGCTCTGCCAATTGATGGAAGGTCACAATCTTCCCCCGAGGAAGGCTGTTGTACCATATTTGAGCAGATCTAGTATTAGTTCTCGAGAATGCTCTGCATCTCATTTCATCTAGGACTGCATAAATATCTGCTGCAGCTTGGTACTGCTCTATGTGGAGAACATGATCGGTTTTTTTGGTGTACTTAGGTGTGACCACAGGGGCCGTGAACCTTGATGGTGTGGGAAAATCCACAATTGCTTGTACAAATGGAGATCTTTTGATAAAGGTTCTTTGGAGAGGGTTTTTAGACTTAGCCATTTCCCCTAACCTGTCTTCCAATCTCTGAATAGTTCCTTTCCATGCATTATTTCTAGCCTCTGATTTATTTATGTTTGCACGAGAAACAAATCGCGCAGAATTCTCCTCTTGGGATCATTCTACGCGAGTTGCAAGCTTGGGATTTGGATGTGATTGGGCTGAGCCTTCCCTTAAATCATTTGGTCATTGAGAATTTCTCGACGCAATCCGAGGAGGATTTTTGTTCCTCCTAGGGCCCAAACGGTCAAAGGGTGAAACTCTGCTCAACCTTTCTAGAGCGCTTGTTCGTTGTGGAGTTAGAGTGACATTTTTTGAGAATCCAAAATTCTTATAGGAGAAGTCAGACCAGGGTGATAGGATGGATCACTTGAATTCCCAATATGATGGTGTTCATTATATCTGGATCGTGAAGGTGGTGGACTCATGCTCCTATGAACACTTTGTTGGCCTGATTGGGCAGACACTCCATTTTGAACAGTCTAAATGATATGTCGCATAGTTTTCTACATAGTCGTTTGTCCCTTGGATAAACTTGCCAAGATTCCGGTGATATTATTTGCATTTGGGGGGATAAAAGGGTTAGGAAGATTCCCTTCATTATTCTTATTGCTAGATTCTGGGATATCAGCCATTTATGATAAGTTTTTAGTGAAAAATGCTACATATAGTCATTCTCACAAATGACGCCAATCTGTTGATGTAAAAAAACTAGATTTGATCTAATTAATTAATCATAAATAAATGTGAGTAAAGAAATAAGACAAGAGAGTTTTAAAGTGGTTCAGCCTTAATGAAATGGCCTACGTCCACTGTCTTGTATTACTGGGTGTCTTGCCTTGATCTCAATTACGTTTGCTTATGATAGCTTACCCTTCCATGAGGGTATTTACAATGTATTTATAGCCCTTGGGCTGTTAGTGTGAATAGACAATATGCCGTTATTGAATGGGCATATACATCTGTACATGGTAAATAATAATCATTGAATATGTCTTTATCGTTTGATTTTCCTAACAAGTTTCTCGGTACGCTAGGTAGTTCGGTATTTTGAGTAGCTCGGTACACTGAATTCGTGCCATGTTGGATGACACGTGTCTTAATATAATTGGTCCACGTCAGCTGACTAATTTTTGTATAAATAATCAAGGCTCTTGTTCAACGTGCCTCAAGATCCCGTACCTATAGAGGAGTATTTTTTGAATGAGTAACTTTTTTGTTACTTACTCTCTTCCTTGGTTTTCGGACATCGTGAACTATCTAGTCACTGTGGCCATTCCCTTCGATTGTACTCCGAAAGAGAAAAGGAAGTTCTTCGCATATTTGTGCATATTCTTCTATGACTATCCTTTTATAGTTAAGTATTGCACGAACCAGATAATCAGGAAATATGTGCCGGATGATGAGATTCAAAGTCTAATCTATTTTTATCATTTGAAAGCTTGTGGAGGCCACATTTCAATGAAAAAGATGGTCGTAAAGATTCTTCAATGCGATATCTATTGGCCCACTATCTTTTGGGCCGCGAACGTATATTGTCGATCATGTGATAGATTCCAAAAGATGAGAGCTATTACTAGACATGATAATATGTCGTTGGCCCCTATTCTCACCATTGAGATGTTCGACTGTCAGGGCATTAAATTCAAGGGACCTTTTCCTCCCTCTTTCGATATTCTATACATCCTTATAGTGGGAGACAATGTGTCTAAGTGGGTAGAGGCAATAGATACATGAACGAGTGACAATAAATTGGTTGTCAACTTCATTCATGAACACATTCTTTCTCATTTCGGTGCTTCGAAAGCCGTCATTAGTGGCAACAACACACATTTTTACAGTAGTCTGTTTGAAAAGTTAATGAGAAAGCATGGAGTTTTCCACAAGGTTGTGATGACTTATCACCCACAAATGAATGGACAAGCTGAGTTAGTAAATCGAGAGATTAAAAATATTTTCAAAAAGACCGTTGATCCCAATCGTCGGGATTTGTTAAACCAATTACTCGGTGCACTATAGGCTTATCGGACCGCATAAAAGAACCCCCTCAAGATGTCCCCATTCTTCTTTGTGTATGGAATTACTTTCCATCTCCCCATCTAGTTGGAATAAAAGGTGTATTGGGTGATTAAGAGGATGCAATTAAACTTTGATAAATTTGGTGACCAGAAATTACAATTGAATGAGTTAGAAGAAATACGCAACGACGTACACGAGAGAACCTGCATCGTGAATGAGCGGATGAAACTTGCACAATATCAAAATATAAATCGAAAAGAGTTTCATTTGGGTAAAAAGTTATCCTTTACAACTCTCGTCTACACTTTGGAAAGTTACGATCGCGATGGTTCAGACCATTCGCTATGAAGGAAGGGTTACCATATAGTGCGATAGCAATGGAGGATCCTAAGGGTGGGAGCACGTTTAAGGTTAATGGACAGTTCTTAAAGCCAAATTTAAAGGCGTGTATCGGGGACGTGGAGACAATTTTATTATCGGACCCCGTATATAGGTATGAGTATGTTTTTTTTGGAGAGATGTGGTCACACCCCTGACGCGTATGGGATGACTTTTTGTTGTAATTTGGAATCGTGTGAGTGCTTAGAGTGTTTAAAAGAGAGACGAGTGCATTTTATCTAGAGAGGAATTAATTTGATTTTTTGAGACCCGTCTCGAGAGTGAAAAAACAAGCGCGCGGTGAGATTGAATATTTTCAGTAAAAAATGATTATTTTCGATTGAAATTGATGAGAGTTTTAGGAAACCAAACCCCTGTGCTTGCGCGAGAAAAATCGAAACGTGAAAATTTGGTGTTTAGAAAATCAAACCCTTAACGAAGGGGTTTGGTCCAAAAATCGAACCCTCAAAGCTGAGGGTTTGGTGCTGGTAGAAGTCTGAACTGAATCGGTTCAATCTTAGGGGAGAATCGATACGCTAACTGAACCGGTTTGGTCCTCAGGGCGAACCGATTTGGTCCTCAGGGTGAACCGGTTCGCTCAACAGTGCTTCCAACTCGCAATTTTTTCCCCTTATTTTCTCATTTCCCTCCAACCCTTTCACCTCCCCCCAATTCACCCCCTTCCCTCCATACACAAAAATACATCCAAAAAAATTCCCCCATCTCCAAAACCAATAATTTTTCAATAGCCTTCCATTTCCACCTAAAACATTTTCATTTCCCCCCTTTCACACCCCTTTTACCTATAGATATCCCACTGCTCTATCATTCCTCCTCACATCTTTCACCTTCTCCCTTATCCTAAATTTCTCTAAAAGTTCTTCTAAAAAAATTCCCATATCTCCACATGGCCCCAAATGATATCTCAAGAAATATTATTCAAGTAACGCAGAATGTATGTGCTACATGTGTACCTACAACTTAAGTGCAGACGATTGCTCAAGTAATAACTCGATAAGTCACGGTCAGGTTCTCATGGAATAGGTCTTGAAACGATTGGCGAATTCAGGGTTGGCTTCTAAGATCTAGGTTTCGACTCATGAAAGAAAGCAAATATGATATTTGTTTTTAGAAAATTTCTATTTATCAAATAAATTTAAGCTAAGTGAAACCGAATTAAACTATTAAAAATAAGAATTTAAATTTTGGTTTTGAAAACACCTTTTGAAAAATGGAGTTGGGATCCAATTCCATGAAACGTAGATTATCTTCATTAAATATAAATTCTCGAAAACTATTTAATTAATTGAAAGAAGAACAAAAACTAATTCAAAGAACTAAACATCTGTGGGTGTTAAGCCGCACAATATTTAGTCAACAAATTAAATGATGCGAATGATAAAATTACCGATATATTGTATTCTCAAACGCTTTGGTTGCCTTCGACAAACGAAGTTATGAGATCTATAGTATTAGTCCTGATTAGATTATCACATTCTAATTATTAATCATCTAATTATTTTGAATTTTATATTTATCATAAAAAAACCTAGGTTGGGTTTACGTTCCCCAATTCACTAGGAATTTAGTTATAGATAGATTTATTATCTACGCAATTAACCTTCATTATGAAATAATTATTGATAATAATAAAGAAGAGATGAAATTTTATTACCAATACTTAAAGATACAAATCTCATGCAATGAATTAGAAAATTGAAAAAAGAGTGAATCTTCGATTAATTGATGATGAAAAGTGAAAATCTTGGTCTCCAATTAGTTGTAGTTCATAGGTTGCCTAACTATGATTAGAATTAGGTTAATTAGACTCCTAATAGGTTTGAACAAGTGCCAAAATTCGTCCAAATAAGTTTAAATAGACCCAAATTACATTAATTAGTAAGAATCTACGAAAAGATAATAAATACCATATGGGACCGAGCCATTAGCCCTAATTGAACCCTCAAGGGCAAAAGGCGAATCGGTTCGCTGACCAACGCGGTTCTGTCAGGAGTTCTGTCTCAGCTTTATCTTTTTATCCTTAATTGCAATTTTCCCCTTGAATTTCTTCTCAATTTTGAACGATCTTAACTTCTTCTCCGTAGCTCGGATTGAGGTGTTGTATCTTACAGTATTCCCATGATTTTGAGCTCTTCAAATTTTCTGTTGGTTCGTTCTACGGTGTCTGGCTAAAAAATTATGGATTTGCACTTGACTTTCCATTCTTGCACTTCTTCAACATTTTTGACTTTTCTCTCTCATCCAATTGCACAATTTATCGGTAAAACATATGAGAAATAAGAAAAGCATGAAATACTCGCCAAAATGTTAGTAACACAAATATGAGATAAATCCAAAATAAATACATTTTTCGGGATCATAAAAATATCAAAATTAAGGGAATGAATATGAAATATTTATGCCTAATCAGTGAATAGATAATTATATACATTAATATACATATCTTACTGTCCATCTTATCACGTCCCATTTAATAGTATTTATATACATTTGGTATTTTGATTCCCATTGCTAAGTGTATGATAGGTTAACATCATAAAGTGCTCAATTTGATTGTTGTATTTTTTGTATTGAGGTTATATGTTTTTATGCCGATTGTTGCTTTTGACCAGGCTTTCTATTGCGTCATAAGGTTTGAGATTTACTTACTTTTGCTTGTAATCTTTATTTTGTATATTTTATCAAGAATAGACAAAAGTGGAGATTGTAAGTGTATTTTTATACTCATGGTCTCTTGGGAAATGGATTTCTTTACTTTGAGTATCTTGTGTATGAGGTCATTCCATCAAAGCGTCACGTAAATCCATATTCACTGGAAAGCTTCATCAAAACTCAATCAGGCAATGTACATAATCACACTTATTTAAAAATCACTTATGTTGAGGTAACAGACATAGTAGACTTGCATTTTTGTTATACTCAATCAAAGGTTTTTACAATTGGAAATGACTTTTTGTGTGTGTGATTTAATACATATTTGGTATTTACGATATAAGTATGCAAGGATATATTCATATAATTTTTTTTCAAAATGAACATTGCATAAGTATATCATGTGTGTTTTCTATCAAGGTTAAAAAATCACACTCCTTTTTTACTTTACCAAATTTTTGGAATCTCTTATGTGTTGTTAATGTCAGTAAAAAGTTTCTCGCATTCATGATATTTATTCGTTGGTCGTTAACTCTTCCAAATATTTTTCCAGTTTACAAGTGTCATGCGCAACTTCCCTCCTTGCGGATGATTCCCGTTGGCAAAGACTTTTTATAACGATCGCAACAATGCTTTTCGGATCGAGAATTTTGTCCATAAAGAAATAAACAAACAATGGGGCACCTATATTATTCTAAAGATATTTTAATTTTCTTTAGTAATATGATAAAGACTTTCTTACAGTAATATCTTTCCTTTGTTAAATACTTGAGTGTAAAATTTTGGTGATGATGCCACTTTTCCCACTTGTCCTACTTATAGTTCACCACAAATGTGGAGAAACTTCATATATGCGGAGAAAAGTGAGTTATTCTCATCATCTTTGTCAAAAACTATGAAGAGCAAAAATATTTGAGAATTTTTCTTTGAGTGAAAAAGACATTTGATCAAAAGGAATTTAAAAAAAAAAGGAAAATAAAGACTTCATGCCAACACCGAATAATGAAATCACTAAATGCAACGCGAAAAGACACTCTGGCCTAAAAACACTTTCTTACCTATTGTGCTATATCCGAGATAATGAGCAAGCGGCTAGATATAAGACCTCTAATCTATCAATCAATCTAGCATCCTATGACTTTTGTTTCGAAATAAGTTTATGTTTAAGCACCCTAGAGACTAAAAGCCTGGTTTTCTTCTTTACATCTCTCTTTTTTGTTTTTGGGATGATTGTTTTCAAACCTTGATCA
The DNA here is from genome assembly GCA_949130495.1 of Sambucus nigra. Lineage (NCBI taxonomy): Eukaryota > Viridiplantae > Streptophyta > Magnoliopsida > Dipsacales > Adoxaceae > Sambucus > Sambucus nigra. The sequence continues at coordinate 206,257,584 of OX422223.1, forward strand.
CGGGGTCTACTAAAACTTAAAACATTTACACATTTATTATTGAATAATTATATTTATATCTTTGTTCTTGAGAGGCTTATGTGAATATCTAAAACATTCATTGTGAGGTTTGAGTTAGACAAAGTATTTTTAATAAGTTATGCTAAAGCACCCCTTTTAAAACACAATGGACGAACACTTTTAAGAACTGTGTGGTGTGGGAGAAAAAATATAGTGCCTTTAGCATGGCTATTTTTCAACACTTTAAAAATCTTTAGGAACACTTACGTCCTAAAAGTGGTACCCAAACATGGGTGGCTTATCAACAAAATTGATCTTCAACTTAAAAAGGAGATTTTTTTTAACAGAGATTTGAAGACATTCATCAAGGTCAAAACCAATTGCTGTTGTGTAGCATTCTATAACTGTTGTCGTCTTATACAAAATATGTAGTACAAAAGAGTGGATAGTCAGTTAGCTCGTTCTATGATTGTAAGTCATTTATTTTTATTTATAAAACTTTACCATAGTGTGATAAGAAGCTTTTTGCGTATGGTTTTTGTTTTCAAAAGCCAATCTCAAAATTCCCTTGAGTACCTACAAAACTTGTTTAAAATCACTCGTATTGCGGTAAGTACGGGTATCAATCCAACTTTCACGGTGAAACGATTATTGCGAAAACTTGCAATTCAATTTTTTTTATTAATTTTTTTAAAACAATTTCAAGGGAAAAATTAACTACTAAATGCTAAAACTATGAAATGACTAAATAACGAAAAATAATGTGCAACCGAGTGTGAAAAATTTGAGAATGTCAAGAGAAGGGATTGCACCGCATTATCAATTATTTTAATTTCTCAATTTATTAATTTGAAATATTTCGAGATATCTTAAATCGATAATCTAACTCTCATTACAATTATAGATTTAATAATATCTTTTTCAGAAAATTAATTTAAAAATGTCACACGATGAAAAATTAAGAACTATAATGTGTTCAACAAAATTACCCGATAGGATCAATTTAACAAAAATAGTATGAATTCTCAATTTTCAACACCGAATTTATATTCAAATTTCGAAAAAAACTATCTCTAGTTCGATCCCTAAATTCAAACATTAATGAAATCAATTAATTAAATTAATATCCTACGCAGTGCATCCCACCCCTTGAACAGGGTGACTAGCCAAGCATAATGCAATAATTAATCACAGTCACAAACACGGAACAACAAATTAAAGAGTAGAGCAAGAAATACAATACATAAAAGTCTCCATTTGAATTGATTCCTTGAATCGCGTTCATGCATGTGTGTCCCAATGTTTTCACAAATCTAGCACTTGATTACATAAAAAAGATAAAAACTAAACCTAAAAATTATTCTAATGCTAAACTAATTTTTTAGTATTTTTTTTTGGAATTTTTTAAGTACCTACTATGTACATAATATACACAGTCTCTCTATTTTCTGTGTCTCTCCCGTCTGTGTTATGATATCTGAGAGTTGAAAGTCTTTCTTCCCTTTTTATTAGCCCACGGATAGTTTTGGATGAGAGATATTGGCGGGATCTCATTTAGGCAAAGTCAAAGTAGATATTTGGAGGGATTTCATTTTTCCTCTTGTGTTTTTTTTTTCTTTTGATTTTATTTGGTTTTGACAATGACAGCTAAAATCGGGTAGAACAAAAATGGTGGGTTCGTGGATGGAATCGAGCGCGGGTTTTTTGGGTTCATGGGTGCTTGGTTCGAAAAGCGGTTTGGCTGGAGGTGGTTCGAGTTTTTCTGCAGGTTTGGGTTTCCTGGTCACCGGGTATTGCCGCGGGTAGGTCAATTTTCGGGTAATGTGATTTCGGTTTAGTGTTTGAATGGGTTAAGGTAAGGTTGGTAGGTAGTATGGTAATGGAGTTTTGGTTTGGCTATGGAGTTATGGTGGTTTGGGGTTTCGTTTTGGTTTCGGGTTTGGGGTTGCAGGTTATGGCCGAGTTGGGTTCCGGGTTAGGATATAGGTGGAGGGGTAATGGAGATGGTGTGGGGTATTTTAATGGAGTGGGTTTGTGGTGGAATGTTATTGGTTTTGGTGGATGAGAGAGAAATGGGTTGTTGGAGGTTTGAGGAAGATGAAGTGGGTGGAGTTGTGTGTGGTGTGGTGTATGGTTGTAGGGTGTGGGTGAGTGGTGTTAATTTGGTATATATGGTGTGTATGTGTAAGTTTGTACCAAAAAAAAGAAATAAAAATAAAATAACTTACTAACTAAAAATAAAAGTAACAAACTAAAAAAAATAAAATCCTAATCTCTAAAAAAAATCAAATAATAAAAATAAAAGAAATAAAAGCTAAAAATCTAATAAAAATAAAAATTAAAGTTCTAAAAAAAATGTAAATTCTAATAAAACTAAAAGTAAACTCTTAAACTAATCCTAATAAAATAAAATGAAATAAAATAAAATGAAGTGAAATAAATACTAAAAACAAAAAACTAATAAATCAAAAATCAAAAATCAAAATAAAACTACACTAAATAAAAAGAAATAGAAAATAAATTCGAAAATTCTAAATAAATCTAAAATAAACCCTAAAAATAAAACGACTCAAAAAAAATATAAAATAAATTCTAATGACTCAAAATAAAAACCTAGAAAAATAATAAAGGTACGAACTCAACACACACAGGCTCGAGTGATGGTTTGGGCTCGGAATAAAGTCGGGGCATCGGAACTCATCAGTGGAAGCACAAACTGGACTTCTGACTTCGCGATCTCAATTATTTTTCTTTGATGCATGCTTTTGACTGCTATTGTATCGCAATTGACTTTATTTAGCGTTATTTGATGTTGCGACTGATGATTGACCTGAAAAATAAGAAAATACGACATAAGGCCATTTTTAATTAAAACGAGTGACTAAAATGCATCTATTCGGGGTATAAAATAGACACTTTTGAGTGCTTATCACATCACCTCCCAACAGTACATTGCTAGTGCTCGTGAAAAAATAGAGAAAAAACAGAGATAAGTAACCAAAAGTGTGCCACTTTCGCCAGCACTGGCGATTGCGCTTAGCATGTGCAACAAACCGTTAAAGCTATAAGTTTCCCTACATGACGAGTGGTGTCTCGTGAGGGTTTGCAGTGAATGTACCCACAAAATTCAAAAGTTTTTGTTGAGATTCAGTCTCTTATTTTGACAATGAAGCGCTATACAACCCAAATAAAATAGGTCGTCAAGGACACTGTATTCAACTATCAAATAAGATATGAAATTATTAAATACCAAAAAGCGTAATCCTTCCTAAAACTTAGCATGTGTATTTGTGAAACACTCTTAAGTATCATTAAAGTAATTCTTAGATTGCCTTTATAGAATCAAAGCCTTGACTTCAATTTTCACTGGGTATATCTCTCTGAATCGAACTCTCTGAGAATTTGGTAAGTGTATATCTCTAGTGTATGAGGAAGTGAGTAAATGTAAACAAGTTTAAACGTCTCACAAACTTTATAAAAAAGGACGGATACATGAATAAATATGATCTCATGAAGGAATGCTAACCACTATGTTGAGAAAGCCGAGTTATTCACCGTATAGTCTTCTCATTTGCCCAAACACTTTGTGAAAATGTGATTAATGAAAGGTATGAGGGGATAATGAAATGAAGAAGAAGAAGAATGATAGGGTTTTTCAGAAGAGTGTGATATACTTTGAATAACTATTGTGTCACCCCTAACCCCATTAGGATATAATTAACAAAATAGTTAACAAACCACATTTATTATTTATTTATTTAGTAATACATATTGAAACAACTTCAAGGTTAAAATGCGGAATAAAAAAAAATCAATCCTTTTAAGGAGACATAATTTAAACAGAACTCACATACCATTTAACTTAATTATAACTAGTATAGTGTATAAAAAAAACTGACAAGACCCTACTACTATTTACTCAACCTCCTAGACCTGGCAGTGGCAGCTTCAGAACCTGAAAATGTAAACATATAAAACCATGAGTTTAAAAACTCAGTGAATGTTCTACATCTCTATATAGTAAAAGTACTATTTTAACATCTCAACATATTAATATATATCCATCTCTGTGCCAAAAGAGGCCATATAGATATCCAAAGTTAATAAACCCCACATCTCCTGCCCGTAGGCTATAATCATATCCATAGTTTTTAATAACTTAACATCTCCTAAATTGCATAGCAACTCAACATATCTTAACTTTTATAAAGCCATAACATCTCAACATCTCATGACTTTTAATAAGACATATCATCTCAGTATATATTACAGACACATCATATCCATAATTAACTCAGTAAGTACACTCACATTGGGTTGTCAACTATGTATTCACGTTTCCCTCGGGTGGAGCTGAACTTGGTTGATTTGACCTTACACCCGTTAATCCAACTAAATCAGTACTGAATCTCAATCATAAGTATTATCTTAATATATCTATGTTACTTTCAATGACTACACAACAACAATATAATTCCACTCGAGTTATTTTCCATGAAACATGTGTACAGATGCAACAATGTTATATATGTTGATAAGGTCATGAACATTCAACCTTAGAAACTACCTCGTAAGGAATTTATAACTAAAATCAAGTAAACATAAAAGTATACTCCTCAATATATATATACATGAAACATGTACTCAAAATACCATTGGGAAGGAGCAAATAAAAACATTCATTCAATGGGGTATCCAGTATGGCCTCAAATTATTGTCCTCCATACTTAACCATACCATATTCATAAATTGTACATATACAGCTGTCCAAGATTATCAATACGAAAATATATCTGAATATACTTTCCATTACAAGTGACGGTGCAATTTTTCAAGCTTCTTAGAGAAAGTTATGACAATTTCATTACAACCTATTAAATCTACCCCACAAGCTCCTCTATTAATCCTTCAACTTCCAAGAATTTTCGTAATTTTTCTCTATCATAACTTTCCATGATTTTTCACCCATTTTCAATGCACATACTGAATAGTGCATAATTAAAGTTTCATAATTTTTTGATTTTATTTGCTATGTCAAAATCTTGACCAAATTCAGGGAATATCGAAATTAAATATCCAAATAGCAACTATGTACCAACTTGAAACCATCACCAAGGTTCAACCACAAGGAGTTAAATTCTATTTTTTTTATATAATATGAATATATGAGTCTAGTTTCATATCCAATTGGAATTTCTCAATTCCAGTAAGCACACAAAAATATATGCAAGTTTGAATACAAGGGGTTTTCATTAACAAACAATACGAGCTACATGCACCATTTATCTCACATGTGAACAAATAATTATTATCACAAAGGAGGAGGGAATTTTAATCAATCATTCACGATTTAAATACTTTAAAATAAGTATAATACCAGATTAAAACAATATTAATCACATAATTATACCTTGGAAATACTTTAAGGATTTTCTTGGAATTTTCTTAGCTTTTCTTGAAATCTTTTCTTCCTTAAACTTCCACTTTCTCTTTCCTCAAGAAAAAACTCTCCAAAACTAAACCTAGGGTTTTATTTGCTGAAGAAATAGCTTAGAAGAAGAGTTTTAAGTCGGCCAAGGCTGCCTCTCATGCCAACCAATCAAATAAAACATTTGGTTTACTAAAAGACAATTTACCACATAAGGGAATGGACAGATTTGCCCCTTGTTCGTAAATTCGGCCTAACTTCTTACTCAGACATCCTTTTGATGGAACGTTTATTTTGACGCAATACTAACTCATATATCTACAACTATATATTCTTCACCTTAGTCAATTGTTACATTATAAGGTTCAAAACTAGTCTCCAACAGGAACATTTCTACCTAAAATAACAAAATCTTGTGTTTGGAAATAATTCGACATTTCATGATTTATGAAAGTAGGATTATACTAACAATGATCGCTTAACATGAGATATACTAATAACGCATTATTAATATCACATAAGGTAAGAATGATTTAAATATAATCTATCATAATTATATCCAGGTTGTCACATATTGTCTACATCTTATAAATCTATGATCTTAATGTTTCTCTTTCTTCTTTTTTCTATTTTTTTCCTTTTTATGCTTATTTTTTTTCTATTTTATTGCGATGCATTTTTCTTTTCATAACAAAAATGAAGACAATTTACGTTGATAATTACAAACACTTGTTTTCTCAAAAATGATGGTAGTGATGGGAAAATGATATGTTGATGGTATCTGGGATATATATGGATAATGAAAACATAGAATGATAATGGGTGAAATAAATGGTAAATGTATGGTAAAGATGGTTTAGTGCTCGGGACAAACTACAAGACACATGTTTCTTACAACTCGAAAATGATGGCATTATCAGTGATTAAGCCAAATTTGAAAAAAATAATGAGACCATGCAACGACTAAATGTAGTACCCAAAGAAAGTTGTGTCAACTTGTGACTCGGAGATACGTAAAAACCCTCAAAAAGGTGAAAAGCTCAAATCTCACGGGTTTTAAGTCGCCACTAGTGATCTTTTAAGGCTTTCTTGAGAATATATTTACTCTTCAACTTCTGATTGTTGACTTGATAGTGCAAATTACAGAGTTTAAGAATTCATAGTGCAAGTACGCTTTTAAGAGGTATTAATTTATTTAAGGTTAAAAGCGTAATTTTTGGGTCAACCACAGGTATTCCGAGATTTCTAAAAGAGGGATGATAGACAATTCATGTCATAAAAAAATTAAATTTTAACTGCACAAAAAGTTTAAAATCACTTGTTTCTGATTTTTTTTTTCAAAAGAGGCACGATTTTGATAAATTTCCCACCCCCGAACAAAAGAGAACATCGTCCTCGATGTTTAAAACTATATATAAAATGAAAAGTACAAGGGTGGAAAGATATTAACATAATGAACCGCTAATAAAAATGTACCGCATGATGGAGCATAGATAAAACCTGAAGAACATATGCGACACAAATACGTACAAGTCTATAAAGCCTGTGAAAATCAGTGGGTGATGTGAAACACCACTCCCAAATAGGATAAGACTCATACTCAGAAAAAATGAACGATGGGCTACCTCCCGGTAGCGCTAAGTTTAACGTCTTCAGCCAGACCGATCAGAACTCACCCTAAGATTAAGAGCTATGAAAGAACAGGGCGACAGAAAAATCGGGTGATGATAATTACCCCGAAACAAGACTGAAGCGTTGGTCTTATTGGATAAAGACGAAAATGGGTCAATGCACTTTTATGGCAAAGTGCATCACACGATGCAAAGCATCGGTGGACCATGGGTGGGTGGGTATTAAGGTAAGGCGAAGATGGGCAAGGGTGAGGGCGAACATGCATGGGTCACGGGCCTTATTGAGCGTAAATGTGAGGGCAACAAGGCCCTATGAGTAAGGTGCTCAAGTTGGTGGGGGAGGCAGAAGGGTTTGAAAATAATGATGGGGCAGGCCTCATAGAAAGTGCACGACCATTATATAAATGGATGGTGATAATGTTCGCCCCGTGAAATGCCAGGGAGCAGTAGATGGAAAAAATCAACACCACAAGGAAGTGGTGTGCATAGAGTAACAAGCTCGGTGTCACGTAAGGGTAGACTAGCAAGCATACTCAACGGATGGTGGGGTCGATGAAAAGTGCAGAAATGGGATCATGGGGCACTAGGGTGGAGGGTGGGTGTAGGTGAGGACCTAAATGCTTAGATGGTAACAGGTGATGTGCAATAACAAGGTCCAAACCAAGTCGTGGGAGAGGGGTGACAAATGGTGAGTCGAGTGGAACAAAGGGTGATGGAAGATGATCTAACTCGAGAGTAGGGGACACACACTCCTCGGGAAGAGGAAAGGAAGACTCATAAGGGAGTGTGGTATCTAAATATAGAGGGGTTAACTTATCTACCAATGTGTCACCATCAGTGGTGGTGGAAAAATCAAACGAGGTATCCAAAGCCGAGATAGAAGAATCAACATGAATATATGACTAAAAGGGAACCAAGCGTGGTGGGACATGATCCATATCCAAAGAGGTAGGAACCATCCCGGATTCAATCTCAGGATAGTGGGTGGCACTCGTAGTCGGAGCTAACCAATAAATAATGGGTTCCTCGGGAACACACAAGAAATGATCAAAAGGTGTAAACTCGGGCATAATGAAGGAATCGGTGGAAGGGCAAAGGCGAACCTCTTGTGTGGGTTCATTTGAATATGACGGGAACAAATAAGTCGCACTAATGAAACGTAAGTCAACACAATTGTTAACTTGAGGCCTAGACCATGGAATCGTCTCAATTTTTAGATTCTCGAGGGGATAGGGTTGGTCACACTCAAAATCAGTGGCACAAGACGACACATCATTATCCCACGCGGAGGAAATAATGGGTTGACTTGGGGTGAAATCCGACTCGTTCGCGCACTCAAATTCATTTAATCGATGTTTAAGCCGTTGAAGGGATTCATTTTGAGATTGAAAAGTGTGCTTGAACTTTTGCAAGAGGCTCTTGAGAACGGATGTGCAAGGTGGTGGGGAAGTGGTAGTGGGTGGCAGTGGTGGTGGAGGTGGACACAACTCGCTAGAAACACTAGGATATGAAGAATACTCATATGAAGTATGAGTAACGGGTTCAAGTTGGTAATACACGGGAGAAACATCTCTGTGAGAGATAAAAGGTGGATCAACATGAGGAGCATAGTAAGGGGACTGATAAGTATGAGGTGCACAAGGTGGTGAGGACGACTGTTGGAAACCGTAAGGATACACAACATGGTATTAGGATTCATATTATATGGAAGGGTGATCAAGCCGCCATGAATAGATGGGGTACTCATACCCCTCGACATTAGATATGTTGTGAGAATACGTCGAGGGTGGTTACGAAACAGTGTCATACGATTACACATGTTCCATGGTGGGTTCAGATGGAGAGAAAATAAATGGGCACTCATGGGACAAGTGATCAACAAGAAAGCAGTGTGTGCGCGGTGAAGCATGGGATGTATTGATACTCAGCACCGGAGGCGGTGGAGTAGGAGATGTGTGCGTGAACGACACATGAGTATCAACGATTGGTGTTTGGGAGTTAAAGCCATGAAGTAATTCATGGATGCTCGATTCGGGCTCAACGTTAAACAAGCTTTGAGATAATGGAAAATGGACAAAGTATTCCCTTAAAGGACGTTCTTCGACCATCACGAGAGGAATATTTTTGGATTTTTAAATATTTTTCAAAAGAAAAAAAAATCTTTTTGTGATTTTTTAAAATAGGAAAAGGAAAATATTTTTGGCATTTTAAATATGGAAAAAAAATCTTTTTAAGATTTTTGAAAATATTTTTAAAAAAAGAAGGAAAATATTTTTGGGATTTTTCGAAAAACGGGAGAGAATGGACTTGGGATTTGGACGAACGAATTAAAACCGACGACCAAAAGAATTGAATTGGACACACACGATTCAAAAAAAAATCCTAACGAGCACGTATCCAATTATTATCTTCAAAATTAGTGAAAGGGGTAGTCAAATTTTATTTTAAGTCCACGGGTAACATAAATCATGGAAGTTATCTTGTGATCGCCTGTTGCAAAAATGTGTTCCTACGGGCCCAGCTAGTTGATTGATTTTAAATTTAATGATAGCTAGGGTAGCACAAAATGGATAATCGAGTGAGTCGGGTGAGGAAATCCCTTCTCGTTTCAATTACCGGGTCCAGGTCTTAGGGAAATTAATTCATCAAACCATTCAATTTAAGTGCGATGCAGAAATTAAAAGTACACATGAGCAATTAATCACACAAAAAATGAACTCGCTTGCATGAGATTCGCGAGGGATAAAGAAATGTACCTCCCACGATTTTTACACACGCGAGGTGAAGACTGAGCTGAGTCGACCACGGGGAGATCTCACATATCTCAGTCGTCTCTGGGAGTCCTACTGACCCAAAGTAGATAGGCTTCAAAAATCCTCGTCGTTGGACGCCCTCTCTCTACCTTGTCCGGTTTCCCTTTTCGCTTTTTTTTTGGAATAATTATTACAAAAATAGGACTATGTCAAGATGCACCAAAATAAATACAAAGCTTCAAAAATCCTATACAACCAGTCTAAGGAAGGAGGGAGAAGGAATAACTACACTAAAAATAAAAAAATTATAAGTCTTCAACTTTGTTTGCACGTCAAGAAAGCGACAACGACGCCATTTGATAAGAAACTTTTTGTGTATGGTCGTCGTCTTCAAAAGCCAATCTCAAAATTCCCTTGAGTACCTACAAAACTTGTTTAAAACAACTCGTATTTCGGTAAGTACGGGTATCAATCCAAATTCCAAGGTGAAACCATTATTGCGAAAATTTGCAATTCAAATTTTATTATTAATTTTTTTATAACAATTTCAAGGAAAAATTAACTACTAAATGCTAAAACTATGAAATGACTAAATAACGAAAAAAATGTGTAACCGAGTGTGAAAAATGTGAGAATGCCAAGAGCTGGGATTACACCGCATTGTCAATTATTTTAATTTCTCAATTTATTAATTTAAAATATTTTGAGATAATATTAAATCGATAATCTAACTCTTGTTACAATTATAAATTTAATAATATCTTTTTCAGAAAATTAATTTTAAAATGTCACACGATGAAAAATTAAGAACTATACTGTGTTCAACAAAATTACCCGCTAGGATCAATTTAATAAAAACAGTATGAATTCTCAATTTTCAACACCGAATTTATATTCAAATTTCAAAAAAATCTCTCTATAGTTCGATCCCTAAATTCAAACATTAATTTGTACAATTAATTTACTAACTGTCGTTACATAAATTAATTGTTGACAGTCAAAAATTAATTTTCTTAGAAATATAACATTAATGAAATCAAATAATTAAATTAATATCCTACGCAGTGCATCCCACCCCTTGAACAGGGTGACTAAGCCAAGCATAATGCAATAATTAATCACCGTCACAAACATGGAACAACAAATTAAAGAGTAGAGCAAGAAATACAATACATAAAACTCTCCCTTTGAATTAATTCCTTGAATCGTGTTCATGCACGTGCGTCCCAATATTTTCACAAATCCAACACTTGATTACATAAAAAAATAAAAAATAAACCTAAAAATTATTCTAATGGTAAACTAATTTTTTTGGAATTTTTTATATACCTACTATGTACATAATATACACAATCTCTCTATTTTCTCTGTCTCTCCCGTCTGTGTTATGATATCTGAGAGTTGATAGTCTTTTTTCCCTTTTTATTAGCCCATGGATAGTTTTGGATGAGAGATATTGGTGGGATCTCATTTAGGCAGAGTCAAAGTAGATATTTGGAGGGATTTCATTTTTCCTCATGTGTTTTTTTTTTTCCTTTTGCTTTTATTTGGTTTTGACATTGACAGCAAAAATTAGGTAGAATAAAAATGGTGGGTTCGTGGATGGAATCGGGCGCGGGTTTTTCGGGTTCATGGGTGCCTGGTTCGGCAAGCGATTTGGCTAGAGGTGGTCCGGGTTTTTCGGCGGGTTTGGGTTTGCTGGTTGCAGGGTATTGCCGCGGGTAGGTCAGTTTTCGGGTTATGTGGTTTCGGTTTAGTGTTTGCATGGGTTAAGGGGAGGTTGGTAGGTAGTATGGTAATGGAGTTTTGGTTTGGCTATAGAGTTATGGTGGTTTCGAGTTTTGCTCCGATTTCGAGTTTGGGGTTGCGGGTTATGGCCGAGTAGGGTTCCGGGTTAGGATATGGGTTGAGGGGGAGTGGAGATGGTGTGGGGTATGTTAATGGAGTGGGTTTGTGGTGGAGTGTTATTGGTTATGGTGGATAAGAGAGAAATGAGTTGTTGGGGGTTTGAGGAAGATGAAGTGGGGTGGAGTTGTGTGTGGTGTGATGTATGGGTGTGGGATGTGGATGAGTGGTGTTAATTTGGTATATATGGTGTGTAAGTGTAAGTTTGTACCAAAAAAATAAATAAAAATAAAATAACTTACTAACTAAAAATAAAACTAACAAACTAAAAAAATAAAATCCAAATCTCTAAAAAAAACTCAAATAATAAAAATAAAAGAAATAAAAACTAAAAATCTAATAAAAATAAAGATTAAAGTTCTAAAAAAATTGTAAAATGTAATAAAACTAAAAGTAAACTCCTAAAGTAATATTAATAAAATAAAATAAAATAAATTGAAATAAAGACTAAAAACTAAAAAATCAAAAATCAAAATAAAACTACACTAAATAAAAAGAAATAGAAAATAAATCCTACAAATAAAACGACTCAAAATAAAATATAAAATAAATTCCAATGACTCAAAATAAAAATTTATAAAAATAATAAAATTACAAACTCAACACATACAGGCTCGGGTGATGGTTTGGGTTCGAAATAGGGTCGGGACATCGGAACTCATCAGTGGAAGCACAAATTGGACTTATGACTTCGCGGTCTCATTTAATTTTCTTCGATGCATGATTTTGACCACTATTATGTCTCAATTGACTTGATTTAGCATTATTCGATGTTGCGACTAATGATTGACTTGAAAAATAAGAAAATACGACATAAGACCATTTTTAATTAAAACGAGCGACTAAAATGCATCTATTCGGGGTATAAAATAGATACTTTTGGGTGCTTATCATAGTGCATTATCATTCATTTCGACCTGAGATTGTTTTCTTGTTAGTGATTTTTTCCTCGTACGAGTTGGTGTTGTGTGATTGTTGTACTTATTCCTCTCGTAGAAAAATTACCTAATATTGAATATAAAATTATTGAATCTTATTTGTGCAAAATTTTATCACATAGACCTAGTTTGTCTTATTTGTGCCCAAACGGAATTAAAAGGAAAATAGTGTCTCTATTACGACAATAATTTTAATTTGGGTAGCTTCACTCCATCTTGGATCCCCGTACATGCAATCTAAATTGATGTTATTTTCAACTTGCCTTCACAATCTCCCAAGACTCCTCTAGAAATTGCCTCATAAAGATTGCCTCCAAGTAGGGTATGATTTGAAGATACATGCAAGATTAGTGGAAATATAAATTACAAGAAGTAAGTGATGTTAAAAAGAAGGGTTATCTAGGTTTTAACCCCCTTGTTATATTTGTTTGGTCCCCAATCAAAAACTAGTATATGTTTGACCCCTAATTTCAGACGATCCTATTAGTCGGCTACTAGTGGAGACTTTTTTTACTCGTAAAAAGATGAAAATGACCGTGTACACATTAAATTACCAACTTAACCCCTTAAATTGAACTTTTTTTGTACAAATTAATACTTGACAAAATTTGACACTTACTTAAAAAAAGAGTCGTTGGGAAGGAGTTTGTTCTCTCCTTCCCTTTATTTAAAGGCCCGTGGCCATTAACAATGCAATGCAAACATCTGCCAAAAAAATTCTCTCATATATTAGTATCAAGAGGAAGAATGGAAAGAGTTGGAAAAAGTGTTCCAGAGGTAAAATATTTGTCTAAAGTCAATTTCTTGGATGTCAATACTTTATTTTTTTAATTTAAATACCATTTTTTTTTATTAAATATTTGTGCAGATTTTGTGTCAAAATTGGGATAATGTTGGGCACAGTGGTATTTCATGGCCATTTCTATACATCAAATGAAAGAAACAAACATACAATGGGGTTAGAATGCTATAACACTCATCAAGTGGCCATAAGTACTTCATATGTCAAAATTCCAGTTGTAATTTATTGGAGTGATTTGAAGAATCAAGGGTAAAAATCAATGGAGCTAGTTCTAGTGGTGCATCTTCTAGTGTATCTTTTGAGTGTGGAATAAATGACCATTTGGTAAATGAATGCCCATGGAAAGAAAATTCATGTCCCAATGGGTGTGCATGTTCATGTGCATGAATGATATTAACCTATAGGAGAGAACATATTCATGGTGGAAACTTTCTCAAGAGTAACAAATGTGGACACTTTGAGTGACTTAAAAATGCCATAGGTGATTCAAACAAAGTCAATGTAAAAATGAAAATTAAAGTGGCATTAGATGATTTGTGCAAGAATTTTGAATGTAAGATGAAAATTTTAGAGGCATGTATTCAATGAAAGCTAGCTATTATTATAAATTGTAAAATTGTAAACAACATTCATATAATATATGCTTCCATATAACAACATTCATATAAATATAAATAATCATATGAAAGGATCCAAAACAATATAAAACTAAAGTTGTCATAAACATAACTAGTGGTAAGTGTGCAAAGAATGGTTATGAACCAAATATAGCCCTAGAGTGTTCAAAAAAGAGGATAGAAGTTAGTTCAAACTAATTAAGAAAATCTATACAGTTCTTAGTTGATTTTCCTCCTCAATTCAATCACTTGGGAAAGAGGGACAAAGTTATCTTGGGAATTGTATGGTGGTGTGGATGGGGATGTTGTTTGTATTTAGGAACTGGGAATAAACCACTTAGAACCTCTTGATTGTCTCCCACCTTAACCACTCTGCAAGGCTACTAAGATTCTTCAGTATAATTTGTCTACAAAGTCCAGGGAAAATTTTATAACCCTCATTATATTTGCCATAAATTCTCTCATGGACAATGATTTTGGCTATATATGTTGTGTGGCAAGAGATCCTAACACCACGTTTTCCCCAAATCTCAGTTTGTACATCTTTAGGCTTGTAATCCCCATGGTTTCTAATTTGCTCTTCAATATTATTATCTACCCACCTGGCATTTGCCATTCTGTTCTTATCAGCTGAGTTTGACCTACAAATATGTTCATCAATAAATTTCCTCAACCTAGTAGTGGCTTCATCAGGTACTCTCTCAATCCAATTTCAATTGGTGTCCTCACAAACTAAATTAATTTTCAAATTGATATTTTCTACATGTCTATATGTGAACTTATTCATAATTGTATTTGACCTAAAAAACACCTTATAATCCTTTGTTATGTGCCACTCTATATTATCCTTAATTTCTCTTTCAACTTCATTAAACTCCTCATCATTTTCTTCTTCTTTAAATATATTTTGTGTTTGATCCATAAAGTTTTAAATTTAGATGCTTATTTGATTTTCATTCACCTCTAACTTGCTTTATCATTCACTTCCTCATTTACCTTGTCATTAGCATGATCACTATTGTGCGAACCATTAAAGTCTAAATCTGTTGAAGTTTCCTCTCCCCTTCACTCAACCCACTTATGTACCCATGTGGTCCTTGGAAATTTTCCCAACCAAGAACTCTATGTGCCTCATTTACATTTATAGGAAGAAATACCCATTCATCATGTGTTAGATCATCCCAATCA
The DNA here is from genome assembly GCA_949130495.1 of Sambucus nigra. Classification (NCBI taxonomy): domain Eukaryota; kingdom Viridiplantae; phylum Streptophyta; class Magnoliopsida; order Dipsacales; family Adoxaceae; genus Sambucus; species Sambucus nigra. Next base: position 206,272,846 of record OX422223.1, read on the forward strand.
CTACCATAACCAACCTCCACACCCTCACCAACATTACCCTTTAAATTACCCTCAACATTACCCTCGTCACTACCATTACATCCTAAATTACCCTCATCATTGGCAAGAACCTCAACAGTAACATTACCCTCAACAAAAGCATTACCCTCATAATTATCATTACCCTTTAAATTACCTTCATCAATACCATTACCCTCATAATTAGCATCAACATTTTCACTGTTGTAATTGTTTGTATCATCAAATAATTTTGCAATCTGCTCATCCAAATCATCAGTCAGTCCATTAAAATTAGTGTGCTCATTTCCTACCATTGTATTCACACCACTATCAATATTAACAACAGGGAAATTGTCACCTATATCCTCTTCGTTATTGGTAACAATTATTGGTACATTTTTTTATTTTTTATTTTTGTACTGATATTACACTTTCCTAAGAGCCTTTGAGATCTCATAATTCTTTGATAAAGGGGATACACAGTGACTTCTTCTTTTTAAGGGTTTTTAGTAGGTAAATTTGGGAAACCCTTACATGTAGAAGGTTTTACCCAATCATTCTCATTCAGATCCGCATGCATTACCCTTTTTGAAAGACATGAATCCTACATTAGTGTATACATAAAAAGGAAATCATAAACTATTATTCCATGAGAAATTAAGGTTTATGAGAAACATATAATTTTTTGGCCAATTGCATGAAATAAAAGCTATGATATTGTCAAAAAATTAAGGGTTACAAGATATAAAACCATTTTTTCCAACCAAAAGTAAATACTGTAAAAATTTAAGTCAATAAACACCAAATTAGTGGGATTACTTCACACACAGAAAAGAATTATTAGTGTTTAAAAGATATAAAGCCATTTTTAGCTAATGCAAGTCAATATTGTACAAAGCAAAGTTCATAAACACTAAATGACTTGGATTATTACATATGCAAGTAATAAATTAGGGTTAAACTTTGCTTTTAGTGAGGGACAACTTTTTTTGGGACTGCACAACTTGTCTTCAACTAAGATTCCAATAACGATAAATCTCGGACCACCAAACCGTAAAGAAAAGAGACGATTATAGCGGGAGATTTTGCATCATTTTGTGTGTGTGTGTGTGTATGTGTGTGTGTGTGTGTGTGTGAGAGAGAGAGAGAGAGAGAGAACACGAATGATATGCGAGGAGTGTAAAAAGGGTTAATGTCAGTGGAAAATGTTTTATTAAAAGCTAGGGTCATTTTCATATTTTTATCACTAAAAAAACCTCCAATAATGTTTGACTAACAACACCGTCTAAATTGGGAGCCAAGCATACAATAGTTTTTAAAGGAAATTACACTTTTAGTCTATAAACTATCTCCCCAGTTTTTAAATGGCCCCTAATCTTTTGTTTAACTCAAGTTAGTCTCTAAACTATGTCACTTATTCTAAAATGGGGAATCCGTTAATCAATCAGTTATAATTTGATAAAAATATGTCAAATTCCAAGTTTACCCCCATTTAACACTTTTATTAGCCAACCAACTTATTTTCCCTCCCATTCCACCTCATTTTGGCAACAAACTCATCAATACAACCTCTCTGCCACTTCATTATGTTGAAGAAAAAGCAGCAAGAAGAAAAATGATGTTTTGTTTATTATTGTGGCCATTTGGCAAAAAGAGTACCTCGTGAACATAACAAAATCCCGATAGAACCTTTCTAGCATGTCCAAGACGTGTTGAACATGGTGGCTGTGGATTTTTCATATGGTAGGACATACTTAGATGGATTTTCAAAGTTGCAAGAGTTCAGAAGAGGGAGAAGTTATTATGAGTTTTGTTGGTGTTGTATGTTATTATAATTTGAGTTTTGTTTTCTAGGACTAAGGTTGGTGAATGTAAGTGTAAAGTGAAGTAATGAATGAAATGTATGTTATATATGAATCAATGAATGAAATGCATAATTTATTTGCCTATGATCTATTTTGTCAATGAATGAAAATCTACAAGTTTAGCACTATGAAACACATTAAATGACATCCAAAAGCAGTCATAATTATTACATAACATACATAGTTATCCCAAGTCATTACAACCAGTTCCAACAATAGTCATTACATCCAAAAAACTGTCAGTCTTATAGTCATTACATTCAAAAAACTATAGTCAGCAAAAAAAGGAAAACAACCAACTTTTCCCTTTCAATTTGGCATATGGGTTATTGTCTCTGAGGTTGCATACGTTCTTGTTGTTTCCGCTTCCTCACCTGTATTTTTAATACTCCAATGAGACTACAATTTAAAAAATGAATGCTAACAATTTACATAATTTAATTGAAAAAATGAGACTTATTTTGATTTCCTTCATTTGGAGAGTAGCTGGACTTCCACGTGCACTTGCAACTTTTGTTGTGTCACTCTTTTCACCCCTTTTGGTGAAACTCCTTCCACCTTTACCAGCTGAACTGGTGTGAATCTTTTTTGGGCAGCTCCTTATATTGTGGCAAAAATAACCACACATGCTACATTTCAGCTTAACCTCATGTTTACCAAGCTTTGTTCCACTTGTATGAACTTCACCTTGTTCTTTGTTCCCTTTTTTCAATTTGTCTGACTGAACCTCAACATCATGAGGTGATAATGCTGTCTTTGCAGAATCAGGTCATAAGTCTTTGCCATTCAATGGCATGAGGTAGGTTTTTCTGCCAAACGTCCTCAATAGCAAAAAAATACCCTTTCTTCTTTATGTTACTTTTTTTCAACAAAATGGAGCGGGAGAGAGGTTGTGTCAATGAGTTTGCTGCCAAAATAAAGTGAAATGGGAGGAAAATTAAGTTGGTTGGCTAATAAAATATGTTAAATGAGGGTAAACTCGAAATTTTACATATTTATGTCAAACTTAAGTCAAATAAAAGATTAAGAATTATTTAAAACCTGAACATATAATTTAGGAATTATAAATATAATTTACTCTAGTTTTAATTGGGAGCCAACATACAAAACGCCAAAAACACAAAAAATCTTCCAACGAAATGGTTGCACCAAATTCAAAGTGGGATGTCTGATATGTTTGTCATTTTTCGTCCATATTTTTGCGTTGAAGATTCGAAAATGGATTCTCCTCATGCTCATAATTACATACCGACAAAGTGGAACTGAACATAACAGAAACAGACCTCTCCAAACTCAATAAGTCAACCCTCTTGCTCTCTCTTAACAACCATGACAGAAGCATCAACTGTTCTTGCTACAAAGAGGTACTTGATTTTTTTCATAATTTTTAATACACACACACACACACACACACACACACACACACACACACACACACACAATGGTTATCAAATATCTCAAAAATTAGTTTCAACACCATACATGACGTGAATATGTCCATAGTTCTGAATCTTGATATTGTTGGTTTGTTTCGGCTGAATACAGTTATTTGTATTTACATAATTAACCACTTTTGTTGACATTTTTAATAATCTTTTGGTACTATACTAGGTGTGCAGTTGTTACAGGAGCAAATAAAGGGATAGGATTAGAAATATGTAGGCAGTTAGCTTCTAATGGGGTGATGGTGGTGTTAACTGCTAGAGATGAGAAAAGGGGTAGGGAGGCTGTTGAAAATATCAGAAAATCTGGTTTATCTGATTATGTGGTTTTTCATCAGCTTGATGTGGTGGACCCAGTTAGTATTGCTTCCTTGGCAGGTTTCGTTAAAACCCAATTTGGGAAGCTTGATATCTTAGTATGATTCATACTCCATTTCTTGATTTTCTTCTAGCAGCTTTCATATCATCTTGCATTAGTTATAAGACGTGGATTCAACAGTTCATAAGGAGTAATTGTACTCGGTCTCCCCCCCCCCCCCCCCCCCCCCCCCCTCACACACACACACAAAAAATAGATCCCACAAAGTTGTCCAAAATACATTGGCCGGTGTTCTAAATGGACTCTATGCGTACCCCATACACCAACCAATATATTTATTTATGACAATTGAACCGGGCCTGTTTCATGGGTATAATTGAGGGTTTTTGTGTAGAATTATTTAATGTCCCCCCCAACAAAAAAAAAAAAAATTCCTAAATCGATCCACAAACAAATTAAGATTGGTTTGGAAATCTTACACGATCTCCTTCTAAGCCTCTAGCGAGGATCATATGTAGGAGAATCAAAATTTTCAAACCGATTATAATTCGTGGATCGATTTGGAAAATCTTTTGATATTGTGGATCGTTTTTGGTAAACTTTTTGGAGTTTTTTTTTTTGAAAAAGTGTAATAGTATAGGATCGTTTTGACATTCTACGTTTCACATATAAGTCTTACAAGAGTTGTTAGTTGATTTTTGGCTTCGAAATTTATATATCAAACTGACTTAAATCATTTTTTGTAATTGGACTGCGGTCCTCGTTTTTTACAGTTCTATCTCTTGGCTAGTATTGGCAGATAGGTGGGATGGGCTATATCTAGGCAGGCCAAATTTGGACCGTGCCAAATATGGGCCACCATTTTTTTAAACTGTGATTACATTTCGTTGCTATATGTCATTTCCACCGAATTAGGCAGACATGGCGAGATAATAATAGATATGCACTTTGTGATGCCCTACGATAAGGGAATAGAAGTGTAGAAAATTGAAAGAAATGAAAGCACAAATAATATTTTGAAGGAGGAATTCAATTCGTTAGTTCAAAAACCTGATTCTAATTTAAATAGAAAAACATAAACAAACTAATTGGAATAATATGAACGAGCTAGTTCCACGATTCAAAACACTTCTCCACTATTGGAGTACTCCTAAAGAAATGGGATACACTAAACCATGTCAAAAGATTTCCTATATAATAGGGCAACCAAAACTTATTCAGTAATAAATCATTTGTCCAAACAAACCTTTAACACCTTCCCTTAACTGAATGTCCTAAAGGCATCAGTTTAAAACAACTTTAGCAGCTCATTTCTTCTTCACAGCACCATCACAAACAATTGTGACACCCCACTTATTCTAATAATGAGTGGCCAAGACCCTACTAAAATAAAACAGGAATTTCAGTCTGATTCATTCTTATTCGAAAATTAATTTAATTACTAATAACTTAGTAAACTCGATGTCAAATTTTAAAAACTTATTACCCCGCTTAATTAAACATTCAATCATAAATATAAACATTCACCACAATGAAATAATAACGAGTGCTGAAGACATAAATAAATAAAGCAACCGAATAACTCTCGCTAAAATTCACATACAATCATCCGACTGAATAATGAAATAAAATAACAAAGTCTCAAAGTGAAAATTGTCTAAGTGTGGGCAACATGCCCTAAATGAAATATTAGAGTAACATCCTAGCTACATAGAATGGATAAAAGCATCTATACAAATCTTGCAGGCCTCCACAGCTGATGCAATATCGTCTAACTAGAAGAACACGCTAACCCTGGTATCCTTGTGGCTAAGCACCAAAAAGGTTTTGAAAAAGGTTTTTCATACAGGTCAGGACCCAAAATCATTTTAAAAATAGTTGTAAGTATTTAAAATGAAATAATAATTATGGAACAAAATTATTGATGCTTATCTGGTGTCGCACTCACATGAGATTATCCTCGCCTCTCATCTATAGTGCTCACCTAATGCATGTATTTTAATTCCCTAGTACGTTACCCCGCCTAACTAGTCTAGTCAATTATAGCACTATTCGATGCGCTTAATCTCTATCCCAATTGTGCTACACGTATTTTACTTTACTTTGTTTATCTCTTAGATATAAATAAGCTATATTATCATAATTTTCAATTATATTCGGACCATTATATAATCACATAATTGTACATTAGTTATAATTTAACGTTCACATGTTCATTAAGTTCATACATATATATAACATTCTTTTATACGTATAAATATAGCATCCTTGAGTTGTTCTCCCGGATGCATTCCCTAATATGCTATCAGGCTTCAGGTACATCACGTACCACTTTTGGTCCATCGGGTTGGAATCTCACCAGCGATCCCAAATCGAAAACACATAAACTGGAGGTGGTCATAGACATACATCCGTGGGTCATAACCATACCACATTGCCCCACCGGACTCTAAACTCACATACAGTGATCATATAATAGTCCTATGACCTGAAAAAATGACCCAACACCTACTGGTCATGCCATAATGGACCGCCCACTACGCGAACCTTCAACGATAACATCCCTAGGGTTGGTATATTCACAATATAATTAAATCAAACACATATGCATATATACTATTTTAATCGATACGTATATATATAGAAAATCGGCTAACGTGCTTAAAGTCTCTCGTAGCACTAGCCCACAAAACCCCGAGTCTATCTCGACTTCTCGATTTTTATTAAGTATTCACTTACTTATATTAATTCTCTAATTTCATATTTCTGGCTACCATGTTATTCTGACCTAGCACTTAGCCTAATATTTCCCACTGTTCTAAAAAAACTCGCCTAGGCTCCGCCTAGGCACGTCTAGGCTTGAGGCTGGGGAGAAACGCCCCGCCTTAAGCTTTTCACGCCTTATTCTTGGTAAAACCCTTACGGCGCACTTTTTTCAAAAAACAACAATGCTTTTAGTGAAACGATATCGCCTTTTAAAGAATTTTTTTTACAAACCAGACCATTATCTCATCCAAAATAATCAAATAGTATTTTAATTTGCAAATATTGAGACATATTTTTATGATATGTACAATTTTAGTTTTTTAATAGCCTTGATATGGTTAAAAAATATTAAAATATATTAAGAAGGCCTAAACGCCTTTTGACGCCAAGGCCCGCCTAGGCTTATAAGGCTTAAGGCTTGGCCTCCACGCCTCGATCACGCCCCGCGTTTTTTAGAACCTTGATATTTCCCGAAATCCCAATTTGATTTGACAATCGATATTCGAGTACTAATCACCCTAGTGTACCCATAATTTCACACCTGGAACTTACTCCCATATAACCTAAGGTACTTCCTAACTGTCCCTTATTATTTCCAGATATTCAATTTCATTATCCGGACCCTATAAACCAAATTCAGTCCCAAATGATGCACGAAAAACCACATAAGTCAAGGGACGCTAGCACAAAAGATCAAACCGATTCACTAGCAGGATCGAACTGGTTCGGTGAGAAAACTGGTTTGCTCCCCCTAATGAATCGGTTCTGTATATGGGCTGCCTTGACGAACTTTTGATGGATTTCTCCTCTTTTCCATCAACCTTAGGAGTTCTAAGCTTCATCCAAACCCCTAATATGGATTTAAACAAATCCCAAACCAAAATTTATAGAATTTTACACACAAATCATCCAAACAACATCTATTATATAAGATTATTAATCTACATCAAGAATTGTGCATAGTTTCCAACCCTAATTCAAGATCTCATATTTTATGATTTAGATCATAAAAGATTACGTCTTTATCCTTACATTAACATCAGATCTAACATATTATCATAATAAAAGTTCTCTTTAATGATTTCATTAGTCAAAAAACCCATTTTAACATGTTTCTTTCACCCAAAATTTATGTCTCCCTACACCAAATTTCTACATGAAGGATTAAAAACCACATTACGATTATACAAGTTAAATAATTTCCTTAGAATTGCAAAAATTCTAAGATTCTCTACTTGAGTTCTTCTTTTAGCAATGTTCTTGAGCCCAGAATAATTCGATCTCCCACCCAGATCACTTTCTCCTCAATTTTCTTTAATTTCTCTTTCTCTTTTCTCTCCTCTCTCAGATCTCTAGCCTTTATAATGGTTGGATGGATGTCCACTCCATCCGCCTTCCCTAATTATAACCCTAAACATTCAAAATCCCGAAATTAAGTTATCATGTGTGAGTAAAATGACCCAAATGCCCTTTCTCGGATCCCGTTTGGCCTAAAAAGCCCTCGATACCCAAATATAATCCCCGAGTACCTATTTCTGACTATGCCGACCTATTCCGGATCATTGGCACACTCGAAATTACCAGCTGAATTATTTAACCTTAATTTCCATCTCATTTCTAACACAATCATATCTGCGTGTCCCGAATGACATACTATTAAACCCGTCCATTTTACTCACTTACGATGTAATATAATTTAACATGTTTTAATTTAAAATGCTGTAAAATATGGGGTGTTACATAATTTCCTCCTAACAACGGAATTTTGTCCCCAAAATTGGGACATACCTGGCATAAAGAGCTTCAAATACTTTTTTCACATATCATCCTCACACTCCCACGTCTACTCATCGGCGTTATGATGCCCTCATTGAACATGAACTAGTGGCACTACCTTCGATCGAAGATTATGCTCACTATGATCCAGGATAGAAGAAACCGATGTCTCTTCATAGGTAATGTCTGGTTGTAACTCAATGTCCTCTAATGGAAGGTCGAGCCTATACGCAACTGGCCTTATCCTTTTAATTATAGGGAAAGGCCCCCATATCTCAGTACCAACTTCCCCTTCTTGCCAAATCACATAACTCCCTACATGGGAGACACTTATAATAGCACCTGGTCCCCCATCTCAGGCTCCATATGTCTCCGATCTGCAAATGCGTAACTCTTCTGCCTGTTATGAGGTTTTCATATACGACCTCAAATTAGCTCAATCTTTGCAGAAGTGTCCTGGATCATCTTCGGTCCAATAAGATTTTTGTCCCCCACTGCTAGCCAATAAGTGGGCGAAAAATAAGGTCAGCCATACAATGCCTCAAAAGGTGCCATGCCTATCTTGAACTGATATGAGTTATTATATACAAACAAACTCTACTAGTGGAAGGTACTTCTCCCATCATCCCTTGAAATCTAGTATGCACATCCTCAATATATCCTCCAACATCTGAATAACTCTATTAATATACATATTTGTCTGCGGATGATAAGTCGTGCTCAGTTATAACTCAGTCCCCATAGCCTCCTGAAAACTCTGATAAAAATAGGACACCAAGATCTTGTCCCGATCGGACACAATATTAATTAGCACCCCGTGTAAACTCACTATCTCGATTATGAAAATCTAGGCATACTATCCCATCGTATAATCTATTCTAAATGGCAAAAAGTGGCCTACCTTAGTCAGGAGATCCATAATGACCCATATAGAATCGTGACTACTCTGCAAATTCGGTAGACTTGTAATGAAGTCCATCGAAATGTTGTCCCATTTCCAAACTAGAATCCTCAAAGGCTAAAAAAGTCCTAACTGGCCTCTCTACCTTCACCAACTGACAATGGTGTACTTCGAGACAAGCTCAATAATGTCTCGCTTCATCCCAGCCCACCAATACTATCTCTTCATGTATCGGTACATCTTATCCCCTCCGAACTGTAACCCACGAGACTCTATAATCACTGCATGCCATAGGTCCTCATCCTCTGGGACTATCAGTCTCCCACTAAAGCGTAAGCCCCCTCTAAACCGATCAAGTAAGACTCTGCTCCCTATGCTAGTAACTAGCGCACCCTATCCTGACAAAATGGATTCCCTGCCTATACCTTCACAACCCTCATGTTGATCTCGGGTGTGATAGTCAAGACTTCCATATAAGGCTTGACCACTGCATCATCCTGTCAAAGCTCACTCCACTTCGCTTTCTAGATCGTTGCTAACTCCCTCATAAGATTTTGGCTCAACGCGTCTGCCACCACGTTTGCCTTCCCCGAGTGGTACTGGATGTCAAACTGATAGTCTATCACGAACTCTAACCACCTATTCTACCTCATGTTAAGATTTTTCTGCGTGAACAGATATTGCAGCGACTTATGATCCGTGATTAAACTGAATTTCCTCCCCAAGAGATAGTGCCCCCATATCCTCAAGGCAAAAACTACTGCTGCAAGATCCAAATTATGCGTGGGTTAGTTCCTCTCGTGGGACTTAAGCTTATGAGAAGCATAAGCTATAGCCTGATTTTCCTATTGTAATACATGCCCAAGTCCTTGTCAGGACGCACCTGTAAAAATAAAGTACTCCACTCCTCCCCTAGGCAGTATGAGCGCTGGTGCAAAAGTCAATTTATTTTTTAGCTCATCAAAAGCTAACTGATAGTGATCATCCCAAACAAATGACACCCCCTTACGAGTCAGATTCATCAACGGGTCCGCAATCTTCGAAAACCCTCTAATGAAGCGACGATAGTAACCAATTAAACCTAAAAATCTATGAACCCCCGACGGTGTCGTGGGATGATCCCACTCCCTCATCGCTGCTACCTTACTCAGCTCCATTTAAATGCCCCTATATCACACAATGTGACCCAAAAATTGCACCTCCCATAGATAGAAACCACATTTCTCAAACTTGGTGTATAACTGATGGTCCTATAAATTCTGGAGAACCATACGTAAGTGCTTCTCATGCTCGCCCTCACTCTGAGAATATACCAAAATGTTATCTATGAAAACTATAACGAATTGGTCTTAAAAATCTTTCAACACCCTATTTATAAGATCTATGAATACAGCTAGGGCATTGGTTAACCCAAACGGTTTAACCTTGAACTCATACGACCCATACCGTGCCAGGAATGCGGTCTTAGGGACATCCTGCTCCCTAATATATAGTTGATGGTACCTTAATCTCAAGTCAATCTTTGAGAAGTAAGTTGCTCCTCTTAATTGGTCGAATAGGTCATCGATACAAGGCAAAAGATATTTGTTTCGGATCATGGCCTTGTTCAACTTTTTATAGTCAACACATAATCTCAAAAAATCCATCCTTATTCTTCACAAACAATACGGAAGCACCCTACAGCAATGTACTCTGATGGATAAAGCCCTACCCCAAGAGATGCTGAATCTGGTCCCTTAATTCTCGCATATCCATTAAATCCATGTAACAGGGCGCACGTGCTATCGGTTTAGTCCCCGATGCTAAATTAATAATGAACTCAATCTCTCGGCTAGACGGTAAATCCGATATCTCCTGAAAAATATCCGCAAACTCTCTCACCCCTGGGATCGAGTCTAATGATATAACTACTCCCCTCCTCAATATAGTAAAGGTGCGTGCTCAACCCTCCCCCAGGAAGAGGCATCGCCACCAAAACATCTCTTACCCTGGAACGACGAATACGATGGTCCTACTAAAATAGTTCACCGTTGCTCTATAACTTGCCAATTAGTCTATGCCGAGAATGACATCATACCCAAACATATTCAACACGAGTAAATTAGTAGCCGATCATAGTCTCCCTACATCTATACCCATTCCTCTACAAAGAAAATGGATAAGGGCCCCGTTACCTAACGGCGAATCCACACACATAATAATAATATCGTCTGTATCTAATAAGTCGATTGCTCGCGTAAATCTAGTAGCAATAAATGAATGTGATGCCACTGTTTTAAATAAAACCCGAACCTCATGGATAGGAAACATACCCTCTACAGCTAGCGGCGTCGGCGACGCCTGTGGAATCATAGCATTCTGGACGTTGTACACACGCCCATACTATAACTATCCCTGCTGAGGCGAGACTACTGGAGCTGGTGGTACTGCAGGTAATAATGTTGGCTATGGTCCCTGCTTTTGCCCTCTGGTTAGTTACGGACAAGCTTGCCGCATGTGTAAGGATGGCACCGGGTCAATTCGGAGTCGGTGAAAGCATCCGCATCCTCGTCCCCGTTAGAAATATCATTCCCCATCCCCGCCCCATTCTCCGTTATAACGGGTTTGGGGGTCCCCGTCCCCGTTTAAAAAGGGTATCGGTTTTCACGCGGGGAACCCGTTTCTTTTATTTTTAATATAAAAAAATTCGACCATCCATAAATTTCTAAAATTACCTAAATTATGTCTCAATAATTACAATTTCATGGAACACCTAAATTACAACAAAATTACAAATATTATGGTGAACTCTCATATATGGTATGAAATCTGCATAATTAAAATTACGAAAGACAAATATCCTACAAGTGTAAGTATTAATCTCTATATTTGTCTACATATAATTCGCATAATTCCATTTGCAAGCCATTTTACTGCACATAATCTAAACCTAACATGCTCCACTACTGAAAGTAATTGAAGACGTTTAATATCATGAACGGAAGAGACATGCAAGTTGCTTAACTATCTGAGCTTCTTGTTTGTGGTAAGTGAATCCATTTAAAGAAGTAGGTTGATACTTGTCAGTCCAGAACTGTCCAATTTTTTTAACCATAAAAGCCTTTTCAATAAAACAAGCTTCATCAAAAGCTCTATCTTTCTCTAGTGATCTTTTTGTGGTTCGATAAGATCCCTTCTTGATGAAATAAAACCACGCTCCTGTTTGGTTCTTTTCCATGTTTGCTTGTTTGGAGTTGGTGGGAGGTGCAGAAGGCAGGAGGTGAAAGAAATAGGTAGGAGGTTTTTAAAAGAGAGTGTGAGGGAGGCAGAAGAAATTTGGATGAAATAGGGTTAAGACCTTTCCCCCTTTCTTTATTATTATTATTATTATTATTATTATTATTATTATTATTATTATTATTATTATTATTATTATTATTATTATTATTATTATTATTATTATTATTATTATTATTATTATTATTATTATTATTATTATTATTATTATTATTATTATTATTATTATTATTATTATTATTATTATTACATACATATTTTATTAACTATTAGTAATTCGGGTATCCCCATGGGGACCTTAAGTTATACCCGAAACCAATCCGAAATTTTTTGGGAATTTTTGTAACTCCCCGAACCTGCCCCGATCCTCGAAACTTAATCCCCATACCTTACCTTATAGGGTCGGGTATCCACGGGGATCCGAATTTTTGAGGAAAATTCCCATCCCTATGCACGTGGCCCTGCTCTCCATATATAAAACACCTGCCTGTGAAATCCCCCTGCCTCTGGCCCTGTTGGCTATGTCGAGGCTGTCCTGATCTCTAGCCCTGGTGGCCTCGGCTCTGGTGTCCACCCCCATTATTTCCTTGGATCGTCTGGCCTTGAGGAACACACTGATGGTGGCCCTGTCTGAATCTCTCATCTCCCGATTGGAATCCCCCTAATCTAACTCTCTTAGTTGGATCACTCTATAGGGTATCCTGCTCATGGTTTCTACCCTGCTATTGTCATCGTGCCCCACTAGAACCATTACCTCCTGTCTTGCCCTTCTGACTAAATTTCCTAACTCTCTTTACTCCCTTCAGATGGAAGTGGTGGTCCTGATATGTAGAAGTGTTGCATCGATGACTTCAGTATAAGTCTTCAATGCCGGATTACCCAACAGATATTGTCGGATCCTCCAGGTGAGTCCATCAGTAAACTTCAACATCTTTTTCTCCTCCGTATTCACCTCGTCTGGCACAAAGTTTGCCAAACGGGTGAATTCCTCCTCACATTCGGCCACTGTCCGTCCCTCCTGTGACAAGCCTAAATTTTTTCTTCGCATCTCTATTTGAATAGTAGATGAAAAGAACTTATGGTCAAACTGTACCCAAAACTCCCTAATAATCATGGTATCCTTCTGCTCAGATGTGGTGATTGACTCCCACTACTCCAATGCCACTCCCACAAGCTTGAAAGTGGCTAAAATCTTCTTTTGAGTGTTACTGCACTAAACCATATGTAGATGTCGTTGGATATCCTTCTTCCACTGACTGGCAACGACAATATCCGTGCTTCTTTGAAACTCTGGCGGATGACCTTTCTGAAAGGCCTCTCTAACTATTTTCCACACTGACGGTGCTAGGTGGTTCTGGACAACTGGTGCCACCGGTTGGTGTGGCTGGGCCTAAGGAAACTACTACACCATGGTAGTCATTGCGGCATTAACCGCCTGCGCAACTATGGTGGTAATATTAGCGACTGTCACCCTCTCCTGTGCCACTTGGGGCTCCGGTTGAGCCTCTCCTCCTATGGCCCACATATTGGCCTTAGCTGGTCATCCTCTTCTGTTTGGCATCTGAAATCAAACCAAAATTGTATGAAATCACAAGTAAAATATATTAAAATGGAAGAAGAATGTAAATGTGTAAATATGAATACAATAGTCCTAATGATAGGGCTCTATATCAAAAGATGCCACGCTGGAAACGTAATAAAGTCGCATAGATACTAAGGACATTGGATACTGAAGCTATGATACCATCTGTGACACCCCGCCTATTCTAATAACCGGTGGTCAATCCCTTGCTAAAATAAAACATGAACCCAGTCTAGTCCATTCTTAGCATCATTGTGAAAAACTAATTTAATTACTAATAACCTATTAAGTCCAGTGTCAAATTCTTAATAACTTATTATCCTGCTTAATTAAACATTCAATCATAAATATAAACATTCACGACAATGAAATAATAATGAGTGCTGATGACATAAATAAATAAAGTAACCGAATAACTCTAGGTAAAATCCACATACAATCATCCAATTGAATAATGAAATAAAATAACAAAGTCTCAAAGTGAAAACGGTCTGACAGTGGGCAACATGCCATAAATGAAATACTAAAGTAACATCCTAGCTAGATATAATGGATTGAAGCATCTATGCAAATCCTACAGGCATCCATAACTGCTAAAGCATCGTTTGATTGGAAGAACACGCTAACCCTGAGCACCTAAAAGGTTTTGAAAAAGATTTTTAATACGGGTCACTACCCAAAACCATTTTAAAAATTGCAAGTATTTAAAATGAAATAATGATTTTGCAACATAATTATTCATGTTCATCTGGTGTCTCACTCATATGAGATTATCCTTTCCCCTCATCTATAGTGCCACCTAATGCATGTATTTTAATTCCCTAGGTATGCTACCCCACTTAACTAGTCTTGTCAATCATAACATTATTCGACGGGCTAAACCTCAAGCCCAATTGTGCTACACATATTTTACTTTATTTTGTTTATCTCTTAGCTATCACATAAGATATATTATCATAATTTTCAATTATAAGCGGACCGTTATATAATCACATAACTGTACACTAGTTATAATTTAACATTCACATGTTCATTAAGTTCACATATACATATAACACTCTTTTATATGTATAAACATAGCATCCCCGAGTTGTCCTCCCGGATGCATTCCCTAGTATGCTATCGGGCTCTGGGTACGTCACGTACCACTTCTAGGCCACCGGGTTGGAATCTTACCACCGATCCCAAATTGAAAACACATAAACTGGAGGCAGTTATAGACATACGTCTGTGGTTCATAACTATACCACATTACCCCACCGCCTCTAAACTCATATACAGTGGTCATGCAACATAAATATTGATTCTTTTATTTGCCAATTAATATATATTTAAGTCACTTTTTTCTTAATTTAATTAAATGACGTGCACACGTAATGTATGCAATTTGATTCTCACTCTTACACTACACCAAATCGATAACACCATGCTTACATAAATCACGCAAGAAATAGTACCTTACATCAATATGCTTGCTCTTCCCATGTATAACTAGGTTTTTTGAAAGCTTTATAGCATTAATAATTATAATAATATATTAAAGTTGAACCTTGTTGCTGATTGTGTAGAGCTTGAAGTAACTGGCATAACCAGATAGTTTGACATGAACTTGATGCTGCATCAACAAACTCAGCTTCAGCTTCAAATATCGACAAAGTCACTATTTATTGCTTCTTATATGACTATGAGACATCTTTAGAACTCATCATAAACACCAATCCTGATGTAATCTTTCTATCATTACTATCTCCATTCTATCATTAAGATCTCCACAATAATCACTGTTTGAAAACTCGATTAAGCTTGACTTTCAACCTTTTTGATACAAAATTCCAAACTCTGCAGTACCTTTCAAGTACCAAAAAATTCTCTTGGTATAAAAAAGATGAACTTCAATTGGGTTCTCCATGTATCGACTGATTAAACTCACAATATGCATGATATCGAACTACTCCCATTAGGTGAAGATTTTTACATTCCATCTCCCCATTTTATTCGGGGGTATATGGGTAAATGAGTTGATGTAAGATCCCTTTTAATTAAGTTGAGATCTAACTCATTAGAAACATACTCACGCCTATTATCGGACCGAATATTACGAACCACCATCTTAAATTGAGTTTTAATTATTTGGAAAAAATGAACAAATAAGGGGAGAACTTTAAATTTCCTTTAAGGAGATACACTAAAGTACACCAAGAATAATCATCAACAAAGGCCACATGATAGAGATAACCAGAAAAAAGCAGTAATCAGGGATGGCCCCCACACATTAGAATATCTCAAATAAAACATACTAGGAGCACGACTCATATATGGAATATAACTAGCCCTAATATGCTTGGAGAGCTCACATACTTCACATAAGAATTTTTTATCCTTTCATACTTTCGAAAGAGAAGGGAATAAGAAACATAAGTACTAAAAATTGACATGCCCTAGGCGGGTATGCCCCAACTGTAAGGTCTAGAGGAAAACATTATAAGAAATCGAATTCGACAAGATGGAATCACTGAGACTAAGGGTGGGAGGTTGCAGTGGTGGAAGTTCTCCAAAATAGTACAAACCATCGTGCTCATAGCCCATGCCAATAATCCTCTTCGAACTCAAGTCTTGTAAGAGACAATGGGTTAGGAAAAAACACAATAGAAAATTTTGGATTTTTGTCAAGTTGGCTAATGGATAAGAGAGTAAAAGAAAAATTACGGCAATGCAAAGATGAGGAAAGAGTAATATCAGGAGACAAACAAACTTTCCCTTTGGCACTAGTATTGTTGATACCAAAATTAATATGCTGACATGGACCAATCATATGAAGACAAGTGGCTATCTACATGGAAGCAACAAATATTCCGAGGAACCCACTCGCTCCGAGGAATAAGGCTACAACGAGGAAGACAGTTCCTCGAGGAACTCTAACAAGCTCCGAGGAACAATGCCTCTCTGAGGAACTCTTAAATACCGAGAAGCTTAGGCGGTCCGAGTAACTCATGGCGGTCCGAGCTGCACCTCGAAGCAGGATACCAACAGTTTAAATGCTCATTTAATGCTTATCATTTGGACGCGCACGCAAAGAGGGCATTAAATGTATTACCCTTTCATATGTATATCATTTAATGTAGTACCCTTTCACATTACAGCCTCAGGACTATAAATACATTGTACAATCCTCATTGTAAAATGACCCCCAGACCGGAATTTCTTGAGATAACTTGTAATCGAGAATTCCCAAACACTCACCAATAAAACAACAGTGGACGTAGGCCATTCTTATAAGGCTGAACCACTTGAAAATTATTTGTCTCATTTATTTATCTGTGATTGAATTATTAGAGTGACCTAATTTTTTACATCAACAGATTGGCGCCGTCTGTGAGAAACGACTGATAATATCGTTTTTCATAAAAAATATTCCATTACCAATGGCGGATATTCCTGAATCCAGCAATCGAAACGCTGGAACCCCTCCAAATCCGTCTGCTCCACCAATTATTCCAGATCTGACTGGAATAATGGTAAATCTGGCTCAGGGCCAGACCGTCATGCAAGAAACAATGGGACAACTCATCCAAACCCTCCATGGCGGTGCATCAGCCCATTCCGGACCACGAAGCATTCAAAGAAATACTCGTGCGCCTTCTTCGCGTACTAGGCGTACTAACTCACATCGCAATGAGGAATATGATGATTTCTCTTATCAACCTGGGCGAACTTCGTCTGTGCGAGCCATGGATACTGAACAATGTGTCACCCTCTCCCCAGAAAGGACCAGCGCGTTGGAAAGATTAAGTAGGGTTTCTCCTTTCGACCGATTAGGCCCTAGGAGGAACAAAAGTCCTCTTAATGCAGCGCCGAGGAGCTTTCGACGACCATCAGATTTAAGGGAAGGATCTGCCCAGTCGCGACCAGCTGCTCGTCAAGATAGATCCTATGATCGACCAGTTGCTCGTCAGGATAAATCCCAGGAAGCTACTTCAACGCGATCAGTTGCTCGAACAAATAGGACGAGGAAGGAAATGATGCATGGAAATGATCTATTCAAAGGCTGGAGGATAGATTAGGGGAAATGGCTAAGGACAAGAATCCTCTACAACGAACCTTTGTTCGAGGAACACCTTTTGTCCAAGACATTGTTGATTTTCCAACACCATCAAAGTTCAAAGCACCTGTTGTGACTCCCAAGTATGATGGAAAGACTGACCCTATCCTTCATATAGAATAATACCAAGCTGCAGCCGACATCTATGCTGTCCCAGATGAGATGAGATGCAGAGCATTCTCGGGAACACTTACCGGATCTGCTCAAATATGGTATAATATCCTTCCTCGGGGTAAGATTTCAACTTTTCTTCAACTGGCCGAGCTATTCATTGGGAATTTATGCTTTGGGGCAAAGCCAGTTAAACGAGTAGCACATTTGTTAAGTGTTAAACAAAAAGCTGGTGAGAGTACCAAAGATTATATAACTCGTTTTAATAACGAGAAACTCGAAGTCATTGATTATGAGGAGAAGACAACGATTACCGCTTTGATGAGTGGACTACTGCCCAACAAGTTGTACTACACTTTGGCCAAAGATCCACCTCGAACCATGTCGGATATGATGGGAAAAGCATCCAAGATTATGAATGCCGAGGAGGCTATGTCTGCGAAGAAGAATATGGACGCCAAAGAAACCAAGGTGGAAGGTGATAAAGCTAAGAAGAAAGAACATAAGAACAATGGTGGTGACAAACAATCCAAAAATAGGTCGTCATGGGAAGTCTTGAGGAAATTTGATAATTACACACCTTTGAAGGTAAATATCAACCACGTTCTGGAAGAAATCAAGAACAGCGAGGAGTTAAACTGGCTAAAGAAAATGAAGGCAGACCCTGACACGAGGAATAGGGAAAAATATTGCGAGTTACACAAGGATCATGGCCATATGACTAAAAAATGCATAGCTCTTCAGAATGAGATTGAAACACTCATCCGACAAGGAAAGCTAGAAAAATATATTAATCGGGGAGGCGAAAGAAGAAACAACGACCGAAATAGAGAGAGGTCTAGATCCCCTCGTCGAGTATAGGAGAACAAGAAGAGAAACCATGAAGTTTATCCAGAAGATGACCCCGATCTTCCCAAGAAACCAAGGCAGCCAGAACGAGAGGTATTTTCAATATGCTTTGGGTCATTTGATTGTAATGTTATTACAGGAGGAGATGCAGGAGGAGGAGACCTTACTGCAGAAAGAAAATATTACCTCAGTGAGGCTCAATCTTGCTCGTACATTCAGCGAATAAATCTAGTTGAGGAAGATCGCCCAAGAAAGGTAAACAAGGAGAAATTGGTTATCGGTTTTTCAAAAAACGACCTTGCAGGTGTTTTATATCCTCATGATGACCCGCTGGTGATCAAAATGAGAATGAAGGAAGTCATGATTTCAAGAGTGCTGGTCGACAATGGTAGCTCGCCAGACATCATGTTCTACTCGTGTTTCGATAGTTTAAATCTAAAGCTATCTCAACTGGAGCCTTACCACAGACCCCTCATCGGTTTTGCTGGCGAGAAAGTATTTCCACTTGGGACGATCAAGTTGGATATATTCATTGGTACGTGGCCTACTTGTCGTACAGAAAGAATATGTTTTTTCATGATGGATAAAAATGTCCAATCATCGTACAATATCATCATGGGAAGAGTAGGATTGAAGAAGTTCGAGGCTGTGCCATCTACAGTACATCAGTGCCTAAAATTTCCAACAAACTTTAGAGTAGGAGTTGTGAAAGGTGATCAGAAAGTAGCTCGGGAATGCTATTATTCATCCGGCGAGCAAGAAGAACTGGAAGAATCAAAGAAAAAGACCACTACTTATCAAGTGGATGAAGGTGCAAAAATTGACCCCGAGATGAGTCGCAACTCGTAAAGGGTCAAGTGGTGGAAGCTACTGAAAATATCATTCTGGACGACGAGCACCCTGAGCGAACTACTCAAATAGGTTCATCGTTGGAGGCCTCATTAAAACAGGAATTGATAACTTTCCTTAGAAGCAGAAGGCAAACTTTTGCATGGAGTCATGAAGATATGCCTGGGATAGACCCAAAATTCTTATGTCACGAGCTCAATGTGAATAAGGAGATCAAGCCTGTGAAGCAGAGAAGAAGAGTATTCAGTCCCGAGAAGAATCAAGCTATACAGGAGGAAGTCGAGAAGCTCCAGAAAGCTTGTTTCATTGAAGATGTTAAATATCCAGATTGGTTAGCTAATGTGGTGATGGTAAAGAAGAAAAACAACAAGTGGAGGATGTGCGTGGACTTCACCGACCTCAACAAAGCATGCCCAAAGGATCATTTTCCATTACCCCGAATTGATCAACTGGTGGATGCTACCTTGGAACACGAGTTGCTGAGCTTCATGGATGCTTATTATGGCTACAATCAAATTAAAATGAAACCTGAAGACAGGGAGAGTACTTTTTTTATTACCCCTAGGGGAACTTATTGTTATAATGTTATGCCTTTTGGTTTGAAAAATGTAGGTGCGACATATCAGAGGCTGATGAACAAGGTCTTTGCTGAACAAATCAGTGACAATATGGAAGTCTATGTTGACGATATGCTGACAAAAAGCAAGAAAGTTGCCGATCATCTAGTTGACTTAAGCCAGACTTTTGATCAACTAGATAAATATCAAATGAAGCTGAACCCGACAAAGTGCATCTTTGGAGTGCGAGAAGGAATGTTTCTCGGATACATTGTCAATCAACGAGGCATTGAAGCAAATCCTGAAAAGATCAAAGCTCTATTAGGGATGCGATCTCCAACGACGAAGAAGGAAGTACAAAGTCTCACAAGACGAGTAGCGGCACTCAACAGATTTGTGTCACGAGCAACTGATAGATGTCTCTTATTCTTCAAGACACTCAGAAAGACTTTTGAGTGGAATGATGAATGCGAAAAGGCTTTTCAAGACTTGAAGAGATACTTGGGAGCACCCCCATTGTTGTCCAGGCCAGTGATGGGAGAAAAATTATACTTGTACCTTGCAGTGTCCAAAAATGCAGTTAGCTCAGCGTTGATCAGAGTGGAGAATGGAGTACAAAAGCCAATTTACTACACAAGTAAGGCCTTCCGAGGAGAAGAGATCAGATATCCAAGGCTGGAGAAATTGGCACTGGCGCTGATTGAGGCGAGTAGGAGAATGAGGCCATATTTCCAGGCTCATACCATAGTAGTATATACTGATATGCCATTGAGGCAAGCCCTGCATAAGCCAGAAAAATCAGGAAGATTGATGTACTGGGCAATAGAGCTCGAAGAATATGATATAATCTATGAACCCAGATCATCGCTTAAAGGGCAGGCTGTAGCAGATTTTATAGCGGAGTTCACCTATCCTAATAGTTCCGAGGAGAAAAATTTGCTCGTTGATCAACCTCTGGATGTTACAGGATCAACAAACACAGGCTCAGACCAATTTCGATTGGTAAAAGGGCGTGTGGATGTTACAGGATGTGACGCAGAGATAGTTGTGAGGACTCCGGACGAGAAACAAGTGTTGCTCGCTGATCAACCTGTGGATGTTAAAGGATCAACAAACACTAGCTCAGACCAACTCCGATTGGTAAAAGGTCTAGGGGATGTTACAAGATCATTGACTTCGGGCTAAGACCAACTCCGGTTGGTAAAAGGGCAAGGAGAAATGATCAACGAAGAGCAAGAAAAACCCGAGGAGGAAAGGAAGGAATAAATATTTCACTGAGGAACTCTAACTGATCAGTAATTTGAAGACGAGTTACCTATATGGAGACTATATATAGATGGCTCATCTTGCACTGCAGGATGCGGCGCGGGGATTATTTTGAGCACTTCGGATGAGGTCGATATGGAATACGCCTTGTGTTTCCAATTCAAAGCTTCCAACAATGAGGCTGAATATGAGGCCATGATTGCAGGATTTGGTTTAGCAAAAATTATGGAGGCGCAACAGGTCATTGTTTTCAGTGATTCTCAATTGATCATAAACCAAATGATGGGAGTATATGCAGTTAGAGGAGAATTGATGATCAGATATCATGCAAAGGCAAATGAGCTGGTGTCAGAATTTGCCGCAATTCAGCTGGTCAGAATACCAAGAATGGAGAATGCAAGAGCAGACGCCCTAGCTCGACTAGCATCAGCTACTCGCACTGAGCTACGATGAACAATTCCAATTGAAGTGTTAGCTGGTCGGAGCATAGATGAAGATCTGACGATGAACTTTATCACCCTTGATTTAGGACCATCTTGGATGGATTCCATCAGGGCGTATATTGAGGAGGGAGAATTGCCAATTGACAAGCTCGCTGCCAAAAAGTTAAAGTTTAAAGCTTTTCGGTATGTACTAACTAATGGTGTTTTATATAGACGAGGAATTATGGCAGGTTTGTAGAGATGTGTACATCCCTCCGAGGTGAAAGAACTAATTGAAGAGATCCACGAAGGGTCTTGTGGAGCACATATAGCAGGTCAGACGCTTTTACAAAGGGTGATGGCGCAAGGATACTACTGGCTGACGATGAGGGCTGATTGCATAGCCTACGCCAAAAAATATGTCAAGTGCCAGCGCTTTTCCTCCATCCGAAGAACTCCACAAGCATTGTTGACACCCATAACTTCCCCTTGGCCATTTGCCATGTGGAGAATTGACCTGGTTGGGCCACTGCCAACGACCCGAGGAAGGTTCAAGTACCTCGTCGTCGCAGTGGATTATTTTACTAAATGGGTAGAAGCTGAGCCACTCATTGACATGATGTACGAGAAGGTGTACCAATTTGTTTGGAAGAACATCATTTGTCGATATGGTCTACCTCATGCCTTCATCACAGACCATGGAGCACAATTTGATAATGAGGAGTTTGCCGCATATTGTCATCAGTCAAACATTTTGAAGGTTCATTCAGCACCAGGCCATCCTCAAAGCAATGGACAAACTGAAGTGACAAACAAAACGCTGCTGAACGGTTTGAAAAAAAGATTGGATGATGCAAAAGCAAACTGGATCAACGAGCTACAATCAGTACTTTGGGCTTACCGAACTACTCCCCGAGTAGTTAATGGAGAATCACCATACATGCTGGCGTTTGGAAGTGAAGCTGTCATACTTGCCGAGTTGGGCCTCCCAACGCACAGGGTACTGAATTTCAATTCCCCTGTCAGCGACTTAATGAGAAGACTGGATTTAGATATGCTCGAAGAAGTTAGAGAAGAAGCAGCCATTAGAAATGTTGCTTACCAGCAGCGAACAGCTCTATTCTACAACAAAAGGGTGAAGAAGTGCGACCTGAAAGAAGAAGATTATGTGCTGAAGAAAGTAATTCAAAAGCACAATAAGCTAGAAGCAAACTGGCATGGACCATACCGAGTTACAGAAGTTGTTCGACCAGGAACTTATCGAATATAAACTCTAGAAGGTGAGGAGTTTAAGAATGCATGGAACGCAGAGCATCTGCACAAGTATTATCAGTGATGTATATGTAACAAAGTTCCATTAGAATAAATAAAATGAAGATATTCTGCCAAATTATCTCCTTTTATTGAAATTTTTTTGGGGAATACTAGTGCTACACACTACTCGGCAAAGCTCAGACTGCTCAGTGAAATATTCCTAAAAATGCCAACTTCGGTTGGTTAGGAAACAAAATATTCCTAAAAATGCCAACTTCGGTTGGTTAGGAAACAAGATATTCCTAAAAATGCCAACCTGTTTGGCTAGGTAAAAATGCCAACCTGTTTGGTTAGGAAATGATATATTCCTAAAAATGCCAACCTGTTTGGCTAGGAAACGATATATTCCTAAAAATGCCAACCTGTTTGTCTAGGAAACAATATATTCCTAAAAATGCCAACCTGTTTGGCTAGGAAACAAAATATGATCTCAAATGCCAACTTATGTTGGTCGGAAGGTACGTACATTCTCGAAAATGTCAACTTATGTTGGTCGGGAGGTAAGATTATTCCAGAAAGTGCAAAAGTTGCTAACTATGGTTGGTCGGGGATAAAAACCCACTAACTGTAGTTGGTCGACAAGTAGAATTTATCGACCTTGGTTGGTCGGACGCATTTTATGAAAAAGATAAAAATCTACCAAGTATGGCTAGTCGGGGATAAAAACCCACTAATCGTAGTTGGTCGACAATGAACATTTACCGGCCTTGGTTGATCGGAAACATTTAAGAGAAAAATCTACCAAGTATGGCTGGTCGGGGATAAAAAACCACTAACTGTAGTTGGTCGACAAGCATAAGTTAACAACCTTAGTTGGTTGGAAAAATTTTAATAAACATTTTTATACTCATTACTTTATTATTAAGTGATCGAGAAACATTATTGATACTTATAACTTTTTAATTGTTAATGAGTTGGTTGACAAACAACACAATATTGCTATCTTTTTAACAAATATGCATAATTATAAAATGTTTGATAATTACAAGACAGTAGCAATCAAGATTTGCAAACAAAAATAAAAGTCTTTCATTGAATTCAAAATAAATTACAAGTACGTTGATATTGAAATGTATACTAATTATTACATCAAAAAATTCCTATTCTACTGGTCTCTTCCCCTCTGCTTTTGACACAGGTTCCTCGCCAGCAGGCGGCTCATTTAAAGACAGAGGAGAATTGATGAAATTAAGATCTTTCAACATCCTTGTATTCATCACGGATGGTCGATCTAAAAGATGCTCGGAACGAGATACCTCGACTTGAGAGTGAGGATTGTAGTCACCGAGGTACTTTGAAATTAAGCTCCGAGGAATGGTCCGAGCAGGGATCCAATCCATCTCCAAATTGTATGGTGGCACATGCAAGTCGAGCAACCCGGGATCATGGTAGCCCCACAGATAATGGCCTTGTTCGAGCTTCAACACACCTAAAGCATTCAGCCAGCCTTGCTTGTAGCCCTCATTGTTGGCATTCTGGATACGATCGTCCAGGTGGAATAGTGCTTCGTTGTATCCAGCCATCCAGAACTCCCTGGGCTGTTTGTGGAATTGATATGTTAGCCTCTCTAGCTGCTCGTGGAGACTCTTGATGAAAAGCTCCTCATTCTCCAAGACTGACTTCTGCGCAGAGAGATGTTTTTCCAAGTTCCTAATTTTCTTTGACATATCAGACAAAGCCTGGTTCTTCGCCATTAATTGGAAAGCTTGGTTCTTTACCGCAGACTGAGTTCTCTATTCTTCGACAAGAACTCGAGATTCTCTTCCTCGTCCACAAGGAGATCTTGCTCGTCCCCTAGAAGATGTGGAAGGGACCGACCTATTCAAGTTGTCCAATTCATCCCTTAACTTGGCATTTTCAACCTCTAAGAATGAAAATCCCTCGTCAGTCACTGGGATTAGGGCTGTTGAAGAAGAAGCTGCAGACTTCAATTGTGATAGCTCTTTTTGCAAGTTGTTGTTCTCTTGCTCCAACAGCTTGGCAATCTGTCTGCACTCCTCGACCTCACCCTTCAAAGTTCTCTCCCTTACATCATACCCGGCAAAAAGATTCTCGTAGCCCTTGTCAGCAATGATCAGCTTGTACTTTTTCTCATAACTCTCATGCAACAAGGCAGTGGATTCTTTATATTGAAACTGAAGGTCTTCAAGGGTGCCTTGGAGATCCTCGATCATTTCGTAGTAAGCCACATTATTGGCTACCGCTCGATCAAGCAGACACTTCAGGTACTGATATGCTTCCACTGCTTGTTCTGAAGCATCCTGGCCAAGGATGTCGGTAACTTGTGCAGCACTCAGGTCTGTGTGACTAGCCTTAAAGTACTCATTGCACTGTTGCAGCAACTTTGTATCATGGGCAGATAGCAGATCCATCCTGGCCATAAACTAGCAGAGAAAGAAAGAGCAATCATCAATAAGAAGAATAAGCAGAGTATGAATGAAAGATAGACAACAATATGCAAGAAAATTCAAGTTTTATTAGATCATACAATTCAGAGTTACAAGTTCTGGATTACATTTGACAAAAGAAGAAAAATATAAAGATAAGCCCGAACAACACTACACCTTTTCCTTATCTCCCAAAACCTTTTGGGAGGTTGGGAAGAGGAAGCAGGTTGCTCGGAGGGAAATGTGGGTTGTTCGGAGAGCACCAGCTGTTGCTCGGAAGAAGAAACGACTTGCTCGGCAGCATATTGGATGGTTGGGGGATGATCTCCCATCACCATTGAAGACTCCTTAGAGGTAGCTTCGTCCTCTTCTAGTTCTTCTGGAGTAGGAGGGGGACCAGGGATATGTCGCTGGAAGAGCTCAAATGATTCGTCGAACTTCATTTCCTGAAGGGCAGCAACCCATCCATCCCTAAAATACTTTAGACTGCCATAGTCCACTTGAGATACCATGGCAGCACACCCCTTGTTCCACCCCTTGTCCCAGCCAGAGCTGAAGGACTTCTTCACAGCAGCTTTCCTCTTGGTCTTCTCCAAGGCAAGCTTCTCGGACAGCAGGTTCTCAGCAGCCTTCAATTTATTTTCTGCCTCCTCCTTCTGCCGACCTACTTCCTGAAGTTTGGCCAAATCCTCCTCGGCAGCCTTGAGTTTATTTTCCAGCTCTCCAGCAGCTTTGAGCTTCTCTTCGAGCTCTTTATTTACCTTCTCCAAGGCATTATTTTTCTTCTCCAACTCTTTGGAGGCTTCAACAGCTCTATCTTTATCCTGCTCGGTGGAGGCAAGCTTTTTCTCCCAGACAGCCTTATCAGTGGCATATGTCTGGCGAGAATCTGCCAGAGATTTTTTAGCTTCCTCCAAAGCTCCCTCCACGCTGGACGAGGAGCATGAAGCCTTGATTGCCTCATCCTTCTTCAGGATTATGTCAAAGCAGCTCGTCAACTGTGAACAGAAAAAGAAAGCGAGTTAGAAACAGAAATGACAAAGGAAATATAAAAAGTTCAAAGTAAAGAGACTTACTGAAGCAAGATGACGAGCAGCCAAAGAAGTAACCATGTCCCGAGTAAGATTATCTTTATTACCTTGGACCTTGGGAATGGTCCGGGACTTCACCGAGCTCATGGCAGAGCTCGGAGGAACAAAGGTGGGAACTACAGTCCCAGCAGCTGGGGGCTGAGTAGTGGTGTCAGCTAAATTGACCGAGGAGCTTTTCTTCAGCCTCCTCGGGGGAACAGGTACAGATTCAACCAAGGAAGAACCCTTGGTCGGTGATATCACAATCACCTCTCCAGGAGCAGCAGACCTGCTCGGAGCCACTGCGGGCTTCTCGGCGACTTTAGCAGGAGCAGCTGGAGGAGATGCATCAGTGTTATTTGTCCCCTCCCTTGGGACATCAATCTTAATCCTTTTTACCTCACCAGAATCGGAGGCAGTTTTCTCAAACAGAGCAGGAGTTTTTCTTTTCTTCATCCTTTCACTTAAAGGAATATGGGATTCAGGCGATGAGCTTGTGGAAGATGGAACTGGCTCTGATTCACTAATCACTGGACGAGCAGTGAATGAAGTGGTGTAGCTCTTGTACTGGAGCAGATACGAAGCTGATCTAATGTGCTCGTCGGCAACACTTTGATGCAGACTCCAGATAAGTTTCAAATGCCTTATATTGACATCTGCCTCTTTGGGGCACTTTCTCTTGCTATCAACTGCAAATAAATAAACATTGTTATCAGTGGCACATTTTATCAAACACAAAAGAAGCATAATTTCAAAATAAAATGAAATAAAAATAACCTATCCCATTGCCATAAGGAGGGCATCTGGGACCCTGGTAAACCTCATCTCCAGTCAATGGAGGGTGTTGCCAATTTTTTATGACAACCCCATGTTCAAAATAATCCCTATTGGCATCAGGGAGATTACTACTAAGGCTCTGTTTAAAAATCTAGTTTTTAAATAATAAATATTTTCATTGACTGCCCATCTATAGCAGTACATGATTTCTTGAATTCCTATACGAGTTCCATGCACTTGATTTAACCTATGCACCCCATTAACTATTCTCCAGGTTTTGGGGGCTATTCGTGCAGGAACAACGTCAAAATACTGACAGAATTCCAGACACAAGGAATTTGGTGGAAAAGAAAATCCACACTCGGCAAAAAAGAAACTGGGGAACCAATGTCCCTCAGCCAAATGGAAGTAATTAGAAGGCTCAGAAAGCTCTTCCAAGACAACCCAAGAGGGAATGGAGAAATCAGAACGACACTCAACAGGGTAAACCATGGTGAATAAAGAAATAAAGATGAAGGAAGAAGATCTTACAGGAAAAGAATGTATCTGTTGAAAACGAACGACGGAAAAGATGAACGCACAAGAGAGTAGGAAGAGACGACGTAAAACTCGAAGATAAAAATTTGAAAAGGTAGAAGACGATGGGAGCGTCTGTGAAGTTTAAATACCTTGCCTTGGGAAATGGTGAAGTAATGATTATAAAAAAGGATGATTACGTTACCGGCGGCTAAAAAGATGAAAAGTAGCGCGGGAATCAAAGTGGACAACAGCGGCTAAAAAGAGAAAAAGTGGCGCGGGAATCAAAGCGGACAACAGCGGTCAAGAAGATGAAAAGTAATACGGGAATCGAAGCAGGCAAAAAAGTCCAAAAAAGCATGATTCTACGAATTGGGAAGGAGAAATAAATACAAGGGAAAACGCTCCTAAAAATAAGGAAGACTATTTAAAGCTACCATAATCTGAGAAAGAATGTTCCATACTCCTCAAATTTCGAACTATGAAACATTGGGGGCTTCTGTTGATACCAAAATTAATATGCTGACATGGACCAATCATATGAAGACGCGTGGTTATCTACATGGAAGCAGCAAATACTTCTGAGGAACCCACGCGCTCCGAGGAACAAGGCTACAACGAGGAAGACTAGTTCCCCGAGGAACTCTAACAAGCTCCGAGGAACAATGCCTCTCCGAGGAACTCTTAAATACCGAGAAGCTTAGGCGGTCCGAGCAACTCATGGCGGTCCGAGCTGCACCTCGAAGCAGGATACCAGCAGTTTAAATGCTCATTTAATGCTTATCATTTGGACGCGCATGCAAAGAGGGCATTAAATGTATTACCCTTTCATATGTATATCAGTTAATGTAGTACCCTTTCACATTACAGCCTCAGGGCTATAAATACATTGTACAATCCTCATTGTAAAATGACCCCCAGACCGAAATTTCTTGAGATAACTTGTAATCGAGAATTCCCAAACACTCACCAATAAAACAACAGTGGACGTAGGCCATTCTTATAAGGCTGAACCACTTTAAAATTCTTTGTCTCATTTATTTATCTGTGATTGAATTATTAGAGTGATCTAATTTTTTACATCAACAAGTATGTTAGAATTATATTATGGCCCCTACAAGTCTAGGGGCTTATATTTATACTAAGGAAGAAATACATTGGGGGACCAAATTACCCTTATGGTCAATTACATAAATAACATACGCATTCCAACACTTCCCCTCAAGCTAACTAGTAGATATCGACCAAGCTAAGCTTTCCAATAGAAGGGCGAAAAAGAGAATGACTAATAGGTTTAGTAAGAACATCTACAAACTATTCTCTTGAAGAAACAAATAATGGAGTGATGATCTTATGACGAACCTTCTTTCTAAGAAAATAAACGTCTATCTCAATGTTCTTTTTCCTCTCATGAAGAACTGAAATAGAAGTAGGTTGGATCGTCGACTTATTATCACATTGCAGAACAAAAGAAGTCTTCTCAGGTAATCCCAACTCCCCAAGAATAGAACGAAGCCATATAATCTTACACGTGCCCAAGGTCATGGCCCTATATTATACCTCTGCAGAGGAACGTGAAACAACATCTTGCTTTTTACTTTTTTAAGCGATGAGATGACTACTACAAAAATTACAAAAATAAGTAGTTGAGTGGCCATCGTAAGCTCCTCCATAATCTAAATCAGTGTATCCCTGTAATCATCTAGCCTAAGGGCCTACTATATAAAATAATCCAAGCCCAGAAGAATACTTAAGATACAGTAAAAAGTGATATACTACATTTAAGTGAGTATGACAGGGTTTGTGCATAAACTGATTAACTCTCCCAACAACAAATGATATATCGAGTCTGATATTCGATAAATAAATTGGACGACCCACCAAACGTTGATAGATAAATGGATCTTTCAAAAGTTCATCATTGTCAGCCACGAGCTTTAAATATGATTCATAGGAGATGAAGTCGATTGGCACCCAATCATCCCTGTATCCTCCAGAACATCCAAAACATACTTTCCGTGTGAGAGAGAAATCTCATAACTAGCCCTGGATAATTTAATTCCCCAAAAATATCAAGTTTGACTGAGGTCTTTCACATCAAATGTCTTTTCCAAATCAGACTTGATTTGTTTAATTGCAACAAAGTCATCTCCAGTAATAATAATATCATCAACATACACAAGTAAGATAGCATTCTTCCCATATAAATCTAGTTTAATAAAATAAGCATGGTCAGAATGTTGTCGAGTAAATTTGAATCTAATGATAGCCTCACTTAATCTATAAAATCAGGTTCGTGGTGACTATTTCAGTCCATATAGAGATTTTTAGAGACAATAGACTTTCCCAGCATACTCCCCCTCACCACGAAAGCCAGGTGGATGATCCATGTAGATGACCTCATCAAGGTCACTATAAAGAAAAGTATTTGTGACATTAAGTTGGTGAAGCGACCAAGATTATGAAGCAGCCGAGAAGATCAACAAACGTACAGCGTTGAGTTTGGCAACTAAAGCAAAGGTAGGACTAAAATATTTTTCCAGAATCTGAGTAAATCCCATCGCAATAAGGCGGTCCTTATACCTATTCACTGTCCTATTAGCTAAGAACTTATGGGTATAGACCCACCTACATCCAACTGTCTTAGACCCTTTTGATAAAGGAACTATATCCCAAGTATGATTACATTATAAAGTCCATCTCACACTACATAGCTTTAACTCAAAACAGTTCTCGGGATCCAAGTGGAGGAAGTAGCCATAACAAAAGTGCGATAAAGACTTGACAAACCCTCATAAGAAACAAACTTTGAGATAGGATATTTGGTAGAACAAGCATGATCATATCCAATGGGACCTATACACTCCCAAGAGGGGTACCGAGGCTCAGGGTTTGGAGCAACAAGGTCATCTTCTATAAGCTCATTAGTAGTCTCAACAATAGGCTCAATAAGATGTTCAATTGAATGAGAATTATTACCTGGTGAGGAAGGGATAATAAGAGGAGAGATATGTGAGTGCGGTCAATGGGAATACACATGGAAATGTTGACTAGCTGGAGAGACATGATTAATGTAATCAAACACAGGTACACGGTAAATAATATGTGAGTTCACAAGAGGTTGAGTAGAAGAATGCACATAAGTAGAGTCACCAAAGAATGGCGTATTTTCATAAAATATAACCTCTAAAGTATAATGCATACGACGTGTGACGGGATCATAACAATGATACCCTTTGGACATATTAGAATATCATAGGAAAATGCAACGAATAGCTTTATCATAAAGCTTAGTGGGGGTAGGATATTCGCTATGAATAAAGCAAGTGCAGTCATACAATCACGAAATTATATAAAAAAGAATCTTATCAGGATAAATAAGCAATAATGGGACTTTATTCTGAATGACCCAACATGGAGTACGATTCAAAAGATAAGCGCCCGTTAAGACAACTAAGTGCCAATAAGATTGAGGAACCTCCATTCCCCATAATAAACAATGGACCACCCCCATGATACTTCTGTTTTTTTTCAGCAACCCCATTTTGTTCAAGAGTATATGTGCAAGTGAGTTGCTGAAGAATACCGTGCTTGTTAAGACGAGAGACAAACTCATTGGAGATATACTCTTTAGCATTATCAGACCGAATTCCTTTAACAACAATAATAAATTGGGTTTTGACAATTTGTAAGAATTATGTAAAAAAGGGTAGCACATCATATTTTTTACGAAGTAAATAAACCTAGGTACACCTCGAGTAATCATCAATAAAAGTGACATAATATCGATGCCCAGAAAAAGTTGTAATAGGTGGGCCCCCCAAATATCAGAATGTATTACATAAAAAACACAATGGGTTTAATGCATGCGAGGGATGCAATTATTTCTAGTATACATAGATAAAGAGTAGACAACACATTAGAATTTTAAATAATTGCAAGCTTTAATTAAGTCTGGAAATAACATACAAAGATGTTGAAAATTGACATGTCCTAAATGATCGGGCTAAAACTGTAATGTTTGAAAAGAAAAAATATAACGGCCTGAATTAGACAACACACTGTCATGAAAAATGAAAGCAGAAGGCGGAACTGGTGGAATTGGTGGAGGATTCTCAAAGTAGTAGAGCCCGCCATGCTCATATCCCCTACTAAAAATCCGCAGGTCCCGAAGATAACACCAATTAGACAAGAAAAAAAAAAGCACAGTTAAAACTTCTTGCTAAATGATTAACAAATAACAAGTTCATACCAAGATTAGGTACAAGTAAAATTGAGTGCAAAGTAATGTCCATAGAAAGACATATATCGCCTTTGCTGAGAATGGGAGTAAAAGTTTCGTCAACAAGGTGAACCTATTTATGGAAGAGTTGGTTAGATGAAGTAAAAAGATCCTTCTCACCCGTCATATGATCACTATCACCAGAATCCATAACCAAAGTAGAAGGAGTGTTAACTGTGTGAGCACGGTATGCACGAAGAGTGCCCAAGGAGGATGTAGTCACACAAATAGGCCTACTGGTAGGAGCTTGATGATTATCCAACAAAT
The DNA here is from genome assembly GCA_949130495.1 of Sambucus nigra. Taxonomy (NCBI): domain Eukaryota; kingdom Viridiplantae; phylum Streptophyta; class Magnoliopsida; order Dipsacales; family Adoxaceae; genus Sambucus; species Sambucus nigra. The sequence goes on from OX422223.1 coordinate 206,305,539, forward strand.
GAAGAATCCGATCCATCTTGAAACTAACGGATTGCTCAATCTTGGCATTCAGATCATTAGTAGTAGAGAAATGAGAATCAGTGGTACCTTCAGCAATGACAAGTACACGAGTTCTACCCTTTTTGTTTCTCAACTCAGGATATAATTTAAAGCAGGTGAGCTTTGCATGCCCCTCTCTGCCACAATGCTCACATACCATATTCTTCTTTTCCAGATGTGTATGTACAAAAGCTATCTGATCAACTGTGGAACGAGACTCAGATATCATCGCAGATGAGCATGTAAGTTTGAGACGCTGTTCATGCTACTCACACACTGCATACACTTAATTTAGTGGAGGAAGTGGTGTACTGTTCAAAATCTGGGTCCGAGGAAGCTCAAAAGTAGCCTTAAGACCCATCAAGAACTGCTAAACCTTTTTCTTCTCTTCTTGGGTTATAAGTGATTCTGCAACCCACGGGGTAAGACACAGTATGTCAGCTAAGGGATGATACTAAGCATAATCCTCCCATCTTTAAGTGAGATAGTTATAAAATGTCAAAACTGAATCATTATCTTGACAGGCATGCGATATCTCCTTACACAGTTTAAATACCCAAACCTCATTGGGTGAATGAGAGTACATAACATTCATACCCTTCCATAGGAGCGGAACAGACTCATAAAACTAAAAAAAATCATTAAAAATCGGCTCCATAAAGTTGAACATCCATCGCAGAATAGTGAAATTGGTAACAAACCACAAACTAATGGTTGGATCAGATTCTTTCGGTGTTGGAATATTCCTAGAAGCTAATTAATTTTGCCTTTTGTACCACGGAACGATCGAGCCCATGATGAAAAATTTCGGCCATTAAGTAACTGAGCCATGACTTTATGTGAGGGTACGTAGTGAGTGGTCATCAAATAAAATGATAGGTTCGTAACTTCGACGATTCCCCTGTCAGACATTGTACACCAAATCAGTAACAAGACCTATAATTACGAGTGCACAAGTAATAACAATTACTCAAAGAAATCTACAAAAATAGCCCACTAAAATAGTTACGTGACCATTAAAAAGATAATGGAGCAGCAACAAAGAAATGTATTGATCATAAGAGATGAAAATGTGTGAAGTACACCTTCTATTGCATACAATCAATGAAGAAAGAACTTAGAATACCCATAAAAGTGTGCTGCTCCATATGATTAAAAATAGTACAAATAATCTACCATATCATAGGTAGATAAATGAGTATCTTTAGACAAGAGAAATCAACCCCCTAAATGTGGAAATCTGCTCAAAAAATCCAAAACCTAGGCGACTTGAAGTTTTATCCCAAAATTAGAGTTTGGCGGTACAAAGGGGAGGGGTTAGCCCACAGAGAGGCTGCGCACCCTAGGGTTTGATTGCCTAGGGTTGCACTAATGGTGGGGGTGGCCAAAGGTGGCTGGGGTAGGACTTAGGGTTTTATATAAGAAGAAGTAATGGGAGGGAAACGTATTTGTCCCTCTTCTTTTTGTGTTATTAACTTTGATACCAATTAGAATGTCAAAATTCTATTATGGCCCCTATAAGTCTAGAGGCTTATATTTATACTAAGGAGGAAATATATTGGGGACCAAATTACCTTTATGGTAAATTACATAAATAAAATACACATTCCAACACCATAAATACGTGTACGAGAGCCATCTGTAATACACACTACTGGCAAATAGGAACGATCAGTGAGGAAAGAAAAGATGACTCTCTCGTCTGTGAACAATGGCTTTGAAATCCAGAATCCAAGTGGGATTTGTAGTCTGAACATGAAAAGCGAAGGGTCATCTGAAGTAATAGTGACACTAATACTAAGAGAAGAATCGACAACTTGTGTAATTACACCACATGAGAACAAGTAGTATCAACACCTCTGGCCATGCCAAGAACCGGACGATGACACAAACCATCTCCCTATCAACACAATTTGATCCAAAAGAAAAAGTACACCCATTTATGAGGAAATTTGTGTCCAATTGAGCGGAGGTACATTTTTCTAATGAAAAAACATATTTTCCAATACTCGAATAATCTATAATAACTTAAAAAGTTCCCAAAAATTGATCAAACAACAATTTGAAATTCTTGAATGGCAGATTCGCATTAAAAACAACAAGAATTCACCAACAATTATTAAAGGATCATAAAACATCTCCTACAGGTGCACATATAAATAAACTACCTCTCAAATGGCCGAAAGATATGGAAAAATATTCAAAAGAACACTACTGAACAACCCGACAGCCCCCCCCCCCCCCCCCCCCCCAAAAAAAAAAAAGCTCCTTACTTCATAAAGAACACTAACAAAGCCTAAAAGGATGAAGAATTAGGTTTTGACCCTAAACAAAGAATAAATTCTACAATAAGTAAAAATTTGGCTCCAAAAACACCAAATTAGAACGTCGATAAATAGTGTCAGTGATCAATAACGATGAACAATTATAGTGAACAATGAACAATAAATGTGAACAAGAATTAGGGTTAGGGTTGGGGAGAAAAGATATGTGGAGAGATTTTATTTTGGCTCTGATACCAAGAAGAATTTTATGATATAATGACTTACCCATTTGAGAGACCAACAATTGTATTTATACTAAACGTATTACAATTCTAAATGGTTACAGAGACTACAAAACTAAGAGTACACAACTAAGGCCAAAAACACTTAGGGCTCAATACAAAGGGTTAAATACTAAAATAATATGAAACCCAACATTTTGTTATCACTGGAAATCAACTCCCCATTTTAGTTAGCTGTTAGCACTTATTCGTTCAAGTTTGCATTTAACATATTTTTTACCATCACAACCGAGAATAATACAATCACAATCGATAAAGTTATAGTCACAATCGATAAAAGCAAAATCTCAAGTACAATCGCAATAAATAAGGGCATTGTCACCATTTAGAACAAAAAAATCCCAAGTACAATCTCAATATATGAAGGCATAGTCATAATTAAGAAACACAAAATCCTCAGTATAATCAAAATCGATAACGGCATAATCACAACTGCAAAATGAAAATTCCCAAATATAATCACAATCGATAAAGGCATAGTTACCAATGAGAAAGTCAAATCCTAAGTATAATAACAACTGATAAAGGCATAGTCACAATTGAGAAAGGAAAAATCCTCACTATAATCACAATCGATATGGGCATAGTCACAGTTGAGAAAGGCAAAATCCCAAGTACAATCACAATTGATATGGGCATAGTCACAATTTAGAAAGGCAGAATCCTAAGTACAATACAATCGATAAGGGCATAGCCATAATTATGAAAGGCAAAATCCTAGGTACAATCACAATTGATAAGGGTATAATGACAAGAGAACTTTTTTGAATACAATCACAATCGATAAAGGCATAGTCGCATGTGAGAGGAAAAATCCCAAGCACAATCACAATCGATAAAGGCACAATCAAAATAGAAAAGGGCAAAATCCAGAGCATAATCACAGTCAATAAGGACTAAAATCCCAACTACAATCACAATGTATAATGGCATAGTCACAAATGAGAAAAAGGGAAATCCCACATATATAGTCACAATCGATAATGGCAGAGTCACAAACGAGAAAGGTAAAATCCCATTATATAATCACAAACAATAATGGTATAGTCATAGTTGGGAAAAGAAAATCCCCACGAAGAATCACAGTCAATAAATGGCATAGCCACAGGTAAAAGGCAAAATCCCATGAAGAATTACAATTAATAAAGACATATTACTAGTCAAACGAGGCAAAATCCTAGGTATAATCACAATCGATAGTGACAGTCAAACTTAACAATGCATAATCACAATCGATAAGAGACATCTCACGATTGCGAAAAGCAAAACATCTATACATAACCATAACCATTAATGACGCAGAATAACAAAATTCCACTCATAATCACAATTAATAACGTCATAACTAAGATTAGAAAAACACAATCCCATGTACCCTCACAATTGAGAAAAAGCATTATCATTTGGGGGAAATTGCTCAAACAATCATAAAGATCATTAGCACCATCATTGAGAATCTCAACTGGAAAGAACACTATCGAGGTCTACAAAAATCATGCAATCACAAAAAACTTGACAATATATATATATACAGTCAGGCTCTCCAATATACCTCTTAGCAACATACCTATGAACATACCCATTTTTTAAAATAGTAAAAAAAATAATTTTGAGATGATATTTTTTATGTGGGTTTATAATATTTCGGTGTGCTCCTATAAAAAAAATCAAATGAAAATAATATTTTGTGCTATTTTTAAAAAATAGGTTAAAAAACTTACAGTTTTTATCCTTTAAAACTATCAGTTTTTTTTAATTATTTTTTAAAAATAACAGAACACATTATTTTGAGATGAATATTTTTACAAGGGCACATTGAAATGTCATGAACTCATATAAAAAATATAAACTCAATTTCTTTTTTTTACTATTTAAAAAAAATAGGTATGTTCCTAGGTATGTTTAATAAGGTATGTTGGAGAGTCTGACTATATATATATATATATATATATATATATATATATATATAAACTTCGCATTACAAAATATTCATTTCTAGGAAATAATACTATGATAAAAAAGGTCATACCTAGTGCACAAAACTCCCACTTAACTACAGGGTTTGGAAGAGGTGGATGTTAGCTGGCCTTACCCTCATATATAGGGAGGTTGCTCCCATGTCTAGAACTCTAGACCAATCGTAGATTGGGCAACGGCACTTTCCATCAATTTCTAAGAAATAATATCATGATAACACAAAATAAAGTCTTCAAAAATCCAAACTATCCTAAAACAAGCAGGGTATATCAATACCAAAAAATCACAAGGCCAACTAGAAAAACACCTAACCCACGCATGGGCATATCACCCCTAAGAAACCAATGAACAGATAATCACTTCGCAAAAGCCATGCCGATATCCTTGAAAACATAATCAAAGACATAATTTCCAAACTATGATTCCAATTATTTCTAGGACATAGTCTCCACCTCTTAAATAACTTTACACTCCGATTCCATCTTCACCAACTCAGCTCGTTTCACTGAAATCTTTTTCATCAATCTACCGAGATCCTCTCGCAAGGCACCCTCGCTATCAACCAACTCCAATGCACTACTGTGATTGGGGAACCATTCCTTGAAAATGGGGAAACTTGAAACTTCATCACATGATCGAAATGACGCTCTAATTATCCAATAACAAAACCCACAGCTTTCATATCAGCTATAAACTCCCTTAGTTTTTGACAATCAATATTAGATAAGGGAGCTTGAAAAATGTCACATTCCATTATACCAATGGTTAACTGCAAAAGGAGAAATGATCGATGGACGACATGTTTAACGGTGAAATTATTGAACGTATCTGTATGATACATTAGGATAAAGTATAAATTAGGAACTTGCATCTCAGGCATACTCATCCCTTTAAGAAACAGGAAGAACTTCACCAAATCCTAAGTAAATTGACGAGCCATTATCAAACGTTGCAAAGTAGCCCCAACAACTGCACTTGAACTCTCACCAAAATGAGATACAGGACTGGGGACATTCAAAACATTCATTTTGGGAGACAGAATTGGGGACATTCGAAATATTCATTTTACCTATTTGGGAGATAGAATTGGGGACATTCGAAACACTTATTACAGAAGGCTAAGAAACAAAACTGGGGACATTCGTTACATTCACTACAGTGGTTTGAGAAGCTGGGCTAGGAGCACTTGATACATTTACTAAAGCCGAAGGAGAAGCCACACAACGAACATTTGAGTCAGTAACCATCAATACACCAACGGCACCATCAGATCCCATCACGCCCAGATAAGGAACCAACCCAACATAAACAGGAGTTCCCAAAGGGACAATCGACGTCATCATCGCTTCTCACAGATATCATACCCGAGTCACTAGGTTCAATTGGCATCAAAACACTCACACTTGAAGGTAAAACGGAGAGAATCACACTAACAAATTCCATGACACCATCCAGAGGGACAATCGGAAAAGACACCATCGAATTCAAAGGTAACGGTACAATGATAGGAGTCTCCCCAACAGTCGGAACCATTGTTGCCGATATGGATCCCAAACTAATCCCTACATAAGCAATGGTGGAAAGTACATAGATGTAACATCAATACCATGTAGACACGAGCACCAAAAACATAACAAAGGAATATATTAGATAAGAAATTCATAAAAATGGAAAAAATCAAATATAGAATAAAGCATTACCCAAGGGCAAGACCACTGTTCTAAAAAACCCGCCTAGGCTCCGCCTAGGCACACCTAGGCTTAAGGCTTGGGAGAAACGCCTTGCCTTACGCTTTTCACGCCTTATTCTTGGTAAAACCCTTAAGGCGCATTTTTTTCTAAAAACAACAATGCTTTAGTGAAACGATGTCGCCTTTTAAAGAATTTCTTTATAAACCGGACCATTATCTCATCCAAAATAATCAAATAGTATTTTAATTTGCATATATTCAGACATATTTTTATGATATGTGCAATTTTTGTATTTTAATAGCCTTATTATGGTTAAAAAATATTAAAATATATTAAGAAGGCCTAAACGCCTTTTTACGCCTAGGCCCGCCTAGGCTTCTAAGGCTTAAGGCTTGGTCTCCACGCCTCAATCACGCCCCGCGTTTTTTAGAACCTTAGGCAAGACCAAACTGTAAAAGGGCCTTTCAGTATTCGAAGAGTTTCATCTCCTAATAATATAAAAAATTATGGGTTCACAACAACCACACCGTACACAAAGCATCAAAATGAATTTATCCGATTCACCCAATACAAATTATGCAACGAAGTAACAAAGTTGTTAGTACTCCGGGAGGGAATCACCCTACGACCGACTCCACGACACTTACTATTGGCCCCATGCAAAGTGAAAGTGTCGAAGGCCTTAGTATAAAGCCTACTTAATGATCCTTTCATCATAATGACCGATAGCGAGCAAGTTGATCACATGCCATCACGATAAGGCCGAAGACGAAACCTCTTTAAGAACGATATGGCTAGAAAAGATATTGTATCTGAGGATACAGGGAGACAAAATTCAATATTATGTCATGATGGTTGCCAACATATCATGTCATTCGTGTTCGACAGCTTGGTGGCAGAGAGGGTTGCAGAGCGGCAACACCATTAAGAGAATTGAATGGGAGTTTTTATTGTGATCGAATTTTTGACATAATTTTCATTGACACATTAACGCAGGGATTTTTTATTGGTTCGTTTGGACTCCAAAAACCAAACAATAACAAGTTGCCATGTCAATGTGTCCATAAAATTTATGTTAAAAATTCGGTCACAATAGAATTTTGGAGTTGAATTGTTTTACTTTGACTCTCTATAATATTCTATTGATTTGGATTTAGTTTATGAATCAAATATAGGGTCAAATACCCAAAAGTTCCTCGGGCCTTTTTTAATACACATTTAGTCCAAACCTTTTATTTTGTACCAAAAAGTCCCTCAAACATCCATTTAACTAATATTCTCTTGTTTTTAAAGGTTCGCGCCAGCGACATGGTGACTGACTTTTTTGGAGCAAAATAAAAAAGCTTGGCTTAAACCTGCATTAAAAAATGTTCGAGGAATAATTTGGTATAGGCCCCTTAAATATATTTTGTATAAGAAAAGTTTTTCAAAATTACAAAATGACCACATTCAAAAATTACTGAAGTTCCCCGGTGTCTCTCTCAAATATCTCTCTATATTCCCATCATGTATATGAGGTGAATCCAGAAAAGTAAAAAATAAATTTTTATTTTTTATTTTTCGGATACACCACAGAGAAGAATTATAGAAGTATCCTAGCATCTGCTTATCTGATACGTATCCAAAACTATATGGGAACCTTTAGTGAGGTGTTCAGGATTCATAGTCTTTTGTTGATTTAGTGAAATAAATGAAGTTGGACTGGTGCAGGTGAACAATGCAGCGATTTCGGGAGTGATATATGACACCGATGCTCTAAGAGCTGCAGCAGTTGGTGGAGTAAGTTCAAATTATATTTTTCTCTTTCTTCGCTTTGAACTTTTGGTGATAATGAAGTTTGATGCAACTCCAAATTTCGTATAACCTTTCATGGTCAAGAATTTAGTTGACAACAAGTGCATAATTGTTATTTGTCATCGAGAGTCTAAATGTGCTTGCAAAATGTGTTTCTTACATTGTTCACATATATTTTGCTCGTGACACGAGAAAATCTGCTTATGTTTAGGGTACGTTTGGTTCGGAGCAAGGTTCTAAAAAATGCGGAGCATGATCGAGGTGTAGAGGTTAAGGCCTTGTCCAATGGTTGTTTCTATCGATATTAATTTCTATTGTAGAAAGGGAGGAAGGGGTAAAAGTCATCCAATGCTCATTTCTTTGTAGAACCGTATCTGATGTGGGTGTTGACTCACTAAGAAAATTTCTATCCCAATTTCTATATGTAGAAAGCCTCCAATATGACATGGTGCTACCCACGATCAACTCTATCCATTCAGGCCGTAGATGGAAAATGGAAAAATGGGCAGGAGCCGGGGGTAATAAGCCACGTCATATGCCTAGAAACTAACGGTTGGAGAGGTGAAACAAAAGTTTTATTCCATAAATCTTGGTACTGTGCCATCTGGATGGAAACCCGCGTTAATTGCTTTCTAGAATTGGGTTTAGAAACTAAGCCATTGGACAAGGTTTAAGCCTTAAGCCTTAAAAGTCTAGGGGGGCGTTAGGGGTAAAAAAACGTAAAAAGGCTTTTAGGTAGTTTTTAATATATTTTAACATTTTTAACTATTTTTTAAATATATGCAAACTAAAATACTATTTTCTTAAATACTAAGAAAAAACAAAAAAGAAAGAAAAAACAAGCATTTTTTTAGACGAGAGACAGAGAGGTTTGTGACACCATTTATATTTTACCTGTTTTGAATGAGATATTGGTCATTTTTTTTAAAAAAAGTCTTTAAAAGGTGATATCGTTTTACTTAAGTGTTTTTGTTTAAAAAAAAAGTGTGCGTAACGAAGAATAAGACGTGAAAAGTTTAAGGTAGAGTGTTTCTCCCAAGCCTTAAGTCTAGGGGTGCCTTTTAGAACACTGGTTCGGAGTAAAATATGTTTTAACGCGGTAAAAAGTAATAGTGTGAAATATGTTTTCACCTATTTAGAGTTAAATTTTCTTCTCTATTCTTATTTGAAGTTTCATAATTATAGAGTATGCACTTATTCACAATGTCAACCCAACAAAAACTTAATTTTAAATATGCGAAAAATCATTTCACCATTTTATTTTTCACCGTGATCAAAATTATTTCATCTCAAACCATTCGGACCTTAAACGAGCCACACCTGCTGTGCATACCATTGAGTTTGTGAAATCGGCAAATGGTTTAGCTTGACTGTTTAAAATGCTGATGTGGACTGAAAATTTGCAAGTATAAATGCTCTAATTCAATAGATGACACTTTCTTGGCTCATATAGAATTCTCATCGGTAAATGATTTTTGTAATTGTGTGGTTAACCGTAAGCCTTTTTGATTATTTTATTTTCATCTATACCCTTCTGGCTATAAAGATCTTTTCATGTTTGGGAACGTTATAAGTTTAAGAAATTTAGAAATTAAGTAGAATAGTCCTAGTAGAATAAAGGGTTTATGTACTCTATAAATAAGTAGCTTTATTTATTATTAGATACACAACCTTATTGATGATTGGCATTGAGTATTATTAAAGTTTTGCTTCAATATAGAGTTCTTCAGTTAATTTTAGTTTCTTTAATTTTCTGTGTTTGGTTCTACAAGACTCGACCATCCTTTTTAAAAAAATATATATATAATAGAATTGACTATTGCTTCTGCTAACAATTATATACCTATGACCTTTCCATTCCGTGAGTGTAAATTTTAGAAGCAATTTGTGACAGCTGCGGGAAGTTTTTTTTCTTCCTTTTTCTCATGCTTATAGGAAGGAATACGAATAAAATGGAACGAGTTATCAACCCAGACTAATGATTTGGCAGAAGAGTGCTTAGAAACAAATTACTATGGGGCAAAAAGAGTGACTGAAGAACTTATCCCACTACTTCAGTTATCCATTTCGGCCAGGATTGTCAATGTATCCTCTTCTTCTGGGAATCTAAAGGTAAAAAGTAAAATTTATACAAAATAATAATAAAAAAAAATAAAGTAGATTGAAGACTTGAACTGTCACGTGGTGTACAATTGCCATTAATTTTCCCAGAAAATAATTTCCCATATACTTCCCCTTTCCTTTGCATTATCATCTATATTCTTCGAGATCAAAACATAGTGTAAGATCATTGAGCATCTCCAGACACGAGCACTATGCACATTGTGTGCTCTGTTATGAAAGTAACAACTCTACAGATGAGGGATAAATGTTCTTTAACGCATTTTTAACTTGTAATTGTAGGATATAATAGATGCACAATAAAAGAAAAAATTCAAATTCGAAATAGATAAAATTAGAAGGACTTATCGATCAAGGTTTGTGTTTGATGCAAAATCCTAAAGGTGAAATTGGTCGCTGATATTTGTAGCTGTTAGCCTCGTAAACATACACCTCCCAAGATTCAACGATCAAATTTACACACCAGCTTTGTATTAAATCTTTGAACTCTCAGGATACTCCACCATTTCCAAAAAAATAACGAAAAGTAGAAAGTAGCAAAATCATTTTTGCAGAGAAAGTGAGAGAGAGAGATAATTTTTCTGTATATTTTTTCAAAGCTATAGCGTATATTTTATACAAAAAAATGGTCAAAAACGTGGATAGATTTAGCCAACTAATCCACTAATATCTCCACTAACGGATAGTTTACTTAGAATAGGAGATTAAGTCAAAAATCACTAACGGGTAGTTTACTTATAATAGGAGACTAAGTCAAAAATTAAAAACGAATTAGGAAAAAGGGTACCAAACCCCATAAACTTACTACTAGGCCACTTACCCCAACTTATTTAGTTCATTCAAAATAAATATATATACCAATATACCCAACAGTAATCTCACACAAAACGAAAAAAATAAAAAATAAAATGCATGAAGCACAATTCACATGTAGCATTTTAATTGTTGCACGCCTGCAAATGGCTATGGGCCACCTTGCAAAAATGGTAGTTGCAAGGCCTCACACGCATCACACCTCACATATCCAAATTATTTTCTATTTTTATTCCTTAATGATTGGAAATAAGGTTTCATTTTATTAATAAAGTTACACGAACCCGTTCTTATTATAGAAAATAACAATACGATCATGTTCTACCACATTTTTTCCAAAGAAACATAACTCCAAAAGGATTTCCCAAATCGATCGAGAAAATAAAAAAAATAGAGAATTAAGGTAAAGGTCATGATCCTTTCTATATTTGAATTTTTAGGACAATGCTTTTCAAATTTATAAATCTAGTCCTTGTGGTACAATAGGATTTATAAATCTAGTCCCTGTGGTACAATACCTTTATTTTTTTGGTCCGCGCCAGTGGCACTATTTTTCATAATTTTTCATGATATTTTTAATAGAGACTAAATTTATAAAATTATATGAAGTGTTCTATTTTTATACACTTTGATCACTATTAGGATATTTTTTCAAAACCCCTAAAAAAAATCCCAAATCCATTCATAGCGTAGGAGCACGTGGAAGTGATCCTCGCTATAGGAGCACGTGGAAGATTTTTCCACTCAGAATCAATTTGGTACATCTTTTGGGGGTGGACTTTTTTTTTTGATAAAAACATGTTGCGTAAGGAGCTTTTCAACATTAGCTTTTTTTATTATTAGCCACAAGTTTACGCTATAGTTTACCCCCAAGTGCTCAAAGAATACACATACATGTATAGGAAGTATTATTATCGTAATATAACCAGAGGACAATTGAAAAGGTTGAAAAATATAATCTAATTTTCTTACACATTTTCCTGTTCTTACGGAGATCAAAGTGAATTGCATTTTCTGAACCACTTGCAAGATCAATTCATCAAATAAGAGCAACAATGCTAGAAACAGTTGACCTTAGATTTTTCATGTTGTTTCAGCATATACCCAATGAATGGGCTAAAGGGGTGTTAAGTGATGCAGAAAGCCTTACTGAAGAGAGAGTTGATGAGGTATTAAATGAATTTCGGAAAGATTTCAAGGATGGTACGTTAGAAACCAAATGCTGGCCCTCTTATTTCTCTGCATATACATTAGCAAAAGCGGCCATGAATGCCTACACAAGGATTCTTGCCAAAAAGTACTCGAATTTCATCATCAACTCTGTTTGCCCTGGCTGTGTACAAACACATTTAAGCTGCTACATTGGCAATTTAACTGTTGAGGAAGGTGCTGAAAGCCCTGTAAGGCTAGCCTTGTTACCAGATGATGGGCCTTCGGGTATGTTCTTTTCTCGAAAAGTAATTTCACCTGTTTGATGGTATTACATCGGTCTTCGAATTAGTGACCCACACCTCATATCATTTCGTCAGCTTAAGGTGCTCAGTGCTGCATTGCTTGTGAAAATTACAATCTTAAAGATGAAGTACAGCTACATTTCATGCGATATAGCTCCACATAATATAAATTTCCAGTTTAATGTAAATTTATTTAGGTCTGGTTTGATGCATCGAATAAGAGGGCCGGATAGTTATCATGTTTGATGTTATTTTGAGTAAGATTTTGAGCTGGGATAATTTATCCGAAGTGAGCTTCAAAGCCTGATCATCAAAGCCGGTTTTCAAGGAAGGCCCGATTTTTTACGAATTTTAGGGGCCCCAAATTAAATATATATATATATATATATATATAAACAGGCTCCTGTGCACACTAAGTTATACAGTGCTGACGCACACAAATTTTTTTAAAGCATTAAAAAATATTTTTGAGTTGATTTTTTATGTGATATTTAAGCATTTCAACGGACCCATTTAAAAAAATCAGCTAAAAAAACGTTTTTTGCTATTTTTAAAAAATCGGTCAAACTTTCGCAGCTTTTAAAGTGCTTAAAAGCTGCAAAAGTTTGATCGATTTTTTAAAAATAGGAAAAAAAGGTTTTTTAACTGAATTTTTTTACATGGGTCCATTGAAAGGCTTAAATGTCACACAAAAAAAATTAACTCAAATTTTTTTTTTACTATTTTAAAAAAATGACGTGCAAACTTAATGTGACACCCCGCCTAATTAAATACCGGGCGATCACTCCTTTATTAAATTAAATCAAGGTTAACAGTTGGTTCATTCTCAGCATCACTGTCGAAAAAATAAATTTTCCAATTTAACACCCTAAATAATTAAGCTAAGTGTTAAAAACATTTTTCATACAAACTTTCAAAAATTTTAATTAAAGAAAAAGATTTATTTAATTAAAACAACATTTCTACGATTAAGAATCACACCACGATAAGCCAAATAATACAATACATTCGTCAATCAAATGTCAACATATTAAAACTAAAATCACAAGCCCATACTGAATAAATCTCAATGAATAATACTGGAAAAGACTGAAATGTAAATGTCCCAACAACAAATGAAATGATGAAAAGGGCGACACGTGCCCAATAAATGAGAGTAATAGGAGTGGAGTCAATAACAGAAGCCGTCTACTCAAGTGACCTGCAACTCCCACCTAAGCTGCAGCTCATTCTTCTCAAGGGATCCTAAGCAAGACGCCCCTGTGGCTGGGCACCTGAAAATATACATATATATATACAAGAGAGAGAGAGAGAAGAAGAAACGGGTCAGAGCCCGAAAGTGTGTTTGATTTTAAAATACGTATAGCAAGTATTTAAAATGATACAGGTCAATGTAATAACATATTAGCACGTCACTCTCTTGAGAAAATACTCACCTCTCTTCTAATGTGCACACCTATCGCACTAACCTTCCCCACGATTACTTATCATTTAACGCACTAGTCTTTCTAAAAGATTTAACTTAACTTAGATTACTCGCAAGATTAAATAATTCACGATTTCATTTTAAAAGAAATTTCCCAAACAGTAATCAAAGTCCTCCATTTTAACTTTATAAAATCCATAAAGTTTTACAGTGACATATTATACTTTTCAAAACAAGTATTTAATAATTTGAGTCAACAACCATGTCCTACTTATCAAATCTCAGTAGACAGTTTCAAATATCCTGATCTCATATATATATTAACTACTCGTATAATATATATATATAACAGCACCCCGAATAAAACTATGGTGCGTGCATACTCTACTATCCAAAGCCCCATATCACTCATAACCAGAGGACAATTGAAAAGGTTGAGAAATATAATCTAATTTTCTTACACATTTTCCTGTTCTTACGGAGATCAAAGTGAATTGCATTTTCTGAACCACTTGCAAGATCAATTCATCAAGTAAGAGCAACAATGCTAGAAACAGTTGACCTTAGATTTTTCATGTTGTTTCAGCATATACCCAATGAATGGGCTAAAGGGGTGTTAAGTGATGCAGAAAGCCTTACTGAAGAGAGAGTTGATGAGGTATTAAATGAATTTCGGAAAGATTTCAAGGATGGTACGTTAGAAACCAAATGCTGACCCTCTTATTTCTCTGCATATACATTAGCAAAAGCGGCCATGAATGCCTACACAAGGATTCTTGCCAAAAAGTACTCGAATTTCGTCATCAACTCTGTTTGCCCTGGCTATGTACAAACACATTTAAGCTGCTACATTGGCAATTTAACTGTTGAGGAAGGTGCTGAAAGCCCTGTAAGGCTAGCCTTGTTACCAGATGATGGGCCTTCGGGTATGTTCTTTTCTCGAAAAGTAATTTCACCTGTTTGATGGTATTACATCGGTCTTCGAATTAGTGACCCACACCTCATATCATTTCGTCAGCTTAAGGTGCTCAGTGCTGCATTGCTTGTGAAAATTACAATCTTAAAGATGAAGTACAGCTACATTTCATGCGATATAGCTCCACATAATATAAATTTCCAGTTTAATGTAAATTTATTTAGGTCTCGTTTGATGCATTGAATAAGAGCGCCGGATAGTTATCATGTTTGATGTTATTTTGTGTAGGATTTTGAGCTGGGATAATTTATCCGAAGTGAGCTTCAAAGCCTGATCATCAAAGCCGGTTTTCAAGGGAGGCCCGATTTTTTACGAATTTTAGGGGCCCCAAATTAAATATATATATATATATATATATATATATATATATATATATATATATATATATATATATATATATATATATATATATATATATAAACAGACTCCTGTGCATACTAAGCTATACAGAGCTGCGCACACCAATTTTTTTAAAGCATTAAAAAATATATTTTTGAGTTGATTTTTTTATGTGATATTTAAGCATTTCAACGGGCGCATTTAAAAAAATCAACTAAAAAAACGTTTTTTGCTATTTATAAAAAACCGGTCAAACTTTCGCAGCTTTTAAAGTGCTTAAAAGCTGCAAAAGTTTGACCGATTTTTTAAAAATAGGAAAAAAAGGTTTTTTAACTGAATTTTTTTACATGAGTCCATTGAAATGTTTAAATATCACACAAACAAAAATTAACTCAAAATTTTTTTTTTTACTATTTTAAAAAAATGATATGCAAACTTAGTGTGCACATGAGCCTGACTCAAAAAATATTTTTGAGTTGATTTTTTTGTGTGATATTTAAACATTTCAACGGACCTATGTAAAAAAAATCAGCTAAAAAAACTTTTTTTTTTCTATTTTTAAAAAATCGGTCAAACTTTCGCTGATTTTAAGAACTTTAAAAATTGCGAAACTTTGACCGATTTTTTAAAAATAGAAAAAAAAGTTTTTTTTAATTGATTTTTTTATATGGGTCCGTTGAAATGGTTAAATATCACACAAAAAAATCAACTCAATTTTTTTTAATGCTTTAAAAAAATTGGTGTGTGCGAGCACTGTGCAAATTTAGTGTGCATAGGCCCTGCCTCTGTATATATATATATACACACACACCAATCGACACCCACAATGCCCAAACTAAGCAGTTGTTCAAATCCCCAAGCAACTCTTCGAATCCCACACAAATTAGCAATCCAAATAACTCTTCAAATCCCACAAATCCCCCACACAAATGAACTATTATATAAACCCATAAGTCATGGCTCATCATATCATACTCAACTCATCATATCATACTCATACACCAAACACAAATCGGCAAAAGCATAATCCTTGCCTTGCCTTTGTTTTTTGATGAATCCATAAGCCTTGCCTTGCCATATCTGATGATATCAACTAAGGCGGTAGAGTGGGCAAAGAAAAGAAATTGGTACAACCTTGCCTTTTATCTTTTAAAAATGAGTACAGCCTTTGTTTTTAGTAATAGTAATTCACTTCTATATTTTTTTCAGTAATTTTATAAATACATTTTTCTTTTATTTTATCTTTTAGAAATTATATTTTTTTTATTTCAATTAATTGATATCTTACTAATTTGACACAGGTTTAATGTGGTTGTGAATTAAATTTTTTGGAAGGAGGAGGTGATTAATTTGGATATTTCGTGCCTGGAATATTGTATAATTTGTCAATCAATCAGGTTCTATTGTTCAACTTTATTTATTATCAATTGAGTGCTAATTATTAGTGTATAGTCATGCCTCCTAGAAAGTATGAGTTTGGAGCCGCAAAAAGGAAGAAAAAACAAGAAATTGAAAAAATTTCTCCATCTAAAAAAGGAGCCCTTCATAAGTTTTTGGCAAATTTTTTTTTCTCAATCTCAATCTCACTTTGCTTCAAAAAATAAGAGAAGAGCTCACATAAAATGATATGTTGTTATTCTTCCTTAATTTATTTTTCTTTTGGAAAGGAGAGTATAAGAGTGTGATTTGTAAACCTTTGTGCTTGATAATAATAAAAAAATATTTTTATTTTGGGTAATAAATATTTTTTTAATTTATAAATTAAAAAAATTAATATCTTATTATATATGAGACCCCATTTCAAGAGTTTGCCTCGGATCACAAACATCTGGAGATCGGCCCTACTGATCATATATCTTGTTCGGATTGACTATCGGACCCCTTTAGAGCATCCACATAGGGGGAGACTCACGAAAGGTAATTTACAAACTAAAAAGTGGGTTTGCCCTTTCATAGTTAACTGTTCCCACGTTGGTGAAAGGCTAAGAATTTGCAAAACCATTCCTACGAACAATAAAAGTTCGTAGGAAACAAAATTAAAATTTCTTACGAACAACAGAAGTTTGTAGGAATTCTAACGGACTTTTGTTGTTCATAAGAACCCAAAAATATGATAAAAATGATTATTTATATTTCTTACGAACTTCATTTGTTCGTATCAATTGCTACGAACAAATGAAGTTCATAGGAACCCTTACATAATTTGTAACCATTCTCTAAACTTGGAGAACGCTTACAAATTCTTCTACAGAATTTGTTCATTTTCACCCACCACTGCAAGCGTCAAATTCTGTAAAGTTACCAAATCTCTTGTTTTCTTCTCCCCTATTGTGGATGCTCTTATACTCCTCATTATATGGGGACTTGTAGATGTAAAGTGATAAAAAAAATCCCTCAACAAAGCAACCTTCGCAAAAAACTTCTAAACTATTTTTACTGAAAAAGGCCCTGAGTCCGTGTTGTCGGTGTCCCTAAAAGGGGGTCTTTGCCACAATATACACATTTCACTGTTTTCTTACAATCAAAAGTGGTTTCTTGTGAAAACAACATTATTTCATTTTTTTGCACTTTCGCTTTGTGTATAAAGATGTACGATGAAATACCCACGTCTATGTTTGATATTGTTTTGCAATATGTATATAACATATGGATATATGTGAATAGTGAAATGCCATGTGAAGCTATTGCTAAATATGATCTTAAAGTTTGGTTTTTGTAGCTTACATTTTGGCTAATGAAGTGATAGCTTTGAAGTATGTATTTATCCAGCAATTGTAACAAACCAGAGGTTTATCCTCTTATTAACAAGGGAAAAATAACATTATATGTAACAACAATGATGAGTTAATTTTCATTGAGAATGTATGCAAAGCAAATGGCTTGTGAGTTACAAAACTGCATTTGGATGGGAGGTTTGTGCTGTCAATTTTTAGTACATAAGAAATTTGCAGACAAATCTTTCGATAGCTAACTTAATAATTTCTTGTGCAAAGGTTTGTTTTCTAAGGTAACAACTATCTACCTTATTCTACCTTGTTTGCTGGTGTGATAAGGTGAGATAGAGGTAGTAAGTCTTTGAGCAGATTTAACTGGGTTTTCAACGAACATTGTTTGGTGAATATACTATGCAACTTTGATGAACATAAAAAATTATTGAGAAAATTTGTACCATTAGTGTTCTGACCAATACGCACAAATACGCATAACGGTGCAGGTACGAGTGTCGATGCGAATTCCTGAGTTCGTCAATTTTTATAATATGGAGCTAGGTTCCCGCTGTTTTTGCCAATGGTGAGAATTTTGAAGGCCGTTGGGGTAGCCCTTTCTCAGTTGGTGTCTAAGTCCTGGAGATCTTTGATGGCCACCATCTTGGCCTTTACAGAGTTAAGTGAGGCTAATTATGATATTAGTCCATCCTAATTATTTAATCTCTATAGGGTCCAAGAGAAAATCAAGCCAAAAGACAAGGGGATGAAGTACTTTTCCCCTAAGACAATAGTGGTATTTACCAAGGAAAAATATAATGCCCCCAAGAATTGGAAGGATATATTCTTATCTATTGGGGGATCTTGGGTCATCCTAGAACCCGTGGAGCCAATCGGCTGTCTTATCTGGTGCTCCCCCGGCCATGGATAAGTTAATCATTACTGTTGCATTTTGCATTCGAGCTTGTTTTCTTACCCCAAACTTGGACTTTTATGCTTTTTATTTTTTTTATAGTGCTTGCTGAGGCCCAGAAGTTGGCCTCCACCCCTTTTGAGGCCTTTTTCATTGAAAGACTCCTTTTTAAGAGTGAGTTGGGGAACCCAAACCCCTGATGTTAGGAAGTGCACCAGAGGCCTCAAAAAGCATAGTTGGGAGTCGTTACAAGCTAGCCCCAAAAGAGGAAAGTTGCAGTCATAGTCTCTTCTGAAGTTCCTGGGCCCTTTGAAGGTGAGGATGACCAGTCTAGGGGTAAGTTTAAGCTTCCAACAAGATTGAAGAGGTCCTCCCTCCCCACAGTTGGAGGTGCAATCTTGGTAGACTCTGATTGTTCTTGTAGTAAATAACTTTCCCTTTCTTGTTTTATATTATTTCCTTTTTGATTCTTGATAACCGACTATGATCTTATTAACGATCTAGTAGATGAATGATATGAGTGGAGGATGGATAGGTTGTTTGACTAGCAAGCCTTTATTGTGCCTATGGTTATCAAGGGGAAGAGATCCAATTCTACCAAGTGGTTGAAGTTTAGCACGACAATGGATAACCCAATACCTAGCGTCAAGTTGGTGAAGAAGGCAGAGCTGAAGTGTGACTCTAATGAAGGCCCGTTGTTGGTGTTTATTATCAAAACCCTTCCCCTGCTATGTAAGGACAAATTCCATATCGAGTCAATTTATATGTATTTTGGCTTTATTCTATATGGACAAAACTGTTTGAGTCGTATGCTACTATGACGCATGATTAAAAATCGTAATGGTCAAGTTAATGCAATATCAAGTACACGTCGAGTTTCATCTTCAACGTATGTAGGATCTTAAGAGGTATGGATACATATTATGTTTAATACCTGGATATATTTGGGTATTTTATTTTCAAAATGTTTTGAGGTCTTTTCTCGTAAAAAGGGTTTTAAAGAAAAATGATTTTATTTTTTAAGTCGTTCTAATGAGATTTATACTCTCGTCTAAACGATCTTTTCAAAGTCGTTCAAATAACTTCTATTTTGATTTAAATGAGGTCATGGTTTTTGTTCAAATGAGCTTTAAACGAGAAGTTCTCTTTCACAGGATATTTTTGTTTAACGGTCGTTCGAAGTGTTTAGAAGTTTTGCTTGAATGAGATTTATTTCGCTCTAATGAAAATGCACAACTCGTTCGAACGACCTGTATATTTTCATTTGAATGACCTTGCCTTGATTTTTGTGTGTCTCATTTACACATTTTTATATAAATAAAAGGCCTTTCAAAGAATTTTGAAGTTTGAGGGTTTGTGAAAATAGTTTCTAAGAACATATCTTATGCCTCATCAACCCTAGTTTACACCCAATTGTGTGAGATCCAAGTTTCACCCTAATATGCTAGTTTGAGATCTCGTGTATGAGCACCGAAGTTTGATAACTTTTCATCTTTGATGAGTTTTTCTTCATACGGTGGATTCCGTGTGTATTGCGATTTAATGGTTTGTTAACCAAGATCGATGAATACCAAGACGTGTGAGGAGCACGCATTGAGGCACTCGTGGGGTGGATTCCTACATGTTGCTATAAAGAAGGTAAAGGAGTGAAGACTGCACCAAGGATTGAAGGATTCGAGCAAAGTGGAGTACGTATGTCTATCACTTTTTTATAATTCATCTATCATAGTTATTTTGCATGCTGGGCCTTTGGAAGTTTTGTTCATTGTGGGTTTTTCTCGTACATCAGCATGTTGTGGTTTGCTGATTTATTTTATTCTTGCTATATCACTTAGATGTATGTTTAGGGCAAGATAAAATTGGTTAATTATTTTCAGAATGCATGTTTAAAAGGTTCTTAGTTAAAATTATATTAATTATATATTAGTTAATTTTAATTGAGAAATTAAAATTGGTGGTGTGTGGTAATCTGTTTAACCCTTGTATAGTAGCACTTTCAAATTGATATCAAAGTGGATGTCTATAATTTATTTAGGCTTGCATCCATGAGTTTTTTATAAGGAGGGTGAATTGATAACTAGGCCAAATGGGTCAAATTATGCGTATTGGAAAGTGCATATGAAGTTTGGGCTTAAGTACATTAATGAGTGGTTATGGGTAGATGTAGAAAGGGGGTGGACTCCACCCACATCATGAGTAAGTGACCTTAGTGTCCCTAAACCCTTAAGAGTTGGAGTGAGGATGAACATAAGTTGTGTAACTACAATTCTTGTGGTTTGAGTTCTTTATTCTATGCAGTTACACTGGAGAAGTTTCGTCGAATTATGATGCGTTAAATGCCCAAAGAGTCTTCGGACATACTTCAACTCATGTATGAGGGAATTAATGCAGTTAAAGATTATAAAATTTAAAATCTCAACACAAAGTTTGGAACCATCAAGATAGATGAAGGCAAAACTTTCAATGAGTTCTATATGATATTTTTTTATATTATAAACTCATATTTCAACTTGGGAGAGAGAATCCCCAAAACCAAAGTTGTGAATAAAATTTTAAGGTCCTTACCTAAAAGATTTAATCCCAAAGTCACTGTCTTGAACTCGTTGGTAACTGTTGGATCGATGAAACTCGAAGAGCTTGTGAGTGACCTTCAAACCTATGAGCTCGACATGTTTCCTCTCAAAAAGAAGAAAAAAGATAAAGGAATTGCTTTGAAACCTTAAAAGGAGGAAACACCCATTTTTATGAAGAGTCTAATATTGATATCCTTGATATGGCCATGTTCGCTAAGAAATGCATGAAATTTCTTAAGTTTAAGAAATAAAAACTATAAATTTGATGAAAAGAAATTTGAAAATAATAAATTTAATAAGTCTAACAAATTCCCTAACGATCATCATTTTAAAAAGAATCAAAATAAATTTTTTAAAAGGGATGAATTGGATATTTGCTTTGGGTGTGAGGGTTTTGGCCATAGGGCAATCGAGTGTCCCACTAAGCTTAAGAGACATGGAAAGAATAAAGTGCTTACACTGATACTCTTAGCGATAACAAATTAAATGAGGAGTGCAATTCCCTCGTTGAGCATAATTACACTGCGTTCATTGCTAGTCACTTGGGATTAAATGAAAAATCTTACATCGATGAAGATGACATTTACATGATGGTTCTGAGATCCGATCTGTTGATTCCCAAGTTAGTGGTGTGAGGAAGAAAAAGAATAATAAGAGGAAAATGAGCTAAAAGTGGCCTTTCATGAGTTGTACATTGAGTCTTTGAAATTAAAAAAGGAAAACCTAAAGTTAGAATTTAAGTTCAAGGAACATGTCATAGGTAACAATGATGAGAAATTGATTGAGGATTTGAGGGTTCGTGAGAAGACTCTTAGGGAGAAGCTTAAGTATGTCGAGGAAGAGAGAGATAACTTTTGTGGTTTGTTTAAAAATTTGAAGAAGGAGTTCCTAATGTTTTGATACTCTAAGAGTTTTCTTGAGTCTAGGACTGAGGAGTTAAAGGTGAAATTAAGATATTCAAGTCATGTCAAATTTGATTTAGAATCTAGGCCAAAGAAGTTGGATAAGATTTTAGGCACCGTCCAAATAAAAAATAATAAGATTGAAACTGGATTTGATGATCCAAATTCTTCTGCTTCTAAAGCCAATACCAAAATTTTTAGAAGGTTAACCACAAAAAAGGATGTTAAAAAGGTCAAACCAAAGGTAATATTCCTCGTCGTGTCTACACTGGCACACATTACGGTAGGAAAGGTCACCTTAGGTATTTTTTATGATCTTAGAAAAGGTCCTAGGAAGTTTAAGTGTAGTGTCACCAAGGTTTCCAAAGCCCAATATCGTCATGCTACACCTATGTGGGTTACAAAATTAGATCTAGAGGCGCCTAATGTTTGGCCTTTGGACTATTGCTTGCTTGCAAATGATTCTTCTCATGCTATATTTGATGGTTAATTGCGTTTAAATATTTTTCATACACTAGCTTTTGTGCTTCATGTTTTATGTTATTGCTAATTGTATAATGTTTGTGTCTTTTATATTTTGCTTTTTCATTTATTAGGTCTTTATGATAAAATATAAAAAATATTTTCTTTGTCTTTTGAGTCGTTTTGAAAAATGTTTAAAAAACTCAAAAAGTTTTTTGTTTTGTTTGTGTATTTTGGTTTTACACATTCTGTGTAGCATATCAGTGTGTTCGAATCCCATTCATTCCATATTTTACATGTCGCTGGGACATTTGATTATGCTTTACAATGCGTTGGCTTGTTCTTAAACATGCTTGCATGAAGTTTTTGGAATTTGATTTTCTTAATGGATTCAGTTTGTATATGCATTCGCACACACTTTCACGAACTCTTTTGGATTATAACTACTTATGTTGCATGCGATAAGTGAAGTGTTTTCCTATCAATATTGTTATATACATATCTATTTGATTGGGGGATTTGTACATGTAAGAACAATTGCTCGAGAGATGGATTTTGTTTGAAAAATACGAGGGTGCAATGAAAAAGGGCTACGAAGGGAGTAAATCTCCTTTGAGTGAAAGGCTACTATTGGCAAAAGCCTAAAAGAAAAGAGAGGCAAAATAAAAGAGAAAAATTTCCAAATTCTTTGTTTTGCATTAATCTCAAAAGTGTGATATCTTCAAAAGGAAAAGAGCGATTATATATATATATATATGTTTATTTTTTATGGTGTTATAAGTTGAAGATCAATGGGTTAGTAAAATTAGTTCTAGTTAATCTAAATATTTGACGCTATTGGTTTGAGAATCATCAAGATTTTTAAACGGTCAAATAGAACTCTTTGCACTATATGGAGTGGTTAGGAAATATTTCTATTGTTTATTGGTTCACACCCCTTCACTCCGTACCACATTTGGTTTAGACACATTTATGCCATACAAGTGTGGAAAACTTATGTTTTTTTTGTGTCTATGTGGTGTTTATACCTATATATGCTTATGTGTGTGTGTGTGTGTGTGTGTGTGTGTGTATGTGTGTGTGTTTGTGTGTAGTATGTTTGTTTTGAGTCTTTGCATTGAATTTAATTCATTTTTGTCACCTGCTTTATAGTTGTATGAAATTGACATCATATATAATCATATTGGTATCATTTGTTTCATAGTTTGGATTATTTGTGCTTGTGATGCTGAGTTTGTTTATCGTTGCATGTTTCACTTCACATCATCGTGTGATACACTTATTTTATTTGTGTTCACATGTGTTATATTATCGGGGAGAAGTTTTTTATGTTATGCACTTTACCTGTCTATTCCCGAATAAAAATGGGGATAAGTGTAATCCGAGGGGGATGAATACTCTAAGGGGGAAATATTCAACAAAGGGGGAGTATTGTTTTTATATGTAGTTTATATGTTATATTCTCTTTGAATTTGAAATGTGTGTTTAAGTGTGCATATTTGCAACGATGCATCAAAGTGAGAAAAGCTACCCAATAGTTTGTGTCTGTCAAGTGTTTGTACTTTTTCCTTTTGGGATTGGGATTGAGTCTTAGGAGAGTTTGACGATCCATAGTTTTTTTTGTTTATAATTTTATCCTCGAATAGACAAAGGGGGATATTTGTAAGGACAAATTTCACATTAATTCAACTTGTACTTATTTTGACATTATTCCGTTTGGACAAAACCATTTGAGTCATAGGTAAGGATTTGAGTTTATTTCCTTCAAGCCTATTATGCATGATTGAAAACCATAGCCGCCATGTTAAAGAAACATCGAGTAAATACCGAGTTTCAAGCCGAGTTTTACTTTCCACATCCATGAGATCTAAAGAGGCATGAGTACATATTATGCTTGATCCCTAGATACATTTGGGTGTTTTGTTTTCAAAATATTTTAAATCCATTTTTCATAAAAATATTTTTAGAGAAAAATGATTTTATTTATTAAGTCGTTCAAACGAGATTTATATTCTCATTCAAACGATCTTTTAAAAGTCATTCGAATGACATCTAGTTTGGTTCAAGCGAGGGAAAACGAGCATCAAACGAGTTTCAAACAAGAAGTTTCTATTTCACAGGATATTTTCGTTCATAGGTGCTTCGAAGAGTTTAGCAGTTTTTTTCGAACGAGATTTATTTTGTTCAAATGAGAGTGTACAACTCATTCAAATGACATATATGTTTTCATTCGAACGAGTTTTACTTGATTTTTATTTGTTGCCTTTTCAATTTTTTCTTGAAATAAAAGGTCTGTCAAAGAGTTTTAATGTTTGAGGGTTTGCAAAAATAGTTTCTAAGAACATATCTTATGCCCAATAAACCCTAGTTTACACCCAATTGTTTGAGATCCAAGTTTCATCCTAATATGTTAGTTTAAGATATCGTATATGATCACTGAAGTTTGTTAACTCTTCATCTTTGCCGAGTTTGGTTTCATACGGTGGATTTCGTGTGTGTGGCAGTATGATGTTTTTTAGATAAGGTTGGTGGATACTGAGACGTGTAAGGAGAACGTGTTGTGGCATTCATAGGTGAATTCTTGCGTGTTGATGTGAAGAAGGTCAAGGAGTGAAGATTGCACCAAGGCTTGAAGGATTCGATCCAAATTGAGTAAGTCTATCTGTCACTTTTATGTAATCCCTATATAATAGTGAATTTGCGTGGTTAGGTCGTCCGACGTTTTTCCTGTTATGGATTTTCCTCATACATTGTCATGTTTTGTTTGTTGATTTATTTTATTCTTGCTATATCACTTAGATGTATGTTTAGGCCAAGATAAAATTGGTAAATTGTTTGCACAACGCGTGTTTAAAAGTTGCTTAATTAAAATTGGATTAATTATTTATTGGTTTAACTTTAATTGGGAAATTATAGTTGGTATCACTTTCATAATGAAAGCATATTTAAGGGTAGGTGGGACCACTGGATAAACCCATAGTAGTAATGCTATTCCTAGGGACTTAAAACCCCATGGTCTCTAAGATTTAGGAATCATTTAGTGATCCCCTTTTAAAGAGAAAATATGTGACGACATCCCCTCGTAAGGAGGGGCATGGTATGAATCACTGAGGATTCTGGCCAACCTAAGGGGCTAGCTGCTCGAGAGACGGAAGTGCTGCTGACCTCCAAAGTGGAGGGATACTCTAGATCTCCTTTTGCAAAAGATCATAATTCCTATGCCTCAACAGTAGAGAAATTACATTCAATGGCCAAGACAAACTATTCCAATATGGTGGCCATATTGAGAGGCCGGGGGACCTCAACTAATGCTCAGGAGCTGATTCACTTTTTAGGTAAGGTACCTTCATATGTTGTTTACTTTTCCTTAGTAGTTTTTTTTACCCACCATGTTCTCATAATTTTTTTCCTTTTTGTAGACTCAATACTTGACGAGGCCCTTATGGCTGATGTTGTTTAGGGTCAGAGAGGGTGGAACAAGGCTTTGGAGATGATTGACAAATGGTACCGGACCCATCTAGAGATAAACCAATCAATCAACAGTGAGTGGTTGTAGTTTAATTATTTGGAGAAGGAGAGAGTTGGCCTGAGGTTTATAAATCTGGATGTGTACCTTGCCTATGAGGTTTATAAAAAATTCCTCTACGAGAAGTATGTCTCAGGGTTTGAGGGTGGAAAATCCAAGGTTCAGGAGATCGTTCCTGAGATGGACATTTCTGGCCTGTTCGTCGACGCCCCTCAATCTGCTAATGAGGCTCTGATAGTGAGAGAAGCAGTGAAGGTGATGTTACTAAAGCCTCTACCTTTGTTGTTCAAGAAGGAGAAGAGGTATGGAGGGGCTACGCCACTCATTAACCTGCATCAAGCCCTCTAAATAAAGAAAATGAAGCCCTTGTGAAGGAAAACCCCACCGATCCTAAGCCTTGAGAAGGCTTTTAATGTAATTCTTTTTTTTTAACTCTTTCAGGTTATGGTCTATTTGATGTAATCCCATGATTTTACTTATATAATGAATGGAAATGCTAGTAGAATTTGTTAAACTTTTGACTTACATTCTGCATGCTTCTCCTTTCTAGCTTTTAATTTTCTTTGCCAACGAATTTTTACATTTGTTTTTATTTGTTCGAGGTCTGCCAAGTAAGTAGTATTCCCCCTTAACCCCCTAAGGTTTCTTGGGAAAATAAAATTATTCGGGCTGTAACATGATATAGAACCGAGGGTCCATCAACCTCTATTGTATAATTGTACAACTTCTGAAGTCAATACTGAGGCTCTTAAATGGGTCATAAGACCTTAGAGCCATAAAATCTTTTGAGCTTGTACTCTTTTAAGACTGAAAGTCACAATTTTTTTTCATAAACACCTAGCCCCCAAACGTTTTGGGTGTGAAAGTTAAAAAATAAACTTGTTAAGGGTCCTAAGACCTTAAATTAAGAATTGAACTTGAAAGTGAGTGTGTTATGTATTTTAAAATTATTACATAAAGGGTCCTAAGACCTCTAAAACATGTTTTACTAGGGATGAAAGGCTTAGGATAAAAAATATAGTTCTTCTGAGGTTATTAAGACCTCGGAACTTATGAATATTTACAACCTAAAGTTCCTTTATGGGCCTAAGACCTCCTAACTTAGGTGTTTTTACATATGAAGTCCCACAATGGGTCATAAGACCTCTCAACTTATAAGTTTTTCTATCTGAAGTCCCATAATGGGTCATAAGACCGCTGAACTTAGAAGTATTTACATTCAAAGGCCTATAATGGGTTCTAAGACTTTGGAACCTTGGCCTATGATGAAAGCCTTATGGAAAATATTTGAGGTTCCACGAAGGGTCCTAAGATCGTACCTTTATCTGCTAGGATGGAAGCCTTGTGGTATAAGTTTGAGGTTCCTAAGACCTCTGAACCTTTTCTTATAGAATTAGGACCTTTCACTTTTATAAAACTGGAATTTTGAACAATTTTTTGCATGTAGAACCTTACCCCCCCCCCCCTAATTTTTTTGAAGATGGAAGTTTTTTCCAAGTATCAGACTTTTTAGTCGTGGTTTTAAAAGAGGCTTTTGATTTTTTAGAATTGTCCTTTTTCGAAAAATGGGATTAAAAAGATGGTTTGCTAACGTTTTTGTATTTTTTTTCATAATTCTGTGCTTTTGGAAATATTTTTTAGTGCGAAGACGGTCCTTTAAATTAGCTGTCATGGGTCCTCGGATCTTAGTCAATTTTTGTATAATCAAGGATGGAAGCCCTGGTAATTCCTTTAGTCTTTTTTATTTAGACCTTTTACTCTCAATTCGAGCTAAGGATGACTGCCTTAAAACTCTTTCCTCGTATTTTGAAACCCTTAGGACTTTGAGAGCCAAGGATTGAAGCCTTACAAGTCCATGAGTTGTTGGTCTGAGGTCTCTTGGACCTCAACCATTTGGTTGGATCCAAGGATTTATGCCTTGTAACTCATTGATAGGTCATTAGACCTTATATTAAACCTAAAGCCAACGAGCCTTGTAACTCACCTTGGGTCCTTAGACCTTAGGTTTAGCTCATAGAAAAGGATTAAAGCCTTATAACTCATATTGAATATTGAACGACACCGTAGGTAGAAAAAAGTGTTCTTTTCATTTCATTTTAATAGAAAAATACATCACTGGTAGTATTTCTTGAGACGATCTATGTTCTAAGGGTGTGGAAGTTCATATCCAACCATGTTTTTAAGATAATAACACCATAGCCTTGCTATTCTGGTCTACACATAGGGACCTTCCCATTTAGGGACTAATTTCCCTTTATTTAGATTTTTGGTTGCAAGCGTGACCTCTCTCAAGACCATGTCCCCCACCTTGAACTCTCTGTGGAGGACCTTTTTATTGAAGTAGGAGGTTGTTATCTATTTGTAAATGACTATCCTGATCAGTGTGCTTGGAATTCATCCAAGGACCTTTTGAGGCCTTCATCATTAGACCCTACTTCAAACTGATCCACCCTATGCATTAATATTTTGACGTCCATTGGGATCACTTCCTTAGTTCTAATGGTCAAGGAGAATAGAGTTTCCCCCGTTGGACCTATGACTATAGTTCTGTAGGACCATAAGATGCTTGGCAGTTCCTCATCTTATAAACATTTGGCCTTTTTTAACCTTTTCTTCAAGCTATGGAAGATGTCTTTATTTATCACTTAGACACGGAGATTGGCCTAGAGATGAGCAGTGGTTACTTATACCATAGTCTGAGCAGAATTCACCGACGGCAGGATTGTCAAACTATTTGCCGTTGTCAGAGATAATGGATCTAGGTAAGACAAACCTGTAAATGATATTTACATATCAAATTGGTTTTCTTCTTCTCTGTGATGGTGGCCAAAGGCTCAACCTCATCCCACTTTGTGAAGTAGTCAATAGCCACAATACATAACTTGTTTTGGCCTTTGTTGAGGGGTAGGGGTCCTACCAATCCACTCCCCATTGGTTGAAAGGATATGGACTTAGTATTAGGGCCATATTCTCCGACAGTTGATTTGGAATAAAGGCAAAACTATGACACTTTTCAGCATTGTACCAGGTCTTTAGGGTCCCTCCATAAGGTAGGCTAGAAGTATCCTTGCCTTAAGACCTTATAAACTAAGGTTTTGAAGCATGTGTGATAACTATACATACCTTTATGGATATCTCTGAGGACATAGACAACTTCTGACGGACTGAAGCATCGTTGAGGTACTGAGCAGTACGCATTTTTGAATAATACCCCATTCTCCATGGAGTATAGGGAAGACCTATTGGAGGAGTATCAGGCTTGTGGAAGATATGTTGGAGGGGTTTATCAGCCATGACCATAATGGTGTGAGATTGAAAGTAAGTCCTTAGACGTCTAGCTGAGGTAATTAGGCAAAGGAAAGATTTTCCATCCCTTGATACTTGCTTTCGACTCTTAAAAAACTCATCTACCATAGTATACAGGGTATTGGGCCCCAAATTCTTCTCAGATCAGTGCTGAGCTAATAGTGGTTGGTGAAGCAATAAGATACAAGTGTAGATCTTCCCTAGTGATGGCTCGAAAAAGCGGATATGGGGATTTCATGTACTTTTTGAGAATTTAGAAGGCTTCATCGGCCTCAGGATTCCATTGGAAATTCTTTTTCAGTATCTTGAAGAAGGGCGAGAACTTTTTTGTGGCCTTGGAGATAAATTGATTAAGGGAAGTAACTCTCCTAGTGAGAATCTGAACATTTTCTTACTGTCCTCAGGGACTCCATATCTAGTAGAGCTTGAAGATTTTCTAGGTTGGCCTCTATGCCACGTGCAGTGATAATAAAACCCAGAAAATTGCCTCCAGCAACCCCAAAGGTGCACTTCATTGGGTTGAGGATCATTTGGTTCCTTATGAGAATGGCAAAAGTTTAATTGAGATTCTGTACAGAGTCTTGAGCCTATAGACTTTTAACTAATATGTCATCCACATAGAACTCCATTGATAGTCCAATGAGATATTTAAAAATAGAGTTCACCACCCTATGATAGGTTGCACCTACATTCTTTAGTCTGAAAGGCATAATTTTGTAACAATAGGTACCTTTGTGTGTGATTAAAGAGGTATTTTCCTCATCAGCCAGGGTCATCCTGATTTGGCTTTATCTAGAATATGTATCCATGAATGAGAGGAGTTCTTGACCTGTTCTTGAGTCCAAAAAAGTGTCGATCCGAGGAAGAGGGTAGAAATACTTATGGCATGCCTTGTAGAGGTCAGTGAAATAAATTCACATCTTTTCTTTTTTATTGGCATTGGGTACAAGTAGCACATTAGAGAGCTATACTGGGGATTTAACTTATTTGATAAAGTTAGCCACCAAAAGTTTGTCAACCTCTTCTAAAGAAACATTGTTCCTCATCGACCATATCTGAATAGATCTAAGCAAACACATCCTTATTTTCTTTTTGAAACTAGGTGAGATACTCTTCGAGGGCAGGGCTTAGGCCAACCCTAACCTCTACTACCTTTTGTAGAAGGGTGTCTACCTATAAAAAAGTAAAAATATTATTTTATTAGAAATACTGAGAAGAAACCCAGGGTCCCGACAGAAACTCATATTGAGCAGGAACCCCCCGGGGTCCCGGTAGAAACTCATATTGAGCAGGAACCCCCCCGGGGTCCCGGCAGAAACTCATATTGGGCAGGAACCCCCCAGGGTCCCGGCAGAAACTTGTATTAAGAAGGAACCCACCTAGGGTCCCGGCAGAAACGCATAATTGAGAAGGAACCACCCCAGGGTCCCGACAGAAACTCATATTCAGCAGGAACCCCCAGCGCCACTAAGCGCCGCTGCAAGTGCCAGCGCCGCTGCAAGTGTCAACGATGCTGCAAGTGTCAGCGCCGCTGCAAGTGCAAACGCCTCCGCAAGGGCCAGCGCCGCTGCAAGTGTCGGCGCCGCATCAAGTACCAGCGTCGACACAAGGGTCAGCGCCGTCGCAAGTGTCGGCGCCGCTGCAAGTGTCAGCGCCGCTCCAAGTGCCTGCGCCGGGTGAAGTGCCAACGCCACTTCAAGCGTAAGCGCCGCTTCAAGTATCAGCGCCACTTCAAACGTCAGCGCCGCTTCAAGCGTCAGCGCCGCTTCAAGTGTCAGCGCCACTTCAAGCGTCAGCGCTACCTCAAGTATCAGCGTCGCTTCAAGCATCAACGCCACTTCAAGTGTCGACGCCGTTGTAAGCGTCAGCGCCACTTCAAGTATCAGCGCCGCTTCAAGCGTAAGCACCGCTTTAAGTATCAGTGCCACTTCAAGCGTCAGCGCCGCTTCAAGTGTCAGCGCCGCTTCAAGTGTCGGCGCCGCGACAAGTGTCGGTGCCGCCTCAAGTATCAACTCCGCTTCAAGTGTCAGCGCCACTTCAAGCGTCAACGCCACTTCAAGTGTCGACGCCGTTGCAAGCGTCAGCTCCACTTCAAGTATCAGCTCCGCTTCAAGCGTAAGCGCCGCTTCAAGTATCAGCGCCACTTCAAGCGTCAGTGCCGCTTCAAGTGTCAGCGCCACTTCAAGCGTCAGCGCTACCTCAAGTATTAGCGCCGCTTCAAGCGTCAACGCCACTTCAAGTGTCGATGCCATTGCAAGAGTAAGTGCCACTTCAAGTATCAGCGTCACTTCAAGCGTCAGTGCCGCTTCAAGTGTCGGTGCCGCTTCAAGTGTCGGCGCCGCCTCAAGTATCAGCGCCACTTCAAGGGCCAGCGCCGCTTCAAGTGTCAGCCCCACTTCAAGCGTCAGTGCTACTTCAAGTATCAGCGCCGCTTCAAGCGTCAACGCCACTTCAAGTGTCGATGCCGTTGCAAGAGTAAGCGCCGCTTCAAGTATCAGCGCCACTTCAAGCGTCAGCGCCGCTTCAAGAGTCGGCGCCGCTTCAAGTGTCGGCCCCGATTCAAGTGTCGGCGCCGCGACAAGGGTCGGCGCCGCCTCAAGTATCAGCGCCGCTTCAAGTGTCAGCGCCACTTCAAGCATCAGTGCCACTTCAAGTATCAGCGCCACTTCAAGTGTCCGCATCGCCGCAAGGGTCGGCGCCGCTTCAAGTGCCAACACCATTTCTCACGCCAGCGCCGCCGCGAGTGTCCGCGCCGCTGCAAGTGTCGACGCCACTTCAAGGGCCAGCTCAGTTTCTAATGTTAGCATCGCTGCAAGCGTCTACGCCGCTGCAAGGGTCAGCGCCGTTGGGAGCGTCAGCGCCGCCGGAAGTGTTTGCGCCGCTGCAAGTGTCGGCGCCGCTTCAAGTACCAACGTCGCTGCAAGTGTCAGCGCCGCCGCAAGGGTCAACGCCGCTTCAAGCTTCCGCGGCACTGCAAGTGTTGGCACCGCTTCAAGTACCAGCGCCGCTGCAAGTGTCCGCGCCACCGCAAGGGTCGGCGCCACTTCAAGTGCCAGCGTCGCTTCAAGTGTCTGCGCCACTGCAAGTGTCAGCGCCACTACAAGTGTCTACGCCGCCGCAAGTGTCCACGCCGTTGCAAGTGTCGGTGCCGTTTTAGGTACCAGCGTCACTGCAAGTCAGCGCCGCTACCAGGGTTGGCGCCACTGCAAGTGTCCGCGCCGCTCCAAGTGTCAGCGCCGCTTCAAGCGTCAGCGCTACTACAACAAGGGTCACTGCAGAAATGTTATTCGAGAAATGCCTAAATGAACAACAGCACTAACACTTTACTTTCTTGTACAGGTTGCCTAGTCGAGCAAGCAGGGCTCGAACAGGCGCGTTGGGACCTCCTGGGAGTTTTGGCTTGGTGGCTGAGGGACAAGGTATGTTGAGCAAGCTCAACCACTTAGCACTATAGGATTGAGAGAATACTAGTAGGAGACCCTAGAGTCACCCAGTCCTCACACACCTCACACTTAGTCACAAGTGAAGTGAGCAGCCAAAGGGCTGGCTGCTCACAAGAAAAGAACTATTTATAAAATGATTTTAGAGGAGAGGGTCCTCTAAACCCCTCTCAAGAAAAATGATTTTAGAAGGGGGTCCTCGAGACCCCCCTCAAGCTTGCAAATATTTTAGAGGAGGTGGTCCTCGAGACCCCCCCTCAAGTTTACAAAGTTTGTATCAAAGTTACCGTTTCAAAAGATATTTAGCAAATCAGATATTTTGTCTCCATTAGAAGACATATTTGCTTTTGAACTTTGGTCGGCGCCAGGGGGCATCTGCCAGAGGGGACAGGGAGACCTGCCTGCAGGTAGGGACAAATAGTACACTGCATACTTTGTCCCTCACCAACCCTCTAAGTTTTGGCGCCAAAATTGCCAACCCAGCCTTGGTGCCCAAGTATAAATAGGACCCCTGGGCAAGGTCATAGAGATAATATATAGAAAAAAATTCATTGTTACTCTGCTAAAATATCACCAGACCTACCTAAGTATTCTCTCCCTGCTCAATCTCATAGTGTTGAGTGCCTTGTTCCTTCACTCCCCACTGACAGCCATCACTCTCAGGTGTTTCCCTTGAGAAAATTGCTATTTTTGTTGTGAAAGTTCATCTTCTTGCAGGGAGTGAGTTGAAGCTTGAGTTCCATTGTTACCAGAAGGAGAAGTTTTCTTCAGAAGTTGCACCAGGAGACTTTGAAGACCTTGCAGGCAGCGTCCATTGGAGTGGGTCATGCCTCACCCTTTCCAGTTATTCATAGACCCCAGTCTCACTACCCTCCTACATTTGGCGACTCTGCTGGGGAGGTATCCTCATTTCCATGGACAAAGAAGGTTTCAATGTCTCTAAGCAGTTGGTTTTTGAGGACATTCCATCTGGTAATGGAGCTCACAGTGACCAGACTACTCAGGAAGAGGTGGTAGTAACAGGATCCATAGCACTTGCCCCTCAAGGAGGACATTGTAGTGCAGCAGCAGTTGCTCTATTGATAGTAGCAGCCCCCTCTGGAGGGGCAGCCGCTATAGACCTGACAATAGTAAAGGTGGCGCCACAGAAGGCTGTGCGAGGGAAAATAGTTACACCAGTGACGATTCCCACGAGGGAGAGCGACAGCACCGTAGGTGGCGCCGACACAAAAAAAGTGGTAGCGAAGTAACCCTCTATCAAAGAAAGTGGAGGTTGAGGATTCACACTCAAAGGCACGTTGGAGGAGATTCTACTCACTATAAGGATATAGATGCTCAAGAAGAAGAAGATAGAGTGTTCAAGAGTCATGTTCAAACATGTCTTATTCTCAATCAGCTAAGTAAACAGTCTTACTTAATTATCTTGTGAATACTCTCATTTCTCAAATGGTAATTTATATTCTACGATAATTTTTATATATGTGCTAACTAGTTAAGAAGTAAGCTATAATTTTCTGAGATGATATATGTGCTAGCTAGTTAAGAAATATGCTATAACTTTTTGAGATGATATTTGCTATAATTTTTTATATATTCGTTGGTATAAATCTACGAAAGTTAACAGATTTATGACTACAAAATTATAGCATATTTGAAACTCTAGCACATAGCAAAAGTACACAAGGAACCCTCAAGTAGTTGCTTAGTTTTATTGAAGAATAAATGGATTTGCAACATAAATCTAGTTCCTTGTGCAAAAGGCTATTGCTCAAAATCAGAAATGAGGTGTCAAGACTGATTGCCCGAAATCACAAGTCAAAAGGTTGTTGTTCCATTAAAGGTCCATGCCTTGAATTGATATTTAAAAAAAAAGGGTTATGTACATCTCATCAATTATATCCCAATAGAAAATGAGTTCCTCCTGAGCATTCCATCAAACACTTAAAAAAAATTTTAAACCTCTGATTGCTCGATAGTCATTAGCACGAGGAACCAGAAGCACTTTGATTGCTCGACTCAAAAGGTGAATACTAAAAGAAAAAAATTAGTCCCTTACCAACAAACTAAGGGAGGAATAGGTTACTACGCCAAGTTCATTAGAGTAGATGCGACTAACACTAGGTAGTTGTAAATCTACGCCTCTTTGTGAAAAGCCGTCACAATGACATTTGCTTTAGTCTGACCCTTCACGTGGGTATTATCCTTTGTAATTAAAAATAAAGATAACAAGTGCTGTGTTTGGAAATATTCACAACTTACTCCTACATGTGGGCCAAGTCATTGCTTTACTTTCTTTTATCTCTGAGAAGGTATATCTTACGATTTTTTTAAGTGGTGTTATTTTGGGTAACTATTGTTCAGGTGTTTGAGAGATCTCCTCACATCTTATCAAAACAAAACTCGCGAGGGTCTGTTAGAGTTCATAATATATGTTGATCGAGCAAGACGCAGACAATATATATATATATATATATATATATATATATATATATGAAAGTAATATTGATAAAAGAAATATACACGAGGAACCCCTCAAACTAGAAGTTCTCTAATACCAGACAGGTTACTCGCCCAGAGATTAAAAAAGTGTTGATGAAAAAAAATTCAAACATATAGCTATACCAGATGGGTTCCTCACCCTCAAATTAAGACGAGACTACTTGTAAATTTCTGAGGACCAAAATTAGCAGCACCTCCTCGTGCTTGGTCGAAAACATCAATTATGAGGAAGCACCTGTACTATAAACGAACTGCTCGTTTCTTAGGATTTTTGTCGAGCAATTGATCTGCAATTGTAGTCGAGCGATTTGACTTACAAAGCAACTGGGTTGAACCAGACATGATCTTGTCTTACTCGAATCAAGCCATCAACTATATATTACAAAGCCAACTCATAAATGCACACTCAAGATAGAAACTCAGTTTATGAAACCAAATCGCAAATGAATTCCTCGATATGTAGGTATCTTGGACGTGGATTGAAAAAATGATTTCGACCAATTTTTTATGCGAAACCAAAGAAATTGTATAGTTCTCGAAGATCGTATTCTTCTCGAGATTCCAATTCCAAAAAGAAACCCAGCTGATAACTAAACCAAACAGTTGCAGAAGAGTTGTTCGAAAAGAAGAAGAAGTATATATTTGGAGGGTTGTTGCTTGTCTATTATTCCCTCGTGACAAATACAGATCATTCTGTATGGATATATAGCAATACAAAAAAAGGAAAAAAAAAGGGGTTTCAAAGTGGCTTGATTGCCTTCTCGTGACTTCATTTCTCTGAAATGGGGCTAATAGCTTTCAATCAACAACCCAAACCAAATGGTTTTCTCAGATCATAAAATTAAAATACCTTTAGCTACCGTTGCTCGTGTGTACCTATGAACCCGTTTGGAACAGTAGAGTCTTCGACAAAAGCTTATGGAAGAAAGAAAACGGAGCTTGAAAGCAAAAAAAAGAGGGAGCAGAAGAAGTAAAAACATTGCCAAGTAACCTAAATATTAGGTAAGTAACCCCACCCAGAAATTAAAATTGGATGACCATGACACCACTTCAGAGGCAATAAAAGACGGAGACGAGTATACCTCTCTCTCTCGTGTCTCAGACTTGACTCCCGTTTAAAAAAAATGATCAACAGAATGAAGGAGTGAGGGTTCTCGGCTAATGAAAAAAAAAGCAGATGTCGTGTCCCAAAGAAATATAAATATGGGTCCTCTCTAGTTTCGAGTAAAGGTAGGAGTTTCCAAAGTTTTTTTTAGGGACCTCTCGTCTATTAAATTTTGTATTTTAACAAGGGGCACGTGATAAGATAAGTGTTTTGGTAAGTGTCGTCTGTATAAGAGAGTATTTACCTACGAGGAATCATTTGTCCTTTATTAAGGCAGTTGCCTTCCTCGAAACTATGATCAGATCGATATGTTTCTTATCTATTCCTCAAAATACAATATGAAGCACTTTGTGTCCAGCAAGATAATTGATATAATAATAAATTTATTATTATTATTATTATTCAATAATTGAGATACTTTGGAATTTCTCAAATTGTATCCTTGAAATAATGTATGTGATTAATTTCACATAATATTATCATTTGATTTAAAATGTGGGGTAAAATGAAAATAAGCCCGAGCATATATGCTTGTGATTTTCTCAGTATAAACCTTCTAGAAAAAAAAATATAAGTGTACTTTTATAAAAAAGTATCACAAATACGGGTCACTCGAGCTTACAACTCAAGTTTGTACACTTGAGTGTACAAGAATAGTGTTGGTCGAATTTATCTCTCGCATATTCGCGTGTTTTAACAAAGTTTATTTTAGAAATATTCAAGTATGGATTGATAATTCTAATATCCCCAGACTTGTTTACTCAGAATTGTTCGAGTGATTAATTTCACATTTCATTAATGTTAAATAGTTTGAATAAGAGTAAGTCATCATGTGAAGAAAGAGAATATCTCTTAATCCTTCACTCGAACATGATTGCCTCATTTGTTAAAAGTATAAACGACTTTGAAAGTATATGTTACTATAACACAAGCATTATTTTAGTAATATTAATTATTTGTAAATGTTCACTGTCGATAGACAGTTCGAAAAGTTATGTTGTGCAGCTAAAAGATCATAGTTGATTTAGTGAAAATTTTATTCTCTCGCATGCTTGGATTCAAGCAGTGGGGCTAACAAGTGGATGTATGAAGCCTTGATAAAAGGTTCAAGTCTCGAATTGACTTTATAGAAGTATAATTGACTCCAACATGCTTCATGAGCATTCTCACTTAGTGTGAAAGGCAAGATCTAGAAACAAAAAGTATGAGGTATCAACTATACCTTCTTAACAAAGTTTAATGCTTATGAAATGACAGGTTATTCTATATGGGTCAAGGTGCCTCCCTATGCACTTTTTTACTTAAATAGTATATCTCCACCTAATAAAATAAGGCAATAGGTGTGAGAACACAAAAAGTATTTATAAAATTATAAATATCAGGTGCTCCTGATGAGCACCTGAGGCTCCAAGGGCACCGGAGCGCTCATAATCTTGAGCAAGTGCTAAATATAAATATAAGTATATGTGCGACAGTTTAGCACCTAAACCTCCAAAGGCGCCGGAGCGCTCACAGTCTTGAGCAAAGGCCAAGTATAAACATAAGGTACAACAGTTTAGTACCTAAGGCTCCAAGGGCACCGAAGCGCTCACAGTCATGAGCAAGTGCCAAGTATAAATATAAGGTGCGCCAGTTGAGCACCTAAGGCTCCAAGGGCATCGGAGCGCTCACAGTCTTGAGCAAGTGCCAAATATAAATATAAGGTGCGCCAGTTGAGCACCTGTGACTCCAAGGGCATCGGAGTGCTCACAGTCTTGAGCAAGTGCCAAGTATAAACGTAAGGTTCTCCAGATGAGCACCTAAGGCTCCTAGGGCACCGGAGCGCTCACAGTCTTGAGCAAAGGCCAAGTATAAACATAAGGTACAACAGTTTAGTACCTAAGGCTCCAAGGGCACCGGAGCGCTCACAGTCATGAGCAAGTGCCAAGTATAAATATAAGGTGCGCCAGTTGAGCACCTAGGGCTCCAAGGGCATCAGAGCGCTCACAGTCTTGAGCAAGTGCCAAATATAAATATAAGGTGCGCCAGTTGAGCACCTGTGGCTCCAAGGGCATCGGAGTGCTCACAGTCTTGAGCAAGTGCCAAGTATAAACGTAAGGTTCTCCAGATGAGCACCTAAGGCTCCTAGGGCACCGGAGCGCTCACAGTCTTGAGTAAGTGCCAAGTATAAACATAAGCTACAACTGTTTAGTACCTAAGGATCCAAGGGCATCAGAGCACTCATAGTCTTGAGCAACTTCCAAGTATAAATAAAGGGTACTATAATTTCGTGCTCAAGTCTCTCGACATTACAAGACACTTATGCACGAGTGGGCTAATATTGAGAAGTCCTCAAGCAAGTGAACAAATAATAAAATAAGCTTGGAGGGTGGGGACCCACTTAAAGTGACTCCACCTGCCCAAGATTGCAAGTTTGACAGAAAATATCCAAGGGCGAGGGACTCACCGCGAGCAACCCCTCCGCCCAAGATGAAAGGCCCCAGAAGAAGGCCAAGGGCGAGGGGCTCACCGTGAAGAACCCCTACGCCCAAGAAAGAAGTCCACAGAATAAGGTCAAGGGCGAGGGGCTCACAGCGAGAAACCCATCCGCCCAAGATGGAAGGCCACAGAAGAAGGCCAAGGGCGAGGGCTAACCGTGAGCAACCCCTCCGCCCAATGTAGAAGGCCACAGAAAAAGGCCAAGGGTGAGGGGCTCACCGTGAGCATACCCTCCGCCCAAGATAGAAGTCCACAGAAAAAGGCCAAGGGCGAGGGGCTCACCGCGAGCAACCCCTCCGCCCAAGATAAAAGGCCCCAGAAGAAGGCCAAGGGCGAGGGGCTCACCGCGAGAAACCCCTACGCCCAAGAAAGAAGGCCACAGAATAAGGCCAAGGGCGAGGGGATCACCATGAACAACCACTCCGCCCAAAATGGAAGGCTACAGAAGAAGGCCAAGGGCGAGGGGCTCACGACGAGAAACCCCTCCGCCCAAGATGGAAGGTCGCAGAAGAAGGCCAAGGGCGAGGGCTCACCGCGAGCAACCCCTCCGCCCAAGATAGAAGGCCACAGAAAAAGGCCAAGGGCGAGGGGCTCACCGCGAGCAACCCCTCCGCCCAAGATAGAAGGCCACAGAAGAAGGCCAAGGGCGAGGGGATCACCACGAGCAACCCTTCCGCCCAAGAAGGAGGGCCGCAGAAGAAGTCCAAGGGCGAGGGGCCCGTCACGAGCAACCCCTCCGCCCAAGATGAAAGGCCCCAGAAGAAGGTCAAGGGCGAGGGTCTCACCGCGAGTTACCCCTCTGTCCAAGAAAGAAGGTCACAGAATAAGGCCAAGGGCGAGGGGCTCACCGCGAACAACCCCTCCGCCCGAGACGGAAGGCCACAGAAGAAGGCCAGGGGTAAGGGGCTCACTGCGAGAAACCCCTCCGCCCAAGAAGGAAGGCCGCAGAAGAAGGCCAAGGGCGAGGGGCCCGCCGCGAGCAACCCCTCCGCCCAAGATGAAAGGCCCCAGAAGAATGCCAAGGGCGAGGGGCTCACCGCGAGTAACCCCTCCGCCCAAGAAAGAAGGCCACATAATAAGGCCAAGGGCGAGGGGATCACCATGAACAACCACTCCGCCCAAAATGGAAGGCTACAGAAGAAGGCCAAGGGCGAGGGGCTCACGACGAGAAACCCCTCCGCCCAAGATGGAAGGTCGCAGAAGAAGGCCAAGGGCGAGGGCTCACCGCGAGAAACCCCTCCGCCCAAGATAGAAGGCCACAGAAAAAGGCCAAGGGCAAGGGGCTCACCGCGAGCATCCCCTCCGCCCAAGATAGAAGGCCACAGAAAAAGTCCAAGGGCGAGGGGCTCACCGCGAGCAACCCTTCCGCCCAAGATGGAAGGCCACAGAAGAAGGCCAAGGGTGAGGGGCTCACGGCGCGCAACCCCTCCGCCCTAGAAAAAATGCCATAGAAGCAGGGCAAAACGAGGGGCTCACCGCGAGTAACCCCTCCGCCCAAGTTGATACCCAGATAAGGAGGTCCATTATAAGTGGCCTCATCTACAAAACTTGGGATGAAGTGATAGGACATTTAATGACCCTAAGGGGGAATGATGAAAGAACCCTAGGGTCCCCCAAAATAAAAAATAAAATAAAAATCGACTTTATGGCGTACAAAGCTTTTTTTTGTCTACCCAACCTAAAAAAATTTGCACGAGGGGCTAATGTAGAAGGGTGTCTACCTATAAAAAAGTAAAAATATTATTTTATTAGAAATACTGAGAAGAAACCCAGGGTCCCGACAGAAACTCATATTGAGCAGGAACCCCCCGGGGTCCTGGTAGAAACTCATATTGAGCAAGAACCCCCCCCCCCGGGGTCCCGGCAGAAACTCATATTGGGCAGGATCCCCCCAGGGTCCCGGTAGAAACTTGTATTAAGAAGGAACCCACCTAGGGTCCCGGTAGAAATGCATAATTGAGAAGGAACCACCCCAGGGTCCCGACAGAAACTCATATTCAGCAGGAACCCCCAGCGCCACTAAGCGCCGCTGCAAGTGTCAACGACGCTGCAAGTGTCAGCGCCGCTGCAAGTGACAACGCCGCCGCAAGGGCCAGCGCCGCTGCAAGTGTCGGCGCTACATCAAGTACCAGCGTCGACACAAGGGTCAGCGCCGTCGCAAGTGTCGGCGCCGTTACAAGTGTCAGCGCCACTCCAAGTGCCTGCGCCGGGTGAAGTGTCAATGCCGCTTCAAGCGTAAGCGCCGCTTCAAGTATCAGCGCCACTTCAAGCGTCAGCTCCGCTTCAAGTGTCAGCGCCACTTCAAGCGTCAGCGCTACCTCAAGTATCAGCGTCGCTTCAAGAATCAACGCCACTTCAAGTGTCGACGCCGTTGCAAGCGTCAGCGCCACTTCAAGTGTCGACGCCGTTGCAAGCGTCAGCACCACTTCAAGTATCATCGCCGCTTCAAGCGTAAGCGCCGCTTCAAGTATTAGCGCCACTTCAAGCGTCAGCGCCGCTTCAAGTGTCGGCGCCGTGACAAGTGTCGGTGCCGCCTCAAGTATCAGCGCCGCTTCAAGTGTCAGCGCCACTTCAAGCGTCAACGCCACTTCAAGTGTCGACGTCGTTGCAAGCGTCAGCGCCACTTCAAGTATCAGTGCCGCTTCAAGCGTAAGCGCCGCTTCAAGTATCAGCGCCACTTCAAGCGTCAGTGCCTCTTCAAGTGTCAGCGCCACTTCAAGCGTCAGCGCTACCTCAAGTATTAGCGTCGCTTCAAGCGTCAACGCCACTTCAAGTGTCGATGCCATTGCAAGAGTAAGTGCTGCTTCAAGTATCAGCGCCACTTCAAGCGTCAGTGCCGCTTCAAGTGTCGGTGCCGCTTCAAGTGTCGGCGCCGCGACAAGGGTCGGCGCCGCCTCAAGTATCAGCGCCGCTTCAAGTGTCAGCGCCACTTCAAGCATCAGCGCCATTTCAAGTGTCCGCATAGCCGCAAGGGTCGACACCGCTTCAAGTGCCAGCGCCGTTTCTCACGCCAGCGCCGCCGCGAGTATCAGCGCCGTCGCAAGTGTCCGCGTCG
Source organism: Sambucus nigra (assembly GCA_949130495.1). Classification (NCBI taxonomy): domain Eukaryota; kingdom Viridiplantae; phylum Streptophyta; class Magnoliopsida; order Dipsacales; family Adoxaceae; genus Sambucus; species Sambucus nigra. Next base: position 206,347,699 of record OX422223.1, read on the forward strand.
CTGCAAGTGTCGACGCCACTTCAAGGGCCAGCGCCGCTTCAAGTGTTAGCATCGCTGCAAGCATCTACGCCGTTGCAAGGGTCAGCGCCGCTGCTAGCGTCAGCGCCGCCGCAAGTGTCGGCGCCGCTTCAAGTACCAACGTCGCTGCAAGTGTCAGCGCCGCTTCAAGCTTCCGCGGCACTGCAAGTGTTGACGCCGCTTCAAGTACCAGCGCCGCTGCAAGTATCCGCGCCAGTGCAAGGGTCGGTGCCACTTCAAGTGCCAGCGTCGCTTCAAGTGTCTCCGCCGCTGCAAGTGTCAGCGCCACTACAAGTGTCTACTCCGTCGCAAATGTCCGCGTCATTGCAAGTGTCGGTGCCGTTTCAGGTACCAGCGTCGCTGCAAGTCAGTGCCGCTACTAGGGTTGGCGCCACTGCAAGTGTCCGCGCTGCTCCAAGTGTCAGCGCCGCTACAAGGGTCAGCGTCGCTTCAAGCGTCAGCGCTACTATAACAAGGGTCACATCAGAAATGTTATTCGAGAAGTGCCTAAATGAACAACAGCACTAACACTTTACTTTCTTGTACAGGTTGCCTAGTCGAGCAAGCAGGGCTCAAACAGGCGCGTTAGGACCTCCTGGGAGTTTTGGCTTGGCGGCTGAGGGACAAGGTATGTTGAGCAAGCTCAACCACTTAGCACTATAGGATTGAGAGAATACTAGTAGGAGACCCTAGAGTCACCCAGTCCTCACACACCTCACACTTAGTCACAAGTGAAGTGAGCAGCCAAAGGGCTGGCTGCTCACAAGAAAAGAACTATTTATAAAATGATTTTAGAGGAGAGGGTCCTCTAAACCCCTCTCAAGAAAAATGATTTTAGAAGGGGGTCCTCGAGACCCCCCTCAAGCTTGCAAATATTTTAGAGGAGGTGGTCCTCGAGACCCCCCCTCAAGTTTGCAAAGTTTGTATCAAAGTTACCGTTTCAAAAGATATTTAGCAAATCAGATATTTTGTCTCCATTAGAAGACATATTTGCTTTTGAACTTTGGTCGGCGCCAGGGGGGCATCTGCCAGAGGGGATAGGCAGACCTGCCTGCAGGTAGGGACAAATAGTACACTGCAGACTTTGTCCCTCACCAACCCTCTAAGTTTTGGTGCCAAAATTGCCAACCCAGCCTTGGCGCCCAAGTATAAATAGGACCCCTGGGCAAGGTCATAGAGATAATATATAGAAAAAATTGCACTGTTACTCTGCTAAAATATCACCAGACCTACCTAAGTATTCTCTCCCTGCTCAATCTCATAGTGTTGAGTGCCTTGTTCCTTCACTCCCCACTGACAGCCATCACTCTCAGGTGTTTCCCTTGAGAAAATTGTTATTTTTTTTGTGAAAGTTCATCTTCTTGCAGGGAGTGAGTTGAAGCTTGAGTTCTATTGTTACCAGAAGGAGAAGTTTTCTTCAGAAGTTGCACCAGGAGACTTTGAAGACCTTGCAGGCAGCGTCCATTGGAGTGGATCACGCCTCACCCTTTCTAGTTATTCATAGACCCCAGTCTCACTACCCTCCTACACCTTTATTGGATCCTCTACATCAATGCACAAAGTGATAAGATCTTATGTTGGCTCACCTATTTGTTCTTTCTCCTCATCCCATGTATTTAAGGTATCCACATTCGTCATTTATATGCTCAGGATCTCTTCTGGGAGCTTAGGCATTACAAACGATGGAGACAAGACCTCTGCTGCTACTTTAAATCCCCTATGCAAAGTATCTCGGACCTCAGACAAGCTTTGGGAAGCCTTCATCAACTTCTTCCTCTCCTAAATGGAAGTGTTGTAACACTCCCTAGCCTTCTTCTGGTCCTTGAACACCTCTCCCACTCCTATGGGGGTTGGGAACCTTATTACAAGCCTTTGTGTTAAGATGACAACGTCTAATTCATTAAGTGATGGTTTGCCTAAGATCCCATTATAGGTTGAGGGGAAGTCCACCACTATGAATTTGTTCCAAACGCTTGAGAAATAATATTTAAAACCAATGGTGGGGGGAAGTGACGTACCTAAGGAATAGGTTCGTTCTTAGTTGAACATGATCAAAGGAGTGGTCACAAGTTGCATGTGCTTGGGGGGGAGGCCCAAGTATTATAAGGCATTTAAGAATAGGATATCAGCTAAGATCCAAGTGTCAGTAAAAACTCTCTTCATGTTGGCATTACCCATAATCATAGTGATAACAAAGCGGTCGTAATGAGGTAAACGAACCCTTCTAAGGTCTATTTCTAGAAAACCCGTCATCGGAACTCCTTTTAGGGGTTGAGTTAAAAGGGAAATATTGTTTCCATGTACTCCCTCGTTTCAGATGCTTTTGGGATGGGTTTTCCTAGTTGTGGAAGAAAGTCCGCCACTGGCTTTCCTGTCTTTGTTTTTCTTGTTGTTACTGCGCTGGCCTTTATTGTCTTTGACCATAAATTCTTTGAGGTAACCCCTCTTGATCACCCTTTAAATGGTTTCCTTAAGCTTGAAGTATTCATTGGTGTTGTGGATATGGTCTCTATAGAACTTGTAATACTTTCCCTCTTGTCCTTTGTGGCCCTCATGGGCTTTGGTGGAGGTAGGAGTTCCTAAGGCTGTGAGAGGGGTAAAATGTTAGGATTTTGAATGTCCATTCTTCTTACCTTTGTTCTTCTTCTTATTGGGATCAATTACCTCAGGAAATTCCCCGAGATAGGAGAACACATCCTTAATCTTCCCATGCAAGGGAGAGGATACAGAGCGCTTTGCTGAGATTGCATCCTCAAAATTCATATATTTTTTATCTCTCTCGAGTATTTTGGTCATGGATTTATGGGGATTCTTGCTAAAATACCTCAGTAAGTCCTCTGAGATAAGGCCTGAAATGAAAGCCACCACAGAGATCGTGTTATTTAGGTAATGAACTAGGAGGGCCTCCTGGTTGAACCTCTTCGCATACTCTCTGAGGGACTTTTCAACCTTCTGTATGAAGTAGAAGAGGGAGGTAAGAGGTTTCCTCATCTTTCATGCCCTATAAAATGGCTCACAAAGGGTCTTTTCAACTCCGTGAAACTTTTAATGGTCCCTAGTTTATGCTTGGAAAATAAGTACCTAGTTGTTCCCTTTAAAGTAGCTCGAAAATCTCTGCACAAGACCTCATCAGGGGTATCTTGGAGGATCATGAGTTATCTATAAGTCTCCAAATTATCTATGGGATCTTTGGACCCGTCAATTGGTTTAATAGTGGGATCTTCCACTTTGGGGAGAAATCATAGTATTGAAACTCATTGGAAAATGGATATAACATTTTTTGGAGATATAAACCAATGGTGTTGAGATTTTGCGTTTTGTACTGGTTGAGGAAATTTCCAACCAGTCATGCATCTTATTGATCTTGTTGTCCCAGGGCCTGGCCACCCTGGAACCACCTTAAGATTGATCTCCGGGGAGTGATAACCTATCATTGACAGAAAATCGGGTCACTGATCATTGGTGGGCCTTATGCGCACCCTCTATGGCGTTTACATAATAATGTTTTACATTATATTTATACCTCAAACTTTATATAGAAGTTCGATACCCTAAGAAATTAAACCCTATAAGCCTAGAGTTCAATCCATAAACCTATAAGAGAAATAGGCGATTCATATTAGAAAATAAAAAAAGATTATTTTCATACATTGGTATTCTCCTAGAGGCAATTCACATTCTACTCTTTTTCTTTGTTGTAATTAGGACCAAGTTATCACATAAACTACAATTTACTTAAAAAATATACTAGAGATAACTAGGGTTCCATAATCATGCTTTATTCATCATTTTAACTTAACTAAAATTTAAAGTATTTTCTATGTTAGAAATATTTCTTCTAAGTATGGTAACACTCTATGTTAGGGTTCTATTTCAAATAAGGATGATTAATCGGGATAAACTTTCTAAACTTTATGTAAAGTGCTCCTATTTCAAGTGGATGCATTTCAAGTTTTTTGTGAAATGCTCCAATTTCAGATTTTACACATGAGTTAAAATGGAAAAATTAATGAAGGGTGTTTTTAAGAGCATCACATATTTTTCTTCAAAATACCACAAGAGATTTTTTACATTTTTTTCTAAGGGCCATCACATGGAATATATATTTTTTTAACTTTCTATCGACCATTCTCCAAAAAACATTTTCTCTCTCTAGACAATTTTCTCTCAACCATTCTCTCACCTAAAATTGTACATGAACTTTCCATTCAATCCCTATACAAACTTCACCAATAAATTACTAGATTAATTATTGAAATAACATAATAGCTAGGGCTTTCAATCATTGAAGTTACCATATTGAAGTTACAAGAGAGCATAATTAGGGTTTTCAATCCTACCTGCATATACCTCACGATAAAAAATATAATATATACCCTAATTATATATATACGCATAACTATAAAAATAACAGTGTACCACACTCTCTCACGAATCACCACTCGATTATATCTCCAAAGAGTCACTGTAACGCTTAAGTCCTTAAATCAGTTCACATCACCAAATCGATACTTACGATACCTAGCATATGTACTAACAATCTCCAAAATAAATCTCGTCTCCCAAAATCACTTCTAAGTATCCTCACATCAAGATTACTAGTCCCAACCTCAATGTCTACAATGTCCTTAACACAAAACATTCTATCTCCAAGAAACACAGCTAAGACATATGCTAGACCCACTACCTTAAGGATTACGAATCAACAAAGGGAATCAAAGATCGGTAACACGGAAGCTAAAACATACTCACAACCTATGAGACCTATGACCATGCTCTGATACCATCTGTAACACCCCACGCATTCTGGAGTAGGCCGCCACCAAGACTACGCCAGGCGTTACTAAATTAAATACCATTCTTAGCATGTGATAGATATGAGACATATATAATTCATTCCACAAGATAATAGTTCAATTGATCCCATAATCAATCACCATGCTAATCTCTAAAATTTGACAACTCCAAATAAATATAAAGTTTGATAAATGCTCCAACTATAAATATCTGAATAAAACTGTAAACAACTGTGGAACCGATTGATCGACCAATTCCATAATTAAATTCTCATAATAAGTGCGACGGAAGGGGAAAAAATCTAACTACAAAGCATATAAATAAACTCCCGATGCATCTCTAAAAATCTCCAATCACTTCTATGAAGCTATTCCAGTGCTATACATGAAATGTTAGTCAATGCAATGTGTCAGAGCCCACCACATGAATATAAGCTACTCTCCCCAATTAGGACTCGTGGACCCAAACAGTAGCATTTTACATAATAAACACCACAATAGAATATTTTAATTTAAACGAGATAATTATTAACTTGCGAATAAACATAAACTACCACTATCTACCGTACAACTGATCCACCCCAAAGTGTAAGTCCAAATAGGTTATCACAATTTAGTAATTACTTCCAAAGTCATCATCTTTATTTAAATTGATTTATCACATTATTTTTATTATTATTGTGGTGCCGTTATAGCCAGCCAACCCTACTGTATGTCCTGTGCTTATTCAGGCCGGTTTAGAGTTTTACACCACACACTTTCCCCTCGTAATAGCCAGCCAGTCCGTATTCAGTCAGCCATGCACTTATTGACGAGGTTCCACGCACGACGCATCATAATAGCCAGCCAACCTGTATTTCATCAGCCCTACACTTATTGCGACGCCACACACCCACACATCACAATAACCAAACAACCCGTTTAACTTTTAGTCCTACATTTGCTAAAGACACCAATTCATTTTAATACCCATTTATTATCTTAGACATTAATTCTAAATTTCTCATTATTTTAATTTAGTTTCACCTTATTATAGAGCATAAATCCTCAATTCTACCCCTAGCCCCATACCTAAAGGTCTCTAAAACACAATTATGTCTTACCCTATTTTATAGGATAAATTTCTACCATTTATCTCTTCCTAGTCTCGCATCTAAGGTATCAAGTCAACGGAACGACACCAAAATCAACCCTACCCCAGAATATCCCATCTTAACCGCAACTAAGGCATACCCACTAGTCCCATACCTATCAAGTACTACTAAAATTAAGGTGAGAGAATAACTACCCAAAATTCCGCCATCCCCGCGATGTAAACAATAATTAGAATAATAAGTCACACAAAACAATTTATTGACAATTACACAAATTTCTCATACGGTCACAATTAACTTTAATTTAATTCGTTCAATCCATTGTCGTGATTAATAAAATTTATTTTATTCAACACTTACAATTTCAACATCATGCGAGTTTATGGTGCACCCAACAAAATTCTCTTTTTATCAAACCTATATAATTTTATGTGATTGCATAAGTATAGTACCCCCATCATGTAAATCGGCTGGAAAGGGGTTGTTCTAGCTTAACCAAGGTCTCGGGTTCGAGCCTTGGGAATGTAGCTGTGTTAAAATTTGGGAGGGAGAGCTTTGTCGCCCTTGTGGTCCTACCCGGCTCGAACAGGATTAGTCCCACACCAAAGGCGTGGGGAACTTAGGTTTAGACCAAAAAAAAGTATAGTTTTCATTTAAATTAAATCTTTATTGTTTCTACATGCAAACCTACCCCCATATCAACCAAAATCCCAATTTCTACCCTAAGCACACAAGGGTTATGAGTCTTAATTCATATTAAGATTTTTCACAAAAATATTCCCGAAATAGATTTCACTTTCCCTAATTAATATTGCTAATTTATTTTTAGAAAAACATGTAAATTAATGTTTAGGCGATATTTAAAACTCATAATACTAAAGTGAGAGAATTGAAGTATTCATTAGTGATGAAAAGTCAATTGAACGTTCTGATTGGACGGTTGCGTTCCTCTTGAAAAATTAAAAAAGATTTGTTCTTGAACAATATTGAGAAAACACTAATTAAGCCTTCAAAGTTTGAGTTGAATCTTGATTAAATTTGGGGCTAGGGTTTGTAGATGAAAGGTGATAAAGATGTAGAAGTAATCTGGTTGAAAAGTATATGAAAAAGTATTTAGATAATTCTAAGCCTGAGTTATTTTAATATGAAAAAGATTTGGAGTTTGATTATGAGTAGAATTCTAAATAAACCAAAACAGTGTCATTCGAAATCGATTTGCCCTCCAGGCCGAATCGATTCGGTCTAGATCAGGTTGGCAGGTCGCCCCATTTTTTTTTATATAAGTTAAATAAAATCCTGATTTCTCCCCAAATTTAAATTGCGATAAAAATCCTATTTTTCCTAAATAAAATTCAACATATTCAATTGTTAAAAATAATTAAATCCAAAAATTTTATTTTTTCTAACTTCGAATTAATTTGACTTATTACCGATTCAAAAATCTACGGGGTGTTACATACTTCCCCACTAGCACAAGAATTTCATCCTCGAAATTCGACGAAGTCTAAATGAGAAAAATAAAATAAGCCTCACATATACCTACCCGTAGAATAACACGATTAGGCGCCCATACACCCAATCCTACCCGCACATATCTCGCGATCAAAAATACAATATATATCCTAACTATATATATACGCATAACTATGAAAATAATGGGGTACCACGCTCTCTCATGAATCACCACTCGATTCTATCTCCCCAAGAGTCATTGTAACGCTTAAGTCCTTAAATCAATTCACATCACCAAATCGATACATGTTATACCTAACATCTGTACTAACAATCTCCAAAATAAATCTTGTCTCCAAAAATCACTTCTAAGTATCCTCACATCAAGATTACTAGTCCCAACCTCAATGTCTACAATGTCCTTAACACAAAATATTCTATCTCCAAGAAATACAGCTTCCACGTATGCTAGACCCACTACCTTAAAGAGTACGAAACAACAAATGGATTCAAAGATTGGTAACGCGGAAGGTAAAACGGACTAACAACCTGCGAGAGCTATGAGCATGCTCTGATATCATCTGTAACACCCCGCGCATTCTGGCGTCGGCTGTCACCAAAACTACGTCGAGCGTTACTAAATTAAATACCATTATTAACATGTGACATATCAAATTCATTTCACAAGATAATAATTCAATTAATCCCATAAATATTTAACCATTCATGCAATAATAAATTCATCACCATGCTAGTCTCCAAAATTTTCCAACTATAAATAAATATAAAGTCTGATAAATCCTCAAACTATAAATATCTGAATAAAACTATAAACAACCGTGGAACCGATTGGCCCACCAATTCCATAAATAATGTCTCATAATTAGTGTGACGGAAAGGAGAAATAAATCAAACTACTAAGGGCCCGTTTGGTTATCTATTCAGAAAACTCGATTTAAATGCTATTTTTAAATACAGTTTTAAAATTCAGTTTTTTGTGTTTATAATATTTGGTGTTCGTTTGGTAAACTTGTTTTTAAATATAGGTTTTTGAAAATTTGACAAAAGGGGCAAACATATATATTTATATCATACATGTGTGTGTGTGTGTGTGTGTGTGTGTGTGTGTGTGTGTGTGTGTGTGTGTGCGCGTGTGTATAAACATACATAAAACTTCCATATATACATGATACATGAATGTATACATACATACATCATAAATTATATACATGTACATTTAATATCATGTATTTTTAGGTATATTTAATAAGGTATGCTGGGGAGTTTAACTATATATATAAACATACATAAAACTTTCATACGTACGTGATACATGAATGTATATATATATATATATATACATACATACATACATACATACATACATACATACATACATACATACATCATAAATTATATACACGTACATTTAATATCAAGTATATATATATATATATATATATATATATATATATAATGATATTGCATGTATAATTCACTATAAAATTATATACATACATAAATTGATAATATTTTTAAATACATATGTACTATATGTATATTTTATATTATTCTGTACATTAATAATACATGTATAAAACTATATATAAGTATCATGTATCTATTGATAATATTATTTAACTTTATTTTATTCCATACGTAATTTTGTGTACATGTACATATATATTTTTTATTTATACGGATTACACAAATATTAATGTATTATGTATGCACATTATATACTAAGGTATAACTACTTTAAAATATTAAGAATGAATATTTCCGATTAGAAAAGTAAAAAACAGAAATTATAAAACACCCTAAACCTGTTTTTTGAATAACATGATTATAACACAGAAATATTATAATTTTGTGTTTAAAAACAGGTTGCCAAATGAAGAGTTTTATCAGAATTGTATTTAAACATAAAAAACAGAATTATAGTTGCAAACCAAAGAGGCTCAAGGATCTAAAATAAACTCAAGTTGCATCTCCAAAAATCTCCACCCATTCCTATGCAGCTACTCCAGCGCTATACCTGAAATGTTAGTCAACGTAATGGATCAGAGCCCACCCCATGAATACAAGCTACTCTCCCCAATTAGGGCCCGTGGACTTATACATTAGCATTATACATACTAAACACTATAATAGAATATTTTAATTTAAACGAGATAATTATTAACGTGCACATAATTGTAAATCACCACTATCTGCTGCACAACTAATCCACCCTAAAGTGTAAGTCCAAATAAGTTATCACAATTTAGTAATTACTTACAAAGTCACCATATTTACTTAAGTTGATTTATCACATTATTTTTATTATTATAGCAACATCGTCATAGCCAGTCGACCCTACTGTATGTCCTGCACTTATTCGGGCCCGTTTAAAATTTTACACCACACACATTCCCCTCGTAATATCTAGCCGACCCGTATTCTATTAGACCTACACTTATTGACGTGGTTCCATGCACGACACGATATAATAACCGGTCATCCCGTATTGTGTCAGCCTTGCACTTATTACAACGCCGTACACTCACACATTGCAATATCCAGCCAACTCGTTTAACTTCTAGTTCTACACTTATTAACGACACCAATTCATTTTAATATCCGTTTATTATCTTAGGTATTAATTCTCAATTTCTCAATTTCTCATTATATTAATTTAGCCCTATCCTATTATAGAGCATAAATCCTCAAACCTACCCCAAGTCCCATACCTAGAGGTCTCCAGAAAAAATTTCGTCCTGCAATATTTTGTAGGATGAATTTATACCATTTATCTCTTCGTAGTCTCGCACCTAGGCTATTAATTCAACGCAACGACACCAAAATCAGCCCCACCCTGGAATATCTGATCCGTAAAAATCTACACTAACCAGTCCCATACTTAGAAAGTGTTAGTCGCAACTAAGTCATACCCACTAGTCCCATACCTAGCAAGTACTCCTAAAATTAAGGTGAGAGCATAACTATCCAAAATCTCATCATCCCCGCGATGTAAACAATAATTAAAACAATAAGTCACACAATCCAATTTATTGACAATCACAAAATTTTCTCATATGGTCACAATTAACTTTAATTTAATTCGTTCAATCCGTGGTCGTAATTAATACAATTTATTTTATTCAACACTAATAATTTCAACATTATTGGAGTTTATGGCGCACCCAAAAAAATTCTCTTTTTATCAAATCTAAATAATTTTATGTTATTGCACAAGTCTCTTTTTCATTTAAATAATTTTTTTATAGTTTCTACATGCAAACCTACCCCCATATCAAGAAAAATCCTAATTTCTACCCTAAGTACACAAGGGTTATGTGTCTTAATTCATATTATATTTTTCACAAAAACAGTCCTGAAGTAGATTTCACTTTCCCTAATTAAGATTGATAATTTATTTTAAAAAACATTTACATTAATGTTTAAGCGATATTTAAAACGCATAATACTAAAGAGTGAGAATAGAAGTATTCATGCCTGATGAAAAGTCGATTGAAAATTCTGAATGGATGGTTGCGTTCCTCTCAAAAAATTAAGAAAGATTTGTTCTTAAACAATGTTGAGAAAAATATCAATTAAGCCATCAAAACTTGAGTTGAATCTTGATTAAATTTGGGGATGGGGTTCATAGATGAAAGGTGATAAAGATGTAAAAGTCTTCAAATTGAAAAGTTTGTGAAAAAGTGTTTAGGAGAGTCTAACCGCGAGTTATTTTTATATTGAAAAAGATTAGGAGTTTGATTGTGATCAGAATTCTACTAAAACCAAAATAGTGCCAGGTCTGACCATTTCGAATTGATTCAAACTCCAGGCCAAATTGATTTGGTCTGGATCAAGTTGGCAGTTCACCCAATTTTTTATATAAGTTAAATAAAATCCCGATTTCTCCCCCGATTTCAATTCCAATAAAAACCATATTTTTCATAAATAAAATCCAACATATTGAATTGCTAAAAATAATTAAATCCAAAAATTTTATTTTTTTTGAACTCCGAATCAATTTAAATTGTTATCGATTTAAAAATATACAGGGTGTTACATAAAGTGAATCTGATTGTAATTTAGGTAGAATTTTACCCTTTAAGAATATTACATGTCCATAGTGCTACTGTTGATGCAAAAGGCTATACTACCCTAATTAATTGATCACAGATAAAAATGAATAAAAGAGACAACGGATTTTTAAAGTGGTTCGGCTTAGAGAAAAGCCTACGCCCACTGTTATGTATTGCTTTGGGCTTGTTCAATTGCCTTTTGCCTCGTTTTTCTCATGTCCCTTGGTTATAGGGTTTACAATGTTTTTATATCCCTTTGAGGGCATACAAGAGTTGGAATATTAAAAGATGGAATGACTTTAGAACATAGGCATTTACATATGTACAATGTTAATAATGTTTACAATTATTGATGATTTTCTGTCATTGTTGATCGGTCTTCTTAGTGTTGGACGGTCTTCCTAGTGTTGGTCGGTCTTCCTTAACCTGTTGGTCAGCATTCCTTCAGTTGGTCGATAACTTGCCCTTGTTGATTTGGATTAATGATCAAATGGATGATACATGTTACTATATTATTGGTCCATGTAGCAGGATAATTTTTGGTATTAACAGAAGCCCCCAATGTTTCATGCTTGAGGTTTTTACAAGAGTACGGAACATTTAGCTCTTAAAGTTGCTCGGGCAACAATTTTGAGGTTTAGTCGGTTACCGACTTCCCATACTTTTAAATTTAACCACTTTAACTATCGATACATAATGTGGATTGTATTTTTATAATTATCCACAACTTTATCGAATCGTTTTTAGATAAATACGTCTTTTCTATCTTTAGCCACCAACAGTTCAATCGATGTTTCCTTTTAATCATTACCTTTCCAATTTTTGAGGCAACCTATAAAGGAAGAAAAAGCCACGATCGTCTCTTACCTCAAACTTTCTGAATTTTTTCCTGCAGTTGTGTCTTTAAACTTTTTCTCTCTCTTGTGCGATCGATCTCTTTTCTTCAGTTCTTACTGAATCCTTAAGTTCTGTTAGAATATTTTTCTTTTCTCTTTTCCTTCTTCATCAATCGTGGTTTATCCTGTTACTTCTCTTGATGAGTTTAGAAATGAATGGAATATTCCTTTATGGGTAGAATTAGAACATCCCACTTTGCCCGCTGATCTTTTTTCATTAGCTGAGGGTCATTAGTTTCCCTCCATTTTCATTGTTGAATGTGGGTTTACCTTCCCCCAAACTCATTTTGTCTTGAATTTTTCCAATATTTTGCTATCATCCCAGCTAGAGTAGCTCCCAATACTTAGAGGGTAGTTAATGGGGTTTATAAATTAAACCAACTCCATGGGACCCATCTAGGGATCCCAAAAATCATATTTTGCTATAAGTGGGTAACTAGTGATACCCTTTTCTATTTGAAAACTAGGGTTGTGAACAGAGCATTAGTAGTTAAATTTCCTGACTCCAATAGAGACTACTTTGAGCATGGAGTAGTTATTAAAAAATTTCAACATGCTCCTTTGACTGGGAATGCTGAGTACCAGGGGCCTAAGTGCCCACCAAGTGGCATTAGGATAGGTTGCATTTATTTTCTTATACTTCTTTGAATAATATTTTAACTGCTAGTACTGATGTATACTTTGTTGACTTTTACTTGTAGTTGAACGAAAGAGAAAGTGTCCCAAGGAGAGTGACATCAACCTTAGGGAGTTGAAGTTCATCTGGGCATTCATCAGAAAGTTGGGGAAGAGCATACTAGATCAGCTTCATACTTGATGCAGTATAGAAAAACCATCACCTCCTTTATTTCTTGCCCAATTGTAGCTTAACCCTCTCTTTAAATCAACCTTAACCAAGACCCCATCTCCACATCATCTGCCACTGTATCTGGCAGTGGTGAAATTTTTACGGTTTGTTCTTCTTTAGATTCAGACCTATCTCTTGATGCTACTATGGGGAAGAGAAAATTTCCCAATATCTTGGGTGACACATATTCTATTGGCTCCTCCAAACAAACTGTTGATGGAGCCAAAAATAAAAAAAAGATGCTGGGAAGAAGCCCTCATCTAATAAGGAGGATGCTGGGAAGAAGCCCCCACCTAATAAGGGGAATGTTGGGAAGAAGCTTCCCGCTGAAGAAGCTGATGAAAGTCATCCCAAGAGGTTGAGAAGAGGACTCCCTTCTAGGCAGGGATAAGGGTCTTCATCTAACACCGAACAACAAGAGTTGGTTGATTTAGCTATTTTTCGTTCACCAGTGGCACTTGGCCCTGGTTTTGCCAAACAATTAGTAAAGTCCAGTACTTTGCCAGACTACAGAGGTGCTGTAGCTGCATTGCCCCGGTCAAGGAGTTCTGAAAGGGCTGCTCAAAGCCTAGCTCAGGTAATTTTCTTTTCCTTTTTTTATCTCTTTGTTTGATATTTTTAATATCAACTCACCTTGTTTTCTTTTTGCAGTTTCTTGTTGACTTCAACAATATGTTGGAGAAGGATGATGCTTTGCGTTCTTCTTCTCAGGAGGTTGAAGAAGATTTTGATGAGCTTAAAAAATCATTATTTGATTCCCAGAAAGCATTGGCCAATGACACGACTCAGAATGTGTATCTAAAGTGTGTGCTCTCTAGGCTCAAGTGCAAGCCTATCGTTCAAGTAATAATCCGACAAGTCGGGTATCGATCCTCAGGGAAAAAGGACAACGGAGTTGTGACGACGGGATAAGATTGAAGAATCCTAGCGATGACTCTAAAAAGAAAAGAAAAAGATTGATTTGGCTTTTTGGGATTGGTTAAACTAAATGCAATTACGAAAGTATAATGAAAAATGCAACTAACTCAACTACCTAGATTAAGAATGAAGGATTGAATTGAAACTTTTAACTAAATGATGATAAAACGGGATGGGAATACAATCCCCCAACCCTAGTGTAGTGTAGTGACAACTTCAATCATAAATTTATCCGATTAATTCAAACCCGGAATTTAGTACTCCCAAGCATTATGTATACGAGGTTCAAGCCCGCGTCATACCTAATCTGAGGATGAGTAAATCGGTATCGCGGTAATTACAGTCAAATTGTACTCTAAATCATCACGAGTACCCAGAGGCAAACGAGATATAAAGATCTACAATTCTTAAGAAATTACGCGATACGATTTAAATTAATCATTAAATTCAGCGGATCGACGTTATACACACGCACTAACACATCAGGTTGGGTTCATGCATCCCAACCTTGAAAAACCTAGCCGGACATGTTAAATGGACTAATGCATGAAATAATAACGTTGCATGTGTATGAGTTCATGATAAAACTAAATCTAAACATGTAAATACGTATTATGAATGCGAAAACAAGTTGAATCTAATGGGAAAACAAAGCATGCAAGAACAATAATAAGAAACAAGAATTTTGAATTAAAACTAGAAAAGCAAACCCGAAACAATGAATTCTTGAAGTAAATTGTGCCCTTGATGTTCCTAGATATTTCTCCCCTTTTTCTCTATCAAAAACTCTCTAAAAATGGCCCTAAAAGCTGCTCTTAGGTTAATGCCTTCGTTCCCCACAAGTTTGGAGTCTTTTAAACCTATTAGGAGACTTGGAGACCAATCCAAATGAAAGACAAAATTCGCGTGTCAGGTACAGCGAACCGGTTCGCAGGTACAGCGAACCGGTTCGCATGTACCAGCCTGGTCTTGCTCTCAGCACTTAGATTTTTTTCTGGTTTTTCTCTTCTTTTCTTGGATTTTTCTTCAACTTCAACTGAGCATAACTTTTCAACCGTAGCTCGGATTTGGGTGCCGTTTTTTCCAGTGTGCTCGTTGTTCCGAGATCTTCAACTTTCCAGAAGGACCCACCTCCAGAATCGGGCTGTAAAATTACGAAAATGCCCTTGAACTTGCCTTCCTAGCCTTTCTTCTATGATTTTTCCGCAACTTCAAGGGGTCATAACTCTTTCATCGTAGCTCGGATTGAGGTGCCGTTTTTTATGGTGTTCTTGTAATTGAAAGATATCAAACTTTCTAGTTGGACCCACTTCCGGACTAAGGCTGAAAAATTACGAAAATGCCCTTGAACTTGCCTTCCTAGCTTTTCTTGCACTGTCTTGCTTCCTCCTTTGCAATGCTTGCATAATTAACCTGTAAAACCAATAGGAGAAGCAAAAAACACGCAATACTCGCCAAGAAGGTTAGAAGCATAAAAGTGAATCAAATCCATATATGTTACATCATTCGGGTTCACAAAAGTACTGAAATTAGGGGGATAAATATACAATATTTATGCCCAATCAAACCCCCCTAACTTAGAACTTTGCGCGTCCCGAGCAATGTAAAAGAATGAAAGTAAGAGTTAAGGACACTTCAAGGACTTTATTGGGATAGAATGCCACTTTCGCGGGCAAGCGATTGCATTTAGCATATGCAACAAGCCTTTAAACCTCTAGGTTACCCTAGTAGGACGAGTTGTGTCTCGTGAGGGTTTGCAGTGAATATACCCACAAAATTCGACTCAAAGAAAATTCAAAATACGCAAAAATTGTACAATTCAAACTTTTCCATAAAAAAGTCATCATCAAGTCATATTTACAAGTCTCAAATCGTAGTGTGTGTGTGCGAAGCCAGAAATATAACCGCCAATTTTCATCGATTGATCATTACGTTACTTATCCAAAAATTCGTTTTGATTTCAATTTCTCACGGAATGCACTCACAAACGAATCTCTCGGATTATGGCTATTCTCTCGGCATGCGTGATATAAGGAGTAAATATAATGGAAGCAAATACATGCATGCATTTAGAAAGACGGAAATTTTATGGTAAAGGGATCTCTTCAACGGATTACGGTTTTAAAAACGGGAACATCGCCTCTATTTCGCGCATTTAACCTCTTATATTATCTTTTGGTGTATTAACTCTCCACGCGGTACTCAATTTACGCAATTTGGACTCCGTTAGGACTTTTTCGGGCTATAGGGTGTATAGGGTAAAATGAAGGAGGTATGGAAGGTTGGAATTGGAAAAGTCATTCGTGATGTCCATTTGTGCATTTTCCGGGCTATTGCTCATTTTTCTTCTTTTTCTATTTTTTTTTTCTTTTCTTTTTTTCTTTGTTGCTATTTTTGTTGAGCATTCTTCTATTTATTTTTTTTCTTGCCCCCTTTTTGTTGCACTTTTCGGACTTAAATTCTGATTTTTTGTTTTTTCATTTTTCGCAATTCCGGGCTATTTTGGGTTTTTCGGGTTGTCAAACGAAAGGGAAAATTATTTGGCTCAATTTGGGTTACAAAAGGGATAATTTTTCGCTACTTTTTCTGGCCAATATTTTTGGGTGACAAACGAGGGCCTACTTCATTGTCAAAAATGCCAATTGCGTTACCATATGCGTTTCGAGGTGAATTTAAGTTTAGAGACTAATTTGGCACGATTTTCAAGGCAATATTGCACACATTTTTTAAAACCGATCAAATGAAAAAAAATTGAGATCCTTGACAACTTATTAAGCGCTAAAAAGAACTTTGAGTTAACCATTAACTCGGATTGATTTCAAATCTCGCAAAACGTGATAGGCTCGAATCTCACCGGGTTTTGTTAATCTCCACATTTATTCGTTAAGTCGTCAATTTTCGCACAACTTCCATCTTTAGTCAATTTCGGCTTTGTGTATGTTGGATGTTTACAATTTGAGACTCCAATTCGACTTTTAATGATATTTTTGAAAAAAATTGAATTCCAATTTTTATTTATTTTGAAGAAAAATATTTTTGGATTTTTTCAAAATTTTATGATTTTTTTGGAAATTTTGGGCATTTTTGAAAATTTGTGAAGTTTTAGAAATACGCACTTGTGACCCCCCCTAACTTAGACTTTTGCATTGTCCTCAAGCAAAAAGGACGAAAATCTAACTCAAGGCGAATGAAAAGTGCGGAAAAGTAAAACAAACAAATATTAAAATGCAACAAGACACTATATGACACTTATGCATGACTCAAAAATACGACAACAATCACCCCATACGCGTCGGGGGTGCGACGACCTCTCATCTCTCCATAAACTCACCCGACCCCACTTATGGGGGTTGATGCTCTCCTTGTCACTCCCGTCCTAGGATCATATTCCAATAATCGAAACAAGTTGGAACCTCGCCCATAGATAAAGGATAGACCGGGAGACTCGTCGTGACTAATTGGAAAGGGATCCTCGTGATGATGACTCAAAGCATGGTCAACGTGCATTGACTCGGAGGGGACACCTAGGTTTCTTTCAATTTTTAAGACGCATGGGTCGGGCTCTAAGTCGGATGAACCACAACTTTTCTCCTCACTCGCCTTCGGGGCCTCTAGTGTTGTGGGTGGATTGTCACAACGAAGGAATTCATCAATTTTTGCTTTTAATTCACCGTCGTCTAAGTGACTACATGAATCCAGTAGGGATTGGCCTTCAATAGTAATACTTTCATCCACCTTCCCGAATTCTCTTTCAAAATCTTCCATGCTCATGTCGCCTAGTTCTCCCTCTCTAGTAGTGCCTACATCCTCTCTTACTTGCTCGATCTCCAACTCCACTAGTTTTCTCTCTTCTACCCCCTCTCTCTCTCTTTCAATTGCGGTCACAACACACCTCTCCCCCTCTTTTCTCTCATCGTCACATCTACCACTATTACCTGATGAAATAGGGCACACCCCTAACGGCTCTCTCTTGTGGGACCTCTCATTCTCATGGCTCGACACTAAGCAGGACCCCGAAGCATCTCCACAATAATTCTCCTCGTTGTATTCCTCTACGATCTCCTCTATGAAGCTCACTGCGTGAAGGTCATCTTCTTCTCCCGTATGTTGGGCGACATGGAAGATGTTGGTCTCTAAAGTCATGTTCCCAAAAGTGAGTTGCATTCGCCCATTCCTAGTGTTGATGATTGCGTTAGCCGTAGCTAAGAACGGGCGCCCAAGGATGATAGGAACATGGTTGCTTGAGGTGAAGGAGGGCTCCGTGTCCCAAATGACAAAATCTACCGGAAAGTAGAAGGTGTCAACTTGAACGATCACGTCCTCAATTATGCCTCGTGGAATCTTCACGGTTCGATCCGCTAGTTGGAGAGTGACCTTTGTGGGCTTGAGATCGCCCAAGTCAAGTTGCCTATAAATGGAGTAAGGAAGTATGTTTACACCTGCTCCCAAGTCAAGTAAGGCTTTCTCAATTTTATTATCTCCAATGATGCATGATATGGTGGGTGCACCGGGATCTTTGAATTTAGGCGGGAGATCATTTAGTAGAATGGAACTCACGTTCTGAGCTAGAAAGACATTCTTTTTAACCTTCATCTTCCTTTTTATCGTCAACAAATCTTTGATAACTTTGTCGTAGGCTGGAATTTGCTTGATGGCATCAAGGAAGGGCAAGTTTAGCTTCACTTGCTTAAGTACTTCTAGCACTTCATCACGTGGGCATCCTTTCTGTGAAGGAATCAACCTTTGAGGAAATGGTGCCGCGGTGGGTGGTTTCACTACTACCTCGGCCTCACTAGTGTCATCTTTATCACCTTCATTCAAGGGGACATATTCGGCCTCTTTCGTGCCGGGTGAAATCTCCTTGTCTTTAAGTACGTCTCGTGGGGGAGGTGACAAGTCAACTACCCTCCCACTACGTAGAGTGGTGATTGCGCTACATTGCTCAAGATGGTCGTGGGGTGTTGAGCTAACACTAGTTTGACCTTGGAGAGGTCTTTGGCCCTGGGCAGGAAACTTTCCCTTCTCCTGAACACTCAACGAGGATTGTATCTTAGACAGATTTGCATTTAGGTCGCTAATGAGACGATCATACTTGGCATTGGTTGCGGCCTGGCTTGCGATGAATTGATTCACAGTATCCTCGAGAGTTCTCCGCTGTGGCGGGATATAATTTCCGTGAGGTGGTGGTGCTTGCACATGTCCTTGCATATGTGGAGCTTGTTGGAATTGGTGCGGAGGAGGAGGGGCAACATGCGAAGGAGGGTTCATTGCGGCGTGTTGTTGCCCGTAGCTAAAATCGGGATGGCTTTTCCACGAAGGGTTGTATGAATTCCCATGCGGGGCAGCGAAATTACCCTTGAAACCTCCTATACTACTAACTTGCTCTTGAAGCATTCCTTTGTAGGCGGGTATCGTCGGGCATTCCTCAGTTGAATGTCCCGCCTCACAAATTGCACACACTTTCTCGACGGGATTTTTGATAGATCCAACTACCTCACATAAATCTCGAAATCCTCTCTCAATGGTGTCCAACCGACAGTCCGACATCGAATTCTTATCTACGTGGAATAGACCGGATGTCGATGGAGCTGTGGTAGATTGTCGATTTCTGTTTTGAGCGTTCGGATCAGAGGTATCCCAGGATTGGGTAGTCTCGGCAACATACCTCATGTGAAGATCAGCGTCATGGGCATCTAGATCGACAAATGGACCACTTCCCATGGTTTCAACAAGCTGTTTAGAATTAAGATTTAACCCATTATAGATAAAGGAGATGATTTGCGATGGGTCAAATCCATGATGGGGGCACGAAGCCACTAACTCGTTGAAACGTTCATAACATCGATGGAAAGGCTCATTTTCTTGTTGCCTGAATGCTTGAATTTGAGCCTTTATAGAGATTGTTCGATGTGTTGGGAAGAATTTCTTGAGAAATTTAGACTGTAGCTCATTCCAGGATGGAATCGAGCTTGGAGGTAAAGACCATAGCCAAGCTTTGGCTTTATCTTTAAGCGAGAATGGGAAGAGTTTTAGGCGGATTACCTCTTGTGTGCAGGTTTGATCGTTGAGAGTATCACACACGTCCTCAAATTCCCTTATGTGGAGGTATGGCTTTTCAGAATCCATACCGTGATAATGTGGTAGTGTCTGGATCATCCCATTTTTTAAACGAAATTGCCCGGCATTATACGGGAGTATAATGCATCCCGGAGTGACAGTGCGCTCGGGATATAAGAATTCTCTCAACGGGCGGTACGGGGGCTCGTCCTCACCGGTAGGTGCATTACTGTGCTGCGACATCTCTCTTTCACTCGACGATTCGGCGTTCTCACTGGGTGTGCACGAAGTGTGTCCTACGAAGGAGAAAGGAGTGTTGCTAGAGATGGAGTGTGACGGTGTGGGAGGTGGGATCCAGAAGTGTGGGGCTTGTGGAGTGTGGGGACTGTCAGGATTATACTCAACAAGTGGATTTTCGTGAATGCTGGTTGGAGTATTATGGGGTGTGGGAGTGGTTTCAGAATTTTGCATTAAGCTCAGGAGAGATGATGATTGTGAATCTTTTTGAAGTTTTATTTTTTTATTTTTTAATTTTTTTGGATTTTTTTAGAATTTTTGGTCAAAGTTTTGGATTAACTCGATCTAATCCTAAGTCTACCTAATTCCCCGGCAACGGCGCCAAAAACTTGACACGACTCAGAATGTGTATCTAAAGTGTGTGCTCTCTAGGCTCAAGTGCAAGCCTATCGTTCAAGTAATAATCCGACAAGTCGGGTATCGATCCTCAGGGAAAAAGGACAACGGAGTTGTGACGACGGGATAAGATTGAAGAATCCTAGCGATGACTCTAAAAAGAAAAGAAAAAGATTGATTTGGCTTTTTGGGATTGGTTAAACTAAATGCAATTACGAAAGTATAATGAAAAATGCAACTAACTCAACTACCTAGATTAAGAATGAAGGATTGAATTGAAACTTTTAACTAAATGATGATAAAACGGGATGGGAATACAATCCCCCAACCCTAGTGTAGTGTAGTGACAACTTCAATCATAAATTTATCCGATTAATTCAAACCCGGAATTTAGTACTCCCAAGCATTATGTATACGAGGTTCAAGCCCGCGTCATACCTAATCTGAGGATGAGTAAATCGGTATCGCGGTAATTACAGTCAAATTGTACTCTAAATCATCACGAGTACCCAGAGGCAAACGAGATATAAAGATCTACAATTCTTAAGAAATTACGCGATACGATTTAAATTAATCATTAAATTCAGCGGATCGACGTTATACACACGCACTAACACATCAGGTTGGGTTCATGCATCCCAACCTTGAAAAACCTAGCCGGACATGTTAAATGGACTAATGCATGAAATAATAACGTTGCATGTGTATGAGTTCATGATAAAACTAAATCTAAACATGTAAATACGTATTATGAATGCGAAAACAAGTTGAATCTAATGGGAAAACAAAGCATGCAAGAACAATAATAAGAAACAAGAATTTTGAATTAAAACTAGAAAAGCAAACCCGAAACAATGAATTCTTGAAGTAAATTGTGCCCTTGATGTTCCTAGATATTTCTCCCCTTTTTCTCTATCAAAAACTCTCTAAAAATGGCCCTAAAAGCTGCTCTTAGGTTAATGCCTTCGTTCCCCACAAGTTTGGAGTCTTTTAAACCTATTAGGAGACTTGGAGACCAATCCAAATGAAAGACAAAATTCGCGTGTCAGGTACAGCGAACCGGTTCGCAGGTACAGCGAACCGGTTCGCATGTACCAGCCTGGTCTTGCTCTCAGCACTTAGATTTTTTCTGGTTTTTCTCTTCTTTTCTTGGATTTTTCTTCAACTTCAACTGAGCATAACTTTTCAACCGTAGCTCGGATTTGGGTGCCGTTTTTTCCAGTGTGCTCGTTGTTCCGAGATCTTCAACTTTCCAGAAGGACCCACCTCCAGAATCGGGCTGTAAAATTACGAAAATGCCCTTGAACTTGCCTTCCTAGCCTTTCTTCTATGATTTTTCCGCAACTTCAAGGGGTCATAACTCTTTCATCGTAGCTCGAATTGAGGTGCCGTTTTTTATGGTGTTCTTGTAATTGAAAGATATTAAACTTTCTAGTTGGACCCACTTCCGGACTAAGGCTGAAAAATTACGAAAATGCCCTTGAACTTGCCTTCCTAGCTTTTCTTGCACTGTCTTGCTTCCTCCTTTGTACTGCTTGCATAATTAACCTGTAAAACCAATAGGAGAAGCACAAAACACGCAATACTCGCCAAGAAGGTTAGAAGCATAAAAGTGAATCAAATCCATATATGTTACATCATTCGGGTTCACAAAAGTACTGAAATTAGGGGGATAAATATACAATATTTATGCCCAATCAGCCAATGAGCAAAAGAAATGGAAGGAAAAATTAAGATTTGCAGAAGAAGGAGCTGTGGCTGCTCGAGACCAAGTTGATGCTTTGCAGAAAGACTTGAATGCTAAAAAAGCTAAAACCACAAAGCTGTAGAAGGATTTGGACGTTGAGAAGGCTCTGTTTGTTGCTGAGAGAGCCAAGAGAGCTAAGATTAAGGAGGCTGGCTTCAACAAAGGCCGGATAAAGCCATTAGGGCTGCTTATTTATAAATTGACTTTGTGAAGAAGAAATGCTTTAAGAATGGTTGGCCGGTAGACCTGGTGGATCTCGGCATCCCTTAAGATTCTGAACTTTTCCTCAGACATGATCTAGGGGATCCTCCTAACATGGATGAGGAGATTGAAGATGATGGGGGTTCAGGTGAATCCGTGTTGGTGTTGGATTCTTCCTATCAACACCAGGTTATTGACTTTTCTGCTCCTCCATCTGACATCCATCCACCTCTGCCTGCTCCTGCTTCTACTTCTCCTAAACCTCTGCCAGGCATAAAGGAGGAGTAGATCTGTTTGAGAATCTTTTATTTTTATTTTCTTCTGCACTTGTAATTTTTTCCTTTCTTGATGTATTTGTACTTAACAACTTATTAATGAAAAGAAATTTTCTTTCTATTTTACTTATATATTTATCTATACTTTATACTCTGTTGTTGATTGGATATTCTTCTTGCTTTAAATAGTTATTTGATAAATTGGAATACTTCTCCTCTATTGACTCCGAGCTACTTCAGAGATACAACGAAATTTTTAAAGCGGTTCATTTATCTCTGATTGAGGAAGATCTACTGAATTTTCTTGAGGAAGGTGTGTCTGAGAAAGCCAATGAAGCATGTCTTCATTTGAAATGCCTTCTTGATCGGGGACTAGCCAATAATGTTACCTACTACAAGATGATTAAAAAGATGTAGGAGGATAATAAGGAGGCCAAGGCTCTTTTGCATGATATCTATGAGAAGAAGTACAAGGCTTTGAGTGAAGGCTGGGGCTTTGAACAGAAGTTGTAGAAATTTGCTTCTCATATTTAAAGACAAGAATTTCTGCTCAATAGTGAAGTAGAGGAAGCCAGAGCCATTGCCAAGCTGTTGGAAGAGGAGAATAACAATTTCAGAGATGAGCTAAATGCTTTAAAGTCTTCTTCAGCTGCTGTTGCTACTATCGACGAAGGTCATTCTTTCTTGGAGGCTAAAAATGCTAGATTAATGGAAGCATTGGAGGCTCATAAAAGGACTAAGTCTGCCTCTTCTTCCCGAGCAAAAAATAGACCTGGTCGAGAAAGTACATATGAGGCTAAAACTCAATAAACTCTTTCTAATCAAGATGCCTAGTTGAAGGCCAAAAACCAAGCCCTTGATGACATGTCCTAGAAGATTCAAACTCAAAATGAGTAACTCACCACTCAGTCCTCTCAAATGCAAGCTAAGGATGGAGTGTTGAAGAAATTACATCATTAAGTTGATAGTCTGACCTTTGAGTTTCACAAGAAACCTAGAGAGATCTGGATGGAAGGGTATAATGAATCTTTTGTGCATTTTGATGCTAGGTTCAAACAAGCTCAAAATGAAGGCTACAAATGGGGTTAGACCAATTGTCTAATAGTGTTGAAGGAAGCATAGCCCTTTCTGTAAATGGTATGATCTTGGGTTGTTAGACCTCGAAGATCCTTCATTTAGACTGGATGTTAATTGTATTCCTGCCAACACTATTCCCCAAACCCTGATTTCTAAATATCTGGGGGACTATGAGCTACATATCGAACTGAAAATCATCCGACCTCCTCATCAGTTAGATTAGCTAAGTAACAGCAATAGGAGAATGCTTCAAGACTTTAATTTTATCAATTCTTCTTATACTTTAGATGACCCTCCAGTTGGCATGGGTCCTGTTTCCAAAGCTGAGGGAAAATACCCTTGAGAATAATGTCATGTATTTATTGTGTGAACACAATTATGTAATCATTATCCAAATGAATAAAAAAACTTTTGATTATCTTATCTTGTTAATCTCTGAATGTGTGAATGATTTCTTCTTTTTCATTAGTTTTATTGTAACACTTAGATTAAAATCTAAATTTAATATCAATTACCAATGAATACATATGTTCTACTAGCACACTTAGATTAAAATCTAAATTTGAAACTAGTTACCCACGTGTCTCTAAAGGTTTCACTAACACACCTAAATGCTTAGGTTTTCTGTATTACTTACCAGTGGTGTGACCAGGGGTATGTGGATTATGTGCCTACATTCCTCTTTAGGAATCTTTGCAATGTTCTTCCTGCACTTTGACTAGTAGGATAAAGATCTTATTTTATCCTTATATTTGTTGATCATCTTGAGGTCATAATAACTTGTTTAGCAAGCAGCTTAATGCTTATGCCGATTCAGTTTTTCTTTTTCTGAGCAACGTATTGCTTATACCGATCAAGTTTGTGAGCAACTTATTGCTTTTTTCGAAGAACATTTTGAAGTTTTTTTGGCAACTTTCAACTTTTAAGCTTATTCAAGATCAAGTATGTAGTATATAGGTAGTACATAGCACCAATACTCCCAAAATTTTTGGAAAAACAGAAATTGGAGTAAAGATAATTTGTTTTATACTAGAAATTGATATTGAACTGAGTACACTTGGTTACATTAGTGGTAATATTTTCTAAGATTCTCAGCGTGCCATGGATTCTTGAATTCTTCCCCTTCCAAAGTCTCAATCCTATAAGTTCCAGGTCAAATGACTGCAGAAATATGATAGGGCCTATGTCAGTTGGCCTCAAGCTTATTATTTTTTGGAGTACCTTCTTTATCACATAATCTCTCTCTTTCAAGTTGGTAGGCTTCATCCTTTTATTATAAAATCGAGTCATTCGTTGCTGGTAAGCTGTATTTCTCAGAGCAGCGTCTTCTCGAACCTCTTCTAGCATATCCAAATCCAACCTTCGCATTAGATCACTCACAGGAGAGTTGAAATTCAAATTTCTATGGGATGGAAGACCCAACTCAACAGGTATGACTCCTTTAGTCCCGAATGCTAACATGTATGGGGATTCTCCAGTTACAGTCCTCGGAGTTGTTTAGTACGCCCATAAAACAGAGTGTAGCTCATTGATACTATTTCCCTTTGCATCATCTAGCCTTTTTTTCAACCCATTTAGCAGAGTTCTATTTATAACTTCAATTTTTCCATTACTCTGAGGGTGGCCTGGAGCAGAGTGTAATTTTTGGATGTTGGACTGAGCACAATAAATTACGAATTCCTCATTGTCAAACTGCGTTCCATGGTTGGCGATGAAGGCATAAGTCAACCCATATCTGTAAATGTTGTTCTTCCAAATAAATTGTTAGACCTTCTCATAAGGCATGTCTATCAATGGTTTTGCTTCAACCCACTTTGTAAAGTAATCCACTACAACAACCAAGTATTTGAATCTTCCTCGGGTGGTTAGCAATGGCCCGACCAAATCTATTCCCCATATGAAAAATGGACAAGGTAAAGTGATTGGGGGTGAGAGTAGCATGTGGAGTCTTGCGAATGTTGGAATACCTCTGGCACTTGTCACACTTTTTAGCAAAAGCTACACAATTCTCTCGCATAGTTGACCAGTAGTATCCTTGCGCACTTATTCACTGTAGAATTGTTCTTTTTGCAATGTGAGCTCCATAAGATCCTTCATGTACTTCTTGAATTAGGTCAGGAGCCTCGGATGGATGAATGTAGCATTGTAAATTAACTGTCAATCCTCTCCTGTACAAAACTCCTTTGTCTAGTACATATCTGGCAACTTTATATTTTAACTTTTTAGCTTTAACTATATCAACTGGCAAAGTTCCGTCTTCAATATATGCTCTCATAGGATCCATCCAAAATAGTCCCATATCTACAGCGATAAAATTGATCATCAAGTCTTTATCTATACTCCTGTTGGCCAGAATCTCAATAGTAATAGTTTGTCGGAGTTCAACTATAGTAGCTGAAAGCTAGCCGTTAAAGAGCATCTGCTCGGGCATTTTCCACTTTTTGAATTCTATTCATCCGAACAACTGGTAATTTTGATATGACCTCCATTAATTTGGACAAGTATTCGACTTTCAATTGGCCTTTAGCTCTATACAAGCTCAAGATTTGATTTACTACCAATTGGGAATCATTTTGTACCACAACTTGTTTGACATTCAGTGATTGGGCTAGACTTAAGCCCACAATAAGATCTTCATATTTCTCCTCGTTATTTGAGGCTTGGAATTAAAATTGAAGGGCATATTCAATATCAATATTATAAGGAGTGTTAAGTATGATACCTGTTCCACTGCCTATTGCACAAGATGACCCATCAACGTACAAGTTCCATATTAGGAGGTCTTCGAGAAATGCTTGGTCTGTAAAAATTCCAGAGTTGAATGTTTTTCTCCCTACTTCCTCACGCGTCTTTGACATCTCTTTTGTTCTTGAAGAGGAATCTGGTAGGTCGTCAACGGCCTCTCCTGATAAAAGTTCCTCAGGAGCTTGATTGTCAAACAACTTTATTTTCTCCTGATCCTTGCTCAGATTGCTGGTTTTGTTGTCCAGGTATGTAGGGGTAGGTGAATTCAGCTATGAAATCTTGTATTGCTTGGCCTTTTAGAGAATACCTTAGTTAAAAAATAATGTCATACTCCCCCAATTCCACTACCCAATACATTAATCTGCCAGATTTCTCTGACTTGTGTAAATCTTGTCTAAGTGGCATATCAGTGTATACTACTATTGTATGGGCCTGAAAATAGGGCTTCATGCATATAGATGCTTTAATCAATACCAGTGCCAACTTTTCTAAGTGAGCATACCTAATTTCTGCTCCTCGAAAAGCTTTACTGGTGTAGTAAACAGGCTTTTGAACTCCATTCTCTTCGCTAATCAAAGCAGAGCTCACGGTTGATTCAAAAACAACTAAATACAAGTATAATTATACCCCCATAATTAGTTGGGAAAGCAGTGGAGGTGACCCCAAATACTTCTTCAACTCTAGAAAATATTTCTCACATTCTTCGTTCCACTCAAAACTCTTTCTGAGTATTTTGAAAAATGGTAGGCACCTATCTATAGCCCGGGATATAAACCTGTTCAGAGCTACTATAGGCCCGGTTAGCCTTTGCACTTCCTTTTTACATGTCGGGGACTGCATCTCAAGCAATGACTTAATCTTTTTTGGGTTTGCTTGAATTCCCCTCTGATTTACTATGTACCCGAGGAACATTCCTTCCTGTACTCCAAAGATGCATTTGGTCGGATTTAATCTCATCTGATGCTTCTCAAGTTGATCAAAAGTCTAGGTGAGGCCGACAATATAGTCAGACACTTTTTTGCTCTTTGTAAGCATATCATCCACGTACACTTCCATATTTTTGCCTATTTGATCTTCAAAGACCTTATGCACCAGCCTTTGATACGTAGCACCTGCATTTTTTAAACCAAAAGGCATAACACTATAATAGTAAGTTCTTCGGCGAGTGATGAAAGAAGTTCTTTTCCTATCTTCAGGCTTCATTTTGATCTGATTATAACCAGAATAAGCATCCATAAAACTAAGTAACTCGTGTCCCGAGGTAGCATCCATAAGCTGATCTATTCTGGGCAAAGGAAAATGATCCTTTGGGCATGCTTTATTAAGATCTGTGAAGTCTATGTACATCCTCCACTTGTTATTTTTCTTCTTGACCATAACTACATTGGCCAACTAATCTTCATATTTCACCTCGTCAATGAAGGTTGCTTTCTGAAGAATTTCAACTTCCTCCTGCATGACTTGGTTCTTCTCTGAGCTAAACATTCTTCATTTTTGCTTCACTATCTTGATTTTTTTATTAACATTGAGCTCATGGAAAAGGAAGTTAGGATCAATCCCTGGCATATCTTCATGACTCCAGGTGAACACATATTTTCTCTGTCTAAGGAATCTCACTTATTCCTGTTTAAGAACATAATCCAACGTTGGTCCAACTTGAGTTGTGCGCTCTGGTTTGTCGTCATTTAACACAATGCTTTCTGTTTTCTCTACAATATGACCCTTTACCAGATCTGTCTCCTCCCTTGGATCTAAGTTTTAAACCTCAGATTCTTCATTAGGTTCAGAGGTATCCACTTGGTAAGTAGTGGTTTTCCTCTTTATTTCTTACAGGTCTTCCTGCTCGATAGATGAGTAGTAGCATTCCCGAGCTACTTTCTGATCGCCCTTTACAAATCTTATGCCAAAGTTGGTTAGGAATTTCAAGCAGTGATGAATAATAGAGGGCACTTCCTCAAACTTCTTTAATCCAACTCTTCCCATAATTACATTGTACGCTGAATGGAAATTTTTATCCATTATAAAGAAATTGATTTTCTCTATTCGGTTGACTGGCCATGTACCAATCATCACTTCCATCTTTATGGTTCCCAAAAGGAAAACTTCCTCACCTGTAAAACCTATTAGTGGTCGATAATAGGGCTCTAACTGATTGAGCTTAGAGTTCAAGATGCTAAAACAAGGATAGAACATGATATTTGCCCAGCTACCATTATCTACTAATACTCTAGAAACAATAATATCCTCCTTTCTGATTTTAATTACCAGGGGATCGTCATGGGGCTACAATACTCCTTATAAGTAATTTTTCGAACCTATTACCAACTTGTGTTTATTAACATTCCTTGTGATGTCTTCCTCGACAAGATTAATCCTATGTATGTACGAGCAAGCTTGAACCTCATTGAGGTAAGCTTTTCGCCTTGCTGTATGATCTCCCCCTCCTGTATCTCCACCTATAATCATTTGGCAATCGAAAGAACCAAAAATGAGTGTGAATAGCTCGCGCTTTGGTTGTCGGGGATTTTTAGGCAAGTCGGGATCATTATCTAGATCATCTTTATGAGCCCTCTTATTCTCCTCTCTAGGTCAGCGGGGGGATTTTGATCTGTGTCGACCTCCCTCATTATTCTGCCGATCAACAAACTAATTCAATTTTCCTCTTCGGATGAGACTTTCAATCTCATTTTGAAGAGAAATGCAATGATCCATCATGTGACCATGGTCTCTATGGAACTCGCAATATTTTGTCTTTTCCCTCTTGGTAGGGGAACTTCTCAACTTATCAGGCCAACGCACATCTTTGTTGTGTTTGATCTCCTCCAAGATATAATGAATGCCCATGGTGAGTGGAGTGTGGTTATGATATTTCTTAAGCTTTTCTATACTGTTTTCTATTTTGACTCCCTATGCTCCTTGGAATATTTGTGATCCTTCTTATCATTTTTTCCCTCAACTTTTACTCCCGAGCTCGTCTTAGCTGCCATTGCTTCCCCGTCATTTATGATTTTGGATGCTTTGGCCATCAATTTTTCAATGGTCTTTGGGGGATCTTTATCAAGTGTATAATAAAGTTTCTCGGTGAGTAATCCACACATAAGGTCTATTATCACAGTTTTCTCCTCATAATCCACAACTTCTTGCTTCTTATTTTTTAAACGAATGATGTAGTCCCTGGTTCTCTCTCCTTTCTTCTGTCGTACACTAAGAAAATGTGCCACCCTTTTTACAGGCTTGGCCCCCCCAACAAAGTTGCTAATAAATAGCTTATCCAACTGGTGGAAGGTGGAAATCTGTCCCCGAGGAAGGCTATTGTACCTGATTTGGGCATATCTGGTAATTGTGCTAGAGAATGACCTACACCTCATTCTGTCGGCAACTACAATCTATAACTAAACACTCCACAACAACGACGCCATTTTGATGGAGCACGAACCGTGGGCTCTTTTAGAATCATTGTCGTTGTTTTCGGTTCACCGCCTCAATGCAAAAACCTAAACTATGGCTACACTATTTTAAGGGAGTAAAGCGGCCAGTTTGGGTATCGAGAATCCACAAGGAATGTTGGATATATTTTAATTGATTTATCACTTCAAGAATAAAAGTGTATAAGGTTATATGGTGAGTTGGTGAAAAAGGGAAATTAAGAAGTCAAAACTAAATTACAACTAATTAAAACGAGAGTTAGGATCGCATTCTTACCCCGGGATAAACAATGCATAGTTAGAATTTTGGTTCGAAAGCTATTTAACCGAGCATTTCAATTAAGCATAAACATGACGCAAGAAGGAATTTAACTTAAAGTTGCGAGATAAACATTTAATCAAAAAGGGTCACATACGGATTAAATTCAGATTATCGCTATAAACACTAACGTTGCATGACAAAGAAAGTTAAACGCATAATAATCCGACTTTAATACGCGAGGTTTCAATTAAACGTAATTTTACACAAAATCTAACTTTCGGAGCTCAATGCCCATTAATGGAGAAAACGTAACCCCAACCCGTATACTATGGAAAATACATGAATTAAACTAATATAAACAACAATTAAACTAAGGAAAGCAATAAATAACAACAAAACTAATTAACTAGGTGTGAAAATGAAAGACATAATGGAAATAAAGCATGGAAACTAAGGAAGAAAACAATGAATAGTAATAGACAATACAAACAAATGGGAAAACACCCATAATGGAGAAGGGTAAAGCTCCCGACTATAAACCCTAAAAACTAGACAAAATGAAAGATATTTTCTCCAAATGAGGAGAAATCAATTTATACGTAAACCCTAGGTGGCAAACTTGTAAATAAGAAGAAATAAAAATCTGCAAGACCGAATCGATTTGGTTTTGGCCGAATCGATTCGAAAACAAGGGAATAAAAAAAGTTGCTTCTGGTGCCAAATCGAATTGATTTGGCCTTGGTCGAATCGATTCGATTTAGCAGGTCTGTAATTCTGCAGCTTTGTTTAACAATACGGAAAATGCCGTAACTTTTTCGTTATAACTCGAAATTAGGCACGATCAGAGGCTACGCAAAGATAACTCAGAGGGATATAACATCCAAGAGACATTATGCCAAAAACCTAAATGATGAAATGAATAAAATGCCTGTGAGTGTGATTTTGAAGACAAAACCATTCTAAAAATGCCATAACTTCTTCATTATACATCAGAATCATGCACTGTCGGCGGCCACCAGAAAAGAAATCAAAGGGGTTCAAATTTCGTGAAGAGTTTGGGATTAAAACCCGAAATGATTAAATTACTAAAATTCCCTCGAAATTGCAATATTCAACAGAACTTTTTCGAAAAGCGACCAAACTTCACACTAAGCACTTTGATATCTGCAAAGGCTCAATTATACCTCATATAGCATGTAAATATATAAAACTGAGGTTGTCTGGTTAACGAGCGTAAATATAGGAATTAAGGTACACGAGGGGGAAAAGTGCATAAGTATAATGGTGAATAAATACAATATTCGTGCCGAATCACTCACCCTAACTTAAACATTGTTAGTCCGTAGAAATGAAGTACAAAGAAATAAGAACTACATGTAAAACACAAAAAATGAGATATGTACAAAGGGGATAAATGCCACTGTCACGGGCGAGCGATTGATTTAGCATATGCAATAAGTCGTTAAACCCCTAGGTCACCCTAGTGGACGAGTGTCATCTCGTGAGGGTTTTCAGGGATGAAACCCACAAATATCATATGGTTTCCTCAAAATATGTCCAAACCAACAAGTCAGACATGCTCAACAATAACGAACAAGATTTCAAATATGTTGCTAGAATATCGAACAAATTCAAAGAAAAGTCCGTAGTTATTTACATTATGGAATGGACTTCATAGAATTGAAACCTTAAAAGTGGGAGGGAGGCGAGCACATGCATAGTATGATTTGGAAAAAACTAAAATAAATCGGATAAACATAAAAGCATGTATATATCAATCCTTACCGGGAATTACACTCAACAAATTAATTCACTATGAAAGGGGAGGTAACACACGGGACATGCGGGCATAAAGAGTAAATATAAATGGAAACTAGGAAGCGCACAAATCACTAATGAAGAACGCTATATATAAAATGAAAAATTATAATCTCAATGAAAGATACCGCTCATTAAAGGAGGTGAAATATATTTTCATAGATTATCAAAACTATTTAAACTTATAAATTGAAATCACCCTAAGATCACATAGGACTCGTATAGGGTTGTAATGTAGGTTTGGAGTTAATGGTACAGAACGAAGGAAATATGTACGGATTCAAATTGTTCGGGGATGAAAACTCGAGATAATGAGAAATTGCGGGAAATTTCAAGATTGGAAAACAAGTTTTCTAACAAGCATTAAATATGCCAATAGGAGAGTAATCAAATCTTATTGACCACTATATACATCAACTTTCTCTTTTCTTCTTTTTCTCATGTTTTCTTTTGTTTTCTTTTGCTTTTTCACGTTTTCTATTCTTTTTCACTACTTTCTTTTCTTCTTTTTCTCATGTTTTCTTTTGTTTTCTTTTGCTTTTTCACTTTTTCTTTTTTTTTCACTACTTTCTTTTCTTCACTTTTCTCACCCTTTTCATGCCTAATTGCAACCACAAAGCAAGAACATCATTCAATCCCGAGTAACATTCCAAACATAGGTAAGGAAGGTAATATATATGGTTTATACTCCAATGAGGAGTTGGTTATGGTATATTGGGCATATGAAATGAAAGACTAATATTAAGGCTCAAAGGGGTTGACTAGGGAAAGATAAGGCGAGGTTAAGGCTAATAAGGGTGATATAACAAAGATAGCCTATGATCATTTCCTAAACCTTACGCAATTCTCGAGTAAAAACAACTTTAAAAATCATGCTCAAGTAACAAATTTCATAAATGAACTCAATTAATGAACGATCAGTGAAAGAAAAGAGAGATTACCGACGAATTCAGCGTTTTCAAAGAGGAAAGAATAATGTATAACACTCACAAATGAAGAAAAGCCCAAAGCTCACTCGGTGTAAGTATATACAATGCAATAAAAGATTTTCGAGTTATAAAAATATTAAACCAAATCAATATAACAATAGAAGTGCATGTGCTCATGGGATAAAGTTTAATTCATGAAGTTATTCATAATATCAATGATGTGAGGACTAAAGTCTAATAACTTCTAAAACCGAGAACATGACTCGTTGAGTTGTTAATTGGATCGGGCAATTATTGAAATTTTTCATCGAAAACAAGGCAAAATGTCCAACAAAGGAGAAAAAGAAAGATTGTATTTTTGAAAATTTTCAATTTTTAACAAAAAGCATGCTTTGTAACTAACATGTGATCAAATCCATGGACTAAACATGAAACGGATAGAATAACCTACGCCCCCTAACTTAAATATTGCATTATCCTCAATACGCATTAAGAACATGACACAAAGATATGAAAAGAATGATATTATCCAAAATTGGAGCGATTCCCGATAAGTACGAGTCCAAAGAATCTACAAAACAAGTTAGTACCAAGCATAATGAAAAGAAATAACAAAAAGTATAACTAATTACCCTAGACTAAACTAAAAGGAAAGAAAATTAAAAAGAAAGAAAGAATACAAAGCTAACTATTTACAACCTGCTATTTGGACTTCACACTAACTATACACTAGAAGTTTAAATAATTGAGGATCCACTCAAAATGGGATGTGACTTTGAAAGATTAACAGTGGACCCTCCAAAGAAAACATGCCTCCCGAAATATATGAATTCAATTTGAACAATGGAAGGCATGTGGGTGGTGGAAAAGGTGAACCATCGCCAATTATAAATTTTGGGAGGACGATGGGGAATTTGGATAATACAGGGGACAAGACCATATTGATCTCGAGAAAAATAAAATCACCTCCCCATTTTTTTAATTGGAAGGGGAGGTGCGGATAGTTCAAGTGAATAGCCCATGAGATGAAGCATCTCAAAATAACATTCTCGTTCAAGAATCGGGTCAAAGTCCTCGAGACTTTCAACTGATTCTTGTGATAAATTTAATGGTTCGAAAAAAGTAGGGAATAAAGGAAAGGAAGGACCATCAACCTCAATACAATCAGAAGAATTAATAAGAGGTTGAAATTCGAAAGCGCTTGGATCACGCTCAATCATTTCTTCCCCGAAAAGGGGTGGAGGTGAAACGCAAGTTTCAACCTCAACCCAGCATTGTAAAGAAATGATTTCATCGAGTTTGGAATTATTTTCTAAAAACCAAGCCTGAGAACTCTTGGATCGGTCATTAAATTACTTAATCATTAATTGATGGTCCAACCAATAAGAAGACAGATCATCTTCTTCTGTGGTTTGCTCATAGCTAACGGATTCCCCGCTTTCCAAATTATCCTCACAAGGCGATGAGGGATTACTTACATACTCTTGAATTTCATGCTCAATGCACTCATCTTCAAGAATTTGTAGGCTTCTCTCATTGTCTTGGGAGTATAACATGGAAAAATATTCAAATAAAAATAAGGTTATCTAAAGAGTTATAGCGAGACATTTCAAAAAAGGCAATTTAATAAAGAGACAAGAACTAGAAATTCAATTTCTCGAAACAATCCAGCGCAAGTAAAAAAGAAAGGATAAAATAAAGAATAAAATATGAATCAAACAAATATTTCGAAATAATAAAGTAACTACAATATATAACTAAACACTCCACGGCAACGGCGCCATTTTGATGGAGCACGAACCATGGGCTCTTGTAGAAGCACTGTAGTTGTTTTTGGTTCACCACCTCAATGCAAAAACATAAACTATGGCTACACTATTTGAAGGGAGTATAGAGACCACTCCGGGTATCGAGAATCCATAGGGAATGTTGGATAGATTTTAATTGAT
Organism: Sambucus nigra; assembly: GCA_949130495.1. NCBI lineage: Eukaryota > Viridiplantae > Streptophyta > Magnoliopsida > Dipsacales > Adoxaceae > Sambucus > Sambucus nigra. Next base: position 206,382,914 of record OX422223.1, read on the forward strand.
TTATCACTTCAAGAATAAAAGTGTAAAATGTGATATGGTGAGAATGGTGAAAAGGGAAAATAAGAAGTTAAAACTAAATTACAACAAACTAAAATGAGAGTCGAGATCGCATTCCTGCCCCGGGATAAACAATGCATAGTTAGAATTTCGGTTCGAAAGATATTTAATCAAGCATTTCAATTAAGCATAAACATCACGCAAGAAGGAACTTAACCCAAAGTTGCGAGATAAAGCATTTGATCAAAAATGTTCACGCGCAAATTAAAATTTACATTATCGCTATAAACACTAACGTTGTATGATAAAGAAAGTTAAACGCATAATAATCCGACTTTAATACGCGAGGTTTCAATTAAACGCAATTTTACACAAGATCTAACTTTCGAAGTTCAATACACATCAATGGCAGAAACGCAATTCCAACCAGTATACTATGGAGAATACATGAATTAAACTAATTTAAACAATAATTAAACCAAGAAAAGCAATAAATAACAACAAAAATAATTAACTAGGCATGGAAATGAAAGACATATTAGAAAAAAAAAAGCATGGAAACTAAGGAAGAAGACAATGAATAGTAATAGAAAATACTTATAAACAAATGGGCAAACACCCCAAATGGAGGAAAATGGTATAACTCTCAACTACAAACCCTAAAAACTAGATAAAATGACAGATATTTTCTCCAAATGAGGAGAAATCAATTTATACATAAACCGTAGGTGGCAAACTTGTAAATAAGAAGAAATAAAAATCTGCAGGACCGAATCAATTCGATTTTAGCCTAATCGATTCGAAAATAGGGGAATACAATCAAGTTACTTTTGGTGCCAAATTGAATCGATTTGGCCTTGGCCGAATCAATTCGGTTTAGCAGGTCTACAATTCTGCAAGTTTGTTCAACAATACATAAAATGTCGTAAATTCTTTATTTTAACTTGAAATTAAGCACAGTCAGAGGCTACGCAAAGATAACTTAGAGGGATACAACATCCATGAAGACATTATGCCAAAACCGAAATGATGAAATGACTAAAATGCCCTTGACCCTTGAGTATGATTTTGAAGACAAAATCATCCTCAAAATGCCATAACTTCTTCATTATACATTAATACCATGCACAGTCGGTGGCCACGCAAAGAGAAATCAAAGGGCTTCAACTTACGTGAAGAGTTAGGGATTAAAACCCGAATGCTAAAATTACTAAAATGACCCTAGAGTTGCAATATTCAGCGAAACTTTTTTGAAAAGCAACCAAACTTCACGCTAGTGACTTTAATACTTATAAAAGCTCAATTATACCTCATATAGCATGTAAACATCTAAAACGGAGGTTTTCTGGTTAAAGAGCTTAAATATAAGAATTAAGGTACCCGAGGGAGCTAAAATGCATAAGTATAAGGGTGAACAAATACAATATTCATGCCGAATCAATAACATTATGTATATATAATGTTAGGTTATTATATTTGAGTCTATTTGTACCTTCAAGAATCATGAAATATCAAGTTGGTTACAAACAACAAAAAATTAAGAATTTCGATAGGAATATTCATGTTAGAAACTAGTTTTTACCCATAGTATGTGATAATTTGGTCAAGGTAAAAACTATGAAGTTATAGATATCTGAGTTAGGTTTGTAACATAGCAAACAGTATGTTAAGCGAATGTTCGAGTAAGAAGTTATGCTGATTTTACGAACCAATGGCAAAGTTGTCCATCCTTTTAAGTTGTATTTTGTCTTTTATTATACCAAATGTTTTAATTTGATTGGTTGAAAAGAGAAGAAACTTTGGCTGACTTAAACCCCTAAACATCACCTTTTTGTTCGTCATTTTGAACCTTTGGTTTAGTTTGAATAAGTTTTGGTTTGGTGAGAAAGAAAGGAGAAGCTTAAGGAAGAAAGTGTGATAAGTAAAGCAATGAAAAATTCAAATCAAATCATAAAAGTGTTCCCAAGGTATATTTTATCTGTTAATCTTGATTTATTATTGGAATGTACTTATTTAAAGTATATAAATCATCCATTATTGATTAAACTTTCATCCTCCTTTGTATGTATGTATATGTTCATACTTAAGACAAGTGGTATGTACAAACCATATTGCATTGTATAGGACTCCCTTGTATTTAAACTTATATATACATTTTTTATATGCTTACCGTAATTGAGTAGACATAAAATTAGAACCATTTATAAAATGCATGTATGAAAATTAGAATTAAAATCATTGTGGTTAGACATTGGTGATGGTTGTAAGTTGGTGCATAGTTATTGTTTACATAATTCGTTTAGATATACCCTGAGTTTGATAAACCTTTTAACATAGCATATGAATTCTAAAAATTATGAAAATTTAACTTATTATTATTAAGTATGTGTATTGAAAACGTGTTGAAAATCATAGAAAGTTATAGCGTAGAAAAATGATGAAAATTCCTGAATTTGACTACACAATAGTGGATCTTATAGGACATATATTGTATGTCGTAAAGAAATGGTCATATCTTGCTCTAGGAAGCTAGAAAAAACACACCATTTTCTTTTATTAGAAAGTATATTCAGATATGTTTCATATTGATAAGGTTGGACACATGTATTTTTACAATTTATGAATTTATAATGGTTTATAATAGAGGACGGCAATTTGATGCTTATCTAGATACCCCTTGAAAAATATTCTTATCTCCTCCTTCCAAAGGGTATTTTGAGTATATGTTCCGTGATTATATATATTCAAAAGTATACTTTTATGTGTATTTGGTTTTATTTATAAATTCCTTACGAAATATTTTGTAGGGTTTGAATGTTCATAACTTTATCAATATAGATACCATCACATCATCTTTACTCAAGTTTCATCGAATTCTACTTAAGTGGGATTATATTGTATTTTTATAATCATTTAAAATAATGTTAATATATTAATATGAAACTTATGATTTTAATTCAATACTGATTTAGTTGGATTAACAACTTTAATGTCTAATCCACCAAGTTCAGCTCCACCCGAGAGAAACGCAAGCATATAGTTGAGAACCCAAGGTGAGTGTACTCTCTTAAAAGATGTATATGTACATTATTATAGATATGATCATGACATTATGAATATAAAACTATTTTATTTCATCCAAAATGGGAGGTTAGTCCCCGACCCGGAATGGGAGATGGTTGTCTATTACAAACAGGGAATGGGGGAGAATTATCAATTACAGATAGGATATGTGAATCCTGGTTTGGAAAGTTGGGTTATTCTTTATAAATGGACTAGATCAGTTTATACAATAGTATATGGATATAATTTATTGCGTTTAATTTTATGCAATAGTGTAGTAGTGATGCATTCATTAAGCTATTTTTGCTCATGGTTCCTATGTTTATGTTTTTCAGGTCTCCTAGCTTCACTACCAAATCTTGGAGTTCGGGTTGAGTTAGAAGGGAATGAGTAAAATAATGCGTTTTTTTAAAATATAAACGATGTAATTAAGTCAGCTTATCCTTCAAGAAAGTTTGTATAAGCATAAGTATTTTAATATTGTGAAAAGTTTTTAGTGTTATTGATTTTTGTTGATGACTCTAAAATTAAGGCTCGTGTTTGTGATTTGGTTAATTAAACTATAGTTTGACAACTTTGACTTTCAAACTTAATTATAAGTAACTGGGTTGGGGTGTGTCAGGTAGAGATATAGAGGCAGTAGGTATTCTCCAAGATATGTATTTATCCAGAAAAGATATCTCTTATGACCCATATATTGTATCCAATGTCGTTTCCTTTTGTAATACCTCTTTTAGCTATTTTGAGTTCAAGTTTTGCATGATGGAACCTATAATACTTTACATTTGCCAACTATTAGGATTTTTTTCTAGCGGGGAAGATGTTCACCCATTTATGCCTCAATGAGAACATGTTCTCTCTGTCTAAAGGTAGATAACTCTTGGTGTTGTTTATTACTTTCCAGAGGAAATACCATAAATCCTCTAGTTTAGTAGGTGACCGATAGTATTAATGTTTCCTTATTTTTTGGTTATCTAGACACGTCTTTTATGACAAATATCAACATGCTATGTTACAATTTTGTTTTATTATGAATGATCTAGTTTCAATCCGAAATCTTGTGTTATCTCCCTTCCTTTTGGGATGTCTTTATAGGAGCTACTATTAATTATTTGGGAACTTATTAACACCAATCAAAGTGGCCCTCTATGGGTCCTAAAATTGTGGCTTAATGATCATTTCTTTGAAATTGTTCATTAGGTGTCGATCATAGAATATCATAGTCGTGGCATAAAGTATTACAATTGTCTTCCTACTAACAAGATGTTCGAAAATCATTTGGTCATTTTTAAAAGGTTGACCAGACTACGAGCTACCAGACTACTCAAACCTATTAAGGAAATTTTCCCTAGGCATATGCCTGATTGGATTAACCCTCTATTAGAGATGTATTTCCCTAACAAGACCATTGAGAGAGTTTTTGATTGCCATGGATTTATTTTGTTAAACAAAACCCCCACTGTTGCAGGTAGTTTAAGTTGTCCCACTGCCCAGAAGGAGTGTGGAAAACTTTTATTTTTATTTTTTCTAGCTCTTCACGTATGTCTAAAGAGGCTATTGTAGGTCGTGGCACCCCATAAAATTCATAAATAGATTGATCAGGTTTAATATAAAACTCATGGGAATAAAATACTTTTAGTGACATTCTCAGAATAAGAGATAATCAAAACCGAATGAACAATGATAAGATAATTAAATACTGAATCAACACAAAACAAAATCTAATATTAATCACTGCCAATACAACATAAGCCATCTTTGAATATAAATTATGACAATACCAAAGTCCAACTCTGAAAATTAGTATACATGTACAAACTGATAGAAAATAAAAGAGTACAATAATATAATAGGCTACATTTGCTTGACTCCTACAATCCAATGAGTAAGAATGGGACGTCACTAGAGATTATCCTCTAACAACCTACAACTACAGGAACTACGACAATAGGGACCTGTAAAATAGTTTTTAAAAGAAAACATAAATAGCAAGCCTATGTATAGTTGGATTATAATTGAATCTGGACCACATCTTCATCTCGTATTTTAATATATTTTAAGTTACTAGTTACCCAACCCAACAACCTAAAATATCACACGGCTCTAAATCACGAACCTATATGTATCCCATGTGATTAAAGTCTTACAACATCCCTCTTTAATCTTTACCATTAAAGATAATAGGTTAATCTCTTTCAATAGAAGGCATATGATGTACTAAGGTCTCAAACCCTAGGTACTTCTCACAAAAATAACCACTATACCAATAACTGGCTCATATGTAAAATCTATCCACATTTAGCTATCTCTTACCAATAATGGAATATACACATCTCCAGTATAGGTAATACACAAATTCGAAACATAAGTATGTAGCTAGGTATCCTTAGTATAAGTCATATACATCTCTAGTATATCATACAAAATGGTACAACTATCTCTAACGTTGCTACACATTAATCACATATCGTAGGAGAAAGTCTCTACTCACACATAGCGATAACACAAAGGTAAAACCCCCGATATGTACAAATAAATGAGCATCTCTCACGCCCATACATAACGAAGGCGTACGTATTCCCTTTGGGGATCTCTCACACATACTAGTATAGTCTTAGGTTATTCCAAATCGCAAACCCTATTATGGCAAGAAATTAATCACAATGTCTACCCATCAGCCATAAAGCCTACCATATCCAGGACTTATGAAAGAAATATTCTCATAAATCATCTCAATCGCGGGTACCTAGACGTGTGACCCAGGGGTAAATATGACTAAAATAGAGTTCGCCTATTCACTAAGATACTGGTGCAGTTCGTGTTGCACATTCCCCGTAATGGAATCCCTCCAAGTATGCCTAGGAACGAGAGCTCGCCCATGGTATTCATTGCACATAATATACACAAGAAGTAACAAGCCTCACTAACGGGTTAAGGTAGACACATACATAACTCTCACAAAAGGGTTAAAGTAAATCACCCCAATGCTACCGATTCATATTGTCATAGCTATCATAGAAAGGTATAACACATCTATAACCCTTACATTCATCCCATAATATATTAACCCTAACCTCTCGGGTTCCTGAGTCTAGGCATATTCTCACCATACCATAACCTAAATTCCATATATCAACTATATTCAATCTGAATTAACCCTAGTCCAATCTTCCAAGGCATTGCGTTTAGGTATCAATGCACACGTAATTTATATAAAACCATCAACTATGATAACTACCCTTACCTAGTTTTTAACTGCATTCCAAATCTCATCCAAAGGATATAACCCAACATAACCATCATAATGTCTCTCCTGTATCCCGATTAGCATCCAACTCCTCTATAACTTCCCAATTCCTAATCACATCCCAATCAACTCTTGAGTTTCTAAGTCGTGGTCCTATACCTAGCATAATCCCCCTTCTAAATTAAAATTTTAACTATTATTTTAATAGCCTCAAGAACCTATCCTCAAAATCTCACATAATTGGAATTCCCATCCATTCTATAAGTATAGGAAAACTTAAGGCCAAACAACCTAACCCTAAGTTCCCAAATTTAAAAATCTAGCCAAGCAAGCAAAAGCCTAAACTACGTAAAACTTGTTATTGTCGATCAATCTATGACCAAGTGTCGATCGATCAATATACTCAGAACAACCCCAATTCTCCTTTGTTGTGGGATTCTCCATCTCCAATCCCTATTTTTCTCTCTCCAACCTTCATTAATGAACCCAAAAACTTTATCCAAGCACCCAATCAACATTCAATTGATAAAAACACATCATCAAGACAATTGGAACCTATTTCTATCATTAAGTTCCAAATCTATAGCAAGATTTAAAAAAAAACTAATTCATAATCCAAGAACCATATCTTGAACAAATTTATCAATCAAATAATGATTTTATGGGATCAATTCACATAATCAGAGGAGTTTTAACAAATTGACAATAGAAAAACTTGTTATAATCATATTCTAACAATTTTAGTTCCAATTAATGAGAGAATCAATCAAATTAGTAATGAAAAATGACATAATTACTATCCAAACTAGGTTACTCTCAAAATTAATTAATTTATCTATTCCAATTAGATTTAGGTCATGATTATATTCAGACTTCAATGAATATATATAATATTAACACACATATAATCACAATCATATTCTATATAAAATTGTCTCATGATTTATGGAGAAAAACCAACCGAAATCTCTCATTTTCTTCTCTTCTCTCCATGACCCTTTTCTCGAGTCCATATAGACATTAGGTGCTTCCCAAATGTGTTTTGTGATAAATGAGATCCTTAATAACCCTCAAACCCCTTTAGTCCTAGAATTAGGTTTGGGCCTCAAATGGGCCTCAAATGGGCCTCACCTAAAAGAGCTCCAAAACAACTCCACATTACTTAAAACCTTGCCCAAGCCTTATACTAACCCAATAGGCCTTTAATCCATCATTTTAAACTAAAAATGTTCATTCTAAATGTTCCAAAACGCAATTACCAAATATATCCAAAACAAACAACTAACAACTAAGTTATTTAATAATTACTCGCTATGAGTCCAAATATAATTAATTTAATTAATTAAGCACCGTGTCTTAAATCCATTTTCCTACCAATCATAACAAGCACACGTAATTAATTTTTATTCAATTTAATAATTCATAGAAAATACGAGGTATTACATTCTTCCCCCTTAAAAAGGAATTTCTTCCTTGAAATTCGAATTCAATATATTCCTATTTTAAACTAAAAATGTTCATTCTAAATGTTCCAAAACCCAATTACCAAATATATCCAAAACAAACAACTAACAACTAAGTTATTTAATAATTACTTCCTATGAGTCCAAATATAATTAATTTAATTAATTAAGCACCGTGTCTTAAATCCATTTTCCTACCAATCATAACAAGCACGCGTAATTAATTTTTATTCAATTTAATAATTCATAGAAAATACGAGGTATTACATTCTTCCCCCTTAAAAAGGAATTTCTTCCTCGAAATTCGAATTCAATATATTCCTAATTGAAAGTTTATGAATATCTCACCCGCAGCGTCCTGACACGACTGTAAAAGGATCTACTCCACTACAATATAATAACACTCCTAGGTCTTTCTAGTCATAAATCGTGGTTGGTCATACTCTTAACTAGCTACTCTAACCATTGAACACTAATTGGTTCCTCATAAATTCTTTTAATCCTATATCAGGAAACATCCTACACACTAACGATGATATGGTGAGGTCAAATGACACCAACCTCGCCCCATCTTGGACTTTTAGAAGAACTTCCCATAATGTTTACTCCTCCCTCTTGGTGCCAATACTCCACAATTCTCACGCCAAATAGATCAATAATAGTACTTGATCTCCCTCTTAAAGCTCCAAACTAATCCCTCGCTCATCTTCCTTTCTTTTGCCTACTCTGGCAAAGGCCATACATTCAATAGTAAATACCACTTCCCTTGGAGTGCCCTAAACACATCCCTAGATAAAGTAATAGTTAACTCATAACCCTTTGAAACTCAATTAATCTTACTCAAATGACACCAAATGGTTCCATATCCTCTTTTGAACCCCCAACTCCCCTAAAAAATAATTAGTTTTGTCATCCCACTTCAACGTTGGGATTTCAAACACTGCACCCACTAAAATGTCTGTGATGTTTTACCATCTTGACAGATAGAAACACCCTCTCAACCAAAACCATATGAAAATTAGAATATTGAATCAATCGTATGAACTTTACCAATTATTTTACACCCAATCACTTTGGAATGTGTAGCAAACTCCAAAACACACGCCTCAGTAAAAATTACTTCTCGTAGTTTGGAACCCTCCCTTCGACAAATGCATTTCCTTGAAAAATCTACCCTCTCCTGTCATTAAATGGAGAAAATACCTATTCCCAATGCAAGTTTCATACCCACTCTCGGTAAAATTCCACAATGGGGCTTAAACCACCCTTAATCACATACTTGGATGTAACGTACACCACTACTGCGTCATTCCCCATTCAATAAGATATCATCGTCCATCACTGTGAACTTCTCCTTTGTGCGATCAAAACTCACTAACGGTGTGCCCATTCCTTATTGTGCTAGGAAACTGCCTTTAAGATATCCTCCTTGTGATATCACCACTAAAGATACATCGCTCCCATTTCAATCATTAGGAGAAAACACTCTCCTCTACTAACAACCTTAAGAAGTCGTTCGAACGACATGCCGCTGCCTTGATTTTTTATTTCGCCTATAAATACCTGCTCTCATTAGGTATTTCATAAGACTTTTTAACTCCTCCTTGTGCAGACCTGCTGCAATTTAAGTTTTCATATTTTAAGGCCAAAGCCCATTTTGATTCACTCAAACCTCCCTATATATGTTTGTGACTCATTGAAAAGCCCTCATATTGATATTACCCATTCTTGGAGTGGAACTTATGGATAAGAGAACCTATCTCCATTACTGATTCTTGGAGTTCTTGTGGGTGCTCTTGCGGAAGATAATGACTCGAGGCTTGCAGGTATTCTTCGGTCAAAAATGTTGTATTTCTATATGTATATATAAGTCATGGTTTACATCATATAGTGAAATATAAGGTTTTTCCCCTTTCGGTTTTTTTTCCTGAAATTGCTTTTGTGATTGTTGAATGGCATGCCATATAGATTTATTGCTTTCAATCACTTAGATCCATGTTTAGGATTAATTAAAAACTGGATATACAAATTGGAGTTTAATTAAATAATTTGGGACATTGAACAGATGCGCACTCTCACAATGATTTAGTGACAAATGAATAGATTTATTTTTATTTTTGTTATGATCTATTTATTTCCTTGCTTCATATATCGTTGGATAATATGGTTTAAGGATTCTGGCATTAGTTTTCCTCTTGTGGATATGACCATTAAGGAATTTGAGGTGGTAAGATCACCGTTTGAACACTTTATATATTTGGAATGGTCCTTCCTATGTCGGAGACCATTTTCCATAGGTTGGGTCTTTTATCCTCTGTAATGCCCCGACCTAAATTTAAGAGTCACCTGTGTGTCGACAAAATTGGTCTAACTACATTAGGTGTGGAGTGATGTGAAACAACCTTGATATTATTTCTAGTCCATTTTATATAATTATTTTAGTTAAGTGCACATGCAATTCCATTTTCAAGCTTAGAAATAAATAATGTCAAGTGAGAAACCAGTGAGGTCATGACCTAGGGTTCTAATAATCAAAGCTACTATTATAATAGTAAGAATCACTTACCTATAAAACGCTCTCTAATGACGTAATATTGCTAAACTTGTCGTAACAAAGGAAGGGTGTGAGTCGACGCCCAGAGGGGTTCTAACAATGACGCATAATAGAAATGGACGGTAGAAAGAAAGGATACAATAACTATTATGCAACTACAAAAAATAGTATGCAATAACACATGTTTATTAAAAAAAAATCTTTTATTAGCTTAAAGACATTAATCGTAAACTCTTATACTTTATCATTTTATTTTCAAAATGCTTCCTTGATCCATTAATCTACATGATTAATAAGTACGGGAAATTACTTTCCTATCATTTATTTGGTTTAGCAAAAACCATCCCTTTTCATCTTTTACCGCCACTATCGTAACATTTAAAAAAAAGTATTTGAACACGCACACACTCAGTGTTTAAAGACTTGTTACACTTACAAGCTACCCCGAGCATATGATTGCCTTAGATCTTCCTGACACCCATGAACTTTCTTTAAGCTTTAAATAAAAACACTTTATCATGTTTTCTTGTTATATTCCTCTAAATTCATATGCAGTAGCTTTAACTCTTACTGGAGTCCCGTTAATTATACGTTTCACACGTTATAACAAATTCAATGTCAATATCAATCCCTTAGTTATATTACCTTCAAAGAGCGTTGTGTTATAATTCATATTTCACTTTTTAATCAGAGTATAAATCCCATTCGTATTTATGAACTTTCATTGACTGCCACAAATGCCGCAACATGCTTCTATGACCAGTGATTTTAGGTCTAAGCTAAAGCTGCACCCTAGGTCTATAGACCCTTTTTACACTTTTTTGATTTCTCCGAGTGTGTTTTCACTTGTCACATCATTGGAACCCATTCTATTTTAACTTTTATTATCCTTTATCCTTTAAATTTTATACCGGTCGATGAGGCCAAATACCCGAGACGAGACTAGTCCCGAAAATATTTTAATTTCCAAGTTTGACAAACTTTAAAATAGCCATTTTCTAATTTTCCTAAGAACAAGTCGGTATTTTCCTTTTAGAAAACATAACTTTATTTACTAATGTGTGAAACTTAAAACTCTCAAGTTCAATTACTATGTTTACTTACTTCTTATGCCTTTTTTGCAATTCATTAAACTTTAATGCTATTTTTGCAAATAACTAGACAAACTTTCCTAATTTCAAGAATTTACCATTTGTACCCAAGTTTGCTATAATTTACTCTATATCCTCCCTTTATGTAAACAACTTTACAAAATATTACTTTCTTGTAGAGAAACTCTTAAACATGCCCAGACAAATTCAAATCTTTAGTTTGTGACTTATTTAACTTTTCATATTTAGAATGTCAAGCCATCTTAAATTATTTGACTCTTCATGAGATAATATCTTTTCACTTCAAACCTTACTAATTATTTCATAAGAATATGGGCCTCAATATTCTAAAATTATAGAAAAAATATCCAAATATTTCAAGTCTCATACTTTCAAATATATTTTATAGAAAACATTAACTCTTGACATATTGTAGGATTTTTATTTCTTAAAAATCAAGACGTTATTTCCTGAAAATTGTGACTTGAAACTATATTCACGATTTACCTCGAACAACACATTTTCCATGAAATTAGTCCAAAATTTCATAATCTTTTGTCCCATCTTATAATATGAAACTTTATCAACTTGAAGACCATGTGTTGAACTTATCTTTTTAACATTTTATTACACATGAAATCACGACACAATTTCATAACTATGTAGCATGTAAAAAAAACATATATATACATAATATATATCTATCATACTTACTAATGATTTCAGAATATAAATGTCTAAAATAAATCCCACCTCTATGAAGAAATCTACCAAAACGTTGTGTAGAGAAATGCTTCAAGATTTCAAGAAACATACTCCATGAAAGTTCCATTAAAATACCCACTTTAAACTCCAAAAAAAAAACTCAACATACCCTCAAAATATAACAACTCGCCTCTACAAAATATATATCTAACGTCCAAAAATATAATCAAAAACTCACTCAAAATAATGGTATAAGTTTTTGTGTGTAGGAGTTGTATTAGTGACACCATGGTTCACCATTAAAATGGTGACGATTTGGGTTAAGGGAGTATTTTATACCTCCTTGGAAGTAGTGTTTGTTGGGGTTGTGGTGTCGGAAGCATGGTCTACTACTCAAACAAATGAGGGGAAAAAATAGTTAGTCGGATGTTCTCAAAGTAGGGGCTCCATCTCTTATTACTAAACTCAAGACGGAGGGGGAGGACACATGTTTAAGTTCCGACGGCTGGATAAAAAGGGACATAACATGTTACGGTAGATTAACCTTCTCACCCCTACCATTTGCCTGTTCCGAATATACGACCCTATATTTCTACCCATTTAAATTACATATATTCAATGTCGAGTCTGTTCTACCTATAATAGTTTATGGGCCTATATACATCTCCTAATGTACATATTCATATACTCATATGATATGTCAAATATGATCAAAGTGCCCCCTGTGTACTTCCTATCAACAAAAGCACACACACCTACACATGACAATAACCAACATATAACACACACACACACACACACACACACACACATATATATATATATATATATATATATATATATATATATATATATATATATATATATATATATACACACACACACACACACACACACGCACACACACACATTAGGTGATACCCGTGCCGATGGTATGGTCATAAACTTATTCAGGTGTATAACACACCGATGTAGCGTGTCGTGTTTACAATAGCGCACAGGGTACCAATAAAATCTCATCTCATGCATAACCCCGGCTTAAAGCACACTTTTTTATTTCTTATACAAACTTACAACGGTATCCCCTAACATAAATGCCTTACAATATTACTCCAAATATTAGAATTGATTAAATTTTTTGCTAATTAAAAAAAATAAAGAAATAACTTTAAATACAATGTGTGTATATATATATATATATATATATATATATATATATATATAGTTTTGGAAAAAAGATTAGATTTAATTGAGTTCCCTGCTAATCAATAAAAATAATGAAATGTGAACTTGTATTAAATTAACCATTTGAAGCCTTTATTTCTTTCCTAGTAAATTATTAATTACTTTGTCGCATATAATACCAATTATGTTTTTTAAAGTGGATAACATTTAAATTCAAATAAAACTTAATGGAAAATCCATAAATCTTAGAACATCAAAACGGTGTCCAATAATGAATTTGTAACTTATGTATGCTACAAATGGGTTAAAAAGGAGTGTGAATGGGTTAGTTGCTCATATGAAGCCAACACAAAGATCACGAACATGGCTCAATTACAATTCAACATGACACAAACTTTTACAGTTTTTGTGTTCATGTTAAGGTTTAAGAATGTGTCGTGTCATTTCTTTTTAGTCTCGTGTTAGAAAAAAATAGAATTCCGTTCCATGTCTCATTTTTAATTGGGTCATGTTCATGTTTTGTAAAAAAAAGATTTTTTGTCATATTGGGTTACTTTTAATTGGGTCATTTTCGTGTTAGGTAAAATGATAAGATTACATGTCGTATATAGTTTTCATTAGGTCATGTCAGTGTTCAGTGAAAAAATAGCTCACGTGTCATGTTACTTATATTTGTTTATGTTCAGGTAGGTAAAAAAATAAGATAGGACATTAAATCTTATTTTTATCTAACACAAATATATATCCCTTATTTTATATTATAATTATAAAATATCCATGACCAAAACATAATTATAAATTCACTAAAAATGAGGGTATCATGTTAATTCTAACACATATTGTTCCCCTCATTATCACACAATAAAAAATATATGGTGTTTCATCATTAACCATTTCTTATTTGTATGTTATGTGCATTCACTTAGAAATTACATTATTATTTCACTTGCTTACATGACTCTCATTAATTAAAACAATAATTATGTAGGTAAAATGTTTTACCACTTAACCCTAAGTGTAAAATGACTTTCCTACCCTTACACGAGTCCTATTATGTTTGAAAAGTCCTTGGAATCCAAACAAATCACCCCGGTACCTATTCCGGATTATATCGACCCTTCCTAGATCACCGGTGCACTTGAAATGGTCATCCGAGTCACCCAACTCCAAATATGCTAACATCTCATTAATCGTGCCTGACACGTACGTCACCCATAAATTATACAGATCCGTCGATGCAACACTCCATCAACATATAAAAATAAACTGTCGCTTCCACTCATACATGACATATAATAAATCACATATCTATTTACTTATCACACGTAAGTAAATAATAACATTAATAATAACATTAATAATAATAATAATAATAACAATAACAACAACAACAACAACAATAATAATAATAATAATAATAATAATAATAATAATAATAATAATAATAATAATAATAATAATAATAATAATAATAATAATAATAATAATAATAAATATTCATCCTTTATCTCGTGAATTAATAATTTATCGAAATCCAATTTTATTTCCTCCAATTAAATTAGTAATTATAAGCACATAAAAATTAAATAATAATAATAATAATAATAATAATAATAATAATAATAATAATAATAATAATAATAATAATAATAATAATAATAATAAAAGTACGGGGTATTACATTCTCCCCCTAACAACGGAATTTCATCCTCGAAATTTGAACGTATTTGCCATGAAGATCTCTAGGTACTTTTCTAACATGTCATCCTCATGCTCCCAAGTCGACTCGAAAACATTGTCGTGTCCCTGATAAGCACCCAAAAGTGGTTATTTTATACCACGAACAGAGGCATTTTAGTAACTTTGTTTTAATTAAAAATGGCCTTATGTCGTATTTTATTATTTTTCAGGTCAATAAGCAGTCGCAGTGTTAAATGATACTAAATCCAGTCAATTGCGATGTAATAGCAGTCAAAAGGGTTAAATCAAGAAATCAAAAGAGACCATGAAGTCAGAATTCCATGAGCTTGCCCAGAAGAGTTTCGATGTTCTGAACCAGTCCCTTAACCGTAACCTAAACCTACACCGAGCCCAGTCCATCACCAGAATCCTGTGTGTGTTTAGTTTGTAGTTTATATTGTTTTTAGATTTTTATTTTGAGTCTTTTTTAGAATTTGTTTTAGATTTATTTAGAATTTTCTAAGACTTATTTTCTATTTTTCTATTTTTCAATTTTTCAATTTCTTTATTTTGATTTTGATTTTTATTAGTTTTTAACTTTTAATTTTTTCTTATTAGGATTAATTTTTAGGAATTTATTTTTTAGTTTTATTAGATTTCATTTTATATATTTTTACTTATTTTAGTTATTTTATTAGGATTATATTTTTTAGTTTTAATAGAGTTTTATTTTATATTCATTTTTTCAGTTTGAGATTTTAGTTTTTTTTTAAGTTTTTTTAGTTTTATTAGATTTTAAGTTTTTATTTTTATTTTTATTTACTTTTATTTTTTAGGTTGTGTTAATTTTTAGGAATACAAATTAAACTCACACAACCCACTCACACCCCAAACCCATATACCTCACTTACACCTTAAACAACCCTCACCATAACACACACTCTCTTCCACACCAAATTAACCCCACTTCATCTTCCACCTCCACCCACCAAAACCCATTCTATTTCTCCTCTTTCCAACATTTTCAAACCATAAACAAAAAAAAAATGGGACATATACCAAATAGTCCCTCAAACATTTTTTAATACTCATTTAGTCCAAACCTTTTTATTTTGCCTCAAAAAGTCCTTTATCACATATTTTGGAAAGGGAGTGCCGCTGGCGCGGACCTCTAAAAATAAGAGAATATTGAGTGCTTGAGAAACTAAATGGGTTAAACTAAAAATATGTATCATTTTTAAAAAATATATATTTATAGTAGGGACTATTA
The DNA here is from genome assembly GCA_949130495.1 of Sambucus nigra. Taxonomy (NCBI): domain Eukaryota; kingdom Viridiplantae; phylum Streptophyta; class Magnoliopsida; order Dipsacales; family Adoxaceae; genus Sambucus; species Sambucus nigra. The sequence goes on from OX422223.1 coordinate 206,399,169, forward strand.
AATAATTGACCAAAAAAAAATCCCACCATTAAATGAAAATCCAAATTGAACCAAAGAAAAGAAAAAAAAACAAAAAAAAAAACACCTAAAATCGAAATCCACGGCAGCCCCTGCCATACCCGGATAACCCCGACCCATCACCCAAAACCATCTCCCCCATTTCTCATACCCCAACCTACCTGAACCAAACCTCCATAACAACCCGCCGGCGACCTCCAACACCCACGACCTAGCCAGGCGACGCCGCTGCCCAGCGCCGGCAGAACCCCAACCCGGCCACCTGCCACTAAAAACCCAGCTACCTACGTCCCTATCAAACCGCGACCCAATCTCAACAGCCCAAACCCCGAATCCTCCGTCCCGGTGGCGACCCGCCTACCCTTTCTCTAACCCGATAGCTAAAACCCGTAACCCTTTAAATCGGAACCCATATTCCCCATCTTCAAACCCATTTCCATCCTTTCAAACAACCTTTACCATTCAAAAGCAAAATCGTTTTCTTTAGCTGCCAAAACCCAGTCCCTTTAAAATAGGAACAAAATTTAAGCCAAATAAAATCCCAACAAAATCTCCACCAAAAAAAAGAATCGTGGCTTTACGAAAACAATGGAAGGCATATCTTTTAAAGGACTCTCAATATCAGACGCAGGGAGAGAGACAGAAAATAGAGAAAAAGTGTGTATATTATGTACACAGTAAGTACATAAAAAAAAATCGGAATACAAAAAAAAATAGTCTAGCTTTAGAATAATTTTTAGGTTTAGTTTTTAGTCTTCTTTTTGTAATCAAGTGCTAAAAATTATGAAGAAGTTGGACGCATGTCAAGACGCATTTTAAGATAAATTTGTCGAAAAAATTGTGTATTATATGTCTACATTCTCTTTTCAATTTATTTCATTCTTAACATATTATTTATTGTTGTTTATGCACACATGAGAATGTTTGGCTAAACATCCCGTTCAAGGGGTGGGATGCACTGCGAATGATATTAATTTAATTAATCAATTTCATTAATTGTATATTTCTAGGTAAATTAATTTTTAACTGTCATCAATTAATTTATGTAACGAGAGTTAGTAAATTAATTTAACAAATTAATGTTTGAATTTAGGAATCGAACTAGAGATAGGTTTTTCCGAAATTTGAATATTAATTCAGTGTTGAAATTTGAAGATTGCTATTGTTTTCGTTAAATTGATCCTAGCGGGTAATTTTTTGAAAATAGTATAAGTCCTAATTTTTCATTGTGTGACATTTTTAAATTAAATTTCTGAAAAAGATTTTATTAAATTTATAATTTTAACGGGAGTTAGATTATCGATTTAATATTATCTCAAAATATTTCACATTAATAAATTGAGAAATTAAAATAATTGAAAGTGCAGTGTAATCCCATCTCTTGACCTTCTCACATTATTTCACACTCGGTTGCACATTCTTTATTCTTTATTTAATCATTTAGTAATTTTAGCATTAGTTAATTTTTTGCCTTGAAATTGTTTTAAAAAAAATCAGAAATAAAAAAAAAAAAATCATAAAAAATTTGGAATTGCACGTTTTCACATAATTGTTTCACCTTGGAAGTTGGATTGATACCCATACTTACCGCAATACGAGTTATTTTTAGACAAATTTTGTGGGTACTCAAGGGAATTTTGAGAGTGGCTTTTGAAGACAACGACCATATATGCAAAAAGCTTCTTATCAGTCCCAATGTACACGCACTAACAGTCCCACCTTTGACCGAAGCTTTCGCTCGCTACAACTCAAAATGTTAACAGGTCTCTCCTCATGCGAAATGCATTGTTGCAAGTCAATCGCCTCCAACGGTATATGCTGATAAGCCATGTCATCCCTGAGATACCTCCTTAACGATGACACATGAAACACATCGTGAATCCCTTACAAATGCTTCGGTAAGGCGAGTCTATACACAATTGGCCCTACCCTCTCGATAATGGGAAAATCCCCCAATTACTTAGGCACCAACTTCCCCTTCCTTTTGAACCGCATAACTCCCCTCATGGGAGACACCCGCAGCAATATCTGATTGCCCACATCAAACTCTAAAAATCTCTCGTTCGCATCGACGTAAATCTTCTTTCGATCCTGAGCTACTTGAATGCGACTCTTGATCCACTCGATCTTCACTGAAGCAACCTGAATCAAATTCGGCCTGAATAGGTTGTTGTCACCCACCTCTAACTAGCAAGAGGCAAAACGATAAGGTATCTCGTGCAAAGCCTCAAATGGTGCCATGCCTATAGTGAACTGGTATGAGTTTTTATACGCAAACTCTACCAAAGGCAAATACTGATCCCAACTACCTTTGAAGTCTAAATTACACATCCTCAGTATATCCTCCAACATCTGATTCACCCTCTTCATCTGCCCATCGGTCTGTAGATGATAAGTCGTTCTCAAATACAACTCATCCCCCTTCGTCCCTTAAAAACTTTGCCAAAAGTGGGACACAAAGATCTTATCCCGATCTGAAATAATGTTGAGATTCACCCCATGCAATCTCACGATCTCTGCTACAAATAGCTATACATACTACCTTGTCGTGTAATCCACGTGAACTGGGAAGAAATGGATACCTTTGTCAATCGATCCACAATGACCCAGATGGAGTCGTGATCCTACTGCGATGTCAGCGACCCTATGATGAAGTCCATCAAAATACTCTCTCATTTCCACACCGAAATCTCTAATGGTAGTAGAACCTCAGTTGGTCTCTGATGATCAACCTTCACCATTTGGTAAGTGGTGCACCTGCACACAAGCTCTGTTATGTCCCGCTTCATATCGATACACCAATATTGTTGCCTCATATCATTGTCTCATCCCCTGCAGGATACACTAAAAATTGTGACCACCACACCTCCTCCATGACTGCGCACCAAAGGTTCTCATCGTTTGGGACTATCAACCTCCCATTTAAGCTTAAACCACCCTCAAAACTGATTGAGTAAGACCCCGCTCCACTTGTTAATAGCTACTGAATCCTCTCCTGACAAGATGGATCCCATGCATATGCCTTCACAACCCTCAAAATGATCTTGTGTGTGATGGTCATCACTCCATATATGCCGTAACTACCTTGTCCTCCTGATGAAGCTCTATCCACTTCACCTTCCACACTGCTGCTAACTTCCCTGTCGACATATGACTCAATGCTTCTTCCACTACATTATCCTTCTCGGGATAATAATGGATGTCAAACTAATAATCCTTCATAAACTTAAGCTACCTACGTAACCTCATGTTCAACTTATTCTGTGTAAAAAGCTACTGAAGTGACTTGTGGTTCGTGAATAATCATAACTTCTCTCCCAGAAGACAGTGCTACCAAATCCTCAAGGAAAAAATGAGTGTTTCTAAGTCTAAGTCATGAGTGAGATAGTTATTATTATAGGTATTAAGCTTGTTAGATGCATAAGCTATGGATCGATCCTCCTGCTGTAGAACTCCCTAAGTCCCTGTAAGGATGTATTGATAAACACAAAGTACGCCACTCCTCCCCTAGGCAATGAGAGCACTGGAATTGAAGTCAACTTATCCTTTTGCTTATTGAAAGATAATTAATAATGGTCTTCCCAAACAAAAGGCACTCCCTTACGACTCAAATTCATCAAGGGACATGTAATCTTAAAAAATCCTCTGATGAACTAGCGGTAGTACCATGCTAACCCCAAAAAACTATACACCTATGTTGGTGTCGTGGGCTAGACCTACTCCCTCACCACTAACACCTTACTCGAATCTACAGAAATACACCTCTCGGAGATAATGTGACTCAAGAACTACACCTCCCACGGCTAGTTACCACACTTCTCGAACTTGGCATACAACTGGTGGTCCCATAAAGTCTAAAGAACTATACACAAATGATTTGCATTCTCACCCTCTGTTCAAGAATAAATCAAGATGTCATTTATGTACATAATGACAAACTGATCCAAGAAATCCCTGAACACCCTCTTCATGAAATTCATGAAAACTCCTGGCGCGTTGGTTATCCCCAACGACATAACCTTGAAATCATAAGACCCATATCTTGTTAAAAATGCAATCTTAAAGACATCCTGCTCCCTGATACATAAATGATGGTACCCCTACCTCAAATCAATCTTAAAGAGGTAGGTTGATCCTCTCAGCTAATCGAACAAGTCATCGATACGCGACAATGAATACTTGTTTCGAATCATGATCTTTTTAAACTCTCGATAGTAAATACACAATATCAATGACCTGTCCTTCTTTTTCACAAACATAACTGGGGCACCCTAAGGAGAAGTACTCCTATAGCTAAAACCCTAACCTAATAGTTACTAAATTTGATCCCTCAACTCTTGCATCTCTAAAGGATTCAAAGATATAGTGGTCGTGCTATCAGCCTAATAACTGGTTCTAAGTTGATCACAAAATCAATCTCCCGACTCAATGATAATCTTGGTATCTCCTGAAACACATCATCATAGTTCTTAATAATAGGGATAGAATCTAGAGAGATGACTATACCCTTAGAATTCTTCTCCTCAATATAATATCAGTGCGTGCTCGACCCTCCCTCTGAACGAGGCATCGCCACAAGAAACATGTCTTATCCTCGAATAGCGAACATGATAGTCCTATTATAACAGTCCATCATCGCTCTATACAGCGCTAACCAGTTCATACCTAAAATGGCATCATACTCATCCAAATCTAGAATTAGCAGATCTTTTACTAACCATAACCTTCCCATGTTCACACCCACCCCCCTGCGGATGGAACAAATGAGAGTCCCTCCACCCAATGGTGAATCTAGGGTCACAATAATATTTGAGGCTAAATCCACTAAACCCGTCGCACGTGCGAATCTAGTGTTAACAAATGAGTGTGACGCTTCCGTGTTAAACAAAACGTGCCCCATATGCCCATGGATAGAAAATATACCCTTAAATGCTAGCGGCGCTGGTAATAACATTGGTGCTCGAAGGTCATACATACGTCCAAACTACCCTTACCCCTGCCCCTATGGAGGGAGTAATGCTGGAACTGTCGGTGGGGATGGAAGCTGCTGTAACTGTTGCCCCGACTAGGCACCCAACTCCTGACCTCTAGTCCTATTCAGGCTTACACGCCGCATGTGGCCCTACTCCCCACATATGAAATACCGCCAAGTTAAATTTGTCTGCCTCCAGTCGTCATTACACTAAAAAGGGATTTTTAACTCCTTTCACCCGGTAAGAAATGTCATGGTAAAAAACCTTGACCAAAAAATACAGAGATGTTGTCAAGGTCAATGACTTTGACAACACCTTGTCACCATCGTGTCACGGTAATTAATGTTAACATTAAAGTTGTCACGATTGTGTCATGGGTTTTGACCGTGATAAGGAATAAAGTTGTCGCGATCAAAATTCGTGACACGATCGTGACAACTTAAAAATATCGGTTACCCCAGATCAAAACACTCTCTCTCTTATTCTTAGGCAATTTCTCTCCCTTCCTCGACTCTCTAAGATAATCTCTCCCTCTTATTTCCGCCACCACTCCTCCTTAGCCCCTCCACCACCCCTCTCTCCTATGTTGTTATTATCTCCACTTCCTCTCTCCTCCGTTGCGAGTTGCTGCCATAGCTATAGAGGATCTATTACTTTAGTACCAATCTCAGTAAGATTTTTCATTTATACTCCTTCACTGTGATTATTTATTTCCTATATTGACTATGTTGCATTTCTTGAATCCTTCATGTATATGGGTTTATATATTTGGCACTATTTTTATATTGACTTGAGTATAAGTTGTAATATATGTTCTAGAATTTCTGCCAATAGGTAAAAATAGGCTTAGTTTTGTATAGAATTTCTGTTAATAAATTTTTTTACCAACTAACATGGATTCGACAGAGTAGTTTAAATTATGATTGAGCATTTTGGTAGTGTATTCCACAAATGTCAATTTTTTATCGTCTAAAAGCTATGAATTTGCACTTTATTTTTCATTGTGCCCTACCTTATAAATGCAAACACAATTATTATAAATCTCCTCCCTCTCTCCCCTCTAAAGGTTGTGTGTGTATTGCTAATTATTGTTTCATTTTATTCTACTGATGGATATTTTATTTTTTGGTGGATTAAAGGTGGCTATTTACTACTCTCAAATCACTAGGGTAGAGTTGAGTTAAATCGCGATCTCTCTCTCTCTCTCTCTCTCTCTCTCTCTCTCTATCTCTCTCTCTATCTATCTATCTATCTATCTATCTATCTATCTATCTATCTATCTATCTATCTATCTATCTATCTATATCTCTCTTTTCATTCGAAGGTAAGTCTCCTCTCATTTGTTTTGTAGATTTATTAATTTATTAGTTTGCACAGTTCGTAAGTGATATAGATGTTTGGACTGAATTTACATATTTTTTGTTGATTGTTGAAGTTGACTTGTGTTGCTAAAACAAATAATTAGGTTAACTTCAAGCCAATTGAACGATCAAAGACATCTTTTATTATTCAAGCTAATTAGTTTATTGTTGAAGTTGACTTGCATAATTCCTTGCTGTGAACCTTTATTATTTAAGATATGTTTTTATTATTCAAGATTTGTATATATGTGCGTGTGTGTGTATATAAATGTGAACGCATGAATCCCAATTTATATCTGTTTTCATATTGTTGTTTGGGGTTCTTGAATTGTTGGTTACTAGGGGATTTGAGTATTTAGATGGCGATTGAGTTAGTAGGACCTAGTCATTTCTAACATTTAGGGTTGTGATTCTGGTGAATAATGCCATGTGATGTGGGTTGGCCCTAGGCACAGATTTGGACATGAGAATATGAATAAGACAGAAATGAAACATACTTACCATGAAAATATAAATAAAATGTGGTGCGAAATATAAATTTTAGAACATCAATTAAAAATTTAAACATAAATGAAGCATAACTATATATAAATCAAGACAATAGACTTTATTTGGTAATTGGCGGTAACATCGAATCTATTTTATTATAAATTTGAATCATCAAACAATACATGTTTTGACGTAACCGCCACTTACCAAATAAAGTTTATAGTGTAAAATTATACATAGTTATAACCCTCTTAAGTTTAAGATAGTGCGCATAGATACTGGTTGTAATACCCCGTATTTTTATAGCCTTTAATTATGGGATTAAATAAATTAAATTAGGATAAATTAATTTAATTATTATAAATATTCACTAACGTGACGAGAGTTAGTAATTATTGGTGAGAATTATGTTGAATATTACTTAATGGGTAAATTAATTATATGAGATTGAAATTATTAAAATTTTCACAAGTGAATAATACGACAATTATAGAAATTAAGTCAGAACGCGCGTGTATCGTGTCGGGACTAAATTAATGGAATAAAAAGTAAATAAATTTTAAGTCGACCTTATGGTCATTTTGAGTGTGCCAATGTGTTCGAAGGGGTCTAGGTAGTAAAAAAAAGTGTACCCGCGGGTTTAGTTTGGGTCTCAGGACGTTTTTAGGCCTAACTGACAATCCGAGAGGGCATTTTGGTAAATTCCCATTTCAGGCCTTAATTATTGATGAAAATTGAGAGGTTATATTTGATTGAAGTAGAGTCCTTGAGGGTGAGAAACACTTGAGTTGCAGAGAGGTTAAGGAAGGGAGAAGAGATGAGGCTTCTAAAGGAGAGAACCATCAACCCTACACCATTCTCACCAATTCCACCACCAACGCGTAGATCGGGGAACGAGGAGCGGGATCATACCCATCATCTTCTATAATTCAGACTTTCATTCTTGAGGCAAGTATCTAACTTTTGTTCTTGAGTTGATAATACATCCATGCTTGTGTAGGAGATAGTGGTCTTATGTTTTCATGAAAATAAATGATGTTTGGGAGATTTATATTAAAATTCTGAGTAGAAACCTTATTAGGACAACTCTCTTGATATATGTAGATGATTAACTATGAAGTCGATGTCCAGTAGAGGTTGAATTCTGGAACAATTATGAGGATATTGATTTTGATGATGAAAATAGGGTTCTTAATGAATTAGCTTGAATTAACCCCTTTAACTGATGGCCCTTGATGAACTTGTATATGTTTTATGTTAGAAATCATGTATGTAGGATAGTACAACTTTTGGTTTGATTGTTTGGGATTTTGGGACGAATTAATAGTGGTTTTGAGGATTTAATTTGATGAAACCCGCAGGTAAAGAATTACGAAAACTGGGCCAATAACTGCTCGATCGATCGACTCAAGAATGTCGATCGATCGACTGGATCAATCGATCGACCTTTTTCATTAATCGACCGACTCCTCCTGGAAATTGAAACTTCTTTCCCTTTTAATGTTAATCCGATCCCAATGTGTAAGGACCCTTGGACATAATTTAAATATCATAATGGGACTAGGGAAGGACCAGTAGGGTATAGGCAAGGTCCTGGTAATACGACTTTATATGAGATTTAGCCATAGAATTTCGGGGATATAAAATGGAGTGTAAATCGTGCGTACATTAAATTAGGTCTTATGAGAATTAATAATGACTTAGACCAGTAGGGTAGAGAGTGTGCACCTACTGATTTTATATTTATCAAGATGATACACTTCGAGAGTCGAGAAGTACTTAAGGACTTACGGTAATTGAGAAAGTAAGAGTGAATTAATTATACGTAGGACTTAGGCGCTACATGTCGCGTATGGTCAGAATATATTATGTGTCATGTGTGTACCTATCTGAATGATGAAAATATAAATATGTGTGTATGAATATTTATTATATTAATATCTGTGTGTAATCATACCTAGCTACTTGCTATCACGGAGGTTTCGGCGCCGGGACAGTCTTATCTCGCTTGGACCTTCATGGGGGATATTGACTTGTACCCTAGAACATAGCATCCTTGGTACAGGCTATCTGAGAATGGTAGTCAGACGGACCTAAGAGATGTGAGGGTATGTGATGACCTCTTAGTGACTTGGAACTATGCTTTGCCTCCAATATGTGTATTTTGTGATTAATACAGTTCGAGAGTGGTTCCAAACTAGTATTTCCCTCATTTGTACGAGAGGTACAGGGACTTGATAGCAGAGTATGACAGCACCATAGATTTTATGTGGGGCGCCCAATGAATATATATATTATATGAGTGAGAAATATATATATATATATATATATATATATATACTTTTGATTAATTACTGTGCATGTAAGAAGATAAAATTGGATAATTGATATTAATCAAATTAAGTGTCTTGGAACTTAAGCTATATTGTGATGTACATAGCTAACTCGGTAAATTCATAAGAAAAGTTACCATATATAAATTAGAGCTATGCGACCACATGAATTAGGATTGATAAGGGGAGATTTGGGTTAGACTAGTTAACTGGGTTAGTTTTATCTAGATTAATTCAGTAGTACGTTAGGTGTGTATACTAGATGAGAGGTTAGAATTCTCAAGTGAGTGCCGAGGCACTGACATGTATGTAATATCAGCTGGTAAGTATTTTATATACTTGCTAAACTATTTTAAAGTTATTTTACACTCGGGATCTGACCTGTTTCCTGTTATTTCTTCTTTATCTTGTGTGTGTATATATATATATATATATTATAGGTGCCCAGCCGCAGGGGCGTCCGGCTTAGATCTTTGGATTGTTGACGTGCTATAGATAGTGTGGAAGTAGCAGGTCCTTGGAGTAGACGATTTCATCCTTGTCTTTTCAGTCTTCTATTTAGTCATTATTAGATAGGGCATGTGTCGCCCCTTTCCATTTCCATTTAGCTCATAGAGATTTGTACTCTTTATTTATTTCAGTATTCTGTTTTAGTTGGGATTGCTTTTGAATATTACATTGTCCTTCGATTTGCGATATTTTATTTGGAACTATTCATCTAGCTTGTTTATTCCACTTGGATGGTTTGGTATTCTATCTTATTATCTTTGCTCATATAAGATTTCATGTATATAAACTTATAATTGGAACTTAATTTATAAAATTAATGTTTTGACACTTAGCTTAATTATTTATTAGGTGATAAATAAAGAAAATTATTTTTCAATAGTGATGCTAAGAATGAACCAACTGGACCCTTTGATTTAATTTAATAAAGTACTGATCACCCGATATCTAATTAGGCAGTGTGTCACACTAGCCTTCTAGTTCTTATGCGTACGCATTCAATAGCCCTTAGACCCGTTCGAGAGTCATTACCCCTGTAATGAGATCTCTCGAATTGTTCCATTTGGGATAACATAGTTTCTTTATAATAATGTAGCTTACACTTGTTACTTTCAAGAAAAGTTCTGCTACCATCTCTTAATGTTCTTTGGCTACATAATAGATGATGTGGTGTTGAGTGTTATTTCAATTGATAAATTGAAACAGCACGAACACTTGCGAATCTATGTCGTGTACTTGGAAACTATGGGGAGATGTTGCTGAATTTTTCTCAAATTGGAACAATGTGGATGAGTTGCTAAGTGCATTACAGAAATATGCGGTCTTGAATGGGATAAGACCACTCACCTGTAACACCCCGTATTTTTGTGTATTTAATATTTAATTAATTCGGGAATTTTAAATTACTGGTGTGTTGTAATTTTAATTGAATTAATTATGGCAATATATTTATTTAAATATTAATCGGGAAGTGAATGGTTAATGCTTAGGAAAATTTATTTACTAAGTGAATAGTAATATTTTTAATTACGTCATTTCGGGTATCAATGACGGGGTATGCACTTATCTCAACGGGGAGTCGGTGTAGACTAAATTGGGTGTGAGATTAGGATTTTTATAAATTAATTCGGAGGCCAATTCCGAGTGCACGGTTGAGTCCGGATGGGTCGAGATAGTCAGAAAAGAGTATCCGGGGGTAGTAATTGGGTCTCGGGGTATTTTTAGGCATAGCCGGGCCCACACGGGGTGAGTTGGGCCACTTTAATTAAGCCCATTAGGTGAAAAACGGGATTAAGGGTTTTTAACCTATTTGGGAGATTTAGGGATGGTAGCCAACCAAACTCTAAACCTAGGGTTTGAGAGGAGATTTGGGGGAAAGCAAATCAAGAACAAATTGGAGGTTATTGGAGCCAAATCAAGGGACATCAATAACGGATCAGACACTACGAACACTCAGGCAAGTGGTTAACTGTTGTGATTTATAAAATTATGATAATCAATTCATATCATAGTGATGTGTATATGAAAAATTCGTTTTGGGTGTGTCACCAAAAATCTAAATTGGGTTTTTGTAAATTTATATACCTTAATGAGATTAAGGGAAAGATTGATCGTGTTTAGGATTCTAGAATGTAGAGGACTGAATCAGATGTTAAAACCAGTAAGAGTAGATGGTTAATTGCTGTTAAAATAAATGAAATTCGGATTGGGGATTTGAAACCCGGATAATACCCAAATCGGGAAAAAGTAGGAAATCGTGAGATTTAATTTCAATTTGATGTTCTATAAGGTGCTTTGATCCTATTCTTACGTAGAAATAGGGTTGATTGGGCTTGGGTTAGTCCAGGGGAAAGAATGAAAGTTGGAGATTTTCGTTAATGGTTGAACTGCCTGTTGAAGAAGACGAAGTCAGGGACGATCGATCGATCGACCCAGGGGATTCGATCGATCGATGATTCGGAATTCTGGGCAGTTCGCCCAGTTTGTATATAAGGGGAAAATTAATTAGAAATTTAATTCCCAAACATTAATTAGTGATAAATAAATATGAAACAAATATTCCTAGCAATTATGGGAGAAAGTAATTCGGACTAGGATGAATTTATGTGGGGCATTTAATGGATGAATTTGAGAGATTTCATTCCAAAATAATGAGGTACGGATCAAGTGAGTGAATCCGGGTATATTGGTCATGCGACCCCAAGGTAGTGAATTAAGTTTGGAAATAAACTGAATAATTTTAATTCGGGATATAGACTCGGGTGAATATTTAATTATGGACAAAGTGGGCGAGTCCGAGTATGTTGGTAATTATAGATAAATATAATTGGGAAATTATGGAAATAAATGTGTGACACATTGTGGGCGAAAAATGTGGAAATGAAATTATGAGATGTAAAAATGGACCAAGTAAGTGAGTCCGGGTATGTTGGCTATGTGACACTTAAGTATCAAATTTATTTTGAGAGAGATTAATTAATTTGGAGTTGGAACATAGACTCGGGAAATATTAAGTTACGGGCCAAGTAAGTGAGTCCTGGGATAATGGTTGGGTAACACCAAGTTATGAAATAAATGATTGCGCTAATTGATTGAATTAGAGTCGGATTGTAGACTCGGGTAGTATTAAATTAATAAGTGTGTTAATTAATTTAATTAGAGTCGGATTGTAGACTCGGGTAGTATTAAATTAATAAGTGTATTAATTAATTTAATTAGAGTCGGATTGTGGACTCGGGTAGGATTTAATTAATTAATGCGTAAATTAATTATATTAGAGTCGGACCAAAGACTCGAATTTTTGTTGATTAATTAATGGGTAAATTAATTAAATGAGAGTCGGAGGACAGACTCGGGGTGGCATTAAATTAATAAGTGTGTTAATTAATTTAATTGGAGTCGGACGATAGACTCGGGAAGGTATTAAATTAATAAGTGTGTCAATTAATTTAATTGGAGTCGGACCATAGACTCGGGGAAAGTATTATATAAATTAAAAGAGTGAGTTAAATATATTAGAGTCAGACCATAGACTCGGGAAGACGATAAATTATTAAGTGAGAAAATTAACTACATTGACTCGGGCCACACACTCAGGAAATTTCAGGCAGTGTACGGGACTTGGGGTACACGGTAGAGCCGGGGATTAGATTATATATATACGGTGTAGTGATAGTATATATATATATACATGTATATATTGTGTATGATATTAAATTACAGGCAGTGTACGGGATTTTGAGTACACGGTAAAGCCTGGGTTTTTATATATATATATATATATATATACGGTGTTGTGATAGTATATATATATACATGTATTTATTTTGCGTGATACTAAACATCAGTGATTAGATACTTATTAAATTTATATACTTTAATTCTATCAAGGGAGGTTGCGCGATGTGGGTGAATCCCCTAGCTTGAGGAGTAGGGAGAGTATATCCCCAGGTCATAGCGTCTGGTATATATGAGTGAGGGATTTATCTCACTTTCAGGGAAGGAATATGACCGCCTCCACTTCGTTTATATTTTGGTCCAAGTTGGTGAGCGATTCTAACTTGGGGAAACTAGGTTTTGTGAGCACACCTAGTGAGATAGCATTCTAGAGGGAATCATCCAGTGAGGATAAACTCGGAAGGATGGATACACGTATGATATATGTGTGGATGTTAGTAAAGGTACGTATAATATGGTAGTAAATATTATATGTAGGTGATAATACAGTGTGTGATGTATTTACTTTATATAACTCGGGTTACAGTTATATGCAGTTAATTAATGAGAAATTAATTAAGTTAATCATTTGTGGGAATAATACAGTGTGTGATGTATGTACTTTATATAACTTGTGACACGGTTATATGCTGCTATTTAAGAGGAATTAATTAAGTTAATTGTGAAACAACTTATAATTCAAGAATTATTATACTCGGGTTAGAGTAGTACAGCAAGGGAAGGTTATACCAGGACTAGTTGGACGGGGTAGTATAACTAGGTGGGGTTAAGGTAACCGGTAGGTGTGCACAATAGTGGAGGGGTGAGAATGTCCTCAAGGGAGTGCGACACTAACTTAAATATGAAGCGCATTCATGCATTTTAAATTACTGCAGTTAATTCACTTGCTAAATATTTTCAAAATGTTTTGGGTTCTAACCCTTGCTATAAAACTATTTTCAAAACCTTTTAGGTGTCCAGCCACAGGGACGCCAGGATTGATATTCTATTCCAGGAACACGGAGCTGCGGCATATGTGGATGCTAGCAGGAGTTTGGATTAGACGCATCAATCATTCATTCCTAGAGTAGGAATCTTGTATCAGTCTCAGCTTTATTTAGGGCCTGTAGCCCAGACTTCTCGGTACAGTTTTCAGGTGTAATTCATTCAGGTGTTGAATATTTGTATTGGATTATTTATTTGGAGGCTGGTGATTTATTCGGCAAGTTGTGTAATTATTATTCTATTTACTTTCATTCAGTTGTGTGAATGGTTTATATTTTAATTCCGCATGTATTGTTTTTTTTAATTAAAAAGTTAAAATTGGCACCAGTTTTTGGAATACTAGGTGGTTAGTAAGTTTTAAAAAGTTTTCGACAGTGATGCTACGGATGATCCAACTGGGATTCCTATTTTAATTTGGTATAGGACTGATCACCCGGTATTTTATTAGGCGGGGTGTCACAGATGGTATCAGAGCATCAGGTTCTAGTGTCCTTAGGATCTGTGCGGCTTTTCACTCTTCGGCTTAGCAATCTTTGATATAGAGCCCTATCATAGGATTGTTGTATTCTCATACGTATGCTCATATACGTTCCTCTGCGAAATTTATATTTGAAAGTGAACTCATACAATTCAATTCTCATTCCAGACGATGCCCAGGAGAGGGAGATCAGCTAGGGCAGCATGGGGAGGTGAGACGAGGGAGGCTCTTCAGGAGTAAGAGTTACGGCAGCAACTGCCAAAGATAATTTTGGCAGCACCGATAACCGAACTAATGGCGCGGGCGATTGAAACGACGGTAGTCGCAAACGACAAGGTACTTTCCACGGGATCCGCCACAAGTGTTAGTGGCGTCGGATGTTCAGACTCACGCGGGGTCGTTGGGGTGCAAATAAGAAAGAGAAGTTATTTTTAGTGGGAACCCACCAGAGTTGCGAGGAGGTTCAGGTATAGTACTAGCGTGTCAAGGAAGAGAGGTATCCAGCGTCACCTACGCATGGGAGATTGCGATGGGGTGCGAAAATAAATGCTAACCACTTTTAGTTAGTGGGAGCGGCGCTACAGTGGTGGGGGTCGATAACCACAGTTGAGGAAAGGGACACACTAGCTACTGCAGAGTTTTGGGTGCGGTTCGACCGCAAGTATTTTTCCTTTAGCGGTCAAGACCGAAATGAGGAGAAAATTTTGTGAGGAGACTCAAAGGGAGACCGTTCAGTGGTCGATTATGAGGAAGATTTCACTCGTTGGCAAATTTTGTACCGGATGAGGTAAGCGAGGAAAAGAGAAAGAAATCAAAGTTTATGGATGGGTTAGTCTAGAGAATCAGACAACATTTAATTGATAATTTTGCATTAGTAGATTATACTGATGTCATTAACGCAACACTCCGGCACTGTCAGGAATATCGCTTCCACGCGAAAGGAAGCGGGAAGGGAGTGGGGGTTAGCCAATCGGATGAGGCAGAAGGGAACAATACCGGTGGGGTATCCCAACAGCAGACTGGGGGAGATCAGGGGCAGGATTTTCGGCAGGGAAATCATGCCAAACGATCTAGGACTGGAGGCTATCGGCGGGATGGCCAGGAATTCCAACAAGGTTGGCATGGAAGGGATTAGTGGCAGGGTGAACATATTAGAAGTGTTTCGTTTGTGGGAAAAGCGAGACACATGAAGAGATATTGCCTTAAGCGAGGCAGGGGTCAACTACAGGACGAGGTCCTGGATGTACAACCACTAAAGCAAGTCACGGGTGCATTCGGGCAGGGAAAAGCTGCTCCAAAAACTCGCGAACCAGCCGTTGTAGCTGGAGTATAGAGGTAATTATGTTTACCCTAGGGGCATGGGGTATATTTTTGACTGACAAAGAGGATGTCACAGTATACTACTTATTTTTCGCTAGAGTTCTCAGGTGAGTCGAACTTAGTGGGTGCGTTGGCGGTAGCAGCCATAACATGTGGGTAAACTTTCCGTAGGGTAGAGGAGTTCCTTAGTGTTCTTCACGGGAGAGTGGAGGCGTACACTGAATGATTGGTTGAATTATGCGAGGAATTTCTACTTTCGAGAATTATGCGAGTAGGGTTAATAATATTTTCAAAACATCGGTTGGATAGCGATGGAAATTTAACTATTGTGGATAGTGGAGTTAAATTTTGGTGTCCGCGACACCAGGGTATGGTTGGTACTAGGTATCACCGGAGAGGGCGTATAGCCTATATATATATATGGATATATATGTTGTATTGCGTGGTGCGATGGCACATAGTGAGGTTTTGTGTTCTCATATTTTATCCCGGTAAGTGGGGATGTTTACTGAAGTGAATCAGGGTGGTTAAATTGATTTTCGAGCAAAAAGAGATAGCTCGGGGTTTATTTTGCGCAAGGACTAGTGGTAGTAAGGGCGCGGTATTATGTTGTCTTTGGTAGCATAAGGGTAAGCGTATATTCTTTTGTGTTGAGAGATAAGTATTTATGAGGAGATAGTTGGACGTAGCATGGGTTGAGTACCCGGACAGTAATTATATATATATATATATATATATATATATATATATATATATATATATATATATATATATATATATGTAATATGATTACGGGTTCGAAGTTATATTAAGGGTTACGACTAGCATAGTCGGGTAACTTTCGTGCGGTAGAGCGCGGGGATAGGGTGTATGGGCACCCGGGTTAATTAAGGCAAAATTTTGTGCGGTTAAGCACGGGTATAGGGTGTATGGGCGCCCTGGTTAAGTTTAAATGCATACTTGTGTAACATATGGTTAAAAGCGGATGGGATAGATATAGCGGGCTTGGAGGCACATGACGAGTGAGTAATATGTGAATACTGGAACACTAGGTTTATCTTAATTTCGAGGACGAAATTCCTTTGTAAGGGGGGGAGTATGTAACACCCCGTATTTTTGTGCATTTAATATTTAATTAATTCGGGAATTTTAAATTACTGGTGTGTTGTAATTTTAATTGAATTAATTATGGCAATATATTTATTTAAATATTAATCGGGAAGTGAATGGTTAATGTTTAGGAAAATTTATTTACTAAATGAATAGTAATATTTTTAATTACGTCATTTCGGGCATCAATGACAGGGTATGCACTTATCTCAGCCGGGAGTCGGTGTAAACTAAATTGGGTGTGAGATAAGGATTTTTATAAATTAATTCGGAGGCCAATTCTGAGTGCGCGGTTGAGTCCGGATGGGTTGAGATAGTCAGAAAAAAGTATCCGGGGGTAGTAATTGGGTCTCGGGGTATTTTTGGGCATAGCCGGGCCCACACGGGGTGAGTTGGGCCACTTTAATTAAGCCCGTTAGGTGAAAAACGGGATTAAGGGTTTTTAACCTAATTGGGAGATTTAGGGATGGCAGCCAACATAACTCTAAACCTAGGGTTTGAGAGGAGATTTGGGGGAAAGCACATCAAGAACAAATTGGAGGTTATTGGAGCCAAATTAAGGGACATCAACAACGGATCAGACACTACGAAAACTCAGGCAAGTGGTTAACTATTGTGATTTCTAAAATTATGACAATCAATTCATATCATAGTGATGTGTATATGAAAAATTCGTTTTGGGTGTGTCACCAAAAATCTAAATTGGGTTTTTGTAAATTTAAAGACCTTAATGAGATTAAGGGAAAGGTTGATCGTGTTTATGATTCTAGAATGTAGAGGACTGAATCAGATGTTAAAACCAGTAAGAGTAGATGGTTAATTGTTGTTAAAATAAATGAAATTCGGATTGGGGATTTGAAACCCGGATAATACCCAAATCGGGAAAAAGTAGGAAATCGTGAGATTTAATTTCAATTTGATGTTCTATAAGGTGCTTTGATCCTATTCTTACGTAGAAATAGGGTTGATTGGGCTTGGGTTAGTCCAGGGGAAAGAATGAAAGTTGGAGATTTTCGTTAATGGTGGAACTGCTTGTTGAAGAAGACGAAGTCAGGGACGATCGATCGATCGATGATTCGGAATTCTGGGCAGTTCGCCCAGTTTGTATATAAGGGGAAAATTAATTAGAAATTTAATTCTCAAACATTAATTAGTGATAAATAAATATGAAACAAATATTCCTAGCAATTATGGGAGAAAGTAATTGGGACTAGGATGAATTTATGTGGGGCATTTAATGGATGAATTTGAGAGATTTCATTCCAAAACAGTGAGGTACGGATCAAGTGAGTGAATCCGGGTATATTGGTCATGCGACCCCAAGGTAGTGAATTAAGTTTGGAAATAAACTAAATAATTTTGAGTCGGGATATAGACTCAGGTGAATATTTAATTAGGGACCAAGTGGGCGAGTTCGGGTATGTTGGTAATTATAGATAAATATAATTGGGAAATTATGGAAATAAATGTGTGACACATTGTGGGCGGAAAATGTGGAAAAGAAATTATGAGATGTAAAAATGGACCAAGTAAGTGAGTCCGGGTATGTTGGTTATGTGACACCAAAGTATCAAATTTATTTTGAGACTCGGGAAATATTAAGTTACGGGCCAAGTAAGTGAGTCCGGGGATAATGGTTGGGTGACACCAAGTTATGAAATAAATGATTGCGCTAATTGATTTAATTAGAGTCAGATTGTAGACTCGGGTAGTATTAAATTAATAAGTGTGTTAATTAATTTAATTAGAGTCGGATTGTAGACTCGGGTAGTATTAAATTAATAAGTGTATTAATTAATTTAATTAGAGTCGGATTGTGGACTCGGGTAGGAAATAATTAATTAATGTGTAAATTAATTATATTAGAGTCGGACCACAGACTCGAATTTTTATTGATTAATTAATGGGTAAATTTATTAAATGAGAGCCGGACGACAGACTCGGGGTGGCATTAAATTAATAAGTGTGTTAGTTAATTTAATTGGAGTCGGACGATAGACTCGGGAAGGTATTAAATTAATAAGTGTGTCAATTAATTTAATTGGAGTCGGACCATAGACCCGGGGAAAGTATTATATAAATTAAAAGAGTGAGTTAAATATATTAGAGTCAGACCATAGACTCGGGAAGACGATAAATTATTAAGTGAGAAAATTAACTACATTGAGTAGGGCCACACACTCAGGAAATTTCAGGCAGTGTACGGGACTTGGGGTACACGGTAGAGCCGGGGTTTAGATTATATATATACGGTGTAGTGATAGTAGATATATATACGTGTATATATTGTGTGTGATATTAAATTACAGACAGTGTACGGGATTTTGAGTACACGGTAAAGCCGGGGTTTATATTATATATATATATATACGGTGTCGTGATAGTATATATATATATATGTATTTATTGTGCGTGATACTAAACATCAGTGATTAGATACTTATTAAATTTATATACTCTAATGCTATCAAGGGAGGTTGCGCGATGTGGGTGAATCCCCTAGCTTGAGGAGTAGGGCGAGTATATCCCCAGGTCATAGCGTCCGGTATATATGAGTGAGGGATTTATCTCACTTTCAGGGAAGGAATATGACCGCCTCCACTTCGTTTATATATTGGTCCAAGTTGGTGAGCGATTCTAACTTGGGGAAACTAGGTTTTGTGAGCACACCTAGTGAGATAGTATTCTAAAGGGAATCATCCAGTGAGGGTAAACTCGGAAGGATGGATACACGTATGATATATGTGTGGATCTTAGTAAAGGTACGTATAATATGGTAGTAAATATTATATGTAGGTGATAATACAGTGTGTGATGTATTTACTTTATATAACTCGGGTTACAGTTATATGCAGTTAATTAATGAGAAATTAATTAAGTTAATCATTTGTGGAAATAATATAGTGTGTGATGTATGTACTTTATATAACTTGTGACACGGTTATATGCTGCTATTTAAGAGGAATTAATTAAGTTAATTGTGAAACAACTTATAATTCAAGAATCATTATACTCGGGTTAGAGTAGTACAGCAAGGGAAGGTTATACCAGGACTAGTTGGACGGGGTAGTATAACTAGGTGGGGTTAAGGTAACCGGTAGGTGTGCACAATAGTGGAGGGGTGAGAATGTCCTCAAGGGAGTGCGACACTAACTTAAATATGAAGCGCATTCATGCATTTTAAATTACTGCAGTTAATTCACTTGCTAAATATTTTCAAAATGTTTTGGATTCTAACCCTTGCTATAAAACTATTTTCAAAACCTTTTAGGTGTCCGCCACAGGGACGCCAGGATTGATATTCTATTCAAGGGACACGGAGCTGCGGCATATGTGGATGCTAGCAGGAGTTTGGATTAGACGCATCAATCATTCATTCCTAGAGTAGGAATCTTGTATCAGTCTCAGCTTTATTTAAGGCCTGTAGCCCAGACTTCTCGGTACAGTTTTCAGGTGTAATTCATTCAGGTGTTGAATATTTGTATTGGATTATTTATTTGGTGGCCGGTGATTTATTCGGCAAGTTGTGTAATTATTATTCTATTTACTTTCATTCAGTTGTGTGAATGGTTTATATTTTAATTCCGCATGTATTGTTTTTTTTAATTAAAAAGTTAAAATTGGCACTAGTTTTTGGAATACTAGGTGGTTAGTATAGGACTGATCACCCGGTATTTTATTAGGCGGGGTGTCACATCACCCTTATAGGAGATGGAGGATACAGGATTCATAATGCATATTAGCATCTTCTTCTCACTTTTACGTGAGAAGGTAGTCAATCGAACGCACATAGTGGCCGTAAAAGTAGCTATACCAGAATAGATTTGTGTGTAGGAGGAGTAGTTTCCCCCATAATTTTTTGACATAAGTATTTACTTGTTGGTACACTTATGCGATGAGACACTTCTTTGCGTCCCAGTTAGATATCGGTGGATGTACTCGTTTGAAAGTTTGATGAAAGTTTTGAAAGATTATGTCAAGGGTTCATGATACATTGAAGGATCAATCACAGATGAATACATCACCGCGGAGTTATCAATCTACACTCGGGAATATATACCTGACCCAAGCAACGTGGATAACGGTGATGAGTTCATCGTGAGGGTGGTCAGGTGATGGGCACACGAGTGAAATTAATGATTTTACAGCATGAACAAGTAGCTCATTTTCTATTTGACACATATGAAGATGTCGAAGAATGGAAAAGTAAGTTTATATTATTGATAAATTTCGTAATATATTTATCATGATCAATGCAGGAAATATGATGCGTGTAGGAACAATAAAAGACGAAGAATGATAGCACAATCAGACAACGAATTTAGACTTTGGGTGTTACATGAGGTAATTATAAATGAGAATATCTCTTATTAAATGAAATATTATAATAAAGATTTAAAACTAACCTAATTAATTTATCTATAATCTCAGCTCTTGAAGATGGGTGATGCGACATCACTAAACTAACCTATTTAGTGATAATTATATACAAATTTACTAACTTTGCATTATTTTATTTCCGGAGACGGCGAGTGGCCCTAGGGGAAAGTCACATAGGCTCGATGCCTATGTGACAATTCGAATGAAGAAGGGGAAGGATGCGGAGGTCAATCCAAACGTGACCGCCACTATTGTAAGTTAAAATTTAAATTATGCTATAAGAATAAAAATTTATAATCACATACTTTCTTATTAATTTATCTAATCGTGCAATTTTTTGTTATTTCGAGAAAAGCTTAAGGAAGTGCACAACTCCCAGAGTGATGTTGATAAGGCATCTCTGTATATGAATGCACTAATTCAAATGCTCGAGTGGGATCACAAGGGCCCTACTCGGGGGGTGAGCTCTCGGGTGGGGAAGTCAAGGCTCACCGGGATTGCATCGAGCAATGTTGGGCTGGCACGCAAGGTGGACGAGTTGACAACCAACAATGTCGATAATTTTGACAACTTGGAGAGAACAATTTAAATAATATTTGCGTATGTCAAACGTTCTCTTAAAGGCCAAGTAGAATCTAACTCAGGGAAGGGCAAAGAAAAAGTGGGGATGAGGGGACCATTGCTCCATCTTTCACACCCTCACCGATACCCCCTCGTCTCCATATGACATATTCAGCACCCCACCCATATTCCCATCGTCCTAAGGCCATTTTCAACAATTGGTTTGCCTACTATGTATATAGTAGACACACGGGGTGGCGATAGAATAACTAGGGGTTGAGGGGACACAGATTCACATCTAGATACTATGGCGTATAACCGTCCATTGCAATTGCATGAGGCACGACTCCGCGTCATGCATGTGTACGTGGGAAAAGAGAATGAACTCGTGTGGTTGAACGAGCAGTGCGACATTTGTCTTATGAAGTATAGCCTACCTTCCTACTTCAAAGTGATACTAAATGAACAATTATTGTAATAATTTGATTAGTATTTGTTTATTATGAATATGAATATGAATATGAATATTGAATATTGAATGTTGAATATTGAATGTTGTTTATTTTTTTATTATGAATGAATAATTAGAATTTGATAAGTATTTGTATATTATGAATGAATGAATGTTGGTTGAGATATATATCATATTGTTGCTGTAACGGGTAATAAAATACTGATGGGCAGTGGCAGTGGCCATACTGTCAAGCAGTTTTTTTCACTGCTACCCAATATTATTACGGACTTTGACCGTGATGTCACATCCCGCTAAATTTTTACGTCGTCCGCCATCAAAACTAAGTCAGGCGTGAGTAAATAAAATACCATTCTTAGCATGAGACAGATATGAGACATATAACATTAATCCACAAGATCAATGATAATCAATCCCAAAAGATAAACCATCCAACTAAGCGATAAAAGATCCATATCCATGCTAAACTCAAAGTAAATCCAATTTCTAATAATATGAAACTGAATAATCTCCGATTGAATCCAGTGAAATAACTGAATAAAACCCATAACAACTTTGGAACCGAATGGCCCAATAAAAACCATAAACTGTGTCTCAAAGTAAATACGAATGAATGAAAAACTAAACTAAATCAATACGCATAAAGTAGAGTAACTCCAACTGCACCTCCAAGCAAATATTCAAATAATTCTATGCAGTTTCTCCAAATACTATTTCTTGAAAAGTTAGTTAACACACGAGGTCAGAGCCCCAAGCATGAATACACACTACTCCCCTCAAATAGGATCCTTGAATCCAGACATAGCATTATACGCAATAAATATCACAATAGAGTACTTTAATTAGACGAGTAATTTAAACGCGGGAAAGATAAATTACTAACTACCCCCCAAAGATTCTTATAAAATCATACCAATATATTTTAATTATCCCACTGTTCCAAAGTATTAATTGAATTCAATTAACCCAAAGTCATCATTTATCTCAATTTTATTACCCATTACGGTACTTCCATAATAAATTCTACACCACCCGCAATTCCCCTCGCCATAGCCAGCCAACCCATTAAAACTGTCAGCCCTGCACGTTATGCATGAGGTTCCACACATGACATGTCTTCATAGACAACCAGCCCGTTTAAACTGTCAGCCCTGCACGTTATTCATACGTCACACACCCACACGTCGCAATAGCCATCCAACTGATTTAAACCGTCGGTCCTGCACGTTATCAATGACGCCAATATATTTCAATACCCGTTTTATTATCTTAGGTATTAAATTTTCAATTTTCTCAATTTCGCAATTTATAAATTTCCCCCACCCTTATTATCAATGTGAGATCCTCAAAATACCCCATAATCCCATACCTAAGGGTCTCCAAGTTATCAATACGTCCTACCTTGTGTATAGGATGAATTTCTAACATAAATCTCGACCTAGTTACATACCTAAATCTCGACCTAGTTACATATCTAGATCGGTTGGTTTAAAATTTTACTATGTTGTAGAGAACGACGAGACGGAGCTGCTGTGAAAATTTTAGCTAGATCGGATGGTTGGATTTTAAAAAATATTATTTTTATCCTACTTAAATCGGATCCTCCTCCAATTTTTATACAAAAAATTATAATTTTCAAATTTTAATACCGATTTAAATTTCACTTAAAACCTTATTTTTATATATAAAAAACCATCATATTTAATTACTAAGAATAATTAAATCCAATTTTTTTATTTTTTTTCTCAAATTTCCCAATTAATTAATTTAATTAACTATTAAAAACACGGAGTGTTACGTACTTCCCCACTAGTAAAGGAATTTCGTCCTCGAAATTAGACAAAGCATAGACATCAAACCTCAACCGCAAAACATAAAATAAGGCTCACATACACTTACTTGTTGAATGCCATAATTGGGCGTCCATACACCCAGTCCTACGCGCACCTACCCCACGAACAACAAAATAATATATATCGCTATATATATACATAACTATGAAAGTGATGGCGTACCACGTGCTCTCGCAAATCACCACTCGATCATATACTGGATAATCTTCGCATGCAATAAATCCTCAAATTAAATCACATCGTTGTATCGATATAAGACATACCCAAAATTTATACTAATTATCTTCCAAATAATTAACGTCTCCAAAATCAACTCTAAGGATCCTCACTTAAAGCTTACGAATTCTAAACTCAATGCCTACAATGTCCTTAACACTAAATTATATATCTACAAGAAACACATGTCACAGTTTTTTACCGTGACAAGTGCGACTTGGCAAGATTTTTTACCCTAAAAAGTCGCCAATTTTGGCGTAGTGCTTGCTAACGCTGCCCCTATATTTGTCCTTCATAACCTCATCCCTGCTAGCCCTCGATCCGATTCTCTTGGTCATGCTGGATCTGAGGGGTATGCTGCTAGCTCAGATGGTCCTATTTAAAATTACTATTTCTCATCCTAAATCTCTTAGTAGAGTCCCCCTGCTGGGAACCTCGCTCCTACTGTTATTGCGATACCCCATGGGCACCACTACCCCCAGCCTTTTTCTACTAGCTAGACTATGGTCATCTTCACTCCCCTCAATAGAAGAAATAATCCAGACTGTGGAGTAACGTGGCATTTATAACCTCAGTGTAAGTCCGCAACGTTGGGTTCCCTACTAAGTGATAGCGAATCCTCCAGGTAAGTCCATCAATAAACTTGACAATCCTCTTCTCCCCAGTGTTTACCTCATTCATCATAAAGTTCACCAGGCGGGTGAACTATTCCTGATATTCGACCACAGTCTAGCCCTCCCGGGGTCAAGGTTTCATTCAACGGAGCACATCGTCGTGGGGTGCTCCCGTGTTATTTTTGAAGAAGAGAGACGGCTCACTCCTCTTATGTGTTGACTATCGGGAGTTGAATAAGGTCACGATCTGAAACAAGTATCCACTGCCTAAGATTGATGATCTTTTTGACTAGTTGCAAGGGGCAACATATTTCTCCAAAATTGATTTATGATCGGGGTACCATTAGCTGAGGATTAGAGAGGAAGACGTCTCAAAAATCGCCTTTCTGTCACGATATGGTTCTTATGAGTTTTAGGTGATGCCATTTGGGCTCACCAATGCACCGGTGGTATTTATGGAGCTTATGAATCTAGTTTTTAGAGATTTCCTCAATCAGTTCGTTATAGTGTTCATATACGACATTTTGATCTATTCACGCGCGAAGGAGGAGCATGCCGAGAACCTCCGTATGGTCTTGTAGATGTTACGAGATCACCAGCTTTACACCAAGTATGAGAAATGTAGATTTTGGCTTCGAGAATTGCAGTTCTTGGGTCATATTGTGTCGGAGAAGGGGATTTTCGTGAACCCAGGCAAGGTGTCAGCGGTAAGGGAGTGGGGTCAGCCCACAACACCGACGGAGATTAGGAGTTTTTTGGGGTTAGCTGGTTACTATTGTCGTTTCATCAAATGGTTCTCCAAGATAATTGGGCCATTGACCAATTTGACCTGTAAAGGGGTGCCCTTTGTACGGAGCGATTCGTGTTAATTGGCGATCGAGGAGCTAAAGGACAAGCTAACACCGGCCCCCATATTGGCATTACCGAGGGTAGGGTTAGACTATCGGGTTTATACTGATGCGTCCTTGCAAGGACTCGGAGATGTGTTGTAATAAGAGTAACGAGCGATAGCTTATACGAGTAAGGCCTTTCGAGGAGCAGAGATCAGATATCCAAAGCTGAAAAAGTTAGCACTGGCGTTGATTGAAGCAAGTAGGATAATGAGGCCATACTTCCAGGCTCATACCATAGTCGTATATACTGATATGCCATTGAGGCAAGCCCTTCATAAACCAAAAAAATCAGGGAGATTGATGTACTGGGCAATAGAGCTCGGTGAATATGATATAGTCTATGAACCCAGATCATCACTAAAAGGGCAGGCTGTAGCAGATTTTATAGCAGAGTTCACCTATCCTGATACCCCCGAGGAGCAAAAGTTGCTCGCCGATCAACCTGTGGATGTTACAGGATCAACAAACACAAGCTCAGACCAACTCCGGTTGGTAAAAGGGCAAGTGGATGTTACAAGATCATCAAATTCGAGCTCAGACCAATTCTGATTGGTAAAAGAGCAAGGAGAGATGATCGACGAAGAGCAAGAAATATCCGGGGAGGATGAAAGGAAGCAACAAATATTTTACCGAGGAACTCTGACTGATCAGAAATTTGAAGACGAGTTACTTATATGGAGGCTATATGTAGATGGCTCATCTTGCACTACAGGATGTGGCGCGGGGATAGTTTTGAGCACTCCGGATGAGGTCGATATGGAATACGCCTTGCATTTCCAATTCAAAGCTTCCAACAATGAGGTTGAGTATGAGGCCATGATTGCAGGACTTAGTTTAGCAAAAATTATGGAGGCGCAGCAGGTTATGGTCTTCAGTGATTCTCAATTGATAGTAAATCAAATGTTGGGAGTATATGCAGTTAGAGGAGAATTAATGATCAAATATCATGCAAAGGAAAAGGAGCTGGTGTCAGAATTTATCGATGCTCATCTGGTCAGAATACCAAGAATGGAGAATGCGAGAGCAGACGCCCTAGCTCGACTAGCATCAGCTACTGGCACCGAGCTATGACGAATAATCCCAATTGAAGTGTTGGCTGGTCGGAGTATAGATGAAGATCTGACGATGAACTTTATTACCCTTGATTTAGGACCATCTTGGATGGATCCCATCAGGGCATATATTGAAGAGGGAGAATTACCAATTGACAAGCTCGCAATCAAGAAATTGAAGTTTAAAGCTGCTCGGTATGTATTAACTAACGTTATTCTGTATAGACGAGGAATTATGGCAGGTTTGTAGAGATGTGTACATCCCTCCGAGGTGAAAGATTTGATTGAAAAGATCTATGAAGGGTCCTGTGGAGCACATGTAGCAGGTCGGACGCTTTTACAAAGGGTGATGACGCAGGGATACTACTGGCCGACGATGAGGGCTGATTATATAGCCTATGCAAAGAAGTGTGACAAGTGCCAACGTTTTTCCTCCATCCGAAGAGCTCCACAAGCATTGTTGACACCCATAACTTCCCCTTGGCCA
Organism: Sambucus nigra; assembly: GCA_949130495.1. NCBI lineage: Eukaryota > Viridiplantae > Streptophyta > Magnoliopsida > Dipsacales > Adoxaceae > Sambucus > Sambucus nigra. The sequence goes on from OX422223.1 coordinate 206,426,507, forward strand.
TTTGCCATGTGGGGAATTGATTTGGTTGGGTCACTGCCAACGACCCGAGGAAGGTTCAAATACCTCATCATCGTAGTTGATGATTTTACTAAGTGGGTAGAAGCTGAGCCACTCATTGATATGACGTACGAGAAGGTGTACCAATTTGTTTCGAAGAACATCATTTGTCGATATGGTCTTCCTCATGCTTTCATCACAGACTATGGAACACAATTTGATAACGAGGAGTTCACTCCCTATTGTCATCAATCAAATATTTTGAAGATCCACTCAGCACTAGGCCATCCTCAAAGCAATGGACAAACTGAAGTGACAAACAGAACGCTGCTGAATGGTTTGAAGAAAAGATTGGATGATGCGAAAGCAAACTGGATCAACGAGCTACAATCAGTACTTTGGGCTTACCGAACTACTCCCCGAGTAGCAACAGGAGAATCACCATATATGCTGGCGTTTGGAAGTGAAGCTGTAATACCTGCCGATTGGGCCTCCCAACACACAGGGTTCTGAATTTCAATTCCCCTGTCAGCGACTTAATGAGAAGAATGGATTTAGACATGCTTGAGGAAGTTAGAGAAGAAGCAGCCATTAGAAATGCTACTTACCAGCAGCGAACAACTTTGTTCTACAACAAAAGGGTAAAGAAGTGCGACCTGAAAGTAGGAGATTATGTGCTGAAGAAAGTCATTCAAAAGCAAAATAAGCTGGAGGCAAACTGACATGGACCATACCGAGTTATAGAAGTTGTTCGACCAGGAACTTATCGAATAGCAACTTTAGAAGGTGAGGAATTTAAGAATGCCTGGAATGCAGAGCACCTGTGCAAATATTATCAGTGATGAATAAAATGAAGATATTCTGCCGAATTCTTTCTTTTTATTGAAAGTTTTTCGGGGAATAGTGATACACATTACTCGGGGCAAAACTCGAGACAAAGCTCAGGCTACTCAAATTTTTTCTCAAAAATGCCAACTAAGGTTGGTCGAGAAACCTATATTCCTCTGGGAAGTAAATCTACCAATATTCCTCCGGGAAGTAAAGCTACCAATATTCCTCCGGGAAGTAAAGCTACCAATATTCCTCCGGGAAGTAAAGCTACTTGTATTCCTCCGGGAAGTAAAATTTGTATTCCTAAGGGAAATAAAACTATATGTTTCTCGTGAAATAAAAGTATTCCTAAAAATGCCAACTTATGTCGGTTAGGAAGTAAATATATTCTCAAAAATGCCAACTTGAGTTGGTCGGGAGGTAAAATTATTTCAAAAAGACTAATTATGGATGGTCGGTGATAGAAACCCACTAATTGTAGTTGGTCGACAAGGAAAATTTACCGACCTTGGTTGGTCGGAAACATTTAAGAGTAAAATCTACCCACTATGGCTGGTCGAGGATAAAAACCCACTAACTGTAGTTGGTCGACAAGTGAAATTTAAAGTGATCGAGCAACATTTTTTATACTCGTAACCTTTTAATTATTACTAAGTTGGTCGAGAAACAAAATATTATTTTTGCCAAATGATTACCACAAGTTCAAACTACTCGACAATAAGTTGATCGAAAAACTACACAATATTGTTATCTTTTATACACATGCACACATATGAAGTGTTTTACAAGACAATAGTAATTAAGATTGCGAACAGAAATGAAAGTCTTTCATTAAATCCAAAACAAATTACATTGATTATGAAATGAAAGTTACATTGATATTGAAATGTTTACTAACTATTACATAAAAATTCCTACTCTACTGGTTTTTTTCCCTCTGCTTTCGACACAGGTTCCTCGCCAGCAGGCGGATCATTTAAAGCCAAGGGAGAATTTATGAAGTTGAGATCCTTTAACATCCTGATATTCATCACGGATGGTCGATCTAGAAGGTGCTCGGGACGAGATACTTCAACAATTGAATGGAGATTGTAGTCACCGAGATATTTGGAAATCAAGCTTCGAGGAATGGCCCGAGCTAGGATCCAACTCATGTCCAGTTTGAATGGTGGCACAGGTAAGTCGAGCAGCCTTGGATCATGGTAGTCCCACAAGTAATGACCTTGTTCGAGCTGCATCACACCTAAGGCATTCAACTAGCCTTGCTTGTAGCCCTCATTATTGGTATTCTGGATACAATCGTCCAAGTGAAAGAGAGCTTCGTTGTATCCAGCCATCCAGAACTCCCTAGGCTGTTTGTGGAACTGATATGTTAATCTGTCCAGCTGCTCGTGGAGATTTTTAATGAAGAGCTCTTTGTTCTCCAAGGTAGATTTCTGCTCAGAGAGCTGCTCTTCCAAGTCCCTGATCTTTTTTGACATTTCAGCCAACGCCTGGTTCTTCGCCATTAACTGGAAGGCCTGGTTCTCTAGGGCAGACTGAGTCCTTTGTTCCTCGACAGGAATCCGAGCTGCTCTTGCTCGTCCCCGAGGTGCTCTTGCTCATCCCCGAGAAGATGCGGAAGGACCAAACCTCTTCAAGGTTTCCAACTCGTCCCTCAAGTTGGCGTTCTTGACCTCTAAGAACGAGAATCCCTCATCGGTCACTGGGATTAAGGCTTTTGAAGAAGAGATTGCAGACTTCAACTGTGATATCTCTTTCTGCAAGTTGTTGTTCTCTTGCTCTAGCAACTCGGCAATTTATCTGCATTCCTCGACCTCGCCCCTCAGAGTTCTCTCCCTCACCTCGTAGCCAGGAAAGCGCTTCTCGTACCCCTTGTCAGCATTGAGTTACTAGTACTTCTTCTCGTACCCCTCATGCAACAGGGTAGTGGATTCTTTGTATTGTAGCTGAAGGTCTTCGAGGGTGCCTTGGAGATCTTCGATCATATCATAATAGGCCATATTATTGGCCATTGCTCGATCAAGGAGACACTTCAGATATTGATATGCTTCAACTGCCTATTCTGAAGCATCTTGGCCGAGGATGTCGACGACTTATGCTGCACTCAGGTCTATGTGACCAGCCTTAAAGTATTCATTACATTATCGCAGCAGCTTTGTATCATGGGCAGATAGTAATTCCATCCTGGCCAGAAACCAACAGAGAAAGAAAGAACAATCATTAATAAGAAGTACAAGCAAAGTATGAATAGAAGATAAACAACAGTATGTAAAAAGTCCAAGTTTTATTAGATCATAAAGTTCAAAATTTCAAGTTCTGGGTTACATTTGATAAAAGAAAAACAAAATGTAAAGATAAACCCGAACAACTCTACACATTTTCCTTATCTCCCAAAACCTTCTCGGGAGGCTGGGATGAGGAAGTCTGTTGCTCGGAGGGAATGGATAGTTGCTCGGGAAGCACTGGCAATTGCTCAGAGGAAGTAACAATTTGTTGAAGTTCCCCGTCACCAGGCTGAATGGCTGAAGAATGATCTCCCATCGCCATAGAAGACTCTTCGAAGGCAGCTTCGTCCTCTTCTAAGTCTTCGGGAGTTAGAGGGGGACCAGGGATGTGTTGCTGAAAGAGCTTAGAATTTTCATCCACTTTCAGCTCCTGTAAAGCAGCAACCCATCCATCCCTGAAGTATTTAAGGCTTACATAGTCCACTTGCGACACCATGGCAGCCAACCCCTTGTTCCACCCCTTGTCCCAGCCAGCGCTGAAGGACTTCTTCACAGCCATCTTCCTCTTCAACTTCTCCGAGGAAAGCTTCTCGGACAACATGGTATCAGCAGCTTTCAATTTATTTTCAATCTCCTCCTTCTGCCGACCTACTTCCCGAAGTTGAGCCAGCTCCTCCTCGGCAGCCTTAAGTTTATCTTCAAACTCTCCAGCAATTTTGAGCTTCTCGTCGAGCTCTTTATTTTTCCCTTTTAACTCCTTTATTCTCTTCTCCAACTCCTTGGAGACATCAATAACTTGAGCTTTCTCCTGCTCGGTGGAGGCAAGCTTCTTCTCCCAAACAACTTTGTCAGTAGCATATGTTTGGCGAGAATCATCCAAAGACTTGATAGCTTCTTCCAGAGCTCCCTCCACACTGGACGAGGAGCATGAAGCTTTAATTGCTTCATCCTTCTACAAAATTATATTAAAGCAGCTCGTCAACTGTGAAAGTAAAAAGAAAGCAAGTCAGAAACAAAAATAATAAAAGAAAAATGAAAAGTTCAAAGTAAGAAGACTTACAGAAGTAAGGTGGCGAGCAGCTAACGAAGTGACCATGTCCCGAGTAAGGTTTTCTTCAGTACCTTGGACCTCGGGAATAATCCAGGACTTTACCAAGCTCATGGCAGAACTCGGGGGAACAAAAGTTGGACCCCCTGTTCCAGTAGCTGGGGACTGAGTGATGGTGTCAGCCAAATTGATCGAGGAGCTCTTCTTCAGCCTCCTCGGGGGAACAGGAACAGGAACAGATTCAACGAAGGAAGAACCCTTGGTCGGTGATATTACAATCACCTCTCCAGGAGCAGCAGACCTGCTCGGAGCCACTGCGGGCTTCTCGGCAACCTTCACAACAGCAGCCGAGGAAGGTGCATCATTCTTCTTTGTCCCCTCCCCTGGGACATCAACTTTACTTCTTTTTGCCTCACCAGAACCAGAGGCAGGTGTCTCGAACAGAGTGGGAGGTCTTCTTCTCTTCATCCTTTCGCTTAAAGGGACGTGAGATTCAGGCGAGGAGCTGGTGGAAGCTGGTACTGGCTCTGCGTCACCTATTACTGGGCGAGCAGTAAAAGAGGTTGTGTAACTCCTGCACTGCAATAGATAGGAGGCTGATCTAATGTGCTCGTCGGCAACACTCTGATGCAGACTCCAGATAAGTTTCAAATGCCTTACATTGACATCTGCTTCTTTTGGGAACTTTCTTTTACTGTCAACTGCAAATAAATAGACATTGAAATATCAGTGGCACATTTTATCAAACACAAAAGAAGCATGATTTCAAAATAAATAAAATAAAATAAAAATAACCTATCCCATTGGCATAAGGAGGGCATCTAGGACCCTGATAAACTTCATCTCCAGATAAAGGAGCATGTTGCCAATTTTTTATGACAACCCCATGCTCAAAATAATCCCTATTGGCATCAGGGAGATTGACTACTAAGGCTCTATTTAAAAATCTAGTTTTTAAATAAAAAATGTTATCATTAACTGCCCATCTATAGAAAAACATAATCTCAGGAATTCCTATGCGAGTTCCATGGATTTGATTTAATCTATGCACCCCATTAACTATTCTTCATGTGTTGGGGGTTATTCTTGCAGGAACAACGTCAAAGTACTAACAAAGTTCCAGACACAAGGGATTTGGTGGAAAAGAAAATCCACACTCAGCAATAAAAAGACGGGGGAACCAATGTCCCTCAGCCAAACGGAAATAATCAGAAGGCTCAGAAAGCTCTTCCAAAACAACCCAGGAGGGAATGGAAAAATCAGAGCGAAATTTATCAAGAGATTCAACAGGGTAAACCATGGTGAATAAAGGAAATGAAGAAGAAGGAAGAAAATCTTACAGAAAAAGAATGGATCTGATGACAACGGACGATGGAAGAGATGAATACACAAGAGAGAAAGAGACGATGGAAAACTTGAAAATACAAATTTGAAAAAGTAGAAGACGATGGGAGTGTCTGTGAAGTTTAAATACATTGCCTTGGGAAATGGTGAAGTAATGATTACAAAAAGAAATAATTACGCTACCGACGGCTAGGGAAACAAAAAGGGCGCGGCAATCGAAGCGAGAAGAAACGATTACGCTACCGGCGGCTAAAAGGACAAAAAGTACGCAGAGATCGAGGCGGTTGTGAAAATTCAAAAGCAGTATTCTACGAATTTGGAAAGAGAAATAAATGCAAGGGAAACATTCCTAAAAATCAGGAAGACTATTTAAAGCTATAATATTCCGAGAAAGAATGTTCCACACTCCTCAAATTTTGAACTATGAAACATTGGGGGCTTCTGTTGATACCAAATTTAATCTGATGACATGGCTCAATAAAGTGAAGACACTTGGCAGTCTACGTGGCAACAACAAACACTTCCGAGGAACCCACACATTCCGAGGAACCACACTACAATGAGGAACACTACTTCCCCGAGGAACTCATACGCTCCGAGGAACTCATACTCTCCGAGGAACAAGAAATCTCCGAGGAACTCTTGAATACCGAGAAGCTTAGGCAGTCCGAGCAACTCAGGCGGTCTGAGCTGCACCTCGAACAAAGCATTAATAGCTGGATAACAAACAGTTTAACTGTTCATTAAATGCTCATCATTCAGACGCACACGTTTAAGGGGCATTGAATGTATTACCCTTTCATATGTACATCATTTAATGTATTACCCTTTCACATTACAGCCCCAGGGTTATAAATACATTGTACAATCCTCATTGTAGAGGGAGGGGGAATTTCTTGAGATAAATTATAATCGAGAATTCCAATACAATCAGCAATACCATACAGTGGACGTAGGCCATTCTTATAAGGCTGAACCACTTTAAAATTCTTTGTCTCATTTATTTATCTGTGATTGAATAATTAGAGCGATCTAATTTTTTACATCAACAGGGACTAATGATCTTCAAAGGCATGTATGGAATATCCCTTGATAATTCCCATGTGAGTGACCTTTCTTCTTCCTGATGGTTCATCTTTTTCAGTTGGTCGATCAGTATGCCAACCAAGTAGTTTTGGATCAAACCAAGTATAAATGAAGTGCTGAGGTGTACATTTATGAGGACAGGTCTCCCAGTAGTATAGGTTCACGTGGCATGAATAATTTGACCCACAACATTACCTTTGTGGTCATCTGTCGGGGCAATTGCTTCCAGGATTGTACCCTTCTTTGATTGGAAGTCTTTACCCCCACCAAATTCCTATCTAGACTTGATAGTTCATCACATTCCTAAGAAAAACAATCATTATTTTTGTTCAGCAAGTCTATGACTAGATTCTGGTCTTTGTTTCTAAGTTTGGGACTTATATAAGTTATTCATTTATTTTTTTCAGTACCTAAATTGGTTTCCACTAATGGGTCTGGTTAATCAATTTTTAGATTTTCATAATAAACATATAAATATGAGAATTCTTTAAATTCTAGGGCCTTTTCTACTTCTTTGTCCTCTTTGAAAACAAAATCAGCCCAATTAACAATTTTTCCCAAATTATTTTTCTATTTTAAAACCTTTAAAGTTGAGCAAGACTAAAGCCATGGTCGTATTTATTTATTCCATCTACATGAGGAATATATCCATTAAACAACTACTTTTCACCTTCAGACAGTTTGATCAGACTAAAAGCTATATTTTCCCAGCTCTCATTGGTTGCCTCCTCTCTTGATGTTTCTGCAAGTAAAGAATTTATCTTCATTTTCCCTCCCACATTTTCCCGAAACATTTCAGCTTCCACATAGTAGGGGATTACTTAGAAAAGAGTAGGTTCAGCCATACTTCCTCGATATTTGCATCTTTTTTCGTCAATAACAACTTCTCATGTATAGAAAAAGGAAACATTTATTAGTATAAATCCAATCTCTGCCTAACAAAGCATTAAAACAAGATTTTGCATCAATTATAAACTCGTTTTAAATTTTTTAATCCCACCTCTAAATCAGTTGGCAAAACTCCCTCTATTGATTTTTATCCTTAGTAAAACCATTGAATATTATATGAGTTTATGACAATTTTGCATTTTTCTTATTTATTTTTTCCAACATTGAAAATATAATAACATTAACAACTACCGCGTTGTCTACAAATTTTTATTAATCAAGATGGCATTCATATAAGCCTTTATGAATAAAGGTTTGATGGGGTTGGTCATGTCTTGGGGGGATTCTTCAAACACATAATCAAGATCTAGGGTAAATTTGAACGGATATAGACAACCTACCTCTGAACCATCATCTTCATTTTTATCTGGTTCTGGAATCTTCTACTCACTTTCTGCTTCAGATGTTTTTGTCGATATTATTGCCATATTCACTAGCACTTAATTGGGTAAAATGGAAAAATGTATATAGTTTTAATGCGATGTTCCTTCCAAATGGTTTGATAGGATCTAAAACCATCAGTTCCTTAGTTGCTTCTGCATCTTCAACATAGTGCATGTCATAAGATGTATCACTTCCATCAACACTCATAGATGTCTCCCATTCCCTCATATTTTTGTCTAGTATTTGTGATGATAATTTCCCTTCCTCTCTCTTATCCCTATTGAACCTTGGGTTAGGCTTTGAAGAAGATGATTTCCCTTCTAATCCATATTAGTGGAAAACTTAAAATGACTCTCGCCAAACCCTAGATTTTCTTTGAAAGCACCTTTATTTAGTCCTGATTTACTTAACTTTGGGTTCCTTTTTCCCGAACCTTGGTGCTTGTACCACGTGACACATCCCAAAAGAAACTTGTTGCAGTTTAAAGACATTTGGATCTATTCCAAAGTTAAAAATATCGATCATTTGTTGGGCAACCTTAAGGTCTTATACCACAAACTAATCTGGAACTTCTTTAACCAAATATATACTTTGAGTGACATCGTCAATCGAGTCCCAATTAAAAACTGGTTGAATGGGCACATTCCTCTCAAATCCCGAACTTATGTAATGAAAATTCCATGGAAGTTTAACGCCTGTATTGAGCAGGTGTACCGTAGGAAATTGGCTTTTATATCCTGCATGAGGGTCTGGGTAAATCTTCTTCTTTTTTTGTAAGGAAAAATTTCGCACCGAGTTAATTTGTAATGCTTCATGTAAAATTTATAAAATAACCTATTATTTCGTTTAGACAAAACTATTTTATTTATATGTTAGGATTTGATTCTGCTTGTCATTTAAGCCTATGATTCTTATTAAAGACCATAACGAACAAGTAAAGCGAAGTTAACATTATTCTGATTTTTGTGCCAAGTTTCATCTTCAACGTCCATGGGATCTCGATAATGTATGAATCCATATTATGTTTGATTCCTGGAGACATTTTGGGTGTTTATGTTCTAAAATGTTTATTAAGGTCATTTTTCGAAAAGAATTTTCAAAGAAAAATATTTTTTTATTTTTAAAGTCGTTTGAATGATATTGTTTAGTCGTTCAAATAAGATTCAGTTTTTCATTCAAATGAGTTTCTCAACTCATTCAAACTAAGTGGCCCAAGTAATTTAAACGAGGTTTGAGTGAGCTTCGAACGAGATGTTTCTACCTTGACGGAATGTTTTCGTTCAAAGGTCGTTGGAAGCTCTTTTGAATGAGTTTTGCAAGATTATTCGAACGCGTGCTTTGGTTCGAACGAGAATGCCTAACTCGTTCGAATGACATGCCCTATTTTCTTCGAACGAGTTATTTTGAATTGCATGCCGACACTTTTTCATATTTTTTTTATAAATCTAAGGCATTGTAATGAGTTTTAAAATAAAGGGTTTACAGAAACGATTTTTCAAAAACATATTTAAGCCTCCAATACCCTCGTTTACACCCATTAGCTTAAGATTCAAGTTTCAATATCACACACACACACACACACATATATATATATATATGTGTGTGTGTGTGTGTGTGTGTGTGTGTGTGTGTGTGTGTATGTGTGTGTGTTTAAGATCTCGTGTGTTCTGCACCAAGAATATTTACAGATAATCGCATATTCTTTCAAAGTGGTGGATTATGTGTTTATCTATTACGACTGTTGGACTAGTCATGAAGCAAGCAAGATTGGTGAATACCGAGATATGAAAAGTGTCTGTAGTGAGATTACTATCGGAAGGCGTTCAACAAGAGCTGTGAAGAAGGTATCAAGGATCAAAGAAGCGTGTCAAGGCTTGAAGGCATCGAGTCTATGAGCAAGTCTAATTTATCCTTGTAAAGAGACTTATATCATAGTGGATTTGTGTGTCTAGGCTATCCGAGGTTTTCTCGTTGTGGCTTTTCCTCGTACATCTCAACATTGTGTGACTTTTTATTTTATTCTTAATATATCACCTAGATGCATGTTTAAGGCATGATAAAATAGGTTTAGTTTACAATGCATCTTTAAACTAGTGTTTAATTAAAATTGAACTAATTGTTTATTCGATTAATTTAACTAAAAATTAAAATTTGGTATAACCTTGGCACTACTATAGGTCTTTTATCATTTCTTATGGACTCATGAACTTATAATCACCAAATAATAGCTAGTAATACTTTCTTCTCTCCTCTTTTGGCTAGCCTTGTAATAGTGTTGCATGGCCAATATGTGTACCCTTTTGTTTCTATGCCTATTTTCCATTTGAAACCATAATTTTATACATTTATTTGTATACCTTTCCACACCTTGTGCACAAATGTTTCACCATAGGGCCTGAGTCATCGGTGGCGTTTTCTAATTTTGAGACTTTTGCTTCAACTTTAGTTTTTGCCTTGGATTCTACTTGCCCACCATCTCATGGCAGTTGAACTGATTGCATGATTTCCCCAGTCTCTTTGATGTTAGGAAAGGAATTTTCATCAACCCCCATTGTGTTGCTTTTATTTCTTCGAAACTTGTGCTTCCCCTTATAGATAAGATCTTGAATCATGTCTCAGAAAATAAAACATATAATAGTGGAATGAGACCAATTATTATGCCATTTGTAATACTTTTTCCTTTCAATTCATTATTACTTGGCATTCATATATCAACGGGCAACTTTAACATTTTTGCACTTAATAAGTAACCAAAAATTTCATTTGCCTTATTAATATCAAATGAGTATCTTTTAATCATTCTTTTATCTTTTCGTGCGTATGATTCTAGTAAAGTTTCTTTAAGAACAAAAGGCTCAGAGATTAATGGTTCAGTTCTTATGCTTTTTGCAACATCTATCTTTAGCTTTGGGTCTTTATAATATGTTTTTAAAGAGGATATATTACTCTCATGCTATTTGATAAGCACCCAAAAGTGTACTTTTTATACCCCGAATAGACGTATTTTAGCTACTTATTCTCGACAATATGGGTCTCATGAGCGTTAATGACTATTTTGTAGGTCAAATCGTGTATTGCAGAGTTCAAGCGCTTAAATCAAGGCAATTGCGCAAAAATGGAGCTAAATACCTTGTCCCATAATCCTAGCCTACCCCAACCCGAGCCTAAACCAGTCCCTAAACCTATCTCGAACCCCATGTATATTTAGTTTTTGCTTTTTAGATTTTTCTTAGATTATTAGTTTGAGTCGTTTTATTTTTAGAGTTTATTTTTTTATTTATTTAGTATTTTCTAAGTTTTATTTTCTATTTTATTTTTATTAGTATAATTTTATTTTATTTTATTTTGATTTTTCATAGTTTTTAGTTTTTATTAGGATTAGATTTTTTTTAGGATGTCATTTATTTTTCTAGATTTATAAGATTTTACTTCTTTAGAATTTTAGTTTTTAGTTTAATAGTTTTCTATTTTTATTTTTATTATTATTTATTTTTAGATTTTTCTTTTTATTTTGTGTCTTTTATTTTATAGGATTTTATATTTTTAGTAGATATTAATTAATTTTATTTTTTAGTTAGTTAGTCAATTTTTTTAGGTATCCAAATTAACACACACACCCCACTTATTCATAACACCCAAACTAACCTATACCACAAACACACCTAACTAACCTCCCTCGCCCTCATCCTAACATTCTACACCCTACCACACACAACCCCACACTCCATCATCTTCTCTATAGACCCTCACACACCAAAAAACCCCATCTACTATTTAACATCATCTTCTTCCCCACCTTCCACTCTCTCTCCTACCTCCATTAACACCCACCTTCTATTCTCTCTCATCCCACCATTACAAAAAAAAAACATTTCCCAATCAGGAGCCATGCCAAACCCGAAAACTCGAGACCTTTGACCTGTCAACCCCTCGCCGGAGACCCATCTCCCAACCACCCAACTCCGGCGATCGGACCAATTAAACCCACCACCCGAGCTCCAAACCCGCCTAGAAACTATCTCCACCCAGCGCATTAACTCGCAACCCCATGCTATAAAACCCTGACCCGTCAACCTCCATAACTCACTGGCGACCCCCTTTCCAACCCTAACACCTGCCGTCCCTTAACCCAGACCAAACCCCTGCTGCCGCCGGTGTTTGAACCACCCACTAGGAACCTCGCGACCTCCCTCAAAACCACCTCAACCACCGTCGGATTCAGACGGGCCTGGAAACCAGAAACCTTTTAACCCATAACTCCGGCCACTAACAAACTCCAACCAGAGTACGAACCAACCTCAGCTAGTGCGACCCCACCTACTGGCCAACCCAAAACCGACTTCCAAACCAACCTCTACCCCGATTCCCTTACCCGATCATCACAAGACCTATTTCACCCACTTAGCCAAAATCGATTTCTTCTCCTGCATAAAACAAACACTAAACAAAGTCAAAATTCCCCACATGTCTTATTAACCCATTTAACCTTTTTTCCCATTATACCCCTAACTACATACTTTAACCCTTATACCCAAAATACCCCATAACCAAATCTGATTTTAATTCCCTCATCCATATGACCTCACACCTCTCAAACCTCATGTGCACACACCCCATTTCCCTACACACTAAAACATAAACTCCCCAATTTACCCCTAGCCTCCATGTGCACCATATAAAAGAAAATTAAGACCATTTGAAGAGGGATCTCCAATTTAATTTTTAAACCTTGTGTGATAAATTTCTCTACACTCCTCTATATGTGATATTTGCATTTTTAGCAAATATCTAAATATAGAGGTGTGTAGTGAAATTTATCTCTAGGATGAATTCCACCCCACCCATCTATAATGAATTTTTGCATTTTTAGCAATTATTTCATAATAGATTGATGTAGTTGAATTCATCCATTATTATCTAGGGTTTTGTAAAGAAAATTTTAGAGAGAGAAACATTTTATATTTTTAATTTTTTTAGGTAGGTTTTTATTTTAATTTTATTTTTTTAGAGAATTGTGAGAAATTAATTGTTGAGTGATTCAATTGAGTGTTTGTATGTAATTGAATATTGTGGAAAGATCAATTTGAATGGATGTTGCTCAATTTCAATGGAGGATTAGAGTCAAATTTTGCAAATCAATGAGACTTGTTTGAAGATTTGTCCTCTTACCCTTCTATTTTATTTGTTTATAGCCTTGATTATTTATTCATCATGTTTAAAGTCATGTTATGCTAGATACCCTTTCAAGGGGTGGGGTGACCATTATTATATGTTAATCTTACTTTAATTAGGTTATTTAAATTAAATATATATTTGATGATTAATTTTGCACTCTACTTTTGTATTTACACCTCGAGAGAGGGTAAATGATTTTCGAGAAAAAATCAGAATTCTAGTTATAATACCCATTTTAGATTCGAACTAGAGAGGAGTCTCTCAAGTGCGGTATTATGATTTGAATTTCAACTCTAAAATTTATTTTCTATGATTTAAACTAGTCTACTAGATCGATCCTAGCGGGTGATCTATTAAATGATGTTTAGATCTAATTTTCAAGAGTTGTAGGAATGTTAAATTTAATTAACTAAAATGTTATTATTAAAATTATATTTGCAAACAGAGTTGATTTGTGATTTTGATACTAACTTGGGATAATTAATTTAAATGAACTAATTAATTTTGATTAACTAAAATATTTTGAGTCATCCTATCCCTTGATTGTTCTCACTTTTATTCTGTCACTATTCTCATATTTTAGATTTTTATTTAGCTAGATTTACTTAGTTTCATTTTTATCTCATTTTTTTTAGTTAGTTGTTTTCATCTCTCATTTAGTTTAGTATAGTTTCATTCACCTTTGATAATTGTTTTAATATTGAAAAAGCTAAAAAAAGTAAAAATAATAAAAATTCCAAAAAGAAAATAAAATTGGAGTTGCAATTGTTTTCCCCTCGCTTTACCCCCTTGATCTGGATTGATACTCTTGCTTACCTCTACACTTTAGGTTATTATATTTTGTAGGTAATTGAGGATTTTTTATTAACTTGGCTTCAACAACGACTATACACACAAAAAGTCAAAGTTATCACTCTTTTTCTAAAAGAGCTTCATATTTTGCTGTATTGGTAGTTAATTCTATCAGATTTCTAAATTATATTGCATTATACTTCTTTCGAAGCCTAAACTCCAAGCCATTTGGGGCTAGCTTAATAAATACTGATTCTAGAAGTATTATCTTACATTTGTTACTACCCCTCTTCAATATATTTATGAAATGAATGTTTTTCTCTGTTTGCCTTTGGATTAACCTATCTGGATTAGCCACTGAAAATTCTAGTTTGGTTTGGAAGAATTGTGTATGAAACATATCCTCTATTTGTTGTCAATTTTGGACAAAATTCGGTGGAAAGCTTATGAATCATGCAAAGATTGTGTCAAATAAGAAACTTGAGAACGACCTTAGTTTTAAAAATCCATTCGTGTCTGGATTAATACGCTGACTAACCCAACAATGTGTTCGATAGTAGATTAACTTCCATCACCAGAAAAAGGAAAAAGTTGGAAACTTCAATTCCCTTGGAAGTTCGATTCAGGATACGATTTCCTATACATAGGAGTTTGGTACCCCCAAACTAGAATTCCATATATCTCATGGATGTGATCAACTATATTATCTGCCAACTAGTACATGAGGCTACCTCACTAGTTGTATTAGTGGTGGGTTTGCAACAAGTGCATTATAAGTGGTGGAACTTATGGAGGAATGTTTGGTTGAATTTTTAGAGTTAGTGTTAATAGTGATTGCAGTGATAGATTATCTACCCTCCCAAAAGGCTCGTTAGTCATTCTCCTGTCATTTCCCAATCCCTTGGGTTCCACTTCGGACAAAGGATTGTTCACCATTCTTTGGGTAGAAGAATTATCAAAGTTAGTGTTGGTATCATACATGGATTGTGACCCAACGTACTATCTATTGGTAACCCCCAACTCTTTCACCTATATCAATGGAATTATTGAAAGCAAATCCATTAGTGGCCCCCAATGGTCCCTATTCTCACATTCAAACCATAATTGGTTTCTCTCGTGTTTGGACTATAAGAGGTCGGTAAGGAAACATTTAGTTGATTGTTTGAAATAATGGGAGTTAATGGCACCCCAATGTGGTCAGTTTGTGGTGTCACAAGAGGAGTGAGAATTTTGTTGGTAACAATGATCACCATTGAATTGATGTTTTGAACTACGTTACTAAGATGATCAAAAATTGGATTTAGTTGTTCGATTAGCTGGGTTTGCATATGAGTTCCCATTGCAGTAAGTGTACTGGGATTTCCAGCCCCTGCATTTGGGCCTTCATCCGCTTCCTGGGTTTGGTTTTCTATTTCCATATCTTAATCAATACTAGTAACCACTTAATATGTGGGTGTGGTTTCCTGGCTGGTGGAACAAATTTCACCAATATTTTCTCTTTGTTCGTTGTTGTTATTATCTTTACCTCTTCTATTTCTAACCATGACAATTCAATCACTAATTACACGAAGTCTCACCGAGCGTGTCAAGAGATATATTTTGGGGGCTTGATTGATGAGAAATTTGTGAGCGTGTCAGGCAAGGATTATAAGTCTTGTCAACCAGAACGAATTATATTTAGCCAACAAATAATCAGGCAATTATAAGATGTTCGAATGCTTTAATTAAGAAGACTTTTATGAATTTTTTTTTATTTCTTTTAGAACTAAAATAAACTACAAATTTAAAACATGAAATCTATAGTAAAGAAACAGTAACATTAAATAAATAACAAGAGTGAATTTGGAAAATAAAGGAAAATAATGTTTCAACGGTAAAGTAAACAAATTGAAATGCTAGAAACTAGAAGTAAAATTGTAAATTAAAAGGTAAACTGAATTGAAAGTTACAATGTACTTAAAATAACAACTAAATCTAACCTTACAAACTAGTTAAAGAAGAAATGTGTTGATAGAAATAGAATTAGTTGGTAAAATAAACTTAGTATAATAAAAGTAAAGTAAAGCATTTTTTATGGCCCAATAGTATATTTAGGTACCTTCGAATTGTAAATGCTTTTGTTAGATAATCATTTGGCACTTTCTTTTTGAATCCCAGTAGTTGCGCACAACTGTATGCAGTGACGGATCAAGAATTTTTGGTCGGGGGGTAAAATTGAAAGTGTTGTTGGGCCTCGAGCCGATTTTTTTGGGGGGGGGGGGAGTTAATTTGAGTTTTATACACCCTCTTCAAATAAATTCCAAGTTTTACAACACAAATAGATAATGAAATTATAAATTTTTTGCCTAATTAGCTTCAAGCCCTAATTACAACACCCAATCAACATTAACAATGACCAATTAATTTCAAAATTAAATAACGATACACAATCAATATTTATAATGCCAAATTAATTTCAAACTCCAAACAACATCACTCAATCAAAACAACTATACAAAATCAATAATAATAATAATAATAATACCTAATTAATTTCAAGACCTAACTAATAACACCTAATTAACATTAAAAAACAACCCTAATTAACACCACCCAATCCACATTAAAAAATAATAATACCAATTATTTTCAATCCTCAAAATAACAATACCCAATATATATTTATAATATTCAATCCCTAAAAAAAATTAAAACATCCCTATAACATTTTTAAACAAAATTAAAACACATAAACCTAATTATATAAAAAAAATTTAACTATAACTAGATAAGGTATAATGCACATACCTTTGGCTCGAATATAGACCATATAAGAGGTGAGAATAATTATTCTATCAAATATGTATTCTTGTTGGCTCATCTCATATTTCCGGATTTTAGGTGAAAACCCAAAAAATTCTTGTAAGTTGTGAAAAGAAGCAAGCAAATTTCTTGTGTTTCTTTTAAAGTTGAGGGTGAGGGTGAGGCTGAGTAGAGAGAGAGAGAGAGAATGGGCGGGGAAATAAAACTGAGTGGAATGTTAAAATGATAAAAAAAAATCTCTGGGTGGGGAGTTAAATACAAGTTATTACATTTTTAGACCCTGTAACTTCGAAAACCTACATATATGCACATTTAAAAAATTTCTTTAGACATTGCACCGCTAAAATTCTTTTCTCATAATTGTTTTCCAAAATATATGTTTGTATATGTGTGTGTTGGGAGGGGGGGGGGGGGGGGGGGGGGTAGGCCCTTGAACAGGGCCGCCCCTGCCCGCACATGTGGCCACTTTCTTTTGGCAACTACCTTCATGCGTCCATTTCCACTAGGCACCCAAGTGTCCTTGCACGTACGTACCCATGCTTTTGGTCATTTTAATCACGAAATTATTTTTTCAATTATTTTACACTTACCATTGATTCATTGACCAATTAGATATGGTGTAAATATGCGACAGCTTTTTGATTTAAAATCCTTCAATGACTTGGTGCTTCATAAAATCAAAAGTTTTTCTCGTCCAAGGGGATGTCCTCTCATTTCTTCTCTTTCTTTTGCGGATGATTTTATGATTTTCTCCAATGGAGAGAAAAATTCTTTAAAAAACCTTATGAATTTATTGACATCCTTTGAAACCAATTATGGTTTTCTAATCAATAAGGATAAGAGCTGCTTTTTAGTCCCTTCGCACACTAATATTTATTGGAAAAATATTATCAACGAGATCACTGGCTTCACTCGGAAAGAATTTCCTCTTAAATACTTGGGAGTGCCTCTATATATTGGTCGAAAAAACAAACTCATTTTCGATAATCTCATGAACAAAATATCACGCAAAAATTAACTGCTCGGAAGGAAAGTTTCTATTGGCTACTGGTCGTATTATCCTCATAAAAAATGTCCTTCAATCCACTTCTTTTCACTTATTTGTGGCACTGCATTGTGATACTCGGTCTAATTAAATATTGGGTGATCAGGCTTTTATCAAATTAAAACAGATTTCTCATATGGTTCATTCTTAGCATCACTGTCGAAAACCAAGTGAATTACAAACCACCTAATAGTTAATTAAACTAGTACCAAACTTTACCTTTCAATTAAATAGAATAAATAAATAGTTCGAAAACTAAAACAACATTCACAATATATTAGAATCCAAACCATGATGATATGTAAATGAATCAAAGTCATGCCGAATAAACCATCAACAAAAACAACCAAACCAAGTAATAATCCAAGTCCAAACTGCAAAGAAAACTGATACAAAATTGAAACTATAATATCGACGACGGACCACATGTCCAAACATGATATACAAGAGTGAGATCCTATGCTAGATCTGAATGAAAGAATCGGCTACTCAAAATCATGTCAGCATCCATAATGCTACACCTTCGAGTCCCTGGAATGAAACCATCAAGCATGGAGTCCCTATGGCTGGACACCTAAAAGGTTTTGAAAATATTTTTATAGCAAGAGTTAGTACTCAAAATATTTTGAAAATATTAAACAAGTAATTTATCGCAATTAAAATCGGTTATTGATTTCACATGTTAGGTTCACGCACACTCCCTTGAGTTTCCTCACCCCTCATCTAATGTGCACTCCTAACATTCTATACTTATCCCACCTAGCTATCACCCAAGCTATCTCGACTATATTATATAACCGATCTTATCAATAGAATACTCTTATGTACTGCTCATTCAGCACAATTCATTATTAACATATCTTGCAATGTTCTTCATTACTTAGTTAACATTCACATATGTTACATTTAAGCATCACAATCAAGTCTCATTACTTAATTCATAAAGTATTTCAGAGTTGTCATTCAACTTTCATAATTAAGTTTCACTACTTAATTTATTATAGACATTCCCAATATATTCTTCATCTTGAAATTAAGTTTCTCTCTACTTAATTTATCATTTAGATGTATATATATATAAGTCTACTTTCGCACAAAAGTAGAATATCATGAAGTATATATTTTACACACAATATATACTAGAAGGATTATTGGTCCAGATAATCATCGACCCCAATCATCCTATAATTTACGTTGGTTCGGATATCCCTCGACCCCAAAGTAAATGTTATGCATATGTATATTAGTCCGGATACTAATCGACCCCAAATCGAGCTTTCATATATTGGTCCGGATAATCTTCGACCCCAATACAAAATTAAGCACTCTTTATGTATATATATTTTGCACACAATATATACTATAAACACGTACTATATAATTACCTCCCTGTATCACATTTTAGAGGTTATTAGCTCGGAATCCTCCCCCGATCATCAATAGTGATTTATATCTCTTGGCTCGAAATCATACCTCGAGCACCAATATTTATTTAGTATACTACTATGTATTACTATGCATCAATACGTATTCACACAACCCGATAATACATGTTAACACGTAGTATATATCTCTTGCATAATCGTCATACTATTCACTGTATGATTTATCTCACTATCGTATATATAGGAGTGTTTACACAACTCTAAGGGTCCTAGTTAACCCTTTACCAATTTCAGTAGTTAATCCTAACTTACCTTACTGGTCTATACAGTAATTCATTTGACTTCCATAATTCTTTATCCGTCTCTCAGATTAATTATGACATATTTTATCCCGAATTCGCTTTTGTCTTAAATTTCTCAATAAGACTAATTCATATTTATATCATAGGCCTACTATAAATAATAAGTCTCCCATTATTATTTTCACAATGTCTTAAAGTTTGTTCACCACCTCTAATTAGGAATACAAGGCAAAAGAGGAAAATTTTCACATTTTCAGGATACCGGATCGATCCGACCTTCCAGGTTCGGACCAGTTCATTTTTGTCTGCAATTTATCCTCCCAGTTATCAGATGCGTTTTTCACCATTTTCTTCCACTATCCTTTGCCAAAATCGAAATCAACAATACCAACCCTTATATACATATCTTAGGATGGTTTCCAACATTTCAAACACATTAAGACTTTACCAGAATCAATCAAGAATGAATCAATTCTCAAAAATCTTTCACAATTCTAGTTTTGTGTTCTTCTCTTTCATTCAATCTAGAACCCAGATTTAGATTCGTAGAAAAATCATAATTCTTCTGATTTTTCGTCCTCTATAGATGTAAATACAAACTACATGCAATTCTACCCAAACATGTAATTGATCCATACTTTTCATTCAATATTTTTCAATAAAATCAACCTATTCATGAAACCCTACACATGGGTATTATAACCTCAATTTAATTTGCAATAAACACTTATCTATAATTAATTGATCTGATTTCGTGGTTCTTGATTAATGATTGATTATATCCTTCTCCAAATCTTCCTTTCCAATTGCCTTGAGGTGCAAGATCTTCACCATCTTCAAAATCCCTCTTTAAGCATTAAAAATAGGTTCTCTCTTCTCTCTAATGGACTCTCCAATCTTTTATGTTATAAGCCCTAACCCCAATATCTAAATATCAGATATATGTCTCTAAATTCCGTAGGCCCCTTAACCTCTTTTAGTAAAATGACCGAAACACCCTTAACAAGTGTCGGTTTGGTCAAAAATTGACCCGGGACCCAAACTATATCCCTGGGTACCTTATTCCGACTATTTCGACCCATTGAAAATCATTCGTGACCTCTAAATTATCATCCGAGTCACTTAAAATATATATCTCATTTCTCATCTCAAAATAGTCTACACGCTGCTCCTTTTGAGATAAAATAAAATACGCACATATCACTCGTTATGTCGTATAACCACAATTAATAAAATACGCACATATCACTCGTTATGCGGTATAATCCTAATTATCAATTATTTACTATTCACACTTAATAAATATCATAATGCAATATTAATTTGTATCCATCTCTCGATTAATATTTAATAGTCACAATTATTATCTAATCGCATTAAATTACTTCACTCGCGTAATTTAATTAAAACTTATTTTTCCTAATTGATTTTTCAAATTAATTAAATAAAAATACACAGAAATACGGGGCATTACATGCATCCTCCCATTTCGGTAATGAACATCCTTGAGGTTATTTTCTGTATATTTTTTTGGGAGCATGTATGTCTTCCTCGTAATGAAGGAGGTCTCGGACTTAGGTGCATATCACATGCAAGCTGTGGTGGAATTTTTACACCTCGAAAAGTTTATGGGCTAAATTCCTCACTGCTAACTATTCAATGCTTGCGCCGACTTATCAAGGACTTTCTTCATGACCATCCCATACATGGAGACACATGCAACAAGTTTGGGTTACCATGCATGAAAATCTCCAACTTGGTCATAATATTCAATGGATTCCGAACCCAAGAGGTTTTATAATTAACTCGAATTGGTACTTATTCCGTCATTCTTCTTGTTCTCATCTTTCATTTTTGAGCATATGGAACTCTTGGATTCAACCAAAAATTTCAGCATTCATGTGGAAATTTTTTCTTGAGGGTATCCCTATTGATGAGTATCTCAAAAAAATTCATTTCAGTCTACCTTCCATGTGTAGATGTTGCTCAAGTCACAAAGAATAATCTCGAGATCATTTATTCTTCACTAACGACTTTGCTAGAAATATCTGGATGCACTTTAAATCATTGATGATGGGACTGTTGGCTTTGGATCTCCTACGATGTTTGGGGAAGAATTAAGATTGACGCAAAGGCCTCCTTTTTTACTAAATGTTTTTTTTCAGTTTTTGGTTTATTTACAAATTTGTCATTTTGGCTCAAATCTATAAATACAAGTATTATTTCTAGGTTTTGAGAGAGGACAAATGAGTGGGCATATTTGAGAGCTAATCAAAGGCAAAGATAGATAGAGAGATACTTTGAGCAAGGTGAGTTCTTGAGGTTGGTTAGTGATTGACTTTTGTGAGAGATAAGTGAGGTGTGTGTGTAACCATTGGTTCCTAGCCATTTATCTATAAAAGAAGATATCCTACAATTTGTGAATATATCCCAAAGCTTGGGTGAACCGCGTAAATTATTTTTGCTTTGATTGTTTGTTGCTTGTGTGTTTTTATTGTCACTTCATTGATGCTTGGTTGATTTCATTGGGAGTTTGCACACTAGTTCATTTAAAAAACAAGGTCTTGGGTATTTTCCGCAAACCAAGTGTTTGATAAAATTCCTGTGTGGGTTTTATCGTCTTGGTCGCTAGAGAGAGTCTTACTTTATCTCAACAAGTGGTATCAGAGCTTTGGTTGCATTGTTTGCCCGGTATTTGGATTTTCGAGGTTGAATCAATTTTGGTAATTTTGGTATAGCTTTTGTTTTTGTTCCGAATGACAGAAAATGTGGAGAGTACTCGAGAATCAACCTCTACAAGTGGAGGCTATAAGAGATGGGATCCGAGTTATGTATCAAGTGGCTCAATGAAGACGGATATGAAGGCTTTTGATAAGAAGATCAATTTCAAGTTATGGAAAAGACGAATGCGAGGCGTTCTTATCCAACAAAGGTTGCAATTAGCATTGTTGGGGGTAGATGGACGACCAATAGGCATGACCGATGCCGAGTGGATTGACATTGATCAAAGAGCGGCTTCGTGTATTGAGATGTTTATCACGGATGATGTGTTGAATAACGTGATAGCAGAGACCATGGCTAAAGGCATGTGGGATAAGCTAAAAGAGATTTATTCGGGAAAGTCGTTGTCAAATAAATTGCTCCTTAAGAAGAAACTCTTCAATCTTGAGATGAAAGAGGGTGGGGATATGATGAAGCATATCAACATTTTTAATACCTTAATAAATGAATTGAATCAGATAGACGTTCAATTCATTGATGAGGATCGAGCATTGTTGTTGCTTACGTTATTACCCGATTCATACAAGAATTTTGTGACCACTCTAATATCTGGGAAGTCTACGCTCCGGTGCAAGATATTCAATCTCATGTCATGATGTGAAAGAAGGAAGGTGGAGGTGACGGGTATTTCCATAATGAAGGCCTTACGGCGAGAGACGAAGGTGGGCAAAATGGCGGGAGGAACTCTAATCGGGATTTAATGACGGTAGTAGGTCTAGATCGAGAGGTGTTGGTGGTAAAGGGACGAAATGCTACAAGTGTCGGGAATGGGGTCATATGATCCGAGAATTTCCTTTGTGGAACGACAAGGTTAAGGGTAAGGTTGATTTCGAGAGGCCAGTGGTAGAGAGTGCGGATTAAGAAGATGAACTTGGAGAACTTCTCACAATCTCCAAGGTTAACTCTCTTTCCCAAGATAATTGGATATTAGATTCGGGATCATCGGATCATGTTTGCTCCAAGAGGGAATATTTTGAGACTTTCACGGAAAATGAAAAAGGTTCCATGTATTTAGCTAATGGAGAGAAGGTTGTCGTTGAGGGTGTCGGGATGGTGAAACTCAAGATGTTCGATGGGGTGGAACGCACTTTGGGTGGTGTGGCATATGTCCCAAAGTTGCGAAAGAATTTGATATCCATTAGCCGTATGGATTCCAAGGGTTGTCGGGTGTCGGTGGCCGGTGGAGTCTTGAAAGTCACACGCGGTTGTATGGTCTTAGCGAGGGGAGAGGAGAGAGAGGGGCTGTATCGTCTAAATCAGACTTCGAGAAAGATAGGGAAGCTATGTGCACAAGTGATCGAACGTTCGAGGCATGTCTCGTTTGTGAACAAAGCGGAGACATTGGGTACTAGATTTTCGAGAGTAGACTGTAGTGATGGGAGAATACCTACTAGTGGAGGGGATGGATCGAAGTCCCCCTCCAGGGCCAACGGGTGACATTGACTCGGTTTAGTTGCACACATGCATTGGCAGATTTGAATCGAGGAGGTCTAGGACTTTTATGGATTCGAGGTGTGTGTAGCTAGTACAAGGAAGGCTGATGAGTTATTATTTGCGAGCATTGGCAAACCAAAGTCTTTAGTGACAGACTTGGTACATCTTTCGAGGGTGAGATTTGGAGGGTGTGGGAGGTGAGGAATTTGTCCTCTCGTCCGTGGTTATTTCTCAAGGAGGAAGATGGTGTTGTTGTGTTTGAATGTTTCGTGTAAAGAGGGTGTATACTATATGTATTGTGTGGGGGTGTACTCACCGGGTTACATGAGGAACAAGCTTCACCGTATAGTTACATGGAAAGCATTCAGATGCATGAGTTAGAGAGTTCTTAGTTTAGAATTTGGTTCCTCGGCGGGTGGAGTCGTTTTGAGTCTTGGAGTGAAGACTTGCGGTATCTCACTTCATTGTTGAAGTTTCAGGTGGCTTAGCATCAGATGGAGAGTATTGGCTTGTTAGACGTCGGGATGATCTTCGAGCGGATTCGATGTTTGTATTCCGAGTTTGGTTGGATCGTGAGGATCGCCTAGAGGAATCGCATTAGCTTGGTAGATGGTGGGACGGTTTTCAACCGGGTTCAATATTAGCATTCTAGAGACTGGTTGGATCGTCGGGATCGCCAAGGTGGAGTTTGTTGATTTTAGCTCTCCTACGATGTTTGGGGCAGAATTGAGATTGAGGCAAAGGCCTCCTTTTTTGCTGAATGTTTTCTTCAGTTTTTGGTTTATTTACAAATTTGCCATTTTGGCTCAAATCTATAAATACAAGTGTTATTTCAAGGTTTTAAGAGAGGACAAATGAGTGGGCATATTTGAGAGCTAATCAAAGCCAAAGAGAGATAGAGAGCTACTTTGAGCAAGGTGAGTTTTTAAAGATGGTTAGTGATTGACTTTTGAGAGAGATAAGTGAGGTGTGTGTGTAACCATTGGTTCTTAGCCATTTATCTATAAAAGAAGATATCCTACCATTTGTGGATGTAGCCCAAAGCTTGGGTGAACCACGTAAATTGTTGTTGCTTTGATTGTTTGTTGCTTGTATGTTCTTATTATCACTTCATTGATGCTTGGTTGATTTGATTGGGAGTTTGCGCACTATTTCATTTACGGAACAAGGTCTTGGGTGTTTTTCGCACACCAAGTATTTGATAAAATTCCCATGTGAGTTTTATTGTCTTGATCGCTAGAGATAGTCTTGCTTTAGCGCAATAGGGACTTTCTTTTCATGCATCAACTTTACAAAGGAAACTTAACTTTATGGTGGGTTCATTCTACGGGAAACTCAATCCGTGGCTTACTTTGCAAAATCCTTTTGTCTCTAATTTGTTGGCATATTTGGAAAGCAAAGAACAAAACTTTTTTCGATGGAACTCTCGTCAACACGCACTTTTCAATCAAGGAAATCAAAGACGATATCTTCTTGACCTTTTTTAACAAACCTTACGAAGGGTCAACTGCTCGAATTTTTCATTTTTTCATTTAAGACTTTAATGTAAAATGCGCTTGAATTGTACATGCCACCATGAGAAAACTATTTTCTCATTTCTAATAAACGTTTCTCATTCAGAAAAAATAAATAAATAAAAAAGTGCAAAGTAGTAACATTCTTTAATTTTTCCACAATTCTATTTAGACAATGATCCGGAGTAGGCCTGTCAACGGGTCGGAGACGGGTCGGGTTTAGGGAGATCCTGATCCGTGTAATCGGGTTCGGGTTCGGGTTCGGGTCCGAATTTTCATCTGGTCTACAATATTGGATCCAGACCCGGATCCGTTCGGGTCTTCGGTCCGGGTCTGGTCAAATATGTACATTTATTTTATTTTATCCCCCTTCTTTATTATTTAATCTTAAATTAAAATATTTTGTAATGTATTGTATTTTATTTTTAGTATAAATAAAACATATATTACTTATATTTATTATATACATAAATATATATTTTTATATATAATACGTACATGTTATATTGATAAGATATATTTATAAATATATATAAATTTATAGTATATATGTATATATATACAAAATAATAATGTACAATTCGGGTCGGGTCTTCGGGGCCGGGGCTTGTATAAGATCCTGACCCTACCCGTCTAATAAAAGGGTCTTCGGGTATTCGAGTCTTCGGGTCTCAGATCCAAAAAAATATGCTCAGACCCTATTATACGGATTGGGTTCGGATCGGGTCCGCATTCAGATCCGACCCATTGACAGGCCTAATCCGGAGTGCATATTTTTCATCATGTTCGGGAGATTGTGTGAGCCATTACGTAACGATTTGTTAGTTATGTGCTTTTAACACACCGTATGAAAAATATTCAGAGGAAGGTGCCCACAAGCTGCCGCTATAGGTGGTCAGGAGAGGAGTTGCAAGTTAAAGGAGAGTACCATTTGTATGAAATTTCCTACATATACTACCTACAACTGACAAAACAATGGAAACTTCCTACTTCACTTCATAACAATATATGTGAACCCTGTAACCTTTTGGCTGCTTTCTAGCTCATCCAAACTAATACAGCAAACTGGTCCTTCCAATTTCCGTACTGGTCGTTTAAGTCATCTTCTAAAATATTCGTTTGAAGACTAAAGAACAAGGGTTTACACAATTGTGAGAAAGCCAGCCAACTCTAAATCTTGACAAAAACAATGTTCATTATAGTCTTTACCGCTTAAATGGATTGAAGTTCTGATAATGTACCAAAATTTATTACTTACTCCCTATACGCAAATTTACTAAAAGTATACATTTTTTAATTAAAGCATATGTTATTACTCCGTGTGTGTCTATATATATATATATATATATATATATATATGTGTGTGTGTGTGTGTGTGTGTGTGTGTAGAGCCGATTAGGAGCGGACCTAAACAACGGGTCTACTAACGGACCACCCCCAAACGACTTAGTTTTGGGAGTGATATTACATAAAAACCGGGTGAAGTGAGGGTTTTCTTGTAATTTCACCCCCAAAACTACGTCGTTTGGGGGTGGTCCGTTAGTAAACCCGTTCTTTGAGTCCGCTCCTAAACGACTCCGTATATATATATATAAATATATATGCTCTCCAATATAACTCCGTCTAGCGCAGGGTAAGAAAATCAACAGTTTCAACAGTTAGGCATGAGCACTTAACCTAGACTAATTTCTTAGCCCACCCCTTGAAAGATTAGTCTCTCCACCAAAAATGGGTAAGAGAAATACGCTGCAATTGAAAAAAGGTCTAGACCATATAGCTAGATTCATTCTCTTATTTACACGAGGAAAGTTTTCTAACTTGTTAACTATCAACGTGAGAGTGTAAGTATTTTGGTTTTGCATTACAACTACCAAGACATTTATTTAAAAAAAAAATAAAAACTTAGGACTAATAAACAGGGCAATATAGTTGGCTAAAACTTATAATAATTATTAAGTTTAAAATATAACATTAAAATATATATAACTTTGTTACTATACCCTAAGCATCACCAAAAGATGAGATTTTTATTTTACCTACATTACAAATGATAAAATGGCCTTGATGATCAGAATAATAAAAAAAAAAATAGAAAAACTTCCCACTAAATTATAAGTTTCCAATTACATAGAGAAATATCAATATATTAATAGTGACAAAAAAAATTTCAATTTCTATGTATTCTTCTGGAAAGAATACGTTACAAATTATACAAAAACCCAATTAATTATATAAATTTAATGTTATTTATGTTTTGTAATTAAAAGATTATTTTTATATCTTAAACACGTTGAGTATGCTTCTCCTAATGATATAGAGGTATTAGTATCGCTCTCAATTTTATATATACTCTTTTTGGTAGCTCTTATGCATTTGCATCTATATATGTACACTCCCACTTACCATAACATGGTGGTACCGAAAAATAATAGCCCACCCCTATTAAGATTTCTGGTCGCCCTTGGTCTTATGAGCATACCAATGTTCTAAAATAGTAAAAAAAATCTGAGATGATATTTTTTATATGGGTTAGTGTTATTTCAGTGTACCTCTATAAAAAAAATCAACTGAAAAAAATACTTTTTGTTATTTTTAAAAAATAGATAAAAAAACTAATAGTTTTTACCCTTTAAAACTGTCAGTTTTTTTTACCTATTTTTTAAAAATTAAAAAACACATTATTTTGAGTTGAATATTTTTACAGGGGCACACTGAAATATCATGAACTCATATAAAAAAATATCGACTCAAAATTATTAATTTTTACTATTTTAAAAAAATAGGTATGTTCATAGGTATATTTAATGAGGTAGGTTGGAGAGCCTCACTATATATATATATATATATATATATATATATATATATATATATATATATATATATATATATATATACACACAGAGAATAAACATAAAAGAATTTCAACAAAAGAAATTTTATATTTATACGAATGATAAACAAATAATAATTCGAACTCTGTGTTACTCACAGAGTTCTTAAGACGATTTAATTCCCTTCACCAGTTAACTCGAACTCACCATTATGGACTGGAATGGAAAAAGGATGAGAGAATTCTAATTTTTTCGTATTTTTTAAATGAATGCGTGCATGTGATTCCCACATGCATCTAAGTCCTCTCCCTTCCACGAAAGTGGAGTGCCCTTGAAAGGGCGGTTCTACATAGGGACGATAGGATGCGGAGGCTTCCCCTCAATTTTAAGAAAAAAATTACCGAGAATTTTTTTTTAGGGGTATTTTGTGAAAAAATAAGTTAAAGGTATTTTTTTAGAGTTTTTAAAAATAAAGGACCAAAACTATAAATAACTAAAGTAACAACTTAAACGTAAAACAAAACATAACTTAAACTTCTCCCGATCCTTTTCATTTGAACTCAAAAACAAATGGTATCTCTACCTTTAAGTGCACCGCCCGCCCCCTGCCTCTCTCCCGCTGCCCCAGCCTCTCTATCGCTGCTCCAGCTTCTCTACCACCGCCCCGTCGGTTTGCTCCTGTTCTTTCACTGCCCCGACCGACGTCCGCCCCTATTTGATTTTTGAATCTTAACAAAGGTAAGATTTGTTCACTATCACTGTGTTTTGAATGGTTTAATTTCATGATTATGGTCTTAATTTCACTGCCCAAATTAGAGTTGCCCAAAAAATAACTAGAAATGATTATTCATGTTTATTTTCATAATTATTTTGAATGTTTGATTTTTGGCTTATTATTAAAGTTGTTCATTTTTAATGGTGTTAATTATTTAGACAAACTATACTATTTAGACAGAATATTTTTAATTGTGTATTTATGTCGGACAAATGTTAATTATATTTAGGCATAATAATATATTTATGTCGGCTAAATGTTTATTTATGCCAAATAAATGTTGGTATATATTTATTGGGGCTAAAAAATTATTGGAAAAAATAAATCTAAAAATTTGTAAAAATCTCAATTAAAGTTGAATTAACCCTTATAAAATTCGCCCGGGGACGAAACCCTCGAGTAAAGAATTTTTAGCAAAGAATTTTTGGTTTTGTAATTCCGAAATACTGATTTATTCAATAATAGTCAAAACCTTTGCTATAAATAAAACAAAAAATTCCCCTCGAGTAATTCCGAAAATGCTCCTGCTATATTTCTTTAATCCAGAAAATATGTCTCCTTATTTCTGCATTGCATGTTCTTGTTCTGGTTGAGTATAACACAGATTTGTGTTCGTTGAAATTAATTATTATCGTACTATATAATTAATTTGGAAAATCCGTTCTATCTTGGGAGACAATATTCATCAACCTCAGAACACATTGGAGGGAATAAATTATCTTAAGGTCACTGTGTAAATTTACAGGGCTCGGATTCTATTCTATTTCTATTCGTTATGCAAATTCATGTAAGTTATTTTATTTTATGTAATTTCATTCTATTTCTGTAATTATAATATTATTTTGTAATTCTGTACTTTTGTATTAATTAAATAGTAGACATAACAAAAATTTACTCAATATATCCTAAACCCAAAATAACTTATCTACTAGCATGTAAATATATATAACAAAAGAGGTTATATTTACTCAATAATATCATACATACATACATACATACATACATACATACATACATACATACCCGATCAAATGCATACAAGCTTAAGGAGTGATCCGTGCGAACCAATTTTTTTAAAATACTAAGAAAAAAATATTGAGTTGATTTTTTTTAATTTACTAATTAAACATTTCAAAGTACCCCTAGAAAAAAAAAGCAACTCAAAATGAATTTTTTTACTATTTTAAAAAAATAGGTCAAAATATGACAGTTTTATATTGCTTAAAAACTGACTTATTTTGGCCGATTTGTTTAAAATAGTAAAAAAATTCATTTTGAGTTTATTTTTTTATGGATACCTTGAAATGTTTAAAGGTCAAAATTAAAAAATCAAACAATTTTTTTTTTTAGTATTTTAAAAAAATTGGTTCGTACGAAGTCCGCACTTGATCCTGCCCTATATATATATATATATATATATATACAATCATGCTCTTGTGACGATCAGTCCGCATTTTAAGAGTGCAGACCGAACATGTGTCACCTAGTGGTGAGTCTAGTAAAGAGAGAGAGTGTGCCTATAATTTAGGCGAAAATTTCTAGGTGCACCGTTAGGTGACGCATGTTCGGTCCGCATTCTTAAAATGTGGATTACTCTGCACAAGAGCATTATTATATATATATATATATAGTCACGCTCTTCAACATACCTCGTAGCAACATACATATGAAGATACCCTTTTTTCTTAAATAGTAAAAAAAAAATTGTGTTGATATTTTTTATATGGGTTCATGATATTTCAGTGTGCCCTATAAAAAATTTTAGCTCAAAATAATGTGTTTTGTTATTTTTAAAAAATAGGTAAAAAAAAAAACTGACAGTTTTAAACGGTAAAAACTGTAAAAACTGTCAGTTTTTTGACCTATTTTTTAAAATAACAAAAAGAATTTTTTAAGTTGATTTTTTTTATAGGGGTACACTGAAATATCATGAATTAAAAATAATTTTTTTAATGATATGTTCGTAGGTATGTTGTTAAGAGGTGTGTTTGAGACCCTGACTAAATATATATATATTGTACAAGCAATTCTAAAGCTATTATCATACTAAATTGTTATGGGTCAATTATTGAATAGTCCCTATTGTAAATATATATTTTTTCAAAGACGACACATATTTTTAGTTTAATCCATTTAGTCTCTCAAACAATCAATATTCTCTTATTTTTAGAGGTCCGCGCCAGCGGCACTCCCTCTCCAAAATATGTGATAAAAGACTTTTTAAAACAAAATAACAAAATTTGAACTAAATAAATATTAAAAATATTCGAACGACTATTTATTATATCTCCCAATTGTTATTGGCGCTGTATTCAACTTGTTGGTTAGTCAATTGATAGAATTTGCTGAACAAGTATTGATTGGTTGAAGATGCATATCGTGTGGTGGCGACATATGTTATGATTTTACAACCTATCTTCCGGTGTTGGACCATCACCACACGATAATTCTATATTTCTACTACCTTTTGAGTAAAATTAACACAAACACCATGTGCGAAGTTCAGAAAGTGAATCATTTTTTTTCCAACTCAGCCCCTTAGATGTTCGTACAGAGTTGCGACCATGATTTATAACTGAATCACCCAATTCTTCCATGGGAATACAAATTTGTTAGTCTCCCCAAATAAAAATATAATGACCTTCTCGTATAATTGATTGAAAAACGAATGACTCAGAAATGAGCTCGACAATTTATAATGAGTTGTCTTATTTTAATTAATTACATTTGAGGGCCGTGATGGAGCCAAAAACTTTTTTTGGGAGGGACACCCAAAGACTTACAAGGGGTTTGCTTGTGCGTGGCCCGAGGTGAATTTTAGGGCTTGTTCAAGTTTATTTATTTTTAATCAATATTCAATTGAAAACTTTTAAATTTGTAGGAGTTACTGTTTTTTTTGTATATAAATATTTAATTGAAAACCCTAACATTATATGTGAATTTTAAAGCGAACTTTAGGTTTTTAGAGTGACGAATTTAAACAAACATAATAAAGAATTTTAAGTATCCCGTGGAAAAAGAAAAAAAAATTGAATCAGGATATTTTAACACACACAATAGTCCGAACTAGTGAAGGTTAACAAACACATTGTGATACAATTTCAATACTAGTTTGTGAATGCACATGGTTCTATATTATTTAAAAGACTTTTGACTATTTTGGACACCCGTCAGGAGTCTTTGGTTTGTATAGATATGATTCATGATTTTTCAAAAAATAATATGATTACTGGTATTTATCCCTATCACATTATCCATAAAAAAAATTCTTGAAATTTTTTGGTTGGGCACTTGACCCCTCCCCCCCCCCAAAGTGGCTCCGCCACTGTTTGAGGATAACATTAATCCTCCTTAAAGAGGGTAAATAAATTTGGACTCCTAACACGGTGCATGTACTTAGACACAGAGAAAATATCTAAGATATTTGTTTAAAACCCTTTATTATCATTTATCAATTATCATAGGATGTAATTTTTTTAAACTGTTATGAAATAAAACGCACACATAGATAATTTAAAAGGAGTATAATTTTTTTAATTTCATTGGTATGTCAATACTCAAAGGTATCATTCCTATTTATAGTATATAGCAAGGCATCCCAAAATACCCAGAAAAACTATGTTCATAAAAATTACATTCTTATATTTGTATTTTAAGTATGAGTGTTCTGGTGAACAAGCATAGTGTTTGTCAAAAATCTTTCAAACCCTTGGATGATAAATACTAGTTCAAATCCCTGAAAAAAGCCACGACCTGCCTTGCTGCAGATTTACTAAAGAGTTTCTTCGCTATAACGATGGTTCTTTGTTCGTGCTTTTATCCAAGTCCAAAATCTTTGTCTTCATATGCGACCTGACATTGTCACAGGTTCGCTACAACAAATCATTTCCTCGTTGTAGTGAAGCTCCAGTGACAGCTGTGACATCCCGTCCAATTAAATACCGGGTGATCAGTCATTTATGAAATTGAATAGGATTCCCATTTGGTTCATTCTTAGCATCACTGTCGAAAACCATTAATTACAAATCACCTATCGGTTAATTAAGTCGGTGCCAAAATTTTATCTTTTCATTTAACAAGTAACATTATAAGAAAAACTTAAATAAACCATTCACGCATTAATAGAGTTTAAACCATCACAGGAAATGAATGAATAAATAAATGTCTTACCGAATAAACTATCAGCTCAAAGTCCAAATCCAAATAATAAATCCAACAGCTATACAAATAAAACTCAACACAAATTCGAAATAAATAAACTGAATAAGTACTGCAGGGGCAACATGCTTAAAGATAAAATACTGGAATAATGAAATCCTAAGCTAGAATGAACCAACTGAGGCGTCTACTTCAATTCATGAATGCATCCACACATGCTACAACATCGAATCCCTGGAACGAATCTTCAAGCCTAGCATCCCTGTGGCTGGAAACCTAAAAAGGTTTTTAAGAAAAAACAATATTTTGCAAACGGGTCAGAGCCCAATTATTTAAAAATATTTAGCAAGCATTTTATTACAATAAATGAAATGCGTAGTATATAGTGTTCATAATTGATTTCACGATCGCACTCTCTTGAAGACAACCTCACCTCTCTTCTACCGTGCACACCTATCGCATTCATTTATCCTATCTAGTCATTACTCGATCCAACTATACATAATAGCTGCCAATACTAGCCCGCTCACCATTCCGTTGTAAGTTAAACACACTATCCTGATTAGTATAATATATATAATCCTCTATCCATATGAATATACTAAATATCACATCGATATTGTTAACAGAAATTCACATGGTATATATATATATATATATATATATATATATATATATATATATATATATATATATATATATATATATATATATATATATATATATATATATATATATATAAAACATATCACTCACCACGTATATATATACATAGCATACTCATAGCTTGGTCCTATTAGATGCATTTCTCAAACATGCTATTGGGTGCCAGACACATCTCGTATCACCTCTGGTCACTGGGTCGAAATATCACCACCGAGCTCAAATAGTAAACAAATAATGGAGGCAATTATAAATACATAGGCCTTAGGGTTTCAATAAACCTTCCTTGAAGACCAAAGTGACATCCCCCTCTCATCATGGTAGGAGCCACCCGAGCACTATAACCTTGAGCATAATTCAAGACCCGCTCCAGGGTGAGACCGCCCACTACGCACAACTTCCCGAATAGAATCCTCGAGTAACATTTATATAAACACAATTTGCAGTCAACTTACATGCATACATATATGGTTCACACACTTATATAAATATTGAGAACTAACGAGCCCGTTCATACTAAATAAGTTTCAATACTAAATAGCTACACCCCGCCATTTATTATTAACAATAGAACCATATAGTTCACTTCCTATATACTTGGTTAGGTTCGCATTAGCCTCGCAAATGTTCCCATTAAGTTTAGCTTCAAATCGATAAAGTTTCATTGCGCATATAACTTCAAGGGTAATTTAGAACTTTCGCATTTTATGTACAAGTAATAAAATTTCTAGGACAGCATACTACTCTCAGTTAGTTACTCGTGGTCGCAAATGGCATGTCAATCTGAGTCCGGATGAGAAAGATATTCACATTCAAAGTTTTCCCCTTAAAGAGTCGTACTACGCCTAAAAACAGGGAACCGATCGACTGGCCCTGGACCCCCTTGCGACCGTCCCTTGCTTTGTATGCCCACTACTTTCCTCGTAGGCTATTTTCCCTATTATCGGTCCATCGGCCTGGGACCCCCAGTCGATCGAGCCTACCTGGACGGCCTAAGATACCTTCGTTTTTATTCTCTCCCAATATCTAATTCTCTTCTCTATTCAATTCCTATCATAACCAAACTCCTTTACAATGATTTCCTCATTAATCATTCACACAATTTCATAGTTTTACTTAATCAAAATCAATCTACACACTTAATGAATTAATTCAACGTTGTTAACTTAATGTCTCAACAATCATTAATTCTGCCATTAATGGGTTTCTTTATCATCTTGAACCCCTAGAAAACCCATAATTTTAACAAACCTCTAACATGGTGTGTTTTTTTTCCAAATTTCTTTATTCTCATGGGCTTAAATTCTTTTTTCTTCAACATATAATTAGTAAGATTTGTTTTTCAAGTCTTCTAATTACAAGATTTATAACCACAAATTCAAAATTCAACACTACTAACTACAACTCACATAAAGCAAGAAAATACTTGCCTCTTTGAAATAAATCCGGGGATCTCTTCTTGGAAATTTTGCCCGGAATGCTCTTTTCCTTCCTCTTTCCTTCTTCTTCTTCTTTCTCCTTTCTCTCCTCTCTCAAGCTTTGGTGATTTGGATTGAATAACTGTTGCTCAACTTTCTTAAACCTAGGTTAATTATCCCAAATCCAGAAATTAAGATTATGGACCAAATTCAAAAGACTTAGATACTCCTGTATAGGCCCGGTTATCTTTAAAAAGGCTCTGAGACTCAATTACTATCCACTGGTACATTATTTTGACTATTTTAGCCTCTCCGGACCCAACTGTGACCTCAAAATCATCAACAGAGCCAATTAATAAAAATTTCATATCTCAACCCCAATTACTCTACACGCGACTCTCGATTGAGAAAAAAAATCCACGTCACTATCACTAGCTATGGCGTCAAACAATTATTACTATTCACTTAGTAAATATATTCCATCAATATTAATCATTTTCTCTCTTGATTATATAACACCCCATAAATTCAAGGATCTTTAATTAAATTATCTTTGTGATAAAAAAGAATCTATTTTATTAGAAGGAATTAAATTCATGATTTGGAAAAAATTTAAATTTGAGGAATTTATTAATTTGGCGAATTGACGTTTAATTATTTGGACTATTTTGTGTCGCAATTTGAGGTAAAAATTTGGAGAATGTCATAAATTAATTCGGATGGCAATTCGGACTGCACGATTGAGTCTGGCTGGGTCGAAATAGTTGGATGTAATACCCCGTATTTTTATAGCCTTTAATTTATGGGATTATTAAAATAAATTGGGATAAATTAATTTAATATTAATCCGGGTTTTAAATTAAATATTTACTAGCGTGACGAGAGTTAATAATTATTGATGAGAACTATGTTGAATATTACTTAATGAGTAAGTAACATATGAGATTGAATTTATTAAAACTGTCGCGAGTGAATAATACGACAGTTATAGAAATTAAGTCGGTACGCGTGTCTCAAATTTCGTCAGGACTAAATTAATGGAATAAAAAGTAAATTAATTCTAAGTCCATCATATGATCATTTTGAGTGCGTCAATGTGTTCGGAAGGGTCGAGATAGTTTGAAAAGTATACCCTGGGTCTCGTGACGTTTTTACGCCTAACCGGCAACCCGGGAAGGCATTTTGGTAATTTCTAATTTTAGGCCTTAATTAATGACTAAAATCATAAGGTTATATCTGATGGGAGATACAGTCTTCGAGGGTTATAAGCACTTGAATTGTAGAGAGGCTAAGTAGGGGAGAAGATAGAAGGTTTTCAAGGGGGAGAATCATTAATCCCACACCGTTTCCATCAACTCCACCACCAACGCGTAGATCGGAGAATGAGGAGCGTAAATATAACCATCATCTTCTACAAC
Source organism: Sambucus nigra (assembly GCA_949130495.1). NCBI lineage: Eukaryota > Viridiplantae > Streptophyta > Magnoliopsida > Dipsacales > Adoxaceae > Sambucus > Sambucus nigra. The sequence continues at coordinate 206,462,866 of OX422223.1, forward strand.
TCATACCTTTGATTTTTAGGAAAGTATCTATCTTGTTGTTCTTGAGTTAATATTTCATCCATGTTAGAGTATGAAATATAACTATAAGTTTTTATGGCGATTTAATGTAATTGGAAGACTAGAATTCATATGTTTGAATGGAAATCATATTAGGCTGATGTTCTTATCATATGTAGAGTATCTATCACGAATTTGAATGATGAATAGAGAAGAAAATCTGGAAATATCATATGGATTCTTAAATTAATATGGTAAACTAGGGTTAGAGACCAAATCATGAATTGTAACCATTTCATGATGATTCTTGGCGAATTAATAAATGTTTTACATTAGAAATCATCCATACCTATTTATATAATGTTTGTGATGTTTGGTTGGGTGTTTGGGATATTTTAATGGAGGTTTTGATGATTAAAATTAAAGAAACCCGTAGGCATTATTTGCAGAATTTTGGGCCAATAATTGATCGATCGATCGATCGATCGTCCCTTTCCTTCGATCGATCGACTCCTCTTGGAAATTGAACCTTCTTTCCTTTTTAATGGTAATCCAAACACAATGCATAAGGACCCTTAGACATAACTTAAATACTATGATGGGACTTGGGAAGGACCGGTAGGGTTATAGACAAGGTTCGAACACCACGATTTTGTATGAGATTTAAACCGAGGGTTCACAAGGGTATAAACTGGGGTGAAGATCGTTCGTATGATAAATTAGGCCTTGTAAGAATTAAGCATGACTTGGACCAGTAGGGTAGAGAGCGCGCACCTACTGATTTTATATTTATCACGGTGATACACTTTGAGAGTCGAGAAGTACCTAAGAATTTACAGTAATTGAAAAAATAAAAGAAAGAATTAATTATACGAAGGACTCGGACGCTACGTACCACGTATGGTTAGAATATGTTATGGGTTGGGGTGGTACCAATCTGAATAATGTTAATATATATATGAGTGTGTGTATATATATATAGTATGTGAACATCTATGTTTAATCATACCCCCGCTACTTGCTATCACGGAGGTTTTCGCGTTGCGACAGTTTTATCTCAATGTGACCTTTATGGGGGATATTGACTTGTACTCTAGAACATAGGATTCTTGGTACAGGTTATCTGAGAATGATAGTCAGACGGTCCTAGGAGACGTGAGGGTATATGCTGACCTCTTAGTGACTGGAAACTATGCTTCACCTCCAATATGTGTATTTTGTGTTAATACAGTTCGAGAGTGATTTTGAACTAGTATTTCCCTTTTGTACGAGAGATATGGGGACTTGATAGTAGAGTATGCCAGCACTATAGATTTATATGGGATGACTTATTAGTATATATATTATGAGTGATAAATATATGTACCTATAACTCATCTGTTGTGATTGTAAGTAGATAAAATTGAATAATTAATATTAAATGAATTAAGTGGTTGAGAACTTAAGGGGGTATTGAGATGAACATAGTTGGCTTGGTAAATTCATAAGAAAAGGTTATCATATATAAACTATAGTCATGTGATCTTGTGAATCCGGATTAGTGAGGGAAAATTGGGTTAGACTAGTTAACTGGGTTAGCTTTATCTAGATTAGTGCATTAGTACGTTAGGCATCCACTCTAGTTGAGAGGTGAGAATTCTTAAGTGAGTGTCGAGGCACTAACATGTATGTTATATCAACTGGTAAGCATTTTAAATACTTACTAAACTATTTTAAAGCTATTTTACACTCGAGCTCCGACTCGTTTCCTATCATCTTTTCTTTCTCTTGTATATATATATATATATATATGTATTACAGGTGCCCAGCCACAAGGGCGTCAGACTTAGATCTTTTGAATGTTGACGTGATGCAGCTAGTGTGGGAGTTGTAGGTCTTTGCATTTAGACGACTTCATCTTTGTCATCTCAGCACTTCACTTAGTTATTTATATAGGGAATGTGTCACCCATTTCTAGTTTTTATTTAGTTCAAAGAAAGTTGTACTATTTATTCTTTTTGTATTCAGTTTTAGTTGGGATTTTTTTAATTATTTCATTGTCCTTCGATTTGGGGATATAGTTGCTCTGGCGGTGAATAAAGCTTTAGCGGTGTTGGAGCAGGCCCCACCCCAGGTTCAGGTTGTGGCGCTAGTTCCAGCTCAGTTTCCCACTGCATGGGAGAGAGTTAGGGATGACTTTCACAGGGCACATCCCTTAGAGTTCTCGGGCAATTCTGATATTATCATCGTGAGCCAATGGAAGAAAGACATCCAGAGGCATCTTCGCATGTACGGGTGCACAGATATTCAGAGACAATTATTGGCTTCCTTCAAGTTAGTAGGGGCATCCTTACAGTGGTGGGAGTTCACTACCACTTTGGAGGAGAGGGACAGTATTTCGAGTTTCTGTTTGTGGTTTTATCGTAAATACATTCCTTTCGTCATGTATACTGAGATGAGGTGGAGACTGTTGAATCTCAAGTAGGAAGGTATGACTGTTGCGGAGTATGAAGAGGAGTTCACGAGATTGATTACCATAGTGCCAGATGAGGTGCCTACCGAAGAGAAGAAGATTTGGATGTTCATGGATGGTTTGACTTGGAGGATTCTCCAACACCTATTGGGTACTTATACAAATGTGTTCAACGCCGCCCTATTGTATTGCCAAGACCACCACTTCCATCAGCAGGGGAGAAATGAGCCGGGGAGTCTAGTCAGCAAGGCCGAATAGGAGGTAGTAGTGCTAGTGGGGCACTAGAAGCTCAGGGGCAAGTCTGTTAGGGTGAGCAAAGTTCCCATCAGGGGGACCCTGCTAAGCGATTTTGATCTGACGACTCTAGGCATGTACATAGGGGCTATAGACAAGTCCAGCAGGGCCAGTCCAGTCAGCAGGGTCAACATCATTAGTAGCAGGGACAGCAAAGTCAGTAGCAGTGCCAACAACGGTATTAACAGGGCCAGTGGAGGGGTGGTAACGGCCATCAGGGCCGAGGGCAACAGGGACAGAGGGGAGGAAATTTCAGGGGCAGATGCTTTAGTTGTGGTAAGAATGACCACAAGCGTCAGGATTTCTTAGAGGGGGATAGGGCCCCGCAACAGTAGGGTACTCGGTAGGAGCCGCAAAGACCGATCTTCCCTGCTTCCCTCCCAGCACCACCTCAGATACCAGCCTTACCAATCATCCCAGCAGTCCCAGTTCAGCAAGGACAATTGTAGTATGGACGTGTTTATAACGTCCACTAGGCAGCAGCACCGCAGGTGCCACCCGTAGTTGAGGGTAAATTTCTTATCTATGGTACTTTAGGCCGCATTTTATTTGACACTAAGACATCACACTGCTTCATAGCCACTAGTTTTGCATGGGCCACATGGTTTTTAGATACAATAAATAGTACAGTGACATGAATAGACTCACCGTTGGGTAATGGGTCATTAATTTTCTTTATATGCTGGGGAGTACGTATAGAGATTAGGAGCCTAATTTTGCCTGCAGATATGTTAGTCTTAGATATGCACGAGCATGACGCCATTATTGACATGGATTGACTTGCGACGTATAAAGCCATGATAGATTATTTCAGTAAGAGTATTATTTTTGCTATTCTGGGTCAGGAGATGTTTCTGGTGGCGATACCTCATCTTGAGGGAGGATCATCCACCCATTTGTATTATATATAGGAGGTGACCTTTAAGGAGATAGTGATTCCCATTGATTCGATTCATGTAGTTCATGAGTTTTTCGATGTGTTCTAGGATATACCGGGACTATCGCCTAGCCGAGAGATAAATTTCTTTATTAATTTAATATCGGGCACTCAGTCGATAGCCCGAGCGCCCTACCGTATGGCTCCAGATAAGATGAGGAAGTTATGAGATCAGATTGAGAAGCTGTTAGGATAGGGATTCATTCGTAGGAGTACCTCACCCTAGGGTGCTCCCGTGTTGTTTGTGAAGAAAAAAGATGGGTTATTGAGGTTGTGTGTGGACTACCGAGATTTGAACAAAGTCACGATATGGAATAAGTATTCATTGCTCCGAATCGATGACATGTTCGACCAGTTGAGAGGAGCTACCTTCTTCTCAAAGATAGACTTAAGATAGGGATATCATCAGTTACGAATTAGGGAGCAGGATGTGTTGAAGATTGCTTTTTTAATGTGATATGGATCCTACGAGTTATGTCATTTAGGCTGACCAATGCTCCATCCGTGTTCATGGACTTAATGAACAGGGTGTTCAGAGAGTTCCTATATCAGTTTATCATTATCTTCGTAGATGACATTCTGATTTATTCCTAAACTGAGGAGGAGCATGCCGAGCATTTGAGAAGGGTTCTTCAGACTCTATGAGAGCATCAACTATATGCTAAGTATGAAAAGTGTGAATTTTGGCTATACGACGTCCAATTCTTGGGGCACATTATTTTCGCTAGGGGGATATCCGTGGATATAGGAAAGGTGTTTGTGGTGAGAGAGTGGAAGCAGCTCATAACAGCGCCAGAGATCCGTAGTTTCTTGGAATTGGCAGGGTACTACAGGCGGTTCATTCGACGATTCTCGAAGATAGCGGATTCATTTACTAATCTAACTCGAAAAGGGGTACCGTACGTATAGGATGACAGTTGTCAGTTAGCTTTCGATGAGCTAAAGGACAAGTTGACTTTAGCGCCAGTTCTTGCTTTACCCAAGCCAGGAGTGGAGTACCTAGTGTATACTGACGCTTCCTTACAAGGACTTGGTGGTGTACTTCAGCAGGAGGAGTAGGCTATATCTTATGCCTCCCACAAGCTCAAGCCTCACAAGAGGAATTACCCCACTTATGACTTGGAGCTAGCAGCGATAGTCTTTGCCTTACGTATTTGGAGACACTACTTGTTGGGGGAGAAATTTTGCCTATTCACAGACCACAAGTCAATGCAATACTTGTTCACTCAGCGGGAGTTGAACATGCATCAGCGTAGGTGGCTGGAGTTTGTGAAAGATTACCCGTTCGAGATACAGTAACACCTGGAGAAGGTTAACGTAGTTACTAATGCGTTGAGCCGTAGGCCAGTAGATGAGGTGGAAAAAATGTGAAAGGAGAAATGGAAAGAGTTGGGGCATCAGGATGCAGTGGCCCGATCGTTTATGTCCGTTTTGACAGTCACACTAGAGATTATTACGAGAGTGATCCAGGCCCAAACTGCTGATACATTTTTTTAGGATCAGATTGTATATCCCGATAACCCATTTATGGTAATAACCCGAACATGACCCGAACATGACGCGATTATCTTGTGTAGATTTAAAAGTAACCAAAACTTATACTTAAATTAAAATCAACACGACCCGAAAATGACACAACTAACCCGAATTTCCACCCCTATATACGGGACCGTATGCCCAACTATTTATTGCTAAAATAGTGAGGTTTCATGGGGTTATGTCCGATAGAGACAAAAATTTTGTTTCACACTTTTGGGAGAGCTTTCAGGAGGCTATGGTTACCGAGCTACGGTTAAGTACGGCTTATCACCCATATACAGATGGGCAGATGGAGCGGACTAATCAGATGTTGGAGGATATGTTGCGCACGTGTGTCTTGGATTTTGGAGGGGGGTGGGAGCAGTACCTTCCACATGTAGAGTTTTCCTATAATAACTCTTATCAGTTTATGATTGGCATAGTCCCATTTGAGGCATTGTACGGCAGACCTTGTCGTTCTCCCACTTATTTGCTAGAGGTGGGGGACAACGAGTTACTCGGGCCAGAGGTGATTCAGGACACGTCAACAAGGGTTGAGTTGATCAGGAGTCGCATTCGGGTAACCCGGGATAGGCAGAAAATCTACGATGATGCAAAGTTGTTCTTTAGGGAATTTAGTGTGGGGTACTAAGTATTACTGCGAGTTTCCCCTATGAAAGGAGTGATGAGGTTCGTAAAGAAAGGTAAATTGGCTCCGAGGTACGTAGGACCATTTCCCATTACCGAGAGGATCAGACCGGTGGCATACAGACTTGAGTTACCGGAGCACTTGCACCGTATTCATGATGTGTTCCACATTTTGTTATTGAGGTGGTATCTTCGGGATGATTTGACTCATACTCACATTGTGATAGAGGAGATTGATTTTCAGTCCAACAGTTCTTATGAGGAGAGACTAGTGGCTATCCTAGACCATAGTGAGAGGATATTAAGGTCGAAGGTAGTCCCACTTGTACTGGACACCAGTGGGAGTATCATAACTCAGAGGAGTCTACTTGGGAGCGCGAGGCAGATATGCACGAAAAGTATCCAAATTTTTTTTTACCAGGTATGCCTTATTTTTTGAATTTCGGGACAAAATTTCGTTATTAGGGAGAAAGTATGTAATACCCCGTAATCTTATGACCTTTAATTTATGGGATAATTAAATTAAATTGGGATAAATTAATTTAATATTAATCCAGATTTTAAACTGAATATTTACTAACGTGACACGAGTTAGTAATTATTGGTGAGAACTATGTTGAATATACTTAATGAGTAAAGTAATATATGAGATGGAATTTATTACAATTATCGCGAGTGAATAATACGACAGTTATAGATATTAAGTCGGGACGCGCGTGTCAAATCGCGTCGTGACTAAATTAATGGGATAAAAAGTAAATTAATTCTAAGTCACCTGTATGGTCATTTCGAGTGTGCCAATGGGTTCGAAAGGGTCGAGATAATCAGAAAAAATATACTCGGGGGTTTAGTTTGGGTCTCGGAACGTTTTTAGGCCTAATCGACAACTAGAGAGGGCATTTTGGTAATTTCCAATTTTTGGCCTTGATTAATGACGAAAATCATAAGGTTATATCTGATGGGAGATAGAGTCTTAGAGAGTTCTAAACACTTGAGTTTCATAGAGGCTAAGGAATGTATATGAGAGAAGGTTTCCAAGGGGGAGAACTATCAATCCCACACCGTTTCCATCAATTCCACCACCAACGCGTACATCGGAGAATGAGGAGCGTAAATATAACCATCATCTTCTACAACTCAGACCTTTGATTTCTAGGTAATTATCTATCTTTCTATTCTTGAGTTAATATTTCATCCATGTCAGAGTAGGAAATATAATTATAAGTTTTTATGGAGATTTAATGTAATTGGAAGAATTAAATTCATATGTTTGAATGGAAATCATGTTGCGCAGATGTTCTTATCATATGTAGAGTATTTATCACGAATTTGAATGATGAATAGAGAAGAAAATCTGGAAATATCACGTGGATTCTTAAATTAATATGGTAAACTAGGGCTAGAGACCAAATCATGAATTGTAACCATTTAATGATGATTCTTGGAGAATTAATGAATGTTTTACGTTAGAAATCATCCATAGCTATTTATATAATTTTTGTGATGTTTGGTTGGGATTTCGGGACATTTAATGGAGGTTTTAATTATTAAAATGGAAGAAACCCGTAGGCATTATTTGCAGAATTTCTGGGCAAATAACTAATCGATCGACCCTTTCCTTCGATCGATCGACTCCTCGTGGAGATTGAAACTTCTTTCCTTTTTAATGTTAATCCAAACCCAATGCATAAGGACACTTATACATAACTTAAATACTATGATGGTACTTAGGAAGGACCAGTAGGGTTGTAGACAAGGTTTGGACAGTACGATTTTGTATGAGATTTAAACCGAAGGTTCACAAGGGTATAAACTGGGGTGATGATCATTCGTATTCTAAATTAGGACTTGTGAGAATTAAGGATGACTTGTACCAGTAGGGTAGAGAGTGCGCACCTACTTATTTTATATTTATCATAATGATACACTTCGAGAGTCGATAAGTACGTAAGAATTTGCAGTAATTGAGAAAATAAAAGAAAGAATTAATTATACGTAGGACTCGGGTGCTACGTGCCACGTATGGTTAGAATATGTTATGGGTCGTGGGTGTACCTATCCGAATAAGATAAATTTATATTGTATGTATATATATAGTATGTGAACATCTGTGTTTAATCATACCCGCGCTACTTGCTATCACGAAGGTTTTCACGCCAGGACAGTCTTATCTCGATGTGACCTTTATGGGGGATATTGACTTGTACTCTAGAACAGCAGATCCTTGGAATAGGATATCTGAGAATGATAGTCAAACGGTCCTAAGAGACGTGAGGGTATGTGTTGACCTCTTAGTGACTGGGAACTATTCTTCGCCTCAAATATGTGTGTTTTGTACTAATACAATTCGAGAGTGATTTCGAACTAGTATTTCCCTTTTGTACGAGAGATACAGGGACTTGATAGCAGAGTATGCCAGCACCATAGATTTATGTGGGGTGACCTATTAGTATATATATTATGAGTGATAAATATATGTACCTGTGACGCATTTGCTGTGCTTGTAAGTAGATAAAATTGAATAATTAATATTAAACGAATTTGGTGGTTGAGAACTTAAGGGTGTATTTAGATGAACATAGGTGGCTTGGTAAATTCAAAAGAAAATGTTATCATATATAAACTATAGTCATTCGATCACGTGAATCGGGATCAGTGAGGGGAGATTGGGTTAGACTAGTTAACTGGATTAGCTTTATCTAAATTAGTGCAGTAGTATGTTAGGCGTGCACACTAGTTGAGAGGTGAGAATTTTCAAGTGAGTGTTGAGGCACTAACATGTATGTTATATCAACTGGTAAGTATTTTAAATACTTTCTAAAGTATTTTAAAGTTATTTTACACTCGGCCTCTTACCCGTTTCCTTTTATCTCTTCTTTCTCTTGTAATACATATATATATATATATATATATATATATATATGTATGTATTACAAGTTCCCCTCCACAGGGGCGTCAGACTTAGATCTTTAAACTGTTGACGTGCTACATCTACTGTGGGAGTTGTGGGTCTTTGCATTTATACGACTTCATCTTTGTTATCTTAGCTCTTCACTTAGTCATTTTGATGGGGCATGTGTCGCCCATTTTCAGTTTTTATTTAGTTCAAAGAGACTTGTACTCTTTATTATTTCAGTATTCAGTTTTAGTTGGGATTGTTTTAATTATTTCATTGACCTTCGATTTGGGGATATTTTATTTGGATTGATTAATCTAGCCTGTTTATTCCACTTGGATGTTTTGGTATTCATTATTATTATATGTGTTCATAAAGGTGGTTTCGTACATTAAATCATAACAATCGAACTTAATCTATAAAATTAAATGTTTTGACACTTAGCTTAATTATTTATTAGGTGATTAATAAAGAAAAAATATTTTTGGCAGTGATACTAAGAATGAACCAACCGGACACTTTGATTTAATTTAATAAAGGACTGATCAATCGATATTTAATTAGGCGGGGTGTCACATTGAAAAAGAGTGTACATAGGTATAATATGGGTTTCGGGACTTTTCTAGAGATATTTGAGCTCCCAAATAAGTGTTTGGGCTCTTTTTATGAAGCCCACAAGCCAAATAAGTGTTTGGACTTTTCTAGACACATTTTTTGAAATAACCCTTTTTAGAGAGAGAAAATGGGTGGAAGTGGGAGAAGCCATGGGATCCAAAGATCAAGAACGAGAGAGGATGGCATTCATCAACCCATCATCCTCATCAAAGATTCAAATTCTACAAACCATAAGGCAAGTGGTTTAACTTGCATCTAAATTAATTGCATATTTCTATTCATATCATAGTGGGTGTGATAAGATGGTATGGTTTTGGATTATTTGATATCTAAATTGGGTTTTAATGGGGAGGACTGAATTGTAGAATAATTTCTTGAATTTGAAGAAGTGTATAAAATTGGTTAAATTAAACGATCATTTTAGAAACTATTTTTCGACGTTTTTGCAGGTCCGCAATATATAACTTTCAACAAAAACTTTTGCTTGAGAAGAATTAAGTTAAGGATGAATAGAAATCAATTTGCCCTTTTGAAAAACTCTTTTTCAATTTTATCAAACTACACCAAATTGTGAATCAAATTAACTTAACCTATATCTATTTTATTTAACCCTAAGCATGCAACTAGTGATTAAAGCAAGTAAAATAAAGTAAAGCAATACTCACAACCCCGATGTATGAGGAAAAACCCAATCGGGAAAATACCTCGGACGGACCAGGCCAGACAATCACTATGACACTGGTTTTACAAAGTTAGACGGTAGTCTTATACAATGACTCGATACACCCACGAGACTTGACGCTCCTCTAATCTTCTACCAATCTTCACAGTGCCAACGCGGAAAGGAACCTTCTTCCATGATGCTCTTTCATAGAAGTCGCCACCATGAATGCCTAAGTATCCACTGATACGGCCTTGTGCCGTCTACGATGTTGAACATGAATGTAACCTTCTTCTCTTCTCCATCGCAAAACCAACAATGTTCAAGTGTTGAAAAAACCCAACTTGGTGCAACAAAGATTACATGAACATATGATAATGATAACTCAGATCTTTGTAAAAATCTAAGGATGTGTTTAAGATTTAAAACCTTAGAAAGCTAATGCAAAAAATTGTACAATTTGAAAACTGATTTCGTTCTGCTCACACTTCGAGTAAATAGAACATGCCTATTTAAAAATAATTTAAGGCAGTGTCAGATCTCGTTTGAGCGAAACACTGTATCGTTCAAATGACATCAGGTCTCGTTCAAACGACATCAAGTGTCGTTTGAACAACATCGTCATATTAGAGTTTTAATTAAACTAACTTTGAAAATAGAGTTTTACTTCAAACTAAGTCTAATCCGTCAATATCTGATAAACACAAAGTGTGAACATTTAAAACACTTTTAAAACATTTAAAACATTTTCTTTTGAAAATTAACATCCTTATTTCTGTAAAATAAAATTCCGAGTTTCATTAACATTATGCATTCATACCTGAGTGATCTCAGAATGCAATTAAACTTTGAAGACGAGAAATTCACACCAATTAAACTTCGGCATAATTAATTTCTTGAAGCTTTGCCACAACGTTTCAATTAATCTTCAACACATCATAGTCTCTAAGTGTATCGTAACAATAAAAATCTACCTATGACACAAACACATTTTGTTCCGGGTATAAGTTAAAACTATACATGAACTCAATTGGAAATTTGGTCCTTAGAAATCTCCCCCTTTGACTATTCCGGGGTAAAACCAACACTGAAATGCCTAATCCAGGCCATCAAGCCGTATGACGCCTAAATCCCATCCCATAAAACCCAAAAATAAAATTACATTATTAGTACAGGATAAATGATAGACTGACAGCTGTGTTGAATGTTTGAATGTGATGTAAACTTAGAATCTCGAATCTCTTTAAGCATACCTACAAAGATGAAACAGATAAATACCCAGTTAAGTATCAAGGAACAAATGATATAAATCAATATGAAAACTTAGAAATCAGAATCATTTATTATGTGAGTAAATATAAAACCACTTTGTAACAAGATACCACTTTGAATACAAATATGAAACTCACAAAACTCCCCCTACATTATAGACATCTCTCCCCCTTCTCATCTAGAATAGACAATTCGGTGAAAAGACAAACACATCTAGAACAATATAATACCAATATGATTAAATCAACATGAATAATATCTAGACAAACATGAAGCAACCAGTTAAATATGATCAATCAATGTCAAATCAGTAGCTATAAAATAAGAAAATCACACAAAGAATATATCAATAAAAACAGGTGTGATTAAACGAACAATGTAGTATAAGCAAGTAAGCATAAATACCAAGAGTAACTGCATATAAATTATCAGAGGCAACCCAACAATACCAAAACATAATCATATGAACCCAAGGTACTAAAACAGAAAAGGTTGCAAAAAGAAAATTTCGCTAGCCAGGGACGTCGTTTGAACAAAACACGATGTCGCTCGAATGATAAGCAATGTCATTAGAACGACAGCTTCTCGTGACAAGGGATCTCGCTCGAACGAGGAAATCAAACTTACACAATTCCCCAGAAATATTAAACAGTGTTGCCCAGTGGATAAATTTCCTAAAAATTCTAACTGGACGGGGATCGAAACTTTGAAACAGTAGCTAAACAAAAAAAACTCAAAAGACACACATTTGAGTAACATGCTAACATAGTACCGATGTGCTCAAACATGAACATGGAATATATGGGCGTGAACTACAACAAATGAATCACAGTTCCAACACATCGAAAAGATCAAGAAGATTTAATTGATAGCAATATATAATCAAACTTTATCATAGCCAAATGTGACAATTAAAGTTTGATCTTAATGAACTAAACAAATATCATGCACACGAATTCGAAATTTTGACGATTCTACAAATAATAGCGTCATGAAACGAATTTTCAACTTTAGGATTCTTTGTGCAAACCCGATTAAATTTTTAATCCATCAAAACTCCCTTGAATATATATATCATATTTTCTATTTAATGAACTAAACTAATTTGGCTCATTTTTGGCATATGGTTCTTTTTATTGCCATTTAATTTTTCGGGCTCTTTTAAACGGTGGCTTTCACGACGAGCCAATTTTACACTCTCGCAGCCCTTTTCTCGTGAACACTCCTCATTTTTTCAATTTCAATACTCACGGTAAACGGTTATTACATTCTTACCTCCTCCTTAAGTCTACTTACGCATTGATGACAAGATTGAGATAAAATGTCTCACCAAACTCAAATATGCAATAGTAGTCAAACATCCATATAAACTCATGCATGTGTGCAATGATGGCATATATAAACAAAGTTTAATCAAAATGCATATCAATTTCGAAACAACCCCACCCATAATGCAATGGTTAAAATCATTTTAAGCATCGATAATAATGACCAAATGTCCTAGCCACATGGATAATGGAAGGAAGGTGGTTTAAGCACACCAATATACCACATCAAATATGTTAACTCATGACATAAAAACAAAATCGAAAATCTATTTGACTTTTTCAAAATATTTTGACTCAAATAAAAGAAAAATATTTTTGTGCTTTTCTCACAATTTTTCAAAACCAAAAATCTTTTTTTATTATTCAAATAAGATGTAATAAATGAAAGATATAATACAAAATGATAAACATGTCATAATACTAGCAAAGTATATGTCATGAATGCAAATACTAGCATATGATAAACAAATGCAAGCAACTATCCATAAGAAATAGCAAGTGACGAATCATGTGCACGCATGTGAGAATCAACCAAGGAAGCATTTAGCATCTCCAAAACGAATTTCCTACCCTAAACCAGTGCATACCTAACAAAATGGGTTTTTGCAACCGAAGGGACTACGTTTAAACTTCCTAGGGTCATTTCTAAGATCAAAACAAAAACTCCATAGGTGACCTCTCCTACCACATTGCGAACATGTGAAAACACGACGAGGAACGGGACCATTAGGTTAACCTTTTCTAACACCCTCGGATGTGGTTAACGATCTAAAACAAACTATGGTTTTGATTTTGACATTCGAACCACTAGAACAAGATAAGACGCTACCATCACTATTCGAGTCAGTTAGATCATTTTTCAACTTCAAAACTTTCGACTAAAGAAAACAATTAGACTATAAGGACACAAGTCTCCGATTGAGTCTTAATGTAGTGTTGCCTTAATTCTGGAAAAAAACATTTGAGTTATAGGATACTGCTCAAGTGTATCCATCCAAGCCTATGGCAAGTTAGTTAAAGACGTAGCAGCCAAGTTTATAAAGCTTCATCATCTGTCGGGTTTAGTGTGCCTCACTTCTACGTTAACAACATTAGTTCCAATGCTCCTAAGGATGAATGCATTCTATTGATATATATATATATATATATATAGGAGTTTGGAAATTTATTGGGTGTATTTTATAAACTTTTTATAAAATAGTTTTAACGACTTTGTTTTACTCAGAAAATATTTTTTAGAACTTTTCATAAAAAGTTTTGGGCTTAAAAAGAATTTTATTTTTTTCTGACACGTCGTTCGAACTAACTGGCATCTCGTTCGAACGAGATTTCCATGTCGTTCGAACGACCTGGCATCTCGTTCGAACGAGATTATCAGGTTGTTCGAACGAGAATTCTAATGAGATTTTTTTTTCATCTCTAGAACATCGTTAGTAAAGTCGTTTGAACGAGAATGTCGTTCGAACAAAAAAGTCGTTCGAACGACTTTGCCGAGAACAGTTTTTTTGGCATTTTTGGCAGTTTTCACCATGTTCCCACTATATTTTCCCCACTACTTTTTGACAGAATTATCAAGTGCGGAAACCAACCTTTTTAACCTAAATTTTTCAAATTCTAAGAGATTTTTAGAGAGCAAAAATTTGAAGAAAAAGATCTGTGTTTTGTGTTTGATTTCTATGGATTAAATTCACCAAAAACACATACACACCCAATAGTTTGTTTATTCCTAGTTCCTTAATATATATCCTTGCTTGGAGTTTTGGTACCGGTTTTATCTTTACCGTTTGAAGAGTGTTTGGGTTTACTTCTACATCCCACAAAGAAGAAGTTTGTTTTCTATGACATACCCACTTGGAGAAAGGCTCCTTATACGGGTGGAGGTGATCAGAAAAGGTCCGATCGGTGGATTTCGAGATCGCGGTGGACCTCCGTGGTTATTTTCTAGGCATAGGTATATACAAGAAGAAGCAACGAGCTTGGATGGAGTCAAGTCGAGTGTTTGTAAGTCTTTTTGTCTTGTACTTGTAAAACCGTACTTAGTGAATTTGAGGCTAGGGCCGTCCGAGGTTTTTTTCCGTTGTGGGTTTTTTCTCGTACATCGCAACGTAGTGGTTATTTTTTTATTTTATCTTTTACAAAATTCACATTAGATGCATGTTTAGATAAAAGGATAAAATTGGTTTAAATCACTACTCATGATTAAGTTGGTGCTAAAATTAATTCAGGTAATGTTTAATTAATTTAGTTCAAGTCATTAATTTTATTGGATAAAATTTGGTTTGGACTAATTTGCAAAATTGAATTAATTAATTTTTAGGAAAATTTCTAGGACTTGGATTGAATTAAGTTGTTTAAGTGAAAATTAATGTCACTTCTAGATTAATTTATTTTAATTTCAAAGAAATTAAAATTTGTTTTATGTAATTGTTTAGTTGAGCCATCTTTATTACACATCTAAAAGAAAATTATTTTTTTGTAAAATTAAAAATTGGGGTCCTATCGTTGTCAAATTGGTATCAGAACGGGGTCGTTAAATTATTGCGTTTAAGATCCTTTTACATAGTTTCCTATTTTCGATGGTTCTAATTATGCATATTGGAAAGCACGTATGCATTCGGCACTTAGGTATCTAGATGAGAGGGTTTGACTGTCTGTCGTTAACGGGTGGTCCCCACCTACATATTTAGTTGAAAATGAATGTGTTCCCAAACCCATCGATAAATGGAGTGAGAATGAATTTAAACTTCCAAACTTTGATTCCCGAGGTTTAAATGCCATTTAGCGAGATCACACCTGATGAATTCTGACGCATTATGACGTGTGAAACCGGTAAAGAAGCGTGGGATATTTTACAACTCACTCATGAAGGAACTAGTGTCATAAAAGCTTCTAAACTCCAAAACCTCACCACTCAATTTGAAACCATCAAAATGAATTAAAAAATAAACTTTTGATGAATTTTATGCTAGACTTTTCGATATAGTTAATTCATCTTTTAATTTAGGAGAAGAAATACCCGACAACCGTATACTAAGAAAATTTTAAGGTCCCTACCAGATAGATTTATTCCTAAGGTTTACCCACTTTAGCCTCTACGAAATTAGAAGAGCTCGTAGGTGATTTACAAACCTATGAACTAGACATATTTCCCTCTAAAACTGAAAAGAAAATGGATAAGGGCGTTGCTTTGAAAGCCCGAAAGGAGGAAAAAAAGTAATAGAGAGTGAAAGTGAGAGTGACTCGGAAGATATGACTATGTTTGCTAGGAAGTTTCAAAAATTTCTTAAATTTAACAAAGAAAAATTTAAAAATGATTTTAAGAAATTTGAAAATTTTAAGCATGACAAAACCGAAAAGATCCCTAAAACTTTTAATAAAAATTTAAATAGGGACGAGTCCAATAGGTGTTATGGTTATGAAGGGTATGGCCATAGGGCAAAAGAGTTACCCACTAAACTAAGGAGAGAGGGTAAGTAACCAATTTCTTTTAATGCAACCCTTAGTGATAGTGATAAGGAAGAGGGATCCGATTCCCCCACTAAACCCAAAATTGTGGCTTTTATGGTAAGTCATGTGAGTGAAAGTGAGCACTCCTTTTGTGATGAAATTTTAACACATGACACTTCCAATTCCCTTGTTTGTGAAGCTAAAAAAGATGAAGGTTGTGATAGTGGAGAAGAGATAGAGAGTGAAAGTGATGAGGAGGTTGATGAGAGTGAACTTCGATTTTCTTTTCAAGAATTATCTGAAAGTGTGTTGCAGTGAAGTGCATTTTCTCAGGGGTAAATGGTTCATTTTATAGGGTTCATGGAGGAGATTTCATCGGTGGTTTTTAACAAGGTTTTGTGCAAGTTTCAACCGGGATGGCAGGGCATGATAATAAGGCCACCCTTACAAGAGAATTGTCTCTAATTAGGGAAAGGTTGAGATCCATTGAAGCAGATAGTGGATTCTTAAAACATGCTGCCAGTATCTTCTTAATACTATTCCTTATGATTTTATCTACATTTGTCTCGTAGTGGCAATACCATCATTTAGTGGTTGATCATTTATTTGTTCTTTGTTGGACTAGAAAGCAAGGCAAAGACCAAATAAAAATATCATATATGTACATACTCTAGATATACCAAAGTTGCACAAGTAAATATATATATATATATATATACTATTAAATTAAAAAGAACAAATTTAAAGTTAGAAGCTAGTTTGAAAGAGCGTGTCGAGGTCATTAATGAGAGTGTTGTAGTGGAAGACATTAGGACACATGAGAGAGCTCTTCGTGAGAAGCTTGAATATGTAGAAGGCGAGAGAGATAGCCTTAAAGGTTTAATGGAATCCTTGAAAACGGAACTTCTTGCATTTGAAGAGCAAAATGTTTTATTAGAGTCTAACATTTTAGAATTAGAAAATAAATTAAAAGACTCTAATAAAGTCAAATTTGATTTGGAGTATGGTTCGGAGAAATTGGATAAAATCTTATGAACAGTCCAAATTAAAAATGAAACTTGTGGTTTAGGCTTCAATTCTTGTAACGATTCCTCTATTAAATCCAACACCAATGTTTTAGGAGAATACTCTAGGAACAATGTTATAGATAATTCCTTAGGTAAGTTTTTACACCGAGTCTTTAGGTGCTCACATTGTGGTTGAAAAGTTCATCTTAGAAAATTTTATTTTGATCTTAAACGAGGTCCTAGAAAATATCTACCTTTAGGCAACCAAGGTAGCCAAGATTCCTACACCCCGATATCATTATTCATCATTAGTTTGGGTTAGGAGATCCAATTTGGTATCTTTACAAAATAGGACTTTTTATTCTCATTTTACTCTCACATGCTTCCTCCCTTGCAAAATCTAAAGGTTGAATGTGTTAGTTGTTTGCATACTTTAGCTTTTGTGCTTCATGCTATAGTATCATGCTAATTGTATGCTTCTTAATCATTATTCTAGTCTAAACTTCATGCTTTATCACATGCAAGAATTATGATTGTTGTTTATCTTTTATATTATAGTTCTTTCATTTTAGTTTGCATTAAATGAAAAATACAAAAAGATTTTTGTTTGTCATTTGTGTTTTACATTTTTAGTAATTTATGCTTAATGAAAAATTCAAATGATTTTTGTTTGTCTTTTGAGTAAATATTTTTTATTTTTGGTTAAAAAATTTCAAAAACTCAAAAAGATTTTTTTGTGTGTGTACTTTAGTTTGAAACACTCTATGTGATATATAATTGTGTTTGAATCCCTTCTTTTTCCCTTCCATGTGTCTAGAACTTTTGGTTTAGATTGTCAATCCTTAAAATGTTCTTTACCATGCTTACATGGAGTAGTTGGATTTTGTGTTGCTATAATGGATTCTATTTTTATATGCCTCAATTCACACATGCACGAGCTCACTTGAAATTATAACTTCATATGTATATTTGAGCTTTGTGAGGTGTTCTCCTACCAATCTTATCATCTACATGTTATGTGACCTAGGAGGACTAGTGCATGTTAAAATCCATTGCACGTGAGATTTGTGTGAAACATAAAAGATTATATATAAAAATGTGTACGGGGAAGGGCTCCGAAAGGAAAAATCATCCTTTGCGAGTAAGCCATCGTTTGCTTGGACCTAAAATAAATACGTGGTCCAAAGGCCTAAAAGAAAATGGCTTTAAAAGAAAAATATTTTGCCAAGGCCTATTTTGTTTAGTTGATTTATTTTTTCAAAATATGAAAATATATATGCTTATATTGAGGGAGTTGGGATGGTATATCAATGGTTTGCACAATGTCTGTTTATTCTAGTTGTACTTTCAATGTCATGATTCTATTGGTTTGTAGAATCATCAAAATTCTAGGCTTGTATGCATTGTGAATGTTGATTCATTGAGTTCAATCTATATTGTCACATGAGGTTATATTACAATGTGATAAAGTTTACAATCAAATGAGAACTCCGTGAACATATTTTAAGTGATTGGGTCTAAATTTAATTGTTGCTAGTTCACACCCCAACACTTTCGTTTCCATATGACACATTTTTGCTATATGAGTGTGAAAAGCTTATTGTATTTTGTGTCATATGTGGTGTCTATACCTATATATATGTGTGTGTGTGTGTTAGTGATAGTCATTATATCTTCATATATATGGTATTTTTTTTCTTTGCCTCGCTTTCTAGTCCATCTATGCTTCTCATTCATAATTGGTATCTATCTCGGTGCATATTTTGTTGATATCACATGCTTAGTATCTTATGTATCACATTGGTATCATTTTTTTGCATCTTCGTTGGTATCCGCTATTCTTTGTATGGATTAGTTATGATTATCTTGCCCATATGCTTTCATGTTATTATCACTCTAAGTTTCATCGTGTTTAAAATTAATTTTATCCTTTGTCTATTCCTGAACAAAAGGGGGGAGAATGATAGGGGGAGAAATGGTATCCAATCCTACAGTAATCGCATTTTAGTTTGGGAGATTTATCTTAGGGGGAGACGTCTTCCTAAGTAAGTCATTTATTTGATAAAGGGGAGAATTAATTTAGGGGGATTATTTATTTTAAGTGCATTTAATATTCTTAATATTCCCTATGCGTTTGACAATTTTCTTAAGTGTGCGAAAATTCTTCTAAATGGCAACTTTCATCGGCAAAGATATTGATCCTTGGGTTTTTTAGTCAAGCTATGTAATTTTTATTTTGGGTGGGATATATTTTTTCAGTCTAGTAGAGCTTGACGGCCCCTCAAGATGTTTGTTTGGTTTTTCTCCCGAAATAGCAAAAGGGGGCGATTTGTGAGGACACAAGTCTCCAATTGAGTCTTAATGTAGTGTTGGCTCAATTCTAGACAAAAACATTTGAGTCATAGGATAGTGTTCAAGTGTATCCATCCAAGCCTATGACGTTTTAGTTGAAGACATAACGACCAAGTTTATAAAGCTTCATCATATGCCGGGTTTAGTGTGCCTCGTTTCTACGTCATCAACATTAGTTCCAATGATCCTAAGATATGAATGCATTTTATATATATATAGGAGTTTGGAAATTTATTGGGTTTATTTTATAAAGTTTTTATAAAATAGTTTTACCGACTTTATTTTACTCAGAAAATATTTTTTAGAACTTTTCATTAAAAAATTTGGGATTAAAAAGAATTTTATTTTTTTCTGACACTTCGTTCGAACTAACTGACATCTCGTTCGAACGAGATTGCCATGTTGTTCGAATGAACTGGCATCTCATTCGAACGAGATTGCCAGGTCATTCGAACGATAATTCTAACAAGATTTCTTTTTCGTCTTTGGAACATCGTTAGTAAAGTCGTTCGAACGAGAATGTCGTTCGAACTAAAAAGTCGTTCGAACGACTTTGGCGGGTACAGTCTTTTTGGCATTTTTTGCAGTTTTCACCATGTTCCCACTATGTTTTCCCCACTACTTTTTGTCATAATTATCAAGTGCGAAAACCAACCGTTTCAGCCAAACTTTTTCAGATTCTAAGAGAGTTTTAGAGAGCAAAAACTTTGAAGAAAAAATTCCATGTTTTGTGTTTGATTTCTATGGATTAAATTCTCCGAAAACACATACACACCCAATAGTTTGTTTATTCCAAGTTCCTTAATATATATCCTTTCTTGGAGTTTTGGCATCGATTTTATCTCTATCATTAGAAGAGTATTTGGGTTTACTTCTACATCCCACAAAGAAGTAGTTTGTTTGCTGTGACATACCCTCTTGGAGAAAGTCCCCATGTACGGGTGGCGGTGACCAGAAAAATTCCGATCGGTGGATTCCAAGACCGCGGTGGACCTCCATGGTTATTCGCTAGGCAGAGGTGTGTACAATAAGAAGCGTCGGGGCTTGGACGGAGTCAAGTAGAATGTTTGTAAGTCTTTTTGTCTTGTACTTATAAATCGTACTTAGTTGATTTGAGGTTAGGGTCATTCGAGATTTTTTCCTGTTGCGAGCTTTTCCTCGTACATCGCGGCGTAGTGGTTATTTGTTTATTTTATCTTTTATAAAATTCACATTAGATGCATGCTTAAGTAAAAAAGATAAAATTGGTTTAAATCACTACTCATGCTTAAGTTGGTGCTAAAATTAATTTGGGTAATGTTTAATTAATTTAGTTCAAGTCATTAATTTTATTTGATAAAATTTGGTTTGGCCTAATTTGCAAGATTGAATTAATTAATTGTTAGGCAAATTTCTAGGAATTGAATTGAATTAAGTTGTTTAAGTAAAAATTAATTTGTTGATTAATTTAATGTCACTTCTAGCTTAATTTATTTTAATTTGAAAGAAATAAAAATTTGGTTTATGTAATTATTTAGTTGAGCCATCTTTATTCCGCATCTAAAAGGAAATTATTTTTTTGTAAAATTAAAAATTGGGGTCCTATCGTTTTCATAGACTCCTCAAACTTTCAGGAATCCTTATTTAGATTTTCAATTACCCCTAAAAGGTTATCTCGCACCCCCTTAATGTGAGAAAACTTATCCCTAAGAGTCTTATAGCATGCCTTAAATTCATTTATCAAACTATTTTTATTATTGGCACAAACACTTGAATTTTTCAAAATCTCCAATTCTTTCTCTACAACAATAATTCTATAATCACTTTCCGTTTTGGAAACTTTTAAATATTCAAAATTGTTATATACATCTCCAAACTTCTCACGAATCATATCTCTTTAAATTTGAAACGTTTGCAAATACTCAATCATATTTTTAAAATGAGAAATTTCTTCCTCCAAAGCTTAATTCGTTTTGCAAACTTGAACTGCAACAGATTTATTTCGTTAAAACTTTGAGAATCCATCGAGAGAAAAATAAACAAACCAACAAAGATAAACAAGCAATTGCCCAAAAAAGCAAAAAAGGGGTCCAACACAATAAACTAGTGCAACAGGCTCTGATACCAATTTGGAGGTCCCCAATATATAACTTTCAATAAAAAAAAATTGCTTGAGCGGAATTAAGTTAAGGATGAATACAAATCAATTTGCTCTTTTGAAAAACTGTTTTTCAATTTTATCAAACCACATCAAATTGTGAATCAAATTAACTTAACCCAATTTTATCTTGTTTAACCCTAAGCATGCAACTAGTGATTAAAGCAAGTAAAATAAAGTAAAGCAATACTCACAACACCGATGTACGAGGAAAAACCCAATCGGGAAAAAATCTCAAACGGACCAGGTCAGACAATCACTATGACAATGGGTTTACAAAGTCAGAAGGTAGTCTTATACAATGACTCCATACACCAACGAGACTTGACGCTCCTCTGATCTTCTACCAATCTTCACAGTGCCCATGCGAAAAGTAAACTACTTCCATGCTGCTCGTCTACATCAATCACTGATCAGGCGCGAAAAGTAGCATCGCATCAGAACGCTAATCGTTGTTATCGGTTCGGCGACTCAATGTAAAAAAATAACTACACTTGACAAGAAAGTACAACGATAAGTCGGGTATCAAAAATCCACAGGGAGTGATTGAATTTTAGATTTTAATTGATTTATTATTTCAAGAATAAAAATGTAAAAGGTGATAGGTTGGAAATGGTGAAAACGGGAAAAAGGAAGAAGTTAACGCTAAATTACAACTAATTAAAATGAGAGTTGGGATCGCGTCCCCACCATGGGCTAAACAACTAATAATTAGAATTTCGATTCGAAAATATTTAATCGAGCATTTTTAATTAAGCATAAACATCACATAATAATGAATTTAACCCAAAGTTGTGAGATTAAACATTTAATCAAAAATGGTCACACTAGGATTAAATTCGGATTATCGCAATAAACACTAACGTCGCATGACAAAGAAATTTAAACGCATAATAATTCGACTTTAATACCCGAAGTTTCAATTAAATGCAATTTTCCCCAAAACCTAATTTTCGGAGCTCTACGCCCATTAATGGCAGACACGCGATCCAAACCCAATAAACTACTCACTAGGCGTGGTTAAAGTAAATAAACAACTAATTAATAAATAAAATAAGAAATAAATACACTACAACAATTAACTAGGCAAGAAATTAAATAATAAAGCAAGAAATAGAGGTAGGAGATAATGAATAGTAGATACCTTACATTAATGGGTATTAAACCAACACAAAATGAGAAGAGGGATGAACTCCAACAAAACCCCCAAAAAATGGTTCAAACCTTAGAACTAAACTAATATAATGAAGGATGATCCTCTACAAATGAGAGAAAAAGAGTTTATATACAAAATATCCTAATGGCAAACTTGTGAATAAAGGAATAACAAAAATTTGCAGGCCCAAATCAATTCGGCGCTATTCCGAATCGGTTCAGAATGAGAATCTGGTGCTTTGGTGCATTCCGAATCGATTCGGATTTTGGCTGAATCGATTCGCCCCTATAGGTCAGCAATTCTGCAGCTTTGTCCAACTTTACGGAAAATGACGTAACTTCTTCGTTATAACTCAGAATTAGGCACGGTCGGAGGTTACGCGAAGATAACTCAAAGGGATACAAAATCCAAGAAGACATTAGGAAAAAAAACTAAAATATGAAATTAATAAAATGCCTTTCAATGTGTCCTTGAGTGTGAATTTTAAGTAAAAACCATCCTAAAAATGCCATAACTCCCTCATTATACATCGGAATCATGTACTGGCGGCGGCCACGTGAAGAGAAATCAAAGGAATTCAACTTATGTGCAGAGTTTGGGATCAAAATACAAATGCTAAAATTACTAAAATGCCCCCAAAGCTACAATCTCTTACGAAATTTTATTGAAAAGCGTGTGAACTTCACACTAATCACCGAAATACCTGCAAATGCTCAATTATACCTTATATAGCATATTAACATATAAAGTGGAGGTTGTTTGATTAACGAGCATAATTATACAAACTAGGGTGCCCGAGGGGCCTAAAAATGTATAAATTAACGGGTGGAAAATCCAATATTTGTGACATATCACACCTCCTAACTTAGACATTGCTAGTCCCTAGCAATGAAGTACAAATCAAGAAGAACAACATGCAAAAAGAGATATGTATGAAAGGGATAAAAGCCACTTTCATGGGCAAACGATTGCATTTAGCATATGCAATACGCCGTTAAATCCCTAGATTACCCTAGTGGACTAGTGTCGTCCTGTAAGGACATAAATTTCCAATTGAGTCCCTGTATTATTTTGACTTAATTCTGTGAACAAAACTGTGTTTGTAATATGTCACAGGGAGATTTTATTTTGTCACGATCCCACTTGGTCTATGATGTATTGAAGAAATTGAAGACGTTGCAGCGAAGCTTCAAAGAAATAATCTTGCCGAAGTTTAATTGATGAAAGTTTATTTGTCTTCAAAGTTAAATTGCATTTCGAGATCACATGTGTATGAATGCGTATAATTAATGGTGCTCGGAATTGTTTTTATAAAAGATAAGGATGTATTTTTATAAAAAAAATATTTTAAAATGTTTTTAAAAGTGTTTTAAAGGTTTACACTACGTTTTATTCTGATAAGCTCGAAATAGAGTTTGACTAATTTGGATCTCTTTTGGAGGAGACATTTTAAACAAAAAGCAAAAAGTCAAACTGACACAATGTCGTTCAAACGACATAAGGTCTCGTTCGAATGAGATACCTATGTCGTGCGAACGACGTGGCTCTATAGTTCGAACGACACTTTTTTAAGGCGGTATTTAAATCTTATTTAAAGCGTGGTTTCGTTAGAGTTTCGTTGGTGTGCATCTGGAAAAACAGTTTACCATCCAGTTGGTTGTTTGCACATGTTTTCTATGGTTTAAAAAACTTAAACAAATCCTTAGAGTTTGCAAAGATCCGAGTTATCATTCTTATATGTTTAAGTGATCTTGCTGCACCAAGAAGGTCTGTTCTACCATTGAACATCAGGGTTTTGCGATGAAGAAAAGAGAAGGGCTTCTTGTTCGACATCGTAGACGAGTTAAAGACATTCGATGGACACCGAGACATTCGTGGAGTAAAGTGTCGTGGACAGGTATCGTCGAAGACAAAATTTCTGTGTTGGCACTATTGAATAACGATAGAAGATCAGAAGGAGTGTCAAGATTCGTGGGTATCGAGTCATTGAGTAAGGTTAATATGTCTTTGTAAAACCTTTGTTCATAGTGATTGTCTGGCTTGGGCCTTCCGAGGTTGTTTTCCCATTTTGGGTTTTTTTCTTATACATTCGGGGTTGTGAGTATTCTTTACTTTATTTAACTTGCTTTAATCGCTAGATGCATGTTTAGGATTAATCAAGATAAAATTGATTTAAAGTAAAAATTGGTTTTTCACAACTTCGTTTGGTGCTAATTAAAAGTTGGATATTTTTTTGTAAAAATTGGTTTGATTTGAAACACACGCATAGGGACTACCCCTTTTCACGTCTCGTAAGCGTTTTCAGGGATAAAATCCACAAACATCATATGGTTTCCTCAAAATATGCCCAACCCAATATGCGACAAACTCAACAACAACGAAAAAGATTCCAAACATATTATTGGCATATTGAATGAATTCAAGCTAAAGTCCGTTGTTATTAACAAGTTGAATGCACCTCATAGAATTGAAACATTAACAGTGGGAGGGGGGAGAGCGCATGTATAGTATGATTTGGAAAAAACTTAAATAAACCAGCTAAATATAAAAGGAAGCATATATTCAATCCTCATGGGCATTACACTCATCAAATGAAATAACTTGAAATAGGGAGGTAATACACGGGACATGCGGGCGTAAAGAGTAAATGGAAATGGAAACTAGGCTGCACACATGTCACAATAAAGAACGCTATATAGTAAATAAAAGCATGTAATCTCAATAAAAGATAGCGCTCATTAAGGGAAGTGAAATGCATTTTCACAGATTATCAAAACTATTATGACTTTTAAATTGAACTCACCCTAAGATCACGTAAGACTTGTATAGGGTTGTAATGTAGGCTAGGATTGAGGTTAAGGTACGAAACGAAAGGAATATATATACGGATTCAAAGTGTTCGGGGATGAAAACGCGGGATAATGGTAAATAGTTGTCAATTTCAAAATTGGAATATAATTTCCATAACAAGCATTAAATATGAAATAGGATAGCAAAAAGTATTATTGAACACTATATACAACATATAAAAACTTTCTCTTTCTTTTCCTTTTCTTCTTATTTTTTCTCGTGTTTTCCTTTCTTTTCTTTTTCTTTTTCTTTTCTTTTTCACTACTCTTTTTTCTTCACTTTTCTCACTCTCACATGCTTAAATTGCAACCACAATACATAACATCATTCAATCCTAAGCATCATTCCAAACAAAGATATATAAAGTAATATGTATGGTGTATAGCTCCAATTTGGAGTTGGTTATGGGATTTTGGGTAATGAAATGAAAGGCTAATATTTAGGCTCAAAAGGGTTGACTAGGGAAAACATATAAGGTGAGGTTAAGGCTAATATGGGTGATATAACAAATATTTCCTATGATCATTTCATAAAGTTTACGCAATTCTCGAGTCAAAATAATTTTTGAAAATCATGCTCAAGTAACACATTTCAAGATATAAACTCAATTAATGAACGATCAAATGAAAGAATAGTGAGATTACCGACAAAATCAACGTTTTCAATGAGGAAAGAATGGTGTATAACACTTGCAAATGACGAAAATCCCAAAGCTCACTCGGTGTAAGTATATACAATGCAACAAAAGATTAACGAGTTATAAAAATCTTAAACCAAATCAATATAACAAGAAAATCTCATATGCTCAAGGGATAAAGTTTAATTCATTAAGTTATTCATAATATCAATGATTTGAGGACTAAAGTCTAATAATTTTTAAAATCAAGAACATGCATCGTTGAGTTGTCTATCGGATCGGGTAATTATTGAAATTTATCATTGGAAATAAAGGCAAAATGCCCAACAAAGGAGAAAAAAGAAAGAAAATATTTTTGAAAATTTTAAAATTTTCACAAAAAGGAATACTTAGTAACTAAATGTGAGAAAATCCATGGACTACATAAGAAATTGATAGAATATCCTACACCCCCAAACTTAAAGGTTGCATTGTCCCCAATGCGCATTAAGAACACAAAACAAACATAGGAAAAGAATAATATTACCCAAAATTGGAGCGATCCCCAGTAAGCACAAGTCGAAAGAATCTATGAAACAAGTTAGTACCAAGAATAGCGAAATGAAATAACAAAAAGTTTAACTAATTACACTAGACTACAATTAAAAAGAAAGAAAGAAAAAAAAATAATAAATAAATAAAAACTAACTATTTACAACCTACTATTTGGACTTCTAACTAACTATACACTAGAAGTCTAAATAATTGAGGATCCACCCAAACAATATTTTGACTTTAGAAGATCAACGGTGGACCCTCCATAGCATGCATGCCTCTCAAAAATAGGAATTTCGTTTGAAAAACGGAAGGCATGTGTAAGGCATAAGAAATGAACCATCATCAATGAAAAGATTGAGAGGGATGATGGGGGGTTTGGATTTTAAGGGAGACAAGACTACAATAATCTCGAAAAAATTAAAATCACATCCCTAAGGTTCTTCAATTGGAAGGGGAGGTGGGGCTAGTGCAAGTGAATAGCCCATGAGATGAAGTAGCACAAAATAAAATTCCCTTTCAAGAATCGGGTCAAAGTCCTCAAGACTTTCAACCAATTCTTGTGATAAATTTAACGGTTCGATAATAGTAGAGAATAAAGGAAAAGAAGGACCATCAACCTCAATACAATCGGAAGAATTAATAAGAGATTGAAATTCGAAAGTGCTAAAGCTTGGATCACTCTTAATTATTTCTTCATCAAAAAGGGGTGGAGGTGAAACGCAAGTTTCAACCTTGACCCAATTTTGTAAAGAAATTATCTCATCGAGCATGGCATCAGTCTCCAAAAATCAAGATTGAGAACTTTCGAAACGGTCATTTATTTTCTTTATCATTAACTCATAATCAAACGACCAAGAAGACATAACATCTTCTTGTGAGGTTTGCTCATAACTAACAGTATCACTGCTTTCCAAATTACATTCCCAAGGCGATGATGAACTACTTACAACTTCTTGAACTTCACACTCAAGGTGTTCATCTTCAAGAATTTGTAGGCATTCTGTCATTATTTTGGGAGTATAACTTGGAAAACTATTCTGAGAACAATTAAAGTTATCTAAAGAGTTATAGCGAGACATTTCAAAATAAGCTAATTCAATCAAATGACAAGAGCCAAAATTTCAATTTCTCGAAATAATCTAGCACAAGTCAAAAGAAAGGATAAAATAAATAATACAAATACAAAAGAAAACAAATACTACGAAATAACAAAATAATTACAATCTAAAACACACTCCCCGGCAACGACGCCATTTTGATCGAACGCGAAAAGTAGCGTCCCGTTAGAACGCTAATTGTTGTTATCGATTCAGCGACTCAATGCCAAAAAGCCTAAACTACAACTACACTTGACAAGCAAGTACAACAATAAGTCGGGTATCGAGAATCCACGGGGATTGAATTTTAGATTTTAATTGATTTATTATTTTAAGAATAAAAATATAAAAGGTGATAGGTTGGAAATGGTGAAAAGGGGAAAAAGTAAGAAGTTAACGCTAAATTACAACTAATTAAAATGAGAGTCGGGATCGCGTCCCCACCATGGGCTAAACAACTAATAATTAGAATTTCAGTTCGAAAATATTTAATTCGGCATTTTCAATTAAGCAAAAATATCACACAATAAGGAATTTAACCCAAAGTTACAAGATTAAACATTTAATCAAAAATGGTCACATGCGGATTAAATTCGGATTATCGCTATAAACACTAACGTTGCGTGACAAATAAAGTTAAACGCATAATAATCCAACTTTAATACCCGAGGTTTCAATTAAATGAATTTTTTTTCAAAACCTAATTTTCGGAGCTCGACGCCCATCAATGGCGGACACGCGATCCAAACCAAATAAACTACTCACTAGGTATGGTTAAAGTAAATAAACAACTAATTAATAAATAAAACAAGAAATAAATACACTACAACAATTAACTAGGCAAGAAATTAAATAATAAACAAGAAATAGAGGTAGGAGATAATGAATAGTAGATACCTTACATTAATGGGTATTAAACTAACACAAAATGAGGAGAGGGATGAACTCCAACAAAATCCCTAAAAAATGGTTCGAAGCCTAGAACTAAACTAATATAATCAAGGATGATCCTCCACAAATGAGAGAAAAAGAGTTTATATACAAAATATCCTAGTGGCAAACTTGTGAATAAAAGAACAGCAAAAATCTGCAGGCCCGAATCGATTCGGGGCCATTCCGAATCGATTCAGAATGAAAATCTGGTGTTCTGGTAGGGGTGGTCATAGGCCAGAGGCCCGCCAAGCCCTCCCAATAAAAAAATAGGGCTTGGGTAAGGTGAATAGGCCCGCAAAGCGGGCTTGACAAAATTTGATAGGCCCGATTTTTTTCGGGCGGGCTTGGGCATGAATTCTTAAGCCCGTATATATATATATATATATATATATATATATATGTGTGTGTGTGTGTGTGTGTGTGTGTGTGTGTGTGTGTGTGTGTGTGTGTGTATTAATTTATTATTATTTTAGACTACAAAGTTATAAATAAATATATAAAGTGGGTAACTTTTATAAATATAAAAATATATACTAAGTCTTTTTATGTAGAGTGGGGAACTTTATATATAGACTTTCTAATATAAAATGTTTAAAACAGGTTTTTAATTAAAAAAATAGGTCTTTGATTAAGAAAAAATATATTTTTTTATTTAAAAACAATAGTAACCGGGCTTGGCCAACGGGCCTGAGTAAAGAGCTTTCAAATATGGGCGGGCTTGGGATTACATAATAAGGCCCGATCCAGGCCCGAGCGGGCTTGAAATAGCTCATAATTTTATAAGGTCGGCTTGAGCCCGATCGGACCTGCCCAGGCCCATCCCATGGCCACCCCTATGTTCTGGTGCATTCCAAATCGATTCGGATTTTGGCCGAATCGATTCGCCCCTACAGGTCTGCAATTCTGCAGCTTTGTCCAACTTTACGAAAAATATCGTAACTTCTTCGTTATAAATCATAATTAGGCACGGTCGGAGGTTACGCGAAGATAACTCAAGGGGATACAACATCCAAGAAGACATTAGGAAAAAAACTAAAATATGAAATTACTAAAATGCCTTTCAATGTGTCCTTGAGTGTTAATTTGAAGTAAAAATCATCCTAAAAATGCCATAACTCCCTCATTATACATTTGAATCATGCACCCTCGGCGGCCACGTGAACAGAAATCAAAGGGCTTCAACTTTCGTGCAAAGTTTGGGATCAAAATTTGAATACTAAAATTACTAAAATGCCCCCGAAACTGCAATCTCTTACGAAACTTTATCGAAAAGCGTCTGAACTTCACACTAAGCACCAAAATACCTACAAATGCTCAATTATATCTCATATAGCATATTAACATATAAAATAGAGGTTGCCTGATTAACGAGCTTAATTATAGCAATTACGATACTCGGGGGCCGCCTAAAAATGTATAAATTAATGGGTGGAAAATGCAATATTCGTGACTTATCAGTCGCCTCCACGAATGCCTCAGTATCCACCGATACGACCTTGTGTTGTCTACGTTGTTGAACACGAAATTAACCTTTTTCGCTTCTCCACCACAAAACCAGCAATGTTCAAGTGTTGAACAAACCCAACTTGGTGCAACAAATATCATATGAACATATGATAATGATAACTCAAATCTTTGTAAAACTCTAAGGATGTGTTTAGGCTTTAAAACCTTAGAAAACTGTTACAAAAAAATGTATTGTTTGAAAACTAATTTCGTTCTGCACACCCTTCGAGAAAATAGAACACGCCTATTTACAAATAATTTAAGGAGGTGTCAGATCTCATTTGAGTGAGACACTGTATCGTTCAAACGACACCAGGTCTCGTTCGAACGACGTCGTCAGATTAGAGTTTTAATTAAACCAACTTTGAAAATAAAGTTTCGCTTAAAACCAACTCTTCTGATAAACATAAAGTGTAAACATTTAAAACATCAAAAACATTTTCTTTTAAAAAATAACATCCTTATTTATTAAAATTCCGAGTTTCATTAACATTATGCATTTATACTTGAGTGATCTTCGAATGCAATTAAACTTCAAAGACGAGAAATTTGCACCAATTAAACTTCGGCATAATTAATTTCTTGAAGCTTTGCTGCAACGTTTTTAATTAATCTTCGACACTTGATAGTCTCTGAGGGGATCGTAATAATAAAAATCTACCTATGACACAAAAGTATTTTATTTCGAGAATAAGTAAAAACTATACATGGACTCAATTGGAATTTTGGTCCTTACAATTTTGGTTCCGAAAATGGCAATTCTATCTGCAATGCCTCGTAGAAAATCCCGTTTTTTACATTTTGTTCTCTGACGCATGTTCTCCAAAAACGGCTCCAAAATTTCTCAAAATGGCATTTTAAAAATCCGGGCAGAATTGTAGGGCAAATTTTTAAGAAATGTCATTTGTAGTTGTTATTCCATTGGAGGTTTCTTAGATTAATTGATTGTGATTGTTGTTCTATAATAAGAACATTAGGCCTAAAGTGGAGATTAGGTTTACATAAAGTGAGACAAGTAAGTATTGGGATAATTGAGAAATAATCAAATGGGAATTAAGGTTGAAATTGAGTAAATTAAAAATCTTAGATTAATAATTGTGCAAAATTTATTTAGGGCAAATTTTGAATAATAAATTCGGGATGTTTTATTTTCGGACCAAGCGAGTGCGTCCGGGTATATTGGGTGAGTGACGCCAAGATATTTAATTAATACGTGATTAATTTGATTGAGTCGGGATATTGACTCGAGTGAATTTTGAAGTAGTGCTACTAGTGTTGAGACATGTATTTGGTTTAGATAATTTATTATAGGGTTATATAATAAATTATGGAATATTCAAAAATAAAAAGGGTGTTAACCTTAATATGTGGGATTTGAGGAATAAGTTCTACATGATGAGATTTCGGACTAGTGATGTATGTCCGGGTGATTTTAATTGGGTGACACAACTTGAGTGATATATATATATATATATATATGAGGTGATGTGTACTATATATATATGATTTATAAGTATTGGTGTGAATAATATTTATAGGGAAGCATATTATGACACCCCGCCTAATAAAATAACGGGCGATCAGTTCTATATCAAATTAAAACAGGAGTTGCGTATGGATCATTCTCAGCATCACTGTCGAAAACCAAATTAATTACTAATAACCTATTAGGCTGGCGTCAAAATTTTATGTAACTAATCTTTTTAAACAAACTATACAATTAAAACATTCACACAGTTTATATAAATGAAACTGGAAAGAGATAAATTAACCGAACACTCGGTTCAAATATAATACAACCAAATCGAATGTCGCACTAAAAGGCGGTGAAAGAATAAACAGATACAATTGGGCTTTCAGCCCAAAAGTTTCTACAATGCTTCCTATCGAGATCACAAGAATAGAAGAGTCTAAATATAAACCTGCATGAATCAACAGCTACTGCAGCAGACGTCTGACTCGAAAGGATCATCATTCAGGCGTCCCTGTGTCTGTACACCTATATAAATATAATATATAGCAAGAGAGGAAAAATATAGAAATGGGTCAGAGCCCGAGTTGTGAAAATATTTAGCAAGTGCATAAATGCCTTATCTTTAAAAATATGTGTTATCTCATATTTAAATTGGTATCGCACTCCCATGAGATACCCCTCACCTCTCTTCTAATAGGGCACACCTAGCGCATCCCTATAAACATTCTAGTCAAGCTACGCTGCCTAACTAATCCGTCGCCCCAAACTCTAAAAATCCTAAGCAAATCAAGTACTAAGGGATAAACTTCTCCCCAGTCTCAACACGATGCCATGTTCGTGCGTGGGGTGTCTCGTGAAGCGAAATCCAAACAAGGAACCCCCGCGATACACTACTACTTGGCAAGGTCGATCGCCGAGATCCATTAGGCCCTCAGTATATAACATATATATATATATATATATATATATATATATATATATATATATATATATATATATATATATATATATATATATATATATATATATATAAGAAAAACCCAAAACTAGAGCACTAAGGGTTAAACTTCTCCCTAGTCTCAACACTAGGCCATGTTCATGCGTGGGGTGTCTTGCGAAGCGAAATCCAAACAAAGAACCCCCCGCCCCCGATACACTACTACTTGGCAAGGTCGATCGTCGAGATCCATTAGACCCTCATTATTCAACTTATATATATATATATATATATATATATATATATATATACATAACCTCCTCATTCGTAATACATATCACAATATAAGTCCGGATACAATCTCCCGGAATTAGAATTCATTTCATATTCAATTTATCTATTTACTCTAGTAGAGATATATTATCTTGTTCTCATACACAAGTAATGTACTATACACACTAGTACAATAACCATCCCAACGAGTTATAACTCGAGGATACGGTCTCTCAATTCTATCATCTTCCAGGGCATCACTCATACACCATCCTGGGGACCAGTGGTCGGACTCAATATCACCGACATCGCGGTCAACAATCACAATGTCTGGGAATCGGTCATAGTTCCTCCCCGAAAGTGAGACGAAACAAACCCACCACGTCTCACCCCTAATAAGAATCACACAATATAAAAATGGACGCTATGAACTGGGGACTATACGCTCCCTCCTCCTCAAGCCAGGGGCCTTACCCACATCGCGCAACTTCCCATAATAACATTAGAGGGGCTATGCATCACATATATATATATATAGATATATATATATATATATATATATATATAGACATATCCGTATCATATAATATATATACTTTAATCACATAGTATATATATATATTACACATTGTTCCTCAAACATAGATAAATGACCATAATTGCCAAGAACACATAACGATGACCCATAATCCCAAAGATTCTCACCATTAGTAATATTCGAGTATTCGCACACTCACGATATTAAACTCAAAAGTATTCCCTCACTTGATAAATAACATATACCTTATTCGCGTTTAAGGATTTATATGATTTCTCCAACTATACCAATTCACACTAAGTAAATACGCATTTTCCCAAATTCATCCTAATAGTCTCGCAGAATATAGTCAACCACAATCGATATAATTATGTTCTCCACTCACACAATTTTATAGGCCTAAATGCCCACTAAAATTATCCTAAGAAATATTCGTCACGAAGGACCCTTAATTTAAATAGGTCGTGGATTCCAGTTCCACGAACCCAAGTACTACATTTTGTCCAATTAATAATTTAGAGGTCCTCAATCTATTTTTGAGAAACCCCAACTCTCTAATTCCTCTCTTTATCTATTTTCCTCGAAAATATGATTTCTAGTGTTACACACTTAAAACACTCTTTTAGCTCCCATAAATTTTTTTAATTTGATAAATTGATCGAGTCGGAAACCGAGCGTCCGTGTAAATACGTTAGTCGTTGTTATCGGCTTCCAACCACAATACAAAAACCTAAACTGTAACTACACTCTTGCGGAGTATAGTGGCTAGTCTGGGTATCGAATCCTCAGGGAACTAGGACGAGGGAATGTGATGACGTTAGATAGATAAGGAAATCCTAACTCTGACTCTAAAGGAAAAAGGAAAAATGATTTAAATTTTGGAATGACTAAAACTAAATGCAATTATGAAATTATGAAAAGGTGCAATTATACTAAATTACCTAAAATACTGATGAAAACTGATTTAAAACTTCAAACTATGAGATGAGAAAAACAGGACAGGAATACAATCCCCCAATTCTAGTGTATTGCAGATATAATACTAATCGTAAATTTAACTGATTAATTTGACCCAGAGTTTAGTACTCCCAAGCATTACGTATACGAGGTACTTAATCTGAGGACGAATAAATCGGTATCGCGATAGTGACACTCGAATTGCATTCTAAATCATCCCGGTTACCTAGAGGCAAACGAGATATAAAGATCTATAATTGTTGTGTTCTTACGCAATACGGTCGTAATCAATCACCAAATTCAGAGGATTAATGTTATACACATGCAACTAACACATCAGGCTGGGTTCATGTATCCCGGCCTTTGAAAATCTAGACTAACATGGTGAAATTAATGAAAAATACGTTAACTACGTTGCATGAACTCATACTTGCTTGGAAAGAGAGATGAAATATGAGAAATAATAAATAAAGGTGCTGAAAATAAAAGTTACCAAGATTGAAG
Source organism: Sambucus nigra (assembly GCA_949130495.1). NCBI lineage: Eukaryota > Viridiplantae > Streptophyta > Magnoliopsida > Dipsacales > Adoxaceae > Sambucus > Sambucus nigra. The sequence continues at coordinate 206,497,826 of OX422223.1, forward strand.
AACAAGAACATGCAAGAAGAAATCAAAGATTGAAGAAAAATCGAAAAAGCTCTTGAATTAATGGTACAAAGTATGTGAATCTTTCTCCTAGATGTTCCTACTTGTTATGGAGCTTTTATATCAATGAAATCTGAATAAAAAGATTCCTAATGACTAAATATATAGGCTATAGGTCATTTAGAAGAGTCCCCAAAACATTAAACTCTTTTGGCTAAAAGATAAGCAAAAAATAAAAATCTCGTATCTGCCAATTTGTCACACTTAGAAAGCGTGACTAATTTTGTAACGGATCTGGAGCGTGACTAGTTTCGTGACGGATCTCAAACGTGACTGATTTTGTAACGGATCTGGTGCGTGACAAATGGACGGGCCGATTCTTTTTCCTCAGCTTCGGTTCGGTTCGGGGCTGACAGTTTTTTTCTTGAATTTCTTCTCAACTTCAAATGGGCATAACTTCTTCACCGTAACTCGGATTGATGTGCCGTTTTTTCCAGTGTTCTTGTAATGGAAAGCTCTTAAACTTTCCAGTTGATCCCACCACCGAACTAAGGCTGAAAAAGTACAACAATGCCCTTCAACTCCCCGATTCTTGATTTCTTTCATTATTTTGAGTTCTCTTTTCCATCTTTCTTGCATGAAATACTTGTAAAACACATAAGATATACACAAAATATAAAATACTTGTCGAAAAGGGTTAGTAGCATAAATATGAGACAAATTCAAGTTATTTACACCGCACGGGATCATAAAAATACCGAAATTAAGGGGATAAATGTGAAGAATTTATGCCTAAGCAAACCCCCATAAGAACTTTGCGCGTCTCGAGCAATGTAAAAGAACGAGAGTATGAGTTAAGGACCCTTCAAAAAAAATATATTGGGATAGAATACCTTTTTTCGCGGGCAAGCGATTGCATTTTGCGTATGCAATAAGCCTTTAAACCCCTAGGTTACCCTAGTAGGACGAGTGGTGTCTCGTGAGGGTTTGCAGAGAATATACCCACAAAATTCGAATCAAAGAAAAATCAAAATACCTAAAAATTGTATAAATCAAACTTTCCCAGAAAATAGTCATCATCAAGTCATGTTCAATAGTCTCAAATCATAGTGCGTGTGTGCGAAGCCGGAAATATAACCGCCAATTTCCACCGATTGATCATTACGTTACTTATTCGAAAATTCATTTTGATTTCAAATTCTCACAGAATTCTCTCTCAAATGAATCACTTGGAATGTGAATATTCTCACGGTATGCGTGATATAAAGAGTAAATGTAATGGATGCAAAGTCCCGCATACAAGTAAAAAGATGGAAATTTCATAGTGATAGGATCTCATCAACGGATTACGATTTTAAAAACGGGAACATTGCCTCTTTTTCGCACATTCAATCTCTTTTATTATCTTTTGGTGTCTTATCTCTCCACGCGGTAATCAATTTCGCAATTTGAACTCGGTTAGGACTTTTTCGGGGTTTAAGGTATATTAGGTAACATGGAAATGGTTGGAAAATTCGAAATTGGAAAAGTCATTTAGGATGTCCATTTGTGCTTTTTCCGGGCTATTGCTCATTTTTTTTTTCTCTATTGTTTTTTTCTATTTTTCACTTCTTTTCTTTTCTTTCTATTTTTGTTGAGCATATCTATTTTTTTCTTTCCCCTTTTTATGCACTTTTCGGACTTAAATTCAGAATTTTTCTATTTTTCGCAATTCCGGGCTATTTGGGTTGTTCGGGTTACCAAACGAAAAGGATAAATTTTTATTCGGCTCAATTGGGTTACAAAATGGATGATTTTTCACAACTTTTTCTGGCCAATATTTTTGGGTAACAAACAATGGCCTACTTCATTGTCCAAAATACTAATTGCGTTACCAAATGCGTTTCGAGATGAATTAAGTTTAGAGATCAATTTTAGCACATTTTTCAAGGCAATATGACACACATTTTTCATAACCGATCAAAATGAAAGGGTTGAGATCCTCGACGACTTTTTAGGCGCTGAAAAGAACTTTGAGTTAACAATTAACTCGGATTGATTTAAAAACTCGCAAAAAGTGATAGGCTCGAATCTCACAGCGTTTGTTAATCTCCACACTTATTCGTTAAGTCGTCAATTTTCGCTCAATTTCCATCTTTAGTCAATTTCGGCTTTGTGTATGTTGAATTTTACAACTTGAGACTTTAAACCGACTTTTAATGATATTTTTGAAAAAATTGAATTCCAATTTTTATTTATTTTGAACAAAAATATTTTTGGAATTTTCAAATTTTTTATGATTTTTTTGAGATTTTTGGGCATTTTTGAAAATTTGTGAAGTTTTAGAAATACGCACTTGTGACCCCCCTTAACTTAGACTTTCGCATTGTCCTCAAGCAAAAAGGACTAAAATATAACTCAAAGCGAATGAAAAATGCGAGAAAATAAAAAAATAAGTATTAAAAATGCATAAAGACACTAAATGACACTAACACATGACTCAATAATACAATAAAAATCACCCCATACGCGTCGGGGGTGTGCGATGACCTATCATCTTTCTATGTAAACTCACCCGACCCCTTGCACGGGGAATGGTGGTGTTCTTGCCTCGCTCGTCTTCCTTACATCGTAAACCAAAAGTCGGAACAATTAGGAGTCGAATCAATAGAAAAAATGAACACCTCGAGGCATTTGATGAATGAGGTGAGTGAAGTCAACGAGGTGCTCAATCACCTTGTAGCTCAAATGGGCCGACTTGGAGAGAATATCAAAGTGAATTTTGGAATGGCCTAGATTGTCCCTAAACTTGGTAATGCATGGATCAAGCTATAAATCGGACGATACTCTAACCATGGCCTTGATTGCATCCGAGAACTCCAGTGGCATGGGTGGATGGTCACAAAGAAGGAAATCATCAATCCTATCTTTCCATTCGCTCTCTTCTAAGTGACAAAATGAGTCCAATAGTGATTGGACTTCGATAGTGAAGCTCTCATCCACCGGCCCGAATTCATTCTCAAAGTCCTCTAGGCTCATATCTCCTAACGCTCTTTCTTGCTCATTATTCGAATACCCTCTCTCACTCTCCTCCGAAGGCTTCTGTGATGTGGAGGGATAATTACTACGAAGGAATTCGTCTACTATATCTTGCCATTCGCTCTCATCCAGCATTTTCCTCGTAATACTCATCAAAATTTTTTTTTGAATTTTTGATTTTTTTTTTGTCAAAGTTTTAGATTAACTTGATCTAATCCTAAGTCTACCTAATTCCCCGGCAACGGTGCCATTTTGATCAAGTCAGAAATCGAGCGTCCGTGTAAATACGCTAGTCGTTGTTATCGGCTTCTAACCATAATACAAAAACCTAAACTGTAACTACACTCTTGCGGAATATAGTGGCTAGTCTGGGTATCGAATCCTCAGGGAAATAGGACGAGTGAACATGATGACGTTGGATAGATAAGGAAATCCTAACTCTGACTCTAAAGGAAAAAGGAAAAAGGAAAAATGATTTGAATTTTGGAATGACTAAAACTAAATGCAATTATGAAATTATGAAAATGTGCAATTATACTAAATTACCTAAAATACTGATGAAAACTGATTTAAAACTTTAAACTATGAGATGAGAAAAATAGGACAGGAATACAATCCCCCAATCCTAGTGTATTGCAGATATAATGCTAATCGTAAATTTAACTGATTAATTTGACCCAGAATTTAGTACTCCCAAGCATTACATATACGAGGTACTTAATCTGAGGACGAGTAAATCGGTATCGCGATAGTGACACTCGAATTGCATTTTAAATCGTCCTGGTTACCCAGAGGCAAACGAGATATAAAGATCTACAATTGTTGTGTTCTTACGCAATACGGTCGTAATCAATCACTAAATTCAGAGGATTAATGTTATACACATGCAACTAACACATCAGGCTGGGTTCATGTATCCCGGCCTTTGAAAATCTAGCCTAACACGATGAAACTAATGAAAAATACGTTATCTACGTTGCATGAACTCATACTTTCTTGGAAAGAGAGATGAAATCTGAGAAATTATAAATAAAAGTGCTGAAAATAAAAGTTAACAAGATTGAAGAACAAGAACATGCAAGAAGAAATCAAAGATTAAAGAAAAACCGGAAAAGCTCTTGAATTAATGGTGCAAAGTATGTGAATCTTTCTCCTAGATGTTCCTACTTGTTATGGAGCTTTTATATCAATGAAATCTGAATAAAAAGATTCCTAATGACTAAATATATAGGCTATAGGTCATTTAGAAGAGTCCCCAAAACATAAAACTCTTTTGGCTAAAAGATAAGCAAAAAATAAAAATCTCGTATCTGCCAATTTGTCACACTTAGAAAGCGTGACTAATTTTGTAACGGATCTGGAGTGTGAATACTTTCGTAACGGATCTTGAATGTGACTAATTTTGTAACGGATCTGGTGCGTGATAAATGGGCGGGCCGATTCTTTTTCCTCAGCTTCGGTTCGGTTCGGGTCTGACAGCTTTTTTCTTGAATATCTTCTCAACTTCAAATGGGTTTAACTTCTTCACCGTAACTCGGATTGATGTGTCGTTTTTTCTAGTGTTCTTGTAATGGAAAGCTATGTAACTTTCCAGTTGTCCCGCCCACCGAACTAAGGCTGAAAAATTACAAAAATACCCTTCAACTCCCCGATTCTTGGTTTCTTTCACTATTTTGAGTTCTCTTTTCCATCTTTCTTGCATGAAATACTTGTAAAACACATAAGAGATACAAAAAATACGAAATACTTGCCAAAAAGGGTTAGTATCATAAATATGAGACAAATTCAAGTTATTTACACTGCACGGGATCATAAAAATACCGAAATTAAGGGGATAAATGTGAAGAATTTATGCCTAATCATAAATATATCTTCCTTAATTAAGTCTATTTATTTCTTCAATTAAATAGTCTATAAATCCTTAATTTGTGAATTTATCCCATATGAATAACCCTAGGAAAAATTGTCAAAATTTCTATTTGGTCGATCGATCGACCCTTGGTCGTCGATCGATCGATCAAGCAGGGCAGCTTCTTCTCCGGCCCCTGTTCCGGCCATTAACAAACCTCCAAGCTTTGCTTCCTTTTATCCCACCAACGTATAACCACACCCAACTATATATACACCAAATAAATAGTTTCAAATCATCCTAGAACCCAAAATCAAACATTAATTTCTATGAATTTCTAAGTTTCTCCAATTTAACATTTTTCGGTTTTCAGCCGTCAAACTTCCGAAAATCCCGTTTGATTCACGAAAACCCCTCCCGAAAATATTTAGGGTTTTTTATTACCAATTATGATATGAGATTGATGCTCAAAATTAAATAAAGCAAGTAAACACTTGCCTGGAGGATAAAATTCGATGACCCCGAGTCGAATTCGGAGAGTTTAGCTCGAAAATCCTTTTTCTCTCCTCTTTTCTCCTCCTCCCTTTCTTCCTTTCTTCTTTCTCTCTTTTTCTTTCTGTCTCCCACTCTCCCGTGTCTTATATAGGAGGGAATAAGGGTTTATCCCTTTAAAACCCAAAAATGACTCGTTTACTCAATTACGAGTCCCTTTAATCCAAAAATTCCCGAAACTCAATTACGATCCCCGGATACTCTATTCTGACTATCTCGTCCATTTCGATACGAACCGCACACTCGAAATATCCATCCGAGGTACTTGACCACAATTCACTAATTTAACCCACTTCATCTCAATGCGGGTTTTTTTATTAAAATATTATCCTCTGTTGCTTTACCCAGCTGCGACATATAATTAAAATACTCCGACTTATTTACTTAACCCAAAAAGTAAATATAACACCCATAAAAAATCATCCAATCCTTGAAAACTCCAAAATTTACTATTCATAATATTTTCTTAAATTACCAAATTACACTTAATTATTGAATTTAATTTCCCATAAAAGTGAGGGATATTACATACTTCCCCCCTTACAATGAAATTTCATCCTCGAAATTAAGATATAACCGATACTACCAACACTAACCTAGGATCGTGAATCACTCCACATCCTACTACCTCAAAGTGTAATGGCACTACCCAATAGCTCTTAACAGTATACTCATTCAGCACCCACTTCTATCAAGGTTTATACTATACTATACTGCCATCTCGGCATAATCTTCAACTCTATATACTACGCCCCTTCTATTTCTGGCGGTATATAAAACCAACTTACTAAGGTGCCCATACACCTTTTCTAACATGTCCTTCTCTGCACAACAATCACAAACGTCCGACACGTACATACTCTTTAAACAATAGTCCTTATTTCCTCGGCGTAATACTCACACATGGGTCTTCCTAACCCGTAAAATCCCATTCTTCTCAAGGTTAACCAACCAATTTTTCTATATCGGCGCCACTAACTCTACTGGCCTCACTGCTCAAAATTCCAAGATCGAAGCGTTCCTACCTATGTGAAAAAGTACTATCCTAAATTGTGTCCCTGGTGCCCAAGACCTTTCTCAACTCCCGACATTTGTTCGGTTTCATGCGTGGGATGTCTCGCAAAGCGAAATCCAAACAAGGAACCCTCTTGTTACACTACTCCCTCGCATCATCGATCATCGAGATATAACGGCCTAAGGTACACCGGTGGGACATCCTAAATCCTACCTTGATAATCTATTAACGTTTTTTTACTATTCTATCATTCCACCTAGCGAAAAGGAAAGTCTAACTAATCGAGGCGCTAACTCTCTATAAAAGCGTTACGAACATCTTACCTAAAACATACTGCTTCCAAAATTTGCCTTTTCATTAAGGCCTGGATATAAGCCTCAAATAAATTTCTCGAACTCCTTCTTTACCCACCTACTTACGGTGAGAGAACCATTTTAGTGCTTTCCTATAGCACTTATATTTCCATAATCATATCATCATCATGCGGCCCACGGGCGCTATAGTGTTTCCTCCACACTATATGACTTATCCACAAAACTAACATCCTTACATCCTATAACATCTCTCCACTCTCGACGTCATTAAGGTTCATGTGTGGAGCGTCTCGCAAAGCGAAATCCAAATAAGGAACCCCTCCAATACACTACTACTTAACTTTGTCGGTAGTGGAGGTCCGTTAACTTCAAATATGTAACCGGGATAACCTTATCCCCTCTTTCAACAAAATTTGGTCTGAAAAACTATCTCTGTCCAGGAGCCACACCACTAAGCGCTCGCACTAACACTTAGTCCTTGCATAATCAATAATGAGCTTAAACTCACAGCTCAACAATTAATCCTGCATACCTTAAATCACACATATAAGGTCGCCACACACTCGTATCATGATAATGAATCATCTACTTACCAAAGTTCCATTTATACATATAATAAAGGCGAACTCAACCTGTAATTAGGTGAGATATCCCAACAACATCCTGTTCCACCCTGGAACTGCGGACACGATAGTCTTGCCATCAGTAGCCTGTTATCGCTCCGAACAACAAATATCATGTTCTACACAAAATAACACCATAATCGTATAACACACACATCAAAAGTAATACCAATCTGATATAAACTCAAAATACTAACACCCTCTCTTCACAGCGAATGAAAGAAAATAAATTTCCGCTATCGCGGAAAAACACATAAACATATACTACATAACGTTATCGATACTATTTGTAAACTCGAATCACACACGAATCTAGGGCTAATAAAACATTGTGACTCAATCTTGTCACACAGAATAAGCCTCCTTCAACTGAGGTGAAACTCGTAACAACATTCTTGACAATTACCCTAGTTACTCAAAAAGGTTCCCGGACTTAGCACACTTATCGTAACTGAACCGAAAATCATTTTAAGCAATGCCCCATCTGGGCACCTTAATCTTGCCCCTTAACTCCCACTGGGTAATGACTAACCGTATTGTTCTACATTCCACATTACAACATTCCCTATCTCGTGTCACCCTGACCCTTTTAAGGTTATCTGTATCTTGAACTCCATAACCGCGATCCTGACAATCACTTTACTAGTTCCCCTTAACTTCTTCATAAAAAGGAAACTCCACAATCGGCCTCAATATCCCTATTTCAACGAATTCCCCGGGCGGATGTCCACCAATGGGGTCCTCGAATGCACACATTCTCCATAAGTGTTAGCAACACTTCTCTACTGAGCCTATCATTCCTTGAAATGACTCTCTCTTCATTGTACTTACCTCGATTCAGCACAAAGTTCACTTATCCATAACTTTCTTTATTCACTGTCCGCCTCTGACCGACCCTTACGTGAATAATTTAAAACTACAATCTTTTCATTCCTGGTAAATCATGGGGACTCGTGGTTAAAAACTATCTGTAAGATCCCTTTAGGGGAAAAACATCCTGCTCCCCCAAATATGGTTATCACCATTCCCACCATTTCAATATTGCTCCTACAAGTCAAAACTTTTGAGCCTTATACTTCCACTAAGTAATGCTGCACTGCCTTCGCATGAATTAACTTTAAATATGGTCCTTATCAAATACCCCTTTCGAACCCTTAGCTTCACTGGGTAATTTAACTTTAGTACCACTCTCTGCTATAGCGGTATTTGGGTACTCATAACTACAGTTATTTAGTAGTTGTTGCAACAATTATTAGCAAATGCCATAAGGAGAATGACCTCTATTATGGTCCTAGTCTTCGACTTCCATTAACTGCTCCAACTAAGCCCCACCTCCTGCTGCCCTCATCGATCAACACACGAATCTGGAACGAGCACACAAAAGATTACTATAATCTTATAATATGGCAAGAGAATGAAATCTCACAAGAGGAATCAACAATCCTAATCATAAGGCTCTATAACAAATCGAGAGCAACGATGAAAGCGTAGCACGTCTGCACAGATTCCTAAGTACACTAGAACCTGATGCTCTGACACCATCTGTGACACCCCACCTAATAAAATACCGGGCGATCACTCCTATATCAAATTAAAACAGGAGTCGCATATGGATCATTCTCAGCATCACTGATGAAAACCAAATTAATTACTAATATCCTATTCGGCTGGCGACAAAATTTTATTTAACAAATCTTTTTAAACGAACTATATAATTAAAACATTCACACGGTTTATATATATGAAGCTGGAAAAAGATAAATTAACCGAACACTCGGTTCAAATATAATACAACCAAATCGAATGCCGCACCAAAAGGTGGTGAAAGAATAAATAAATAAATAAAATTGGGCTTTCGGCCGAAAGTTTCTACAATGCTTCCTATCTAGATCACAAGAATAGGAACGTCTAAAAATAAACCTGCATGCATCCACAGCTGCTGCAGCAGACATCTGACTTTAAAGGATCATCATCCAGGTTATATAAATATAATATATAGCAAGAGAGGAAAAATATAGAAACGGGTCATAGCCCGAGATGTGAAAATATTTAGCAAGCGCATAAATGCCTTATCTTTAAAAATATGTTTTATCTCATATTTAAATTGGTATCGCACTCTCATGAGATACCCCTCACCTCTCTTCTAATAGTGCACACCTAGCGCATCCCTCTAAACATTCTAGTCAAGCTACGTTGCCTAACTAATCCGTCGCCCCTAAACTCTAAAAATCCTAAGCAAATCAAGTACTAAGGGCTAAACTTCTCCCCAGTCTCGACACGATGTCATGTTCGTGCGTGGGGTGTCTCGCGAAGCGAAATCCAAACAAGGAACCCCCCCGATACACTATTACTTAGCAAGGTCGATCGTCGAGATCCATTAGACCCTCAGTACATAACATATATATATATATATATATATATATATATATATATATATATATATATATATATATATAAGAAAAAAACAAAACTAGAGCACTAAGGGTTAAACTTCTCCCCAGTCTCAACACTAGGCCCTGTTCGTGCGTGGGGTGTCTCGCGAAGTGAAATTCAAATAAGGAACTCCCCCCCGATACACTACTACTTGACAAGGTCAATCGTCGAGATCCATTAGACCCTCAGTACTCAACTTATATATATATATATACTCATATAAATAAATATACATAACCTCCTCATTCGTAACACATATCACAATATAAGTACGGATACAATCTCCCGGAATGAGAATTCATTTCATATTCAATTTATCTCTTTACTCTAGTAAAGATATATTATCTTGTTCTTATACACAAGTAATGTACTATACACACAAGTACAATAACCATCCCAACGAGCTATAACTCGAGGATGCGGTCTCTCAATGCTATCATCTTCCAGGGCATCACTCACATACCATCCTGGGGATCAGCGGTCGGACTCAATATCACCGACATCGCGGTCAACAATCACAATGTCTGGGAAGCGGTCATAATTCCTCCCCGAAAGTGAGACGGAACAAACCCACCACGTCTCACCCCTAATAAGAATCACGCAATATAAAAATGGATGCTATGACCTGGGGACTATATGCTCCCTGCTCCTCAAGCCAGGGGCCTCACCCACATCGCGCAACTTCCCATGATAGCATCAGAGGGGCTATGCTTCACATATATATATATATATATATATATATATATATATATATATATATATATATATATATATATACCATCCACACATAGATATATATACATATCTGTATCATATAATATATATACTTTAATCATGTAGTATCTGTATCATATAATATATATACTTTAATCACGTAGTATATATATATATATATATACTACACATTGTTCCTCAAACATATATAAATGGCCATAATTTCCAATCACACATAACAATAACCCATAATCCCAAAGATTCTCACCATTAATAATATTCGAGCATTCGCACACTCACGATATTAAACTCAAAAGTATTCCCTCACTTGATAAATAACATGTACCTTATTCGCGTTTAAGGATTTATATGATTTCTCCAACTATACCAATTCACACTAAGTAAATACGCATTTTCTCAAATTCGTCCTAATAGTCTCGCAGGATATAGTCAACCATAATCGATATAATTATGTTCTCCACTCACACAATTTTATAGGCCTAAATGCCCCCTAAAATTATCCCAAGAAATATTCGTCACCAAGCACCCTTAATTTAAATAGGTCATGGATTCCATTTCCATGAACCCAAGGACTACATTTTGTCCAATTAATAATTTACAGGTCCTCACTCTATTTTTGAGAAACCCCAACTCTCTAATTCCTCTCTTTATCTATTTTCCTCGAAAATATGATTTCTAGTGTTACACACTTAAATCACTCTCTTAGCTCCCATAAATTTTCTCAATTTGATAAATATATCTTCTTTAATTAAGTATATTTATTTCCTCAATTAAGTAGGCTAGAAATCCTTAATTTAGGAATTTATCCCATATAAATAACCCTAGGAAAAATTGCCAAAAATTGTTGTTTGATCGGTCGATCGACCCTTGGTCGTCGATCGATCGATCAAGCAGGGCAGCTTCTTCTCCGGCCCCTGTTTCGGCCATTAACAAACCTCCAAGCTTTGTTTCCTTTTATCCCACCAGCATATAACCACACCCAACTATATATACACCAAAGAAATAGGTTCAAATCATCCTAGAACCCAAAATCAAACATTAATTTCTATGAATTTCTAAGTTTCTCCAATTTAACATTTTTCGGTTTTCAACCGTTAAACTTCCGAAAATCCCGTTTGATTCATGAAAACCCATCCTAAAAGTCTTTAGGGTTTGTTATTACCAATTATGATATGATATTGATGCTAAAAATTAAATAAAGCAAGTAACACTTGCCTGGAGGATAAAATCCGACGACCCCGAGTCGAATTCGGAGAGTTTGGGCCGAAAATCCTTTTTCTCTCCTCTTTTCTCCTCCTTCCTTTCTTCCTCTATTCTTTCTATATTTTTCTTTCTTTCTCCCAAAAATGACTCATTTACTCAATAACGAGTCCCTTTTAATCCAAAAATTCCCAAAACTCAATTACGACCCCCGAATACTCTATTCTGACTATCTCGGCCATTTCAAGATCAACCGCACACTCGAAATCTCCATCCGAAGTACTTGACCGCAATTCACTAATTTAACCCACTTCATCTCAATGTGGGTTTTCCCATTTAAATATTATCCTTTGTCGCTCTACCCAGCTGCGACATATAATTAAAATACTCCGACTTATTTACTTAACCCAAAAAGTAAATATAACACCCATCAAAAATCATCTAATCCTTGAAAACTCCAAAATTTACTATTCACGATAATTTCTTAAATTCCCAAATTACACTTAATTATTGAATTTAATTTCCCATAAAAGTGTCGGGTATTACACATACCCACTGTAGTGCTATCACGGGAGGTTGCTCGATGTGGGTGAATCCCTTGGCTAGAGAATGCAGGTTGAGTATAGTCCCCAGGTCATAGCGTTCGGGTTGAGGAATGAGACACTTTGGGTATGATTCGGTCTCATTATCGTGGGAAACTATGGCCTCCTCCAATGCATTTATTTTACTATTTCGGTGAGCACACCATGTCAGGGTTACGGGTGGATGGGTACACCCGAGGGTGATGGCATTTAGAGAGCATCCAATGAGATCCTACTCAGGAGGATGGTTATATCTACGATATGTGTGTGAATGTTGTAATATGATGATACATATATATGGTGTAGATTTATATACGGGTAAATACATGATGTGAATTGTATTAAGTATATAACTTGTGAGATTGTTATATAGTATCAAATGAGAAATGATCAAAATAAGTTAGTATGGTTAATAACTTATAAAACGTTTTTTAAACTCACTCGGGATAGAGTAGTGGGAAAGGTAGGATATGTGTATATATATGACAAGACTAGTTACGAGATAGATAGCTAGATGGTTCATGTATAGGTACGTTAGGCGTGCACATTAGTTGAGGGGTAAGGTGGTTCTCAAGAGAGTGTGTGGCACTAACTTAAATATGAAGAGAATTCATGCATTTTAATTTACTGCAATTAAATTCACTTACTAAATATTTTAAAAATATTTTGGGTTCTAACCCTTGCTAAAAAATATTTTCCAAAACCTTTTAGGTGTCCAACCACAGGGATGCCAGAATTGTTCTATTCCAGGGTTACGCAGCTACGGTTATGTGGATGTTGCAGGATTTTGACTCAGATGCTTCAGTCATTTCATTACTAGAGTAGGATGCAACCAGTATTTCCTTTGGCCATGTTGCCTTAGTTATTACTTTTGTTCCAGCCAGATGATGTACTCATTTTATTATTCTTGTGGTGTATATTTTTGTGATTTGGGTTTTGTAGCCTGTGGGTTTCTCGGCAAGGATTTATAAATATTCATTTTTTGTAGTGTTTGATTTAGTGATTATGTGTATGATTTATTATATATATTATTTTGAATGTTGTTAGTGAGGTTTAATAAAAAGATAAAACTTAACACCATGTCTTTTGAATACTAGGTGGTTAGTAAGTCTAAAAAAGTTTCAACGGTGATGCTAAGGATGAACCAGATGAGATTTCTATTTAATTTGATATAGGACTAATCATCCAGTATTTTACTAAGCGAGGTGTCACATATGGTATCAGAGCATCAGGTTCTAGTGTCTTTAGGATCGGTGCATCTTTTCACATTCTTTGTAGTGTTCTTTGATATAGAGCCTTGTTATAGGATTGTTGTATTCCTTCTCATATGCGACTTACGTTCTCTTGCGATAGGATATAATTCAAGTGATTCGTATACGGTTTCAGTTGAGAGTGGTAGATTGAACATTATAGTAAGACAAACATGGGACATTAGAAGGATTGCATGAGGGAGAAATCATCAGAAGCCATTGAGTATTCTGGAAATAGTGACGTGGTAGGAGTCACCACATTTTCTACTAATTAAAGTTGGAGAAACCACTGGGGCACAGTAGTTTCCCTAAGAGCCATCGGTAAGGATGATGGTGCAAGGTTAAAACCCAAGTGTAGACGACAAGGGGTAAGGGACAAAGAAGATTTTATTTCAGAAGACAATCCGCTTAAATTCGAGGGAGGTACAGAAGGGTGATTTACCAATAGATAGAGAACATCCAATTGGGATCACATGTGGGAGAGTGTATTAACACTCAAGTCAAAATTTCGGGCAAAGAAGCTTTCTCATAGAAGCAGTAGGGGGTCCAGGAGCCAATCACCATATCCATGGAGAGATACCGCGAATGACAAGGAATTTCGTGTGCGAAGTATTATGAATCCTCTCACTAGAGGTTAAATAGAGAAGCGAGGGAAATTTTAGTAACTTTCCAAAAAGGGTCGGACAGTTGCCGGAGGGTAAGGAAAGTTGATGAAATTCTCAAACTTCATAATCGATGAGAAGGATATGAAAAAACAAGTAGAGTTACAAGTTGATAATAGAACCGGGGGTAGAAAATACAACCACGGATAGGAGATCCAGCTAGAACGACTGGTGTCATTGTCGTCAAGGTTCTACATTTACATATTGATGTCAATGCTCGCACGAGAAGGGAGCTAAGGGAGTTGGAGAATCTATCAGAGGACTAAGATTGGATTTTAGTGCTAGTAAGGTTCTAAGGGAAGGGATACCCAGTAGGGTACCCACATTAATGATCAAGATCAATAGAATTTCTACCAAGTGATGGTGGGTTTGGCTAGGGCCACCAAGGCCATCAATAAGTCTATGGGATCAGCGGATCCAAAGGGACAGTTAGGGTAGCAATCAAGGTGAATGCCACCAGGTCAGTGAGTAGGATAACCCCGATATGGCTAGTGGGGTCAGAGAAATGGGAACGACACAGAGAGGTGTCTTATGTGTAAAAGAGTAGAAACACATGGGTGGATCTTATCCATAGTGATGCAGGGGACAGGAGTGGGATGCCTAGCAAGGGCATCAGTAGAAAAGTTTTTGGTTTGGTTAGGACGAGGGTGTTATGTCTATTAACCATTGAGCCGTTAGTGTTATGGGCAACTGAAACTACGAGTTCTATTACGAGATGATTGGGGTCTGGTTTGTGTGATGCGAGCGTGTAACAGGAATGTATTAATACTAGATTCGCGTGAGAAACGAATTTAGTGGAGGTATTGTTAATATTAATAATGTGTATTTTTACCATGGAGTAGTGGGGCACTCTTCGGTTCCATCTTAAAGGAATGGGTGGGTACGTTGAGATGATATATTATTTTGAGGATTAGATCATTTGAGAGGTAATATTCGAGGAATTCTTTTTATCATGGGTACGGATGGGTTCGCAATAGTGAGCGATCATAGCAAGGCTATCGTGTTCGTTATCCCAGGGTATGAGGTATGTTTGTGTGATATCCCATCAAAAGAAGGTTGAGATCGCTATGATATTTGTGAAGTAGACTTCAAAAAGTATAGTTATCTAGTTATATTGGATCCCAGTGCGTAGGACTTTTATTGATGAGATCGAGGGCATGTTGGGTTGCCGTGGAGCGGAGAGATTTATCTTGTTATTAATATTTAGTGCTAAGGACTTAGTGATAGTGCGCGCGCAGTAGGATATGACTCATTTAGAAATGCGGGAGTCCATGATTAGACTTATGGGTATAGGGATGAGGTTTGAGTGTCCTCGTTGTATGCTTTGGGTTTTGTAAAAATCAAGGACTGGTAACGCTGAGAAATAGTGGACTTTACTGGGAGGTGTTACACGCATAAGCCTTAATGTCGAAAGTGGGAAGACGTTATTAGAGTCTAGGTCATAGTATTTAATGATAATTAGTGAACGTGTGGAGAAAATACGTTGAGCAGAGAAGTACAAATGGATAGGTCCGGTGGAGCTGGGAAGTGGCGCGAAAGAAACACTGCAAAGTTGTGCACCACAAGTTTATAGGTAGGGCATTATCTGGAGGAGATTGAATTGTAATTAGTAAGGTCATCGGAAACATTTGGAGGATATATCCATGTCGAAGATGTAGGAGCATAACTTGAGATAAAATGGTTACGTATGTGGTGATAAGAGGTTTGTGCAAATATGCACGAAATATAGGGTGTTTGGGCACTCTGGGAGGAGCCAGGGTCTCTACTATGTAGATACTTAGAAGATTCGGGGAGAAGATGTAAAGGCGATGATTTTGGGTATATTATGGATGAATGGGAATAAGATATTCCTCGGATTATGAAATGTTAAGCGTGGGTATGTTTAGAAGTGATATTGAGTGCATCACAACCTATGGTTTGTTACCACTAGGATTCGCAATTGAAATGGATATTGGTGGATGCGTTGGATAAAATAGCCATAGTGTATATATTTAAGTACCGTGGGATAGCGAGGTTATTTGGTGTTAATTACAAGAGAGTGGAAGGTACACTAAGAGTATGGTTATATTATATCAGATATTTCTACTTTCGAGAATTATAGGAGTAACGTGGATGTTTTTCCAAGTTTCAAACCGATTAGCTATAGTTTGGGGCTGCAGTGGGTAGTTATAGTAAGATTAGGTGTTCGCAGTACCAGGGTATGAATTATCTTTGCCTAGGTTTCACCTGAGATAAGATCTAGCATATATATATGAGTATATTTGACTATGATGTGTTGCATATTAATATTTTTATATTGTTAATTGAAATCCCGGGGAGTAGGGATATTTTTTATGTGATTCAGGTTGATTTGAATTATTGTCGAGTGTGGAGATATAGCTCGGGACTTATTTTATGAAAGAAAACTAGTGATAGTAAGGGTGTGGTAGTGTATGTTGTACATTTTTAGCATAAGAGTGGATATATAAAATTTTATGCTGAGAGAAAGGTATTTGGAGGGTTATAATTGTGGGATTTAAGTTATTTTATGGTTTAAGGGCTGGTAAAATTTGAGTTTTATTTCTTGAGATTAAGCACGGGTACAGGGTATATGCGCTCTGGTTAATTACATTATATTAAAAAACTATGTGTATCAATGCTAAGGGTAAGTGATTAGGGAGCTAGTTGAGACGGGGAGCACTAGGCTTATCAGAATTTCGAGGATGAAATTCCATTGTAAGGGGGGAAGTATGTAACACCCCGTAAACTCAAGGATCTTTAATTAAATTATATTTGTGAGAAAAAGAATTTATTTTAATGGAAGGAATCAAACTCACTATTTGAAAAAAAATTAAACTTGAGGAATTTATTAATTTGGCGAATTGAGGTTTAATTATTTGGACTATTTTGTCACATTTTAAGGTAAATTTTTTGGAGAATGTCATAAATTAATTCGGATGGCAATTCAGAGTGCACGGTTGAGTCCGAATGGGTCGAAATAGTTGGAAAATAGTGTCCATGGGTATAATATGGATTTCTGGACTTTTCTAGATACATTTGTGCTCCCAAATAAGTGTTTAAGCCCTTTTTATAAAGCCCACAAGCCAAAAAAGGGGATTAAGTTATTAAACCCTAAAAGTGAGAGGGTGTGGCATTCATAATACATTTTTATAAAAGCCCTTTTTAGAGAGATAAAGTGGGTGCAAGTGGGAGAAGCCATGGGAGCCAAAGATCAAGAACAAGAGAGTATGGCATTCATCAACCCATCATCTTCATCAAAGATTCAGATTCTACAAACCCTAAGGCAAGTGGTTTAACTTGCATCTAAATTAATTGCATATTTCTATTCATATCAATGTGGGTGTGATAAGATGATATGGTTTTGGGTTATTTGATATCTAAATTGGGTTTTGAAGGGTAGGATCGAATTGTAGAACAATTTTTTGAATTTGAAGAAGTGTATGAAATTGGGTAAATTAAACCGTCATTTTAGAAACTATTTTTCGATGTTTTGTTTACGAAATGGCGATTCTGTCCGCACTACCTCGTAGAAAATCCCATTTTTTACATTTTGTTCTCTGATGCATTTTCTCCAAAATTCCTCAAAATGGAATTTGAAAAATCTGGACAAACTTGTGAGGCAAATTTTTAAGAAATGTTATTTTTAGTTGTTATTCCATTGGAGGTTGCCTAGATTGATTGATTGTGAGCGTTGTTTTATAATAAGGACATTAGGCCTAAAGTGGAGATTAAGTTTACATAAAGTGAGACAAGTAAGTATTGGGATAATTGATAAAATAATCCATAAGGGCATTAAGGTTGAAATTAACCTTAGATTAATAATTGTGCAAAATTTATTAAGGAGATTTTTGAATAATAAATTCGAGATATTCTATTTTCGGACCAACCGAGTGAGTTTGAGTATATTGGGTGAGTGACGCCAAGATAATTAATTAATGCGTGATTAATTCGATTGAGTCGGATTACTAACTCAGGAGAATTTTGGAGTAGTGCTACGAGTGTTGAGACACGGATTTGGTTTAGATAATTTATTATAGGGTTATATAATAAGTTATGGAATATTCAAAAATAAAAAGGGTGTTAACCGTAATATGTGGGATTTGAGGAATAAGTTCTACATGATGAGATTTCGGGCTAGTGATGTATATTCAGGTGATTTTAGTGAGTGACACAACTTGAGTGATAAATATATAATTGTGGAAATTATTTGAATATCAAGT
Source organism: Sambucus nigra (assembly GCA_949130495.1). Classification (NCBI taxonomy): domain Eukaryota; kingdom Viridiplantae; phylum Streptophyta; class Magnoliopsida; order Dipsacales; family Adoxaceae; genus Sambucus; species Sambucus nigra. The sequence continues at coordinate 206,516,275 of OX422223.1, forward strand.
TGGTATATAGACTTGTGAATATTAGGCTAGTGTTACGGTATATATATATATATATATATATATATATATATGCGGTTATGTGTAGTATATATATATATATGATTTATAAATATTGGTGTGAATAATATTTATAGGGAAGCATACCCACTCTAATGTTATCATTGGAGGTTGCACGATGTGGGTGAATACCTTGGCTAGAGAATGCAGGGTGAGTTTAGTCCCCAGGTCATAGCGTTAGGATTGAGGAATGAGACACTTTGGGTATGATTCGGTCTCATTATCGTGGGAAACTATGGCCTCCTCCAATGCATTTATTTTACTATTTCGGTGAGCACACCGTGTCAGGGTTACGGGTGGATGGGTACACCCGAGGGTGATGGCATTTAGAGAGCATCCAAAGAGATCCTACTCAGGAGGATGGTTATATCTACGATATGTGTGTGAATGTTGTAATATGATGATACATATATATGGTGTAGATTTATATACGGGTAAATACATGATGTGAATTGTATTAAGTATATAACTTGTGAGATTGTTATATAGTATCAAATGAGAAATGATCAAAATAAGTTAGTATGGTTAATAACTTATAAAACGTTTTTTAAACTCACTCGGGATAGAGTAGTGGGAAAGGTAGGATATGTGTATATATATGAAAATACTAGTTACGAGATAGATAGCTAGATGGTTCATGTATAGGTACGTTAGGCGTGCACATTAGTTGAGGGCTAAGGTGGTTCTCAAGAGAGTGTGTGGCACTAACTTAAATATGAAGAGAATTCATGCATTTTAATTTACTGCAATTAAATTCACTTACTAAATATTTTAAAAATATTTTGGGTTCTAACCCTTGCTAAAAAATATTTTCCAAAACCTTTTTGGTGTCCAACCACAGGGATCCCAGAATTGTTCTATTCCAGGATTACGTAGCTACAGCTTATGTGGATGTTGTAGGATTTTGACTTAGCCACTTCAGTCATTTCATTACTAGAGTAGTATGCAGTCAGTATTTACTTTGGCCATGTCGCCATAGCTATTACTTTTGTTCCAGCCAGATGATGTACTCATTTTATTATTCTTGTGGTGTATATTTTTGTGATTTAGGTTTTGTAGCCGGTGGTTTTTTGGGAAAGGATTTGTAAATATTCATTTTTAGGAGTGTTTGATTTATTGATTGTGTGTATGATTTATTATATATATTCTTTCACATATTGTTAGTGAGGTTTAATAAAAAGATAAAATTTGACCCCATGTCTTTTGAATACTAGGTGATTAATAAGTTTAAATAGTTTTCGAGAGTGATGCTAAGAATGAACTAGAGGAGATTTCTATTTAATTTGATATAGGACTGATCACCCGGTATTTTATTAGGCGGGGTGTCACAGATTAATGTTTAAATACACTCATAATAATTAATTAAATTAAATTATGACACACATTGTGATTGAAGTTTACCTGAATAAATTAATAATTTAATGCTCAGAATTACGGGGGTGTTACATGCTTGGCGTAAAAAGGTAATCTTTCTTAAAGATTGCATTGCAAAACATGAAGATTCTCTTTTGCAGTCACATCTTTTATATTGTTTAAGAAGCAACCTATTTTTGTGTGGACAATAATGACTCGAGGGTTTGAGAGCTTGTGTCCAAAAATTTGAAAAAGCATATTTAATTGATCTTCTTCTCCATAACAAAATAAGAGTAAGATTTTTAAAGAAAGGTTTTCATCATGTTAAAGCTAAAGAAATCAGATTTTCTTAAGGGCAAAAACGTTCTTCATAATTTTTAGATATCCATTATTATTATTCTAGTTTAAAGTTATTTAAAGTTTTATTACTTCTTCTTAATACTTGAACAAAACATTTTGTAAACTTTGTTCTTGAGAAACTTTAAGTATTTTTTATATCTCAAAAATACTTTATGAGTTTATTTTGATTAGCTAAACACTTTTGAAACTTACCTGAACCTTTGGGACTCTCACATTCTAGGAAGTTATATCTACATTAGTGGCTTCTCACTTATTCCTTTGGAACAAAAAGTTTTCTTCAACTTTAGAGAAGATTTGAAGATTTGGGGCAAACACGACATTATCAACAGAAGTTGACACTCGCGACGCGACGAGTAGTCAGAGAGAGATCCATGCTTGCTCTTCCAGCTAGAAGGTAAAAAAAGTATCGAGTTAATATTATGCATTATTGAGTATAAGAGAAGTTCAAGTTTGTAAGTTATTTCTCCCTTTTGTAAAACTTTTCATATATAGTGAAGGTGTCGGTTTGGCCTAAGGTTTTTTCAGTAATAGTTTTTTCCTCGTATAAATTCTTGTTTAAAGTACATGATTTACTATTTCGTATTTTGATTTATCTTATATACTTCATGAACATATATTGGTAATTTAAATCAACTTGTAAATCACTATTTTTTCACTTAAACATTAGGATTAACTTTTGTCCGAATTTGGATTAAAATCAAACATTACCTTTATTTTGGTAATAATTTTAATTTGGGTAGTCTCTCTCTACATTCACATTCCTTCAAGTTGTTATTTCAATCTCATTTTTCTCTAGAAGGTGGACTTTGGCAAAGACGGGTGAACATGTCACTCTATCGAATCTATTTAACTTCAATTAATTCCATGTCTCTTATGGACTTTATCAATGTATACAGATCGAAATGTGTCAGTCATATCTCCCTTGATGTAATGTATTTGAATTTGAGCTATGGATACATCATTACCTTCATAGGTAGTGGTAGTAACATATAGGTATTGGTAGTAGCATATGTTGTTTTAGGAAAGTCATGAGTATATTATGCATGAAGCACAATATATAGTTCACTCGCTTGAGTTTATACTATATAGGAGCCCCAACTAGTTTGGAAAGATAGACAAAATTGAGTCCCTCCTTCAATACTTCATTGCAACTTCAAGTACATCATCATCACTAAAGATCAAAGTCAAACCAGGTAAAAACCAACACACAAAGCAACTAGGATTTCATATTTCATTTCATATTTGAGTGGTGTGTATTGAATTGATTTCAAATAAATTTTCTACATTGTTTAGGAATTTTGGGTATATTAAAACAATTTTAGGAATTTTTAAACAATTATAATATATTTTTAAAAAGAATTAAAATTAGGGTTTTAAATTGTTTGGTGATTAAATTCATATTTTGAAAGTTCCTAAAACTTGTCTTAGGTAGAATCTAAAATCGGCATATAATATTGTGGGTCAAACTGAGATTTTTTAAAATACCAAAACACGCGTTTGAGATAAATTTTGAGGATGGCACGTGGTTGCAATCTATTGGTTGATTTTGTGTTTTCTCATGTTCACAACATCTGTATTACATCTCAATCGATAGATCTAAATTAATCTTGGGCCTGTATGTATTCTTTGACAATCCTTGTGACAACAGAAAGGACCAATCAGAGCATAGTTTAGTGCGGTTACATATCAGCATATGGGATAGTTTTCTCGATCGTTCCATCCATCCTATATAAGGAGCCTTCTTCTCAACCATTTAGAGATTTTGGAAGTCTGAGAGTTTGAGAGAAAAAAGAGAGAGAATATAGAGAAGAGAGAAAAGGGGAGAAAATAAAAGAGAGAGAAATAGAATTCGTATAAAAAATCTAGCAAATTTTTTATTGAAAATTAGTTTTGAGAGTTAGGGTTTCTGGTTTCATATTTCCTCTTGGTCTATAATCTCTTGCAATAACCTCACAATTTTAGATCTTAGTTCTTATTAGAAACTTGTAGATCTAAATCAGTTATATATTTCCACTTAGATTTATAGGTTGTTTTGATTTCTCTTAGTTAGAAATCATCTTCTCATGTTGGATACTATTCATACAATGTTTGTAATTCTTTTATATCCGACATCTCTTGTTTTGGACGAAACTGAAATAATGACTTACCTATTTTAGAACTGATAATTTTTCATTTCGAAAAAATTATGTGTATAAATAATTTCTAAGATATCCTGTTTTAAATATTCGTCTAGAAATTAGATCCTAAAACTATTTTGTGAAATCGATTTAAGTCTAAATTTTAGAGTTGTGAAAAATAACACTTATTATTAAATCTATTGTAAATTTGTAGGAATTGTTTGTAATTAAGTGTGTGTGAGTGCATGCATGGAACTTTAGGCACAACACTCACTACACATTCACTCACTATCATAAAATTATGTTGTTAGTTGAGAGGTTCTGACTTTTGAGTCGACTTGGAGCAAAACGGAGAAAGGAATCAGAGCTAAAGAATGGAAAAAGGATAAATTTAGTAGCCTTAAAGAAGTCAGATTTAATACCATCGAGTGTAGGTATATTTTTTAACTTAGAATAGGTTTTGTTTGTATGATCTGTTGAATGCTTGTAACCTTAACTGTTTTAGTGTAATTTTGAGGTGTAGAGACCTTCGTAGATTTTTTCCTAATTGGGTGGAGTTTTACCACTTAAAAAATCACTGTCACATGTGTGTGCTTTTTAGTTTTCCATTACTACATTCTACTACCTGGACTTAGGTTTAATCTAAAAACCTATTTCCAATATTCTTGAATAATTTGTTCAAATAAACTGTTTTAACACATCTTGTGTACTGGTTAAGATTTTTCTAAGAGTTTCTACAAAAAGTATTTCGGAACTCATTAAAATTTTTTAACATTTGTTAAAATAACTTAGTGAGGTTTTTCAATGTACATTGGTTATTCCTTGTGAGGATCCCAAAGATAACCTGCATGTTCATAACTAATTAAGCATGGATCACTAAATTTAAAAGTATCATGCTTATAATTCCATGAATGTATCTCATAATAAAATTCATATTAGTCACATGCTTTTCAAGTCAACGGTAATTATTTCTTGCCAAGAGATTGACTACAACTATTTTGTCTGGTATCATGCATTGTGATATGTACAACAATATAGTAAAAACGTATAAGTATGGTACTTCTGGACCAAATTTAACAATGCAAAAATAACACGTAAATGTGGTACTTTTTGACCAAATTTATATATGTCATCCTCTATAGAGTGATATGGATATTTTAATATCCAAAGATCGAAGACCATGGATATACAAAATGGTTTGCTTAATATAATGTAAAGCATGGCATGACTTTTCAATCTAGTCAACTGATGGAACAATATTTAACCAAAATTATTCTCAATCAGTAGGTCGAGACAATAATTAAATACCCCAAGGTCATTCAATTTTGAATTCTTTATTTGGGTATCTTAAAATTTAATTGATCTTTTCAGGAGAACATCCTTTTCAAGGATTTGTGTATAATGGCACAATGCCATATATAATTATTTCCATACCTTTCCTTAGACAAATATTTGCTAAGACAGCTGTACCTATATCCTTTCAGATCGCTTCAAGTTGTACAATGAACGTCTTATTCGAATTGAGTACATATTCCTTGGCTTTACTTCAAGCAAAGAAAATCCTTCTGGTCTTTTTATATGTATTCTTTATCTAAGTCCCCGTATAAATAAGAAGTTATAATATTAAATAGTCTCATATATATTATATTTAAAAATGCTAAGGTATTAAGATATTTGAAAAGTATTTACAACCATAACGGAATGGTATGTCTATATATAATCAACATGTGATTTTAAGCGAAAATCGTGTGCCACAAGTTGTGCGCTTTTTAGAGAATATCTCACCCCTCTTTCTTATAAACACCCATTTGTAAATTTCATGGTTGATGTCTAGTGGGGTTTGTATTATAGTCTGTATACGCGACGTTTATTTAGAGACACGGATTATGCCATCATGGTATTTTCTCATTATGGCTAATATATTATTTGTCGACATTCAATTATAGAACGTGAATGTTTATTATCATCGCCCATTGATTTGTGTAGGTACAACATATATAATTATGTCACCGATGATCACCTTTTGCGATCCCACTTTTCTCTTGTATATGTATAAAACATTAAGATCTCATTAGTATTAGGTGTTTTTGCCTATTTCAGGTCTTTATTATCACTTTAGAGACTTGTGTTTTTTTATAGACAATATCCTCTTCTAAAGTTATTGAGAAGGTGGTTCTTTTGTTCATAACTCTTCTTAAGCATACTTATAACCTCTTCTGGAGAATTATTTGGTCATGATTTTACTTAACCTCCTCTACTTGGAAGTTCAGTAATTGGGACCTGTAGATTTACCATGCTTCAGACGTGAAATAAATTTAATTGATATCGAACTTATTTTGTCCTACCGAGACAATAATTTTGGTTAGCACATTTGTAACTAGCCCATTTTTTTTACTGCATCTAACATTTTAAGTTTCGCAATCATTTGATGTTGCAATATCATTTTTCACTTCATTTTTGCATTGAGCGATGTTGGGGATTAAATGAGACAAAGTGGAAGTATTTCATGATAATTCTCATCGTTCCTCAGGAACAGACCATTCTTTAGGAACAATTTGTACTTCAGGTACATTGTATACATATGTGGTAACAATCGTACAGATACGCATCAATTAAAACCATAAATATCTAGTAAAAAATTACTAAACAGGTCATCGTATAATATCACTTATTTGAATTGTGGAGCTTTAGGCTGATGACAAAGTAAAATTTTACAACACTAAATGGTGTATAATATAATCTTGTGAATAATGAAATAATTATTTGCTAGTGTAAGCTTCTGGCTTCCAACATTAGAAGTAATGTGAAATTACTTTTCGTTGTTTATTTCAATATGATACCCATATATTTTGATGCCCACAAAACTAAGCGAATTTTTTCAGAAATTTCTTCATATAAATCATTACATATGAATGTGAGGGTACCAAGTGGCAACACCACGTAAGCTCTTTTGGATCCTGTAATAATTTACATACCAAGTTTGAAAAAACTTCTAATTTTTCATAATAGTGTGGGTTGTTCATTGTCTATTAGACAAATGTCATTATATAAAGACAGTTCACAATTTTCAATTACAAGATTCAATATAGATTTTGAAGTGCATGTGAGTCCAAATATATAGATGCACAACAATAATGTATGTTACGGTCAATCGTTTGGTGATCAAACTTAAACAAATGGAAATATGTTTAAAAAATTGTATCAAATAATTATAAGATATTCTAAGAATAGGGTTGATAACAAAAACTTTAAGTTTTGTAACAACAATTCTTAGAATACTTAATAATTTCAAAATAATTTCATATAAGAGGATATATATCGTTTATGAAAAATAATTCAAAAAAAATATGTGTTTAAAAATCATGCATTTTGATGACTTTGGATCATCCCAAATCAAAATTTAATCATTATGCTTTAAGCAAAAAAAATCTTAACTATACGAATATTAAATAAAGATGTATATTTAAAGGAGAAAAAATTGGTCAATTAAAGTTTAGGTATTTGGGTTCTTAATGGATGAATTAAAATTTCATATATCATAGACTTCGGGCTCGAAAATAATAAACTTTAGATTTATAATATATAACTAGAGAATAAACCTTTGTGTTTTGCCAAAACTTCGCGCTTGACCTGATATTGATCCATTTTTATTTCAAAACTATGTTGTAAATCAAATAAACAGCTGAGGATATGTTATGGATCATGGAAATAATTATGACTAATATTTCATATGAAAAGTGATGAGAACTTCAGATTCTCCACTTAAGCACTAACTTTATTAACATAATAAAAATAACTCCAAGTTTTGAATATATGGTGATTTGGATTATTAACATAATATATAGAACTCCATGTTCTGAATATATGGTGGTTTAGAACTTCATGTTCCTAGGATAACAATTTAGAAATTCAAATTTTATAGTTTGTAAGAACTTTCGATTCTACACAAATAGTTGAACTTCAAGATTGATATTACTAATATTAAAGAACATTTATCTACTCTTTTTGTATCAAAACTTCTGGTTTTATTAGGGTTAAAAAGATTAGAGAATTTTCCAAATAAGTGTCAAATATATATATATATATATATATCAACTTTGACAGATTAAACTCCAGCATATATTATACTAAGTTAAAAAGCATGTAAAACACATTTGACTCCTTTGGACCCTTATACCCTAAAAAATTAAATGAATTATAAAGCTACCACTTACCCTTATTAACTCATATATATATATATATATATATATATATATATATCAACTTTGACATATTAAACTCTAACGTATATTATACTAAGTTAAAAAGCATGTAAAACACATTTGACTCCTTTGGACCCTTATACCCTAAAAAATTAAGTGAATTATAAAGCTACCACTTACCCTTATTAACTCATAAAAAATAAAGATCCGAATGCTAATTTTTATCATTAAAGAAAATAATTACCATTTCTCTTTAGCTCTTTACTTGCTTGTCTCTTCTCCTCCCATGTTTTCAAACCTACGCATCTCATCATATCGAAATTCACAATCTTTTTGTATGGTATTCTGACTCTACCCATACATTGGACTCCCAATTCACAACCTAAGCACCTCAATCTTATTGATACAATCACGTGTGTACTTCTCACTTCTAAAGTTCTACTCCATGTTTTACTTTGTCCCTATATAACCTATATAATGGATTCAACGAATCTAAAGTTATTATTGTATTCTTAGAAAGATATGCATCTTAGGACATGTTAATCATTTATTACTTTATCATTGTTATATAATCTTAAATATTTTTAGATATGTGTATGTATATTTTTCATTGTATGTAGGATAAATTTAGTGGATTATATTTTTTGTTTTATTATATAAGCATTGCTCGATCAAATACTACTAAGTAAAAAAGAGAGCACCAAAATCAAATATTAATTGTTACCTTTTTCCTCATGTCATATTGTATTTGTATTGTTTTATTAAATGCCAAATAAAAAATCCTATATGAACTGTTGCTCTATTCTTACTTCATACGGTATATGAATTTTGTGATAATATGCTACAAACAAAATCAATAACTATATAATTTTATATAAACAATTAATTTTTCAATTTTCTTGATATATAAATAATCAAATGACGAAAAGAAAGAAGATAACTCGATAATCATATACGAAATTATTAAAGTGCCATTTAATTTAGTTTCGTATCTCTAAAAACACAAAATATTATAAACACAACATCAAATTAAAATATAAAAAATACAAAATTTTCCCTTTCTCCCCCCCCCCCCCCCCCCAACACACACACAAATTAAATAGTAGTAGTAAATTTTCTTATTGTACCACAAATTTAAGGAATATTTTCATCACTAAACAATGATCTTTCTAATTGTTGCGTAGGAGTTGGAACCTTGTATGAGATATTTGAAACTTTGGTTTTATCCAAAAAAAAGAGAAATAATAATATATTAAACATTATTTAAAAATTAAGATTGCTTAAAACTCACAAACATAGTCAACAATAAAGCATCTTCACAAATTATGTTATTAGATTGCGTGTGTGGAGGTTGATACCAATTTAGTTGAAACCAGATCTTGGTAGTTACTAATTTCTCAAAAACTTTTATTTTGCCATCAGACTCTTTACTTGAGAGTTGGGCATAGGTCTTAAATAATAATTTACAATATACATGATACATATAAGTGTGGTCTCATTTCTGGACAGCCCCCACATTGCTCACCCGACCTAACTCTACATTCATCAGATAGATATGTTTGATTATCGACATAGTGTAGGCGCCCTCAACAGTGTCGGCCTTCGAGAACTCACCCTCAGAACTCTATGATCATGCAACAGAGCTCACTCTCCAGTCCCTCTTGGTATGTCTCGTCTCGACCTCGTACCACCTTGACAGGCTGAGACGAAACTCAGACTCAACCTTGTAGTTGCTTGCTTGAAAGATCGTCTTTGTCGGTCTCGGCTCGATCGAGACTGTCGGGCTCGACATCTATAGTTCACATGGCACACATCCATCAGGCTTCATTAGTCCATGTGAACCATGCAGTTATAACAGATCTCAAGCCCATAGGGGGGAATATTGCATCATTATGGATTGTGCATGTGTTAGATAGGTGTTAGACTATCATTGGATCACTTACGTCATGCACACATATTGCATGCTTGGGGGTGCACACTATACACTACCAAGCCTATATAAGGTTGCTTCTTCTTCATTTACAAGGATTGAGATATTAAAACTCTAGCTGAAACTCTGTCAAAATACACAGTAGAGAGATAAAGCTTGAGAATTGTATTTCCATGGCCATTAGTGCCTATCTACAATAAAAACACTACACCCTTGCACAATAGAGTAGGACTAATTGGCTTAACCACTTATACTCCATTCTCTCACCCCCTTCTTACTATTTACATTTCTTCTCATGCATTACTTCATTGTTGAAATAGCTAGAACTTGAACTGCATACAAATTTAAATGGTGATTCACAGCATCATCATTTTGGCACCGTTTGTGTAAATCGATTTATCTTCCTCCTCTTATTTTTCATCTTGGTCACTCACTTATGCCTCTGGTGGTGGTCAACCTCCACCACTATTGGGAATGTACCACCGTTGAAAGAGTTGGATGGGTGCTCTTTAAGGTTCCTTCCATCTTACAGTTCATTTAACTTTGTTGTTTCTTCTCACAGAATTTATGGCATCATATTTACCTCCTGATGTTGTCCAAATCTCCATCCAACCACCAACTCAGTCAGAAATGGCTGATGTGGGGGCAATGCTACGATCCTTAGTGGCCAATTAATAAAAAAAGCAAAAGCAGTTCATGGTGTTTAGCCTAAGCGTGTTGGGAAAATCCCCATGTGACCCAGCCATGACCATTACTCCAGCCGCCAGGGAGATAGATGTAAGGACAAAAATTTTAATTGAGTCCATTATATGTATTTGACTTATTCTTGGAACAAAACATTATTTTTGAGTCATAGATATATTTTTTATTACCACGATCCCACACAGTCTATGACATATAATTTATTGAAGACGTTGCGGCCAAGCTTCAAAGATGTATTATGCCGAGTTTAATTTAGTGCACGTTTCACATCTTCATTGCATTCTGATCTCTCAGGTATGAATGTGTAAGGTTTATGGGACTCGAAAAATGCTTTTAGGATTTTATTTTATTAATAAATGTTTTTAAAATATTAAAAATAATTTTAAAGAGTTTTAAACTTCATTTATTCTGAGATAAGGATTGTTTAGAGTTGTGTATAAAACAATCTCTTTTGTTTAGTCGTTCAAATGACATTTTAAGTCGTTCAAGCGAGATGCATATGTCGTTCAAAATGACATGGGGATTTTGTTCAAGCAACATACTTATCTCGTTCAAACGATGCGCCGACTCAAGTTTATTATAAGGCGTATTTCACTCAGAATTTCATAAGTTGCAGAAACGAAAAATCAGTTTACAAACAGTATGTTTTCTGCACAAATTTTTTAAGGTTTTCAACGTCTAAAAACATCCTTAGAGTTTAAAGATCCGATCTTTCATTCACATATGCTATAGAGATCTTTATTTGCACTAATTGGAGTTTTTTAATCTCTTTGAATGTTGGGTTTTGTGGTGAAGAAATGAAGGAGTTCATGCTTAACATTGTAGACGTTACCAAGCTGTATTAGTGGACACCGAGGCATTCATGGACGTGTGTGTTGTGTACGGGAATAGTAGAAGGACTTATGCGTGGGCACTCTAGAGGAGTGGTTGAAGGATCAGAGGAGCATCAAGACTTGTGGGGGATCGAGTCGTTGAATAAGTCTATCTTTTGTACTATGTAATACCACATCATAGTGATTGTATGGCTGGGACAGCCCGAGGTTTTTTCCTTTAGTGGTTTTATCGTACATACGGTGTCGCTTTTGTGAACTTATTTATTCTACTTGCTTTAACCATCTAGATGCATGTTTAGAATTAAACAATATAAAATTGGGCCTAACTAAAATTGGTTCACGTACTTGGTGCGTTTAAAATTTGAAAAAAAAGATTTTTAAAAAATAAAGTGGTTTTTGACATCCTTAAAACATATTTGAAAGAAAAAGGGGCCTACAAATTGGTATTAGAGATAGGAACATATTTTTTATTTGTGTAGATTCTCGTTTTGTACTTGTTTGGTGATTATTTTTTTCTCTCTATATGGATTCTCAAAATTTTAATTGATTACATCTTTTAAATTTGAAGTTTGCAAAACGAATCGAAGTTTTGAAAGAAGAAAATTCTCATTTTAAACATATGCTGAAATATTTCCAAATGTTTCAAACTCAAAGAGATATCATTCGTGAGAAGTTTGCGGCCTTATATGAGAACTTTAAATCCGTGACCTTGGCTAAGGAATAGAGTGAGAATAAAGTCCTTGTTTTAAAGAAAGACTTAGAGGACTTGAAGAAATCTAGGGTTTATGTCATTGATGAAAATATTTTGATCAATGATTTTGTGGAATATGAGAAGAGTCTTAGGGATAAGTTTTCTCACATTGAAGGCGAGAGAGATAACCTTCTAAGTGTAATTGAAAATCTAAAAAAGGAGTCTTGAAAGTTTGAAGAGTCTAATTCTTTGCTTAAGTCCAAAATTTTGAAGTTGTAAAATAATTTAACCAACTCGTGTAGTTTGTGTACTGATGGTAATGGTTCGTCTTGTTCTCATGCTTCGAGTGTTAAAGACAAAATTATTGTCTATTTTAGAGCGTCAACCACATCCCAGTGTGTTAGAAAAGGTCAACCGAAAAGTACTGTTCCCCGTCGAGTTTACACATATTCGCATTATGGTAGGAAAGGTCACCTTAGGATTTTTTTCTATGATCTTAGACAAGACCCTAGAAAGTTTAAACGTAGTGTACCGTCAGTTTCCAAAACCTATTTTGTTAGGTATACACCTATTTGGGTTAGGAAATCCGTTTTGGAGATGTTAAATGCTAGTTTGGTTGATTCTCACATGCTTGAACATGATGCATCACATGTTATTTCTTATGGATGATTACTGGCATGTTCATGTTTGTCATATGCTAGTCTTTGCTTTATGATATATATATTCCTAGTGATATGACATGTTTATCTCTTTGTATTTTATTTTTCATTTGTTTGAGTTTTATTTCAAAAAATACAAAAAGATTTTTTGTTTTAAATATTTTTGAAAAATATAAAAAAAAATCATTTTGGGGTAAAAAATATCTTTAAGAAGAACTCAAAAAAGATTTTCGATTTGTTTTTGTGTCGTGAGTTTTTCATGTTTGATGTGGCATATTAGTGTGCTTGGACCCCCGTCATTTCATTATCCATGTGACTAGGACATTTGGTCATAATTATTGGTGAGTTGAATGATCTAAACCATTTTTTATATGGGGTTGTTTTGAAGTTGATATGCATTTGAATTCGACTTTGTATATATGTCATATTTGCACACATGCACGAGTTTATATGAATGTTTAACATCTCAATCATATTTGAGTTTGGTGAGACGTTCTTATCTCAATTTTTTCATCTATGCGTAATAAGACTTAGGGGGAGGTGTTCATGTAAGAACTGTTTACCCGTGAGGATTTAATTGGTTCTTTTGAAAATATAATGAGTGTACATGGGAAAAGACTACGAAAGGAACACTTGTTCGTTGATATTAAGCCACCGTTTAAATCGGACCTAAAAAGTGTGGCATTGTAAAAAGTAGCCAAGGTCCAAAGAGTTTGAAAAGAGACTGAAAAAATTAAGGCAATAAAAAGAATCATATGCCAAAATGGGCCAAATTAGTTTATGTCCATTCCAAAAAAAAAATATGATATATATTTGAGGGAGTTTGGATGTATAATTAAACGGGTTTTCACCACGAATCCTTATGTTAAAAATCGTATCATGATGCAATTATTTGTAGAATCGTCAATATTCCGGATTCGCGTGTATGTTGATTATTTAGTTCATTCAACTCATTATATTCATTGTCACATATGGCTAAAACTAAGTTTGATGACGTTTCGCTATTAATTAGAGCTTCTTGAACATTTCAATGTGTTGGAGTTATAATTCATTTTTTATAGTTCACATGCATTCACTCCATATTCATGTTTGAACAGGTTGATACTATGTCGGCATAAAACTAACATTATTTTTCATGTTTTATTTTTTTCGATTTTGAGTCTGTTTTACAGCTGTTTTCTCTTTCCAGTTAACATTTTCATGATATTTCTTCATTGGGAAAAACCTCATGAATTTTAAAAATGGAATAGAGAATTTTTTATGTCGTTTGAATGACATCAGGACTTCATTCGAGCAACAAGTCTAGCTCGCTTGAAGTTTGGATCTCGCGAGGTTCATGGGATAGAATGGAAAGTGTCAGGAATGGGTCGTGCGCAGGTCACTTGAAGGGTTTGATCACGCGAGAGCTTATTGTTTTGGATTTTTGATGTCGCTTGATGCATGGTTTGAGCTACATGCAAAGCCATTTAAACAACAGCGCATTGTCGTTCGAGCGATTTTTAGAAAAAAAATAGAATTGTTCTTGTTTCAGTACTTGCTTTATGTTGATATAATTTTCGGTACTGTTGGGTTACTTCTGGACAGTTTTTATGCATTTCTTATTGTTAATTCCTGCTTAATTTCTCATACTGCATTGATTTTAGTCACATCATTATTGATTTTGATGATTTTTTCATGTGACTTTTGTTTGCTAGCTACAAGTTGGTACATTGTGATTATTTTTAGCTGACATTTTATGTTTATCTAGATATGCTTCATTGATTATCTCATTTTAGACATTTGACGCTTTGTTTATCTTTTTCACATATTATCTATGCGAGACAAAAAAGGGGGAGAGATGTATGTGATGTAGGGGAGAGTTTGTTTGATGAGCACCTAGTTTTTGTTGCATTACAAATTAATATCATATACTTTCATGATTATATATTGCTATTAATTAGTTTGCACAAATTTATGTATTGATTTTAATGTTTTTTTCAAATTGGTATCAAATTTGCTCACTTGTTTAACAAATGATTTGACTTTGATTTTATAAATTGTTATTGATATTTCAAGTTAGTATCATAATGGTTTATATCATTTGTTCCACCATACTTCACTGGGTATTTGTCTGTTTCATGTGTGTAGGCATTCTTCAGCGAGTCAAGATTTCAAGACGACATCACATTCAGACAATGCATGCTAGCTGGACCAACATTTACTAGTCTTGTCCTATAATTTTTTATTTTGGATTTTGTGGGATGGGATTTAGGAATCATACGGCTTGACGTCCCGGCTTAGGCATTTCATGGTTTGGGTTTTGTCCCGGAATAATCAAAGAGGGATATTTATAAAGACAAAATTTCCAGTTGAGTCCATTATATGTATTTGACTTATTTCCGGAATAAAACATTATTTTTGAGTCATAAACAAATTTTTTATTGTCACGATCCCACACAGTCTATGACATAAAGTTTGTTAAAGACATTGTAGCCAAGCTTTAAAGACTTATTACGTTGAGTTTAATTTGGTGCACGTTTCACGTCTTCATTGCATTTTGATCTCTCGGGTATGAATGTGTAATGTTTATGGGACTCGAAAAATGTTTTTAGGATGTTATTTTTTTCTAATAAATGTTTTTAAAATGATAAAAATGATTTTAAAGAGTTTTAAACTTCGTTTATTCTGAGGTAAGGATTGTTTAGATTTGTGTATCAAACAATGTCTTTTGTTTAGTCGTTCAAACGACATTGTAGGTCGTTTGAGCGAGATGCACATGTCATTCAAACGACATGGGAATTTTATTCAAGCGACATACTTATCTCATTTGAACGATGCGCCGACTCAAGTTTATTATTTAAGGCGTGTTTCACTCAGAATTGTGTAAGTTGCAGAGCGAGAAAATCAATTTACAAATAGTAAATTTTCTGCACAAGTTTTTTAAGGATCTGAAAGTCTAAAAACATCCTTAGAGTTTAAAGATCCGAGCTTTCATTCACATATGCTATAGATATATTTGTTTGCACTAATTGGAGTTTGTTCATCTCTTTGAACGTTGGGTTTTGTGGTGAAGAAATGAAGGAGTCCGTATCAATAGCGCAGACGTTACCAAGTTGTAGCGGTGGACATCGAGGCATTCGAGGACGCGTGTGCTGTGGACAGGTATCATAGAAGGACTTTTGCATGGGTACTGTGGAGGAGTGGTTAAAGAATCAGAAGAGAGTCAAAACTTGTGGGGGATAGATTCGTTGAGTAAGTCTATTATCTGTACTTTGTAATACCACATCATAGTGATTGTCTGGCTTGGGCCGTCCGAGGTTATTTCCCTTAGTGGTTTCCTCGTACATCCGACGTCGCTTTTTTGAACTTATTTATTTTACTTGCTTTAATCACCTAGATGCATGTTTAGTATTAAATAAGATAAAATTGGGAGTAACTAAAATTGGTTCACATACATGGTGCATTTAAAATTTGGAAAAGGGTTTTAAAAAAGAAAATGGTTTTTGACATCCTTAAAACACATTCGAAAGAAAAAGGGGCCTACAACAGTGGATCCGACGACATGGGGACCACTCTCAGCCCCACAAATGGAGGTTCAGTGACACTAACGGAGAAGAGATGTTGTTGATCCTAAACGTCTTTCCCTGGGAAAATAAGTGCAGGATTATCCAGACGATCGGGACTGCGACGAAGAAGACTATTAGAAGTCATATGAGGTTTCAGGAGACACAATTCGCCCGTATCCAACCTATAAAGTAAATAGTGCTAGGCCGACACCAGACGATCGACCAAGGACTTCAGATTTTGATAGGCTCAGTAGAGGGTCAACATTCGATCATCTCGGCTCATTAGGAGACTTGCGTGATCGTCTCTCCCATTCTCACAGTTACACGGCATCCAAGGGGAATGGCGGACATAATGATGGTCGGCCACATCAAGTCCAAGATAGGGGAGGACCAAAGCAAAGTGAACAGTCAATAAAGAACTGTCGAACGAGATCAAGTACCAAACCTGGTTGATCGGGAAGGGGGCATAGACAATGTTAAGGTAAAGGACAAGCTGTAGAATAGCTCCATCCAGAGGTTGGAGGATAAGATCGGTACGATGTTGAAGAGTCGAGACATAAGCCACCGAGGTTACACAACAGGGTGTCCTTTCATCTCCAAGGTAGTAATCTTTCCTACTCCTGCCAAATTTAAACCTCCCACTATGACCCCAAAGTATGATGGAAGTGAAAACTAGTGCACTACACAAATATGTATCAGTCAGCGATTGACATGTAATCCACCCCAGATGCGATGAGGTGCAGGGATTTCTCTAGCACTCTCACAAGTAAGGACCATATATGGTACACACCCTTGCCCAAGAATTCAATTGAAAACATCAAGTAGTTGGCCGAGAAGTTTATTCATAATTTTTTCTTCGGTATGAAGCCGCCAAACAAGGTGACCCACCTTCTGAACATGAAGTAAGGCAATAATAAAACTATGATGGACTACATCTCTCGGTTTAACAAAGAGAAGCTAGAGGTAGAGGACTATGAAGAGAACATAGCCATGATGACTCTCATTAGTGGCTTACATCTAGGGATGGTAATGGGGCGAGTTTGATAAAACCCTAACCCGTCCCATTTAATAAACGAAGCGGGGTGGGGCAGTTTTTATTTAAATTAACTCCTAATATGCCCCATTTAATAAAAGGGGCGGTTCGGGCCTCCTACGGGTTGGGTTGATTTTAAAAATATTAAAACTAAAATTATTACAGTATAGTCTTAGAAGTCTATAATGGTTCGTATTTCAATACGTGAGACAATCACCCAATTGTGAATCTATGTTTTCACATAGATATTTTACAAAATTAACATACAAATAAAGGTTTTTTTTAGTGTATGTGCATATATATATATTGTTTAATTGTAATTAGCATACATATAAAGGGTAATTATGTAGGCATAAGTTAAACGGGTCAGGTCAAGGTGAGGCAGTTCTATTTAATTTGACACCTAACTCGCCCCATTTAATAAACGTATTTTTTTAAACCCATACCCACTCCTAATTCATTAATCGGGTTTTAAAACTCGCCCCATTAGGGGGGCGGGGCGGGGCTCCTACGAGTCGGGTTAAATTGTCATCCCAACTTACATCCAGGCAAACTCATGTGGAAACTCTATGAGGATCCTCCAAAAACCATGACAAAACTTCTAGCTTTGATCGGGAGTGTCATGAATGCGTAAGAGTCCATGGAGACTAAGAGAGAAGACGCAAACGAGGTTGGTGGTGGTAAGTCCAACCAGCTAAAAGACATGGAAGGGGAGAAAAGATCATCCGAGGATAAGTTTGTTACATTTACCCCCTTAACAGTAAGCTCAAATATAATTCTCAATAAGATTAAGGATGACAGGACACTTCATTAGTCGAAGAACCTCAAGTCCCCTCCTTATAAGATGGATAAGAGCAAATGGAATGAGTTCCACCACGACCATAGGCATACAACGGATAAATGTTTTGCTCTAAAAGATAAGATAGAGAAACTATTGAAGCAGGGAAAGCTCCAAAAGTTTATAGACCGGAGTGGTGCTAAAGGTGTTTCCTGAAAAAAGCATAGTGGGGGAAGGAAGAAAAGTCGAGATGGCAAACCACATCCGAAAAAAAGGATGATGAATCAGATAGTGAAAAGGATGACCCAGATCTCTCGTTAAAGATCCCAAAGGCAAATAGTAGGATGAACATGATATCCTTCGATGTAAAGATGATATGCGAAGGATTAGTCGAATGAGGCACGGAGCCGGTCGATTGTAAATCCCATGTGATGGGGGGGAAAGTCGGAGTCGGAGAGGATGGATGCTAACTCACCTGGGATCAAAGAAAGTTGACATGGACATCCTAGTGGTGGGATTTTGAAGACTGGATTTTAAGGGAATTCTGGCCCCTCATAATGATCCTTTGGTCATCAGAACTAGGGTCCATGGTTATGATGTGCAACGTATATTTATTGCTAGTGGGAGCTCGACTGACGTCATGTTTTATTACTCCTTTAAAGGTTTGAAGCTCAATAAAAATAGATTGATCCCATACCATCAACCGTTGATCGGCTTCATCGGAAAGAAGCTCCACCCTTTGGGGGTGTTTGAAATGGATGTCTACATGGGCACCTGGTTGAGGTGTCTAACTAAGAAAGTAAGATTTTCAGTTATGGATGAGAATTTCTTTTTGGCTTACAACATTATTCTTAGAAGAATGGCACTCAAGGAGTTTGAGGCAGTCCCATCCACGATCCACCGTGATAAAATTCGCAAATCCTTATGGGGTAGGGGAAGTTCAAGGGGACCAAGTGGAAGCTTAGTAGTGTTACTTTAGCTTGTCCGAATAAAAAGAGGCTTACAAGAAGGCAACTACTTCCTATAATATGGATACTCTCGACCCAAAGGACGAGAAGAAAATGAAAAAAGGTGAACTCACAGAGGAGGTAGAATCCATCATCCTCAATGAGGATTAGCCAGAAAAAACCATCTAAACTGGGAAAGCCTTGAAGAAAGAAGTAAAAGAAGAGTTGGTGAAACTGTTGAGAAGGAGGGCATCTTTGCATGGAGTTATGAAGACATGACGTGGATATTCCCAAAGATTATCTTCCACCGATTGAATATTGATGAGAAGGTGAAGCCTGTGAAACAGAGGAGAAGAATCTATGCAAAGGAGAAGTACGAGGTCATTCAAGAAGAGTTTAAAAAGATTGTAAATAGCTGAGTTCATTCGGGAGGTGCAATAACCAGAGTGGTTGTCCAATGTCATAATCCTCCATAACGCCAATAAAAAATGGAGAATGTGTGTGAACTTCACCGATATAAACAAAGCTTGTCCTAAAGACAGGTTTCCTTTGCCTCATATAGATCATAATAGTAAATGTCATAGCCAGGCATGAGCTGATGAGTTTCAAAGACGCCTACTCAGGGTATAACCAAATCTTTATGGACGAGGCTGATTCTAAGAAGACTTCCCTTATCACAGATAAAGGAACCTACTGCTACAAGGTCATGCCATTCGGCCTTAAAAATGTAGGGGGAACCTATCAGAGGTTAGTAAACAAGACGTTTGAGGACCAGATTGGGAAAACCATGGAGGTGTATGTATATGGCATGTTGACGAAGAGCCTAAAGGTCGAAAGTTATGTCCTTGAACGAACGTTTGACACGATGGATAAGCTTAGGATGAAATTAAACCCAGCCAAGTGTGTTTTCAATGTCGACGAGGGTAAATTTCCCAACTTCATTGTGAACCAAATGGATATAGAGTCTAAGCCCTCAAAGATCAAAGCTCTCATAGACATGCAGACACCAAAGGCGATCAAAGATGTTCAGAGGCTGAAAGTATGTGTTGTGGCCCTCAACTATTTCATCTCCAGAGCTACAGATAAATGTTTGCCTTTTTTCAAAATGGAAAGCGTTTGTATGGGATGAAGAATGTGCAAAAGACTTTTAAGACCTCAAAGCTTACTTGGGGTCGTCGATGTTACTGTCTCAGCCTATTCAAGGGGAAAAATTATTTATGTATTTGTCAATATCAAAATCGACCATCAGTGCAGCTATTGTACGAGATGATAAAGGTGTCCAAAAGCTAGTATATTTCAACAGCAAATCCTTACAAGGGCGAGTTAAAGTATCATAAAATGGAAAAGTTGGCGTATGCACTGATATATGCCTCAAGGACATAATAAACAGGGCACCATCTGCCCTCACTCCAAATCGACAGACCACTTTGCCCACCTCAAAAATATATAAATATTATAATAAGACCATGACTCTAACCTGAGCCATGCAATATAATAACACAATCATATCCAGCCCGTAGTATTTATCCTAATGATATTCAAGAAATATATTCCATCTTTTACCACTTGTACCCACCCCTTATGTGTAAGGGAAATAACACGCATGCTATACATAGAGGCTAAGTACAACATATATATTATGGCTGATCATTTAGAATAATATAATTCATAGGGTGTATGTTATTTACTATGAGTTAGTTACTCATACCCAAAATTCAATCCCAACAACCAATCTGCACCAATCCATTAACCATATATAATTTCAAGGAACTATTAATCATACATAGGAATATTCAATTATTTATATAATGCATATTATGGAGAAGAGAAGAATATAAAATTTCAATTGATATACTTAAAATGTATCCACATATTTTTTCAACATATTACCCTTCTTTAATTTTTAATTTCCCATATTTAATTAGTGGGAATTCAACATATAATCAATCCCCCACTTTTTTAAATTAGAACTAGAAGGGAAATCCTAACTTCATTTTAAAGGAGTAATAAATTTCAATTCTGGGGAATCCGTGCTTTTCCATTGAAATTATATTAAGAATATAAATTCTCAAAAATTTAATGCAATTATCCCAATTTGGAATAAATTGAAATTTTACTAAGAATGTGAAATTCTTAAACCCCAATTCAATATTACCAATTTGATTAAATTAATCAAGCACAAAATCCTATGAATTGAGTTCATTCATTTATTTATTTATAAAAATCACATTTTTTAGAGGTTTGAACAATACATGATAAACCCTAATTGCCTCAGCACCAATTTTATAAGTTATCTTTAGGTAGAAATTAGTATTTATATCATTAAAGGAAATAGTATAATTATATTTTCTTAATTGAAGAAAATCCAAAAAAGAAGTAAGAAAATTTTTAAAAGAACCCCCTCTGAAAAATTTTCTCATTTGATGCCAATAAAGTCCCAAAAGTGTACCAGAATCCCTCTTGAAAAGTAGTTGAACTGAATCTTCAAAAGTCCTTTATAATTAAACCAATTGTTTTTCGAAAAATCCTCCCAAAAGAGTATATTTTTTTTCTTGAATCAATGGATGTATTTTTAGGGTTAGGAATATATATTTTTGGTGGAATTTGGTTGAGGTTTAAGGGTTAAAATATGTATTGGTAATATGAGGCAGTAGGGTTTTAAAATGATTAGCTATGATAGAAGAGAAATGGAAAATGGGTGAATGATTGAGGAAAACAGGGGGAAATGAATGAATTGGATCCTCTTTTTATATAAAAACATTATGCCCTGAGACCCCCTGTTTAAACCCCACATGCGCCCAGAATGAATCTGCCATAGTGACCCAGTATCCCCTCTATAGAGGCCCCCATACCTCCGCTATAGCGGCTGGGTATGGGCATTATAATGGACCTCCTCCAACTAACTGCTTGACTTTATTTTTGCCCTAGTCGATTTATTTCCTTCTTTTATTCTTTTCCTTTAATACCCTTATGCCCTAAACCCATTTCTAAGTTACATTATAAATACTTTATTAACCTCATTCTTCGAAACTAATTCATCTTTTATTTACTAATTATTTTTCAAAAATAACAACTAAAATCCTCAATTAAATTAAATTGGAATTGAGCACCCTAATTTCATTCTTTTACTAAAGAAGGTCCATATTTCCAATTAATTCCATTTAAACTACAATGTTTCTCGTAAACATTATTTTTCACTTAAATAATGATAAAATTCAAGTTTTCACTTAAAATAACTATTTAAAAACCTCCCAAAATAGAAATAAAATAATTATTTAATTAACTAAATTCCTTTAAAATTACAGGGTGTTACAATCTTTACCCCTAACAAAAAGAATTCCATCCTCAGAATTCACAAATAACATTTCATACACCTGAGTCAAAATAATAATGCCTCATATACATGAGTAAAATATATAATGCCTCATATACGTGAGTCAAAACAGATGGGGGTACTGTTGCCTCCTCAAATCATCGCGCTTCCAAGTGAAATCATCCCCATTGTGGTGATTCCACTGCACTCGTACCAACAGTGTCTCCTTGGAATACAACTTTAGAATATGCCTACCCATAATTCTTATCGAATGTTCATTATATGATACATCTGAGTCTGACTCAATCTCACCCAAATTAATATGTTGAGATGTACCCTAGGGTGTAAAAACCGACGAATTAGGAATATGTAAAACACATTATTCACCTGATATAAGGAGTTTGAAAGTTTTATAAAATATACAACCTTCCCTACCTTCTCCTTAATCATGAATGACCCAATGTAACGAGGGGTTAATTTCCCTCTCTTTACGGACCTCATCACCCATTTTATAGGCGGAACTCAAAGTAAAACCTTTTGTCCCACCTGAAATTCCATTTTATTGGCATAACTCTTTTGTATGTCTTGAGCGAGTGTTATCCATTCCCTGATCAACTTGATATTCTCTATTGTCTCTTGGAAGAACTCTAATCCAAATTGCCTACTCTCGCTTGGGTTTAACTAACACACCGATGATCAGGATGATTTATCGTAAAGTTCCTAAAAAAAGGCCACGAAAATGGACTTCTTATGACTGTTATTATACGTCAACTCCACCAATGGCAAGTGGGCCTCCCAACTTCCTTGAAGTCCATTACACATGACCGTAACATATCCTCTAATTCCTGATTGACCCAATCGGTCTAGCCATCCGTCTGCGGATGGTATGTCATGCTAACATGCAACTTAGTCCCCATGCCCTACTAGAAACTCTTCAAAAAATATGCCACAAATGTAGGGCCCCGATGTGAAATGATTGATAATGGAACCCACCATGTAATCGAACTATCTCATCCATATATAAAAGTACAAGTTTCTCGGTTGAATTATCGATACGAACGACCAAAAATTGTGCCACCTTTGTAAGGCGATCAATTATTACCCAAATAAAATCATGATGTCAAGGCGTCAAAGGTAACCCCATGATGAAATCCATCAAGATTCTATCCCACTTACACTCGAGAATGGGTAGAGGCTAAATCATACCAGATGGCTTCTGATAGTCCACCTTTACCATCTGACAAGTAGTGCATGTAGCTACAAACTCAGCTACATCCTTGTTCATACGAACCCACTAATATAACCGCTTCATATCTTGGTACATTTTATCCCCACCAGGATGTAACGCAAAATGTGAGCCATTAATCTCCTCCATAACATCCCGCCTCAAATCCTCGTCCAAGGTACCACCAACCTACCCTTATAACGCAACCCGCCATTATATCTCACTGAGAATAAAGGTAACCAGTAGTAAGAAGCCATGTCACCTTCCCCTTACACATCACATCCTCTTACTGTCCCTTGATTACACGTATCAAAATATCTGGAGCCATTGTAAGTATACTTATGGAGGTCGTAGTCAACTCTCCAACCGTCTCTACTCAGCCCCACTCGACCGACTAAAGAGCTGATAGGCTACCATTAGGTCATCAGCTCAACGCATTTGCCACCACATTAGCCTTCCTCGAGTGGTATTGGATCATGAACTAGTAATCCTTAATGTACTCAAACCATCTCTATTGCCTCAAATTCATATATTTCGATGTATAATGGTTAATATAGACTCTTTTGATCACTAAAGAATCTAAACTTCTCACCCCAAGGATAATTCCTACACACATGACATATAAATACAATGGTCACCAACTCCAAGTCATGCATTGAATAATGAACCTCATGCTAATTCAACTTTCGAGAGGTGTATAAAATTAGATTATCCTCCTACATCAATGCCCTACCTAATCCCTTTAGAGAAGCATTGGTGTAGACTAAAAATTCAACTATACTCCTAGGTAAGGCAAGAACTGGCTCATAAGTCAATTTCTCCTTGAGAGTGTCAACCACCTACTGACAATTCTCACTCCAAAAGAATACCACACCCTTCTTCATCAATTAAGTTATCAACCTAACTATCTTTGACAAAACAAAAATGAATCTCCTATAGTAGTTGGCCAAATCCAAAAATCTGCGAACCTTAGTAGGTGTCGTGCGCTGTCCCCAATCCAATACGATTGACCCTTTACTCGGATCCACTAAAAGTCCCTTTTCTGATATGACATGGCCCAAAAAATTCACCAATCGCTTCCAAAACTCTCACTTGGATAATTTTGCATAAAATTTATGCTCTCGCAACATCTGCAATGTAATTCACAAGTATCGGGTGTGCTCCTCCTCTGTCCGTGAATAGATCAAAATGTCATTAATAAAGACTATAATGAACTAATTAAGATACGGTTAGAACAATCGATTCATTAAGTCCATGAATAACTGCGGCATTAATCAACCAAATAGCATCACGCGGAACTCAAAAGACCCATAACGAGGCAAGAAG
Organism: Sambucus nigra; assembly: GCA_949130495.1. Classification (NCBI taxonomy): domain Eukaryota; kingdom Viridiplantae; phylum Streptophyta; class Magnoliopsida; order Dipsacales; family Adoxaceae; genus Sambucus; species Sambucus nigra. The sequence goes on from OX422223.1 coordinate 206,541,346, forward strand.
GATGTCTTGGGTACATCCTCCTCTCATACCCTCAACCGTGTTAATCAAATCGTAAATCACTATTCAAAAAGAATGAAGATCCATCTAATTTATAAAAAATATCATCAATCCTCGGTAGCAGGTACTTATTCTTCATCGTCACCTTATTCAACTCGCGATAGTCCACACACAGTCTCAAATACCTATGTTTTTTTTTCACAAACAACATTGACAACTCTAAGGTGAAAAGCTATGACGGATAAACCCCTGCTCCAATAACTTCTTAATCTGATCTCTGAGCTCCTTCATCTTCATAGGGTCCATACGATATGATGCTCTAGTTATCATCTTAGTTCTTGATACCAAATCTATGATAAAATCAATCTCACTACTCGATGGCAAACCCAGAATCTCATCGAAGGCATCGATGAACTCCTAAACTACGGGAATCATATCTATGGACATTATGGTCTCATCTTGGGTCTCCTCATTAGTAAAAAAAATAAGTGGTTAGTAACTCCACCCTTACATTTAGGCATAGCCACCAAATACATTTCCTTTACTGGTATAGCAAATATAATCGCTCTACCTACACAATCCATCTAAGACTGGTTTGTACATAACTAATCCATCCCCAAAATCACATCGTATGTGTGGGAATCTAAAACTAACAAATTATATATAAATCGTAGCTTACCAGTATCAATGCCTACCCCATCAAAAGTCTCCATAATAATAATAGATACACCTAATGGATCATTAAAAGATTACACCCTAGCGCAAGCAGTTAAAATCATCCTCGATAAACCCACGAAGTGTTGTGAAACAAAAGAGTGTGTAGAACTCGTATCGAATAAAACCATGGCTAAACTGCTATGAACAAAGAACATAACATCGACGACCTGAATAGGCACTTGATCATCACTAGATCCTACCTGATAGACTTTGTCATATTACAACTGCGGCTGAGGTATTACGGCTGATGCAGTAAGTGTTGGGGGCCTTGTTGCCTCTAAGCTGGGAGACTATTGTTGTTATCGATAATCGGGCTTAAAGTCATGCTGCCACTGGCCATATCCATACCATCCTTGTTGGACTAGTTTAACCCTAATTGGTCAGTCCTTATTTATACGGCTAAACCCCTTACACCTAAAATATACTAATGAAGATTGTTCCTGAGAAATATCACTATGTTTCCCTTCCTGTTGCAAACCTTGCCCACTTTACTAGGGCTTTTGCTGATTGGAATGAAATTTCTTCCATGACCCTTGGCCTTATTGTCCCTGACCTCCCTTCTGGTCTATTTCAGATACTCCATTTCTCAAACTTTTTCTTATGCTTACTACAATCCCTACAAAGGGTGAATACAGCATCTATAACCTGAGTGTACGTGGAATATGTTGGATTCTCTATAATAATCTAGTGTATAGGGTATATGAGACCCTTCACAAAGCACCTAATCATTTTCTTCTCTGTAGTCACCTCATTCGTAGTAAAAAATGATAAATTAGTGAAATATTTATCATACTCGACAGTAGTACGAGTCCCCTGTTAGAATGCCAGAAACTTCATATTCTTCTGTGTATGAATATACTTAGGAAAATACTTGTCATTGAAGTTTAGAATGAACTCATCATAGGTCATTTGATCCCTCTGTTAGGTAGTAGTCACACTCTCCTACCATTGGAGAGCATCACCAACTAGTCGAAAAATTGCTAAAATTTATCTCTAAACATCCATACAAGCCAAGAGCCTGAGGTGGCGCTTGATGCTCTGATGCCACTATATAGCCACTAGCAGATATGCTAGACTTGAAAATTGCAGCGGTCCATTCTTCATGAATGCGCCTTGAATCTTCTCCTAATTTAATATGGGAGCTCGTACCACTGGCTGTGGTGCCTCAACTAGTCTGTCTTGCCTGCCCACGACCAACCCCACCTACATCGCCTTGGAGACAAAATTCGAAAGTTATTTAGCTCTAAAAGTGAACTTTCCCTTGGCATCTAGAGCTGAGATGACTAAAACTAGTTCAGCTGCTAGTGTGGGTGGAACTGGTGCTGTAGGGTCGGGTTGGGCAGCATGTGCGGTAGAACGAGTCTTCCACTTCGGTGCCATCTGAAATACGACGCGTAACTTTTATTAAACTGATGAAAATATGGCAAGAGAATAAAGATAAAGGACATATAAAATATGTTATGCGGAGGACAAAGATGGACCTGTAGATTCTACGTTGCCTAGTATCATGCTCTAATACCAATTGTGACACCCGTAATTTTTTATTTAGGTTACTTAACTCTATTTATTATATAAAACAAGTTATCAAATTAATTTTAATATCATCCTTAACATGAAATAAAAATTAAGGAATAATGATAAATCAAGTAGAGAATGGTATGAGAAATTCTCAAATGAATATATTTATGGATAGAATCAATCACCACCATTAAGTAAAGTAAATACAGTCTGATAATAACTAATACATGCCTAAAATCACATTGTCTCCAAAACTTAGTAAAAATTCTAGGAATTAAGGTAGACCTTGCATCTCTCAAACATAAAGTAAACAAAGCTAAAAGTAGGTTCAAAACCTAGATCTCCAAAACTCGGTTATGACAGGAATTGAAGATTATGTGCTCGAGTGAGAAACTAAGTTGGGTACACTAGAGCACCTGAAACAACACGATGGGTCAGGCCCACAAAAACACGATAATAACTATTATATACAAATATATACACTCAGACTAACTCCCATATATTGAGAGGTCACTAATACACCAAATAGTCGTTGACTATACCCTATATACCGGGTTACTAGCACATATATCCTTTGATTTTTATCTCGTGTGGACATAATAAACCGACACAACCCTCTACCCTCACTCTAAACTGCCACACCTCTCAGCCCTTATTCTATAATTGGTACAACCCTCCGCCCATTTCCAAAATATATAAATAGTATAGTAAGACCATAATTTTAACCCAAGCCATGCAATATAACAACACAATCATATCTGACCCATGGTGTTTACCCTAATGATATTTAAGGAATATATTTTTTCTTTTAATCATTTATACCAACCCCTTATATGTAAGGGGATAACGCATATGTTATACGTGGAGGCTAAGTTCAACATCTAAATTATGGATTATCATTTTAAATATTATAATTTACGGGGTGTGTGTTCCTTACCATGAGTTAGTTACTCATACCCAAAATCCAATCCCAACAACCACTACCCACCAATCCGTTACCCTTATATAATTTCAAGGAATTATTAATCATATATGGGAGTATTTAATTCTTTACATTAGGTATATTACGGAGAAGAGAGAAAATAAGAATTCCAATTAATACTTAAGATTTATGCACGTGTCTTTTAATATATTATCCTTATTTAATTCCCAATTCCATAACTAAATTAGTGGGAATCAACATATAATCCATCACCCATTTTTCTACATTATAACTAGAAATGAAAATAACTTCATATTAAAAGAGTAACCTACAACATGTAAATTTCAATTATAGGGAATTCATGATTTTTTTTCATTGATATTATACTAAGAATATACAATTCTCAAAACCCCCCTCTGATTTGTAAAAAAAACTCTAAAAACTCTTCTATATGCCAAGAAATTCCCACAATTGTGGGGGAAATCCCTCTTGAAAATTAGTTTAATTGGACCTCCAAAAGTCCTTTAGAATTGACCCAATTGTTATCCCAAAAATCTTCCCAGAAAAGTGTAATTTTTATCTTTAACAAAAATGGTGTATTTTTAGGCTGGGAATATATAATTTGGGTGGAATTTGGTTGAGGTTTAAGGGTTAAAATATATATTTTTAATAAGAGGCACGAAGGATTTAAAATGATTTGCCATGGGAGAACACAAAAGCAAATGGGGAGAATGATCATAGAGGAAAATAGGGGAAATGAATGAATGGGATTCTCATTTTATATATATAAAATAATTATACCTTGAGACTCCCTTATTTAAACTCCACCCGCACCCGGAATTAAGCCTCCATAGCGGCCCAATAGACCCGCTATAGCGACTCCATACCTCCACTATAGCAATTAGGTATGGGTGCTGATTAGGCTTAAATTCTTTCGAATTTATCCCCTTAATTTAGGGACTTTTATCATTTCGAGTGATATAAAATGAGTTAATTTATCGCATTTCCTTGCTAATGACTCTTTTTAACAAGTACATCTAGTTCCGTGTATTTCTCATGAGTTTTGCTGGTATTTAAAGTATTGAGAGAGAGAGAGAAATTGGAAAAGCATCAAAAGAAATCAAAGAAGGAAAGTCAGAAGGGTAGTTTTGTAACTTTGCCTCCATAGTCCGAAAGTGGAGCCAATTGGATCGCTTGGGATTTTCTCGAATTTTCTTTTCTTTTTCTCAGAATTTTAAGCGGTCCAATCTCTTGAAAATATTGGAGCTATTTATGCTAGGTTGTTACACAATAGTAGGGGTTCGCCATTTTAGTTTTCTAATTAGGAGTAGAGGGTTTTTTAGCCAAAAATCCTAATTCTGACAAGAAGAGAAATTGCTGTAAGGATTGCATTTTTATTTTTAAATCTTCTTCAATATAAGTAATATTCTTTCTTTAATCCTCTATTGGTTCTTTAGATTTGTTATTTGTTTGTTTCAGCTTATTTCTCTTTATAACTTTTCATTACATGATGTTTTATTTCTCAAAAATTGTGTTTTTCTTTAATTTAATCACGTACGGCTAAGTTTCTAAGGGTTGGGGTGCATGAATCCAACCCTATGTCATTTACATGTGTATAAAAATAAGTTCCGAATTAAATAATTGGTCAAATCATGTTGTGTGGTGATCATAATCATTGTAGGACTTTTGATGCCGTTTGTCCTAGGTAACCGGGATGCTTCAAAATGCAATGTGCGTGTAGCTATCTCAACACTGCTTTATTCTTGCTTTTGATTATATATTATGCGGGCTTGAACCTCATATATATAATGCTTCAGATTTATAAAGACGGGGTTTAATAATTTATTTCAATTCGAGAATTTGTTTTAACATTAGTAAATGCACTAAGGTTGGAGGATTGTATCCTAACCTATTCTTCTCATTTAAGGATACATCATCATAATTAGTTTAATTTCACTTCTTCAATACTTAGCATACTTAGTAGTTAACGTTTAATTTACCTTTAGTTCGTAGTTATCCTCCCTTTCAAAGAACCTTTTTATTTCCTTTTTAGGGTCAAGTTAGGATTCCCTGTCTTTCCAACGTTGTCGTGTCTTTACGTCCTATTTCCCTGAGGATCGATACCCCATCTTACCGGGATTATTACTTGAGCGACAGGCTTGCACTTGAGCCTAGATAGCATGCACACTAGAACACGTTTGTGGTCACGTCAAGTTTTTAGCGTCGTTACCGAAAAATTAGGTAGACTTAGGTTAGAACGAGTCAATCTAAAGATTTGACCAAAAAAAATAGTAATATTAAAAAAATAATAAAAATATCCAAAAAGAAATTATCTATCAAAAGCCTGTTCATGAAAAATCCTGAACAACCTCCTCAAAATACTCCAACCAGAATTCACGAAAATCCAATCGTTGAGTATAATCCTGACAGCCCCCCACACCCCTCGTGTACCACAATTCCGAGTTCCACCTCCTACACCGCCAAATTCACTGTCTAATTACACTTCGAGTGACCCATCTGGTTACACTTCAGTTTACATGCCTAGTGCACCGAGTGAGGATGCTGAGTCGTTAAGAGACAGAGCAATGTCAGACGTAGCTAGTTTCAGTACTGGGGAGGGAAATCCACCATATTGTCCCATGAAAGAACTCCTTTTTCCTTAACGAACTGTCACCCCTGGTTACATTTTACTCTTGTATAATGCCGATCAGTTCCACTTTCGCAATGGGATGATACAGATTCTCCCTACTTTCCATGACATGGATTCGAAGAAACCATACCTTCACAGACGAGAGTTCGAAGAGGTGTGCGAGACATTTAGTATCAAGATTGCACGCAAGATGTCGTTCTCCTGAAGCTTTTCCCTTTTTCCTTAAAGGATAAATCTAAGACCTGGTTGTGGTCTCTACCCTCGAACTCCATTAAGATAATGAGTCTTTCGATAAGTGTTGGTAATGCTTTCAAGAATTGGTTAGTGCTTTCCCCCATCATGGATTCAAAAAAATCTCCTAATATCTTTCTTCCATCATGGACTAATAGTAGCGTCCAAACAACTTGTGCAAACCATGTGCGAAAGACCATTACGGGAATTATATACAAGTGATGATGAGGCCCATCTTAAGTATGTCGCTGATACCACTCAAGCATGGGACATATCTGATCCTAATGCCCAAACTCGGCCTATACAAGTATCTACCACTTCGACTGCATCCAGTATATACCAACTAGATAGTAATACTTTACTAGACTGTCGATTTGATTAGTTTGAAAAAGGAGTGAGAGATCTACTTGAAGTCTGATTGAGAGACATTTTCGGATCCAATCGGGTAGTAAGAGAAAATATGTGCGCTATCTGTGAGGCGGTCCATTCCATAAAGGCATGCCCTACGATTTCCTCCTACAAGGCTATGCATACCGAGCAGGTGGAGGCTATAGGAGGGTTTAAGGGAAACGTTAATGCCCCGTATGGGAACACATACAACCCTTCATGGATAAACTATCCTGGTTTTAGCTATGGGAAACTACAGGCTGTATTGAATCCTAATTCACATGTTTCCCCTCCTCTACCTCCACACTTTCAATAAGAACCACCCATGCAAGGACATGGGCCAACACCACCTCCTCCAGCTCTATATATCACTCGGTCGTGGAGAACTCTTGAGGACACGATACACCAATTCATAAACTCCCAAAATGCAACTAATGCCAGATATGAGCGCATGTTCACCGATATAAATGCGAACATTTTAAAGTTGCAATCTTCGTTGAGCGTCCGGGAAAAGGGTAAATTTTCGGCCCAAGGCCAAAAACCATCCAAAATAACCTCTAGTTCTAATGAAAATCAAGAGCAATGTTGCGCGATAACCACTCTACCTAATGAGAGGGTTGTTGATTTATCACCTCTCCCACATGACACAATAAAAGACAAGAAGGTATCGCTTGGCATGAAAAAGGCCGAAGATGCTTCCTTAATTGATAGTGATGAGGAGGATAACACTAGTGGGCCCAAAGTCATCATAAAACCACCCACTGCCGTACTATTTCCTCAATGGTTGGTCCCAACTAAAAAAGAGACCTCTCGTGACGATGTCATAGATGTTCTTAAGCAAGTAAAGATTAATTTACCTTTTCTAGAAACTACACAAAAAATTCCCGCATATGCTAAGTTTCTTAAGGACTTACTTACGGTGAAACGAAAGCTAAAGGTAGAGAAAAATGGGTTTCTAGCACAGAACGTCAGCTCAATACTATCAAGTGACCATCCACCCAAATTCAAAGATTCGGGTGCAAGAACTATTTCGTGCATCATGGGGGGAAATCGAATTGAGAGAGCGCTAATATAATTAGGGGCAAGTGTCAACATTCTTCCCTATTCAATCTATAATCAATTAGGTATGGGGGACCTTAAGCCCAAAAACCTGACTCCCCGACTCGTAGATAGTTCCATAAAGATACCTCGGGGGGTCGTTGAGGACGTGATCGTCTAAGTTGACACATTTACTTCCCGATGGATTTTGTCGTTTGGGACAAGGAGCCCTCTATTGTTCCGAGTAATCATGTACCAGTTATTTTAGGCCGCCCATTCTTAGCTACTGCTAATGCCTTGATTAACACTCGAAATGGGCGAATGCAACTCACGTTCGGGAATATGACCCTCGAAACAAACATCTTCAACATCACCAGTCTTGAGGGTGTTGAGGGCGAATCACGATAGATGGATCTCATGGAAGAGAAGGTACACGAGAATGAGAGGTCCCACAAGCGAGAGCCGTAAAGGTGTGCCTTGTTTCATCAAGTGAGAGCGGTAGTGTTAACGATGAGAGAAAATCAGGGGAAGTGTATGTAGTAACCACGATTGAGAGAAAGAGAGAGTGGTTATAGGAGAGAAAAATAGTTGAGTTAGAGATCGGGGGAGTAAGCGAGGATATAGGCATTACGAGAGAGAGAGAGAGTTAGGGGACATGAGCATGGAAGATTTTAAAAAAGAATTTGGGCATGTGGATGAGATCCTGTATGTAGAAGTCCAACCTTTATTGGACTCGTTTAGTTACTTGAATGAGAGCGAATGGAAAGATACAATAGATGAATTCCTTCATAATGACCATCCCTCCACATCATAGGATTCTTCAAAAGAGAGAGAAAGAGAATGTTCAAAACACTCTCGAGAGATCGAATTAACAGATATAAGTCTTGAAGACTTTGAAAAAGAATTCGATCCAGTGGATGAGAGCTTTACTGTTGAAGTCCAATCCCTATTGGGCTCTTGTAGTCACTTAGAAGAACGCAAATGTAAAGATAAAATTAATGAATTCCTTCTTTGTGACCATCCACCCATACCGCTTGAGGTCCCGGAGGCGATTGAAGAGAAAATTTATGTTTCGTCTTACTTAGAGCCTAGGCCATGCATTAAAAAAATTGAAAGAAACCTAGGTGTTCCCTCCAAGTCGGTGCACACAGGCCACGCTATGAGTAAGCATCACAAGGATCCCTTTCTAATTAGTCACGACGAGTCTCCCTGTCTTTCCTTTATCTATGGGCAAGGTCTGAACTTTTTTCGATTATTAGTTTATGATATGAAGACGGGAGAGACAAGGAGAGCATTGTACCCCGTTCGTGGGGTGGGGTGAGTTTGTGGAGAGATGATAGGTCGTCGCACCCCTGATGCGTATAGGGTAATTTTTTTTGTATTATTGAGTTATGTGTTAGTGTCATTTAGTAACTTTTTGTATTTTAAATATTTGCTTGTTTTATTTGTCGCACTTCTTATTTCGCCTTATTTAGATTTTAGTCCTTCTGATTACGGACAATGCAAAAGTATAAGTTAGGGGGGTGACAAGTGCGTATTTCTAAAACTTCACAAATTTCCAAAATGCCAAAAAAATTAGAAAATTTCAAAAAAAAAATTGAAAAATTCTGAAAAGCCAAAAATACATTTCTTCAAAATAAATAAAAATTGGAATTTAAATTTTTCAAAAATATCATTAAAATTAGGTTTAAAGTCTCAAATTGTAAAAATAAATTACACAAAGCCGAAATTGACCAAAGATGGAAATTGAAAGAAAATTGATGACTTTACGAATAAGTGTGGAGATTAATCAACCCGGTGAGATTTCGAGTCTATCTATTTTTGTGAGAATTTAAGTCAATCCAAGTTAATGGTTAACTCAAAGTTCATTTAAGCGTTTAAATAAGTGGTTGAAGATCTCTATTCCTTTGTCCGATCGTTTACGGGAAACGTGTGATGTTTTGTCTCAAAATGCGCGCTAAATTATCTCAAGATTTAATTCACCTCGAGACGAATATGGTAACGCAATTAGTAATTTGGGAAATGAAGTAGGCCCTCATTTCTCACCCAAAAATATTGTCCAGAAAAAATCGTGAAAAATTAACCTTTTTGCAACCCAATTTGAGATGAATAAGTTTTTCCCTTTCGTTTGATAACACAAAACACCAAATTAACTCGGAATTGTGAAATTAAAAATCCAAAATTTTAGTCCTGAAAGTGCATAAAAAGGGGGCAAGAAAATAGAAGTACGCTCAACAAAAATAGCAAGAAAAGTGTGAAAACTATAAGAAAATATAAAAAGAATAGAAAATGAGAAAATGCCCGAAAAAGCACTAACGGACATCATAAGAATATTTTCAAATTCCAGATTTCCCAACCATTTCCATGTTACCCAATACACCTTAAACCCGAAAAGTCCTAACCGAGTCCAAATTGCGAAATTGTTTACCGCGTGGAGAGCTAAGGCACAAAAGATAATATAAGAGATTAAATGGTGTGAATTAGAGGCGATGTTTCCATTTCCTTATAACCGTACTCCGATGATGAGATCTTTTCACTATAAATTTCCATCTTTTCAATTTTATGTGCGTGAATTCGTGTTCCAATGCATTTAATCTTGTTGACACACACACCGAGAGAAAATAGCCACAATTCCGAGTGATTCGTTTATGAGAGTATTCCGTGAGCATTTGAATCAAAATGAATTTTTGAAAAAGTAACGTAATGATCAATCGGTGGAAATCCGCGGTTAAATTTCTGGCTTCACACACACGCACTATGATTTAAGACTCTTGAATGAATTGGTGGTAACTAATTTTTGGAAAATTTAAATTGTACAATTTTTGAGTATTTTGAGTCGAATTTTGTGGGTATATTCACTACAAACCCTCACGAGACACAACTCGTCCTACTCGGGTAACCTAGGGGTTTAAAGGCTTGTATCATGTGCTAAATGCAACTGCTCGCCCGCGAAAGTGGTACTCTATCCAAATAAAATGAATTTTTTGAGAGTTGAACCTTAGTTCAATTCTTTTACATTGCTCGGGATGCGCAAAGTTTTAAGTTAGGGGGTATAGATGCTCTCCCCTAACTAGTTGCCTGGCTTCATTTTTTCCCTAATCGATTTATTTCCTTCTTTTATTCTTTTCCTTTAATACCCGTATGACCTAAACCCTTTTCCAAGTTACTTTATTAACCTCATTCTTCCAAACAAATTACTCTTATTTCTACAATTATTTTCGAAAATAACATCTCAAATCCTTATTTAAATTAAATTGTAATTAAGCACCCTAATTTTATTCTTTTACCAAACAAGGTCCATATTTCCAATAAATTTCATTTCAAATACAATATTTCCTATATAACTTTATCTTTCACTTAAATAATTATAAATTTCAACTTTTCATTTAAAATTCTCCCAAAATCTAAAATGAATTACTTAAACTCCTTTAAATCATGGGGTATTACACTGTTCACTTTTTTGTAAGAGGGGGATGAGAGAGAAATATTTTTTCTCTTATTTCACCAAGATTTTCTCTTCAAAAGTTCCCACACATGTCGTTTGCTTTCGATTGAACATATACTAGAAAATTTAAGGTGTTTGACGCATCTTAGAAAAAAAATTAAAGGTTATTAATCATTAATGATATCTTCTTCCTCAACTTTGTCTCCTATATTGGATCACCTACAAGATCCGCAAATTTATGGTGATATATGTTGGATAATATGAATGCAAATACAGAAATGGAACTCTTTATATATCACAGTAATGTCAACTTCAATACAACAATGTAACTTCTGAATATAATAGAAAACTTCAAGGCATGATGTCACTTTTCTAAATACAGTATTTGCCCCACACGAACAACTTCGGTATACAAACGGGAATCAGCAAATCCGTACTCAAGATACAATGAAGCAATTTGCACTGTCTGCAAATTGTATGTTTGAAGACAGCCCTTAGATGCAGCAGCGACGAACAGTCAATCAAGTTCTTATTCTATTTCTGTGCACAAAACAGAATAAGAGAATTTGTATCTCCTGAAAATTATAAGAGAGTAATAGCAGGGTTTGGAAATCTGAAACTGAGTTTTTTGTTATTATTCAATTTCGTTTTAGGCAGCCTTTATTTATAGATAATGAAAACCTTTGTCTTCAAGAGTCATGACTATTGGATTAACAGTCTTAATCAATTCCGAAATGGTATGACTGCTAATTACCAACAGTCTTAAGTCATTTCTGAACAGGTATAATAATACCGAATCAGTTTTGCACGGGTCAACCAAAAAGTGATCGCGCTCGAGCTACCGCGATTCGACCCGAACGAATCCCGGCAACCCGCTACCACTGCGGACACACGGCGTGCGAAGTGCAAAGTGCGCTACTAGCGCCTCTACAGCCCACTGCCCCCCACACGCACGCGCGCGAGTGCGCGCATGTGCGTGTGCGTACGGTGCTTCGCACCATATTGAGGTCTCTTGAATAACCTCTTAAATTCTAGATGAATTAACTCTTCATCTTCCATTTGTACTTATTAAGTTCACAAATTCTTAATATTTTTCCAATGTGGGACTCAAAGGTTGCCTACTCCTTTTATAGCGTAGTGGTGACACTTAGCTTTGTACATTTTCCAATGTGGGACACTATCCCTTTTTATATTTGGGTTAGCTTCCCACTTCTTCCTCACACTTCCAATGTGGGACAAGCTCTTTAAGCTTTTACACCCAAAAACTCTTACTTGCTTATTTTAAAAATCACCAACATTCCTTCACCATTTTCAAAATAAGTTTTGTAAATCTTTGATTGTATGTAAGACTGTGTATAAGCATTGGTGTCTCACGACTTGAACCAATACCCTGTGAAGGTTCGTCAAGGTTAACCATGAAAGTGTAGTAGACTTGTCTTTGAACTATCAATCTATATTGATTAGCCGGATTTGTCTTCACACATAAATCTTTTAGTCACTGATTATCTATATAAGCCGATACATGTATTAGGCCTTGTGTCTGTACCTTGATTTCATGAGTGCTTTAGAGTCAAGCCCAGTTCTCATAGATAGCGGTACCGCTTCCACACTCATATAGGTAGATTATCATAGGTGTCCATTTAACTTAAAACACCATAAATCTATTAAGGTTAAACTCATCGTCTTTCATTATTCATTACATGTTCTAAGCACTTACCCTTGGGATGTTAAATTTTATAGTGCTTACAATCACGTCGTATGATGTACTTTAATCATTAAACTTGAGACTTGAATAAATCAAGTTTCAAGTTGAGTTTCCATCAAGAGTGATTATTATTAATGGGCTTTAATCCCATCCTTATTGATGTCTTAGACACCAGTCCTCTTGCAAGACCTTTTGTAAAAGTATCAGCTAAATTTTGACTTGATTTTACATAATCCACTGTGATTACACTATCTGTAATCATTTGTCTGACATAACTATGTCTAAGGTCAATATGTCTAGATCTTCCATTGTACACTTTACTATAAGCTCTGGAAAGTGTAGACTCACTATCACAATGTATAGATATTGGAGGCATTGGTTTTGGCCAAACTGGAATTTCAATTAATAAATTCCTTAACCATTCTGCCTCTTTACTAGTTGCAGCTAATGCTACAAACTCAGCTGCCATAGTAGAGTCAACTATACAAGTTTGTTTCTTTGATCCCCAAGAAACAGCTCCTCCACCAAGAGTGAAAATCCATCTACTTGTTGAGGAATGATCCTCCCGCTCAGTTATCCAACTGGCATCAGAAAACACTTCTAATACTGAAGGATATCCACTAAAGTATATACCATAGTCCATAGTTCCTTTCAAATATTTTAATATTCTATTGACAGCATGTCAATGCAATAAACTTGGATTACTAGTATATCTACTTAATTTACCAACAGCATAAGCAATATCAGGCCGAGTACATGTCATGGCATACATTAAACTACCAATTACTTGTGCATATTCCAATTGTGAAATAGCTCTAACAATTATTAGGGATCATCTTTAGTTGTGGTTCAAAAGGTGTACTAACAGATGTGCAGTCAAACTGATTAAATTTCTTTAAAATTTTCTCAACATAATGATATTGAGTGAGAATTATATTTCTATCTTTCCTTATTATTCTCATTCCTAATATGACATCTGGTGCGCCCAAAATAAAGCTTGTGATTCAAGTGCAAATATATCGCAACAAGTAATATCCGGTAAGTACGGAATCGTGATCCACGGGGATTGAAACACTCCTAAGAGAACTGGATTAGGTTAAAGGGATTCTCTGAACGTCACAAAAGTTAAAGTGTAAAAGATGATTTAATAGTTTGGAAAAGTGATTGAGACTAATCTATAAACTAACATACTATTGATGATCAGTTGATTAATTAATAATTACGGAACTATGAAAAGAACTAAGATAAGCTTGAGTTCAAGAAATTAAAGGGATCGAGGATCATTCTCCCACCTCGGATTCACAAAGAAGGGGATTATAGGGCTTGGTTGAAATTAATTCTAATCGAGCATAACTAATTAAGTCCGAACATCAACCATGTAGGGACTAAACTCAACAATGGAGGATTAGGGGTTAATTAATTATTGCTAGATGGGTTGGGTTTGTAGTAAAGCTTCAAACACTAGCCCTTGCATGACAAGAGAAGTTAAGAAACTATGATACTCCAAAACCAACACATGAAGTTCCATTAGAACAATTATAAACCAAACCCTAAATATGAAGTTCAAGCATCCAAGGTGGGATTATGATCCCCAATCATAAGTCTAGCTACTCATAATTGAAACTACACTACACATGCTAGTTAACAACATAATTAAGTTAGTTATCTAGTTTAAACACAAACCAATGCAAGAGATGGAATTAAATGCAAATTAAAGCTAGTAGAACAAGTAGAGAAGAAGTAAATGAACCTTTCTTGCATTAATAACAATAATTCAACTATTAATCAAAGCTTCACAAGTTGATAAAAACCATAAATGAACTTTGGCCTAGGAGAGAGAAGAGAGTGTTTTTCTATATCACCAAATAAATAACAAAAGTAATCTATCTACAAAAGAGGAAAAACAAGGGATATATCCCCAAAATCCCACCAAAATGGCAAACTAGTAATAAGAAGAAAGTTGGAAATGCAGGGCCGAATCGATTCGGTGCCAAATCCGAATCGATTCGGAAGTGTAGAGATTTTCCCCTGTATGAAACCGAATCGATTCGGCAGTAATCGCGAATCGATTCGGGCCTGCTGGAGAAGAAAAGATGCCTATATTGGCATTAGTTGTCCCATGTTTCACCGAAACAACCGTAACTGCTTCGTTCGAGGTCAGATTCGAGCACCGTCGGAGGCCACGCGAAGATAAGAAGAAGGTATACAACTTCCGTGAAGAAATCGGGATCAAAACCCGAGTGCTGAATTTACCAAAATGCCCCCGACTGTGCAAGTGTCAACGAAACTTTTCCGGATCAAAACCAAACTTCCCAAAATGCATTCCCGAGACCTATAAAAGCTCAATAAAGACACATACAAAGTATATATGATGAATTCATGGGTTAGTCAATAAATGAGTATAAGAACCGGGAAATACATGCACGGGAAAGCTAAAATGTACAA
Source organism: Sambucus nigra (assembly GCA_949130495.1). Taxonomy (NCBI): domain Eukaryota; kingdom Viridiplantae; phylum Streptophyta; class Magnoliopsida; order Dipsacales; family Adoxaceae; genus Sambucus; species Sambucus nigra. The sequence goes on from OX422223.1 coordinate 206,556,401, forward strand.
ATTAACGGGGTATAAAATACAATAAAAGTGACGAATCACACCCCCTAACTTATACATTGCTAGTCCCGAGCAATGAAGTATGAAGAAACAAGGGCCAACAACGCAACCAAGATATAAGAAATATGTACAACGAAGGAAAAATGCCACTTTCGTAGGTGAACGATTGCATTTAGCGTATGCAATAAGCCGTTTTAAACCCCTAGGGGACGAGTGAGGTCTCGTGAGGGTTTCCAGGGATGACACCCACAAACATCAAATCAACTCATACTATGATACGGCAAAATCCAATGCGTAGCTCAACAAATATCTTAAGAAGCACAATTTATCAACAAAGTGAACGAAGCTCACACAAAAGACGGCAATTATCAGCATTAAACAAATAACTTCAATAAAAATCGAAACCATGGAAAAGCGAAATAAGCGGACACATGTGGTAATTTAGATTTGGCAAAACTTTCAAAATCCATAAAAAAGGCATGCATACTCAAGTTCTCTCCGGTTGTTACACTCAACAAATGAAACACTTAGAAATGGGATGTAACACACACGGGACATGCGGGCATAAAGAGTAATTGTAAAGGGAAACTAGGCCACACACATGTCATCAATGAAGAACGCAATATAAAAGTGAAAAATACAATCTCATGAAAGGATATCGCATATTAACCAAGAGAAAAGCATTTAAACAGATTATCGCTAATGTTCGACCTTTGAATCACATCACCCTAGGATCAAATAGGACTTTTGGGGTATAGAATTTAGGCTAGGTTAGGGTTAGGAAAAGAAAGGGATGTGTGTAGGATCAAAGGAGATTCGGGAATAGCGCGCGGGATAATGGATTTAATGGACAAATAAGGAATCGATGGTCAAATTCCACAAGCAATGTATTCATGAGAGTGAGACTTTGATATTCATGCACAAGGTAAAATGGGAAACAACTAGGACCCATTTTATTCGAAACTTTTTCTTTTCTTTTCTTTTATTTTCTTTTCTTTTGTTTTTCTTTTGTTTTTCTTTTGTCCACTCAAAGCTTGATTGCAATCCATATAAACAACATCATTCAATCCCGGGAACAATCCCTAATCAAGGTACGGGAGGAGTAAATAAGGGTTTAGGACTCGAATGTGGAGTTGGAAAAGGGATTTGGGGTTGAAACGAAAGGAATAATAAGGCTCAAGGGGGTTGACTAGGGGAAACATTTAAGGGTAAGGTCAAGGTCATATGGGTTAAACAACAACAAGGGCCTATAATCCTTTCCTATAGTTTCATGTGATTCGCGGGACTCAACACCATTGAAAATCATGCTCAAGTGATAAGTCAATTAATATGCAATCAAATGAAAAGAAAATGAGATCGACAACAAGTTCATTGACAAGAAAGAGATAGAGTGGGTGTATACGCTCACAAATTATGATAAGTCTCAATTTTCACTTTTGTAAGGGTATAGCATGCGCCTTAGAATAACGAATTTGAAACACTTTAAACCAAATCATAAATAATTATTTGTGTATATGCCCAAAGCTTCACAGTTTAATTTTATGATGCTATTCATAATGCAAACAATAACGGGCTAAAGGGTAATAAACCAATGACTCAAAGCATGCTTCATAGCTATACAATAGGATATGCCGATCATATAAGTAATCATAGTAGATATGAGAGAGAAAAAGATTTTTTTTTTAATTTAATTTAATAAATAAATAAATAACTACTAACATGATAACCGGCATCACAATTATAAACCATACCCCCTAACTTGAATGAAACATTATCCCCAATGTTAGTAGGGATAAAAAGGGAAAAGCGGTTAGAAAATAGTCACCCCGTAAGGAGTAACTCGAAAAACGCGCAACGGCATGCCTGTTACAAGTTAGTACCATAAACAATAATATATACAAAAGAGATATACACAAGAACAAATATGAAACGGAAAATGAGTAATTTCATTAATAAATATGAGTTGTGTACATGGCGCACAAAAACCAAAATTAGAAAATACACAAAATGTACTCTCTCCTCCCCACACCAAAACACAACTACAGAGATAGAAACCCAAAAATCAAAATTAAGAACCACAAAAGTCAGCAGCAGAGAAAGTAGGATGACAGCGGCCTACAAATCGTCCGTATGACGGCGCGGGGACTCGGGAGCGGGGGGGGTCACGAGGGGCATATGGGTCATAAAGGTACGGAGGCACAGCAGCCTCGCCCCCTCGGAGATGTGAAAATAGGTCCATCTGTGCCCGAGTAATCATGGAGATATCGTGCTCGTAAGCGCCCCGATATGCAGCAAAATCAGCCTGGAACGAAGCGAAGCTCTACATATACGTGCCCCGAAACTCGAAACAATCTGCCTGCAACTCATCCATCCGCACCCCGAGATACGCGATGGGGTCAACAGTAGATGGGGCTGGTGGTGGGACAGGATGAGGCACATCCGGAATATCTGGCATAGGAGCATCAGGGGCATCCGCAGCGTCAGGAGCAACAGCAGGAGCATCCAACATTCGCTTCTTCCTCCTCTCCCAATAATCCTTTACTAGACTTTTCTCAATGGCCTTCTCGCCAAGCAACTTCGGGAGGCGAGGAATGTTATCCATACCCATCACCTCGCAATCAGTATCTCTACAAATTAGGGAAACCAACCGCGCGTACGGGAGGGTAGTGGTGCCCTTCTCACAGTAAGCGGCCTTTAGCATCCGCTGAAGTACCAATGCGGGAAGGTTGACAATAGAATTGGCGTCCAAGAGATGGTAAAGGAAGTGGGCCTGGGCGGAGCGAAGAACAGCCTTGGTTTGGGTCGGTGTTATGGAATTAACAGCAGCAAGGTGGATGATGCGGTGGTTGTCGGGCATAAGAGATGTGGGGAAAGTCTCCCCAGTCCAAACATTCCCTGGCGCCAGACGCGCAATCAGGGTCTCATTCGTCAGCCTCCTGTGACACCCCGCCTAATTAAATACCGGGCGATCACTCCTTTATTAAATTAAATCAAGGTAAACAGTTTGGTTCATTCTCAGCATCACTGTCGATAAAAATAAATTTTCCAATTTAACACCCTAAATAATTAAGCTAAGTGTCAAAACATTTTCATACAAACTTTTCAAATTTTAATCAACGAAAAAGATTTATTTAATTAAAACAACATTTCTACAATTAAGAATCACACCGCAATAAACTAATTAACATAAACCATTCGAAAATCGAATGTCAACATATGAAACTAAAGTCACAAATCCATCCTGAATAAATCCCATAGAACAATACTGGAAATAACTGAAATATAAATGTCCCAACAACAAATGAAATAATGGAAAGGGCGACACATGCCCAATAAATGATAATGCTAGAAGTGGAGTCAAAAAAGGAAGTCGTCTACTCAAGTGACCTGCAACTCCCACCTAAGCTGCAGCACGTTCCTCTCAAGGGATCCTAAGCAAGACGCCCCTATGGCTGGGCACCTGAAAATATACATATATATACAAGAGAGAGAGAGAGAGAAAAAGAAACGGGTCAGAGCCCGAAAGTGTGTTTGATTTTAAAATACGCTTAGCAAGTATTTAAATTGATACAGGCCAATGCAATAACATATTAGTACGTCACTCTCTTGAGAAAATACTCACCTCTCTTCTAATGTGCACACCTATCGCACTAACCTTACCATTGGTTTGTTCTTATCAATATATCGCCCTTGACTTTCTAAAAGATTTAATCTTTCTAAGATTACTAGCAAGATTTACAATTCATGATTTCATTTTAAAAGAATATTCCAAACAGTAATCAAAGTCCTCCATTTTAACTTTATAAAATCAATAAAGTTTTACAGTGACATCTTATACTTTTTCAAAACAAGTATTTAATAATATGAGTAAATAATTAGGTTATACTTATCAAATCTCAGTAGACAGTTTTGAATATCATAATCTCAAATATATATATTAACTACTCGTATAATATATATATATAACAGCACCCCGAATAAAACTATGGTGCGTGCATACTCTACTATCCAGAGCCCCATATCACTCATATTAAGGGGAATACATTCGGAATCACTCTCGAATTGTATTAACAGAAATACACAAACAATATTGAGGCGAAGCATAGATTCCAAGTCTCTAAGAGGATGGCACATACCGGCGTCTCTTAGGACCATCTGAACTATCACATCGATAGCCTGTACCAAGGATATCTATATCCTAGGGTACAAGTCAATATCCCCCATAAAGGTCCCATCGAGATAAGACTTGTCCCAGGGCGGAAACCTCAGGGATAGTAAGTAACGTGGGTATGATTTTCACATGCATATAATATATGTACACACAATCATATAAATATACCACTTTATCATATTAATATAGGTTCTTCTCATCACCCGTAATTATACCATATATCCTTAATTTCACAGTTATAGAATTTGGTATAAGTTTTATTCCTAACCTTAACTCGAAGGGTTTTCTCACTTATTACCTAACACTCATGGGCTACATCCTCATAAATCTGAATTTCAGTAAGTGCCTTTATTAGGTTCCAACGTAATTCTCTTACTTACCTCACCCTTTAAATTCATAAGTCCACTAACCTAAAGTAAATGTCCCATAAATACCATTTTTGTTCAAGATTAAGGTTCCAACATTTATTCATATACCCTACTGGCCCTCAATGTCTCCCAAATCAACTTATCAAGAGTGCCCAAGAATTATATCACGACAATCTGAATTTAACGCATATAAAGAGGGAATTAGTAGTCAGCCAGGAGGGGTCGATCGATCGAATCTTGGGGCTCGATCGATCGAACCTTCGATCGATCGAAGCTCTAGGCTCGATCGATCGATCAAGCAGGTCTGGGCAAAATTCTGCAGAATGCAGTTACGGGTTTCATCCAACTTCTTCATCAAATTCCATATTTTTCAACACTAATCGACCCACAAATTCTACTATTAACATAATAACATAATTCCAGATGTTTTTAACGTTCAGCATGCGTGTATTCATCATTAAACATGGTTAAACAGCCCAAAATCTCATCTAATCATCAAGAACCCTAAAGTTTTCATAACTATGATTCAATTAAGTTTTTCTCCAGAATTTCTTCCTAATAAAACATCAAAAATTCGTGGGTAATACATCTATATCATCAAAAGTTTCCAGCATAAGGTTTTAATCTTCTCTACATGCAATTTCCTATCAAAATTTGGGGTTTCCTTACATGGATTACATTCCTAATTAATCCTAAACTAATATGAACATTGCACTAACGAAATACGCAAGTTAAACACTTGCCTGGGATTTTCAGTAGTCTGATTTCCTGTTGATTATGGTGTGGTTGCGTTCTCCTCCTCGCGATCTAGGCGTTGGTGGTGACGGCGGTGCAAACGGTGGTGTTTCGGCCTTGAATCTCCTTGAAAGGTCTCTCCTCTCCTCTCCAATGGCCGTTCTAGGGTTCTGAATGTTCTAACCCTAAATGGCTAGCCTAACCAGCTGATAAAGGCTGCTAAAATTCGTGGGTATAATTACCCTATTTTGTAAAATGACTAAAATGCCCTCCCGGGGTACTAATTAGGCCTAAAAACGCCCCGAGACCCAAACTAAACCCCCGGGTACACTTTTCTGACTATCTCGACCTTTCCGAACGCGTTGGCGCACTCAAAACGACTATACGAACAACTTATAAAATATTTACTTTTTAATTAACAAAATTAGTCCCGACGTGACACAGGCACGTCCCAACTTAAATTTCCGAAATAGTCATTTAATTCACGTATGACATTCAATATAACCAATATAGTATATCACTATGCTCATTAGTAATATTCAACAAGTTTCCCATAATTACTAACTCTCGACACGTTAATAATTATAACATAATTAATTTCCGGATTTTTATTAAATAAACATTCTCATTAAATTTAATAAATCCCCAAATTAATATAGCATAAAAATACGGGGTATTACATACTTCCCCCCTAATAACGGAATTTCGTTCCGAAATTTGGAAAATAAGGCATACCTGGTAAAAACAACTCTGGATATCTCTCGCGTATAGCTGCCTCACGCTCCCAAGTGGATTCCTCCACATTATGATGCTCCCACTGGACTCGCACAAGTGGAACTATTTTCGACCTCAATCTCCTCTCACTATAGTCTAGAATAGCCACTGGTCTCTCCTCGTAAGAGCTATCAGACTGTAAATCTATCTCATCTATCGCAATGTGAGTATAGGCCATATCATCCCGAAGATATCGTCTTAACGACGAGATGTGGAATACATCGTGGATGCGATGTAAATGTTCTGGCAATCCCAACCTGTATGCAACCGGCCCGATCCTCTCGATGATGGGAAATGGTCCCACATACCTCGGGGCCAATTTCCCCTTCTTCCCGAACCTCATCACTCCTTTCATAGGAGATACACGCAACAACACTTGATCCCCCACATTAAACTCCCGGAAGAACCGTTTCGCATCGGCGTAGCTCTTCTGTCTGTCTTGGGCTACCCGAATACGACTCCTGATTATCTCAATCCTTGCGGAGGTCTCCTGAATCACTTCTGGTCCTAGCAACTTGTTGTCCCCCACCTCGAGCCAACAAGTTGGATAACGACAAGGCCTGCCATACAAAGCCTCAAATGGGGCCATACCAATCGTAAACTGATAAGAGTTATTATAAGCAAACTCTACCAATGGAAGATGTGGCTCCCAACCTCCTCCAAAATCGAGAACACACATGCGTAGCATATCCTCTAACATCTGATTAGTACGCTCTGTTTGTCCATCTGTCTGTGGGTGGTAAGTTGAACTCAGTCTCAACTCTGTACCCATAGCCTCCTGAAAGCTTTCCCAGAAACGTGACACAAAAATCTTGTCTCTATCTGACACAATATTCAGGGGCACCCCATGTAATCTGACAATCTCAGTGATGAACAACTGGGCATACTGTCCCGTGGTATAATCTGTCTGCACTGGCAGAAAATGAGCCACTTTGGTCAAACGGTCTACAATCACCCAGATAGAATCGTGGCCCCGTTGTGATGTAGGCAATCCTGTAATGAAATCCATGGAAACACTCTCCCACTTCCACGCAGGTACTTCCAACGGCTGAAGCAATCCTGACGATTTCTGGTGGTCCACCTTCACCAGCTGGCAGGTAGAACACTTGGACACAAACTCGGCGATGTCCTTCTTCATTCCACTCCACCAGTATTGACGCCTCATGTCCTGGTACATTTTATCACCTCCCGGATGTACTGCAAATCGGGACCCGTGAGAATGAGTCATCACTTCATGACGTAACTCCGCTCCTTCTGGAACCACTAATCTCCCATTAAACTGTAAACCTCCATCAGAACTAACAGAATAGGACTCAGCACCCTCGGCTAGAAGACGCACAATCTGCTCCTGGCAAAACGAGTCTGTGGTCTGTGCCTGTATCACCCTCGTAACAATCTCGGGTGTGACTGACATCACGGATATAAAAGAACGGGCTACTGCGTCCTGGTGACCCAACTCCTTCCACTTTGCTTTCCAGATGTCCGCTACATCGTCTACCGGTCTACGGCTCAACGCATCAGCAACTACGTTGGCCTTCCCCGGATGATACTGTATATCGAACTGGTAATCTTTCACAAACTCTAACCACCTGCGCTGACGCATATTCAGCTCTCGCTGAGTGAACAGGTACTGCAGTGACTTATGGTCTGTGAACAAACGGAATTTCTCGCCCAATAAGTAGTGCCTCCAAATTCTCAATGCAAAGACGACCGCTGCTAACTCCAGTTCGTGGGTGGGGTAATTCTTCTCATGCGGCTTAAGCTTGCGGGAAGCAAAAGCTATAGCCTTCTCTTCCTGCTGAAGTACTCCCCCAAGTCCCCGTAAGGACGCATCGGTGTAAACCAGGTACTCTACAAACGGCTTTGGTAAAGCAAGGACTGGTGCTGAAGTAAGCTTGTCCTTCAGCTCGTCCAAAGCCAACTGACAAGCGTCATCCCAAACATATGGTACCCCTTTGCGAGTCAGATTCGTCAATGGACCCGCTATTTTGGAGAATCCTCGAATGAATCTTCTGTAGTATCCGGCTAACCCCAAGAAACTACGCACTTCCGTCGGTGTCGTGGGCTGTCCCCACTCCCTCACCACTGACACTTTGCACGGATCAACTATAATCCCCTGTTCAGAAACGACATGGCCCAAGAACTGTACCTCTCGCAGCCCGAATCCACACTTCTCGTACTTAGCATACAACTGATGCTCTCGTAGAGTCTGGAGAACCTGTCTCAAGTGCTCGGCATGCTCCTCCTCGAAGCGTGAATATATCAAGATATCATCTATGAAGACGATGACGAACTGATCCAAGAACTCTCTGAATACTCGGTTCATCAAGTCCATGAAAATAGCTGGGGCATTTGTGAGTCCGAACGGCATCACCCTGAACTCATAGGACCCATATCTCGACAAGAAGGCAGTCTTTGAAACATCCTGCTCTCTAATACGTAACTGATGGTACCCCGACCTCAGATCTATCTTCGAAAAGAAAGTTTCTCCCCTCAACTGGTCGAACAGATCATCGATTCGAGGCAACGGATACTTATTCCGTATGGTGACCTTGTTCAATTCACGGTAGTCCACACACAATCTTAGTGAACCATCTCTTTTCTTCACAAACAAGACTGGAGCGCCCCAAGGTGAGGTACTCCTACAGATAAAGCCCTGACCTAACAGCTGCTCTATCTGATCTCATAGCTCTCGCATCTCTGCCGGAGCCATACGGTACGGTGCGCGTGCTATAGGTCTCGTATCTGGCAGTAAATCTATAACAAAGTCCATCTCACGACTGGGCGGTAGGCCTGGTATCTCCTGAAACACATCGCAATACTCCCTGACAACAGGGATCGAATCTAAGGGAATCACAACCTCCTTAGAGGTATCCTCCTCTATGTAATACAAATGAGCGGTCGAACCTCCCTCTGGGCGAGGCATCGCCACTACAAACATCTCTTGCCCCGGAATGGCAAAAACAATGCTCCCACCGAAGAAATCAATCATGGCTCTATAAGCTGCGAGCCAGTCCATACCGATAATTACATCATGCTTGTGCATGTCTAAGACTAACATGTCTGCAGGTAATACCAAGCTACCAATCTCTACCCCCACTCCCCGGCATATAAAGAATATAAGTGACCCACTCCCCAGTGGTGAGTCGGCACACGTCACGGTGCTCTCTGCTGTGGCTAGCAATCCTAAGGACTTCGCGAAATGCGTAGCTATAAAATAATGCGTTGCCCCCGTATCAAATAATACCCGACCCATAGTACCATGGATAGGAAACATACCCTCAATCGCGGGTGGTGCCTGTGGAGCTGCTGCCTGGTGGACGTTATAGACACGTCCATACTGCAATTTCCCCTGTTGCACTGGAGCTGCTGGTAGGGATGGCACCTGGGCTGGAGCTGGGAGGGCAGGTGGAAAGAGTGGTCTCTGCGGCTCATTACGGGCTCCCTGCTGCTGTGGGGCCCTATCGCCCTCTGGGAAATCCTGGCGCCTATGGCTATGTTTACCGCACCCAAAGCATCTGCCTCTGAAGTTACCGCCCCTCTGACCCTGCTGTTCACGGCCCCGTTGGCCGTTACCTCCACGCCACTGGCCCTGATGTGCACGTTGTGGGCCTTGCTGGCCCTGTTGCTGTCCCTGTGGTCGGTGTTGGCCCTACTGGCCCTGCTGATTAGGCTAGCCCTGATGGCCCTGCCTAAAACCCCCGAATCCCTGCCTAGAATCACCTGAACGGAATCGCTTAGCAGGGTCCCCCTGATGGGAACTCTGCTCATGCTGACGAGTCTGTCCATGAGTTGGTGCCCCACCGGCACTATTACCCCCGGTCCTGCCCTGCTGGCTGGACTCCCCTGCTCTCTTGCTTCCCTGAAGATGGAAGCGGTGATCCTGGCAATGTAGTAACGCTGCATTGAGTACGTCAGTGAAAGTACTCAGGGATAGATTCCCAATAAGGTGCTGACGGATCCTCCAAGCTAACCCGTCGACAAACAGCAAAATCTTCTTGCTCTCAGTGGGTGCCTCATCCGGTATAATAGTGAGAAGTCTCATGAACTCCTCCTCATACTCAGCTACAGTAAGGTTCTCCTGCTTCAGATTTAGTAATTTCCGCCTCATCTCAGTCTGCACTGCGGGCGAAAAATACTTGCGGTCAAACCGCTCCCAGAACAACTGAATAGGGATCGTGTCCCTCTCCTCCAAAGTAGTAGTGGACTCCCACCACTGTAATGCGGCTCCCACCAGCTTAAAGGAAGCCAATAACTGCTTTTGCACGTCAGTGCACTCATACATACGGAGGTGCCGCTGGATGTCTTTCTTCCATTGGCTGACTGTAACAATATCGGAGCTACCAGGAAACTCAGGGGGATGCGCTTTCTGAAAAGCATCCCGAACCCTCTCCCATGCGGATGGAAACTGTGACGGTAATGGCGCCACTGCCTGAACCTGGGGTGGAGCCTGTTGAATCACCGTTATCGCGGCATTCACCGCCTGAGCAACAATGGCGGCTACTTCGTTCGCATTCATTGTGCCTGGTGCCGGAGCTGCTGGCTGCTCGGCTTGGGCACGCTTATCTTTCGGAGCACGTCTCTGAGGCATCTGAAACGTGAACAAGTTTATTAGTCTACAGTTATTATCATATCTCAAATAGCTGAAGATTTAAAAGTAAAAGCAAGAATACAACAATCCTAAAGATAGGGCTCTATAGCAATAAAGTTACGCTGAAAGCGAAATAAGCCGTACAGATCCTATGGACACTAGAACCTGATGCTCTGATACCACCTGTGACACCCCGCCTAATTAAATACCGGGCGATCACTCCTTTATTAAATTAAATCAAGGTAAACAGTTTGGTTCATTCTCAGCATCACTGTCGATAAAAATAAATTTTCCAATTTAACACCCTAAATAATTAAGCTAAGTGTCAAAAACATTTTCATACAAACTTTCCAAATTTTAATCAACGAAAAATATTTATTTAATTAAAACAACATTTCTACAATTAAGAATCACACCGCAATAAACTAAATAACATAAACCATTCGTAAATCGAATGTCAACATATGAAACTAAGGTCACAAATCCATCCTGAATAAATCCCATAGAACAATACTGGAAATAACTGAAATATAAATGTCCCAACAACAAATGAAATAATGGAAAGGGCGACACATGCCCAATAAATGATAATGCTAGAAGTGGAGTCAATAAAGGAAGCCGTCTACTCAAGTGACCTGCAACTCCTACCTAAAATGCAGCACGTTCCTCTCAAGGGATCCTAAGCAAGACGCCCCTGTGGCTGGGCACCTGAAAATATACATATATATACAAGAGAGAGAGAGAGAGAAAAAGAAACGGGTCAGAGCCCGAAAGTGTGTTTGATTTTAAAATACGCTTAGCAAGTATTTAAATTGATACAGGCCAATGCAATAACATATTAGTACATCACTCTCTTGAGAAAATACTCACCTCTCTTCTAATGTGCACACCTATCGCACTAACCTTCCCATTGGTTTGTTCTTATCAATATATCGCCCTTGACTTTCTAAAAGATTTAATCTATCTAAGATTACTCGCAAGATTTACAATTCATGATTTCATTTTAAAAGAATATTCCAAACAGTAATCAAAGTCCTCCATTTTAACTTTATAAAATCAATAAAGTTTTACAGTGACATCTTATACTTTTTCAAAAAAAGTATTTAATAATATGAGTAAATAATTAGGTTCTACTTATCAAATCTCAGTAGACAGTTTTGAATATCATAATCTCATATATATATATTAACTACTCGTATAATATATATATATAACAGCACCCCGAATAAAACTATGGTGCGTGCATACTCTACTATCCAGAGCCCCATATCACTCATATTAAGGGGAATACATTCGGAATCACTCTCGAATTGTATTAACAGAAATACACAAATAATATTGAGGCGAAGCATAGATTCCAAGTCTCTAAGAGGATGGCACATACCGGCGTCTCTTAGGACCGTCTGAACTATCACATCGATAGCCTGTACAAGGATATCTATCTCCTAGGGTACAAGTCAATATCCCCCATAAAGGTCCCATCGAGATAAGACTTGTCCCAGCGCGGAAACCCCAGGGATAGTAAGTAGCGTGGGTATGATTTTCACATGCATATAATATATGTACACACAATCATATAAATATACCACTTTATCATTCTAATATAGGTTCTTCTCATCACCCGTAATTATACCATATATCCTTCATTTCACAGTTATAGAATTTCGTATAAGTTTTATTCCTAACCTTAACTCGAAGGGTTTTCTCACTTATTACCTAACACTCATGGGCTACATCCTCACAAATCTGAATTTCAGTAAGTGCCTTTATTAGGTTCCAACGTAATTCTCTTACGTATCTCACCCTTTAAATTCATAAGTCCACTAACCTAAAGTAAATGTCCCATAAATACCATTTTCGTTAAAGATTAAGGTTCCAACATTTATTCATATACCCTACTGGCCCTCAATGTCTCCCAAATCAACTTATCAAGAGTGCCCAAGAATTATATCACGACAATCTGAATTTAACGCATATAAAGAGGGAATTAGTAGTCTGCCAGGAGGGGTCGATCGATCGAAGCTCTAGGCTCGATCGATCGATCAAGCAGGTCTGGGCAAAATTCTGCAGAATGCAGTTACGGGTTTCATCCAACTTCTTCATCAAATTCCATATTTTTCAACACTAATCGACCCACAAATTCTACTATTAACATAATAACATAATTCCAGATGTTTTTAACGTTCAGCATGCGTGTATTCATCATTAAACATGGTTAAACAGCCCAAAATCTCATCTAATCATCAAGAAACCTAAAGTTTTCATAACTATGATTCAATTAAGTTTTTCTCCAGAATTTCATCCTAATAAAACATCAAAAATTCGTGGGTAATACATCTATATCATCAAAAGTTTCCAGCATAAGGTTTTAATCTTCTCTACATGCAATTTCCTATCAAAATTTGGGGTTTCCTTACATGGATTACATTCCTAATTAATCCTAAACTAATATGAACATTGCACTAACGAAATACGCAAGTTAAACACTTGCTGGGGATTTTCAGAAGTCTGATTTCCTGTTGATTATGGTGTGGTTGCGTTCTCCTCCTCGCGATCTACGGGTTGGTGGTGACGGCGGTGCAAACGGTGGTGTTTCGGCCTTGAATCTCCTTGAAAGGTCTCTCCTCTCCTCTCCAATGGCCGTTCTAGGGTTCTGAATGTTCTAACCCTAAATGGCTAGCCTAACCAGCTGATAAAGGCTGCTAAAATTCGTGGGTTTAATTACCCTATTTTGTAAAATGACTAAAATGCCCTCTCGGGGTACTAATTAGGCCTAAAAATGCCCCGAGACCCAAACTAAACCCCCGGGTACACTTTTCTGACTATCTCGACCCTTCCGAACACGTTGGCGCACTCAAAACGATTATACGAACAACTTATAAAATATTTACTTTTTAATTAACAAAATTAGTTTCGACGTGACACAGGCACGTCCCAACTTAAATTTCCGAAAAAGTCATTTAATTCACGTATGACATTCAATATATAACCAATATAGTATATCACTATGCTCATTAGTAATATTCAACAAGTTTCCCATAATTACTAACTCTCGACACGTTAATAATTATAACATAATTAATTTCCGAATTTTTATTAAATAAAGATTCTCATTAAATTTAATAAATCCCCAAATTAATATAGCATAAAAATACGGAGTATTTCATACTTCCCCCCTAATAACGGAATTTCGTCCCGAAATTTTGAAAATAAGGCATACCTGGTAAAAACAACTCTGGATATCTCTCGCGTATAGCTGCCTCACGCTCCCAAGTGGATTACTCCACATTATGATGCTCCCACTGGACTCGCACAAGTGGAACTATTTTCGACCTCAATCTCCTCTCACTATAGTCTAGAATAGCCACTGGTCTCTCCTCGTAAGAGCTATCAGACTGTAAATCTATCTCATCGATCGCAATGTGAGTATAGGTCATATCATCCCGAAGATATCGTCTTAACGACGAGATGTGGAATACATCGTGGATGCGATGTAAATGTTCTGGCAATCCCAACCTGTATGCAACCGGCCCGATCCTCTCGATGATGGGAAATGGTCCCACATACCTCGGGGCCAATTTCCCCTTCTTCCCGAACCTCATCACTCCTTTCATAGGAGATACACGCAACAACACTTGATCCCTCACATTAAACTCCCGGAAGAACCGTTTCGCATCGGCGTAGCTCTTCTGCTTGTCTTGGGCTACCCGAATACGACTCCTGATTATCTCAATCCTTGCGGAGGTCTCCTGAATCACTTCTGGTCCTAGCAACTTGTTGTCCCCCACCTCGAGCCAACAAGTTGGAGAACGACAAGGCCTGCCATACAAAGCCTTAAATGGGGCCATACCAATCGTAAACTGATAAGAGTTATTATAATCAAACTCTACCAGTGGAAGATGTGGCTCCCAACCTCCTCCAAAATCGAGAACACACATGCGTAGCATATCCTCTAACATCTGATTAGTACGCTCTGTTTGTCCATCTGTCTGTGGGTGGTAAGCTGAACTCAGTCTCAACTCTGTACCCATAGCCTCCTGAAAGCTTTCCCAGAAACGTGACACAAAAATCTTGTCTCTATCTGACACAATATTCAGGGGCACCCCATGTAATCTGACAATCTCAGCGATGAACAACTGGGCATACTGTCCCGTGGTATAATCTGTCCGCACAGGCAGAAAATGAGCCACTTTGGTCAAACGGTCTACAATCACCCAGATAGAATCGTGGCCCCGCTGTGATGTAGGCAATCCTGTAATGAAATCCATGGAAATACTCTCCCACTTCCACGCAGGTACTTCCAACGGCTGAAGCAATCCTGACTGTTTCTGGTGGTCCACCTTCACCAGCTGGCAGGTAGAACACTTGGACACAAACTCGGCGATGTCCTTCTTCATTCCACTCCACCAGTATTGACGCCTCATGTCCTGGTACATTTTATCACCTCCCGGATGTACTGCAAATCGGGACCCGTGAGAATGAGTCATCACTTCATGACGTAACTCCGCTCGTTCTGGAACCACTAATCTCCCATTAAACCGCAAACCTCCATCAGAACTAACAGAATAGGACCCAGCACCCTCGGCTAGAAGTCGCACAATCTGCTCCTGGCAAAACGAGTCTGTGGTCTGTGCCTGTATCACCCTCGTAACAATCTCGGGTGTGACTGACATCACGGATATGAAAGAATGGGCTACTGCGTCCTAGTGACCCAACTCCTTCCACTTTGCTTTTCAGATGTCCGCTACATCATCTACCGGTCTACGGCTCAACGCATCAGCAACTACGTTGGCCTTCCCCGGATGATACTGTATATCGAACTGGTAATCTTTCACAAACTCTAACCACCTGCACTGACGCATATTCAGCTCTCGCTGAGTGAACAGGTACTGCAGTGACTTATGTTCTGTGAACAAACGGAATTTCTCGCCCAATAAGTAGTGCCTCCAAATTCTCAATGCAAAGACGACCGATGATAACTCCAGGTCGTGGGTGGGGTAATTCTTCTCATGCGGCTTAAGCTTGTGGGAAGCAAAAGCTATAGCCTTCTCTTCCTGCTGAAGTACTCCCCCAAGTCCCCGTAAGGACGCATCGGTGTAAACCAGGTACTCTACAAACGGCTTTGGTAAAGCAAGGACTGGTGCTGAAGTAAGCTTGTCCTTCAGCTCGTCGAAAGCCAACTGACAAGCATCATCCCAAACATATGGTACCCCTTTGCGAGTCAGATTCGTCAATGGACCCGCTATTTTGGAGAATCCCCGAATGAATCTCCTGTAGTATCCGGCTAACCCTAAGAAACTACGCACTTCCGTCGGTGTCGTGGGTTGTCCCCACTCCCTCACCGCTGACACTTTGCTCGGATCAACTGCAATCCCCTGTTCAGAAACGACATGGCCCAAGAACTGTACCTCTCGCAACCAGAATCCACACTTCTCGTACTTAGCATACAACTGATGCTCTCGTAGAGTCTGAAGAACCTGCCTCAAGTGCTCGTCATGCTCCCCCTCGAAGTGTGAATATATCAAGATATCATCTATGAAGATGATGACGAACTGATCCAAGAACTCTCTGAATACTCGGTTCATCAAGTCCATGAAAATAGCTGGGGCATTTGTGAGTCCGAACGGCATCACCCTGAACTCATAGGACCCATATCTCGACAAGAAGGCAGTCTTTGAAACATCCTGCTCTCTAATACGTAACTGATGGTACCCCGACCTCAGATCTATCTTCGAAAAGAAAGTTGCTCCCCTCAACTGGTCGAACAGATCATCGATTCGAGGCAACGGATACTTATTCCGTATGGTGACCTTGTTCAATTCACGGTATTCCACACACAATCTTAGTGAACCATCTCTTTTCTTCACAAAGAAGACTGGAGCGCCCCAAGGTGAGGTACTCCTACAGATAAAGCCCTGACCTAACAGCTGCTCTATCTATAGAAAGTAGGGTGCAATGTATAGAAAGTAGGGTGAAAATGATATACTCAATGTGAAAAAACCCCAACAAATACAACTCAATCATCAAAGCTACATAAACAAGTTGTATTTGTTGGATTCTCATCACAAACAATGGGAAAAAAAGGAGTTTCATGCAGAAAAAATGTGAATTTCACAAATATGCATTTAACCCTACTTTCATACCAAAACACACTAAATGAGAATGGAAATTAATTTAATAGGGTTGAATTAATTACCTTGGATGAGGATGCCTTGGAAGAGGAAGCCATGAGGGGGGAGAAATGTGAAATAAGGGAAATAATATGGGAGAGGCAGTGTTCGCAGGTAAGGGATTAGAGAGAATGAGAAAAGGATTAAAACAAAATGGGGGAAATTTAAGTGGCAGGTGCTCCGAATCGATTCGGTAGGAATGCCGAATCGATTCGCTATTCTCGGATTGAACACTTGAAGGGGCCGAATCGATTCGGTATTAATCCGAATCGATTCGGAAGAAGAGACCTGACACTTTGGCTCAACCGAATCGATTCGGCTGAATAGCGAATCGATTCGTTGTCCCTAAATTTTGCCACTGGAAGGGTCGAATCGATTCGGTGATGAACCGAATCGATTCGGGAGCTGGGAACCAACATTCTGCTTTGCTGATTTTATAATTCTCATGAGGTTTAAGTTTTGGGGCCATCTCAACTGGATTTCTTTGGACCAAAATGATGTACAATAAGTATGTAACTGGTCCGGAACCAAAAATTTGCAACCCCTCACATGCCGGGGGTTGGTCGGCACAAAAAAAATGAGAATTCACCGAACCGAATCACCCCTGCTAACGGGGAAGCTGCGTATGATGTCCGGTTATAAATCCGTAGATATTATTAGGACGTACTTCACTATGTGAACACCAATCCTTTCCTTCGGTTTGACTTTGCTCCAACTAAGGCTCATACACTTAACAATTATATCGGGTTCAAGATCAGAGGATATGACACCTATCCAAAATGGACGTACTAATCCAACCGCTGGACCCGCGTTTGGTTTTGAAAACGGGATTAATATTTGAAAGAGGGGGCCATGGGTTCTTACAGTGACGGACCGGTGGGTTGGTGCACAAATGGATAGAGACATTTTCTACCCTATTTTTCTCCGAGCAACCCTCCTTACACGGGATTGATGACTCTATGTAAATGTCAGTTTCGGAAATGATAGAGTCATCAATTGGAGTGAAATCAAAATTGCCTAATTTATCCCCAATTTCATGGTTTTCTCCTACGCCAACCTCTCCTAGAATGTCAAAACACACATCTAACACACTCCATTCAATTTCCTCTCTCGCAATAAGCTCGTCATCCACACATATCGTTCCAACGAAATTCACTTCCCTCACACAATCATCTTCGTCACTCGAGAGGTGCGACACATTGAAAATATTGACATTTAATGTCATATTCCCAAAAGACAAGTTCATCTCACCATTCCTACAATTTATCAAAGCATTCGCGGTCGTGAGGAACGGTCGTCCTAAGATGACGGGAGGTTGATTGTTCGGGCTTAAAACAGGTTGGGTATCAAGAACGATAAAGTCGACCGGGAACACAAAGGTGTCTATCTGGACGAGGATATCTTCCAAGACGCCCCGTGGAATTTTGGTGGAGCCGTCGGCCAATTGAATTTTAGTTTTGGTAGGACTAAGCTCTCCCAAGTCCAATTGAAGATAAACCGAATACGGCAAGAGGTTCACACTAGCTCCTAGATCAAGAAGAGCGCGATTAATGGCGAAGTTTCCAATCATACACGAGACAGTTGGACACCCTGGGTCCTTAAATTTTGGAATCGTGTTGTGTTGGAAAATGGAACTAACCTGTTCAGTCAACTCCACCTTTTTGCGAGAAACATGATTTCTCTTAAAGGTGCACAAATCTTTCAAAAACTTGCCATAGGAAGGGATTTGTTTAATCGCGTCAAGGAGAGGGAGATTGATTTTTACTTGTTTGAATGTCTCCATGATCTCTTGATCTTTATTGGGTTTAACAATGGGAAGGAGCCTTTGAGGGTAGGGTGCGGGAAAGGACAAGGGACTGAAGTTTCCGGCCCCTTGGTCGGCGACTTATCTCTTTTCTTTTTAGGAGTCACTTCACTCTCTCGGGGAGTTATTGTGACCTCGTCGGATTCTTTCGGGGAAGGTGGAGGTGGATTTTCAATCACCTTCCCACTCCTAAGAGTGGTGATGGAATTTGCATGTTCCATAGACCTACATTGAGCGGAAGAAGGAGTAGAAACATCGAAATTCGTGCTATTTTGCCCAACGGGCCCATGAGGTTGTGACGGGAATTTTCCTTTTTCTTGCACACTCAAAGAAGCGGTTAACCTGGAAATTTCTTTTTCGAGCCTAGCATTTGTGGCTTGTTGAGAAGTCGCAAAAGTTTGAAAAATTTCTTCTAGACTTCTCTTGTTCGGGTGCGCGTAGGCAGGTATAACTGGTGGAGGTGGTCCCTGAGGGGGACCTTGCATTACAACTTGGGGAGGGGGATATTGGTTGTATGGTTGTTGGTAATTCTGAGGAGGGGGATGACGAGATTGTTGATATTGGTAACCGAGTTGGTTACCCCAAGATGGATTAAACCCTTGGTCGGGAACGTTTTGGGATCTTCTAAAAACTCCCATAGCGTTCGCTTGGTCATGGAGGATCACTTTGTAAGCCAGAATAGTAGGACACTCTTGGGTCGAATGAGCATTAGTGTCACAAATGGCACACAACTCCTCAATTACAGAATGAGTTTGAACAACGGGGTCTCGAACCTTTGAGCCAAACTCCTCAACTTTCTTAGATAATTTATCTAATCTCATTTTCATCTCAGCCTCGTCAGTGAGGTGATACATACCAGGGTTAGAAGAGGACGGAACCGAAGGTCGCGAACTGGTTTTGTTCGGATCCGAGGTATCCCATGCCTGGGTGGTCTCGGCACAATATTTGAAATGTGCCCACGCATCATCGGGATCTAAACCAAAGAACTCACCGGAGCACATTGTCTCCACCATTTGTTTCGCATTAAGTGTAAGCCCATTGTGGAAAAATGAGATTAATCTCCACTTTTCGAAACCGTGGTGTGGGCATTTATGAAGTACCTCATTAAATCTCTCCCAACATCGCTTGAATGATTCACCTTCGGTTTGAACGAATGTTTGGATTTGACTCTTTAAAGAGTTGGTACGATGAGTTGGAAAGAATTTTTTTAAAAACCGCGCTTGCATTTCGCGCCAACTCCCGATGGAATTAGGAGCTAAAGACCAAAGCCAAGTTTTGGCCTTGTCTTTTAAGGAAAACAGAAAGAGTTTGAGTTGTGTGACATCTAGAGGACAGTTTTGATCGCTAAAAGTAGCGCACACCTCCTCAAACTCTCTAACATGAAGGTAAGGTTGTTCACTATCCATGCCGTGGAAAGTAGGAAGTAATTGAATCATTCCATTACGAAAATGGAATTGAGCGGTATTGTAAGGAAAAATGATACAAGACGGAGAGGTGGTCCTCTCCGGTTGAAAATAATCACGCATGGTCCTATACGGGGGGTCGGGTGCAACCCCTTGACTACCGTGCTCACTAACATTGTCAGCCATGGTTGTAGGATCGGAGTGAGCCTAGGTATACGAAGAAGACGAGACCGAACTAGAACGAGAAATTGATGGTAAAGGTCTCCAATAATCTGAGGGTTCACTAGACGATGGTTCACGAATAGGATTCAAATTGCTACTACTCGCGTCATGCATTTACAGAATTTTGGATTGATTTTTGGAAACCGTGATATCACGGTGACCACAGGGAACGATAGTGTAAAGAGAATTTCTAAAACCTAAGATGGTTGCCAATCCTCGGAAACGGCGCTAAAAACTTGGTGCGCCCAAAATAAAGCTTGTGATTCAAGTGCAAATCTATCGCAACAAGTAATATCCGGTAAGTACGGAATCGTGATCCACAGGGATTGAAACACTCCTAAGAGAACTGGATTAGGTTAAAGGGATTATCTGAACGTCACAAAAGTTAAAGTGTAAAAGATGATTTAATAGTTTGGAAAAGTGATTGAGACTAATCTATAAACTAACATACTATTGATGATCAGTTGATTAATTAATAATTACGGAACTATGAAAAGAACTAAGATAAGCTTGAGTTCAAGAAATTAAAGGGATCGAGGATCATTCTCCCACCTCGGATTCACAAAGAAGGTGATCATAGGGCTTGGTTGAAATTAATTCTAATCGAGCATAACTAATTAAGTCCGAACATCAACCATGTAGGGACTAAACTCAACAATGGAGGATTAGGTGTTAATTAATTATTGCTAGATGGGTTGGGTTTGTAATAAAGCTTCAAACACTAGCCCTTGCATGACAAGAGAAGTTAAGAAACTATGATACTCCAAAACCAACACATGAAGTTCCATTAGAACAATTATAAACCAAACCCTAAATATGAAGTTCAAGCATCCAAGGTGGGACTATGATCCCCAATCATAAGTCTAGCTACTCATAATTGAAACTAAACTACACATGCTAGTTAACAACATAATTAAGTTAGTTATCTAGTTTAAACACAAACCAATACAAGAGATGTAATTAAATGCAAATTAAAGCTAGTAGAACAAGTAGAGAAGAAGTAAATGAACCTTTCTTGCATTAATAACAATAATTCAACTATTAATCAAAGCTTCACAAGTTGATAAAAACCATAAATGAACTTTGACCTAGGAGAGAGAAGAGAGTGTTTTTCTATATCACCAAATAAATAACAAAAGTAATCTATCTACAAAAGAGGAAAAACAAGGGATATATCCCCAAAATCCCACCAAAATGGCAAACTAGTAATAAGAAGAAAGCTGGAAATGCAGGGCCGAATCGATTCGGTGCCAAATCCGAATCGATTCGGAAGTGTAGAGATTTTCCCCTGCATGAAACCGAATCAATTCGGCAATAATCGCGAATCGATTCGGGCCTGCTGGAGAAGAAAAGATGCCTATATTGCTATTAGTTATCCCATGTTTCACCGAAACAACCGTAACTTCTTCGTTCGAGGTCGGATTCGAGCACCGTCGGAGGCCACGCGAAGATAAGAAGAAGGTCTACAACTTCCGTGAAGAAATCGGGATCAAAACCCGAGTGCTGAATTTACCAAAATGCCCCCGACTGTGCAAGTGTCAACAGAACTTTTCCGGATCAAAACCAAACTTCCCAAAATGCATTCCCGAGACCTATAAAAGCTCAATAAAGACACATACAAAGTATATATGATGAATTCAGGGGTTAGTCAATAAATGAGTATAAGAATCGGGAAATACATGCACGGGAAAGCTAGAATGTACAAATTAACGGGGTATAAAATACAATAAAAGTGACGAATCAACATCAGCTACACCCATATCTTTCATATCAAATTTAAAAGACAGAAAACTCTTTGTATTATTAATGCTTTCTAAATCAGTACTAAGAATTAACATGTCATCTACATATAAACAAATGATCACACCTTTACCATTAGCAAATTTACTATAAACACACTTATCAGATTCAAGAATTTTAAAACCATAAGAAATAATGACTTCATCAAATTTTTCATGCCATTGTTTAGGTGCTTGTTTTAGGCCATATGAGGACTTAATAAGCTTACATACTTTATTTTCTTGTCCAGGCATAACAAACCCTACAGGTTGTTCCATGTAAA
Source organism: Sambucus nigra (assembly GCA_949130495.1). Taxonomy (NCBI): domain Eukaryota; kingdom Viridiplantae; phylum Streptophyta; class Magnoliopsida; order Dipsacales; family Adoxaceae; genus Sambucus; species Sambucus nigra. The sequence continues at coordinate 206,578,698 of OX422223.1, forward strand.
TTTCTTCTTCTAAGTCACCATTTAAAAAGGCAGTTTTCACATCCATTTGATGAATCTCAAAATTATATAGAGATGCTAATGCAATTAAAATTCTAATAGTGGAGGTTCTAGCAACAGGTGCATAGGTATCAAAATAATCAATCCTTCTTTTTGTGTAAAACCTTTAGCAACCAATCTAGCCTTGAATTTATCAATTGTTCCATCTATTTTCATTTTCTTTTTAAAAATCCATCTACACTTAATGGGTTTAGATCCTAGAGGTAAGTCTAATAATTTCCAAGTTTATTTCCCAAGATTGAATCCATTTCATCATTTATAACTTCTTTCCAAAATGCTGAATCTACAGACTTAATTGCCTCACTATAAGTTTGTGAGTCTGTTTCAACGCTAAGAGTCAAAGCATATTGATTACAAGATGTGTCTCTAGTTCCTTCAACAAGATAGACTACAAAGTCGGGACCGAAGCTTTTTTCTTTCCTAGGTCTTTTACTTTTTCTAATCTCTTCTTGTTCTACTGGTGGAGTTTCTGGTAACTGTGAAGAAGTGCTTACTTCTTTTTCATTATTAATTCTAGGAATAGAAGAAAACCTTTGTTCATAAAAAATTGCATCTCTCGATTCAATTATTGTATTTACCTCAACAGAATCATTAGGTTCACTAACCAAAAATCTATAGGCTTTACTATGTTGTGCTAACCTATGAAAATACACTCAACACCTTTACATCCTAATTTCTTTCTCTTAGTTTCAGGTAGTCTTACAATATCTCTACAACCACAAACTTTAAGATAACCTAAATTAGGTTTTCTATTCTTCCATAATTCGTAAGGAGTTTTCTTATTATCTTTAACAGGTATCCTATTCAAGATATGACACACAGTTAAAAGTGCTTCTCCCCAAAACCCTTTACTTAAACCAGAATAAGAAATCATAGCGTTAACCATTTCAGTTAGTGTCCTATTTTTTCTTTCTGCTACTCCATTTTGTTGTGGTGTATAAGGTGTAGTAACTTCATGTATAATTCTCATATCTTCACAAAATTGAGGAAAGTGATATTCACCACCCCTAAGACATTTTATTTTAGAATCACATTGATTTTCAACTTCATTTTTATATGTCTTAAATCTATTAATCACATTATCCTTAGAGTTTAAAAGATATACGTAACAATATTTTGAAAATTCATCAATAAATGTAGCAAAATATTTACTACCACCTCTAGTAGGTGTTGCATGCAAATCACAAATATCACTATGTACTAATTGCAACAAAGATGTAGTTTAATCTATTTTTGGAAAAGGCAATCTTGTTATTTTTGTTTGCATGCATATTTTACACTTTTCATTCATATCATTCTCATATTTAGGAATTAAATTTAAATTAACCATGAAATACATTTTCTTTGTATTAACATGTCCTAAACGACTATGTCATAATGAAAGACAATCAATGATATAAGCAGAAGAATCTTTTTCATTGATATTGAGCTTAAACATGCCCTCATACAAATATCCCTTGCCTACAAAGGTACCATTCTTAGTCAGAATAAATTTGTCTGACTCAAATACAAGCTTAAAGCCAAATTTGTTAAGAAGACTTCCAGAAACTAAATTTTTCCTAACATCAGGAACATGAAAAACATTAGTGAGGCTAAGGATTTTTCCAGAAGTGAATTCGAGATCCACTGTCCCTTTACCTTTAACCGCAGCAGTAGATGAATTTTCCATATAGAGAACATCTCATTCCACTGTTTCATAGGCAGAGAACAAGTTCTTGTCCTTACAAACATGACTTGTGGCACCAGAATCAACCCACCAAGAGTTGTCTTCTCCAAGCATATTAGCCTCGGATATCATAGCAGCAAATTTTTGCTTTGTGTCTGATGTCCCTCCTTTTTCCTTTAGTTTCTTGAACTCACGACAATCCTTTTTGAAGTGACCTGGTTTGTTGCAATGAAAACAATTTCCTTTCTTCTTTTTGTTTTCTTTAGAATTATTTGAAAAATCCTTCCGCTTGTTATTTTTTCCATGATTGCCATATTTTTGCTCCTTTCCTTCCTCCACCACATGGACCTTAGAAACAGAATTTTCTTGTTCCCCTTTACCATCTAGAATTCGAGACTCTTGTTCAATTCTTAAATGAGTCTCTAATTCTTCAAGTGAAAGATCCTCCTTTTTTTGTTTGAGTTCTTTCTTATAATCTTTCCAAGAAGGAGGAAGTTTTTCAATTATGGCAGCAACAATTACATTATCATCCATATTTAATTTTTTCGGTTTGCAGTGATTTATGATGCGTTGGATGTCATGAAATTGTTCTAGCACAGGCTTATTATCATGCATTTTAAAGCTTAAAAACTGACCGATAAGGAACTTCTTACTTGTAGCGTCTTCCGTAAGATATTTGGTCTTCAATGTTTCCCACAAAGTTTTTGCAGTCCCAACATTTGGTACAAGTCGAACAAATTGTCAGCAAGTGCATTGAGAATGTGACCACGACACAAGTAATCATCGGTCTCCCATTTTGTGCGTTGCCTAGTCTGTTCCACGGTTTCATCTTCATCTTCATTTGGTTTCGGTTGTGACAAGACATATACAATCTTCAATGTTGTTAGAAGAAAATGAACCTTTTTCTGCTAACGCAGAAAATTACCACCATCAAAACGATCCAACTTGACAAAACTTTCTGTTATTTGTCGAAGTGATTTGGAAGAGTCGGCCATTTCTGATAATACTGTATTTAGATTGTTGGATAATATGAATGCAAATACAGAAATATAACCCTTTTTATATCACAGTAATGTCAACTTCAATACAACAATGTAAGTTCTGAATATAATAGAAAACTTCAAGGCATGATGTCACTTTTCTAAATACAGTATTTGCCCCACACGAACAACTTCGGTATACAAACGGGAATCAGCAAATCCGTACTCAAGATACAATGAAGAAATTTGCACTGTCTACAAATTGTATGTTTGAAGACAGCCCTTAGATGCAGCAGTGAAGAACAGTCAATCAAGTTCTTATTCTGTTTCTGTGCACAAAATAGAATAAGAGAATTTGTATCTCCTGAAAATTATAAGAGAGTAATAACAGGGTTTGAAAATCTGAAACTGGGTTTTTTGTTATTATCCAATTTCGTTTTAGGCAACCTTTATTTATAGATAATGAAAAGTTTTGTCTTCAAGAGTCATGACTGTTGGATTAACAGTCTTAAGTCATTTCCGAACAGGTATAATAATACCGAATCGGTTTTGCACGGATGAACCAAAAAGTGATCGCGATCCGACCCAAACGAATCCCGGCAATCCGTTACCACTGCGGACACGCGAAGTGCAAAGTGCGCCTCTACAGCCCACTGCCCCGCACGCGCGCGCGTGTGCGTACAGTGCTTCGCACCATATTGAGGTCTCTTGAATAGCCTCTTAAATGCTAGATGAATTAACTCTTCATCTTCCATTTGTACTTATTAAGTGCACAAATTCTTAATATTTTTCTAATGTGGGACTCAAAGGTTGCCTACTCTTTTTATAGCTTAGTGGTGACACTTAGCTTTATACATTTTCCAATGTGGGACACTATCCCTTTTTATATTTGGGTTAGTTTCTCACTTCTTCCACACACTTTCAATGTGGGACAAGCTCTTTAAGCTTTTACACCCAAAAACTCTTACTCACTTATTTTAAAAATCACCAACAATATAGACCCTAGATCTAGTTTATATTTTTTCTTTCCCCAAAATATGATGAATCAAAGTCATATGGGAAAAAAAATTCTTTTCAATCCCCATCAACATGACCATCACATCTACGTAGAAACCGCGGATGTTTCTCCAGTGTAAACGATATCAACGACATTGGTATAATCATCTACAATGGATGAATCATTAATATCTCCTGCTCAAATTTTTCGGAACCTGCTCTTGGACATCTCCTAGTTGTGCGCCCATACCCTCTACATCTGTAATAATATCCTCAAAACCCTGTCTAAGAGATCCTCAATCATGCCCCCTCGTGTTGTCTCGTTGTATTTTTTTTTTCTTCCACTACCTTAGACGTGGATACTCTCACCTTTCCCTTTGCGAATTGGAACCTCTGTTGAATCAGTTCTCTCTGTTACACTTTTGGAACTCGCCCATATTCTAAAAATGCATAAGCATAGCATAACCACTTGAACGTAAGAAGTGTAAATACTATTACCCCAAAAAACCTATCTAATGGACGAACTCAACCTAAAAATAATATCAATCATCCTCTTCCTTTTTATATCCACCTCATATGTTACAAATACAAATAATCTCATAAACTCCATATCATATTTTTCACCGTGAGGTAAACCTAAAGCCATATTCTCTTAGTTACCCGAATTACATATAATAAACTTGTTATAAAAATTAACTCAAAATTGATCAGAAATCAGAGTCATCTTTGTATCTAAACTACTCACACTCTCCCACCAAATAAACATCTCTTAGAAGCTAAAACGTAGCAAGTATCTCCTTTCAATTGAGTGTGCTCAATCATGCAAAGGTGTATCTCTATTGTCATGTGCCACTACAAAGCAAAATAACACATATCTAGGTATTTTACACATCTTAGTAAGGATTAAAGATGTCCAATCATTAACACCATCTTCTTCCTCAATTACATATCCTATATTGGATCACATACAGGATCCGCAAAGGTATGGTGATCTAAACCCTATATCTAGTTTATATTATTTTTGCAATAAAAATATGATGAATTAAAGTCCTATTGGCAGAATTTTTTATTATAAATTCCCATTAATTGGTATCAGCACCCAGTAAAGGAATGATCATATTTTATAATATTTACATTTTCATCCATGAAACTCTAATTTTTTCATGCTGTAGGAATATACATATTTGTATATTATATCATACTAACATGGTTTTATAGGGTTTTAGTGATTATTCTCTTCCATCATAGTCATATGAATTTTTGTTTTATGTGAATGGATCCTATGATGGTTTGTCGACACTTATTTTCCTCCATTTTGTGTGTATAATTTAATGTTATGCAAATTATGTGTTCAGAGGAGTTTATGAGGGATGTAATTATTTTTACCAGTTAGCATCCTATAAAATTTATAGGCTTTGGTTATGGGAAAAGTGTCATGTTTTTAAAGGGTTTTAATGATTATATATCTTCCATCGTGGTCACATAAATTTTTTGATTTGATGTTGTTTTGATTTGATGTTGTTTTGATGTTGTTTCGATTCTTAGATCCAATCATTCTTGAATGTGTAGAGGAGTATTTTATAGGTTTAATTAGGGCTGTGTTTTTTTTCCGAACATTCCGATTTTTCCGATGTCCGATCCGATATTTTCCGATTTTGGAACATATATAAGGTTTCCGATTTCCGATTTTTCGATTTCCGATTTTTCCGAATTAAATTGGATAGGAAATTGGAACTATGCTTTAAATTCCGATTCTCCGATTTTTCCGATATAATTTCCGAATCTTTTTTCTGATTAATATTCCGAATATATCTTCCGATTAATATTTCGAATATTTTTTCCGAATATTTTCTATATATATTTTTTTACCTTATAAGTTATATCCTTATGTAATAAGAATGTGTACAATTTAGATTTCCTTTATTTTTTACCTTACCCCATATATTTATATATGCCGTTAGTAGAGAGCAACTAGGGTTGTATGATATTCTTATTAAAATATCTCTCACATCTCTCTCTCTCTCTCTCTCTCTCTCTCTCTCTCTCTCTCTCGTCTCGCCCCTTTCTCCTCGGCGGTGCATATCTCTCACCTCTCTCTCTCGACCCAATCTCTATACGGTCATCCAACCCCTTTCTTCTACTTTCGGCGACGCATATTTGTTTACATCGTCCGACCCTTATAGTCTCGAACATAGGCAAGCGTTTTCTAGTTTATTTTTATCTGTTTATTTTTTTTATTTCTACTTATTTACAAATCTGTTTACATCGGTTTATAGGCTCTGTTTACATCTTGCTTACTTCTGTTTATAAGATCGGTTTACATCTTATTTACATCTGTTTACATCTTTTTTATTTCATCTAATACATCTGTTGGGATCGATTTATAGGTTTAATATATTGATCGGTTTATAGGTTTACAGATTTGTTTACATCGGTTTGTTATATTGATGGCTGCGGCAGAACAGAAAAAAACTAATTTCTAATTTCTCATACTGTCTTCATGCGGCAGAACAGAAAAAAATACCATATTTCTAATTTCCGAATTTTTCCGATTTTTTTCCGATTTTCCGATATTTACGAATTCGGAAACTTTTTTGATTTTCCGAAAAAATTGGATAGGAAATTGGAACAAATATTTTATTTCCGAAAAAATTGGAATTTTTTCCGAAAGGTCATTTTCCGATCCGATCCGGCCGAAACACAGCCCTAGGTTTAATTCATGAAGAAGTAAAGCCTATAAAAAATATACCTAAAACAGGATTCTTGTTCTTGAAGGGTTATTTTCAAGAAGAAGTCTAGGCCATGATAAAAATGGGATTTTTTTTTCCTATATGAATTATAATTGCATGTGATTGTGTCTTATTGTTATTTTACCATATCTATTCGTGTTGATAATTATTGCGAGCTATTTAATTGATTTATAAAGAACCCATGTTATTATGGAAACACATAAATTATTTTTGTAACTAGTCTAGATCACGATTTTACTAGAAATAAAACATACTTATTCTTTATAAATTGAATTAAATAATGTAATTATTTTTTTGTACAAATTAAATTTTCTCTCTTCATTTTTATTTTAATTAAAGTGTTTTACTATTTTTTTGAAAATTAAAATAGTGAGACTAGGTAATTTAATTTAAAAATATTATAATCAATTTTTTTTTTTAATAATACCCTGAAGTTCAAAATATTAAGTGGTAGAGGGTTTTCAAAATAAACCTCGTGATCTCCATCGGTATTTCAAATGGAGATGTAATTAATTCCTCATGTTAGCTTGACTTTCCTTCCCGACAGAGGAAATTAATCACGATATCATGGGATTTTAAAATTCCTAAGTTATACTTCTTTGAAATTAAATGTGAGTATGTTTGATCCCCCAACGGAAAAATTATACATGAGTGGATTAAATTTTAAATAATGAATCGAAGGTATACACTTAAATATGAGTAATTATATCTTCTCAAATGGAGAAACTATCATTAATTGTGGGACTAAAAAAATCAGCTATTAATTTTTTATCACAGAGGTTTCATGGAATATATGGATAACATAATTAAAAGATGTAATATCTTCTTAATTCAGGATGAAAAATCCCCTAATGAAAATTTTCATTTCACAAGGGAATTAGTTTGCTCGACAGGATAAATTCTAATTAGCCATAGAGGGAAGCTAATTTTAAATTTAATCAAAAGTTTAATTCTCAAATATTTTATTGAAAATTCTTCTTTCATAATGATTGTGAGATCTTAAAAATGGGCCCAACTTTCAACCCACTTACATCGATCTTAAAATAAATAAATTAACTAAAATGAATTTAATAGACTAGAAAAAGAAACTTGGACATTGTCCTCACTGCTGAGGATTACAAATTTATTTTAACTTAATTATGCCCTATCAAGTCTGGTGATGAGGCACTCGAGTCAGATGTTTGGATTTACCAGAAGTAGTAAAAATTTTATGAGATGTCTCGTTGTTATATATTTGCATTTATGGCCAATGTATAGCAACATCAATATCAAAATATGTCAAGTGCTTATAACATGATCTTGAACCTCAAGAATACGTTTGAGGATCAGAATCACGCCACAAGACTAGATTTTTTAGCAAGGCTTATAAACACAAAGATAGTTGATGGTACTCTAACTATGGATCAGGTTCTAAAGAAGATGTCCATCTTATAGGAACTTAAGGCCATTAGATTTGAAATCAGTGTTTAAACCCATTTCAATTTTGTACTCCTATCACTCCCGAACTCCTTTAAGAACACATTTTCTACTATTTTGGGTAATTATTTAAAGAACTCTAGGTAGTGTATATTATTATCAAACAAAAGGGTGTTAAAACAGAAGAAGAAGAAGAAGAAGAAGAAGAAGAAGAAGAAGAAGAAGAAGAAGAAGAAGAAGAAGAAGAAGAAGAAGAAGAAGAAGAAGAGGGGGGAGTCTTAGGTACAACATGTGGTTGTTAAAATGGTGATTAAATCTCAGGTGACATGAAAACAAACAAAAGGCAAGTGTTACATCTACAAACGTTCAGGACATTGGAGAAGAATTACCCGGTCTACTTAGCAAAACAGATTAACTGAAACGGTAATTTATCATTTATCATTTAGACATGTTTTGTGATTTAATATATCGGGAGCTAGTGTGGATTCGAGAGACACTAATCGTGTTTTTAATTCCTTACAGGGGTTCCAAGTAACCAGTAACCTCAGTGAGGGATAAATGTTTTGTTCAGGGGTGATCACAATAGGGCATCAATATTAACAATATGTCGTCTATCTTTAGATTTTGGTGGAGACAAAATTATAATCTTAGATAATTATTTTTGTGTACCCACTATTAGAATAAGGTTGATTTTAGTCTTTAGATTAGTGATAAATGGGTATTCCGTTTATTTTAATAAAGATGTATTTATTAAAAATGATTTTTTTATCTATTTTGGTAAATTAGAAAATGATTTATATGTTATAAAGCATGTCTCAATAATATTGCTAAATACTAAATTGAATAAATCAAATAGATATACCCTATAGAGAAAGAAACCTTTTAGGCTAAACTAAACATATCTTTAGCACTTACACTTAAGCCATATTAATCTAAAAAGAATTGAAAGACTAGTTTCAAAATGGACAACTAAGTTCATCGGAATTGGAGACACTTTGTAATACCCCGTATTTTTTACGCATTATTTAATTGTGAAAATTAATTACGTGTGCTTGTTGTGAAATGTGATGTCACTAGTTATAATTTATATGTGTTATATAATTCATGTTTATAACTTAAATTAATGAGGTAATTATTACAATATAAATTGTCATATTTTGTATCGACCTTTGAGACATTTCAAATGTCCATTTTGACATAATATATCGGGGTTTAAGCCATTTTTTTATATTAAATTACCTAGTGCGTCTATGATTTAATATAATTAAGAATTAAAACGAGAATTTAACATGGATATTAATTTGTGTATAATAGTTAATATTCATGCAAATTGCATATTTACTAGTGTCATAAGGTAAATATAATTATATTGCCTGCTATTATGTCATATGTGAGTATTAGCGGCGGGTATTAGTTATCTCTCAACTGAGTAATGTGTGTGTGTGTGTGTGTGTGTGTGTGTGTGTGTGTGTGTGAATTATATGAGGTTGGGAGATGATTTTTATTTTGGAGTCTCAGATGATAGATTGGAGTGCATGGTTGATCCGTGAAGGGCCGAGAAAGTAAAAATAACCCATGCGCTTTTTGGCTAGTTTGACTCGAATAGGAGTATATGAGTCATTTTAAGTGTGTATTATCACTTAAAGTTGGGAATAATTAAGATAAGGGTTATTAGGCTCGTATGAGGGTTATTAATCTCAAGTAAGAAAACCCATCTTTGAGAGAACAAAGAAGGAAGATAAAAGAGGAGAAAACCTTGGAGCTTTGGTAATTTTCGATTAAATTCACAATTTCAAGGAAGATTCAGACTCTACGAATTTAAGGCAAGTGATTAAACTTGCTAAATGCTTATGTGTGTGATTTATTTCATAATTTGTGGATAAATTATGGTGATGTTGAGTATATATGATAAAACCCTAGATTTTGTGTTGAAATCTAGCATTTGATGTGTATGTATGGGTTTGATGGTGTACAAATGGTTAGGATCATATTTAGGCTGATCTATGATGTTAAAATTAGGTTGGAATGGGAGTTTTGATGGTTAGAGGTGATGAATTGTGGTTACAATTTCGTGGGTTATGCATAAAGTGGGAAAACTTTGGAATTCTGCAAACTCGAATCGATTCGCCCCCTAGTGAATCGATTCGGTGTCAGGTAAAGTATCAAGTCTTGGAGCCGCATGGATTCGGCCAAGTGTGAATCAATTCAGCTTTAGCAAAAGTGTCAGGTCCTTTGGATCGAATCGATTCCTAGGCTGGCGAATCGATTCGAAATCTTCCTATTTTAGAGTGATTTTCTAAAATTGTTCTACTCCTCTCCATTTGGGTTTATTGCTTAGGAACCTTCTAATATGATACGGTAAATACATTTATGAGATAAAATGTAGGTCTATGATATGAGGTGATGTTAGGGATACATTGATACGAATGTGGAGGTATATTCGGAAGTTGATTATGTCGTTAGTGAATTCTCCTAACGATATGAATTCTCTTAAGGATGAATACGAGATAATGAGAGAGAGGTCGTGTACCCTTAATGATGTGTAATTGGTGAGAAATAATATATTTAATTGATGATAAAGGTTCAAGTGAGCGATTGAATCATAAAATAATTTGGGAATACTTCTGTCGATTATCGGCTAGTGTGTGAGTGATATGCACATAGCCGGGATTATTGCTATATACATTCGGATATGAGATGATTTGTATATACGATTTGTATATATACATTATGTTTATTATAGATATATTTATTTTGTGGACATACCCCTCTAGTGCTATCATGGGTGTTGCGCGATGTGGGTGAGGCCCCTGGCTTGAGGAGCAGGTTGCTTATAGTCCCCAGGTCATAAAGTCTATTTATTTATTATGTGGCATTGATCAGGGATAAGACATATTGGGTATGATTCATCTTATTTTAAGTAAGGAACTACTTACCCTATATTTATGATTTGGTTTATACTAAGTCGGTGTGAGAGTATGACCGTTGGTTACCCAGGATGGTATGTGAGAAATTCCCTAGAAGATGATAGCATTGTAGAGACTGCATCCCTTGAGTTAAAGCTCTAAGAGATGGTTAGTATACATATATTATGTGTGTTATATATGTGTACTTGTTAGCGATGATTTATCTCGTATAATAGTGAGACTAATATTATACATACTTGAAGAAAATGTGTGATATGTTATGAAAATAACTAGTGAAAGTTATTAAGTAATGTGTTGTTATATAATCATTCAGGATGAGGTTGAAATGATTATGTTTTGGGTAAATTAGATATGGGAGTGGGGTAAATACGTAGACGTGAGATTGAGTTATCCCTATGCGAGTTGGGTAGATTGATTAAGATTAAAATGTATACGTTTAGGTGCGCACTATAATTGAGGGGCAAGGTTGAGTCTCAAGAGAGTGCGGCACCACTTTATATTATGAAATTATGCATTCATAATTATTATGCATTTTAATTCAGTTGCTAAACTATTTTCAACCCTTGGGCTCTGATCCATTTATATCATTTCTCTTGCTTTTATTTATTATATATAATAGGTGTCCCACCACAAGGACACCAATGTTGAGTCTTCCATTCCTATATATTTGGAGTTGTAGCATGTGCGGACTGTTGCAAGACTTTTTTTGTAGTCGCTTCTCATTTTTGGATATCTAGCTAAGGATACATGATTGTAATTCGAGTGCTTACCCAAGGGTTGAAGTGTTATATATCTTATACATTTCAGAGATTTGATACAATGTATAGCCTGTTGCCCGACATCTTATTCGGGTATATTATTTTGTTGTACATGTTGTACACATATATGATCACTTTTTGTTCTTGTATATGGTCTGAATGTTGTATATGTTTTGAAAAAAAAATTAGCATTCGGTTATTCTGATATTGGGTGGTTAGTTACTTTTAGTCTTTTCAATAGTTGATGCTGAGAATGATCCACTTGAGATTCTTGTTTTATCTTAGTATAGGGTTAGCCACCCGTTATTATTATAAGCGGGGTGTCACAGGTGGTATCTGAACATCAGGTTCTAGAGTCTTAGGATATGTGCATATTTTCTACGTTCTATAGTAATGTTTTTGTTATAGAGCCCTATTATTAGGACTGTTGTGTTCAATACGTGTATACGATCTTCTGCTATGATAAATTGCTTGAACTGTGGGCTAATACAATTTATCCTTTTTCTAGATGAAGCCGAAAAGGGGTCGCCCAACTAGGGCAAACAGAGGGGCAGAAAATGTAGAACCCCAATTGCCTCAGGGGACTATGACTACAGCCAAAGTTGCCAATATTATGTCTCAAGCAGTCAATGCAGCCATGACTGCTATGGCTCAACAACTTCCTCGGGTTCAACTGCCTATTATGCCGATAGTTTAAACCCACATGGGGCCATCCACTTGGGAGAGAGTACGGGAAGCTTTTTAGAAGGAACATCTTTCGAAATTCCATGGGGGGAGCTAAAGTGATTGTTGCAAGTCAATGGAATAAGGATATTCAAAGGCATCTTCGAATGGTTGAATGCAGTGAGGTTCAGAAGTAAATTCTCGCCACCTATAAACTTGTAAGTGCATCTCTCCAATGGTGGGAGTCAGGTACTACCTCTAAGCAGAGAGATACAATGCCCATAGAAGAATTTTGGGTACATTTTGATCGTAAGTATTTTCCTCCTATAGTTCAAATCGAGATGCAAGGATTTTGTTGGATGTAGCTCAAGAAGACCGAACAGTAGCTCAATATGAAAAAGAATTTACCCGCCTGGTGAATTTTGTGCCAGATGAGGTAAATGCGAAAGAGAATAGGATTTTGAAGTTTATAGGAGGTTTGAATTGGAGAATTAGTCAACATATATTGGGAAACTCGAATTTGTTAACATTTCCAAATGTAATGAATGTTGCGTTGTTATATTGTCAGGATCTTCACTTAAATTTGAAGGGGAGTAAGAAGTTTATGAACACGGGCTCATCGATTAAGTCGGGAGTAGATGGTACCAGTGGGGCACTGCAGGCTCAACCATAGGGAAATATGCAGAAGGAGCGAGATCTCCATTCAGGGGATTCAGCTAAGATGCAGTGTTCAGGAGGCTTCAAATTTGATGGTGGTGGTTTTAGACAGAATTTTCAAGGGGCCCAGTAGCAACAATAATAGAATGTTCCCTAGGACCAGGGTGGACGAGAGAACAATAGGGGAGGTAAGCCGGGTTGAGGTCGTCGGGTCTAACGGCAAGGGTAACCCAAATTTAGGCAGCAGGGCTAGAGACAGGAGAACTTTATAGGTCATTGCTATCAGTGTGGAAAGTCAGGCCACATCAGAGCAGAGTACCCACAGTATAACATAGTATAGGCACCGAGAGCTCAGCAGATTCAACAGGCGCCTTTACCACCTCCAACTCCTGTTCCAGTTGTTCAGCCTCAGTAGGGACAAATGCAATTCTGACAAGTTTATAATGTCCAAAATGCGGCATTACCACAGGGGTAACAACCTCCACCAGTAGTTGAGGGTAAGTTACCTATCCATGGGCATATGGGTTTGGGGTTATTTGATACTGGAGCATCCCATTCATTTAGAGCCGTTCATTTTTCACGAGTGGCAGGGTTGTTAGAGTTTACCGATAGTCTTTTGATGTGCATAGATTCTCCTTCTGGTAATAGGGCGCTTATTCACTCCATTTGTAGAAGGGTGGAGATAGATGTTGGAATATTATGTTTAGCTGCTAATTTACTTATTCTAGATATGGTTGGGTATGACGTTATTCAGGGAATGGAATGGTTAGCAAAATATCGGGTGATGATAGATTGTTTTAGGAGGTCGATTGTATTTTCCAATCTAGGCCAGGAGATGTAATTGGTTGACATGCCTCTTCCAGATGGAAGTTCGAGCACTCATTTGCATTATATCAAGGAGGAGACCTTGCAGGAAGTGGTTGTTTCCTTAGACTCAATTCCGATTGTCAGAGAGTTCGCTGATGTTTTTCAGGAGATACCAGGCTTACCTCTAAGTCATCAGATCAAGTTTATTATTGATCTAGCGCGTGGGACTAGTCCAATTACGCGATCTTCTTACCGTATGGATCCTTTGGAAATGAGGTAGGTATGTGACCAAATCCATCTGCTTTTGGGGTAGGGATTTATTCGTCCGATAACATCACCATGGGGAGCCCCTGTGTTATTTATGAAGAAAAGGGAAGGCTCTCTACGATTGTATGTAGATTATCGGTGAAAATCCGAAGTAAATACCCATTACCTCGAATCGATAATTTATTTGATCAATTGAGAGGGGTCGCTTACGTGTCAAAAATAGATTTGTGTACGGGGTATCACTAGCTTCGTATTAGAGAGCAGGATGTCTCTAAGACTGCATTTTTGACCCGTTACGGATCCTATGAGTTTTTGGTTATGTTGTTTGGATTAACCAATTCCCCTGCATCTGATGAACAGGGTCTTTCAGGATTTCCTGAACCAGTTTGTGATTGTGTTCATCGATGATATCCTTGTCTATTCTGGGATAGAGGGTGAGCACACGGAGCATTTGCGATTGATTCTGCAAACATTACGAGACCATTAATTATATGCCAAGTTCGAGAAATAAGGGTTTTGGTTGCAAGAAGTGTAGTTTTGGGGTCACATGGTGTCAGAGACGGATATTTTTGTGGACCCAAGTAAAGTTACAATGGTGAGGGAGTGGGGTCAGCCCATGACACCGATGAAGATTCGCAGTTTCTTGGGTTTAATGGGTTATTATCATCATTTTATTAAGGACTTTTTGAAGATTGCCGACCCTATGACGAATTTGACACGGAAGGGAGTTCAGTTCATGTGGGATGATTACTGTCAATTAGCATTTGATGAGCTAAATTAAAGATTAACTTCGGCACCCGTTCTCACGTTGCCTAAAGCGGGATTAGAGTATTTCATTTTTACTGATGCATCTCTCCAGGGACTAGGAGGAGTGCTACAGCAAGAGGCCGAGATAATTGCTTAAGAGTCTTGCAAACTCAAGCCTAACCAGAGAAATTTTCCTACACATGATTTGGAGTTGGCGACAGTAGTCTTTTCGTTGAGAATATGGAGGCATTGTCTCTCGGAGGATAAATTTAGTCTTTTCATGGATCACAAGTCGTTGTAATATTTGATCACCCAAAAACATCTAAATATGAGGCAGCGTAGGTGGTTGAAATTTTTAAAGGATTATCAATTTGATATCTAATACCATTCGGGGAAAGCTAATGTAGTAGCTGACACGTTGAGTCGTCGACCCACTGGACAGTTAGCGAAAGTGTAGAAAGCCAAGTGGAATGAACTTCGCCAAGATAATACAGTGTCCAGGGCATGTATGGCAGTATTGGCAGTCACACCCAAGATGGTGATACGGGTGGTGAAAGCTCAAGTTGAAGATAAGGATTGCTAAGATAGGGTACACAAATTATTAATGGAGGGAGAAAAATCCTACTCTATCAGTTCTGAGCGTGGATTATATTTCAACGGGAGGTTGGTAGTCCCGGATGATGGGAATTTACGGCATGCTATTATATCAGAGTCTCACGAGTTAAAATTTGCGGTCCATCCAGGTAAAGACAAGATGTATCAGGATATGCGTCGATAATACTAGTGAGAAGATATGAAAAGGGATGTAGCTGAGTTCATCTCATAATGCACCACTCGTTAGTTAGTGAAAGTGGACCACCAGTGACCTTACGAAATATTACAGCCGTTGGAGATTCTAGTGTGGAAATGGAAAAGCATCTACATGGATTTTATCACGGGATTACCTATTTTGCAGCATAGTCATGACTCCGTTTGGGTTATCGTGGATTGTCTAATGAAGTCGGCACACTTTTTACCTGTGAGAACGAATTTCATGATGGTGTTATATGCCCAGCTCTTTATTGGAGAGATTGTGCGATTATATGGAATGTCGATCAATATTGCGTCCGATCGAGATAAAATCTTTGTCTCTCATTTTTGGTAGCATTTTCAGGAAGCGATGGGAACTGAATTGCAGTTGATCACTGCATACCATCCCCAAACCGATGGGCAAACTGAGCGAGTAAATCAGATGTTGGAATATATGCTCCGAATGTGTATGTTGGATTTTTGGGGAAGTTGGGAACAATACCTACCACTGGTAGAATTTGCTTATAATAATTCTTACTAGTTTACCATAGGTATGGCGCCTTATGAGGCATTGCACGGTCTCCTATGTCGTTCACCCTCATGTTGGTTGGAAGTCGGGGATAATAAACTTCTTGGACCAGAGGTGATCCAAGACACTTCGGCCAAAATTGAACTTATTCGAAACCGCATACGGGTTCCCCAAGATCGACATAAAAGTTATGTCGATGTGGATCGTAGGCATGTGGAGTTAGAAGTGGGAGACCCTGTGTTTTTAAGGGTATCCCCTATTAAAGGTGTGATGCGATTTAGTAAGAAAGGCAAACTTGCGCCAAGGTATGTAGGGCCTTTTCCAATTATTGAGCGGGTAGGCCCTGTGGCATATAGACTTGCTTTGCCAGAATACTTACAGAGAATCCATGATGTATTTGACGTCTCATCATTGAAAAAATATAGAAGAAGTGAGAGGGCGTATTGGCATATTACATTGGAAGATATTGAATTGCAACCTGATATCTCGTATGAAGAACAACCGGTTGCCATTTTAGACCGTTGTGAGCATAAACTACGATCAAAAGTAGTGCCTTTGGTTCGAGTCCAATGGGGACACCATAACGCCGATGAGTCAACGTGGGAACGAGAGGACAATATGCGATCTAAATATCCTTACCTCTTTCCATATGGTACGCCAGAATTTCGAGGACGAAATTCCTTTGTAAGGGGTGGGGGTATGTAATACCCCATACTTTTGAGTAATTTTTTATATTAAATTACCTGGTGCGTCACTGATTTAATATAATTGATAATTAAAACGATAATTTAACATGGATATTACTAGTGTGATAAGGTAAATATTATTATATTACCTTCTATTACATCATATGTGAGTATTAGCGGCGGGCATTGGTTATCTCTCAACGAGGTAATATATATGTGTGTGTGTGTGTGTGTGCGTGTGTGTGTGTGTGTGTGTGTGTGTGCGTGATTTGGTTGGGAGATGATTTTTATTTCGAAGTCTCAGATGATAGATTGGAGTGCACGGTTGATTCGAGAAAGGGTCAAGAAAGTAAAAATGACTGCTCGGGGGTTTTATTTGGGTTGTGGGGTCTTTTTGGCTAGTTTGACTCAAAGTGGAGTATACAAGTCATTTTAAGTGTGTATTATCATTTAAAGCTGGGAATAATTAAGATAAGGGTTATTGGGCTCATATGAGGGTTATTAATCTCAAGTAAGAAAACCCATCTTTAAGAGAACAAAGGAAGAAGAGAAATGAGGAGAAAACTTTGGAGCTTTGGTAATTTCCGGTTAAATCTGCGATTTTGAGGAAGATTCAGACTCTACAAATTTGAGGCAAGTGATTAAACTTACTAAATTCTTATGTGTGTGATTTATTTCATAATTTGTGGATAAATTATGGTGATGTTGATTATATCTAATAAAAACCTAGATTTTGTGTTGAAATCTAGCATTTGATATGTATGTATGGGTTTGATGGTGTAAAAATGGTTGGGATCATATTTAGGTTTATCAATGATGTTAAAATTAGGTTGGAATTAGAGTTTTGATGGTTAGGGGTGATGAATTGTGGTTATAATTTCGTGGGTTATGCAGAAAGTGGGAGAACTTTGGAATTCTGTAGATCCGAATCGATTCGCCCTCTAGCAAATTGATTCGGTGTAAGGCAAAAGTATCAGGTCTTGGACCCGATTCTATTAGACCGAGTGCGAATCGATTCGACTTATGCATAAGTGTCAAGTCCTTTGGATCGAATCAATTCGTAGACTGGCAAATCGATTTTCTGCATAAGGCGAATCGATTCGGACAGGGGCGAATCGATTTGAAATCTTTCTATTTTAGAGTGGTTTTCTAAAATTTGTTCTACTCCTCTCCATTTGGGTTTAGTGCTTAGGAACCTTATAATATGATACGGTAAACAAATTTATGAGATAAAATGTGGGTCTGTGATATAAGGTGATGTTGGGGATACATCGAGACGAATGTGGAGGTATATTCGAAAGTTTAGTATCCCAATTTTGTTAATGAATTCTCCTAGCGATATAAATTCTCTTAAGGATGAATACGGGCCAATGAGAGAGAGGTCGTGTACCCTTAATGATATGTAATTGGTGATAAATCATATATGTAATTGATGATAAAGGTTCAAGTGAGCGATTGAATCATAAAATGAATTGGGAATACTTATGTGAATTATCGGCTAGTGTGATGAGTGATATGCCAATAGCTGGGATTATTTTTATATACATTTGGATATGAGATGGTTTGTATATACGATGTGTGTGTGTATGTGTGTGTGTGTGTGTGTGTATATATATATATTGTGTGTATATATATATATTGTGTGTATGATACATATGTTTATTATGTGGACATATGCCTCTTGTGCTATCATGGGAAGTTGCGCGATGTGGGCGAGGCCCCTGGCTTGAGGAGCAGGTTGCTTATAGTCTCCAGGTCATAGCGTCCATTTATTTATTGTGTGGCATTGATCAGGGATAAGACGTCTTGGGTGTGATTCGTCTTATTTCCGATGAGGAACTATAACCGCTTCGCCTACATTTTTTATTTGGTTTATACTAAGTCGGTGTGAGAGTATGACCGCTGGTAACCCAGGATGGTATGTGAGAAATTCCCAGGAAGATGACAGTATTGTAGACACTGCATCCATTGAATTAAAGCTATGAGGGATGGTTAGTATACATATATTATGTGTGTTATGTATGTGTACTTGGTAATGATGATTTATCTCGTATAATAATGAGATTCATATTATACAGACTTGAAGATAATGTGTGATATGTTATGAAAATAACTAGTAAAAGTTATTAAGTAATGTATTGTTATATAATCATTTAGGATGAGATTGAAATGATTAAGTTTTAGGTACATTAGATCCGCGAGTGGGGTAAATGCGTATACTTGAGGTTGAGTTATCCCTAGGGGAGTTGCGTAGCTTGATTAAGATTAAAATGCATACATTTAGGTGCGCACTATAGTTGAGGGGTAAGGTCGAATCTCAAGATAGTGCGGCACCACTTTATATTATGAAATTGTACATTCATAATTATTATGCATTTTAATTCACTTGCTAAACTATTTTAAACCTTGGGCTCTGACCCGTTTATATCCTCTCTCTTGCTTTAATTTATTATATTTAATAGGTGTTCCACCGCAAGGACACCAATGTTGAGTCTTCCATTCCCTTGTATATGGAGTTGTAGCATATGCGGACTGTTGCAGGACTTTTTTTGTAGCCACTTCTCATTTTTGGATATCCAGTTAAGGATACATAATTATAATTCGGGTCTTAATCAAAGGGTTGTAGTTTTGTATATCTTATACATTTCAGAGATTCGATACAATGTATAGTCTGTTGTCCGATATCTTATTCGGGTATATTTTTTTATTGTACATATTGTATATATATGATCACTTTCTGTTGTATATGGTCTGAATGTTCTATATGTTTTGAAAAAAATATTGGCATCCGTTTATTCTAATATTGGGTGGTTAGTTACTTTTAGTCTTTTCGACAGTTGATATTGAGAATGAACCACTTGAGATTCTTGTTTTATCTTAGTATAGGGCTGGCCACCCATTATTATTATTATAAGTAGGGTGTCACACCATTTAAAAGGTTATTTGGGTTCATTAGGTTTGGATTTAAGTGAGGCCCAAGGCCAATTTCATAAGATGTAGGTTTATAAGGTTAGAAGACTAAACCTAAAATACATGGGAGGCTTGAGAGAGACCCTAAAGGCTAAGGAATGGATAACCACACAAGGGAGAAGAGGATTTGAGTAATTTGGGGATTAATTCCTCGATCAATCCATAAGCAAGTTTATATTATTTAAGAATTTAACTGGATTTGTGTTTTAGTAGTGGTAGTCATTGGATTATTGACTCAAACTTATACAAATCTGAATTTTAATCATCTAAGTTCTAGTTTTTGTAAATTAAATTTATTTGGATGTTAATCCTTAATCCTATTGATGAATTAAGAAGTTTAATGTTAAATGCCTTGATGTAGAATATTATAGAGTATGATCTTATTATATTAGTGTATATCTGAACCCTAATTGTTAATTTATATAATCCCATCTGTTAATTTGAGAGTCAAACTCAAATCTAAGATAAAGTGTCAATTTATAAACTTAAGAGGTTATGTTTTTACATATAAGGGTTTATATAGCATAATAGGTTGTTGTTGATGAGTTATGAACCTTTGATGGTTCTTCAATGGTGGACTGGGGGTGTTAGGTTTGTATTTTGGGGCTTAAGGTTGGAGAAACCCATAAGTTGTAAAAGTCTGGTTTGTGGAGTTCGTGTGCACGGCTTATTATTGCCCGTGCCAATAGAATCCATGCACAGATTTTGCAAAATTGGAATAGCAGATAATTGAACTATGAATGCGCGGACGATGGCTTTGTATTTTTTAGATTTTTATTGAATTTCTTATGAATATTTTACTAACAATCCGTAAGGATGAAATTCTAGGTTGGTGATTTTGGGTTTGGGATTTGTGTTGTGTTCTTATGGTTAGGATTATCTTATAGAGTCTTGCCAACCGTCCAATGCAGGCATAAGTGTATCGAGGGGTTCCTTGTTTGGATTTTTCTTGTGAGCAACCCCACTCATAGAGTTTAGGGAAGGTTGGGAGCTTGTAATTAGGCCTGTAAATTGAGTCGGGCAAGCCCGAAGCCCGCCCGTTCGGCCCGCTATTTTCGGGCCGAGCTTTATTTGAGTTTGAGCCGAGCCGAGCCTGAGCCAAAATTTCAAGCCCGAATGAATTTCGGGCCGAGCTTGAGCCGAACTTTGCCAAGCCCGAATTGGGCCCGAAGCCCGAACTTTGAATATATAAATAAATAAATAAATTATTTTAAAAAATATAACATATTTATGTTAACCAATTTTATATGTATGAAATATAATTAGTCATTGTAGGTTTTCATTCTTACATCCCTTATTTTAGTTTAATACATTTCATCATTATATACTTTATTTTATGATATATCAATTAGATTTTGGTGTATACATTTTCTCCATGATGGAAACACAAGAAAAAAATATTAATTCAATTTTTTTTAACAAAAAAAAAGTGAATTCGGGCCTGCCCGAAATATTAATGAGCCGAGTTCGGGCTTAAGTAGAGAATTTCAGTTCGGGCCGAGCTCGGGCTTGAGCCTGGGTAAGGTAGTTCGGGCCGAGCCTGAGCAACCTCAAGCCCGGCTCACCCAGCCCGATTTACAGCCCTACTTGTAATAATTGTTATTATCAACCGTTGATTAGAATACGTTTGTAACTCATTGGGTAGGGTAGTTATATTATTAAGTTAATCCTTGTAAAATTTAGGTATGAGATAATAACTAGAGTTAGAGATCCTTGGGAGTTTGGGCTAATTTTATATATAACTGAATATATTTAACGTGTGCATAATAATTAATATTATTAAGAGACTTTATGTGTAACCTGATTGAGTAGTGTTTTATATTTATTTGTTTGGCCCATTTTGTTCAGGGGCATACTTGTTTACTAGCTTTATGAGTAAAAGCATACCATGATGTGTGAGTGATTGGGGGTAACGTACTAGGAGGGATTGTGATGGGCGCGTACAATGTTGACTGGTACAAGTGATTAGATGGGATTTACCTTGGTCTGTTTACCCTGATCCTATAGCTGACGTACCTCGTGTCCCAGAGTGAGGACAATATGGGGAAGTTCTAGCATATAGCCTTGGGTATGAAGGCCATGCATTATGACAAGAATACATAGTGATTATCCCTCCTGGGTGGCTTTGAGGTTATAAGTTCGGGACAACCTATAACTATGCCTAGTATGCACGAGTGATCCCCGAAGGATACAGGGATATGCTTTCGTATATTTTTATGTGCGGACTCGAGTGTAGTCCATTTAAATTGTGCATTTCAAGTACCATAATAAATGTGGATGTTAAACGTAGAGATTGTCTTTCTCCTACTTTATGTGATTTTGTGTGGCGATACTTCAGTTGGTCGTACTGGTTTATATTTTATACTAGAGATGTATGTGATTTATACTAGAGATGTATAATTATAAACTCATGACTCGGTTTTATGTATCGAGTATATTGGAGATGTATATACTGCATTAATAACATGAGATGGCTTTGGTATTTATAAACTTATGACGCATATTTATTATCTCATCTAGAGAGGGTTAGAGATGTGTTGGTTATTTAACGAGATGCGCTTAAGATAAAATATTATTTTAAGATAATTGATTCTTAATATAAGAGATTAATTTAAGAATGAGAAAATAATGAATATGGAACTGGGAGATTAACTTTATTCACTTGGGTCACATAAGGGTTTGGAAGTAGAACCACATGCCTATTTTAGGATGTTTCGGTTGGATAACTTAAATAACATAAATGGGAAGAAGATGTATTATTATTATGGCCTAATTTTAGTTAAATTCCTATTCTTTGTAAACTTGTCATTTACGTTGTTGTTGATTATCTTTTTATAGGTCTTTGAACGCCGTTGCTGCCATAGACTTGGGATGTTCATTGGAGCAGTATCTCTGGCGACGTCACAATACATCATTTCTAGGGTGTAGGTGTCATGCAGTGTCACTCCTTTACATCATGTAGTTATTTATTTCTGTTCAGAGAATGGGTTTTATTTTTGTTATTTTTCCCGAGTCAGAGATTGTATGAGATACAATTATATTCCAAAGTTGGAATATTATATTGTTAGTCATTGGTATAAGCGAGGGTTTTAATTTGTTCAACAATTTGTTATCTCTCATTTTATTATTTGTTTAGTTTTATGTATTTCGTTATGCTGAGAATTTTACTAAATGTTTTTTTATTCCCGTGATTTTTGTATTAGACATAATTAATTTATTTATGAATTTTACGGGGTATCACACACTTCCAGTACGTGAATCTTATTTATAATGTTAATAATCAAGAAATCCCTCACTGACAAAGGCTATAGTGATAAAGATGTGTTAGAATTAGTTCATTTTAAGTTATTTATAACCATGACTACCAAGGCAATATATGGTTATGAGTACTTCATGACACTCATTGATGATTACTCAAGTTATGGATACATTTACTTTCTGCACCACATGTCTAAAACCTTTGATAAGTTGAGTACAAGGATGGGGTGGAGTGTAAGCATGGTAAACTAATCCAAACCCAACTATGATATTGTGGGGGGTGCGTATCTCGTGGGAGAGTTTATTAGTCATTTACCACTCCCTAGTTGTCTGCACCCGTCATTCCATAGCAAAATGGTGTATCATAAAGAAGGTACAAGACTCTTTTGGACATAGTCAAATTGATGATGTGTGTATTCGAATCTGATGGATTCTTTTTAGGGTTATGCATTAAAGATGACCACTTAAATATTGATTTTAGTTCCCATTAAATAGGTCTCAACAACTCCCATATAACTATGGATTGAACTCAAGTCTAGTCTAGGACATGTTCGGATCTGAGGTTGCAAAGCACATGTGCTGAGGACGTAGATATGGAAGTTAGAATCAAGGATGCAAATATGTCTCTTTGTAGGTTACCCAAAAGAAATAAAGGTGGTATATTTTATAATACCAAAGACGAGATCTCGATACTTAGAGAAAGATTATAGAATGGACTACAAACCCAAGAGTAAGTTGATCTTACAAGAGCTAAGAGGGAAATACTAGGGAATTAATTCTTAACCACTCATTCAAGATGAAATACAACCTGATGTTGATAATACACTATTTAGCTGTAATGAGAGTATAATTGACGATTATATACACGTGTTACTTGTACAGTACCATAAGTGGATCCACGTTGTAGGGGAGAGTCAAATGACAGCCTAACAGGTTACTGCATTTAGGTGAATACTTTGGTGAGATCTCTAAGGAGTACGAGTTAGATCCTGGGAACTCTAACAAGGCACTCCAAGATAATGACCCTGAGATATGGCTTAAGGCTATTAATACTGATATGGATTCAATGTATTTAAATCAAGTTTAGGATCTTATAGACCTGCTAAATGGGAGAAAACCCATTAGGTGAAAGTTTGTCTACAAGAAGAAAAGAGGGGTAGATGGGAAAATGGAAACCTTCAAGGTAGGGATTATTACGAAAGGGTTTACTCAATAAATTGGGATTAACATAAGGAAACTTTATCACTAGTAGCCATGATAAAGTCCATTCGAATTCTTTTATCCACCACAACTTATCTAGATTTCATATGGCATACAGATATTAAGACTGCATTCTGGAATTATAGTCTTGAAGAATGCATCTATATAATGTAACCCTAGGGATTCAAAGCAAGTAGCTACGAAAGAAAAATATGCAAGCTTAAGAGGTCTATTAAATTACTTTAGTAAGCATTAATGTCTTAGAACATCCAGTATGACCAAGTAGTCAAATCTTTTAGTTTTGATCAATGTTCGGATGAAACTTATGTGTATAAGAAGCATTCCAAAAATATGGTGGTACTTTGTGTACTTTATGTGGATGATATTCTCCTAATAGGGAATAATGTGTATATACTATCTACCATTTCGATATAAAGGACTTTAAAAAAGACACACACGTCCTTGGGATCATGCTTCCGGGGGTGATCAGAAAAATAGGATTTTGGATTATCCCAAGACACTTATATCGATTATGTGCTCACAAAGTTTAGCATGCAGAAATCTACTATAAGATTTCATCCTTTTAGTCATGGAATCACCTTGTTTAAGGATTAACATCCTATGAAACCTGATCAAATAGAGAGAATAGGGAATATAACTTATGCTTCAGTAGTGGGCAACCTCATATATGATATGTTGTGTACAAGACTAGATATTTTCTCTGTCATTAACATGGTTAGAAAATTTTAGTTTAACTCAGCTGAGGAGCGTTTGAATGCAATAAAGTACATTCTCAAGTACCTGAAAAGGAGATTATGTGTTGGTTTACTCAAGGGACATCCTTGTACCTTTAGGATACACAAACTCAAATTTTTAGTTAGATAAGGATTCTAAAAATGACCTCGAGATATGTGTTTAACCTAGGAGGTGGAGTCATAAGTTGTAGGAGTATCAAGAAATCATGTATTGTTGATTAAACTATGGAAGCTGAATATGTTACAACTTTAGAGACAACAAAGGAAGTTGTTTGAATCAGGAGCTTGCTAAGTGATTTGGGTGTGGTTCCTTCAGTGTTATCGTCTATTACACTTTACTGCAATAAAGAGGAGTTGTTTCTAATTCAAAAAAACTAATGACCATAATACGTCTAAGAACATTGAGCGCAAGTATCACCTCATATGAGAGATCGTATGAAGAGGCGACTTCATCTTGACTCATATTGCATCCCAGGACAACCTAGAGAATCATTTTATGAATATATTACCATGTAAGAATTTTAAAATTCCTGTAGATGGAATGGGTGTTAGATGCATAGGAAAATGGGTTTAAGACTAAATGGGAGAAATTTGGGGGTTTTTTCTTAAAACCGTGTGTAATGACATTTATTATTTATAAATAAATGATTATCTTAACTCTTTTTGAGATATGAATTATGTTTGTGGAAATGCCTTATATATTTGTTTTGAATATATTGTATATGTCATCCAAATGTACTTAGTAGGAGTTCTACTGAGTTGGGTTCGACCAGGTCATGAAAGATCAAAATTTTGGTTCCAATACAATTAAATAGTTTATAACCTAAATAAGGAGTTGATATCCTATAGGTACATTTATGTGTACAATCTTAGTAGTTAATCTTGACCACGAGAACATGTATGATGGTTAGAGAACTTGTTTAATAGTTCACAAAAGATTGTATTGCTACATTAGGAATGTGTCGAACATGATCAAGGGTGAGATTTGAGTCTACGTGATTACTAGATTAGAGTTTCAAAATATCACCAGTTTGTAAAAAGGTGAATAGATTCTTAATTTTGAGGATTGAAATATTTGCATAAGTATTTCTTTTATTTTTTTTGGGTGAGATTCGATTTATTGGGATAATAATCTTTGTAGGTTGGGCAATCGTCATGTGAATATATTTTAAATCATATTCCGGAGAAATTGTCATATAGGAGATATTCTGAATTATGATACCCCCTTGATAAACTTATAGGTTTTGATTCTATTAGTGAACTTGATCAATGGATTTATATTCGATAAAGTATCAAATAAGTTAAGTTTGAGATCAAGGAATAAATATAACATTGGTGATAATCGACTAGCGATAAATTAAATTTCACCAAGCGAGTATTGTATACTTAACGTGAGAAATTATGTTATGTGCTATCAAACTTTGAAATCATGCCTTGATATTCGATTAATTTGAGATAATTGTATTCGAGTGAAATTGTAGTTATTTGGTGGAATTAATTACAATTAAATGGAAAAGAAAATAAATTACGAGACATAAATTGGGATTTTTGTATTTCTATTTAGAAGCCAATTTAAATATTTGTCTTAGGTTCCTAGTATGGAAAATATACCAAGTAGAAACTCAATAACTCTTTGGAAACCCTAATTCATCCAAGATCGCTTCATTTACTTATTTATATGGGTATAGGGAAGGGTTATAAGTTGCATTAACACCCCTAAGGGTTAGAGAGGGTGAGATAAAAAAAATATTCATGTTTGTATGAGAAGGTGATGAGAGAAAATTATTGTTTTTCTCTAATTTTACCAAGTTTTCATCTCCCAAAGTGCCCACACACATCGTTTGCTTTGGGTGGATCATATATACTAAAATATTTAAGATGCTTCACAAATCTTAACAAGGATTAAAGGTAATTAATCATCAACGACATCTTTTTCCTCAACTTTGTGTCCTATATTGGATCACCTACAACATAAGTAAATTTATGGTGATCTACACCCTAGATCTCGTCTATGTTGTTTTTGCATTACAAAATATAATGAATCGAAGTTTTATATGAAAAAGTTTTATTATTAATCCCCATCAATATAACCATTACATCCATGAAGAAATCACGGATGGCTCTCTGGTTTTAAAGGTAACAATAATGATGGTATAATCATATACAACGGCTAAATAATAATTATCCCCCGATAATATTGTTCAGAAATTACTCTCAGACATCTCTTAGTTATATTCCCATACACTATAGTCCCATAAAAATATCCTCGAAACCCTCCCTAAGAGATCCTCCATCATGTAGCCTCCCGTTGTCTCATAGTATTTTTTTTGCTCCCACTAACTTTTACGTTGATATTCTCACTTTTCCATTTGCGAATTGAACCTTCGGTCGAATTGTTTCTCCGTCTTACACTCCTGGAACTCTCAGATCTCCTAAAAATGCATAAGTGTCACATAACCGCTTAAACATGAGAAGTGTATATAGTATTATCCAACACCACCTATTTAATGGGAGAACTTAATCTAGCAACAAATATATTTATCCCATTCCTTTCCATATCCACCTTATTAGTTACAAATACAGTAATATCGTAAAATCCATCATATATTTTGTAACTGTGCGGTGAACATGAAACTATCTTCTCTTAGCTACCCGAATCGCATACGGTAAATATTTCCTATCAAAATTAACTTGAAATTGATCATAAGTCGGAGTCATCTTTGCATCCAAATTATTCACACTCTCCCACTAATAAACATATGTTATATGTTGAAATGTAGCAATCATCTCCTTTTACCTAAGTGCACTCAATGCAACATTGCAAAACAACTATAACATATGTATAACTAAAAAATTCTAGTGGTCTTCCCCTCATTGTTAACACTAATACTAACAACATCGACGGAATTGACCTGCTACAATCGAAACAAATTGAGTTTAGATCTATGTGTTCAAATTGAACTTAAATTGGTTTTTATTGGTGAGTAGAATTAAGTGAGGTTGTTTTGTAATTTATCTTAAGGGTAATCCTGAAATATTTATTATCATTTAACCCTAATCCTTAATCTTTCAGATCATACAATAGTCTCACACTCTTGGTTTCTCTATTATGTTATCTCCATATCTTCTCTCTATTTCAACATCTTAAATTTATACTTGGTAAGAGGGCCAAAATGAATCTTCAATGGTTTCAAAGTCAATTTAAATCTAACTTTAATCAATTTCAAAATAATTCAAATTTTCCCCCAAACAATTTTAAAGATAAATCAATTTGGTGCACGCTTCGTTTGAGAGATATATAAAAGAATGAGTTTGGTTTGAGAAAAGGTGACATTGGTTGCTTGAAGGTGTTTTTTTGTTTACCTGATATAGGGTGTTGCTAAAGGCACTTTTTATATGTTGTTTGAGCAGTTTTTTAGTCATCACAAATAAAAGATGTGCCTTAATTATGTGCACACTACTATTTTGCCTAACAAAAAAGGGAATTAAATTCGAGGATTTGGGCATACTGAATTTCTCTATTTTTTTCGTGATAGAAATATTAGTGCGGCAGTTCAAATGACGCATACACATAATCTTATTTACAAAGATTAATTTTCTTATTCTCTCACTATTAATCTTATATTTAGGTTTTTAATTATATAAGATACTATCGTCTAAGCCTATTTTTGTTAAAAAAAAATTGTTAATTGTAATTGCCCTTGGTGACTGTAAAATTAATAGATAGCAATTGGTAGTTATTGTGCTCAATTAGTATGGATTAGACAAATGCTTAGTGATTATAGTATCACGAAAAATCAATTAACCATGTTTCGTGATAACCAAAGTGCCATTAATATATCTAAAAATCCTGTAATGCACTTTCGTACTAAGCATATTAAAATTAGATATCACTTTATCCGTGACCTTGTCGAATCCAAAGATCTCATAATTAAATATCTGAACACTCAAAAGCAGCTCACAGATCTCTTTACCAAACCATTAGATAACATACGATTTTAGTATTTGCGAACATCTATACGCATGATAACTCTCAATTAATCTCTATTATTTTTTAATTTATACCCTTCGTATAATTGAGAAAAATTAGTGGAGAAGATCTTGAGTATTGTTTAGTAATTCTTCTATCTACTCCTGATTCTAACTCAACTAATATGCCATTTAGTGTTTATTTTATCACAGGAATTTTAGACTCGTTGTATAGCTTATTACTATTTCGTAGGGTATTGGTCTGTATATAGTTGAGTAATGTATTTTTTTACCTTATTTTCGCTTCTAGGATGGGAATGGGTAGCTAGAACTTTTGAGAAAAATTAGTGGAGAAGATCTTGAGTATTGTTTAGTAATTCTTCTATCTACTCCTGATTCTAACTCAACTAATATGCCATTTAGTGTTTATTTTATCACAGGAATTTTAGACTCGTTGTATAGCTTATTACTATTTCGTAGGGTATTGGTCTGTATATAGTTGAGTAATGTATTTTTTTACCTTATTTTCGCTTCTAGGATGGGAATGGGTAGCTAGAACTTTTGTATAAGACAAATAGGAATTTTTATTTTGACCCACGAGTTCTGAATACTCAAGGGAATTTTGTCTTTAATATCCAAAGGGGGAGATTAAGAACATATTATATATTGACCTACTTGAATCTACATATATAGGAGTTCCAACTTGTTTGGATATCTAGATAAAATAGGTTAGACTTTATGAAAACTCCATCTCCTCAAAGGATCAAGTATAGTAAAGAAATCCAGTCCAAGAAAATCATCAAGATCAACATAAAGGGGAGTTACTTATATCCTTAAAACCACAAATAGGGCACACTCACTGCATTATTCATATCTCCTATTTGCATTTATGGTTTTACAACACTTTAAGACATTTTAAAATCATTTAATTCAATTCAAAACTTTTTATACAATTTTAAAATAATTTTTGAATTAATTAAAAACATCTTTTTGAAAGTGTTGTGGGTAAAATTTCAATTCCATAAAGTTATTTTAATTGTTGATTGTTTGACTGGGTAGAATAAAAAAGTGCTAGAGAATTCAGGGTATGCTTTGTAATTAATTTCAACATGCGTGTTTGATTGCATCTTGTTCGTACACGTGTTGTATTCTTGACAGCTTAGTTTGTGTTTTCTGTAAGACACAAAACTGTTATACCTACTCAGACCTTGGATCAACCTTATCAACGGTCTGCATGCGTCGAGAGTTAATCCTTCTAACACCAGTTTACACCAATCAACAAACGTTTAACCCACCGCTTGTGATGAACCGTTGGATTTAAGTCAAATGGTCAATATACAATCCCAGCCATAGGATTGAGTTCGAGCTTCTGGATCCTTCTTCGTTTAGTATAAATAGGACTCAAGCCTTAGCCATTACACACTTTTTCCATTTCGTCAAACTTGAGAGAAAAGCGAGAGTAGAGAGTGAGGAGAGAGAAGGGAGAAGAAAGGGAAATAAAAGAGAGAAAAAAGAGAGATAACACCTGAGGTTCTTCGTAGTTCAACCTCTGAGTGATTTCTCCCAAACCAAACACCAAAACCTCAAAGTCTCATATACCAGAAAACATATGCTTGAGAGTTAGATACTTTTAGGATTTCTATGATTTTTGTTGTTGAGTTTATTTTTCTTTTGAAGACCTCTTCAAGTTCTTGATTCTCTCAACACTCATCTCTAAGATAAAACTTAAGTTTCATTGTTGAAATTGAGTTTTTATAAAAAGATAACATTACACGATTTCAAAAATATTTTCAAAATACTGAAATTGTTTAATACCTTGAACCGTCTTCTGAGTAAGGCATCCTTGAGATCTGTGGATAAATAGAAAGATCAAGAAGTCTTGGCTTGAAATTATAAATTCATAAATAACCTAATCATTTTAGAACTGTCGTAATTTGTTAGGAATGTTTGTATAATTTTGAAAGGGTAAGTCGCATGTTTGCATGTAGTAGCACATCACAAACACTATCTCACACGAACACTTAGACACTGCGGTTCTGTCTGAGAATTTTATATTTTGAATGAGTTGCTAGAATCAGAATTCAAAGAGAAGAAGATCAAGGAAAAAATAAAGAAGCAGCAAGAAAAAATCAGTCCAATTCAAATTACCTTCGGAGTGGAGAATCTCAAGTAGGTATATTCTGAACTTAGGTTAGGATCTTTGTGGTTTGCTTAAGTTTTGTAACTTGATTCTTTATTCTAGTAGATTTTTTGTCTTGTGCCGTAGAGGGCACCGTGGATGTTTCCATTGTTTAAGGGTTTTACCACGTTAAAAGTTTATGTGTCTATTTCTTTGAATATTCTTAATTGTTGTTGTGATTTGGACTACATGGTAACTTTAGGAGATGTTTCTTAAAAATTAAAAAGAAGGTAAAAAACTATCAAATTTAAACTATACATTCAGAAAGCTCTTACAACACATCTTATGTTTTTCGAAAAGAGTTTTGCCTAAAAAGTTTATTCGGAGTTTACACAATTTATAACATTCTATTATTAGCATTAAAACTTTTCTTCAACTGGTATCGGAGCAATAACACCTTCTGTGATCCTAAAACTTGAGAAATTATTTTCGAAACTTCTTTTCGAAAAATTAATGAATGGAAGAAAAATTTGAGAAGCTAGGTAACCTATCCAGACCACCACTCTTTGATGGAAATAATTTTTTGTTCTAGAAAGTGCGAACGACTGCTTTCATTCAAGGAACCCTGGGTGATGAAGTTTGGAAAATGATTGAAACAGGGTTTGAACATCCTACTAAACCTACTGCAGCCACTGATCCAACAAAAATTAAGAAACTTCTCAGTGAATTATTAAGGAAGAGAAAAATGCCTCTCTAGATAATAACAAAGGGAAGAATGCCATTTTTATGTCCATAAATGAACATGAATTCAAAAGAATATCCATATGTTCTACATCTAAAGAAATATGGAACACGCTAGTCATTGCTCATGAGGGTGATGAACGTGTCAAAGAAGAAAAAACTCAAATGCTTATTCAACAATATAACACCCTGATTATGAATGACAATGAATCTTTTGACGACTTCTATATAAGGTTAACTGATATTTTTACAAAAAATTCATGCCAATGGTATAACTTACAGTAGAAAGGAAGTTGTTTCAAAGATTCTTAGGTCATTACCATCTAAATTTGATAACAAGAGATATGTTATTGAAGAAATTAATGACCCTAATACGACTCCTGAATTACTTAGCAGTAAACTGAGGACTATAGAATTGGAGCTAGACTTCAAAAAGTAATGGATTAGACAGACTAATAAAGCCTCTAGTTCAAATGTTGTGTTTTCTTCTAAATTACCAATGCCTAAATTGAACACTTTATATTTTGACAGTGACTGTCTTGAAAACTATGATTTGGAAAACCTTGACAATGAAATAGCTCTTATGAGTAAGCATTTCAAAAAGATTTTGAAATTTAGAAATGTTGTAGCCTCTAAACAAGGCAAATCAAATTATTAAGGCAATCAATTTCACAGACCTCATGACAGAGACAATACCAAACACACTTATGACAATAGGAGGAGTTATGACCCCAACAGACCTAAACCTGACATAAAAGATGTTAAGTGTCACCGTTGTGGTAAACTTGGTCACTATGCTAGTAAATGTCAAACTAGTTCTAATAACAATAACAATAACAATAACAAGACCAATATGTGTAAGACATGGGATGAATCTAGTGATTTTGATGAGGATGCAACTGAGTCAACCCAGATAAATGAGTACTGCATGTCTTTCTTTGCTAAGATAATATATAATGATGATGCATGCTTGCCTACTCATGAACTTGATATGCCTGTTGATATTGTTAATGATCTTGCTGATAATTTTGTTCCTACTATTGCTGAAAGACTGTGTGTGAGTTAAAGTGATAATGTTGATGACGAATTGAACGTGTGCATGAGTAAAGAACTTATCAAAAACATAGGGGACACTTCACACGATGCACATAGTGAGTCTGATGATGATTTGCCTGATTTACATGAGTTATACACTAAAATGGTTAAGAAGAGTGCTCGCTTATAAAAAATGATAAAAACCTTAAGTGAGCGTATTGATTTACTTAACTAGACCATTAGGAAGAACACTGAAGATTATACTGCCCAATGTGTTGCTCATGAGACTGAGATTGAAGACTATGCCTTAAAAATAAAAGATTTGACTCAAAAGAACCATGAATTTGAACAAAAATATAAGGCAGTCCTTATTGAACTAGAAGAGTCAAAGCAAAAGGTTTCAAACGTGTTTAAAAAATGCCAACACTTTGAAACACAAACTAAGTCTTATGAAAAAATTGTTACTGGAAGCAAATTTGACTCAGAAGATAAGTCTGCCCTAGGTTTTGGAGAAATAGTGTGATATACCCATATATACCCCCGGTCAGGCCGAGGACGCCCTGCACCTGGACGGGGCTAGGATGACCTCTTAACCAATATTAGATGACCCTCCAAGGGGCTGACCCCTCATCAGGCCCAGACGACCCTTCAAGGGGTCGACCCCTCATCAGTCCCAGACGACCCCTCAAGGGGCCGACCCATCATCATGGCTCAGACAACCCTCCAAGGGGAGACCCCTCATCAGGACCAGACACCCTTCAATGGGTCGACCCCTCATCAGGCCCAGACGACCCTTCAAAAGGCCGACCCATCATCATGGCTCGGACGACCCTCCAAGGGGATAACCCCCTCATCATGCCCAGACGACCCTTCGAGGGGCCGACCCCTCATCATAGTCCAGACGACCCTCCAAGGGTACGACAGTACGAGGCCCAGATTAGGCCAGATTCACTACCAGAAGGAACTTTGCCCTCGGACTCATATCATAGGCCGAGGGTGACATCATTACAGGGGATTGGCTAGATCATCATTCACACGCACCATACATGCTTGGGGGGTACACGACACCCCCAAGACCTATATATACTTGTCACCTACAACCCTACAAGGGGATCGATAATTTGTAACCCTAGCTGAAACTCTGCTTGTACACACAGTAGAGAGAGAAAGTGAGCTTATGTGCATTGTATCCAAGGCCATTAGCGCCCATACTTAGTGGACCACACACTCACAGTGGATGTAGACCTAATTGGCTGAACCACTATACATCATTGTCTTATTCCTCTTATACTCATCCCCTTCTATACACTTACACATATACATCTCTATGGCTGCCATTGTTGTTACTGTTTGAGCTCATCATCATTTATCTGGTGGTCTTAGATTTCAGCATCATCAGTTCGACGCCGTCTGTGGGAACGAGAAGACATCTCTTCCTTTATACAACTTGACCTCACCGGGCACTCTGGTGGTGAACCAGATCTCCCCCTTTGTGGAGTTATTCCACCATTGAAAGAGAGCCATTAGGGTTTCCAAGCTCTTCAGTCTTTTGGTCATTCAGCTCTCTATCGCTCAAACACATGGCACCGGAGATGCCACCACCACCTCTTCCTCCAACGGATAGTGGAGTAAGACCCAGTTCCAGTCAACCACCACCTCAGTCTGAGATGGCTGATGTGGCGACCGCTTTAAAGTCTCTGGCAGCGAGCCAGCGGATCATACAGGAGCAGTTTATAGCTCTAGGCCAAAACATACTAAGACCCCAGGGGTCTCACCTGAGATGATTACTCCGGCAGTCGCTCCAGGGTAGCATGAGTCGAGGGGACCACCCCAGGCGCCACGCAAAGACTTGCCACCTCCACAGCGGCGGAGGGATGTTGCTGACCCACGGCGTCTACGCCTGGGGAGGCAAGGAAACCCTTTCCCTGAGGACGGGTATGATGATCTGGAGGGGGAGGAGGCCCCCATAGAATGTTGGGAGCCATATGAGGTCTCCAATAATACTGTGCGATCTCTCCAAGAGAGAAGAGGGAAGTGTGGAAGGCAAAATCCTGACGATCGCCCGAGAGGCTCTGCTTGTGATCGTCTGAGCAGGGGGTCGGCCTTTGAGAGGCTCGACCCAGTAAATGACCTGCTGGAAAAATTGTCCAGATCAAGGAGTGCTGCAAGGTCCATAAGGGAGGCAGCAGATGGCCGACCCCACGGGGCTGACCCCAAGGACAGGATGACGGTCAAGGGGAAGTAAACAGCCGACACAGGCCTACCACAGCAGAACCCTCCATCCACTTTAAAGAGGCGGCAGGGGATAACATCGGCCAGGCAGACCCTACTAGGCACTGGAATGACTCGATTCAGCGACTGGAGGATAAAATTGGTGATATTCTGAAAAGTCAGGACCCTCTTTAGAGAGGATACTCCATAGGCTCACCCTTTGTGGCGAAGATAGTCAACTTCCCCACTCCATCCAAGTTCAAGCCACCAGCGGTCACCCCTCGATATGATGGGAGTACCAACCCTGACCAACTTATTGAGATGTATCAGTCAGCGGCAGACATATACTCTATCTCAGATGAGATGAGGTGTCGTGCCTTTTCTGGCACTCTGACTGGGGCTGCACACGTCTGGTATATGTCTCTCCCTAAGAACTTTATTGAAAACTTTAAGCAGTTAGCATACCGGTATATCCATAACTTTTGCTTTGGAGTGAGGCCACAGAAGAAGACCACACACCTGCTCTATGTTAAGCGGGGGAATAATGAGAGCCTAAAAGACTACATAGCCAGATTCAACAAAGAAAAGTTAGAGGTTTAAGACTATGAGGAAAGCATAGCCATGACAGCTCTCATTGGGGGACTCCAGAAGGGGAAGTTGCTATGGAAGCTTGGCGAAGACCCTCCGAGGATAATGGATGAGTTTCTATCAATAGCGGGAAAGGTTATGAACGCGGAAGAGGCGATGGCGGTAAAATACGAAGATAAAAAAGGAGGCACCAGTGGGGGAAAGTACCAGAAAAAGAACAAAGAGGGGAAGAAGAGGTCTACGGATGACAAATTCGCTGATTACACCCCTTTGACGATCAGCTGTGAGCATATCCTGAATGAGATAAAAAGAGATCGGTCCTTGAAGTGGCCTGAGCAGCTGAGGGCAGCCCCCCACAAGAGGAACAAGAATCTGTGGTGTGAATTTCACCAAGACCATAGCCATGTCACTGACAAGTGTTTTGCTCTAAAAGATGAAATCGAGAAGATGCTAAAAGAAGGGAAGTTAAGGAAGTACGTTGATAAGAGTGCCTTCAAGAGGGGCTGAGGGGACGACCCCAGAAAGAAGCGAGGTGATGCATGTAGAGAAGGTCCTCCAAAAAGAGGGGAAGACCCTTCTGATGATGAGGATGACCCTGACCTCCCTCCAAGAGACAACCACGGCCCTGTCAAGAGACTTAATATGATATCACTCGGTGTGGGAATGATCTCCGGGGGTCTGGCAGGAAGAGGGTTAGAGGTCGCCAACAGGAAGGCCCATGTAGCTGAAGCCAAGGTAGTGACAAAAGCTGTACACTCAACCTCTGTTGAGGCAAAGTCAGAATAGAGGAAGAAGGTCGATATGAATACTCTGATAGTGGGGTTCTCAAGAATGGACTTCAAAGGCCTCTTAGCCCCACATGATGACCCCCTAGTCATCACTACCAAGGTGCACGAATGCGAGGTGTCGAGGATCTTGGTGGATGGGGGTAGCTCTGTAGATGTGATGTTTTGGACGTGCTTCAAAGCCTTAGGCCTCAACCGTGCTAGACTCGTCCCATACCATCACCCATTGATTGGGTTCAGTGGGGAAAAGGTTCATCCCCTTGGAGTGTATGAGGCCGACGTTAGGATAGGAGCCGAGTGGCCGAGATGGCTTACCAAGAAGGTAAGCTTCTTTGTGATGGATGAACATGTCTTCTCGGCCTACAACATTATACTGGGGCGAGTAGCCCTCAAGGGGTTTGAAGTTGTGTCGTCTATGGTCCATAAGATGATTAAATTTCCAACCCCCTACGGGGTAAGGGAAGTCCAGGGAGACCAGAAGACAACGCAGGAATGCTATTTTAACTCCGTCGAAGAAAGAGAGGCGCACAAGAAGGCAATAGCCACTTACAATATTGACACCCTTGACCCCAGAGATGAGAAAAACTCAAGAAAGGAGAAGTCGCAGAAGAGGTAGAATCCATAATCCTCATTGAGGATGAGCCAGAAAAAACCGTCCAAGTCGGCAAAGCTCTGATGATAGACATAAAAGAAGACCTCATCAAGCTGCCAAGGAGAAGATGGAGTGTCTTTGCATGGATTCACGTAGATATTCCGGGGATCAACCCCGAAATAATGAACCACAAGCTCAACGTGGTAGAGGGTGCAAAGCCAGTGAATCAGAAGAGGAGAATTTATTCTCGAGAGAAGTATGAGGTCATTAGGGATAAGGCCAAGAAGATGGAAGATGCAGAGTTTATCAGGGAGGTCATCTATCCCGAATGGTTGTCCAATGCAGTCATTGTCCCAAAAGACAACGGGAAGTGGAGGATGTGTGTAGACTTCACAAACCTTAACAAGCATTGTCCCAAATACAACTTCCCTCTCCCCCGCATTATGGTGGGGACGACCCCTCATTCACCCTCAAGAAAGACAAGGGGGGACTTAAAATTTAAAACATCATTAAGTTGGTGGGAAACCACCCTCGTCTATGATGAGGGCAAATGGTGGGGACGACCCCTCATTTACCCTCAAGAAAGACGAGGGGGGACTTAAAATTTAAAACATAATTAAGTTAGTGGGAGACCACTCTCGGCTATGATGAGGGGAAATGGTGGGGACGACCCCTCATTTACCCTCAAGAAAGATGAGGGGGGACTTAAAATTTAAAACATCATTAAGTTGGTGGGAAACCACCCTCGTCTATGATGAGGGAAAATGGTGGGGACGACCCCTCATTTACCCTCAAGAAAGACGAGGGGGACTTACAATTTAAAATAACATTAAGTTGGTGGGAGACCACCCTCGGCTATAATGAGGGCAAATGGTGGGGACGACCCCTCATTTACCCTCAAGAAAGACGAGGGGGGACTTAAAATTTAAAACATCATTAAGTTGGTGGAAAACCACCCTCGTCTATGATGAGGGCAAATGGTGGGGACGACCCCTAATTTACCCTCAAGAAAGACGAGGGGGGACTTAAAATTCAAAACATTATTCAGTTCGTGGGAAACCACCCTCAGCTATGATGAGGGAAAATGGTGGGGACGACCCCTCATTTACCCTCAAGAAAGACGAGGGGGAACTTAAAATTTCAAACCATTAAGTTGGTGAGAAACCACCCTCGGCTATGATGAGGGTCAATGGTGGGGACGACCCCTCATTCACCCTCAAGAAAGACGAGGGAGGGGTTAGTGAGATTGTTAATTTAAAAACATCACAAGGCAAATCACACAAGAGACAAGTATAGAAGACAAAAAGAGGCATTATATTACAAAATGTTAATGTTTGTCCAACAAAAATGTGGTACATGAAGAGGGTATTGGCTACAAACAGCCACCCTATTGAGAGGCATCAGAGAGAAAGGCTTCAACATCTATGGGAGTTTCTTCTACGACCAAGACAGGTCGAGCCTCAGACGTGCCAATTTCTTCTACATGAACTTGAGATTCCACTTGAGCTAAAGCTTCAGCAATAAGAGGATCATCCAGTTAAACTGCCTCAAGAGAGGGGCGAATAGATGATATTGCATCAGCAAACTTAAGGACGACCCACCGATAGGCCGTCCTAATTCCCCAATCCAAGTATTCGAGACCGAAGCCTTGAAACTCGTCTGAGAGTTTGTAAGCCTCCACAGCATCAGCACCAGCCTTCTTCACTGCCTCGACCAGGTCGCTCTTGAACTGGGCATTCAGGGCTTCTTCCTTCGCCTTGAAGAGGTCATCCCTCATCTTCAGATCAACATCATGCTGCTTCGTTAGCTCGTCCAGGACCCTTGCATGTTCGGTCCTCGCACTCTCTAACTCGACCCTTGTAATCTCGAACTCGGTCTGCAGGTCAGCCTCGTGCTGAATGGCCCTCTCGGCTTCATAAAATTCTAGTTGGTTTCGCAGCCATCCACTTCGTAGCTGATGTGAAAGCACAAACAAACTGCACAGAAAAAGACACTTGTTAAGGGGCTGAGGAAACAGTTAGTGAAAAATTAAACTAAGGAAATGAAGTAAAAATAAATACCTGGGCTAGAGTGTGCAAACCATAGTCATATACCCTTACCTGGGGCATCTTTGATAAGAAGTCATAGTCAGCGGCAGAGGGGGCAGAGAACATAGAAGCCTTGGCCGCCCTCAAATTGGCTATAAGGGAAGACGGCTCAGCCTTCAAGAATGTTAAGTTCTGGGACCAAAAGGCACCCATGCTGGAAGAGGAGTCAGTCCCCTCAAACGCCTCCACCCTCGCCCTCGTTCGAGAATCCGGCTGAGGGTCAGTAGGAACTTCTGGGCCCTTTCTTTTGTGGTTGTCGGCAGATGGTTCAACAGGTGTTGGCCCCACAGCCTTTGACTTCCTCGGAGCCTGCTGAGGCTCTTTGCCTTTCTTCTTACCCAGACCAGACAGTAAGCTTGGGGCAGTCATTTCCCAAAGTTGGTCAGAGATACCTGCAGGACGACCTGAAAAGGAGACGACACATCAAAAAGATACAGAGGCAAAGATGAAACACTTGGAAAAAATCAAAGATTGAGCAAAAAATAATAATAACTCACATAGCACTGTCAAGGGGCCGACCCTCAGACCAAATTCTTTGAGGAATCGAGGGGTCATCAAATCTTCAAACTTTGCAAGTCCACCCTCTTTCCCTCGTTCTCTCAGATACTAGACTATATCTTTTTCATCCAGACTACGTCCGGGGTCTGACCTAGCCTGCATAGAGGGGTTATACCACCTCCTTGGAACTCTCGGATTGTCGTACAAAGGCTGAGCCCCGGAGGCAAATTCCCAGTCCCCGGATATTTAGAAAAATCTCTTCTTCCAGTCGTGGTTAGAGGTTTATGCCACGTGGATAAGTTTTTTATCAGACTTCCTCACCCCCAGATGATAATACCCTAGCTGTTTGGACAAGGAAGTGATATTATAACAAGCCAAGAACACATCGGATGAAGGCTCGTTGGTGAAAGTATTTTTCCATAAGGAGACATAACCGAGGATAGTCCTCTAGGAGTTGGGAGGAAGTTGAGAGGGGGCAATGCCGAGGGCTGATAATATATTGACTATGGCAGGGTGCAGAGGGAACCTAACTCCGACCTTTAACATCTTCTCATAGACAGTGATTTCTCCCTCGTTACCCTCGAAGACTTTCTCAGATTCAGTGGGAACCCTTATACTTATGCTGGTTTGCACACCAAATGTATGCCTCCACAGCAAGAGGTCGCGATCCCTAACGGTGGAAACATAAGCTGAGGCGTGGGAGGTTTCAACTGGGTTAGCATCCGAATCCTCACCATCATCCTCAGTCCCCTTTCCCTCATACCCCTCAGCGTCATTACCTGTCAAAGGTCCACCAGGAAAGGCCATCTGAAAGGCATGATGGGATAAAGTTATCACTGGAACAGCCTCAGAAGGGACCACCCCCTTGGCCTGTCGGCTTGGGCTAAGATCATACGCCGCTCTTATCCCAAAAGGGCCAACACCTGTTGGCGATGATGCTCTCTCATTCATCTCTCCTTCGTACGATTGACTCTCGGATGGATGACAAGATGACCCACAGGACTCAGGGGGTACGATAGTGGCTAATGGAATGGGAAAAATGGGTCGTACCCAATTAGGGTCGGCCCT
The DNA here is from genome assembly GCA_949130495.1 of Sambucus nigra. Lineage (NCBI taxonomy): Eukaryota > Viridiplantae > Streptophyta > Magnoliopsida > Dipsacales > Adoxaceae > Sambucus > Sambucus nigra. Next base: position 206,619,269 of record OX422223.1, read on the forward strand.
CGTCTTCTCTCTTCCTCTTCCTCTACTCGTTTGATCTCTACGAAGAACTTCTCTCTCAAGGATGGGAATTCCTCAGCTAAATGGTAAAGCCTCCTAAGCATTAAGGGAAAGACCCTACACTTAGAAGAATTTGGATAAGCCAACTACAAACAATCTCACAGTTAACTAAGTTAGACTTTTGGATCAAAAGCAAAGAAGGAAAGGGTTTTGATCAAGAACACTCAAGAAAGGGAAGAACTCGACTTGTCGGAGAAGGCACCAAAAAACAGAAGGAAACCCTATAAATACCACAAGGTGGAGTCAACCCCAATGCATGAAATGAAATTGAAAATTAAAAATGGAATTTATGGCAAAGAAAAGTACCTGAAGACGAAAGCAACGACTGAATGAAGCTTGGTACAGAAAGGTTGCAGAAATGGATATGGAAGCTGTTGAGAAGCTAGAGAGAGAGAGAGAGAGAGAGAGAGAGAGATAAGGCGCGAAGAAGAAGAAGAAAGGAAATGATTTAAAAAATTGTTTAAATATCTTGCTAATGAGTGGGCCCATTAACCAAGGCAGAACACAACCCACGCGGAGGGCATCATTAGGTCACAAAGTCCCAAGCCAGTGTACAACCACCGCGCCTAGGAAACTGGAACGACAGTGGATGTCTACCTAAGTGTCACATCAGCTTGACAAGTGTCACTCATCAAACTGATCACACTCATCTCAAAAGTAACACAATCCCTCAGCCATTTCAATAACATCGATGGCTAAGGGTTGGGGGGTGATTGATATACCCATATATACCCCCGACCAGGCCGAGGGCGCCTTGCACCTGAACGGGGCCAGGATGACCTCTTAACCAATATCAGACGACCCTTCAAGGGGCCGACCCCTCATCAGGCCCAGACGACCCTTCAAGGGGCCGACCCCTCATCAGGCCCAAATGACCCCTCAAGGGGCCGACCCATCATCATGGCTCGACGACCCTCCAAGGGACCGACCCCTCATCAGGTCCAGACGACCCTTTAAAGGGCCAAACCCTCATCAGGCCCAGACGACCCTTCAAGGGGCTGACCCATCATCATGGCTCGGACGACCCTCCAAGGGGCCGACCCCCTAATCATGCCCAAATGACCCTCTGAGGGTACGATAGTACGAGGCCCAAATTAGGCCAGACTCACTACCAGAAGGAACTTTACCCTCGGCCTCATATCATAGGTCGAGGGTGACATCATCACAGCGCGTGGTTTGGGAGACGCGTGGAACAGTGCGCGTGAGGCTCACATAGCACGTGGAAGACCATTATAATAATATCACCCCCTCACGTGAGGGAATATTATGTCATCATTAATCACACGTGGCATCTACAGGTGTTAATAGGTAATTGGCTAGATCATCATTCACATGCACCATGCATGCTTGGGGGGTACACGACACCCCCCAAGACCAATATATACTTGTCACCTACAACCCTACAACGGGATCGATAATTTGTAACCCTAGCTGAAACTCTGCTTGTACACACAGTAGAGAGAGAAAGTGAGCTTATGTGCATTATATCCAAGGTCATTAGCTCCCATACTTAGTGGATCAATTACTCATAGTGGATGTAGGCCTAATTGGCTAAACCACTATACATCATTGTCTTATTCCTCTTATACTCATCCCCTTCTATACATTTACACATATACATCTCTATGGCTGCCATTGTTGTTACTGTTTGAGCTCATCATCACTTATCTGGTGGTGCTAGATTTTAACATCATCATAGTGCATACAAGTAAGACCAAAGTTTCTCCTAAAAATGTTACTTTTATAAAACAAGGCCAAACTTATCAAAATGTTCAAAAAGGTGAATTTAGTCTCAATGTCTCTTAAACAACACATAATTAGTACAATTAACAGTTGAACCAAACAGTTAGACCAAATATATTTGTCCTTCTGCCAGAGACCAAAGACAAAAACCTAAATCTAATGACAACTGGACTACTGTACCCAATAGATCCAAGCCAATTTTCAAAGGCTTTAGCAAGAAATTCAAGTCCTATACCCATCAGTACTGTTCCTACTGCGATATTTACTCTTGATGAATGTTTCTAGAAAATTTATATACCCCGACCTACCTAAACTTTAACTATTTTAGGAAATCAAGAAATACTTATGTACTTCCTAGACAGACCACAAACAACTCTAACTCTAAAAAGAGAAAGGGAGGGTTCAAGACTAAGAAAAAATCATTCAGAAAGACCCCTCAAACCTTATCTAAATCAAAAGGCCACAAAACTTTTAAAACTAGGCCTATTTGGATTAGAAAAGATGATCTACTACCCCAGCTCAAGTGCAACATTGTCATTTCTTCTTTAAAGGCACAAAGCACTTCAACTGGATGGTATTTAGACTCCGGATGTTCTAAACATATGATCGGGGATGAAACCAAATTGAAAAATAAGACAGACTTCCTCGGAGGTAGTGTCATGTTTGGAGATGGTGTTTCATCTCAGATTATAGGTAAGGGAATATTGAGTGAGCATGGGCTTCCTGAACTGAATGATGTTCTCTTAGTTAAAGGCCTTAAAGCCAATCTTTTAAGTATATCACAATTTTGTAACTCCAATCACTTAGTTATCTTTTCTAAAAATGATTGCAAAGTTATTGATGAGAAAGGTAATTGTATCTTAACAGAAAATAGAACCCCGAAAAACTGTTACACAGTAATCCCCAATTCTGAATCTTGTAATGTTGCAAGATTAGAGGATTCTGATCCGTGGCACAATAGATTGGGACACAAAAATTATGATAACCTTAGAAGATTGAGTTCCCAAGAAATATTTATAGGTTTACTTAAAATTAAGAATTCTTTTAATCATGTATGTGGACCTTGTCAGGAAGGTAAAATAAGTAAATCCTCTCACAAGAAAGTTAAAGATGTCCTTACCACTAAGCCTTTAGAACTTATCCACATGGACCTCATGGGTCCTTCAAGAACTGTTAGTTTATATTGAAACTCTTACATCCTAGTTATAGTGGGCGGCTATACAAGATATACATGGGTAGCTTTTATGAAACAAAAATCAGATACCTTCAATGAATTCTTAAGAATCATCTTGAAAATTGAGAATGAGAAGGATACCCAGGTATGTCAAATTAGGAGTGATATAGGTGGAGAGTTCAGGACTCTGGCATTTCTGAGTATTATGTCGCTAATTTATATTCACACTTTAACAAAGAATCCATTATAATCACTAGTATATTATTCTCAACACAAATATACAAATAGGGCACTCAACACAAATATACAAATAGGGCACCCCTAGGCTAACCTGCGGTGCGCACATACTCTGCTATCGAATCCCGGTACATCACGTACATAAGGACCACGTGTTTCGAATCTCCCGGGAACCGTTTCAATAAGCAAAATCATACATATTGGAGGCGAACATAGTTCACATACCTATGGGTCATGCACATACCTACGCTCCAATGGTCAACTGATTTATTAACTCGCAAATAAGTCATTCACAACCCTATGTCCTTGAGGTACCAATATAAATCCCCCCGTAGGCACACAAGTATTAGATGACCCTGTTTCGAAAGCCGACCTCTCATGATAGCAACTATGGTAGGCATGTCATACACATAATAATCCGTATACTAAGCATTCACACAACTTAGATAACTTATAATATTATTAAAGGTAAGTTCTCAACCCTATACCATTAATCCAATTCATACACTATCATACTTCCAGATGATATATAATATATTCTGCCAATACATCTCACGTCGTATAGTTTCAAGTACTTAAAACCTAACCAAAAAGGTTACTAAGTCTCCTATTATTCCCACATATTAATTCAATACTCTTAAGGTCCATATTTCTATCTCTAACCTTAAATTATCAATTATATTGATTGAATTCATTTACTCGCAGTCTCTAATAGTACCTCACTCGTCGGGCCCTAGTAAGTCTAACATAAAGTCCTAATTCAATTATAATATAATTCGGGCTCCATATACACTGATAGACAGGGTTTTTCCGCGGCGCGAGAGTCACCTACGCATCGGTCGTTTTGTGTTCGGCTCACCTGAACTATACAAAAACCTAAACTACGACTACACTCAACGGGTGAGTATAGCGGTAAGTCAGGTATCGAAAATCCATAGAGACAAGTTGCTAGAATTTAAGTGATTTAATTCTCAGAAATAAAAGTGTAAAAGATGATTACAAACTAAAAGGAAAAGTTAATCTAGGCAATGTGTTGAAACTAGATTATGAAAGCGAGTAAGAACTATAGGTTGCGTCTAATATCCCTCACCCGAGTTAATTAGTATAAAATGGTTACATGGGTCGACGAGTTATTACAAGTGCGTCTCATTTCGACAGTTAATTAAATCAAGGGTTGTTACGCCTTAAATCATCATAAAAGCCTAATAAGATTTTGGCGTCAACACATATCCCGGAAATTACGCGCGAAAGGTCGTAAGCACGGGACATACATGATATGCCCCGTCAAATCTCCTAGGCGTAAAACTAGGACAACGCACCCGAAATAGACTCGTAAACTCCATCACCAAAGCAAAGCAACGTGTCAACCCGAGTGAGTTCAATTCAAACACAACCTAACTTAAGTTACCTAGAAAGCATCGTAAAAATGCGGTAAATGGAAAGAGATAAATAAACGCGGTAAATCTATACTAGAAAGCGTGTAAATCAAAGAATGTAAATAAACCAAGAAAACCTAAATTAGAAAGCTTGTAAATTATACAAAACAATGGAAACAAAGGAAATACAACTTAAATTAAATGGAGAGGATAATGACTAGTCAACTTACACAACAAATGGGGTGTCAAACCAAGTATAAATGAAGAAGAACCATCCAAAACCACCCAAATCATAACTACCACTCTCTACAATCTATTCTAACTAAGTATATCTGAATAAAAACCAAAAATGGGTTTATATAGTAAGTGGGAAAAAGTAAGGGAAAAAGGAAAGAAAGAGGAAAGAGCCCAAAATATCTGGCACTACTGGTCGACCGGCCCCTTAGGCAAAAGCATATTGTCTCCTTCCCACGACAAAAGTTGAAACCGCGGTCGACCGGTCCCAGGGACGCGGTCGACCGGTACTCTGTTTTCAGGCTGCATTTGGTCCATGATGAGGGGGAAAGGGTCCATTACGAAAACGAGCCTAGCTTCTTCGTCCGAACTCCAAACGACGCACCGTTTGTGGCCACGCGATGCCAACTCAATGAACTACGCATCCGTGGAATTTCCATGAGCCGGATAAGAAATGTGAATTGACTAAAATGCCCTTGAAGTAGCGTCCAGCGATGGAACTTCTCCGAAATGCAACCGAACCTCACTTTTAGCGTTCCAATACCTACAAAAGCAGAAATAACCCCTACAAAGCATGTATATATCCAAATCCAAGGTTATCTGGTAAATGAGCATAATTATAGGCATTTAGGACTGTAAAAGCGCTAGAATGCACAAAGATAATGGGAGGAAATATGCAATATTTGATACGAATCACACCCCCTAACTTAAACATTGCTAGTCCCTAGTGATGAAACAAACAAAACTAGTCCACAGAAGGAAATACAAAACGCATATATGCATCGAAATATAATTGCCACTTTCATGGGGAATACGATTGCATTTAGCATAAGTAATAAGCCGTTAAACCCCTAGGTTACCCTAGTGGACGAGTGTCGTCTCGTGAGGGTTTTCAGAGATGGTACCGACAAACATCATATGGTTTCCTCAAAATATGCCCAACCCAACATGCGACAAGCCCAACAAAAGCGAAAAAGATTTTATACTCATTATTAGCAAAGTGAATGAATTCAAACAAAAGTCCAAATCATTAACATTATCGAATGCACCTCATAGAATTGAAACCTTAAAATGTGGGAGGGGAGCGAGCACATGCAAAGTATGATTTGGCGAAAAACTTAAATAAACCGGATAAACATTAAAGCAAGCATATATTAAATCCTCACGGGCATTACTCTCATCAAGCGAATTCACTCGAAACAGGGAGGTAACACACGGGACATGCGGGCGAAAGAGTAAATGTAATTGGAAACTAGGCCGCACACATGTCACAGATGAAGAACGCTATATATAAACTGAAAAACTGTAATCTCAATAAAAGGATACCACTCACTAAAAGAGGCGAAATGCATTTTCACAGATTATCACAACTACTATGGCTTTTAAATTACATCAACCTAAGATCACATAGGACTTTAATAGGGTTATAATGTAGGTATGGCTAAGGTACGAAACGAAGGAATATATGTACGGATTCAAAGTGTTCGGAATGAAAACTTGGGATAATGGGATAATGCGGGCAATATCAAAATCGGAAAACAAGTTCCAAAAAGGCATTAGATATATCATCGGGGAGAGTAATCAAAGCTTATTGAACACTATACACAACATTTACAACTTTCTCTTTCTTTTTCTTTTCTTTTTTTTCTCATTTTCTCTTTTGTTTTCTTTCTCTTTTTGCTTTCTCTTTTTCTTCACTTTTTTCACTACTTTCTTTTCTTTACTTGTCAAACTCTCATATGCCTAAATTGCAACCGACATCATAACAACAACATTCAATCCCAAGTAACATTCTAAACAAAGGTATGGAAATGTATGTATGGTATATAACTCCAATTTAGATTTGGTTATGGGAAGGGGGTTATGAAACGAAAGGCTATATTTAGGCTCAACGGGGTTAACGAGGGTAAACATATAAGGGTGAGGTCAAGGCTAATATGGGTGATATAACAAAGAGGGCCTATGATCATTTCACAAAGTTTACGCAATTATCGAGTCAAAACAATATATGAAAATCATGATCAAGTAACACATTTCAAGTATGAACTTAATTAATGAACGGTGAAACGAAAGAATAGTGAGATTACCAACGAATTCAACGTTTTCAATGAGGAAAGAATAGTGTATAACACTCACAAACGATGAAAGGTACAAAGCTTACTCGGTGTAAGTATATACAATGCAACAAAAGATTACCGACTTATAAACATCTTAAACCAAATCAATATAACAATAAAAGTTCATGTGCTCGTGGGATTAAAGTTTAATTCATGAAGTTATTCACAATATCAATAATCGAAACTAAAGTCTAATAACTTCTAAAATCGAGAACATGCATCATTGGGTTGTCAATTGGATCGGCCAATTATTGAAATTTATCATCGGAAACAAAGGCAAAATGCCCAAAAAAAGAGAAAAAAGAAAGAAAATATTTTTAAAAATTTTAATTTTTCTAAGAAAAGCATACTAAGTAACTAACATGTGAGCAAAAACATGGACTAAATAAAGAAATGGATAGAATATCCCACACCCCCTAACTTAAAACTTGACATTGTCCTCAATGTAAATTAAGAACCAAGTCAAAGAGAGGAAAAGAGCGATATTACCCAAAATTAGAGCGATCCCCATAAGAATAAGTCCAAAGAATCTACACAACAAGTTAGTACCGAGCATAGAAAAAAAAATAACAAAAAGTTAACTAATTACACTAAACTAGATTAAAAAGGAAAGAAAAAATAAAAAGCTAACTATATACAACCTACTATTTAGACTTCACACTAACTGTACACTAGAAGTCTAAATAGCTGAGGGTCCACCATAAGAACGATTTGACTTTGGAGGATAACCGGTGTACCCTCACATACAAGCATGCCTTCCGAAAAATATGAATTCCGTTTTAACAACGGGAGGCATGTGTAAGGCGGAAGAAAAGAACCATCGCCAATTAAAAGTTTTGGTGGGACGATGGGGGGTTTGGATTGAACGGGTGACAAAAACAAGTGGGGACCGAGAAAAGCAGAATATCCTCCCAAGGATTTTGAAGTTGGAATGGGAGACGGCGTACACAAAGGCAAAGATGCGATCGTGGAGGGCGACTCGAGAAAGTACTCCTCATCGGCGATAGGGTTTAAAACTTTAAAGTTCAAAACCGAATCATCGGGTACTTGTTCCGGTGGGGTAATAGAGAATGAAAATGGGGATGAAAAAAATTCAAACTCATGAGATGAATCATCATCGCATGAAGTTGGAGTTTCAAAGGAAATAATATCATTTTCAATGAAATGTTCTTCTTTGGGGGCCAAAGAAGAAATCATTTCATTGCAAATAGATATTACGCCATTTTCATCCACGCTTTCAATATCTATTACGCAATGGGCAAAGTCTAAAATGACTTGTTCCAAAGTAGGCACAAGTACCTCATTTGGTTCAAAACATTCCTCGACCTCAAAAGTCTCGGAAGCAAAATCATCGTCGGACTCAAATAATAAATCCAACTCATGTTCCCACGAACGATTTTCTTCCCGATAACGAGTTTCAATTTTCTCATTCTCATACATACGCAAACCCTCACCGAATGTCATAGGTCGAGGTGCGGATGCATTAGAATGGGAACTTTGAAAATTACCATCGGACTTAAACGAAAACTCATTATTATAGGAATTTTGAAAACTATTGCAATTCATTTAAAAATTCCTATTATAAGGAGGTAAAGGCCCAAAATCATTATCATCATCATCAAAGTTCCAATAACCTAAATTTTGACTTTCGTTATACTCGCCAAAGGTAATATTTAAATTTGCAATTTTTTGGGATTCTAATTATTCACCGAAAGTCATAGGTTTGCGAGAATTTTGAGAATTATAACAAGGATTACCGAAAGAATTGGAATAAGACATGCTTACCCCAAAAATGGCTCAAGTGGCGAATTCCACAAAGTAGGTGCGCGCGGAAAGAATTCGAGCGTTTCTAAGTGATCAAATGTTGAAGTCCTGCAAAATATTAGCAAATAATACAAATAGAAAGAAAATACTATGAAATATTAAATCAAATAAAGTCTAAAACAAACAAGTCCCCGGCAACGGCGCCATTTGATAGACAGGGTTTTGCCGCGGCGCGAGAGTCACCTACGCGTCGATCGTTTTGTGTTCGGCTCACCTGAACTATACAAAAACCTAAACTACGACTACACTCAATGGGTGAGTATAGCGGTAAGTCGGGTATCGAAAATCCACAGAGACAAGTTGCTAGAATTTAAGTGATTTAATACTCCGAAATAAAAGTGTAAAAGATGATTACAAACTAAAAGGAAAAGTTAATCTAGGCAATGTGTTGAAACTAGATTATGAAAGCGAGTAAGAACTATAGGTTGCATCGAATATCCCTAACCCAAGTTAATTCGTATAAAATGGTTACATGGGTCGACGAGTTATTACAAGTGCGTCTCGTTTCGACAGTTAATTAAATCAAGGGTTGTTACGCCCTAAATCATCATAAAAGCCTAATAATATTTTGGCGTCAACAAATATCCCAAAAATTACGCGCGAAAGGTCGTAAGCACGGGACACACATGATATGCCCCGTCAAATCTCCTAGGCGTAAAACTAGGACAACGCACCCGAAATAGACTCGTAAACTCCATCACCAAAGCAAAGCAACGCGTCAACCCGAGTGAGTTCAATTCAAATACAACCTAACTTAAGTTACCTAGAAAGCATCGTAAAAATGCGGTAAATGGAAAGCGATAAATAAACGCGGCATATCTATACTAGAAAGCGTGTAAATCAAAGCATGTAAATATAGCAAGAAAACCTAAATTAGAAAGCTTGTAAATTATACTACAACAATGGAAACAAAGGAAATACAACTTAAATTAAATGGAGAGGATGATGAATAGTCAACTTACACAACAAATGGGGTGTCAAACCAAGTATAAATGAAGAAGAACCATCCAAAACCACCCAAACCCTAACTACCACTCTCTACAATCTATTCTAACTAAGTATATCTGAAGAAAAACCAAAAATGGGTTTATATAGTAAGTGGGAAAAATTAAGGGAAAAAGGAAAGAAAGAGGAAAGAGCCCAAAATATCTGGCACTACCGGTCGATCGATCGCAGGGTCGCGGTCGACCGGCCCCTTAGGAAAAAGCATACTGTCTCCTTCCCACGACAAAAGTTGAAACCGCGGTCGACCGGTCCCAGGGACGCGGTCGACCGGTACTCTGTTTTCAGGCTGCATTTGGTCCATGATGAGGGGGAAAAGGTCCATTACGGAAACGAGCCTAGCCTCTTCGTTCGAACTCCAAACGATGCACCGTTTGTGTCCACGCGATGCTAACTCAATGAACTATGCATCCGTGGAATTTCCATGAGCCAGATAAGAAATGTGAATTGACTAAAATTCCCTTGAAGTAGCGTCCAGCGATGGAACTTCTCCGAAATACAATCGAACCTCACTTTTAGCGTTCCAATACCTACAAAAGCACAAATAACCACTACAAAGCATGTATATATCCAAATCCAAGGTTGTTTGGTAAATGAGCATAATTATAGGCATTTAGGACCGTAAAAGCAATAGAATTCACAAAGATAATGGGCGAAAATATGTAATATTTGATACGAATCATACACCCCTACTGGTCTTCCTTAAATCTAAATATGTTCACAAGGTCCTTACCGATTACTTTCAAGGGTCGAAATTGCTTAAATTCAAAAAGGGGGAAAATAACACGATTTTCGGGAAGGTCGATCGATCGATCATGAATGTCGATCGATCGATATAGTCGATCGATCGATCGAGCAGTTACAACCCATGTTTTTCTGTATTTTAGCCCTAGTTTTCTCTCGAATCTCCATTACATGAATCCATTCTCCAAAGTAAACGCACTACATGTTATACCATCCTAATTACCACCTTTCTAACGTTCTAGAACAATTAAACCATCTCAAGAACAACATATATATCGATATATTCATTAAACTTTTCATGTTCAACCCTATTGTAATTTTTTCCAATTCAAGACAACCCAAAACTAAATTTTAATCAGGGATTTCTATTACTAAAGTTATGATTCCAATCTTTATTAATTCCAGAATACAACTACATGCAAATCCTACCCATATTCAAGATTTACTTCTCCCAATTTTTGAAATTATCAATCTTTCAAGTCTAGCCTTCAATTCTAGTCTACATGGATAGTATATTTGCTGAAACTTAATGAAATCAAATCAGTTGTCTTATAATTGGTGTTCTGATCTGCTAGTGGTTTTAAAGGCTGGTTCTCTCCCTTTCTCCGATCATAATTTCCGTCGAAAAGTGGTGGTGGGTGGTGGTTATGGCTTGTAACCTCTCCTCTTTCTCACGTTGCCCACTTCTTTCTTTTTGGCTGATAATGGCCGTCATAATAGCTGCTAAATAAACCCTAAAATTCGTGGATCCAAATCCCTTAAAATTTAAAATGACTAAAATACCCTCTCGGGTTGTCGATTTGGCCTAAAAATACCCCGGGACCCAAACTAAACCCCCGACTAGTGTTTTCTGATTATTTCGACTCCTTCGAACACGTTGTCGCACTCAAAATGACCATACAAATGATAAAATTATAATTTACTTTTAAATCTAATTAAATTGATTCCTGACGCGACTGACACACGCGTCCCAGCTTAATTTCCCGAATTGTCGTATTTATAACTCGCGATAATTTTAATAAATTCAATAATCATATATTACCATATATACCCAGTAATATTCAACATTATCATCATAATCAGATACCAACTCACGTCTCTCTAGTATTTAAGTCCGGATTGATTTTCAAATTAATTCCCATTTAATTTGATTAATCCCATTAAATAAAATTAATAAAATTACGGGGTATTACATACTTTCCCCTTAATACCAGAATTTCGTCATGAAATTCAAAAATAAAATATACCTGGCAAAAGTAACTCTGGATAACGCTCGCGTATATCATTCTCGCGCTCCCAGGTAGACTCCTCGACATTATGATGTCGCCACTGAACACATACTAACGGTACTATCTTCGACCTCATTTTCCTCTCGCTATGGTCTAAAATAGCAACCGACCCCTCCTCATAGGAACTATCTGGCTGTAGATCTATATCTTCTAACGCAATGTAAGTATGGGCCAAATTGCCTCGAAGATATCTCCTCAGTGAGGAAATGTGGAACACATCATGGACCCTATGCAAGTGTTCTGGTAACCCAAGTCTATACGCAACTGGTCCAATTCGCTCGATGATAAGGAATGACCCCACATATCTAGGTGAAAAATTGTCTTTCTTCACAAAACGCATAATCCCCTTCATAGGAGATACTCTGAGCAGCACCTGGTCCCCCACATTAAACTCTCTAAAGAAGCTCTTGGCATCGGCATAACTCTTCTGTCAGTCCTGAGCTACCCGAATACGACTCCGTACTATCTCTATCCTCGTCGGGGTATCTTGAATCACCTCCGGCCCAAGAAGTTTGTTATCTCCCACCTCTAGACAACATGTTGGGGAGCGACAAGGTATACTGTATAATGCCCCAAATGGAGCCATGCCAATAGTGAGGTAGGAGTTATTATAGGCAAACTACACTAGTGGAAGATACTGCTCCCAACCACCTCCAAAGTCTAGGGTGCGCATACGTAACATGTCTTCCAACATCTGATTCGTCTGCTCGATCTGCCCATCTGTCTACGAGTGATAGACTTTACTCAATCGTAACTCTGTTCCCATGGAATCCTGGAAACTATTCCAAACTGTGCCATAAATATCTTGTCCCTGTCGTACACGATATCGAGAGGCACCCCATGGAGTCTCACTATCTCAGCTATGAAGATCTAAGCATACTGTCCTGAAGTGTAGTTTGTCCACGCTGGCAAAAAGTGAGCAACCTTTGTCAACCGATCCACGATCACCCATATGGAGTCGTGACCTCTCGGCGATGTAGGTAATCCCATGATGAAGTCCATGAAAATGCTCTCCTATTTTCACATAGGAATCTCTAATGGATGTAAAAGTCTTGTCGGCCTCTGATGGTCCACTTTTACTAGATGACATGTAGCACATTTCAAAATGAATTCGATAATATCTCTCTTCATCCCACTCCACCAGTACTTTCGCCTCATATCCTTGTACATCTTATCCCCACCAGGATGTACTTTGAATCGTGAACCATGCGACTCTGTCATTACCCCATATCGTAAGTCTTCCCCCTTAGTAACAATTAACCTCCCATTGAAGCGTAAGCCCCCGTCTGAACTAACGCTATAAGACTCACCCCCTCTGCTAATAATCATACTATCTGTTCCTGACAGTACGGGTCTGCTGCCTGGGCCTGTACCACTCTCATAATAATTTGGGGAATAACTGCCATCACAGACATGAATGATCGGGCCATTGTGTCCTGGTGTCCCAACTCCTTCCACTTTACTTTCCATACCTCGGCCACCTCACCTACTGGCCTGCGGCTTAATGCGTTTGCTATCACGTTAGCCTTTCCTGGATGGTATTGGATATCGAACTGATAATCCTTCACAAACTCAAGCCACCTACGTTGACGCATGTTCATATCCTTTTGCGTGAAGAGGTACTGTAGGGACTTATGGTCCGTGAATAAATGAAATTTCTCCCCCAGGAGATAATGTCTCCAAATCCCAAGAGCAAACACGACTGCCGTTAACTCCAAGTCATGGGTGGGGTAATTATTCTCGTGAGGCTTAAGCTTATGGGAAGCATAAGCTATAACCTGACTCTCCTGCTGAAGTACACCCCCAAGTACTAGTAAGGATGCATCAGTGTAGACTAAATACTCCTTTCTCGGTCTGGGCAATGCTAACAATGGTGCTGAGGGTAACTTGTTCTTCAACTCATCAAATGCCAACTAGCAGGCATCTCTCCAGATAAATAGCACACCTTTGCGAGTCAGATGTGTTAAAAGACCCGCTATATTCGAGAACCCCCGAATAAAACTCCTGTAGTATCCCGCTAGGCCCAAGAAACTACATATCCCAGTCGGTGTCATGGGTTGTCCCCACTCCCTCACTACTGATACCTTCCCCGAATCAACATATATTCCTCTGTCCGAAATGATACGCCCCAAGAGTTGAACCTCCTTTAGCCAAAATCCACACTTCTCATCTTTTGCATATAACTCATTCTGATGCAGCATCTACAAAACGTGCCTCAAGTTCTCGACATGCTCCTCATCTATCTAGGAGTAAACCAGAAGGTCATCAATGAAGACAATGATGAACTGGTCTAGGAACTCTCTGAACACCTTATTCATCAAGTCCATAAACACGGCTGGAGCGTTGGTTAGGACAAAAGGCATAACCCTGAACTCGTAGGAACCATATCTCGTCAAGAAGAAAATCTTTGAAACGTCCTGCTCCCTCATACGTAACTGATGGTATCCTGACCTCAATTCAATCTTTGAGAAGAAGGCAGCTCCTCTCAATTGGTCGAATAAGTCATCGATTTGGGGCAATGGATACTTATTCTGTATCGTGACTTTATTCAACTCCCTGTAATCTACACACAACCTCAAAGATCCATCCCTCTTTTTAACGAACAACACAGAGGCACCCCAAGATGAAGTACTCCTATGGATAAACCCCTGACCCAATAGCTGCTCTATTTGATCCCATAGCTCCCTCATCTCCGTTGGACCCATACGGTAGGGTGCGCGGGCTATCGACCGAGTGCCCGACGTCAAATCGATAATAAAGTCTATCTCTCTACTAGGAGGTAATCCCGGAATATCCTTGAATACATCAACGAACTCCCTAACAACTGGAATCGAATCAAGTGGTATCACCACCTCCCTAGAGGTATCCTCCTCTATATAATACAAGTGAGTGGACGATCCTCCCCCAGGACGAGGCATCATAACTAGGAACATCTCCTGCTCGGGTATGGTAAAATTAATACTCCTACTAAAACATTCAATTATGGCTTGACACGCAACCAGACAATCCATATCAATGATTGCATCGTACTCAGACATGTCTAACACTAACATATCGACGGGTAAATTAAACATCCCAATCTCTATATATAAGAGAAATCACAGAACCCCTACTCAACGGTGAGTCTACACACGTAACAGTGCTCTCCGCAGTATCTAATAACACCATAGTACATGAAAATCTCGTGGCAATAAAACAGTGTGTGGCTCCCTGTCAAATAAAATACCCCCTAGAGTACCCTGAATAGAAAACATACCCTCAATAGCGGGTGGAGCCTGTGGGACTATGGCCTGCTGGAGCTGGTAAACTCGTCTGTACTGAAGTTGTCTCTGCTGGACTAGGACTGCTAGGATAGGAGGTAATGTTGGCATCTGTGGTGGTGCTGGGAGGGCGGAGGGAGACATAGGTCTCTGGGGCTCATGTCGAGCACCCTGCTGCTGCTGCTGTGGGGCCCTACCCCTTTCAGGACACTCATGGCGTTTGTGGCCAATCTTGCCACATATGAAACATTTCCCCACAAAGTTACCCCCTCTCTGACCCTGCTGTCCACGACCCTGATGGCCGTTACCACCCCTACCCTGGCCATTCTGGCCCTGCTGAAACTGTTATTGGTCGTGATGTCCCTATTGACCCTGCTGACCCTACTGGCCATGCCTAAAACTTCCCTGACCATTTTTGAAACCTCCGGATCTAAATCTTTTAGAGTCCCCCTACTGGTGACCCTAATCACCCTGCCTGTGCTGACCTTGAGCTGATTGTGCCTCGCTGGCACCATTCCCTCCTGTCTTGCCCTGGTGGCTGGACTCTCCTGCTCGCTTACCCTCTGATAAGTGAAAGCAGTGGTCCTGGTAGTAAAGCAATCTTGCGTTAACCACATTGGAATAAGTGGCCAACGAGAGATTACCTAGCAAGTGCTGACGAATCCTCCACGTCAACCCATCCATGAACTTCTGGATCTTCTTCTCTTCAGTAGGGATCTCATCAGGAACGATGTTCGTAAGATTAGTGAACTCAGCCTGATACTCTGCCACTGTCCTCCCCTCCTGCTTGACGTTCATCAGTTTCCTCCTCATTTGGGTGTGAACTGCTGAGGGAAAGTATTTGCGGTCGAACCACACCCAGAACTCCTGTATCGAAAGAACATCTCTCTCCTCTGCGGTGGTAATAGAGTCCCACCACTGCAACGCTGCTCCTACCAGCTTAAAATTAGCCAGTATCCGCCTCTGCACATCCGTACACTCGTACATCCTCAAGTGCCTTTGGATGTTCTTCTTCCACTGACTAGACACAACGACGTCGGAGCTACCTACAAACTCCGGAGGGTGCGCCTTCTGAAAGGCATTACAGACACATTCCCACGCAGATGGGAATGCATGAGCCTGAATCGGGGCTACCACCGGTGCCTAAGGTGGTGCCTGCTGCACAACTGCTAATGCGGCATTTACGGCTACAATGGCAGCAACTTTTGCAGCGTTCATAGAACCCTGAACTGGTGCAGGCTGTGGCTCGGGCTGGGCACCCCTGGGAAATCGCTGTGCACGTCGAGGAGGCATCTGAAATGAGAGAGAAGTTTTATAAGTCCATAGTTAATATCTTAAAATAGCTGAAGAGCGTAAGATACACAAAAGAGTACAACAATCCTAAAATATAGGGCTCTATATCAAAGGACGCTACGCGGAAACATAACGAGCCGTACAGATCCTAAGGACACTAGAACCTGATGCTCTGATACCACCTGCGACACCTCGACTAAATAAATACCGGGTGGCTACTCCTTTATTCAATTAAATACAAAATGTTAAGTTGGTTCAGTTCATAGCATCACTTTCAAAAACATTTACTAGCCACCTAATATTTAAAAAATGAGTTGTCAGATTTTACTAAATTAAATAAAGATGCAACTAATTAAATTATTAGCTAAAGATACCACAATCACATCACAGTCACAACAGAATAATAATGGAATAATAAATGATTCCGGAGTAACACTCCTCTGAATAATCCAAATACTGAATAAAAACCAAATACAAAGTTTGAATAGTTAAATAACTCCAAAACCGAAAGTATGAGAAAACTGTCTCTAAATGGAAAGGGGCGACATGCACTAAAAGATGAATGACTCCAAAATTGAATCAATGTAGAATGTGGAGGCGTCTAGTATCGAGACCCAGTAACTTCCACAGCAGCTACAACACGTCAATGGAATGAAACTCTTATGCTTGGCGTCCCTGTGGCTGGGCACCTAAAAGGTTTTACAAGAAAAATAGATTTGAAAGAAAACGGGTCAGAGCCCGAGGTGAAAACAGTTTAAAAATAGCAAGTGTTTAATTGCATTAAATAGTGAATATTATATACATGCTAGTTACGTGCTCTCACATGGGTTCCTCACCCCTCAACTAATGTGCACGCCTAACGTATATCCTTAATCCGTCCTAGTTATGTCGTTCACTATCTAGTCTGTACCACTTCCTGTCCTCACATTAATAATATAGGGGTCTATTCACATCGTTCTAACTTATCCTGCGTGTAATTCACCTTTTCCCTGATAAGATTAATTTATAACCATTACGATAGAAAATTCTCATTTTAAATCCCATTCAAAATGTCTCAATAATTTATATTCACACTTTAACAAAAAATCCATTATAATCACTAGTATATTATTCTCAGCACAAATATACAAATAGGGCACCCCTAGGCTAAGTTGCGGTGCGCACATACTCTGCTATCGAATCTCGGTACATCACGTACATAAGGACCACGTGTTCTGAATCTCTCAGGAACCGTTTTAATAAGCAAAATCACACAGATTGGAGGCGAACATAGTTCACATACCCATGGGTCACGCACATACCTACGCTCCCATGGTCAGCTGACTTATTAACTCACAAATAAGTCATTCACATCCCTATGTCCTTGAGGTACCAATCTAAATCCCCCCGTAGGCACACAAAGATTAGATGGCCCTGTTTCGAAAGCCGACCTCCCATGATAGCAAGTATGGTAGGTATGTCATACACATAATAATCCGTATACTAAGCATTCGCACAACTTAGATAACTTATAATATTATTAAAGGTAAGTTTTCAAACTTATACCATTAATCCAATTCGTACATTATCATACTTCCAGATGATATATAATATATTCCGCCAATACATCTCACGTTGTATAGTTTCTAGTACTTACAACCTAACCAAAAAGGTTACTAAGTCTCCTATTATTCCCACATATTAATTCAATACTATTAAGGTCCATATTTTAGTCTCTAACCTTAAATTATCAATTCTATAGATTTAATTCATTTACTCGCAGTCTCTAATAGCACCTCACCCGTCGGACCCTAGTAAGTTTAACATAAAGTCCCAATTCAATTCTAATATAATCCGGGCTCCATATACACCCCTATTGGTATTCCTCAAATCTAAATGTGTTCACAAGGTCCCCACCGATAACTTTCAAGGGTCGAAATTGCTTTAATTCAAAAAGGGAAAAAATCTCACGATTTCTGGGAAGGTCGATCGATCGATACAGTCGATCGATCGATCGCGCAGTTACAACTCACGTTTTTCTGCATTTTAGCCCTAGTTTTCTCTCCAATCTCCACTACATGAATCCATTCTCCAAATTAAATGTACTACATGTTATACCATCCTAATTACCACCTTTCTAACGTTCCAGAATAATCAAATCATCTCAAGAACAACATATATATCGATATATTCATTAAACTTTTCATGTTCAACCCTAGTGTAATTTCTTCCAATTCAAGACAACCCAAAACTAAATTTTAATTCGGAATTTCTATTACTAAAGTTTTGATTCCAATATTTATTAATTCCAGAATTTAACTATATGCAAATCCTACCTATATTCAAGATTTACTTCTCCCAATTTTTGAAATTATCAATCTTTCAAGTCTAGCCTTCAATTCCAGTCTACATGGATAGTATATTTGCTGAAACTTAATGAAATAAAATCACTTGCCTTATAATTGGTGTTCTGATCTGCTGGTGGTGTTAAAGGCTAGTTCTCTCCCTTTCTCCGATCACAATTTTCGTCGAAAAGTGGTGGTGGGTGGTGGTTATGGCTTGTAACCTCTCCTCTTTCACGTTGCCCACTTCTTTCTTTTTGGATGATAATGGCCCTCATAATAGTTTCTAAATAAACCCTAAAATTCGTGGGTCCAAATCCTTTAAAATTTAAAATGACTAAAATACCCTCCCGAGTTGTTGGTTTGGCCGAAAAATACCCCGGGACCCAAACTAAACCCTCGGCTAGTGTTTTCTGACTATTTTGACCCCTACGAACACGTTGGCGCACTAAAAATTACCATACGAATGATAAAATTATAATTTACTTTTAAATCTAATTAAATTGCTTCCTGACGCGACTGACACGCGCGTCCCAACTTAATTTCTCGAATTGTCGTATTTATGACTCGCGATAATTTTAATAAATTCAATAATCATATATTACCATATATACCCAGTAATATTCAACATTATCATCATAATCAAATACCAACTCATGTCTCGCTAGTATTTAAGTTCGGATTAATTTCCAAATTAATTCCCATTTAATTTAATTAATCCCAATAAATAAAATTAATAAAATTATGGGGTATTATAGCAATAAACTCGTAGATTGGTCGTATAAGAAACATAATTGTATTTCCTTTTCTAGCACCTAATCTGAATACATGCTGGTAGTTATGCTCAATTACTATGGATTAGACAAATAATTAGTGATTATGGTATCACCGAAAATCCATTAACCATGTTTTGTGATAACCAAAGTGCCATTAATATATCAAAAAATCCTATAATGCACTCCCGTACTAAGCATATTAAAATTAGACATCATTTTATCCGTGACCTTGTCGAATCCAAAGATCTCATAATTGAATATCTGAACACTCAAAAGCAACTCGCATATCTATTTACAAAACCATTAGATAACATACGATTTGAGTATTTGCGAATAGCTATAGGCATGATAACTCTCAATTAATCTCTACTATTTTTTTATTTATACCCCTTGTATATTTGAGAAAAATTGGGGGAGAAGATCTTGAGCATTGTTTAGTAATTCTTCTATCTATTCCTGATTCTAACTCAACTAATATGCCATTTGGTGTTTATTTTGTCACAGGCATTTCAGACCCGTTGTATAGCTTGTTACTATTTTGTTGGGTATTGGTCTGTATATAGTTTAGTAATGTATATTTTACCTTATTTCGATTATAGGATGGGAATGGGTAGTTAGAACTTTTGTATAAGACAAATAGGATTTTTCATTTTGACCCACGAGTTCTGAATACTCAAGGGAATTTTGTCTCTAATATCTAAAGGGGGAGATTAAGAACACACTATATATTGACTTAATTAAATCTACATATATAGGAGTTCCAACTTGTTTGGATATCTATACAAAATAGGTTAGACTTTATGACAACTCCATCTCCTCAAAGGTTCAAGTATAGTAAAGAAATCCTGTCCAAGAAAATCATCAAGACCAACATAAAGGGGAGTTATTTCTATCATTAAAACCACAAATAGGGCACATTCACTGCATTATTCATATCTCCTATTTGCATTTATGGTTTTACAACACTTTAAGACTTTTTAAAATCATCTAATTCAATTCAAAACTTTTTACACAATTTTAAAATAATTTTTGAATTAATTAAAAACATCTTTTTGAAAGTGTTGTGGATAAAATTTTAATTCTAGAAAGTTATTTTAATTGTTGATTGTTTACCTGGGTAGAATAAAAAAGTGCTGGAGAATTCAGGGTATGCTTTGTAATTATTTTCAACACGCGTGTTTGATTGCATCTTATTCGTACACGTGTCGTATTCTTGACGGCTTAGATTGTATTTTCTCTAAGACACAAACCTGATATACCTTCCCACACCTTGGATCAACCTTATCAATGATCTGCATGCGTTGAGAGTCAATCCCTGTAACACCAGTTTAAACCAATCAACAAACGTTTAACCCATCGCTTGTGATGAACCGTTGGATTTAAGTCAAATGGTCAATATACAATCCCAACCATAGGATTGAGTTCGAGCTTTTGGATCCTTCTTCATTTAGTATAAATAGGACTCAAGCCTCAGCCATTACACATTTTTGCCATTTCATCAAACTTGATATAAAAGAGAGAAGGGAGAAGAAAGGGAAAGAAAAGAGAGAAAAAAGAGAGAAGAAACCCTAGGTTCTTCGTAGTTCAACCTATGACTGATTTATCCCAAACCAAACACCAAAACCTCAAAGTCTCATATACCAGAAAACCTATTCTTGAGAGTTAGATACTTTTAGGGTTTTTGTGATTTTTGGTGTTGAGTTTATTCTTCGTTTAAAAACCTCTTAAAGTTTTTGATTCTCTCAGAACTCATTTTAAGATAAAACTTAAGTTTCATTGTTGAAACTGAGTTTTTCTAAAAAGAGAACATCACACGATTTATTCTCAATTTCTCTTTTTGGATCTGGTATTTTTAGATTCACTATGTTTCAACAAATTTTGAAATAAAAAATTCTAAGTTTCAAAATATTTTCAGATCTAGTGAGTTGTTCGTGTTTCTGGTTTTATATTTCATGTTTTATGAAATACGTGTGTACAAAAATAAAAAGAACACAAAGAACTTTAGTTAAAAGTTTTAAAGCATAACCATAGATCTAAGAAAAGAAGTTTTATGGCCTCTGTATATTAAGTCTGAAACTGTTTTTACAAAATAGACTTCTAATCTAGTTTGGATCTCAATTGGACGTTTATAATTTCAAAAATATTTTCAAAATACTAAAATTGTTTAAGACCTTGAACCATCTTCTGAGTAAGGTATCCTTAAAATCTATGGATAAATCGAAAGATCAAGAAGTCTTGGCTTGAAAATACAGATTTATAAAATAACCTAATCATTTTAGAACTGTTGTAATTTGTTAGGAATGTTTGTATAATTTTGAGAGGGTGAGTAGCATGTTTGCATGTAGTAGCACATCACGAACACTATCTCACACGAACACTTAGACACTGTGGTTCTGTCTGAGAATCTTGGATTTTGAACGAGTTGCTGGAATCAGAATTCAAAGAGAAGGAGATCAAGGAAAAGCAAAGAAGCAGCAAGAAAAGATCAGTCCAATTCAGATTACCTTAGAAGTGGAGAATCTCAAGTAGGTTTATTCTGAACTTAGGTTAGGATCTTTGTGGTTTGCTTAAGTGTTGTAATTTGATTATTTATTCTAGTGAATTTTTATTTTGTGTCGTAGAGGGCACCGTGGATGTTTTCTTTGTTTAAGGGTTTTACCATGTTAAAAATTCATATGTCAATTTCTTTGAATATTCTTAACTGTTGTTGTGATTGGGACTGCATGGTGACTTTAGTAGATGTTTCTTAAAAATTAAAAAGAAGGTAAACAACTATCAAATTTAAACCATACATTCAGAAATGTTTTACAACACATCTTGTGTTTTTCAAAAAGAATTTTGCCCAAAAAGCTTATTCGGAGTTTACACAATTTATAACATTTTGTTATTAACCTTGTAAACAAGCTTCTAGCATTAAAGCTTTTCTTCACCTTAATTATGTGCACACTACTAATTTGCCTAACAAAAAAGGGAATTAACATTGAGGATTTGGGCATACTACATTTCTCTATTTTTTTTTCGTGATAGAAACCTTAGTGCGACAGTTCAAATGACGCATACACATGATCTTATTTACAAAGATTAATTTTCTTATTCTCTCACTATTAATCTTATATTGAAGTTTTTAATTATATAAGATATTATCGTCTAAGCCTATTTTTGTTAAAAAAAAGTTGTTAATTGTAATTGCCCTTGGTGATTGTAAAATTAATATGTATAGATACAAAATAGGCATTCTCACGGCATTCCAACTATTGCGTTATACCTTTTTGTGATAGTTGGTTTGTCGTGCATGCCTCACCGTCACTTTACTAGAATTTGCAAATTTTGTAGTTGCTCTCAAATTTGCAAGTGTTGGTAACAAATATTATTTTCCTTTATACTCCAGAGACTTAAAACTACTAAAAACACGATGCCTTAGAGATGATCTTAGTCTTAATTTTTTATACAATTTATTTTTTGTTTTGATTATCTTATTTTAAAAATGCAATGTGCAATTAATTTTGAAAGTCCGTTAAACATATTTGAGTCAAGTTTAATAGAAATTAACTCAAGATATTAAAGTCCCATAATCAATATCATAAAAAAACAGATAAAGCGAACTATGCTTTGTAAATAATCAAGCATTCTTTTCTACTACATGTAGGGGTAGGTATGATCTACTACGATGTTGACAACATCTAAGTACCATTTTAGTAAATTAGCATCTAAATCCATAGAAAAATGTATCTACATACTAATTTTTTAATTATTATTTGTCTCTACAATCAAATGTATAACTTCACAAAATCAAAATTAAGAAAAAAAAAAGTTACTTTCAGTTATTAAATTAAATTATATTTCAACAAACACCCTTTTTTCAAGTGTATGTGCATCTGTTATGATAATGTATCTATAGACTTTTACAACGACCAAATTAAGATAAAAAGTAAATTTATATTGATTTGGTGTCTTAGATTAATTATGTAACTCTTGTTTATGTATTTTAGATGTACTTGTATAAATGTGTAACTACATAATATATGGGTTTAACTTTAATTGTTAAAAATGCGGTATCCATAAGATACAAAGAATAATTTCGCGTGTCCTTAGCGTAAATAAAGGAAGAGTAAAAGGGCTATCAACAAATCCCCGTATATATAAACAATCCAAACTAAATTAAAAAATTATATACACTAATTCAAAAAATATATTTTAGAAAATAAAAAATATTAGTTTAGCACATATATGGATAATCGGTCCGATGTGGTCCAAATTGGTATTTTTAAACAGAAGATCGCAGACCGAACTAGTCTAATCGATTTTCATTTTTTTTGAACTGAGGACCATACTAGTTTATAAAAAGATCTTTATTTTTTAATTGGTTATGTCCGACACATTTGGGTCGATCAATATTTTATCCACCGGTATCCACATGTGTGTATGTAATAATCAACATCGAACACTAGAATGCAACCCACTCATTGGTAAAAAGTTTTTTTTTAAAACAATAAACGAGTCTTTACATATCAAGTAAATCTAGGCCGACAAATAATTCAGACACATTTCTGTAGTACACTAACATGTTTAAATTATATTGATTGATGTTTTAAATGGACCAGTCTCACCAACTTATTGAAGTATAACAATAAAATTAACGCAAGATAGTAAGGGCCTGTTCGGTTATCAATTATAATTCAGCTTCTTGTGTTATCATACAATTCTGATAAAAAATTGATATTTTTGTATTATAATCAAGTTTTTGAGAAAACAACAAAATGACGTTTCCTAGATTCTATTTTTTTTATTTTTCAACTCAGAATTATTTATTCTTAATATTTTTATGCATTTATACCTCAATATATAATATACATACATAATACATTAATATGTATGTAATTCAAATATATAAAAAATATATATGCACACGAACACAAAATTACATATATTTATATTTTATTAAATTATATAATATATTAAGATCCATTTGTTGAATAATATTATCAATACATGTATATATATATATATATATATATATATATATATATATATATATATATATATATATATATATATATATGAGGCTGGATCGTATACGGACCTAGTTTACGGACCGCTACCGTCCAAGAATTATCTAGGGACCGCTTTGTCTATTTAGGACCACCTTTTGGGACCGCAATGTCTTTTAACTCTTTCTAAATTTTGGGAAATATCAATTTTTACCCCAATGATTTCTAAGGTCTTTTAAGCTTATTTTAAGCCTAATCAATCTGGAAGTCTAAGTGTAGAAGTTTCAGGGCTGCTGCTACTTCTTAAGCTTCTTCCGTCACTATCGTACTGGAATTCTGAATAGCGAGGATTATCTATATAAACAGTTTCTTCAGGGAGTCTAGAAATTGAAATAGGTTTTGCTGGAAAATTTTCTAGTCTTAAATACCTTATACGATATCGTGGGTTTATCTGTCTAGTTTCTTTATATATTTGATTAACAATATCAATTATATCGTTATCTATAAATTTGTCTAAATTATTATCATCGTATGATGACAAAAATCTACGGTATGTTCTAGGGGCAGCTGTCTCTACGTTTTTAAGGAGAGGACGGATTCCTCCGGCTCTAATTAAAGTAGTCTTTGTTTCAGCTAACCTTTTACGTCTAACAAATTTTAATACGTCTATACTATCTTCAAGTATCCTAGTGTATTCTTGATACTTTTCAGGTCTTGACAATTCTTCTGCAAATTCTTCAGTTCTTAATTTTTGTCTAAAGAGATCACGGATTCCTGTTCTAATTATTTCTATTCTAGGCACTTCTCTTCCTAGCCATTCAATAATCTGTCCTATGTATTTAAACGTTCCACCTGCGTATGTTAAAGCAGATTCTATAAGTTCTTTGTCTTTAGGGTCTGTAAGAGTCCAGTCTTGAATTTCTCTAGTTAAGTCTAAACTAGTTTGATTAACGAATTCTAAAAAGTCTTTAGTGATTTGTAAGCTCATATAAGATTTTTCTTGAAACAATATTATGTAAAATAGTTAAGGGTTTGGTTCGAGTTATACCTTCCTTCTGGTCTGTAATATATTTATCTTCTTCCCTTTGTCTCTTCAACTTTGTCACTATTCTTCTCCGGTCTCGGCCTCCTACAACTCTCTCTTTATGTGTCGCACCTCAATCCACTACTTTGGCGGTTGACCCGTTTCCTGCCTGTACGCCTTCACGCCTAACGCCCACCTGGCTAACGGCTCACGGCAAATCGGCACCTGACGGCGGTGCACCAGTATAACACCTTGTGTGCTACACCAGAGGTTCCACACAATAGTCCTCTATGAACAGAAAGTTGGAGACAATTTGGAAAATAACAACAACTTAGCATAAGAAATTTCTGGAAAAGAAAATACTTTTATTACATATCATAAGTAATTACAACTCTCCCCTCTCCCCTAACTATGAGAGGTTTACTCACTCATATACATAACATTTATTACAAGCATAGAAGTCTAGTTATCTCTCACTCTCCTACTTCTGATGCCTCTTACAACTCCTACTACTCCCTTTTATAGATCAAGGGAACATACAATGACTGGTAACCGGTAAGTAAAAGAGATCCGGTTTGAAAACATAATTATTAAAGGTCTACAGTCTTCGAATCTTTGATTTTTCCACTGGGTCTACAGCTTTGGACGTCTTTCACTAATGGGGGGACCCTTGAAAAAGGCAGGCCAGCAGGATAGGCGTGCATGGGCTTTGTCGTCTTTATGATAATGCAGGAGCATTAAAGTCTTCGTCTTTTCTGGTGGTCCCTGTGGGGTAAGATTTAGGCAAATGATTCTTCTGTCTTTAATAATTCATCTACCACTGAGGGGCTCTTCTTTGTCGTGTCTGTGTCGTCTTCTGCCTTGTCTTGGTTTGGGAGGGTATTATTGAAAAATTCGTCAATAAGGCCCACAGTTCTGAGGCTGGCTGGCAAAGCTATCTCCACCATGTCTTTGGATTCTTTCTTGAGCCTTCCGTTGAATGGCTCATCAGCTTGGATTATCAAGTCTTCTCTGTGGTAGGCAGTGTACCACCTGTCTTCCCCTGTTAATAACTCCATGATTTCAATTGTCTCCATGGCTTGAGAGATCTGGATCTTGGACTTATCAATAATTAAATCTTTAATCTCGTCTTCCGATAGGATCTCAACATCTTCAAAAGTATAATTAGAAAATCTAACAAGTCTAAATCCTTCCACTCTCATTCCTCCACAGGAACTTGGAGCAATCTGATAGATTCTAACAAATAAAGGAAGGAAATCTTCTACCTTTTTAACATACTCATGGACTATCTTTCCAAGAGCAACAAAGTCTTCTATAGTCTCAATTCTGATGAGTCCAATGAACCCATAGTCTGCTAGGGTAATCTGGGCAATTTCTGCCTTCCTAGCAAGATAAATCTTTGGGACTTCTTTGAAGAAGCCTTTCATTATTAAGGCATCTCCAATGGTCTCAGATAATAACATATTGAAATGTTCAATAATGCTATTAGATTCTTTCAAATAGTCTTCAACTAATGGAAGATTATTATGATCAAATGGTATAACAATCTTAGTCTTAAAAGTCTTTTTCTGATAACAAAAATTATCAGTGGGTCTAGCTTTGGAGGATTCTCCAAGAGTCTGAGCATAAGTCTGATTCTGAGGTCTAGGCACAGTATTACCACTAAGTTGGGTAACTGCGAGTCTTTGGGTCCTCATAAATCTGGCAATAGCTACCAAATTTTATTTGAACTCAATCCAAAGTCTATTCTTCACGTTCCACCATATGGCATCTACAAGAGTATTTTCGTCTTTTGAGAATTCTCGTCTAAATTTGATCAAGTCTGGATATCTTTGATCGGGTCTATATTGGGGGAAATACATATTCCCAATGAGTCTATTTTGAGAAATAATCTCTTGTCTAGATTTTCCAGGAGGGACTAAGATATCATCAAAGTTCTCTAGGATTGGTCTTTCTTGAGAGTCTTGAATATGAGTCTGTCTTTGCGTTACACCAGCATTTGGTCTTACGCGTTTAAGATAGTCTGCAACGTCTTCTTTGTTCAGTCTATTTGTTCCAGAGGAACTCATGTCTTCTAGGTCTTCTGTTTGCAACATAAAACATGAAATTATATTAGTGTTAGCAAACATTGGCTCTCTTGATATAATGTCTGGAATGGTATTTTTACTTCCCTTAATATGAATAACAGAGAAGTTATAACCATTAAGCAATTGCTGCCATCTAATGAGTCTATTAGTCCTTGATTTGGATAAATCTAAGTCTCTGAATTTTACTGCATAAGAAGAGTCTGTATAAACAGTAAAATGTTTAGGTCTAAGAAACAACATATATTTTTCTATTGCCCTTACTGTTGCTAAAACTTCTTTTTCATGGGCAGTGTATCTTGTTTCTGGGTCTGTGAAAGTTCCAGAACTATGTCTACAAAGTTTCTTCTTTTTTGTCTGATGATCAATGGCAAAGTATACTGCTCCCCATTGCTTATCAGAGGCATTTGTTTCTACTATAAACTGATCTTCTGCATTAGGCAATTCAAGTAAAGGAATGTTCTTGACTGCATCTTTAATTTGTCTTATTACTTTAAAATCGTCTTCAGTCCAATAAAAGGGATTAGTTTTGTCTGTTCCTTTTAATTTGGATGTTAAGCTTTGTCTTTTTGAAGCAAGGTCTTTAATAAAGTCTGCAGCACAATTAAGCAATCCTAAAAATGATTGTAATTGTTTTCTATCTTTGAGTTGGTCTGGGAACTCAAGAATCTTTTTGGTTATGTGTCCTGATAAGGATAATTTTCCTTTATTAATATGTATTCCCACAAAGTCTATCTCAGTCTGAAATAATTGCATTTTCCTTTCGGAAATAACAATACCATGTTTGTCTAATTCTAGAATAATCTTTTTAAGATGGTCTACATGCTCTATCTCAGTCTTACTGGCTACAAGAATATCATCTATGTAAACAAGACAAAATTCTGAATAAGGTCTAAATATATTATCCATTCTTCTTTGAAAAACTTGAGGAGCATTCAAGTATCCAAATGGCATGACTAGCCATTCGTATTTTCCTAGGGGCACACTAAAGGTTGTCCAAGTAATACTGTCTGGATGCATCTTGATTTGCCAGAAGCCTGATTTGCAATCAAACTTACTGAATATTATTCTATCTTCGATTAAATTTATCAAATTATTCTTGTCTGGTATTTTATAAGAATCAAATTCACAATTCTTATTTAATTGTCTATAATCTATGACCATGCGTCTTTTTCCTCTTTTACGTTCAGATTCATTTTGAACATAGAAGGCTAAGCTATTATGTCTACTTTTACTTTCTCTAATAATGCCTAACTTAAGCATTTTGTCTATGTCTTTCTTGAATTCTTCCCTATCTTCTTGTGAGTATCCTTTCTTATAGGTTCCACCATTAATAGTGGCGTCTGGGTTAATAGGGATGATCTCACAATAGCTTTGGTCTTTATCCCACTTAGCGATGGGATTTTCTCCTAAGGTAGGCTCAGCTAGTTGCCTAATCTTTTCCTTTTCTACTTCTATATCCATTTTCTTCTGTTTGGATATAGCTTGGACCTGTAATAAGGTCTGCTGGGCTTGATCTAAAATGTCTTGTTGTATAAGCGCAATTTGCTTATAACACTTTTGGTCTGGACACTTACACTCTTTTTGTAAGGGTTTAGTTATTTCTAAGGCTTCTTGTTGGGTTGTAGGTTTAGGTCCACCATGCTCAGCTGAAGAACTCTGATGTTTGATGGGTCTATAAATGGGCTTGACCTGCATTAGGTCAAAGGCAGTCTTATGATCTATTAGAGGAGCTTTAATATTAAATTCATCTTGATCACTAATTAATATCTTATCGTTATACTGAGTATAATGATGATATTTACTAATAAAGTCTTGTCCTAAAATAATGTTTCCTGTGAAACTAGGACGGGGATCCATTATCCAAAACCGATGATTAACGGTTTTGTTGGTCTGATTTCCTAATTTAAAATAAATAGGAATAGTCTGGAAATATAAGGTAAATGGATCTCCATTAGCCACTTTACCATAGATTTGTTGAGTACTTTCTAAAAAGTAGTCTTCAAGGAAGGCATTAGCCTTACAAATACTCTGAGAGCACCCTGTATCTATAAATGCTGAAAGTCTTTTAGGATAGTCTTTATATTGAACAAATAATTCTACAAAACAAGCGTGTGGTTTAGTAGAGATTCCTAAATTGTTCTTTTCTAAAATAGATATTCCTTTCTGAGGTTTATCTACAAAATCTAAAGGTATTTGGTCTTCTGAACTACTGTCAGAATGGTATTCTTCTAAATCATAGGAAATTCCTTTTCCTTTGACATCTTCATTTTCTTGCAATCCTTTGGCTATATTTCTATCAATGTCTTGATAATATGTTTTAATATCTAAGTCTATTTGAGCGTCATACTGGCTATTATAGATTGCTCTAAATCTAATTCTCCAACAGTCTTCATGGTAGTGTAGTTGACAAATAATACAAACCATAAATAATTCTGTTTGTATAGTCTCAAAACATTCTACGCATCTAAAGTCTTTCTTGCAACATTTCATCTCAAATGTGCAATAATGTCTTTCGTCAAAGTAGCATCTAGGTATATAGGTTAGTAACTCAGGATTACTAACTGTCCATCTTTTCTTCAAAAAAAGCGTCTTCAAAGTCTATATATTTATCATCTAGATCTTCTTGATCAGTCTGCATCATATATAAGTCTAGAGTATCCTGAGAGTCTTCATACTCATCAGTATCACTATAGTCTTCAGAATCGCTGTCTGTGTAAACACTATAGATACTAGTGTTATCATCATCTTCTATGTCTGATATTTCTATAGCATATATGATATCTAGTTCCTCTTGATCTGCATAGTCTAATATTGTATTAATAATCTTAATACTTTCTATATCTTTCTTATTAGGACAGTCTTTAACAAAGTGTCCTTCTTTGCCGCAAGTCCAACACTCTTTGTTGGCAGTCTTAGATTGAGCTACATCTTTTTCTTTCCTATAATTAGGAACCTTCTTATACTTACTAGTATTCTTCTTAAAGTATCTTCTTTGATTAAATCTATTTTTCTTAGTCTTAGGATTCTTTTCCCTAAAGGTAGTAGATTGTCTAAATTTGTATTTCTTTGGAAATCCTAAAGGTCTAGTCTTAAACTTCCTATGTTTCCATTCTACCTTCTTTTTGAATTTCTTAGATTCACTTCCACATCCCCATTGGATTGGAGCGATGTCTCTTTCGTCTTTGATTGGAGGGATCTGCTTGAAAGTCTCTTCTATTAACTTTCCTTGGGTTATATCACGTCTCTTAGATATGATATAGTCTTTGGCGAAATTGATTCTTTCACCAAGGGAGTTATTCTTAACTCCAGATACTCCTGGCCAATTCCTATATTCATTAATTAGGATTTGTCCTATGACTGGTATCTTTCTAAAGTATTCATCTTTTAAGGTCTCTCAAAATTCTTTAATTTGGTAATATAGCTGCTCGTAATTATTGCTATATTCATTTATCTTATCTAACTTGCAAATGCTAAGGAAGGCTAACTTAGTTTTTGGTAGGTCTTGTTCATTGATCTGAGCTAGATGTCCGGCTCCAATGAATTCTGCAGTGAACAATTGAATATATTCTTTAATTGATCGTTCTTCTAGGTTTTCCTTTATCTTCTCAATCTTAGCTAAGGAGTCTTCATCTGTAGCCTTTCTTAAACTATCTAAGTAGTCTTTTGCAATACCTCTAATGGATTGCTCAGCGTACTGCTTACATGAACTTGCATCCCATTGTTCATTAGATGCAAAACACATGTTCATCTGATTACGCCATTCGTCTAAGGCTTTCTTCTTATCTTGCACATTGTCTAGGTTGAGGTATATACCTACTGGATTTATGGCTTGGCTTGCCATGGTCTTGACAGGAGTGAAACTCTTGTCACTAGTTGGGAAGTCTTTTATATAATCAGGTTTAGTCTTTACTACGGTGCTAGAGTATATAGGAATATTTATTCCTATTGGTTTACTAAAAAGTCTAGGAGCATCTTCAAGCCTACTACTACTTCCTATCTCTAGTTTACTAGGTTCTACTTGTGTAGCTGGCATTAGTCTTTGTTCTCCTTCTTCTATTAGTCTTAAGTTTCTAAGAAGTTCTTTAGTGTTCTTAGATTCTTTTAATTTTAATATGCGGTCTTGGGCTATCATATTAAATCTTTCTCTTTCTTGAAACCTAACAGAACGACTTTTCTTAAGGTTATCTTTAAATGTCTTCATATCCAATTCTGAGGGCTCATGTCCAAAGTTTTGGATCCTAGCTTTTTCTTTAATTAAGTCTTTTTGTTCAAATGATCTTCTAGGTCTAATTATCGGAGCTTGTCTAAGTAAACTAGCACTAGTCTTACTACTACATTCTCCTTCTGAAGGATCATTGATTATGGCTTCTCCCATATTTCTAAATCTAATTTCTTCGGTCTGGATATTCTTATTGACAATCTTAGGGGGACCAAACTGGATGGTAACATTTCCAGTGACGTCGTCTTGATTAATAAACAAGGGTTTATTCTGTATAGTCTTAGTCTCTTGAAATTCTGGCAATTGCCAGAGAGTCTTATCTTTCTCTTTCATAGGTCCAGTATTCCTAATACTGTAAGTATGATTATAGTCTGATACATTGGTTCTAACTAAGATTTCTTCATTAAGTCTACCGCTAGGAATTCCTGACTGCATTCCTTCATAAGAAAATTGGGAGAACTTCACATAGCTTTGAAATTCTATGTTTATATTAGCGTCTGGGATAATATAGTCTTTATAGCCACTAGCATATAAGATTAACTTAAAATGTTTGGCTGTGTCTACGGTTACTGTAAATGCCGGAATGACATTAAAGTATCCTATGTTGTCTGACATTTCTAATTGGGCTATTCCAATAAAACTTTTCTCAAAGTCTTTCCATCTTTTGTCTACTAAACAGCATAATATGTTAATATTATTCTGTGGTCTATGTAATCCTTGGATTCTTGCTTGAAAGAGTCCAAAGGTTAGGAATTGGAACTTCCTATCAGTTCCTCTAGATCTAAGCCATTCTGAGTCAAATACTTGGAGCTCAGTATAGGATTTGTCTAACACATGATTTCTACAATGGTAGGTCATGTTATAATTGGGAGTCTTAGGAGTGGCACCTTCTTTAAACAAATTTATATATCTAACGGCTGGAAGTTGTCCATTATGAATGGAGTCTTCAACAATCTTCCAGTCTACTTCACCCCACTCTTTCCATTGGAGGGGATTGGTGAAATTTCTTTCTTTCCACCATGTCCTAACATTAGAGGATGAGTCTTTAAGTCTTTGGAGCATATGGTTACTCTGTCCAATATTAGGGATAGAGCTAACTATCTTACTAGTCTTATCTAATCCATCATTTATGACTCGTCTACCTATGGTATTCCTTTCTTTAGTTTCTATGGAGGAGGAATCTTTAAACTTACAGGTGGTTACCTATTTTTGTTCAAGTCTTTTTTCAATTCTTTCTAAAAAGTCTGAATAATCTTTTTGTCTTTTTACCTGATTAAGGATTTCTTCTTTAAAATTCTTATTCTCTTTTCTAGTCTTTTCAGAAGTTTCTTCACTATGTCTAGCTAGAGAATTAACGATGGTTTTACCAACGTTAGTGATATAGTCTTTTACTTCATTATCTTTTTCTAGTTGTTGCATAGTTCTAACTTCTATGGCTTCAACAGTCTTTTCAATTTTATCTAACCTAGTTAGAATAAAAGGAGAGTCTATTTCTGCTTGAGAAGGTTTATTATATACGGCCTTAATTCCGTTTATAATTTCGTTATATTTTTCTTCTACTTGGGCTATGTCTAGTCTAAGTTCATTAATAATACTATCCATTTTAGATAGATTATGTCTTTCTATATTATTAAGGTAATTTGCTAAATTCTGTTGGAATTTAACAAAGTCTGTGTAGAAGGTAGTTAATCCTTCTGTCTTAGCCTTTAAGTCTAAATGCAAGTCTTTAACAAAGCTACTATTATAGTCTTGGGTAGCTGCTATAGATGTAGAAATTAAATTTAATCTTTCTAATATAAGTCTAGTTGCCTTAGCTGCGTTGGCAATCTCATTTTCATTTATCTTATAATAAAATCTATCATCATTTATCTTTTCTAAGATTCTTTGATAAAATTCTGATAAGGTCTGAATGGAGAGGTCTTTTGATACCTTATTCCAGTCTGATCTAACTATCTCCATTAGGAAGATAACTATCAAGTCTAGGGATAAGCTTAGCTTGTTCTTTAGTAAGTTTAATTAACTCACTGTCTTGATTTTTAATTAAAGTCTTAATTTCTAAAATGTCTTTGTTAAGGACTTCTATATGATTAGTCTTAATATTTATTTCTTGTAACACGTGTACTAAGTCTATCGGGATTTGATTATCTATGTCTAATAATTTTTTAGAGATATTTTTTATCTCTGTTTCTAAAGTTTGAGTGTCTTTTATTAATTGTCTTAATATAAGCAGTATAAACTTATTTTGGTCTATTATACTATTAATAGCAAGCACTAGCAGTGACTTGTCTACTGTCTGCGTGTTTGGCTGGGATATGTTCAATGTGTGAACAACCGTCTATGTGTGTGGTTAAACAACCTTCTGAGTCTAAATCAGTTATGGGTATAGGTTGGTAGTCTGGGTTGGTTCCAAAAATATCTTGGTAAATGCGAGGGATAAATCCCAAGGGCATTAAAGTCTTTTTACCGTATGTCTAAAAGGAACGTCTTATGGCTCTGATACCAGAATTGGGTTTTGGTCGGAATTTGGTGAGGTTCTAAAATCTTTAAAGTCTTGATACCAATTTTTGGGTCTGAATTATGAATCTTTTAATTATATAGTCTTAAACTAAGTTTTTAGAGTAAGACAAGAGGGGGACCATCTAGAGTAAATAACAAAAGTCTTTGGGACCACGGGGGACCACTTTCGGGATAAGGACAAAAGTCCGCACGGGAAGTCCGCACCTGAGCCTGGGTCATATATATATATATATATATATATTAAATAATATTATTAATTTATGTAGGGTAACACTATTAACACTCCAAATATTCCTCTTGCACTCCATTTGGAAAGATACAAATAATAAATGACAATTTAACCCTTTTAACATTAGATCTGTTCCTTTGTTTTTTTATAAACCATCTCTTCCTTCATTATGGATATTAACCATCAAGGGAGGGAAGGGAAGAAAATGTTGATAGAAATTAAGGTTAGTTTATTTTTTAATTTAATAATTAAATAAAGTTTAAGCATAAAAAAGAAATTCACACTCTGGATAACAGCAATTCACAACTTACTCATTAATTAATTTATACTTTAGTACTCAGTTATTTTTTTACCCAACACAAACACGATCTAATTACAAAGTTACACGATACGACATGATATGTAATTTTATTTTGTACCTAATACAAACACGATCCAAATAAAAACGACACGACACAACACAATTTTTTTTATAATCAAACCCTAACACGATCCAATTAAAACGCGACACGACATATCACAATGGGTAATCTTTTTTTTTTTTTAATACGACACGACCCAACTAAAAGCGACACGATATGCCCCGATACAAAATATTATTTTTGAACTAACACAACATGACATGAAATCCTTTTTTTATAATTAGATTGTGTTCGTGGCATGGAGTCATATTTTTTTCAATACCGACTCAGACCTTTTTTTATTATTTTAAAAATAATCTTTTTACAATTTAAAAAAAATGGTCCGCGCTAGTGATATGTATAGGCAGACCGACCACCTATACATACCGCTGTCGCAGACCATTTCATTTTAATATGTTGATTCGCGCCAGCAGTTAATATGAATTAATCGTGTTTTATTCTTGGATTTATTTGGGTCGCGTTTTATTTGGCCCACGCCGCGTTTTATTTGGGTCGTGATCGTGTTACTTGAAAAATAAAAGAGTCATAATCGCATTGTGTAATTTTTTTAAATTTTTTTTTAAAACAATCGTGTCTCTAAAATATCAAATTTTCAAAAAAAAAAAAAACATATGTAAAGAAAAGAGCACATACTAAACATATTTTTTAACGACAAAAATAAAAACGAGAGCTTACATTAAATATAATAAAAATCATAACTTTTAAAATAGTCTAAAACTCTCTTAAAAGATAAAAAAAAATTAAAATAGATTGTCGGATCGCTGACGCGGACCATTTTTTTTAAATAGCAAAAAAAATATTTTTTAATTTAGTTTTTTGAGTGATATTTAAACATTTCAGGGGATACATAAAAACTTATTTTTTAATTGATTTTTTTTAAAAGCAGTATAATTTTTTTATAGAAAAAAAATTTCTGTTTATTTTTTTAGAAAATGACTTTTGTTTGGGATTTTTTTTGTAGAAATTTTATTTGTGTCATACTTTAGCTATTCACATCCGACACAAATTCGGCAAAAATTATTGTTCTTGTATAATTAATATTAGAGTCATTAAATAAATCAAAGTTTTCATTTAGTTTTTTGAAGGGGTCCAATTTTATTAGGCTCGGTATAAAAAACAAAAAATAAATATTTTAAAAATACATTTATAAGGATAAAAATGTTTTAGAGTTATCTTCGATTAAAAAAAATAATAGTGAAATATCATTTGTACTTACAAATTTAAAATATTTATAAAAAAAAAGTGGTTTAAAAATAATTTTAATTTGCATTTGGATTGTAATGGAGTAAGAGGGTTCGCACATAATGATATATATAATATATTGGATGGCGTGGCTTTAGTGGGTTTGATAAGAGAGAGTTTAATCTTTTAGAAGGGTAATTATGTCTTGTCGAAAAAGATTGGAGTGTAAGCAGATTTAGTTGGAGCGTGTATATGAGGATCTTCCTATTAAGTCCCGTTTAAAGGGAATATTTCTTATTAGGTCCTATCACAATATTTTTTTCTTAATATGTCTCATTTATGCATACAATGAATATTCACTGTATGTTTACAAATGGGACCTATTAGACAAAATTTTTATTTCATGGGACCTTATGGAGCAAAAAAAAAATGTTAGGACTTATTGAACTACATACTTAATAAATGGCACTAATCGGTAAAAACTTATAATTTTATTGTGAATTACATATGTAATATCATAACATATATGTATGTATGTATGTATGTATGTATACAAGTATTCTATTCGACCATGTATGTAATAATTAATGTACGACGACGAATAGAATCCAACCACCCGTTCATGAGTAAACGAACAGGTTTTCAAACAACCACCGGTTTCTGTCTCTATCTATATAAACTAAAAACAACAGCTCCAGGTTCTCTAGATTTATAAATTTGTAAAAAATAGAGAGAATTTATTTATAAATTTGTTGTAACAAAAACTTTCATTTGTACAAGGTAGGTTTAAGTGTAAGTGTTGTCTTTTCTTTCCCCATATCATATTATATGGATCTGAGCTCTCCTCCATATTGTTTGTGCAATGAGTCTAGATCTGTATTACATTTCTGTTATTTGTGATGTTAATGCTGATTATGTGTTATTAGTCCCTGTTTCTCTTATTTATTATTTATGGGTCTTTTATCATCTTCACCCCTTTCCCGCAGCGGCTTCCCCCCGCTCCTTGCTTCCAAGCCAATTGCCGGAAAACTAGACGGAAAATCAAGGTTTGTTACCATTTTGATTATGACATTTTTATGGATTTTACATATACCTGTTATACATAAATACTTCTATAGAATTTATTGTATAGAATACATATATAAAACAAATATAGTCAAATTATCAAAATGTTAGTTGTTCTATTAATTCAATTTAAATGTTAGTTGTTGTTAATGTCAATTTGTTTAACTGTTTTTTAGTGTTAATGTTAACTGTTTTTAAATTGTATAATAGATAAAGTTAATTTCATGGAGAATTAAGTTAATTGTTTAATGGAAAATATAGTTGAGTGCTTATGTAAAAAAAAAGTAATAAATTTGAAAGTTTTAAAATCCTACACGTCTTTTGACGAAAAATTTGTATAAAACTTGAATTAACCCCCAAAAAATTTTCCTCGTGGTCATTCGAAATTTTGGCCCCCCAAACTGAAAATCTGGATCCGCCACTGTTGTGAAATACTGTTCAATTTGCGAATTCACGTTGGAAGAGCACGCAAAGCCACCCTCTCACGCACACAATTTGACATGTATTTGTTTTTTCAGATGAAAACAAGAAAATACCCAGATGTGCACTTTCCCATATCTGCACAGATCTGAATATATCTACAGTCCCGGTCACAATTAATTTCCCAACAACATAAATTATCTCCCTTAACTTCCTAAAGCTCTTTCATCACAGATCTTCACTAAAAAATTCTGAAAATATCAAATCCAAGAGATCGAGAACTACATTCATCCCCAATTATTAGGTAAGATGTGTATTTTCGACGAATTCTGGGTATAGTTTTGAATGTGATATGAGTTTTTGAATGAAATGCAATCAGTCACAATGTTGCATTTAATCCAATTATTTCCAGATGCATTGCATCTAATTTTGTTTGTATTATTGTTAAATGGTGCCGGTAACTTTTTAGCATTGTGGATAATTCCGATAGAATCTTTGATGTAAAAATTATATGCTTATTACAGCTTTTCCTTTTCTTCATTAATAGCAATTTGGTGAATGTAATTTTTGCGGAAACAAATCAAACCAACTTACATTGCTCTGTTCTTTTTACTCTCCTTTTCTTTTAGTGAATCGGAAGTTACTCTTTTGACATCAAGATTTGAATTTGATAGGTTGATAGATCATAGATGTACTTAGCTGATTTGGTCAATTGATGTTCCACTTCCACTGGTGTATTTTTCTCATAGTGATTCAATAAACCATTTTACAGCTCCAAATGATAGTAACTAGTAGGTTATAATCATATTATACTGCAGGCTTAATTTCTGTGAAAATTGCACAAACTGGATTGTATTTCGATTCAAAATTCTGGAGGAAATTCGCATGCCCTGCATTTCAATTTAAAAAGGAATTGAGTCAGCTCAATTTATAATTCAGAAGACTAATTAATGTGTGTTCTATATTTGATTTTAACTAAGATTTGTAACTGTGCCGATGTGGCAGCGAAAATTACAACAGTATAATGGCAGGAAGGAAGCCTGGTTTGATTGCTTTGTTTGACGTGGATGGAACTCTTACGGCTCCACGAAAGGTATGGCATTCTCTCTCTTGATTTCTTTTTTGATTTTCTTGCTTGATTCTTTAAAATCTTTACAAAAATGACAGGAGTAATTTAATTTTGAGCTACAAAGACTAGTACCTTAGTATTTATAAAGTGGTCATGTCAAGCAATATCACATATGCACTTCTTGGTGATATTGATGCATTACATTTCTTCTTCCTAGCACATCAAATATTTGTTGAATGAATGTGGCATTTAAATGTAAGGCTTTGCCGCTTTGGTATTAAGATTAGGAGCATGTTACTACAAATTCATTACTTACTTTAGGGTCTTTCACAATTAAGTCCTTTGGACAAGAGCTATTATGATGCGGTCTAGAAATATCTACATTAGGTGTGAGCTGTAGGTGATTTTAGTAAGGTATCACCTAAGGACTGTATTTAAAAGTTTCTATTCATCCTGGGACTTTTGTGAAGCAATAACTAAATAGATTTAAGTCAATTTAGAATATTTAGAAGAAATCCTTCTCTATTTTTCTATTATTTTTATTATCTTTTCAACCTTCAGCATATATTATCACCTGACACTTCTAAAAGGAAAAAATGACGTGTTCAAATGTAGTTGGAACATTATTAAAGAAAAAGGAGGTGAGTGTGGGTGGTGGGGTTGGAATCCAAAAGTTCATTTGGGACGATTACAAAAGTTGCTGACAAAGTTTGTGGTTTTGATGGGTAATATGAAACAAGAAACACCAGAAAATTGTTGTTTAAGCTATCTGCAGACCCGCGCGAGATACAATTTAAGTAATGTTTTAAAAAGCACGCTATTGCGAATTGCAGTCGGAAAACGCCACGCTAATGGGTCTGCTATACGGGATGCTGGGTTTTTGTGCGCGATTGGGCGCTGTTAGGTGCAAAAGTGCGCTATTGTTGCGCGAGATGTGTTTTTTTTTAAAACACACTGACTTAACAAAATGACGTCGTTTTGGTAAGTGAAAAAAGAGGAAAAAAAAAGGAAAAAGGAAAAAGCCCTCATTTTTCTCATTTCACAGCCCCAATCAATCATTGACAGCATAAACCCCTCATTTCTTTCATTTCACAGCCTAATACAGCTTTGAAAAGAAACCGATCTAAATTCCGTCCATTAAAAAAAAAAAACCTCATTTAGACAGCGCTGATCTAACTCTGGTAAGAATTTACACTGTTCTTTTTTATTTTTTATGTCAGACATTTTTTTTATCTCAAGTTCTTTTTTTTTATTGTTTTTGAAATTTCATTTGGGTGTGAATATGAAAAGTGGTGTATTTTGTAGGTATTGTCATCATAGGTCAAAAGGGGCTATCACACGTCTAAAATATCATTTTATGACATTTTATGGCTTTATGACTATATTTGAAATGATTTGGAGTGATTGTTTGAGCTTATTTATTTATTTATATTTTTTTACATGTTTTTCAAATTTAAAATCTGGAATGCACGAATTTCTTGCGCGATGCGCGACGCGACTTTGGAGCCAAAATGCGACACCCTGCGCGACCGCGATTTAAAACATTGATTTTAAGGCAATCTGTGCTATGATTACTTGTAGGTTCAATTCTATTTCATATATGTATAGTAAGTGCATGTAGGAGAAACCTTATGAAGAGATTTTCCTTGTTTAGAATATGGTGATCATTTATATAATGCTTTCTTCTCAAATGTTAGGCTGTTACTCTAAAGATGATACAATTCATGCAGGAACTTCGAAAGGTACATGTTTATTTAAAAGGCCTTTCCTCCTTTATGGGTTTTCCCTTTCTCAAACATGCTTGCTTTGTAAATGGTATCAGTTTTACAACTTTTTCTTCATTTAGGTTGTTACAGTTGGTGTTGTTGGAGGATCTGACCTTGTTAAGATATCAGAGCAGCTCGGACAGACAGGTTATCTTTTTTTTCTTTTGACAGACAGGTTATCTTCA
Source organism: Sambucus nigra (assembly GCA_949130495.1). Taxonomy (NCBI): domain Eukaryota; kingdom Viridiplantae; phylum Streptophyta; class Magnoliopsida; order Dipsacales; family Adoxaceae; genus Sambucus; species Sambucus nigra. The sequence goes on from OX422223.1 coordinate 206,659,889, forward strand.
ACTAGCCCTATAAATTAAATGTGTGCGCAATTATGGAAAGATGCTAGAAAAATTTGAAATATTTAAGCGTTCCCATTTGTTTTGCTATGCTCCTTCATGTCTTGGAGGTCATATTGGGGAATTAAAATTAAGGGCTTGTTCTAATGTATGCACAAAGTTTACATATTAAGTACCAAATATAACAAGGGCAGGGGCCAAATAAGCATCAATACAGCATACAAAATGTGACTGAACATTTTCCTTTCTATGTTGGGTATTTTTAACGTGTGCCTTAAAAGCAATGGTTAACAATTTTCAAAGTCGAAAAACAGATTAATCTCCAATTAATATAGATATGAAAATTTTAAATTCTTTGTAAGCGTAAATTAATAGTGTTACATGTAGAACCTTAATTTCTTCAAGTTTAACCTACAACTATACTCAACAATCAATCCGCAAAGAGGATTTTCAGTAAAATAACCCAAAGTAGAAATAGACAAGCGACAAAATTTAAAATGACAAGCTTAAATGTCTATTAATTTAATGAAGAAAATGGGTACCTACACATTAACTACTATGGTCCTAGTGTAGAAGTTGACTCTCTCTCTCTCTCTCTCGTGGGGTCTATTGGGATGGCTTGGGGACTTTGTCCCCAAGTTTCATTAGGATGCTTAGATTTCAAGTTTTTTCTCCTTATTTAAGGAATGCTTCCCCACCAAAAATTGGATATGAGAGATTTGGGCATTCTCATATTTTGTTTTAAAATAGAGAATTATTGTGAGACAAAATTAAGGGTTCACTTTTGTGTAAATTTGGATATTTTGGGAACTAATTTTGGGTATTATCTATTGAGAATTTTGGGTAGAATTTAGGAGCCTTTTTGTGGTGAGATTAATATTTGTGAGGGACTTCTAATATAGGTGTGAGGGTTATTTTGTTTGTGAGAAGAAAGATTATTTTGTGGAAGGAACAAAAAGTGCTTCCATTTGTAGCCTTCTTCTATTTAGTGACACGGATCGCTTGTAGACGTAGTCAAATTGGTGAGCCACTTAAATTCTAAGTTTAGATTCCAAGTTTTTTCTCCTTATCTTAGGAATGCTTCCCCACCAAAAATTGGATACGGGAGATTTAGGCATTCTCATATTTTGTTTTAAAATAGAGAATTATTGTGAGTGAAAATTAAAGGTTCGCTTTTGTGTAAATTTGGTTATTTTGGGAACCAATTTTGGGTATTATCTATTGAGGATTTTGGGTAGAATTTAGGAGCCTTTTTTGTGGTGAGATTAATATATGTGAGAGACTTCCAATATAGGTTTGAGGGTTATTTTGTTTGTGAAAAGAAAGATTATTTTCTGAAAGGAACAAAAAGTGCTTCCATTCGTAACCTTCTTCTATTTAGTGACATAGATCGGCTGTAGACGTAGTCAGATTGGTGAACCACTTAAATTTTGTGTTCTTTCATCTATTTCCTGTTCTGTTTATTTGGAATGCTATTTTGGTATCAGAGCCTAGATTGCAAACTTGGGTCTTTTGGTTATGGCATCCAAGATAAAGTATGATGAGAAATTTAATGGTAAGAACAATGTTGGCCTTTTGGCAAGTGGAGGTGACGGACATCCTTGTCAAAGAAGGCTTGATCCATGCCTTAGAGGAAAACCCGACACACTGACGAATGGCGAGTGGAATAAGGTTGATAGGGAGGCTTGTTTTACGATTCGGTTGTGTTTGTTTAAGGAGATTAAATACAATGTTATGACAAAGACTTCTGCTCGGGTGATTTGGGAAAAGCTCAAGAAGCTTTAAATGAAGAAGTCTTTAACAAATCGGATTAATATTAAAAGGAAATTCCACCGATTTAGTATGGTCTCGAGTACTTTATTGCAAGTCCGCCTTAGTGAGTTTAATAGGCTTCTCTAGGAACTATTAAACACGGAGATGAAGATGGAGGAAGAGGACAAGGTTGCGATTTTGTTGGCTTCTCTTCTTGAGAGGTACGAGCATTTGATGACTATGATGATGTACGGGAAGAAAAGTGTCGTTCTGGATGAGGTCACATCAACATTCTCTCCAACGAGAGTAGGAGGAAAGTGGTTGAGGGTGATGGTGATGCCGTAAGCCTAGTCGTTAGAGGAAGACTGGAGAATCGTGGTTCGAGGAGCTTCAGGTCCAAGTCAAAGGGTCACAAGGACCGGGATTATTACTATTGTCCCGAGGTTGTGCCCATTATTGCTTCTTATCCCAAACTTAAAAGAGAATACTGAGAAAGGCAAAGAGAAGATTCAAGATGCAACTGCAGCAGTGGCAGATGCAAATGATTTGGAGGATGTCAATGATTGCTCTCATGGCAATCCAAATTGGTGAGTCATTTAATTACGTTTGGATTCTTAATTCTTGTTGTTCGATTCATATGTGTCCCAATTGGGATTCTTTATCCTCCTACATGGCCAATGGGAGAGCCTTCAAAATTTTGGGAATTGAATCTATCAAAGTCAAGACATATGATGTGTTGGGGAGAACTTTGTGTGGTGTGAGACATGTTTCGGATCTTCGGGTGAATCTTATGTTAGTGGGTGTGCTAGACTCCATAGGTTACAAGGTTGTAACATCAGGTGGAGGTATGGGGGTCGGGGCAGGTTCTTTTGTGGTGTTTGAAGGTACCAAGGTGGAGAACATATGTTCTCTATGGGAATACGGTAGCAGGTGGAGTTATTGTGGGGTCTTCCATTATGGCAAATGAAAACTCATATTCGAATCTTAACAACGGAGGAGTAGGTAAGTGGGGATTGCATTATGGGAAGATTGACGATCTTTACTCTCATTTGGGTTGTAAGGGAACTACACAAAATTTTGAAAGAGTGAAATCCTCTTTGAGATGACAACCGAAATTGTAGTAGTCCTTAAATGGAGGTATACCTATGAGGACACGCATGGCATTAACTTGTGGTAGTCGTAATGGCGTTGAGTTAGTCCATTCGGGAGCCCCAAAGATGATGGGAAAGCAATCATTAGGTCATTATAGAGATACGAGGGAAAGTCGGGGACTTCCTATTCTCCAACTGTGGGAGAAGATGATTTTCAGTTACCAATCGGTGGTTAGGGGAGGTTGACGGAGGTTGCTAGGCGTGATGTCTTACCGGGGGATTCTGAGGGTGCTATGGAGCATTATGGGTTTGACAGAGATGGTGGAGGTGTTCTTGTGGTTGCGTTAGATATGCATCGGTTGAAGAGTAAGCCGATGGTTAGGTTTTAGGAGGCCTTAAACCTAGTCAGAAATCTTCATTAGTTTTTTGGTGTTGGCGCTCTTGTATTTGGTGATAACTCTCACGTTATGTGTTTATTTCCGGATTATACGTTGGAAGTTTGCTGGAAGAAATTTTATGAAAGGATTTTCTGGAGGGGCTCACGATTAGCGATGACTCTTTGCATCAGCGAAGGTTTTGTGTGGAAATTCTCTCGGAAGGTGAGCGACCAGCGAGGGTGGTCCTTCGCTTTAGCGAAAGTCTCGCGACCAGCGAAGGTCGTTTCGCTTCAGCGAATGGGTTTGGCAACATTTTTATTTAGAAGACTCGTATTGGTGTTTTGGTTGATCGCCGAGGTGGAAATTGGCTCGGTTTTAACTCTATATATCTCTCTCTCTTCTTTGTGGGGTTTATTGAGATGACTTGTCCAAGTCACATTAGGATGCTTGGACTCCAAGTTTTGTCTCTTTGTTTAAGGAGAGCTTCCCCACCGAAAATTGGATATGAGAGATTTGGGCATTCTCTATCTTGCATTCCAAAATAAAGAATTATTGTGAGTGAAAATTAAGAGACCAATTTTGGGTATTCTCTATTGAGGATTTTGGGTAAAATTTAGGAGCCTTTTTTGTGGCAAGATTAATCTTTATGTGGGTCTTCCAATATTGGTGTGAGGGTTATTTTGTTTGTAAGAAGATAGACTATTTTGTACGAGGAAGGAACAAAAAGTCCTTCCAATTGCATTCTTCTATTTAGTGACGCGGATTGCCTGTAGACATAACCAAATTGGTGAACCATGTAAATTTTTTGTTCTTTCATCTATTTTCCCTTTTTTTTATTTTGATTGCTATTTTGGTGATTGTTTATTGTTCACCGTGCTCTAGTTGATCACTATACACCACGCTCCCGCACAACACCTAATTAATCACGGAATGAAGAATTTGGCTCACCATACTTCGATAGTGGAATTCTTTGTAATAAAATCAAAAGGTAGGGAGTGCCTTGATGTAGGAGGGTTCAACTTACTCTGGTGTAAACTAAGAGAAGTTTTACACCCACCAATACCTTTTTATCAGGTACACAATATAATAAACCAACCGTTAGATTAAATAGTCATTTCATATTGTTTGTGCTGCCAAAAATTATATTCATTGGAGATCAAGAGGTGCCTCATCATAAATGTAAGTTTCAAACTGAAATTATATAGTTTAAGTTTGTTAAATTTAATGGTTGGTTTCTTAAATTATGTATCCTATAAAACCTTATTAAAGGGTATAAAACTTTTCGTAGTTTACACTGGTGTAAGTTGAACCCTTCTTATATATATATATATATATATAATATCAAATTTTAGAGCTATAATGAGATTTCCTTAAAAATTGGAGTGCCATGGCAGCTTGCAATATACTTCCGGAGAAACTTAGCGCTATGGGATCCTGTCTATGCTGCAAAGTTAATATTATTTGTTTTTACAATTAATTGCCTCAAGACTGAAAACTAAAGCTAAAGGATTATAAAATAATATTAAGGGAAATCAGAGCCTTATTTCACTCCGAGAATTTTTCAAAAAGAAATTGTCGTTTATGATTTTTGGTTAATTTAAAAAAAAATTATGTGAACCTTTTAGATTAGCAAGTGTCATTCCTCAACTTTTATATATTTACTCCCTCCGTCCCAAATTAGTAGCCTTGCTCTCCTTTTTAGTCTGTCCCATCATTTTATTATATATATATCTTACTTATTAAAAAAATCAAACGAGGTGAGATTATAAAGTTACCGCTGCAAACAATACCCTTGCCAGAACAATAAAATTAAGTACATGTCTTGCATTCGCAGTTTTTCATCATTTTAGAAGGATAAATTTAGAAAGTAAAAACTTTCGTAAAATGTTTGACTTTCAAACGACGAATATTAATTTGGGACGGATGTAGTATTTTTTAATTCCTAAAGTATGTGACGAATGAGGTAGGGAACCAAGCGTGGAGCTACATGAAGTGAGCGGGCCAATTTGACCTCCACTACCTCCTCTTAAATTGGAAACAAAAATGGTTTATTATATATTATTCAGTAAATTCTTAGTTTCATATAAATGACCCCTTCATAGGCATATGGTTCATCCTTTATCCTGAAATATAAAAAATTCTAGATACTACATGAAATTGTGACATGGTGCTATCTTCTTGTAATTAGCATTTTAATTTTCTTAATTTTCTGTTTCATTGTACATTATTATTGGTACTGCTTTTGCGGTTTAAATTATTATATAATTCTTTACTCATAAACAAGCTAAAGCTTTGTTTTTGTTTTCCTTCTTGGTCAATTGGAGATGGGGCCTCCCCGTTATAATCCCACAATAGGCTGGTCCCACTCAACAAAATATCTGGTACCACACATGAGGAGAACAACATCAATTTGGATCTGTATCATAGGTTTTCGCTTATTTATTATTTTCTAGGAGTCATAATGATGTGGCAATATGCAAGGCTAGGAGAATACTTGAGCCCTATCAAAGCCTGCTTTAGTAGTCTTATCTAATCCATCTGCAAACACTTCCAAGTATTTAAATTAGTTCTCTTTCTTCTAGTTTTGTTATATAGATCCTTTATGAGTTGGATTCTAAAATGCATTGCTCTATCCTACTGTTAATTTTAGATACACTCTACATCCTTTACATTATCTGTTTGTTTGTCTATTTATTTTTTTTTGTAAGAAAAATAAGATTTCTAGATTCACTATTTTAATTTTTTTCAAAACTAATATTGCAGGTAACTACTGGCTATATTTTGTTTCACTGTTTAAACATATAAATCTTACCCTGTTTATGCAGTTACAAATGACTATGATTACGTGTTTGCTGAGAATGGGCTTGTGGCTTATAAGGATGGGAATCTGATTGGAACCCAGGTATTGTTTTAAACTAGGACCTGAATCTCATTCAACATGTCTAGGCATTAAGGCTACTTACAAAAAATAAAACTGTCGCTTAAGCCACACATATATAAAATAAATTTGTCGGGAATAAGAAATAGGGGAAGCAGAGATAGTAAGAAACTGTGGAAGAAAATTGTAAAAGAAGTAAAAGAGGAGTTTGTGATCAAGGGAAAATCAACCCTTACCTGAATCAGAGAAGAAAGAGAACCGAGGAGGTTGCGATCTGGTTCGTAATTGGAAACCATAGAAAGTTGTTATAGTTCATAAGTTCTTCTCCTTTTTTCAATGCCGTAACTTCCTCAACCCAAACCCCAAAACCCTTTTGCGAACTCCCAGACCCTCTACTTCTTCTATTCTGATTTTTTTGGTTAAAAAAAGCAAAGTTGTGTTGTTTAGCTAAAAAATAGAACCAAGTACGAATTGGGCTATACGTTTTATATTGAGCGATATTGTGGTGTTTAGCTCAGATTATTAGCCGCACAGGTAACAGTGCGACCAGCGAAGGGAGGGTTCGTAAATAGCGGATGGGACCAACGTTTTGGGGTGTTTCATGTGGAAACCCGCGACCGGTGAAGGTGAGGGTTCGATGCAGCGAACGAGAGTCAGATTTGTGCGAAAATGGGTTTTAAGGAGGGTTACTTTGGGCGAACAAGGTGAGTGATCCCGAACAACAAGGTGAGAATAAGAGCAACAACCATATGGCCAGCGAGCACACCTGTATGAATCTCTCCAACGATCTTCCCATATAGAGATAGAACTGATTTGTCAAGTGTCGTGCCTCGGAAAAGGAACCCATCTTGTAGTAAGTATTCTTCGTAAGCCCATTATGGCAATCTTCCTCCTCAACAATGGGCCCAAAGTGAGCATCAGTGGCATAAAGGTCCTTACACCTCGTCAAATCCAAAAAGAGTGTTGCTGAAAGTGACTTGGGTATGAGCCTGATGGCTCAAAGCATCAATAACTCGATTCCCCATTTTTAGGCTTACACCGGAGGTGAAAGGTGTACTTCTGCTTAAAGTTGGCACAATTCTTTTTTTTTTTTTTTGAACAACCAAGTTGGCACACTTCACCTGCATTGGTTTTAGACTTAAAATACTCCCGTGAATAGTAATTGACATCCTTGTAGTATAACTATACATACTTAATAGTTCGTCCCGACCATAGAACCTGTCTGATGGCTTAGGAACTTGCCCCATAGTTAAAAGGAGATTGTACAAGTACACTAATTAAACATGACCAGGGGTTAAAGTAAAGTTTGTATACTAATTGTTATTAACTTTAACAATTTCACAAGCTTGTAGAGTTAATGTAAAACCATTAATCCCAAAGAATATTGAATACTAAAATATTCATATGATAATTACTTTGATTTGTTGATGGGTGCAATTTAATTTATTATATCAAGAAATCTTGTGAGTTAAGTAAATGAGTATAGGGACATTATCGGTATTATATTCTAGAGGAATCCGCATTGAGGATTATTTAATCTTGAATTGAAACACCCCCTTGACTAATTTACGTTTTGATTCTACCAATAAACCTTATTAGTGGAATATTTAATAATCTGATTCAATATCATATAGGTTAAGTTTTCTAATTAAGGAAATAAATTTAAGTGAAATTGAATTGTCAGTATTTAAGTTCACTAAGCGGGCATTTGCAGTTTAACGTAAGAAATCATATTATATATTAAGCAAACTCCTATACTAGGACTCTTAATTGATATAAGGTAATTTTGAGATTATTTGATTGGAGTGCAATTACAATTATTTAGTGGAGTCAATTGCAATTACTGAAATGGTGAAAATTTGATTATAGGGGATTAATCAGGAATTTCCAATATCTGTTAGACGTCAATATAATTATTTACCACAGGTCTCCGGTATAATCCTTAATTATGATAGGTCACTTTTCAATACGGTTCCCATTCCTTATAAATAGAAGGGCGGAACCAAAAGCCATACGCATCGCACTCTCACCATGGAGAAAGAAAAATCGATTAGGGGGGAGAGAGAGAGATTGGCTAAGAGGTAAGGAGGAGAGAGGGAAGTTTATCTCTCAAGTCTTCTTGAAGATCTCTCAATGAGTGCACACGCACAAAGCTACCAAAAGAACTTAGGTAATCAAAGTATTCAAATTTACATCAAAATATTCTTTAACCATTCTCAGGTCTCAGTTCATCAACAACAACTGCAAAGTTAAAACTATATTTCTTGAGAAAAAAAAATTTGTAACCTAAACGCGTTTGAATCTAAGATCCACATTGATTTGATCACGTTTTTATATTCCAATGCGTTTTGTAACCAATATGTATGTCATTGACCTTCCGCTGATTGTTGATAGACTTAATAGAGTCGGGATCATATTTTATAACAAACCTAACAAGTCGAGTAATTCAATGCCTAATCGAAGAAAGACATTATGATTGAAAATTGCACCAATAAAGGTCTTCAAAGTGTAACAAGACAAGACAGATCAAATTGTTAATGCAGCACCGAAGACATTATGACTGAGAATTGCACCAATAAAAGTCCTAAAGGCATCACACGATAACTCAAATTATTGCGTGAATCAGACACGCTAGGATAGGCATAGTCGTGATGAGATGCTTGAAATGCTGAAAGGCTAAGCCTAGGCCACATCGGTCCATCGAATCTCAGAATCCGAAGAACTCATCATATTGGTGGACCATGATGGAGTTGAACCTGGAAATAAAAGCCTATGAGAACTATCTGGCTCGAGTTCAGAACTCAAGACAACATAACTCAGAATAGCCATCAACGGAACCATATAGAGGAACTTCTTCATTTGCAAGGACCACTAATGTGGTCGTAAGGCCTCAAGGACATACAAAATGTGATCAACGAGCTCCACCTCCAAATAGATGTAGATCAAGATGTCAACAAAGAAAACTACAAGAAAAAGCCCAAAAAAAGGGTCATTAGATTTGTGTCATCACGCAATAAAGGTAGACAGGTCCTTAAGACGAAACGCATAAAGGGCATTGATGAAAGTCGTCTTCTTGTATTTTGGCCTCATCTAAATCCGGTGATATCCACTCTTCAATTCTATAACTTGGAGAAAATGCAAGCTCTCAAGCATATACTTCAAATGACAATAGAAAAATATAACTATAATCTTGTTGATAACGCGGCTATCAACACACATCCGCCAATCATCTTCCTTCTAACATTCTCTCACAAAGTAATCCTTGATCATGAAGTTAGGGACAGCGCTCGGGAGGTCAGCTATCTTCGGAGAGAGTGCACAATTGAGGAGTGCCTAGTGTAATGACAAGAGCATAACATATACCCTCGGCTCGAGCCTCTACTAATAATGTGGCACAAGAAATTATGGTCGCGGTTAAGGGACAGGGCGTACCCCACGCACAATTGTTGTTAAAGGTGCGTCTAGGCACTCACCTAACTCCAGGCTAAACTATGCACAGCATCGACGCTTTAATAAGGCACGCGTCTTGTGTGCTAGGGTCCAAGCTCAAGGCACGACTCAGGCACGCCTCGTTAACTTTTTTAAATAACGCCCACAATACAAGAATGGATCAATTAATATGGTGATTTTACATATTTTCCAATAGAATATGGAAGACGACGATCCCGACTCCAAAACTAACCAAAGTAAATCCTTGATTTCTAATTAAACCTTATATTTCTCACTAGTCCTTACTTAGGCAAAAGAAAAAAACAAAATTAAACTCCAATAATGTTGCATCATTTTTTTTCACATATTCGAGTATCTTTTTTTCAAATATATCAATATTTTTTCTTTTGTTGATTATTAGAAATTTAAATTGGTATATAAATTTGGTATTTAAATATTTATTTTTTCACATGGTGATATAAGATCTATCTTCATCTGATGTGTTTCTTCATAACCGTCTATAATAGTAATATATGCTATATATCTCAAGTTTTAGATTAAAATGATTTGATGATTATAAATATATAAATTTTGCATATTTTATAGACTTTGCGTCTCACTTCTCGCCTAGTGCCTAGGCTTTACTGGGATCTTGGCGCCTTATTGCGCCTTTCGCCTCTGACTACTATGCTCGCGCATAGGCTGGATGCGGAGGTATGCATGTTGGTCTAATTGTCGTGGTGCATGATATATTTGTCAAACTGCCACGAGCGCCTAATATTATTAATCGAGCACCATGAGGGCCTACTCCACCCAACCAACACTGACAAGGAAATCAAATCAACTCCGTAGGCAACCCGAGCTTTTCAACCAATTCCTTAGTGGCTTGTTGCTAGTTACACCATTGATAATCATGATATACAACTTTCCTTTGAATGGTAACGTCTATAAAAGGCTGTGAACATTCGTTCAAGATGTGAGGGAAGTAAGAGCAACTAGAGTGTGAGACGTAACAAGGAGATTAAGGTTTGAAATGGTGGTGTTGTTCGAGTTACAAAGGAGGAAGGGGTTTGCAAATTCAGTTGACTCTGGGCTAGGGTTTTGTTTAGGGTCAGTTTGAAGTGAATAAGACCTGAATTTGAGTAAAAAGAAACGACGAAGGGAGATCTGTCTTTTGATTTTGCCAGAGGAAGTATTAGTGGAGGGGATGTAGAGGAGGCACGGTGGTCAGGGAAGTGCCGGCAGCAGCATGGGAGGTCATCGTAGCTAAATAGAATAGAATAGAAAAATAGGATTCCGGTAGCCGACCCAAATAATTGAGAAAAGACTCTATTGAGTTGAGAACTACTCGTCACAAAATATCGGATGCCTCAACAAGAGAGGTCGTAGATGGGAATGGGTCGATAACGAGGGTCGGTGAATCTCGCAAGAGGGAGGCAAAATTAGTCAAAATTGGGATATCACTATTAGGAGGTGAGATCGGCAGTGGAGGGGCTACAATAGGCCCCACCGATGTACCAAGCTGACTGCTAAGGCTTCTTTCATCGTCGGTAGCAAAGGTGGAGGAAAGAGGCGGTAACAAACTACTGGAGTGGCACCATCCCGTGCTCTAATCATCGACGTCCATACGGTATCCCAATAGAACCATCGCGATATATAAATTTGATGTAAATTTAGCGGAATTAACGCACAAATAAATATATGAAATAAGGGATGTTAAGTATTGAGTCCTATTTTTTTAAATTTAATTGTACCCATTTCCATGTATTTATTTTTTTAGTTGTTGGTCCTATTGTAATCACTATGGGACATGTGTCATTCTCTGCGAAAAAGAAGAGAGGCGGTTACATAGTAGTTATGGACGATTTTGGGTGGTTATGGGACTTGCAACAATTTTAAAAACACATGGGTTGGGAGACTAACAAATCTTAAGATATGAGACTAAAGCCAAAAAAACTAATGAAATTATATCTACATCCTCACAATATCATATGCATGAGAGCACAAAGGGGAATATTCTCGTAGTATGCTAACCTAATGGGGAAAGTTCTAGCAGAAGATGATGTCACAATAAAGTGGCATAAGCCAAGACACCACTAAAGAAATAATCTAGAATCCCAAAAAACATCTACGAAAACAAAGTACAAAAGTATACTCTAGCTTCCTATGCTTTCACATTAATAACATAGTTAGAACAGACAATCACTGATAATTTTTCGTTTAAAAGAAAACCTATTTGGATATTCCAGACTCATGTTTGCAAATCCGTAAGCCGATATATTTGGGACTGATGTACCTGTCACCCTCTTAACTACCACCGGAAGAGAACTCTTGAATAAAGATAGTGCACATTAAAGGTTTGTACACTTTTAACACCTTTTCCTCAAGTATGAATTTTCTTTTTCAGTGGTAAGCTATAGTAAAATACTTCATCTTATTTATATGTTATGTAAAAGATATTTTTGTTAAATTTTATCTTATCAATATTATACATCTAATACGATAGTATTAGAGGTTTAATAAGCCTTTAATGCAATTAATCCTCTCTCTCAATAGTCAAATCTAGAGCCTCTCACAAACCAAAGTATTTAAAGCTTGGGAAAAAAAAATGACTTGCTTGATGGTTCACATTGATTCTCCCAAAAAAAACTCTTAAACTTCACATACGGTTCATACTGATCCATGGTTTTAACGCAAGTCCATGGTAAGCGGTGAGAGGCATTTCTCAGAAGGAGGTCAAATCCAAAAAAAAAAATCAGTTTGAATCTGACACCACTCGGCCATATAACGTCGGAGATTCGTCGGAGATTATAAAAAGGTTGATCAGATTGCATTTTTTTTTAACCTGATTGGAGCGATTTGTCACCGGAGTTTCATCGGAGAGTACCTCAAACTAATTGGGTTGGAAAAAAAATAAGGTCGGAGGTTCTTTGTTTGTTAACGATCATGGTGGATCAATGATTCGATTTTTTTTAACAGACTTGGTGGACTGACTGGGATATATATCTCAGCTGAATATCACGCAAATATCTCATGTTTACTGTAAATGATAAATTAGCCTCCTCTTCTACTGTTATAATTATATGAATAGAATAGTGCGCGTTTATTTTAATTAAATATTAGAGTTTTTATAGGTCCAATCAAGGCTATTGATGATGTAGGTAGTAGCTTAGGCCCCTAATAGTCGATGACCCAAATCCAGAATAGGGTATTTAGTTTTCAATTACTATAATTATTGGTCGATGTGTTATGTTTTATATGATTGAAATTTTGAAGAGTTATTGTATTGAAGAGCTATTGTATGATGGGATATTTATAGTGTTAAGAAAATGGGAGAGGTGGTAAATATATTGGGATGTGGAGATGGGTAGATTGTAATATCTTTTTTGGTCACATTTATAACAAATTGATTATTGTATTATATTGTTTTATCCACATAAGCATCACTTCAATGACCTAAATATCAAGACAATATGATTTCTAGAGAGAGAAATATGAAATTTCTTATATTTCAAGAATTGGAAGTAAGTACAAATGAGGAAACAAGGAGTATTTATATGGGCTGAATTACTTGTTAATCAAGTAATTAGCTAAAATGACTAACATGACCAACTAATAACAAAAGAATGCATATTTAGTCCCAAACATGCTTGGGAACTAATTAAGGAAAGAAAATGCCCAAAAAGAACTAAAAAATTGAAAATAAAAGGAAAATAAAATGGATGTTCATCACTCTCCTCCCCTAAAAAAAGGAGTTCATCCACTAACTCAAAGGGGAAGGCCAACAGAGTCACCCTCTAAAACTGTAATCAATGCATGGCCAGGAGGATGCTCGGTCTCATTAAGATACTCCAATGACTGATCCATCGCTAACAGGGCTTGACGACGTTGCAGGGAACAATCTGAAGCTCGGTGTCCCATGTTGCCGCAATTAAAGCACCGAAATGTGGAAGGGCCTGAATGTGTAGCAGCAAAAGTAGTGGTAGCTAGAAGAAAGGCAGAAGATGTCGACATTGATACTGTAGGGGAAGCAGAACTCAATGAAGGTGGAGGTCGGGAAGCTGGAGGAGCTGTCGGTACTGCATGATACGCTTCAACCTTGGTAGCATATTCTACCGCCTTGAAAAAGGTCGGTATCTCTTTTAACCCCAGATCGCGCTGAATATGTGGCTGGAGCCCCAGAATATACCGGCTGATCCATTGATCCTCAGTCTCGGGCAAACGAGCTCTAGTACAAAAGAGTTGGAATTGCTCTGTATACTCCACTATGAAAGACATATCATGTCGGAGTGACTGGATACGTGCAAAGAGGTCACGCGCCTATGTCGGAGGTATGAATGAGGCCTGGAGAACGACCTCGAGGTCAATCCAGTCCTGAATGGGAGGGAGCCCTTCACCTATCCTACGGTAGCAAAAATCATTCCACCAAACTCGGCCAAACCCCTGAAATTTGATGGCTGCAAGGAGAACACATGAGTGACCTTGAATCCGTTTATAGTCGAAAACTGTCTCCATAGCAGCCAGCCAATCAACCATGCCATCTGGGGAGAATCTGTCATCGAACATAGGAACATCTACGTAGATATCTCCATGGAGACTCCGAGAAAGTAACTGGAGCACTAATGAGAGCGGGTCTCCATCCGGATTTGCTCTCAGGCCAATCGCATCACTTGGCGCAGATGCAACATAATCAATAGGGACTGGTGGCATCTGGACAAGTGTTGACAAGGTAGATGATCATGCGGCGCCATGGGAGGTGGCGGGGGAACGCGCCAATAGTGGGGACACGTGTCGATTAAGTGGCCATGTTCTCCACAATAGAAGCAATGATGATCCTGTAGTGGAGTGTAACGTTGGGCGCCGGGTGGGGGTGGGGGAACCACCTCAAAGATACGATGAGTACTCCCGACATCAGGAGGATGAGGAATCGGTGTAGGCCGGGGTCAGGAAAGGGTCCTGAAGACCCAATATGATGGTAAAAGGCTTCGGGGTAGTTGGAAATTCCATAGAGGTTGGAAAATGAATTCAGTTTTGGGATTAGGACAAATTTGGTTGCGTGGAGGTTCCGGGTTATTCGGTGGGCTGTAAACGAGTGGTTGGGAGTGAAAACAAAGTCGGATCAGGCAGGGAAGGCCCACCGAGTTAGTCAGAAAATTTGGATAATCCAATTGGGTTGGGGCAGAGATTTTTTTTTGTTAGGGTAATATCCGGAGCAGTAGGGGTAAAAAGGGTTACTAGGCTTTTAGGCTCGGGCGGAATAAGGTTTGCACCGAGGGTGGTCTAGTGGGCTCTACTATCGGAGGTGGGGCGGTTCGAGATTTCTCCGGGAGTGGGGCGGTTGAAAAACACAGGGGACTCCGAACGCCCTTGGCGTGGATCCAAGCCCACTAATCCTTCAACTCGATCGGCGGCACGAGGAGGTGCGTCGACCACCGGGATGGTAGTCCAACGTAGTAAAGATGCAGTCCGACCATTGTCGGAGGGGATTTCTTCAAGATTTTGATTTTTTGGCTTCGGAATTTGTCTCGAAAAATGATCAGTGGCTTCAGGTTGTTTCCCGGGTCTGTGAAGATATGATTTTGAGAATTCCTTTGAGGGGTAGGGTTTTGCAATTTGGAGAAATGTCACGATTTTTGTTTGTCAACTCATCCATTCGTCGCGTCAATTCTTGATGATTTTTTTTCTGAAATCTTCGTTAATCTCTTCTTGAATTCGCATCGTCTTTTTCATGGCCATTGAGAATGTAATGCACGATTTTGATTACCAACATACCAATATACCAATTGGGGAACGCCACCTCGCTCTGATACCAAATTTGACGTGAACTACACATCAATGACTTAAAAATCAAGACAATATAATTTCTAAAGAGAGAAACAAGATATTTGACCCCCCCTCTCTCTCGCCCTCTCTCTCTCTTGCTTGGCTTTCAGAGTTTTCTCTCAATTTGGTGACAACCAATTTACCTGGGAATGCGGAAAGATGTTCTTTAACGCTGATACTTCCTTCTCTAAATTCTTTGAGATTTTCTGTCCACCTGCACTACTTTACATCCTTGATGAATATGGATACACAAATCATAAGACATTCAGACTTTATACCCGCATACACAGTGAAGCCACAAGATTTTCTGTCGTGCTGAATCACGACCTTGGCGAAGACGGTTGAATTCTATAATTTTAGGGACTCCTGCCCATAAATATCAATTATCATAAAATCAGGAGAAACACAATTTATAATTTTGTAATAGGGGTTGTGATTTTGAAATGGAGAATAAGGGTAATGTATTGATGCACAAGTATGATTTTGGGAGATTATTAGGCCATGGAAACTTTGCTAAGGTATATTATAGGAGGAATCTAAAATCTGGCCAGAGCGTGGCTATTAAGGTAATCGATAAGGAGAAGGTTTTAAAAATTGGGTTGATTAATCAGACCAAGCTAGAGATATCTGTTATGGGTCTTGTAAAACACCCAAACATAGTCGAGCTTTATGAGGTCATGGCTACTAAGACCAAGATTTACTTTGTCATGGAATATGCCAAAGGTGGCGAGCTCTTTAACAAGGTGGCCAAGGGTAGGCGAAAGGAAGATATCGCAAGGAAGTATTTTCAGCAATTGATCAGCGCCGTTGATTTTTGCCACAGCAGGGGCGTTTAACATCGAGATTTGAAACCAGAAAATCTGCTGCTAGATGAAAATGGTGTTTTACAGGTTTCAGACTTTTGGTTGAGTGCACTCGCTGAGTGTAAGCGTCAAGATGGGCTACTCCACACAACATGTGGGACTCCCGCCTACGTGGCTCCTGAAGTGATTAGCATAAGAGGTTATGATTGTGCCAAAACTGACATATGGTCTTGTGGGGTCATCTTATTTGTTCTACTTGCTGGTTATCTCTCATTTCGTGAGTCAAATCTTATGGAGATGTATAGGAAGATAAGCAAGGCCGACTACAAATGCCCTAATTGGTTTTCATCAGATGTCCGCAGACTGCTGTTGAGGATCCTTGAGCCGAACCCATATACCCGAATTTTCATAGCCAAAATCATGGAAAACCCCTGGTTTAGGAAAGGGTTAAACTCCAAGCACGTAAGAAGCAAAGGAGAAAAT
The DNA here is from genome assembly GCA_949130495.1 of Sambucus nigra. Lineage (NCBI taxonomy): Eukaryota > Viridiplantae > Streptophyta > Magnoliopsida > Dipsacales > Adoxaceae > Sambucus > Sambucus nigra. The sequence goes on from OX422223.1 coordinate 206,676,522, forward strand.
GGGGACATGGCCCCAATAAATGCTGACATAGTTTTTAGTAGCAGTGATACTATTGAGGCAAAGATAGAATCGACTAAGCCTAGTAATTTGAATGCCTTCGATATCGTCTCTCTTTCAATAGGGTTCGACTTGTCTGGTTTGTTCGTGGAAGAAGACCAAAAGGAAGAGGTACAATTTACATCCACAAAGCCTGCTTCGGATATTGTATCGACACTGGAGGATATTGCGGGACATCTGTAGCTTAAAGTGAAGAAGAGAGATGGAGGCTTGATGAAATTGGAGGGGTCTAATGAAGGTAGAAGTTGGTTATTGTCGATTGATGTGGAAATATTTGAAATCACTCCATCCTTTCATTTTGTGGAGGTGAAGAAGTGTAGTGGTGATCAGATGGAGTATCAGAAGCTGTTGAAGCAGGACATAAGACTGACTCTCAAGGAAGTTGTTTGGTCTTGGCAAGGTGAGCAGCAGCAGCAGCAGCAATCGCTGTAATTAAAATTACGGCTTCTAATATTCCAAATTGTGCTTACTCCTGTACATGATTTCATACTTTGTGCAAGTTGATTAATATCATTTAAAATTTGTTTGGTCTAATCCTCATGACGGTAATGGTTAATCTTTGTGAGCTTGTTTGGTCTTGTATCTTGAAGGCTTAATGCTATTTTGTGCAAAACTAACATCGTCTTTTGGGCATAATATGTGGTGGCAATGAGTTTTCATCAGTTTTCTGTTGTGTGATACAAAACTTGGTATCGTGTATATTTGCTGGTTTGTATGGTTCCTGGGGTACATGTTGTTTGCAGTCACAGCCATGAACATAAAAATGTGGAAAACTTGCTTCCAGGAAACAAGCTCAAATAATTTAGGAAAAAACAATTTTCTGCTTTGTTAAGTGTCTGATATCTTTTGAAATGGTTTTGAGGAATCTTTGGGACTTTGGTAATATAAAATTGGTCTTTCTTGAATGTTTTATATGTTTTCTTGTGTTTTGTGTATGTTACCAAAATATTGGTCTACCCAAGAAAGACCAATTTTATATTACCAAAGTCCCAAAGATTCCTCAAAATCATTTCAAAAGATATCAGACACTTAACAAAGCAGAAAATTTGTTTTTTCCTAAATTATTTGAGCTTGTTTCCTGGAAGCAAGTTTTCCTAATTTTTATGTTCATGGCTGTGACTGCAGCCAACATGTACCCCAGGAGCCATACAAACTAGCAAATATACACGATACCAAGTTTTGTGTCGCACAACAGAAAACTGATGAAAACTCATTGCCACCACATATTATGCCCAAAAGACGATGTTAGTTTTGCACAAAATAGCATTAAGCCTTCAAGATACAAGACCAAACAAGCTCACAAAGATTAACCATTACCATCATGAGGGTTAGACCAAACAAATTATATATGATATTAATCAACTTGCACAAAGTATGAAATCATGTACAGGAGTAAGCACAATTTGGAAGATTAGAAGCCGTAATTTTAATTACAGTGATTGCTGCTGCTGCTCACCTTGCAAAGACCAAACAACTTCCTTGAGAGCCGGTCTTATGTCCTGCTTCAACAGCTTCTGATACTCCATCTTATCACCACTACACTTCTTCACCTCCACAAAATGAAAGGATGGAGTGATTTCAAATATTTCCACATCAATCGACAATAACCCACTTCTACCTTCATTAGACCCCTCAAATTTCATCAAGTCTCCACCCCTCTTCTTCACTTTAAGCTTCAGATGCCTCGCAATATCCTCCAGTTTCGATACAATATCCAAAGTAGGCTTTATGGACGTAAATTGTACCTCCTCCTTTTGGTCTTCTTCCACGAACAAACCAGACAAGTCGAACCCTGTTGAAAGAGAGATGATATCGAAGGCATTCAAATTACTAGGCTTAATCGATTCTATCTTTGCCTCAACAGTATCACTGCTACCAAAAACTATGTCAGCATTTAATGGGGCCATGTCTTTATTTTCTCCTTTGCTTCTTACGTGCTTGGAGTCTAACCCTTTCCTAAACCAGGGGTTTTCCATGATTTTGGCTATGGGAATTCGGGTATATGGGTTCGGCTCAAGGATCCTCAACAGCAGTCTGCAGACATCTAATGGAAACCAATTAGGGCATTTGTAGTCGGCCTTGCTTATCTTCCTATACATCTTCATACGAGTTGAATCATGAAATGGGAGATAACCAGCAAGTAGAACAAATAAGATGACCCCACAAGACCATATGTCAGTTTTGGCACCATCATATCCTCTTCTGCTGATCACCTCAGGAGCCACATAGGCGGGAGTTCCACAGGTTGTGTGGAGTAGCCCATCTTGACGCTTATACTCAGCGAGTGCACTCAACCCAAAGTCTGAAACCTGTAGAACACCATTTTCATCTAGCAGCAGATTTTCTGGTTTCAAATCTCGGTGATAAACGCCCCTGCTATGGCAAAAATCAATGGCGCTGATCAATTGCTGAAAATACTTCCTCGCGATATCTTCCTTGAGCCTACCCTTGGCCACCTTGTTAAAGAGCTCGCCACCTTTGGCATATTCCATGACAAAGTAAATCTTGGTCTTAGTAGCCATGACCTCATAAAGCTCGACTATGTTTGGGTGTTTTACAGGTCCCATAACAGATATCTCTAGCTTGGTCTGATTAATCAACCTAATTTTCATAACCTTCTCCTTGTCGACTACCTTAATGGCCACGCTCTGGCCAGATTTTAGATTCCTCCCATAATATACCTTAGCAAAGTTTCCTTGGCCTAATAATCTCCCAAAATCATACTTGTGCATCAATACATTACCCTTATTCTCCATTTCAAAATCATAACCCCTTACAGAATTATAAATTGTGTTTCTCCTGATGTTATGATAATTGATATTTATGGGCAGTAGTCTCTAAAATTATAGAATTCAACCGTCTTCGCCAAGGTAGTGATTCAGCACGACAGAAAATCTTGTGGCTTCACTGTGTATGCGGGTATAAAGTCTGAATGTCTTATGATTTGTGTATCCATATTCATCAAGGATGTAAAGTAATGCAGGTGGACAGACAATCTCAAAGGCTTTAGAGAAGGAAGTATTAGCGTTAAAGCACATCTTTCCGCATTCCTAGTTAAATTGGTTGTCACCAAATTAAGAGAAAACTCTGAAAGTCAAGCGAGAGAGAGAGAGAGAGAGAGAGAGAGAGAGGTCAAATCTTTCTGTCCCAAATTAATGACCAACCACAACAACTTTACAATTTCCATTCAAATCAACTAATAAATCTGAACATACAAAATTTAATGCTCATGACTAAAAACTAACAAGAATACTGTTTTAATCATATGTTCTGGTTAATAATAAAAATATACATTGAAATGCAAAATTATCCAAAACTGGAAATTTCCGCAGCTAAAGATACCCTTTAATTATGGTTATAAATGAATTTTTGAAAATCCAAATCAATTTGATATTTGAATCCAAATATTGAGGATATTTATCGTATTCGAAAGAGTGGATTCGGATAGCACTTATAAATACTCTGGATACACAGATTGTACATGTATACGAGACGAATAATTCATATCCTAGGGGGACTATCCATATTTATAAATATCCATAACTGACATAAACGCATCAGAATTATCATGCACAAAGATATATATAAAACATATCAATAATACCCTCAAAATCTAATATCATCTCAAAATGAATTGTGCGTTGTTGCCCAACGTAGGGGGTACAGTGTATATACGAGAGTACAAAGAGGAATAATCCCATGCTGAATACATAACATGGGGAAAGTTCTAAACTTGGGTGATGTCACGAAAAAGTGCCATGAGCCATACATCACTAAAAGATAATCTAGAAACCCCTAAAAAATCTACGAAACAAAAGTACAAAATATTTTGTAACTCCAATGTTAAAGCTCCTTAAAACATGTTTATTAAAACATGGCTCTTTAAAACATGTTCCTTAAAACATGCCATATTTTATGGGAATCATTAGTGTAAAGATCTGGCTATCTTAGGCATAAATCATGCTTGTATGTTCCCTTTATTCACATTGTAAGAGGTACATATAAAGGCCTCCAAATGGAGAAAAATATATAAAATTTCGATTTTCTACATGGTATCAACCTAATTACCGATCCTCACCTTCTCTTTTCTTTTTTTCGGTGAATTTGTCCTCTTTTCCGCATCCCTCTCTCGGTGACAAAACGTCTCCTCTCACCTCACAAACCTGTCTCTTCTACGATACATTTTCCTCTACGTCGAGCATTGTTCATCGCTGGCATCATTGCTCATCGTTGGTAACCATTGGAATCACTGTTCAAAAAAATAAAAAATCACCGCTTCACTTTTGTCCTTCCGAACCTTTCATATCCTCAGTCGAAAATCACTTTTCGACGAAACTCTGTCGGCAATCTTCCTCTCCCACCCTCGCAGCTACCCTAACTCCAACCCCACCCCAACCGCAACTTTTCTTCACTACCCATAGCCCAATGCCTAGCATCAAGACCCAATGCTAACTTTGCCTTGCCTTTGAACACTATGCTCGCAACTGCTCTCAATTGCTCACAAATACTCAATTCCCGTTACCTCAATCACTGCATTCCGCATCTAATGGCCTCCGAATTGCTCCTTCTCCACAAGCATATCAATATGGACTCTTATCGACCTATTCAGCATTGCCATCTTCGGACTCTAGCTAGTGTACTGACACTAGCTCCTCTACCCACTTGATTGACAATCCTGCGCTTCTCCACCCATGCGCACCCTACACTGGTCCTTGACACAGTTCAATTTGGCAATGGTAATCAACTTCCTCTTGGTACATCCTCTTTCCGTCTCAATAATATATATATATTGTTCCTTTTATGCGTAAAAACTTACTCTCTATTGCGCAATTATGTCATGATAATAAAGCTACCTATCTTTGATGCCCATCACTTCTATATCTTTGACCTCACTAGTGGTCCTAACTCTATCAAGGCCTTTACAAGGACAGTCTTTGCAAAATTCCCGCCTTTCCATCTCGCTTCTAGGCTCTTATTGCCTCCCATAGTTCATCCTCCCTTTGGCATCAACGACTTGGCCATCCCTTAGTCAAGGTTCTCTCTCACTTGCGCTCAAATAAACATTTATCCTTTACTTTCTAAAATAATTATTCCTTTTGCCAAGGGCGTGGCTCGAGTAAATCCACCCAACTCCATTTTCAATCATTTAATGAAGTAAAAAGTCACTCTCCTTTTGACTTAGTTCATGTTGATGAATGGCAATCTCCTATTCTCTCTGTTTCGGGTCACAAATATTATCTACTATTCGCTGATGATTACACTCGTTATTCATGTCTCCTCTTTATTAAAAGAAAATTTGAGGTTCTCATCCATTTTCAAGACTGTCACCTACATCCACACTCAATTCTCTGCAACTCCTAAATAATTCCAAAGCGACGGTGGTCGAAAATATGAAAACGGTCCCATCAAGGATCTATATTCTTTCCTTTGTATTCACCACTGCCTCTCTTACTCTCATACTCCTAACAAAATGGTCTTGCGGAATGCATACATAGTCACATTGCTGACATAGCCCGTACTCTTCTCTTCACCAGCCATGACCTGAAGTCGTTTCTACCGATGTCCATCTCATCAATCGTCTCCCATATCCTCTCCTCCAATTGTCATCTCCTTTCTCTCGTCTCTATGGTCATTCTCCCTCATACTCTACCCTACGTGTGTTTGGATGTGCCTGTTATCCCCATTTAGATGCTTATGTCACTAACAAACTTTTGCCGCGAACTGTGGAATGTGTTTCCACGTTACAGCTTACAACACAAAGGGTACCAGTGTATAAATCACAAAATTGGTTGTGTCTACATCTCTCGACATGCTCAGTTTAACGAACAAAATATCTCCTTTTCCAAAATACATTAATCTTCTACACCTTCCTCATGGATATTTGTTCCTGTCACCCCTCTAACTCCATCATTACCATAACCCTTGACTCCTCCACCCAACATCCCCAACCTTCATGTTCCTGAATCCACACTAGCCCATAACCATATGGCACCTTTGGCCTATCATTATCAGTGACGACCATCCCATCTCCCAATCCCTTCTTCCCATACAAATAATAACCCACCACATTCCCCCCCATCCATATCTCCCTCTCCCTCTCTGTCTCTGGTAGACCACCCCATCACCTCTTCCCAACATCCCATGATCACTAGACATCAGAATGGCTCTCGTAAACCTCTTCATCAGACAGATGGCACAATTAGATATCATCTTCCCAAAGCCCTTTTGACTCATCTCCCCTCCCCCACCACAAAACCTGCTTGTTACTCACAGGCCTCACGCATTTCATAATGGCGCCATGCCATTACCTGGGCTCTTGTTCCTCCTGCTCCTCAATAACATATGGTTGGCTGTAAATGGGTTTTTAAGATTAAACGAGGAACAAATGGGTCTATTGACCGTCACAAGGCCCAACCTGTTGCAAAGGGCTTTCATCAATAAGTAGGGGTTGACTTTGATGAAACATTCAGTCCCGTCATTAAACCAACCACAGTCCGTACTGTACTCAACATTTTCATCTCTATGGATTGGTCTATCCATCGACTTGATGTGAAAAAGGTATTTCTTTATGGTGTATTAGATGAGACTGTTTACATGAGCCAGCCTTTAGGTTTTGCAAACCCCAATCACCCTCATCATGTTTGCCTCCTCAAGAAAGCCATTTATGGCCTTAAACAGGCTCCTCAGGTATGGTTTCAGCATCTCAACAGCTTTCTCCTACAATTTGGTTTCACTCAAAGCCAGACAGATCACTCCTTATTCATCCAGCAATCAAACTCTGTAGTTATGCTTCTCCTTCTCTATGTTGGCGACATCATTCTAACAGGTAACACACCTTCCCTAGTTACCTCCTACATCACCACTCTTGGCAAAGAGTTGAGCTCAATGATCTTGAACCCTTATCATACTTTCTAGGTCTAAAAGTCAACTTCTCCCCAGACCATCTTCATCTTTCATAAACCAAGTACACCATTAACCTTATACAACGATTCAGTATTACGAACTGTAAGCCATGCTCCACTCCCGTGCCAAAACCCAACTATCATCTCACACCAGTGAGTTCCTATCTGATGCCATTGAGTATCGACAGCTAGTTGGTTCCCTCCAGTACCTTACCCTCATCCTCACCCTCCCTTACATAACCTATGTTGTCAATTATGTTGCTCAATTCATGAGCGCACCTAGGTTACCTCACATCATTGTTGCTTAACGGATCCTTCGCTATCTAAAAGGATCTCCTGACTTTGGCCTTACCTTTCGTCGCTCACCCACACCCGTTACTATCACAGCCTACTCTGATGCTGATTATGCGGACTGCTTCGACTCTCGCCGCTCTATTACAGGTCTTTGTGTCTTCTTGGGGTCCAATCTCTTCTCTTGGACCACCAAGAAACAACCTATTGTATCTCGCTCCAGTGATGAAGTCAAGTACCGTTCTCTTGTCCACGTCTGTGCTGAGACCACCTGAATCTTCCATCTTCTTACGGAACTCAAGTTCCCTCCACCCAAACCATCACCCTCTTCTTCTGTCAGCACCACCTATATAGCCTCAAACCCCGTTTTCCATTCTCGCACTAAGCTTATTGAACTTAATTACTATTTCCTCCGAGAACGCCTTCTCTCCGGCACTCATTGGGTTATGTTTGTCCCTTCTCCAAATCAGCTCGCAGATATTCTCACCGAAGGACTCCACAAATATCGTTTCACTCTGCTAGGGTCCAACCTCATCTCTCCAGGACAGTCGAGTTGCGGGGAGTGTTAAGGCTCCTTAAAAGATGTTCATGAAAGCATGGCTCCTTAAAACATGTCATAATTTATGGGAATCATTAGTGTAAAGATTTGACTATCTTAGGTTTAATCTTAGGCATAAATCATGCACGTATGTTCTCTTCATTCACATTATAAGAGCTATATATAAAGGCCTTCAATTGGAGAAGAATAAACAGAATTTCTATTTTCTACATCCAACATAACTCTCCCCGGAAAGGAGACAACAACTCTAGGTGGTAGATATCAGGGTTAATATGACGTAAAGTGGCCTCAAAGATCCGTACATTCTCGCACTTAGAGAGGCTAGCCAAACGAATAAGGAAGCGGGCGCAGGGGCCAATGGAAAAATCAGCGGTGGAGCTGATGGAAAAATCAATGGTCTCTGAGGTTAAAACCCCAAGTGGGAATGGAAAGGATGGGAGGTGTCATGAGGCACAAGAATGGGCAGAGTGTGGAAGGGAGTGAGATCCACAACGTTAGACGTAATAATGCAGGAAGGTCATAAGTGTTATCCCCATAATATCGAAGAATAGGGGAAGTTTGAATCGTTACATTTAAAGATTATGCCCCTTCCCATGTCCCCATTCCTTGCGAAGGCATATCAAAACCAAATCTCTGCGCCAAGACACTATCCTTCACAACAGGCTTAAAGGCGGTGAAGACTATTGTTGACATCAGTGTGAACATACAATAACAACACAACGAAAGCAACGGTCGATGGGCAAATTGGAGTGTGGAGGAGAGCTCAACAAGATCAACGGGCATCAGTGGAGAGGACTCGAGAAGGGAGAGTCATAAAGAGCGGTTGACAGCGTTGTTAAAAAAGGAAACTCCACTGTCGATTAGTGATCACTATCTGGCCACTAGTTGAGGATGGAAAGTTGTCGAGACTTGGAGCGAGCAACAAAGGATTTGGCAGAGGGTAAACAAAAATTGACCCATAAAGCGAACATCAAGTCCACGGTGAAGTTTCATTTATGCATCATGAACTTTGTATTGCGCACATCACTTAGACAGACTTTAGAAAGTCATGTAAGAGGAACTGAAGAAATGGAATATGAAAAAAAATACAAAGAAATGAAAAGATATCGGATTCGATTTATTTGTACTGTATCTGAACTGAATCTTGTCTATTCCCATCCTTTAACTCTTCTAAACTAGATTTTTGAGTCTTTCAACCAGCTAATTTCACCTTTCGATGAAACGCTGAAGGTGAACAATCCTCAGAAAATATAATGTGGTCGTATGTAAAAATCTGATGTTCGACTACACAAAATAACACGGGTCATCTTCAAGACTCGACCAATAACTTGATGGAATCGAAGCCATGAGATGAACATGGAAGGCCAACAATGATTGGACTTAAGCATGGGCAAGGATGTCAAAATACGTATCGAAGTCGTGTCATTTTCTCAAAAAATGTGCATCGTATAGTGTATCGTATCGTATTGTAAGATACACTTTCATTTTCAATGGTTATATAAATAATTTTATATGCATTACATATCGTGCGTGTGGTGTCTAAAAATAATATAAAAGATCACTAAACACATTATATGCAATATTAAGTATTAAATAATGTCTAAAGCATCAACCAATCTAAAATATAATCAAATGCTAATGATATCATATATCATATCATAATTCCAAAAGCTATAATTTTCTAATTGTTCCTCCCAGTTGACAACCTCCATAATATAATAATTTCATCTGAAGTCCCGGTCTTTTTGTCTTGGTATTCTATATTAATATTGAAAAAAACAGGGAGTAAGTAATTTAACACATTAATCGAAATATTATAATAAAGTCAATAGTCACTATGGTCTATGTATTATAATACATAATGTTTCATGTTTTAATAATATATAAAATAATCATAGCTACTAAGACCAAATATACTTGTTACATACTAATATTATAATAATATAGTGAGCTTGCACAAGACACAGTTTTTGGAGATTTTGAGTAAAATGAATATGTTTGAAGCATTAAGACTGCACGTTCTTTGGTAGGTTACTTCAGTATCAACGGCTTACGGTACACAATAATTTAACTCTAAATAATAAAATAGATAAGAGCTACTATATAGACTATAGAAAACTTAATGCTAATAAAATAAAATTAACCTAATTTATCAGTACGTCTTATATCTTAAAAATTATGTCAACTACTATCCTAACCTGAATTACAATAACTTCAATTTCAAAGACAAAAGAAAGTTAAATATTATTAAAAATAAAATTCCATTTAGCTGCTCCTGATTAAGGAGATTCTTATTTTTTCTATGCTGACCCACTGTCAGGATAAAAAATGAAAGGAAAAATCTATAAATATCTTATGGATTATGCTTTTACATATGCTAAATGGAAGTGGAGAAAAATAAAACTCTCTTTTAAGACCGAAAAAAAATGTTTTGTTAATTTCAGAACTTAGTAGTATTGTCACTCAAACTCGGTTTGCCACTATCAAAACTCAGTTGATGTTTTCGTCCGAGTCTTTGAACCGTGCCCAGTTTGATTCCCATTCATGGAGGGTTCAAGAGGGGTGGATTGGGTACAGGGAAATCTTTGGTTGATTGGCTATAATTTGGAGTGTCTCCCTTAGGTTCAAACTGTGTTCTTATGCTTGGCAGTCCTCGGTTAGAACTGCATACAGCATTTGGCCCTTATACTTGAATTCAAGAAATAAGCATAAATTAAGAAAATTATTATTGCAACAACTCGAAATGTAATATTTTTATATTTGAAGAAAAGAGCTTGGGATGTGTTATAGATCAGCAATTATAAGCTTTGCTCCAAGTTTGAATATCTTTATGTTTTGACCATAGATTCCGTAACATCTGTGTACGCCCCTAACATCTGTGTATGCCTTTTTACGCAATTAAAGTTTTTTTCCTTACTAAAAGGAGTCCTCTTCTTTTTTTTTTCTTTTTTCGTACAAATTTATTCCTAGTTAATACCTAAGCATCCTATCGCCTCCATGTCACCACTATGAAGGTCCGCCAAGTAGTCAAGTCTGAGCTATGCTCCGGTTCTGCCAAACAGCAACCTCTATGTGAGCTCTAGAGAATCTTTCCCCAAAGGGAGTTAAGGAACGAGTAACCTTTTTTTTTTTTAATTACACGGTAGAACTCCCCACTTGGAGTTTTGAATCCGCAACCTCCCACAGGGGTGCATTTACCATTGAGCTATGAGCTCATGTCGCAAGTAAAAATAATGATAAATAAAGACACAGTAAAAAGGAAAAGGTGATTGCTCTATATAAAAGCATGCTTATAATAAATAAGACAGGCTAACTGTTCCCTTTTCCTTCTGCTGAAAATTCCTCACTTGACGGATTTCGTTTGCGCTTGTGCAGAGCTTGAAGACATTGCTTGGGGATGATAAGCTCAAGGTAAGATAGTTGCACTGTTCTCAGCAAAGATTCTTAAGTCCTTTTTTTTATTGGACGCTGAGATTCTTAATTTTTAAACGAATGATTTGAAATAATCCGAAGAAATTGTAGTACAGGGCATTATGTTCTGGTGGCACCATGCTCTTTACATCCGATCAGGTTGAAACAATGAAATTTTCTCTACATGCAAATGTACTTACCTCCTATTAAAATTGGTATCCCTTGATTATGGAACCCAGGGTTAATTTTGTAAAGTTAAATGTACTTATCTCGTTCCACATTTTCAGTTTTCCCCTATGAAGCACGAACACGTAATTCGTGTTTCGACACGTGATACGCGACACGTGATTGATCCAAAAACTAGGATACGACACGTTATGATACGTATAACATATAATATATATGAATGAAATAAAACATATTTTCTCCATAAAATATCTTATTAGAGCATTCTTAACATGAAATTAAGAAAATGGACCATACAAAACAAAATTCAATTAACACTTTGACCTTAAGAATCATAAATAAAGCACAATCACCATCACTTTAGTCAAAGCTGACTTGTAGCTTCTGGGAGGGTGTTCGTGCTTCATAGGTGTCCGACACGTTGTCGGACACGACACATTGGCTTCTGGGAGAGTGTCCGTGCTTCATAGGTTTTCCCCGAAAGCACCATATTTCAGTTCATTTTAGCAAACCATGTATAGATTCAAACCCGTTGCCAAGAATTGCATGATATTTTTATTTCCCGAAACCACCGGATTTCGATTCAGCAAACCATGTGTAGAATCAAACTCATTCTGATTTAAAACCGTTCCCCCAAAATTTACTTGTTCCGACTTCAAATTCCAGAATAGACAGAAAGAACTTACCTCCATTTTTTCTTGTGTGGGTGGTGGGTGGGGGAGATAAATGAATGAATTTTTTGATGAAATTTGGTGGAGGTGAAAAGATTCAACCATGTGGAGGATGAAATGCCGATAGGATAATTGTGGATTTTCAGTCATTGGGACATTGGATTGTCATCTCACCCACTAAATGAACGATTTTTTTTGATAAATATGTGTAGATGATCATCATGGTGAGGAGACCATCTGTACTAAAATTCATAAAAAAATCATTCATTTACCCCCGAAAATAGATGTATGTTCTTTAGGTATGCAACTAAGGAATATTGGAGAGGCTCACCCTCTCTCTCTCTCTCTCTCTATATATATATATATATATATATATATATATATATTGCTTAATAAATATGTCTACAGATATATAAAGCAAATCAGTTCAATTTTAGCCCTTTGTCGCTTCGATCTTCAAATTGCTTTAAAATCGAATTCAAACCTAAATCGGTTTGTGAACTCATACTTTGTACCTTGATCCGTTTATGAACTCAGGTTTCCATTTAACAGATCTAGGCCCTATATATATGTAATATACATATATGTTGTTGTGGTTTTGGAACAGTCGAGATTACATTTATTTATAGGTAACCTACACCTCATTCTACTAGGACTAAAGAACTAATGGATAATTACTAAGATGACTACCAATAATTATCCTACAAATTTGTAATTTAAACAATTTTCCACAAAAGAAAATAAGTAAATATCTAAATATAAATTTCCTAATTTTCTCAATTTCATATCCTTTTGTTCTGCATCAAGTGGTCTCCAATAGCGGTGAGAAACTTGACTGCTAGGATTTTGATGTAGAATCCCCCAACACTATGTTTGGGAGTTAAGGAGAGATGAAAAGAAAGTTTGAATAAGAGCGAAGAGAAAAGGATAGTGATTTTTTTCCCTTTATTTGTGAGTTTACGAAAGAAGATAAAGTTACTTTCTTTCCTTGTTTGCCTTTCTCAAGATGAGAATAAAAGAAAGGAAAAAAAAAGAAGGAAATCTATTACTATACCCTTATAAGTAACTCTATCCAGTATAACGTGATGTGATAATTTTTGATATATATATATATATATATATATATATATAAAGAGAGAGAGAGAGAGAGAGAGAGAGAGAATGCCGAGAGGATTGATGAGAAAGAAAAGGGGGGTGGTTGGCCAGGGAGGGGATTGAGTTGGTTTTGGTTATAGCTTCTTTTAATTATCTCCTTATTTATCTTTAGGATTGTTGTAACCTAAAATAACAATGCTACGTGGATCAATGATAATATGACTAATGTGATCGATTTATTATTCCATTAGGTCGGCAAAATGGCTGACTGCCTTCAGGAATGCGAACCATCAATAAGGTGAACAGGCACATATGGGAATTTCTACAGTTACCCATGCACACACCCGTGAGGACGTGTTAAGCTGCTATCCATAATGTAAAAGGGTGTAAATTCCTAATGTATAAAGGTATTCCGCCTTTTCTCCTCCCACTATTATAAATAGCTTACCACACCCCTCAGCTGGGGAACAATTGAGAAAAACAGTACACACATAACCCTAGAGAGTTCTTGAGAGCTTGTACTCAACCCTAATACTTAGTGGCTTTACACCCTTGGATGTAGGCACCTCATTGGGCTGAACCACATAAAAACTTCAGTCTCCTTCTTTGTCTCTCACCTCTCTCTAGTCCATATCATCTTATACTCTATCTGTGATAGATAATTATTGGTATACCTAAGCTAAGACTCATTACAAACTCCATACCAAATTTAGACACTAAAAGATTGGCGCCGTTTGTGGGAATCGACGAGCCATTGTTGTTTCCTACCTATTTTCAATCTCGAAATCATTTTCCAGTCACTTAGTTGCGCGTACTGAAAAATGGCAGAAAATCCAGAAGGCAGCCATACAACCGACACCTTCATTCCTTTCGTCCCTTCCGGTATAGGGGACCTCCAAGGAATTTTGATGAGCATAGCCAAAGGTCAAGAGGCTATGCAAGAGACTGTCAAACAATTGACTCAGACGCTCCAAACCAGGCCTGTGGCAGGCCCCATCATAAGAGATATGTTGCCTCCTACCCCTTATGGGGACAGGCAACTCGGAAGCCCAACATGAATGCGCGAGAGAGGCAAATCTACACTCTAGATCAACTAACGACCGAACTTATTTTTCTGGTGCTACCTCGTCTTTAAGATCCATTAATTATCACGATGGGCAATCATTTTTTCAGGAAAGGCTGAGCGTGCTCAAAAGGTTGAGCAAGGGCTCCACATTTAATCGCCTAGGTCCCCGAGCTGCAAGGGGCCATAATCACAAAGACCCCGCATGATTCAGAGATCGCCGAGAAGGATCTCTCAAGTCAAGGACTAGTGTACAAGGATCAGTGCATGCCGAGTGGATAAAACTGTCCCATTCAAAGCCGATCCTGACGAACATCTCAGGAAGGGCTTAATTCAACGATTGGAAGACAGTTTGGGGGAAATAGCGAAATCAAAGAATCCCTTGCACATGAGTTTCGTAAAGGGATCATCTTTCTTTCCTGCAATTGTGAACTACCCTATACCTACCAAATTCAAACCGCTCGTAGTAACTCCAAAGTACGATGGTAAAACAGACCCTGTACTTCACGTGGAACAGTATCAGGTTGCTTTTAACATCCTATTCAGTTTCTGCCGAGATGCATTGCTGGACATGCTCTAGCACTATTACTGGATCAACCCAGATCTGGTATAATAACTTACCGTGAGGACAAATCTACAGCTTTTAAACTGATTTGTTCATCAGTAACTTTTACTTTGAAGCCAAACCAGTCAAAAGGATAGCTCATCTGCTAAGTGTTCACCAACGAGTCGGAGAGACCACGCGCGAGTATATCACTCGGTTTAATAGCGCAAAACTGGAGGTCGTTGATTGCGAAGAAAAGATGATGATCACTGCGTTAATGAGTGGTTTACTCCTCGAGAAATTGTACTATGCTTTAGCCAAAGATCCTCCAAAAACCATAACCGAATTACTGGCTAAAGCAGGCAAGATTATGAATACCGAGCAGGCCATGGCCGCCAAACGGTCTCATAACCCCAAGGCCGACAACAACAAGGGCTCCAAGAAAAAGGAGCAGAAGGACAAGAAGGTAGAGGAACCAAAGAGGTATGACAAATACACCCCTCTCACTATTGATGTACATCACATTCTGGAGGAAATCCGGGGAAGCAGGGATCTGAAATGGCCCGAGAAGCTAAAATCTCTCCCAAACCGAAGGGATAAAACCAAGTATTGCAAATTCCACAGAGATCATGGATATAATACGGAGAGTTGGATTGCCTTGAAGAACGAGATAGAAAGATTAATCCAAAGAGGAAAGTTGTCCAAGTTCGTTAATAGAGAGGGTAAAGCAGACCCTTCAGACGAACGGGAAACCCGAAGGAGGTGATCGGAATCCCCTTGCAAAAGAGGAGGCGATAAGAAAAGAGGCAGGGATGATGATGCCGAGCATGATCCAGATTTGTCGAGGTGACCCAAAGAACCTGTACATGAGGTGAGCATGATCTCTTTTAGCTGTCATTTTATCGCAGGTGGTAACACCAGTGGCGGTGATGAAATAGATGAGAGGAAAGCCTATCTCAATGAAGCCAAAGCATGCTCTAGATTAACTTGTCCGGCAACGTGGATAATCGTTCAAGGAAGGTGAACAAAGATAGACTGGTGATCGGTTTCTCCAAGGACGACCATTCAGGAGTACTCTATCCACACGATGACCCCCTGGTCATCACAATGTTGGCACACGGAGGAAGGGTAGGTAGAGCGTTGGTTGACAATGGCAGCTCAGTCGATATCCTATTTTACATTGCGAGATAGCAAGCTTGTGCCCTATCACAGGCCCTTATTAGTTTCTCAGCAGAGAAAGTGTATCTTCTAGGGACTGTCAACCTGTAAGTCATAATCGGTAATTGGTCAACCTGCCGAACTAAGAAGATCCACTTCTTCGTTCTTGACAAGAGCGTCAGCTTAACATATAACATTATCCTTAGCAGGGTTGGCCTAAAATAGTTTAAAGCTGTGCCTTCCACTGTGCACTAGTGCCTAAAGTTCCCCACACATTATGGGTTGGTGTTGTTAAAGGAAAACCAAATTGAAGCCTGGGAGTGCTAGTACACATCAACCGACCAAGAAGAACTGAAGGAGCTCAACACTACTTACCAGATATAGACCATAAACCCTTGCGAAGAGGTGGAACTGGTAAGGGACAGGTCATGGAAGCATTAGAGTCCATTGTCTTGGACGACGAACACTCGGAAAAGACAACACAGATTGGCTCATCGCTAGACCCTACTATAGGAAGGAGTTAGGTGGATTTTCTTAGACAGCGAAAGGATCTATTCGCTTGGGATCACGAGGATATGCCAGGGATTGATCCAAATTTCGTGTGTCACGAACTCAACATTCTCCAAGACGCAAAGCTGATCAAACAGAAGCGACGTGTCTTCAGTCTCGATAAGAACATGGCTATATACGAGAAAGTGGAAAAGTAGCAGAAGACAAGTTTCATTGAAGACATTAAATACCCTGAGTGGCTGGCCAATGTAGTTATAGTAAAAAAGAATAATAATAAATGGCATATGTGTGTTGATTTCACAGACTTAAACAAGGCTTGTCCGAAGGACCACTATCCCTTGGCAAGAATTAAACAATTGGTTGATTCTACTGCAGGGCATGAATTACTTAGCTACATGGATGCGTATTCGAGATATAGCCAAATACAAATGAAGCCAAAAGATAAAGAAAAAACCTCATTCATCACCAATCGCGGCACTTATTGCTACAACGTTATGACTTTTGGACTCAAAAATGCTGGAGCAACATACCAAAGGTTGGTGAACAAAGTCTTCCAGGAACAGATCGACAAAAACATGGAGGTATACATAGATGACATGCTCATTAAAAGCAAGAAATCCGCCGATCATATTAAAGATCTGGGTCAGACGTTCGACCAGTTGGAGAAACATCATATGAAGCTCAACCCCACCAAATGTGTGTTCGACGTACAAGAAGGAATGCTACTCCACTTCATAGTAAATTAGAGAGGCATTGAAGCTAACCCAGACAAAATTTAGGCCCTGGTCAACATGCAGTCCCCCACAAACAAGAAAGAAGAGCATGAATTGATAGGCACGGTAGCAACTCTCAATAGATTTGTCTCACGAGCTACTGATAGGTGCTTTCCTTTCTTCATGGTGCTAAGAAAGACTTGAGAATGGAACGAGGAATGCGAAAATGTTTTTTTGGAGTTAAGAGAAATAGCTGGGATTTCCACCCTTATTCTCAAGGCCGATCATGGGAGAGAAACTTTTCTTGTACCTGGCTGTGTCCGAGTCGGCAGTTAGCTCGGCTTTGATCCGACTAGAGAATGGGGTGTATAATCAGTTTACTACACAAATAAAGCTTACCGAGGTGTCGAAATTCATTACCCGCAACTGAAAAAGTTAGCTCTGGCCCTCACTGAGGCCTCCCGAAGAATGAAGCCATACTTCCAAGCACTTACAGACCTACCTCTACGAAGAGACATTCATAAACCTGAGAAGTCAGGATGATTGATGGCTTGGGCTGTAGAAGTAGGAGAGTATGGTATATAGTATGAACCCAGAACAACGGTGAAAGGGTAGGTAGTAGCTGATTTCATAACAAAATTCACTTATGAAGAAAAACCTGCCGAGTAGATTTCCATGGAAGAGAGCTCAACAGTAAAACTACCCGAGCAGACTTCTCTGAAAGATAACATAATGACTGGTATAACCGACTAGGCTGAAGATATGCCAAAAACATCGGCTAAACGAGAAGAAACTGCTCGCTATCTGGAACAAAGTCAAAAGGTGTTCAATTATGGGATCCTAACTGAGGGCCATTTCAAGGAAGAACTTCCAATTTGAGAGATGTATGTAAATGGCTCATCATGCGCCTCTGGCAGCGGGGCTTGGCTGATAATCAACACCCCGGATAACATAGACATTGAGTACGCCCTCAGGTTCTAGTTCAAGGCCTCCAACAATGAGGCGAAGTATGAAGCACTGATAGTAGGATTTGACTTAGCACTCTCTAGGTGCCGAACAAATACAGGCGCATAATGACTCCCAATTGATTGTAAACCAAGTGTTGGGTGTCTATGGAGTCAAGGGAGAGTTCATGACAAGGTACCTGGCCAAAGCACTAGAAGTGATATCTAAGTTTTCGGCGGTCAAAGTAATCAGGATTCTTAGGATTGATAATGATGTGAATCGAGGTCATTTTTGTTAATTTGGGCATATTAGTAGTTTTATTTCTTTTATTATTTTCCTTTATTTTTGTCATAGTATTTCCTTTTGTTTTGTCTTAGTATTTAGAGGGTTAGGAGTAGTGATGGTATTTTTGTAATTAGTGCCTTAGCTTGTAGCGTAAGCTATTCCTCCCTTTTAAATACCCACTTGTAACCTCATTTGAGGCAGACTTGAATTTTGAATAGAAGAAGAGTATTTCTCTCTCTAAGTGTGTGTTAGATATTTTTAGGAGCCTTTTGACGGGTGGTTTATGTCAAATTGGTATCAGAGCGGGTGAAGCTCCACATTGGTGTTAGTGTATCGGTGTATTTTTGTTATCAAATCGTACGCTACTCTCAATGACACCCCAAAAATCCAAACAATAGCATGATGAAATTCAAGAGTTGAGGCAAGAGTTTGGGCACAAAATGGATCAACAAGTCCTAGATTTTAACAAGAAATTTGACACACTCCTCCAACTCTTCTCTACGAAACAACAATCCACCCCCCCCCCCCATCAAGCCTTACCCGCTGCCTTCGGACCCCAAAACCCTTACTCGCTCCATCCCGCTGCCCAAAACCCCCTACCCCAGTCACACCAACTCTAGCACCCCCCCTTCAAGCCCTGCAGATGACACTCCCGAACCCAAAAAAAGTGTCCCCCGACCTGCTTCTGACCCGGAGCAGCCTTCAGAGGTCATTCCACCCAGTGCAAACCACCCATTAGCCTCCCGCCCCTCCTCCAATGGAGACCGATATCTGCCAACCCCCCCAAAAAAACCTGTCACACTTCCGCTCATCCACTACCTTGACTGACCAGTCCTAACCCCTCCCCTGTACCAACCAGACCTCCCAAACCCACCCCCCAATCATAACCCTCACCTGGAATATCCCCCAACCCATCCCGATCCAAACTTGTACCCCCTGGCTACCAAGAAAACCCCCAATCCACCCGGCAACCCATTAGACTCTAGCCAAATGTTTTTCTTCCCCACCCTTATTAGTCCGACCCACACCCTAGTCAAATTTTTTGGTGCCTCCACCTCATTTCAACCCCGAGCCTATTTTATCCACCCACCGAGCCACCCGAGTCATCGCCCCACCCCTTCGGATTGTTTGATTACCCTGGGAACCTGGACCAACATTTTGGGACTCCCGACCACCCTCCAGATCCCGGTTCGCACCACCCACACGACCCCACCATTCCCTTTATCCCCCGTTAAACCACCCACCCAAACCCTCCACCTTTGCATCATACGCCCTCCCACCACACCCTCTCACTACTCCATTCTGGTTCCTCCTCCTTCTCCGAGTTCGAGGATAGCCACCCCAGCATTTTAGAGTGGATACCTCCACCCGCAGCCGATACCCATCGCCATGCTCCACTTCGAGATCGACACTGTTTCTATTGCGGCGGGCATGGCCACTTGGTAGGCACGTGCCCTCATTATCCCCTAACTCCTCCTGTGCCGCGGCATGGCCAACCTCTTTATCCACCGCCTGCACGGATGCCACCCCCTCCTGCTGATGTTGTTTCGCCTGTGTCAGGTGATGTGATGAGCCTAGATACTCATCAGGACGAGGGTCCTCTCTCTCTGGCCCTTCAGTTACTGTCCCAGAGCCTCCACGGGGATATTCGCATAGACGTGCTCATGTTTGACGAGCGATTCTCTCATGATGCCATGGTCGATTAGTTAGCTTCGATGGAGCCAGTTTTTGAGTACAAGCGGGTTCAAGGCCGCTCCTGTGTTCTCCTTGCAGCCACCAAATTCTAAGGATTTGCCCGGGTTTGGTGGAACGACCTCTGCTACCGCCACACCGCGGTTGGATTGCCTCCTATTCAGACTTGACCTGAGTTGAAGGCCACCCTCCAAGCGTCCTTCATCCCACCTACCTACGAGCGCGACCTCTTTGCTCTCGTTCAATTCAATCTCTCAGGCAGGACACCTTATCGGTAGTGGAGTGCACGGAGCAGTTTCAGCTTCCATGCACCAGAGCTCGCCTTCTCGAGACGGAAGATCAACTGATCAGCCGCTATATATTGGGCTTACAGCCGCACACTCAGCACGATCTCGATCTGAGAGAGATACCGACTTTCCTTAAGGCGGTCGAGTACGCGACCAAGGTTGAGGCTTTCCACAGTACCCACGGCCTCACGAGCCCCACCTACACTGACTTCTGCATAGCTTCTTCTCCACTGGCATCTTCAGTTCCTACTACCACTACTCCTGCTGCTTTACACCCAGGACCTCCTACCTTCCGGTGCTACAACTGTGGCAATGTTGGGCACCGAGCTTCTAATTATTCTCTCTCGCGACGCCGCGCATTATTGACGATGGATCATCCACCTGACTATTTGGACTCGTCCAAGGAGCTTCCCCAGCACGCTTTGATCACCGTCTTGAGGGTGATTCCGTTGGTCTTCCCCTTTGAGTTCGAGGACGAACTCTTTTCAAGGAGGGGAAAGTGATGTGAATAGAGGCCATTTTTGGGCATATTAGTAGTTTTATTTCTTTTATTATTTTCCTTTATTTTTGTTATAATATTTCCTTTTGTTTTGTCTTAGTATTTAGAGGGTAAGGAGTAGTAATGACATTTTTGTAATTAATGTCTTAGCTTGTAGCCTAAGCTACTCCTCCCCTTTAAATACCCACTTGTAACCTCATTTGAGGCAAACTTGAATTTTGAATAAAAGAAGAGTATCTCTCTCTCTAAGTATGTGTTAGATATTTTTAGGAGCCTTTTGACGGGCAGTTTACGTCAGATAATAGATGCCCTTGCTCGGCTCGCTTCCGCGACCAGAATAGAGTTAAGGAGAACCATCCCAGAAGAGATCCTCATGCATTGGAGTATCGATAAACAAAGCCTCAACATGATCGAACTGGATTTAGGTGGATCTAATAAGGGAATACCTTGAAAAGGGCATCTTGCCGACCGATCCAAAGGAGGCTTAAAGATTAAGATACAAAGCAACTATATACGTCTTGGAAGGAGGTTCCTATACAGAAGAGGATTCGTTATTTCGTTACTCAAATGTGGCCATCCAGCTGAGGAGACCAACCTGATAAGCGAGATACATGAAGGCTCCTATAGGGCACATTCAGCAGGAAGATCGTTAGTCAAGCGAGTGGCTACACAAGGTTATTACTGGCCCACTATGAAGGCAGACTGCGCCAATTATGCAAGAGGTTGCAACAAATGCCAAAAATATGCTACAATCCATAGGACACCGGGGGATACACTCACACCGATCATATCCCCTTGGTCCTTTGCCACGTGGAGGATTGACCTAATTGTCCCTCTGCCGAAGACAAGGGGAAGGTTCAAATATTGCAGTGGATTATTTCACAAAGTGGGTGGAAGCCGAACCCTTGGTAGATATGCCTTATGAGAAGGTCTTCCATTTTATATGGTTAAACATCATTTGCTGCTATGGAATGTCATATGCCTTCATCACCGACCATGGGACGCAGTTCGACAACTAAGAGTTTGAAGATTGTTGTGTTCAATCCAAAATCCAAAAGCTACATGCAGCCCCTGGGCATCCGCAATGTAAAGGGTAGACAGATTTGATGAACAAAACTCTGCTCGATAGAATAAAGAAAAGACTGGATGACGTCAAGGGAGACTGGATCAACGAATTACAAAGTGTACTCTGGGTTTATAGGACCATGCCGAGGACAGCCACCGGTGAAACCCCTAACATGTTAGCATTCGGGACAAAAGTAATGGCCCCCACAGAAATTGACCTGCCTAGTCACATGCCCAATTTCGATTCTTCGAAGTGTGATCTCATGAAAAGGTTAGATTTACATTTGGTTGAGGAAGTTAGAGAGCACACTGCACTTCGTGTGACAGCATATCTACAAATAACTCCTCGATTCTATAACAGGAGGGTTAAGCCAAGCATTCTCAAGGAAGGAGACTACATACCGAAGAAAGTGCTCCAAAAAGGGAACAAGTTAGAACCCAATTGGCATGGTCCTTATCGCATTTCTGCGGTCGTGCGACAAGGAACTTATCGGATTGAAATCCTAGAAGGGGAGCCGTTCAGAAACCCTTGGAATGCTGAGCATCTGAGAAAGTACTATCAGTAAGTAAAATGTAATCCCTTTTTATTTCCTGTAACACGTTTTCGATTCTCAATAAAAATTATTGCCCTTTTATGTTATTTTTCGGAGTGGGAGATGTGCAAAATTCAAAGCAATCTCAAACCAAATTTCAAAACATCAATACTTCACTTGACTTTATGTTTGGCCCCACAAGGTCAAGAACAAGAAGTCCGAAGTACAGCCCCACAAGGTCAAGAACAAGAAGTCCGAAGTACAAAACTTCATGTATGACCCCATAAGGTTAAGAACAAGAAGTTTTACTAAACCAAATTAAGGAATAATCCTAACACATTTGGTTGCCACTGGTAACTAACGCCGACACCTGGTCAAAACGACAAGATCGATTTAAACGACCACAAGCAATGCACGTTAGTAGAACCTAAGGCTGGACAACCTAGGTTTGTCCAACTGTCCACCAGTAAGGTAGATTGGTTGGTCAAACGCGAACCATACAATTATAAGACTAAACTACTGGTAGACTGTGATTACACAATCAACAGTCAATGTATTACTCCAAATACTCAAGAAGTCAAACTTTTATTACTGAGAAATAGCTAGCAAAATTAAAATAACAACTTAATATCAACTGTCTAAGGTATATCGGAAGAACGTTTGCCCAATGCCTTCTCTATTCTAGCAGGAGGAACATCCAGAGCATGAGTAAGAGTGATGCTCAGATCCCGAAGCCTTGATTGGTCGCTGGAACTTGTCTTGTTTACCAGATGCAGTCGTCGACTGAGAGAATCATCACCATCCAAATCATAGTCCCCAAGGTATTTTCTGATCAAGCTCGTCGGGATAGCATTTGGAGGAATCCAAGAGGCATCTAACTTGAAAGGAGGATTAGGCTGACATAGGCACTCGTGGTCATGCCAATACCAGAACATCTACTCCCAGTTATAACCCTGTCTGCAGGCCTGCTCAAGTTCTTCACTCAAATGTGCCAGCGCCTCATCATAACCATCCATACATATTGTACGAGGCTGTTTATGAAAGTGATAAGTAGACGATCAACCTTCTCACTTAACCTCTTGATGGTGGCCGACTGATTTTTTATCAGACTTGCTTGGTCAGCTAAAGTCTTCTTGGTCCTTCTTCTTCCACTGACGAGCAAACCCTAAACACTTGCCGAGAAGATTGACCTCCACCTTTTGTTTTCTTCAATTGCTCCAACTCTTCCATCAGACGAGCATTCTCCTGTTCCAGGAACGAAACTCCTTCACTCTGATCAGCCGTACTTGACTTCTTAAGACCCTCTAGCTCATTCCCTAACAGATTATTCTCCGGCTCAAGAAGACTATCCACCTCCTAAGCACTCTTCAAATCTGACTGCAACACAAACTCCTTTTTAGAGTACACCGAAGCTAAATCTTGTAGTTTCTGATCAAATCCGCTGTCATTCCGAAGAATAGAGAACTTCTTGTAATCGGCAGATAAGTTGGCGACAACATCTTTATGGTCTCGCTAAAGTTTGAGAATTGTCTCATAGTAAGGAGTGCTGGTCGCTACGGCTTGGTTAAATAACCTGCGCATACTGAGATAAGCTTCTTTAGCTTGGCTAGATACATCCAAGCCGAGCAATTCCTCTGCATCTTCCTCATCCAGTTCTTCATGACCGACACCAAATAGTTGATCACTCCTCATGAAAAGTTCACTTTCAATGGTAACCAAACTGCTCATTTTGGAATCAAACTGAAATAACCATGATAGTTATAAGTAATAGTGGGATAAAAGAAGGAATGCACCAAACTGTTCAAGACCATGACAGAAAAAGGAAAACTTTTATTGAAAATATGAAGGTATTACAGTAGATGGAATTGGGAAACTATATCGAAAATACATCAAAAAATAAATAAAATTCCTATCACTACACCTTCTCCTTATCCAGAGCCACTCTCCTTCTGGTCGGGCAGCTACCACCACCTGGTCCTGAGACACCGCAGACTCGGTCATCTCCTCATCAACTTCCTCCTCAATTTGTGGAGGAGTACCTGTGTTATGCTGAAGAAACAAGTCTGAATCAACAGTTGTGCCGACCTGGGTCAGAGCAGTATCCCAACCCTCCTTGAAGGAGGACTTCTTCAGATATTCAATTTGGATAGCAGCAGTGGAAAATGCCTTGTCCCATCCTCGGGTATAGGCATCCTCCTTGTCCTTTTTAGCCTTGGCCTTCACTCTGCAACCTGAACTTTGGCTTGGTCAGCCAATTTCTCAGTCTTCTCGGTTACCTTCTCAGCATTTTCGTCCCTCTTCTTAGCATCACTGGCAGCCTGCTCTGCCCGATTTTTCCCATCCTTCAGCTCCTTGATGGTATCATTCATCTTCTTATTATCGTCCTCGTGGGCACGATTAGCAGCCTCCAAGGATTTGCGCATGCCGTTAAAAAATGCCTCCACATCAGAAGAAGATTCCCTCAACTTGTCGTTCCTCCTCAGCAGCTGGGCATAGTTAACCAAGAACTGCAAAATCCAGTATTCAAATAAAAGCATTAGCAATAAGTGGTAATGAATACGATAAAAAAGAAAGTAGCAAGTGATACTCATAAGAGCCGGATTATGGTTGGCCCAATCAACTAGCCTCGCTTGAGGGAAGATACTGCAGCCTCGTCGGCCGGAAGAACTCCTGCTTCGATCAAACCCCGAGCAAGCCCAGGGTTAGCAACAATTGATTGGGTAGTGCCTTTGCCATGGTCGATCGATCCTTTTTCAGCCAACTCCAAAGTGGGGGCTGGACCCCTTTTCAACCTCTTAAATTAGGGCTCTTGATTTTTGCCCAGAGAAATTTTCATCAAGATAGGTTGAGTTGATCCCCCAACATTAGACTTCTCCCCAGCAGGAGGGGGATACTTGGAGCCAGCCAATAGATTAGGGATCTTCCTCTTCATCATTTCCATTATAATAATGTTAGCCGGCACAAGTGATATGTCTAGAGGTTCAAAAGAGGATGAAGTATTCTTTGCTAAGAAATTCCCGGATGCTAGTGGTTGAGACTTAGACTCAGACTCAACAATAGAAGATGAAGAAGTGGGGTCTTCTAGACTGATGGGGGCTATCGATATGTCCTCTGTTGGGCGAGCAATAAAAAATGTGATGGAACTATGATAGCCGAGCAAGACTGAAGACGATTGAGTATGAGCTTCTCCAATCCTTTGTTGTATGGACTAGATAATCTCCAAGTCAACAAAATTAACCTCAGAGACACGGGGAATATCTTTCTTCTTCTTATCTGCAAAACAGAAAGACGAGAATATGCAATTAGTGATAGAATTAAAAAAGGGTCCAAAAAGATGAAAAAATATACAAATGTGCCTATGCCCTATCCTTCTTGAGGGCAACGAGGCCCAGTATATTCCTTACCCTCAGGAAGAGGGGCAAATTGCCAATCCTTCAATATTAAACCATGATCCCAATAGTCCTTATTGGAATCAGGCAAGTTCACGACAAGAGCTCTGTTGGAGAATCTCGTCTTCAAATAATAAATATTCTCGTTAGTGGTCCTCAACTGTAACAATACATCAATTCCTTTATTCCTATATTCGTCCCATATCGCTAATTAATGCGGCTCGCTCCATTCACAACTCTCCAAGTGTTTAGGGCCACTTGCGCGGGGACACATCAAAATATTGACAAAACTCCAGAAATAAATGATTGGGGGGAAAGGTGACCCCACATTCAACAATAAAAATCGTGGGGATCCAGTGACCCTCCAACGCACAAAGATCACAATGACCTATTAATAACTCTGTTTTTACCCAAGAAGGGATTATGTGGGTAGTCCTAAAGAGCTCCAAAGAACTCTCATCAACAGTATATACCATTTTTGCAACGAAGTTGAAAGAAATACAAGAAGGGAAGGATTCTTACAGTGAAAATGAAACAGGAAGGAAGAACAACTCTCACAAATGGCGAAAGAAAACCTTGATAGGGTAGAAAAGGATTTGAAATTCATGGTGAAATGAACAAAGGAGGGAACTGACGTTTTATAGAACTTAGTGATTGATATGCCCAAAGTGTACCGGATAGTCGAGAGATCTCAACCTCGGCCTTATGAAAGCCGAGGTAATAGAAGTTCGAAGAATACCCATCAGCAACATCGTACTACCGAGGTCGGCTACAGCCGACGCCCCCATGACCATGGACCTCGTCTCGGCTTGTAATAAGCCGAGATCATCTAGAACCTTGGAGCACAGTTCTTGTCAGGTCGTCCATAGCCGACATCGCTTTTACCTCAACCTCGGCTGGTCATCTGCCGAGGTTAGCAAGGACTCATGGGTTAACCACCCTTCAACATCATCATCGGCCCCAGCCGACATTGCAAGTGCCATATGAGGATCAACAGCTCTGCAGGCTCGGCTCCAATTGTCAGTGTCAACATCGGCCTTGGCCGACGTTACACATCTCTACCCTCGGCTTGGCATCCCAACCAAGGTCATCATATAATTCCCAGCTAAAGCAGGGGTCATACCTCACCAACCTCGTACTCACTCAGGCCGAGGTTGGGACCAAGCAAAAACAGCCGAGCTTCTACGCGTACATGTATGACTTAAGGCACGTGGACAAATCTGTTATAACTGAATCATTCCCTCCACGTGAGGGAATATTGAGGTCATCATTACTTAGTTAAAGATTAGCCAAGTGTCATCCTTTCACTGGCTAGATCTCCATGCACATGCTCATTGAATGCTTGAGGGGTACATTACACCCCCCAGGCACTATATATAGAGGTCATCCTCTACCTTGCAAAAGGATGGAGAATTACAACCCTAGCTGATACTCTGTCAAATTACACAGTAGAGAGAGAAAGCTTGAGAGATTGTATCCATGGCCGTTAGTGCCTTATTTTAGTGACCTTACTCACTCACTTGCACAGTGGACGTAGGCCAAATTGGTTGAACCACTTATATATCGGTGTTCATCCTCTTCTCCTCATCTCAATCTCTTATATTTGATATACACTTGAACTGCCATTGTTATCACTGATTTGAGCTTACAAACACCTTGAAGGGTGGTGCTATTTACAACATCATTATTTTGGCGCCGTCTGTGGGAACGAGAAGCAAATCTCTTCCTCTTTTTCTGCTTAACTTCACCGGAGACTCTGGTGGTGAACCAGGCCTCACCCCTGGCCTGGAGCCGTTTCACTATTGAAAGAGGTCCTTTAAGGTATTAGGCTCACCTACTTAGCAAGCTCCTTAGTTTTAACATATGGCACCGGAATTGCCATCACCTCCTCCACCACCTGGTACTGGAGGACCTAGTTCCAGCCAGGCACCACTCCAGTCCGAAATGGCTGAGGTGGCGGCAGCCTTGAGGTCCTTGGCTGCAACGCAACAAGCGATGAAGGAGCAATTTGCACAACTCAGTCAAAATATGATGAGGCCACCTGGGGTCTCACCAGAGATGATTACTCCGGCGGATGCTCAACCCATCCTGAGGCCAGGGGACCACCCCAGGCACCGCGAAAAAACCAACCTACACCTCAACGGAGGAGAGACGTTGCTGACCCTAGGCGTTTGCGTCTGGGGAGGTAAAGACACCCTTGCCCTGAGGATAGGTATGATGATATGGAGGCAGAAGACGCTCCAGAAGATTGTTGGGAGCCGTATGAGGTTTCAAATAACACAGTGCGTCCCATCCAGCAGAGCCGAGGTTGCGGAGGCAGAAGAGGTGAAGGTGCCCAACAAAGAGGATCAGCTTTTGATCGATTGAGCTGAGGGTCGGCCTTTGAAAGGCTCGGCCTAGGAAATAACCTGAGGCAGACGTTATCCAGGTCACGAAGTGCCGCTGGCTCTCAAAGGGTAGATGGGGAACATCGGCCTCATCATGGCCGACCTCATCAGGGCCGAGACAGGGAACAAGAGGAGGTCAACAGTCGACGTTGTGCGGCGGCTGGGGAACCCTCAGTCCACCCTTTGGAGGTGGCTGGGGACAACCTCGGCCAAGCCGACGTTGCAAGGCCATGGAATGACTCCATTTAACGTCTTGAGGAGAAGATAGGAGACCTCATCAAAAGCCGAGACCCATTGCAAAGAGGGTTCTCAGAGGGTTCTCCATTTGTGGCTAAGATAGTGAGCTTCCCAACCCCTGCCAAGTTCAAGCCACCTACGGTGTCTCGCAAATATGATGGTAGTACCAACCCTGTGCATCACATTGAGATGTACCAGTCTGCGGCAGACATTTATTCAATCCCAGATGAGATGAAGAGACGGGCCTTCTCCGGGACTTTAACAGGAGCTGCACACGTCTGGTTTACCTCTCTTTCGAAGAACTCAATTGAGAACTTTAAGGGCTTGGCTGAACGGTTCATTCACAACTTCTGTTTTGGGGTAAGACCTCAAAAGAAAACCACTCATCTGTTGTACGTCAAGCAGGGAAGGAATGAGAGCCTAAGAGACTACATTGCTAGATTCAACAAAGAGAAATTGGAGGTTGAAGATTATGAAGAGAATATAGCCATGACAGCCCTCATGGAGGACTCCAGAAGGGAAAGTATTATGGAAACTTGCGGAAGACCCACCCAAGTCTATGGCAGAGCTGTTGGCAACTGCAGGAAAGGTCATGAACGCTGAAGAGGCCATGGCCGCGAAGTATGAGGATGAGAATGGAAGTGGCAGCGGGAAATTCCAAAGAAAGAAAGATGGAAAGAAGAGGTCAACCGACGACAAGTTCGCATGGTATGCTCCTCTAACTGTGAGCTGCGAACACATCCTCAATGAGATCAAGAATGACCGGTCCCTGAGATGGCCGGAGCAGCTGAAGGCTCCTTCGCATAAGAGGAACAAGAACTTGTGGTGCGAGTTCCACCAAGACCATAGCCATGTGACAGACAAGTGTTTCGCCTTAAAGGATGAGATCGAGAAGATGTTGAAATCCAGAAGGTTGAGGAAGTATGTAGATGGTAAGGCTCCTAAAAGAGGAAGATATGACCCTAAAAAGAAGAAAGGCTACAGATGTCGAGATGACACGCCAGTAAGAAGGGAAGATGACTCAGATGGCGATGATGAGGACGATCCAGACCTCCCATCGAAAGACAATGCCCCTGTGAAGAGGGTTGGTATGATCTCCTTCGGTGTTAGCACCATATGTGGACTCGCAGGGGGTGGCTCTGAAGTAGCGGACCGTAACGCTCATGTAGCAGAGGCTAAGTCTGCGGCCAAAGTAGAGGTTGTAAATCTGGCATCTTCAGAGGCCAAGCAAAAGAGAAAGAAGGTGGATATGGACACTCTTATAGTTGGATTCTCCCGACTCGACTTCAAGGGTATCTTAGCTCCGCATGACGACCCTTTGATAATTACAACAAGAGTGCATGGATGCGAGGTATAAAGAATTCTCGTGGATGGAGGAAGTTCAGCAGATGTGATGTTCTGACTCTGTTTCAAAGCTTAGGTCTCAACAGAGCTAGGTTGGTACCCTATCATCATCCGTTAATGGGCTTCAGCGGCGAAAAGGTCCATCCGTTGGGCATGTATGAGATGGACGTGCGAATGGGAGACAAGTGGCCTAGGAGGTTGACCCGGAAGATCAATTTTTTCGTTATGGACGAAAACGTCTTCTCGGCCTATAACCTCATCATAGGAAGAGTAGCCCTTAAGGAGTTTGAAGCTGTGCCGTCAATGGTCCACCAAATGCTAAAATTCCCGACCCCCTATGGGGTAGGGGAAGTGCAGGGGGACCAGACCTCGGCGCGGTAATGCTACTTCAACTTAGCTGAAGAGAGAGAGGCCCATAAGAGGGCCACAACCACATATAGCATTGATACACTTGACCCTAGAGATGAAACGAAGTTGAAGAAAGGAGAGGCCGCGGAAGAGGTAGAATCCATCGTCCTCAATGAGGACGAACCGGAAAAAACCGTCCAAGTCGACAAGGCCGTAAAAGCGAAGATCAAGGAAGAGCTGATAAATTTCTTGAGGAAGAGGCAGAGTGTCTTCGCGGACATGCCTGTCATCGATCCGGAGGTTATGTGCCACAAACTCAACGTGGCAGAAGGTGCTAAGCCAATCAAACAAAGACGAAGAGTTTACTCTAGGGAGAAGTATGATGTCATCAGAGAAGAGGTCAGAAAATTGGAAGAGGCGAAATTTATCAGGGAGGTCATATACCCGGAGTGGTTATCAAATGCCGTCATTGTGCCCAAAGCTAATGGAAAATGGAGGATGTGCGTAGATTTCACCCACCTGAACAAGTCTTGCCCAAAAGACAGTTATCCCTTACCTCGGATTGATCAGATGGTAGACGCCACGGCAGCGCATGAGCTCATGAGCTTCATGGACGCGTATTCAGGCTATAACCAGATCTTCATGGATGCTGAAGACTCAGAGAAGACAACCTTCATCACCGACAAGGGGACATATTGCTATAAGGTTATGCCCTTCGGCTTGAAAAATGCAGGGGCAACGTATCAACGTCTTGTGAATAAGATGTTTGAAAATCAAATTGGCAAGACTATGGAGGTGTATGTAGATGATATGTTGACGAAGAGCTTGAAGGCCCGCACTCACGTGGCAGACCTAGAAAAGACATTCGATACCATGGACTTGTACATAATGAAACTCAATCCCGCGAAGTGTGTCTTCGGGGTAGGAGCTGGAAAATTTCTTGGATTTATTGTCAATCAGAGGGGAATAGAGGCGAACTCTGAGAAGATTAAGGCTTTGCTTGACATGAAGACACCAAGAAGTATCAAAGACGTTTAGAGACTCATCGGAAGAGTGGCTGCACTCAACAGATTTGTTTCTAGAGCGACGGACAAGTGTCTTCCGTTTTTTAAGGTGCTTAGAAAGGCCTTCGAATGGGACAAAGAGTGTGATGAGGCATTTAATCAGCTCAAGTCCTACCTCGGATCTCCCTTGCTCTTATCTCGGCCCATCATGGGAGAGAATTTGTATGTTTATCTAGCAGTCTCAGAATTAGCAATAAGTGCAGCTATAGTACGGGAAGACGTTGGGGTCCAAAGGCCTGTATACTTCAATAGTAAGGCCCTTCAAGGGTCTGAACAGAACTATCCTTGGATGGAGAAGTTGGCCTACGCATTGATACATGCTTCCAGGAACATGAAACCCTATTTTCAAGCACACTCTATGGTCATCCTCACTGACTCCCCACTAAGGCAGGTCCTCCACAAGCCTGAGAAGTCCGGCAGATTGATGACCTGGGCCATTGAGTTGGGAGAGTATGACCTTACTTATCAACCCAGGGTGGCCATTAAAGGTCAGGCACTTGCAGATTTTGTCGCTGAGTTCACGTGGGAAGAGACTGAGGTTGAGAATAATCCAGTGATTGCAGAGGGATCAAATAGTAACGTCTTCCGAGACCCTGAAGAGGTTGTGTCCAACAGAGCCAAAAACGGAATAACTGAGAATGAGGAAGACAAGTACCTCTTCAAGAAAGGAAAACCCTGTTAGAGGGGAGCTTCTCTTCAAATGAAGACGTTTGGAACCTCTTCGTTGATGGGTCTTCTTGCGAAAGTGGAAGTGGTGCAGGGCTGATACTTTCAGCTCCGGATGGTACCAACGTTGAATATGCATTAAGGTTCAACTTCAAAGCATCAAACAACGAGTCAGAATATGAAGCCATGATAGCAGGCCTCTCCTTAGCAAAGACCCTTAGGGTTGGACGACTCCTACTTCATAGCGACTCAAGGTTAGTTGTCAACCAAGTGTTTGGAGTTTATGAGGCCAAGGATGAAAGGATGGCTAGATACCTGAAGAGGGTAAGAATGATGCTAGAAGGCTTCGAAGAGGTGAAGATGAAGAGGGTACCTCGACAAAATAACAGCCACGCAGATGCACTAGCAAGGTTGGCTTCAGCAACAAGGATAGACATCAGAAGGGCAGTACCCGTCGAGATCCTGCTCAAATCGACCATTGAGGAAGAAGAGGTTGCCAGCCCTTGCCTCAACTTGAACCTAGGGGACTCATGGATGGACCCTCTCATCAGGTATATCAAAGAGGGAGAATTGCCGGAATCAAAGCTAGAGAGGAGGAAACTGAGGTACAGAGCTGCAAAGTTCTCAATAATAGGAGATGTCCTATATAAGAAAGGATTTCTGGTACCTCTCCTCAGATGTGTTCATCCCAAAGACGTCCCCCCGCGTCCTACAGGAGGTACACGAGGGTGCTTGCTCCAGTCACATAAGAGGAAGACCTTTAGCCAAGAGGATTATCACGCAAGGACACTGATGGCCGACCTTGGCCAAGGATGCTACAGCCTACGTGAAGAGGTGCGACAAATGCCAAAAATTCTCCACTATTCCCCATCAACCTCATCAATCTATGACGTCGATCAGTTCCCCTTGGCCATTTGCAGTGTGGGGGATTGACTTGGTAGGTCCCTTGCCAAGGGCTGCAAATAATTACCGATTTCTGATAGTACCGATTGACTACTTCTCTAAGTGGGTGGAGGCTGAGCCGATGATCACGATCACATAGCAGAAAACCTTCCAATTCATCTGGAAGAACATCATATGTAGACATGGCCTCCCAAACACCCTCATCTCGGACAACGGAACCCAGTGCAAGAATTCTTCCTTAGAGAAGTATTGCGAGAGAGTTGGGATCAAGCAATTTTTCTCTTCTCCTGGACGACCTCAGGCAAACGGCCAGACCGAGGTCACGAACAGAATAATCCTCGACGGGATCAAGAAGAGGTTAGAAGAAGCTAAGGGGAGGTGGACTGAAGAGGTTTATGCTGTGTTATGGGCCTACAGAACAACGGCTAGGACACCAACGGGGGAAACCCCATTTATGTTAGCACATGGCTCAGAAGCCGTCATACTAACAGAGGTAGGACTCCCCACTCACAGAGTTCAGACCTATGACCCCGAGAAGAATGGGGAAGAGAGAAGACTTGACCTAGATCTAATTGAGGAGAGAAGAGAAGACGCAGAGATCAGACAGGCAGCCTACCAGCAGAGAACAACAAAATTCTACAATCAAAGGGTGAAATCGAGGCCCATAGCTGTAGGAGACCTAGTGCTGAAGAAGACGTTGCAGAAGGCAAACAAACTTCAACCAAATTGGCATGGCCCTTATAAAGTGATCGAGGAGGTTGTACCCGGGACCTACAGGCTAGAAAACCTTGAAGGGGAACCTTTCTCCAACCCATGGAATGCTGATCATCCGAAAAAGTATTACATATGATGTTGCAATGATTTCTATGTAAATGTATTATCTTATGAAGAGATTATTAATAAGAAGATCAGTTCCTGTGTTAATTCTTGGTTCATTATGCTTTAAATGGAAAAATTTATGGGGGTAACATCTTAGTTTGATGACCTCAGACCTTAAACATCATAATTTGGTGACAGGGTCTGAGGTGCAACATCATATTTGGATGACCTCAGACCTTAAACATCATTAATTTGGTGAAATTTATGGGGGTAACATCTTAGTTCGATGACCTTAGACCTTAAACATCATAATTTGGTGACAGGGTCTGAGGTGTAACATCTTAGTTCGATGACCTCAGACATTAAACGTCATTAATTTGGTAATATGTTACAAGGTTAACATTATAGTTTAGTGATGAAGGCACCGATGCACGACACATAAAAACATTCAAGGGCAAAAGAAGCAAAATTCTCCTTAGAGATTGGTATAGCACAAAGAAGTTAGAATTACAAGCCAAAAAGTAATAGAAAATGTTATCAGAAGTTACAGACCAATATGAATCAGAAACAAAAATTATAAATAAGAGCTTCACAGGGTACGACCTAACAATCTGCAATCTCAGGGTTGGTGGTCATAGCCCCACTACCTTAGCCGATGTTGGTCACCTCGACTCCATCATCTTGAGGGTTTACGTCCTCAATCCCTGTAGCCTCTGGTTGAGCAGTCTCTGAAGGTGCAGCACCTCCTTCCTCCTCGACCTCTTGTAAAGCCTGAGCAAACTGAGGATTAGTAAAGCCTAGTCCAACGAAGTTCGAGGCGTCCAGGCTCCCTGTCTCCTTCTCTTTCATCGCAGCCCATTTACCAGTAGCCTTAATACCTCTTTCGAGGTATTCAAAGCCGAAGCTTATGAACTGGTCAGAGACCTGATAGTCGGCCAACCACTTCTCAGAGGCATCCTCCAGAGCAGCTTTCACTATAGCATCAACCTTTTGTTGGAGGACATCGTCCTTGGCCTTTAGGGCAGAAGAGTGTTCTTTTTGGAGCTTCACTATATCCTTCTCCCTCTGCTTCACCTTGTTATCAGACTCGCCCAAGGCAGCTCTCAGATGTTCCACCTCAGCATTTAGAGCAGCCTCTGTCTTCTGGGCCTCTCTTCCCCTTTCAATCAGGGGCAGCTTACTCAGAGTCCAGTCGACAAACTGGTGCATGGAAAGGATACCTTGCAAAACATATTCAGACACATGAGTTCGAGAGATAATAAAATTCAAAGCCGATTCTACACTTGAACAACAACAGTAAGAATCTTACTTAGATAGATTGATGGAGGCAGAACTCGGCCAGCAGAGGGGTATCTAACGAACGGCAGAATCGTTTGTCGGCGTCGGTCATCAAGGAGCCGATGGCGTCCAAGGCCTTTAAGCTTTGGACAATAAGGCTGTCGCCGATCTTTAGCTGTTCCAGACGAGCAACCAATGCGTCCTCAGAGGAGATGGGGATCGCGCGATCCCCCTTAGAGGTTTTCTTCTTCTCCCTCTGATCTTCAGGGGCAGGATCATTGGATTTCCTTTTTTTGGAGGCATCGGCCCTTGAAGTGGTAGGAGGAGGCGCATTCAGGGCTGCTTTCTTAACCAGCTTAATGAGGCTGGGGCTGCCATTTCCCAGATATCGTCTGATATTCCTTCCGGACGCTCTGCAAAAAGAAAGGTCTGAGTTAGAAGATTAGAGACATAGCAAAATCAGAGGTTCAACTTGTTGAAAAAATAAAGTAACTTACGAAGCTCGGTCAGAGGACTCCCCCAAGGCCAGTTTCAGAGAGGTAGTAGGGGGTCATCAAATGCTCGTACTTGACCGGCAGACCATGCTCCCCCTGATCTTGAAGGTCTTTGACCTTCTGAAAGTTATTCTGGCTTAATCCAGGGTCGGCCCTGGCAGCCATTGACACCTTTTCCCACCTCAGAGGTATTCTCGACTCTAAAGATGAAGAGGTGGCACAGGGACCAAATTCCCATGCCCCTGAGGCGAAGAAATATCGTGGTTTCCAGTTATGGTTTGAAGTCTGGGTAACCAGCAACATCTTCTTATTGGGCTTCCGAGCTAAGAAGTGGTAGTAACTCGGATTGTTCCTAGCAAAGGAGGGCACGTAGCACCCTGTGAAGACCTGGACGGGAAGGTCTGAATGATGGACTGCCCTCCATAACACGATAGCTCCAATCATCACCCTTTAGGCATTGGGGGACAATTGGGAGGGAGCCAAGTTAATATGGGACAATATGGCCCTAATTATTGGATGAATGGGGAGACGAAAGCTTAACTTAAACATCTGCTCATATAGGCAGATCTCACGATCTCGGCCACTAAAGGCCCTTTCATCCCTCAGAGGCCTCCTAAGTTTTATGGAGGGGCCTATGTAATAAAGATGCCTAAAGGCTAGGAGGTCGAATTCATTGATAGTGCTTTCTATCTCGGCCGCCTCCGAGACATCAGCATCACTCTCGTGACCATCATCCTCATCCCGGGAAGCGTTGGCTTGGGCAGGGGTGGGAGCACCAGTGGGGAATCTCTGAGCGAACTCAGCCCCTGTGGAAGACGACAAGGGAATAGCGTTGATAGGTGGTGGAAGGGCCACACTAGGTCCTACAATTTCGACATCGGAAGAAGTGTGTAAAGTGCTAGAACCTGCGTGGGATGAGACACGGCTTGAAACCTCGGCTTGGTCAGGGGCTTGATCCTGCCTAATGGAATAATCCATAGCTTCTTGAAAAGAATCCACAGACATAGGGTCTGAGGTGGACGACTTAGACTCAGACATCGGAGTGGGTTCTACTAACCTCTGCTGGTTCAGTTGGATCGGGGTATATCACCTTCAGAGGGGGTGGAAAGATAGGTCTGAGGGGGAAGGCCTCAGCCCTACGAGCTTCCTCTTAGGCTCGTTCTATTTGCCTAATCTTATCTAAAGTCTTCTCTCTAAGAGAAGGGAATTCCTCTAAGAGCTGATAAAAGGGTCTGAGCATAGAAGGACGACCCTACACTTGAGATTCTGAATCAAGAACAAACAACTTGGCTCAACCTAATGAAGGATCTAATTGATATTTTAGAGTAAGAACAAACATGAACAGTCACCGGAAAAATCATAAACTCTCACCGAAAAACACAAACTATCACCGGAAATTGCCGAAATGAAAATTAAAGGCTAAAAATGATAAAGCAAAGTGGAGAGGATACCTGGATGACCGTGAAATAAGGGGGGAAGAAGATGAGAGTCGAAGAAACCCCCGAATACAGTAGCAACAGAACTCTTGGAGAAGAGAGAGATTACACTAGACGCTCAGGCGGGAAAATGGGAAAAATAAGAAGGAAATGAGGTTTAAAAACCCCAAACCCATATGCACGCGTCCCAAGGCCCATCATTGCCTTAGGGGCCTAAGAAATCAACCATCATGGCACTTGCCCAACACGCTACCTACTGCAGTTCTTGACACTTGTCAAAAGAATATTGGCACACCGTGGAGAAAGGTCTAGAAGCTGCATACCCCATAGTCACCTATTCACATAAGTAACTAAGGGCTAGGGGGTGATTGATATGCCCAAAGTGTACCGGACAGTCCAGAGATCTCAACCTCGGCCTTATGAAAGCCGAGGTAATAGAAGTTCGAAGAATACCCATCAGCAACATCGTACTACTGAGGTCGGCTACAGCCGACGCCCTCATGACTATGGACCTCGTCTCGGCTTGTAATAAGCCGAGATCATCTAGAACCTTGGAGCACAGTTCTTGTCAAGTCGTCCATAGCCGACATCGCTTTTACCTCAACCTCAGCTGGTCATTTGCCGAGGTCAGCAAGGACTTATGGGTTAACCACCCTTCAACATCATCATCGGCCCCAGCCAATGTTACAAGCGCCATATGAGGATCAACAACTCTGCAGGCTCGGCTCCAATTGTCAGTGTCAGCATCGGCGCTGGCCGACATTACACATCTCTACCCTCGGTTTGGCATCCCAGCCAAGGTCATCATATAATTCCCAGCTAAAGCAGGGGTCATACCTCACCAACCTCGTACTCACTCAGGTCGAGGTTAGGACCAAGCAAAGACAGCCGAGCTTTTATGCGTACATGTATGACTTGAGGCACGTGGACAAATCTGTTATAACTGAATCATTCCCTCCACGTGAGGGAATATTGAGGTCATCATTACTTAGTTAAAGATTAGCCAGGTGTCATCCTTTCACTGGCTAGATCTCCATGCACATGCTCATTGAATGCTTGGGGGTACATTACACCCCCCAGGCACTATATATAGAGGTCATCCTCTACTTTGCAAAAGGATGGAGAATTACAACCCTAGCTGATACTCTGTTAAATTACACAGTAGAGAGAGAAAGCTTGAGAGATTGTATCCATGGCCGTTAGTGCCTTATTTTAGTGACCTTACTCACTCACTTGCACAGTGGACGTAGGCCAAATTGGTTGAACCACTTATATATCGGTGTTCATCCTCTTTTCCTCATCTCAATCTCTTATATTTGGTATACACTTGAACTGCCATTGTTATCACTGATTTGAGCTTACAAACACCTTGAAGGGTGGTGCTATTTACAGCATCATCAGTGATGTCTGAGTTGCAGGAAGTGAAATGATTAAATATACCCATAGCGTCAAAAGATGGTGCGCCCAAGAAACCAAATGACCGGCGTACCCTCAGGCGGTTCGCTATTTTTGCTATTATTACAAAATTTCCACTGACTCAAATAATGAAATTTAGAAATATGAAAACTCTCAGAGATCGGCAGCCAACCAGAGCTTTTATAAAGCTGAGCAACTCCAGATGGATAATACTCCATCCTTTCACTCTGTTAGTCATTACTCTCTCCAATCAAGAATGAAGTTTTGGAGGCTTTTGTTGTTACCTAAAATTACAATGCTAAGTGGACCAATGATAATATAACACCTGTCATAGTATCCAGTGGGTCCAATCCCACGAATGTGGTAGGCTTATTATCCCCTCGAATCGGCAGAATGACTCATTACAAACTCCATACCAAATTTAGACACCAACAAGGATATTTTAGGTATTTTTATTTATTTCTTTATTATCTTTTAGTGTTTCAATTTTAGTAGGACATTAGCCACTCTCCTTTCAATAATAATTCTGATATTTCTTTTGTGTGGTTTGATCTTGAGTGTGCTTTCGCTGTGCTACATCACTCAAACTTTCTTCTCTCCCTTTCTTCTGATGTGGGGAGAAAGTTGTCGTTCAAACTGAAAAACTCTCCATTTCTCTCAATATAGGACCGCTCCCAAATCAGAGAAAGGCTACACTTTCTCTGTTGTTCTCTCCATTTTAAAACTCCCAAACAACCTGTAATAGATTTTTTGCAGGTCCACAAGAAAGTCCTGCGGGTCAACTGGGTTAATTCGTGTTAAACCGTTTTTGACCCAGTCTATTTATTCCAAAAAGTTGTTCTTATATCTGATGTGCTTTGTGTCTAAAGGTAACAACTAAAATGGACAACTAACTTAATCAACGGTTGCCCAAAATAGAAATTCTTAAAATGCGTATCGTTATCCTGACAAAATGTATGTTATCCAAAACGTAAAAAATGTCGATTCCGTTATAATTTTTATAAATAACGCTTGCTATTCTATTTGACCCCAATAAGTTCATCTATATGGTTTAAAAGAAGTGGGATATCCTATTATCATGGTTGCCCAATAGATAAATTCAGTAATAAAAAGTTTTTGGGTGGCAGACCACCACCTAAATAAATAATAATGATAAGTAAAGGGCAAACCCAGTGCACGAGGCTCCCGCCACTGCGGGGTACTGGGGGGGTTGGATGTACGCAGCCTTACCCCTGCATACGCAGAGAGGCTGTTTCCGTGACTTTTAAATTATCATTATCATTATTAAATAATAATGATAAGTATTTTAAAAAAATTATTAGTTTGTGGTTCTGATAATTGCAAATTACGGCGCAGGAGTTCATTAATTTTACACTTCATTACATTGCAGACTTGGATATCCCGATAAAAAGGTTAGGACATCAAATTCTGAATGGACACAATTCTTTTTGTATTAGCTTCTTATACTTTCATTATTTTTTCCTTCTAGGGGAACGTTTATTGAGTTTCGAAGTGGGATGATTAATGTATCACCAATTGGGCGAAACTGCAGTCAGGAAGAACGAGACGAGTTTGAAAAATATGACAAGGTATCAAAGTTTGGTGCCTTTTGGGCAAAATATCAATAATTCGCAATTAATTTTGTAATATAGAATTTGTGGGTGGATAGTATTCATCCTTAAATAACATTATTTATTTATGTTGCATCCAGGTTCATAACATACGCCCCCAAATGGTATCAGTGCTCCGAGAGAAATTTGCACATCTTAACCTCACGTTATCCATTGGGGGACAAATTAGCTTTGATGTGAGATTACTTTTCTTTCCTTGATGCTCTAGTGAATGTTCTGTGATATAAGGGTATGAAAGGATGAAGAACGTGATTATCTTATTATTAATGTTATTATCATCTTTTATGTGGGAAAAATGATTGTGACAGGTTTTCCCTCACGGCTGGGACAAGACCTATTGCTTGAAGTATCTTGATGACTTTAATGAAATTCACTTCTTTGGAGACAAAACTTATAAGGTAGCATCTTAATTCACCATTTACTTTGAGTCCAATTGGTTATCCCAAATAATACAATGGTTTTCAATTTAAAAGTTTATCTTGGATTTTGTTTTAGATGAATTTGTTAATTGAATGTAAATAAATATTATTGCTTATATAATTTGTTATCATGATGTGTCAAAAATAATCTATAGATGATCAAAATTAATTTTAAAATAAAGAGAAAACATTATGAAGTTCAAAAATTAAATCATTGTATTTTTTATTTTTTAGGACAGCCAAACGAGCTCGTTGTTTTTGAAGTTATCCATTTGATGTTTTGCCCATTACCTATAAACTTTTGTTCATAATGTCTTTATGCTCGTCATTCCAAGACTACATTATATAATTTTTTTTAT
Source organism: Sambucus nigra (assembly GCA_949130495.1). NCBI lineage: Eukaryota > Viridiplantae > Streptophyta > Magnoliopsida > Dipsacales > Adoxaceae > Sambucus > Sambucus nigra. Next base: position 206,717,178 of record OX422223.1, read on the forward strand.
GTAGATGGCTTCATTTATTTTCCAGGGAATAAAAAAGTAATGGCTTTGGTGTTTGTTGTTGGAACAGGGAGGAAATGACTTTGAAATTTTTGAATCTGAGCGAACCGTGGGTCACACAGGTCAGCTCAAAATTTCAACTTCGTTCTTTGTAACCAAATATTTCATGAAAATGATCTTATTATCAATATCTGGTTAAGGTTATGTTTTCAAGGCCAGAGAGACTGTTGCCTCGGCCCCCCAATTTTTGAGAATTTATAGGTCTTATATGTGGATTTCCAGTTACGAAATTAAAGTGTATTTGGAAACCGACATAAAGATTCTGCTTTTCGCGTTTTGCTCTTATATGTCGGTTTCTCTAAAAAGTATCATGAAAATCTGATTTAATATAAGATAAAAAGTAATTGAAGGGTGTAAATTTCTCTTATTTAAATCTGTGTAATTCAAACTCTCCTCGTATACTTGTTTTTCTAACTTGGTAATTTTAAGTATCTTCATTTTTACAAGGAGTTTCTATTGAAATTAGAGGGACGGGGGATCAAAACATCGATCTTGGCCAAAGCCTATTTTTTCTTTTTTTTCTAGAGTTTTATGTAAGAATAATGATAGGCACACCGGGTGGTAGTACCGGTACTGCTTTATTTGCTTGTACTATGGTGTGATTTGATTGTTTTGGTCCCGCCAGGGTACAAGCCATATAAAACGCATTTGGTACTAGTCCGGTAAGAGTATCATTACTAGTACCAAATGCTCTTTAAATGGCTTGTATCCTGACGGGACCTACACCATAGAACAAGCAAATCAAATCACACCATAGTACAAGCAAATAATGCAGTACCGGTACTAACCCGGTAATACCACCCGGTGTGCCTATCATTATTCATTTGTTAGTGCATTTTTTGTGATAAAATGTGGATATATCCCATCCTATGTTGAGCTTTTTTGTATTTTTTTTTTGTATCAGTTACTAGCCCTGATGATACAGCAACACAGTGTAAAAGTCTGTTCCTAGCCAAGGAAGATGAAGGTCCATCAGCTTAATGGCATTAATTTGTAATTGGCTGCCTGGGGAATAAAGAGAAAATGCATACAAAGACGCTATTTATTTTTCTTTTTCGAAAGACGCTAGTTATTTATGTATACAAAGAGAAAATGTACGTGTACACCTAAGTTACTGGCATATTATTTGAATAAATGATTGAGAAATAGCTGCTTAAATTTGTTTTGCCTTTATTATCGGGTGGTTTTATATAACTCCACAATACTTGTTAACAGCCCCAACAAATAGTTCCCAATTCTTAAATTACAAAAGTGATTAAAAAAAGACATAAAATCCCTTATAAAAGCCCCCGATCACATTATTCACTTACCGATTGTGTATTCAAAATAACAACCTAATAGAGCTCAATTACAGAGTATCCAAATAAGTCCTAATCAATGTCCAAAAAACAAAGGGGTTTGTAAATTTAGGAGTTATTGTAATATGTATTTTGGAAATAGGATAATAAATATTTTATTTATAATTTTAGTCCCTATTTTTTAATAAAGTCGCTGACGTGGACTCATATTCATAAAACATTAACCAATCACAATATGTCACGTGTCCCTTTAATTTGAAAATAGGGACTAAAAATGAAAACGAAATGTTTGTTGTCCTATATTCATAATCAATATTATTTTAAATCCTAAAAGTATATAATCTAAAAAAGAAATGGGTAATCAATATCCAAAAATAAAAATCGGGTAATAAATATAAAAATAAAATAGCGCATAATCAATATCTTAAAAAACTATAGTAATAGTAGAGTATTTCCATAGAACTCAAATAAAAAAAAACTTTTAATTCCAATCAAAACATTCGTAACTGGACAGCTGTGTGTATTCAAATTGCAAAATATAAACAAAAATGCAAATAACAGAGTATTCCAATAACAGCTCATCTAGACTCTAGTAGAAGTAGAACTCAAACAAACCAATTTCGTTTGTGTCCCAGCTAATATATATATATAATTTCATTTGTGCCACAGCTAATATATATATATATATATATATATATATATATAGATAGAGAGAGAGAGAGAGAGAGAGAGATTCCCGTGCACACCATGTTTGTATATTTGTTGGCACAAACCTATTTTTTTTAAATATTAAAGAAATATTTTTGAATTGAATTTTTAATATGATATTTAAACATTTCAAGAGACCCATATAAAAAAAAAACAGTTCCAAATTTTTTTTTTCCTATTTTAAAAAAATCGGTCAAACTTTCGCAGCTTTTAAAGTGCAAAGTTGTAAAATTTGATCGATTTTTTTGAAATAACAAAGTTATTTTAAGTTTTTTTTATGTTGATTCCTTGAAATGTTTAAATACCACACAAAAAAATTCAACTCAAAAATAATTTGTTTACTATGTCAAAAAATCGGTGTGCAAATTTGGTACACAAACTTGAGTGTGCACAGGACCTGACAGACTCTCTCTAAATATATATAGACACAAACTCAAGGGAGTGGCTATTCGCACTCCAAATAAGTGTTTCCACACTCTATTTTAATACCAAATGTCAATTATATCCTTAGACTTACAAAATTTAAATTTTCACTTTTTTTGCCTCCAATTAAAACAAATGTATTTGAAAAATAACTAAAAATTTGTATTTTCAATAAAAAAAATATTTTTTTAATAAAAAACTGTTCTTAGTAAGAATCTTTTATTAAAATATTTTTTTTTTTACTTTTCATAACTGTTTTAAAAAACATTTCAATTGTTTAAAAAAAATTGTTACCTTTTTTTTTAATTAAAAAACTGTTTATAAAACATAAAAAATTATTTTATATAAAATAAAAACTATTTTTACAAAATAAACCGTTTTAACTATTAAAAAATATTTTATAAACGTTTTTTTATTTAACTATTAAATAAAGTTATTTTATATGAAATAAAAACATTTGACGCCACACACACACACACACACACACACACACACACACACACACATATATATATATATATATATATATATATATATATATATATATATATATATATATATATATATATATATATATATATATATATATCAGTTAATATACTCAATTAACACTCATTAATATTCATGTTTATTCTTGTACACTAGTTAAAATTCTAATACTGAAAATTCGTTAAATTTTATTTTGCCCCCATGTATCTTGTATTTTTCACGATTAAAATTTTATTTTAACCCCCTTAAAAATTATACTTTTGCTCACTATTAAAATTCACCATAAAAGTATAATTTAATTTTAATAATTAAATTAATTGTCTGGTATAATATTGGCGGTTTGTGTTGAATTTTCTGAAAAAAATAAAATAAAAAAATGATTTATAAAAATACCGGCGGTTTTTTAATTTATAGAAAAAAACAATTTTCTTAATACTGGTGGTTTAAAAAATTACACAATGCAATTATGAATATTTTATTTTTTAAGTAATACGATCACGACTCAAATAAAACGTGACGTGGCATGGGATCGTATTTTTTTTCATGCCGATGGCACGAACCATTTCTACTATTTTAAAAATAATTTTTTTACTATTTAAAAAAAATGGTTCGCGCCAACGGTATGTATAGGCGGTCCGACTACCTATGACGCGGACCATTTTTTCTAATATGTTGGTTCGCGCCAGCGGTATTATAAAACAATTTTAAATAAAATGTATAAAGTTTTTATATGAAAACATAACTTTAACAGTTAAAACAATTTATTTTTGTAAAAAAAGTTTTTTATATTATATATAACATTGTTTTAGTTTTTATAAACAATTTTATTTTAACAAAAACAAATGAAATGGTTTTTTTAGGAATACAAGACTACTTTGTTTAAACAATATTTCTTATTGTTTGCTATAATTGAGGGTAATAGAGTCATTGTGTAAAATTTTGAACTTCCTAAGAATTTCTATGGAGTGACCATTCTATCTGTGCCGAGTCTTTTCTTCAATTACCATTAAAATAGATTGAGTTTTTTTGTTGAGGATGTCACTTACATCACAAAGAGGAATTTTTTTTATGGCTTCAATGACATTAAAACTTGATGTCGTCCAATCAGGAAGGTTCCTTCTCTCATTCTTAAGTAGTGTTCTCTCACTTTATTTAATGATTCATTCTCTCCTTCTCAAGTGATGTTCTCCTCTCACTTCATCTAATATGGAACAAAACAATTTACACCATTTATATATAAAAAAAGAGACGTTTTTATAACATAACATTTTTTTTAATAACAGTTTTTATATATAAAAACATTACAAAATATTTAAATGTTTTTAAAACTATTTTTATATAAAAACGTTTAAAAAAAATCCTTTTCTATATAAGCTATTAAAAATGTTTTAAATATGTACTATTTTTTTAAAATGTTAAAAAACATGTTTTGTTAAAACAATATATATATATTTAAAAACTTTTTAAATAATAGTATCATATTAACAAAACATGTTTTTTAACGTTTTAAAAAATAGTACATATTTAAAACATTTTTAATAGTGTATAAAGAAAAAGATTTTTTTTAATGTTTTTATATATAAAAAATAATTTTACAAACATTTTTGTAATATTTTTATATATAAAAACTGTTATTAAAGAAAAAAATGTTATGTTATAAAAATGTCTTTATATATATATATATATAGTGAGAGTCTCCTGCACATACCAATGGTGCATACCAATTTTTTAAAATAGTAAAAAAAATATTTTTTTGCTGAATTTTTTTATATGATGTTTAAACATTTCAATAGGCCTATATAAAAAAAATCAACTCAAAATAACGTTTCTTGCTATTTTAAAAAAAATCAGTCAAACTTTCGCAGCTTTAAAAGCTACAAAAGTTTGACCGATTTTTTTAAAATAGAAAAAACGTTATTTTTAGTTGATTTTTTTATATGGGTCTATTGAAATATTTAAACATCATATAAAAAAATTCAATTCAAAATTATTTATAAAATGAGTCCGCATTAGCGGTATGCATCGTTGGTATGTACATGAGCTTGACTCTTTCTGTCTCTCTATATATGTATATGTAGTATAAATTGTTTTGTTCCATATTAAATAAATTGAGAAAAACATTTGAGAGGAGGAGATAAGAAACTATTAAATGAAGTGAGAAAATACTCGTTAATAAAAGAATCATCATGATCGGACGACATTAAGCTTTGAGGGAGTTGAAGCCATCAAAAAATTTTCCTCGGAAAGAGAAGCTGTTGGCCAAGTCTCCTCCTCATCCCGAACTCTCGTGTTCAGCAGAGAGGAATTCATTGGTTTAGTTTTTTTGGTTGATGGTTTCTTCATTGTCCGGGTTCTCTATCTAAGATTTGAATGTACGAGTGTTTGGTTCTTCAAGAATTTTTACACTCTCTTCTCTACCCCCATCTATTTGGTGATGTTAAATGATTAGCAAGCCATTAATTCGAAGCTAATAATACGTATAAATAAACATGAGGTTTGTATGAAAACACCTTTATTATTATGTACACGTGAGTTACATCTATAAGCTTTTGAGGTAGTTTACATGGAAATTGAAAAATAGGAAGTTTTCAAAATTTATTTTGTAGCCTCTCGTATCATTATTACACAAAACTTCTAATTTCTTCATTAACCCTCTTCTCCAACCTGTGTTTTAGGCTAAAAAAGGAAGATGGTAAAAACTTCTTCAGCAGGATTTTCTAGATTGTAGTGCATATGATTTGACATATGAGTCAATAGATTTTTTACATGGTCAATTTTTATTCCACGAAATTAAAAACGATCTTTCAATTCTAATTTCAAGCGTTAGAATTGAATTGTCAAACACGTGCCCTGAATGTAAAAAAGCATAAGCAGTTGCCTGACATGGAAACAAATGCAAGCACCCACGTTATCTCTTGGCCCTAAAATAGAGTAGAAACTGCAATCAAGAAGCAAATTGTTGGGGAAAAAAACCCATTCGGCAAATAAATTGTGGTGACAATTATTATTCAACACAAATAGATAAGAGAAGTGCAATCAACAAGCAAAATAAGGAAAATAAAATACAAATCACACAACAGGAGATGTACGTGGTTCAGCAAGAATGCCTACGTCCACGGTGGTGCAGTCAATATTATTTCTATATACTCCGGGGAGCGTTTACAGAGAATACAGTGCGTGTCTTTTGCCCCAGACCTAGGGTTTATTATATGCATGTCTGTCTTCAGGGAGTGGGGGTGTTGGACTCTCCCACGTTTTCCATCTTCTCATGGAACACCTCATACGAGAACATGGGAGAAGACTAAGTCATAATTGAATAGATGTTAAGGTGTGAAGGGTTTGGACTTTGGGCCGTTTTAATTAGGCTACTCGTCTGGGCCCGTTATTCCAAATTCGTGTACCCACAATTGCCCCTAAGTTTGTTGGGCCACAATCTGGGCTCAATAAATTTAAATGATTTGTCATAATGGTTCCTTTGTATATCGTGTAACTCTTCCCAAAGTTTGATGACTGAATTAGGCGGTAGTTACTTCGTGTCCTTTGCGCGATGATTAGCAATATTTAAAAGTCATTTTGGGCAACGTTTCACAGTTGCCGTTTCAAGCTTCTTAGTGCTCTTCCATCTTTTGTGAACCTTCTGCGAGTTTTAGTAATTTTTGCCCTCTTCTCCAGGTCTTCATTTTCTTGCTTTCGATCTCCCTCGTCGTTTGGGCTTGTGATCTTGCATTGTCCAAGTCAAACTCTCATCTCGTAAGTCTCTTTTGCTTTCTCTCTTTGCTTTTTTTGAATTTGTAGTTTAGGGTTTACAAATGGTAAAGATAGGTAATAGATCAGTGTCCGAGTTTAGAGAATTTTACAATATCCCAGAGTGGGTAGAGATTGAGTGCGCCTCTCTTCCTAAAAATGTTAGAGAGATAGAGGGTGCTCATTGAATTCACGTCTTGTTGCTTTATCAAGGGAGGCTTACTTTTCCTCCAAACGATTTATTCTTGCATTTCTTTGGTTATTTCAACATTGTTCCTGCACAGTGTTCGCCCAATTTTTTGGAAGATAATCAATGGCGTCTATAGAATAAATCAACTTTATGGCACCAAATTAGGGCTCGCCGAAGTCTGTTTTTGCTATTCCTTTTCTCGAACTAGCTCTGGTGTTCTTTATCTCAAGGCCAGGAGTCCTGACCGGGTATTGGTAGTAAACCTACCTGATTCCCACAAGGATTACTGGCAAGATGGTTTTCTTGCTAGAAATTGGCAGTTCTCCCCCCAGACTGAGGGGTCGAGGTCTGATAGGTTTACTGTTCCCTTTTATGGGGAAGAGTACATAGGTAGTCTTTGCTCTGTCCTTTCAATTTTCTTTTTCAATGTGTGATCTTTCCAACTCTTTCCTATTTTCTTTTCAGCGAGGTTTCTGAACCCTTTTATGGGAAATAGGAAAGAGTTGGTTCCAACCTTGGTCGCTAAGAGCAGGTTCCAACCTTGGTCGCTAGGAGCAGTGCTAAGGGAAATTTTGGCGAGGGGATCTCCAGTGGTGACAGTTCTTCTGATTCAGAAGAGGTTTCTGAAGCCCAAGAACCTTGGAGCACGTCCATCAGCTCTAGCGAGGAAATGGTTCCTTTAAGGAAAAATTTGATCCGAGATGATGATGATGATGATCATGTGCTTCTTGCAGAGAGGTCGAAGAAGCAAAAGTCCAATACTGGGGCTGTTGCTACTGGTTCTCGGTCTGTTGCTCAGGAGCAGGAAAAGAAGAGAAAAGAAGAAGAGCAGATGAGAGAGAAAGAGAGGAAAAGGGAGGAGGAGAGAAAAAAGGTTGAAGAGAAGAAGAAGATGGAAGAGAAGAGGAAAATAGAGAGGGAGAAGGAAAAGGAGGAGGAGAGGAGGAAAATGGAAGCGAGGACGAAGGCTGGGGAGGCCTTAGTGCATGTGTCCGCATTTCCAGAAGGGGCCTCAGTTGCCATTTCTCCTCAACTGGCCCCTGCGCTGCTCGAGAGGGCAGTCCTTCCTGAAGATCGCCAAAGGGCGACGGGGTTTGATCAGTTAGCCTTGCAAGGTAGTCAGAGGCTAGCCTTGGTAAGACCATTTCTCTTTTATAATGTTTGATAAGTTTTGGTTGTTTTTTTCTTCTAATATCTTCTTCTACTTGCAGTTTGTGACTGACTTTGCCGTGCTCTATCGCTCTCGCAACGAGATGATCAATAAGAACGCCGAGCTGGATAAGAAGAATGCTGCTTTGAGGGTGAAGGGTACGGATCTCTAGGCTAGTTTGAAGGCCGCTGATGCTGCTCGGACATCTTCTAATCTTGCTCTTGCTAAAGCTAATCGTGAGCGGGAGGCAGCAGTTAAAGAACTGAGCGAACTGCGGTAAGCCTACGATCTGGTATGCTCGAGCAAGCTGGATGTTGTGGAGGAGAATAAGGTACTGACCGAGCAGCTGAAGGAAAAAGAGTCTCAGGCAGCCACCGTTAAGGAGGACTCATATAACTCCGGGTGGGCTGTTGCGTATGAAGACGCTGAGGTTCAGATAGGCTACATCAGCCGTCTGAACTTCAAGAAGGGCTGGAACAAGGCCCTTTTAGCTGTTAGTGTGGCTGTTGCCTCTCCTCTGTTCGAGGAGAACGATCCAGGCCCGAAGCCAATTGTGGATGAAGCCCCTACCCTAGCCATTGAAGGTGTTGACCCTGCCTCCCAGACAGTTCCTGCTGATGCTCTTCCTGCTCAGGCGATAGAGGTTGTTCCTGCTGAGGGAGGTGCTTCTACTGCTGCTGACAAGGGGAAGCAACCAGCTTCTTCTGGGCAACCTGAGGTCACCAGCTAATTTACCCTTAGGGTTACTCTTGTATTTTTGTTTGTAATTTTCCTTTCTGCTTCTTCAATGTACTCTGATCTTTTTCGTATGAATGAAATGAGTAGACTTTTTCCTCTAGTGTACTGAATAGTTCTATCTTTCGTTGCTCTTTTATTGCTTGTAGTTGATTGGTGTTGATGATTATATACGAACCACTTCTCAATTGGGGAGAATGCTTGGTCCTGATGTAAGTTCTGAAGTTCGTCATACCTTTGTGAGGATTTGCAAATCACTGCGACTGAGGAATAAGCGTTTCATAGAGCAGACTAAGCTCGTCGTTAAACTGAAAGACAGGCTCCAAGAGATGGAAGAAGTTGGTGCCTCAGTCCAAGAAGAGGTGAATACTCTGAGAGCAAGGCTTCTAGATGCTTCTGAGATCAACCAGGTTGGAGAAATTCTTCAACAAGAGAATGAGGCTTTGTGGAGGGAAGTCTCGCGACTCAGGGAGCATGCGCCGAGCATCGCTCCTGCAGTATTACGAGGTTTCTCCTCATCATGAGCTGGAGCTGGACCAAGCGATGTTCCTTCGGTGCTGCGAGGTTCTACCCCGTCGACTATTTCGCGAGCTGGTACAAATGCAAGAAGTTCAGCTAGGGAAATGGAAGAGCTCCGTGGTGATGTCCAATGAGCATATGTGATTGCTGCCAGGCTTCAAAAGGACGTCACTCGGCTGAGGCACCTGTTTAAGAGAGGACCTAGGCAAGTATGGGCCGATGGTTACGACCAAGGTTGGCTAGATGCTCCGACGAGGCTAACAGAGTTCGAAGAGATCGCCTTTATCAGGGGATGGTTGAGTGCCCTGAAGGAGCTGCAAGTCCCAAGGAACTCAATGCTCTGGTATCGTCATGAAATCTCTCCTTCCACTCTAATGCCCAATCCTTTCTGGAGATATGATCAGTGGATCCCTATTGATGCCATCCCTCGGCAGCTATTGGAGTCAGATACGAATGAAGTCGAGGAGGAGCTAGTTCCTCATCCCGACGACGGTCGAAGAGCCCAAGTGGCTGATTATCTCGTTCAAAGGCCTCGACCTCATTAAGATTTTTCCAGTAGTAACAATGTATATTTTGTAATGAAGTAATGTAATGTTGATGTTTTGGGCGAGCTCTCCGACTAAACATAGGCTATGTTTGTTGTAAATATAATGAAGTAATATAAAGTTCATGTTTTGGGCGAATTTGCCGATTAAACAAGTGTTGTATATTTTCCACATCTTTTAGACTTTGCTAAAAAATCTTGGGCTTCTCTTAGCTGACTAGATTTGTAAGTTTGCATTGTCAAGTGAGTGTCCCTCCAGTTCAGTATGATTGTGGGATACCATCCTGCCCCACTTTACCTTTTATGTCATGTCGTCACACTCCCTTAGGCCTAAGCGTGGTAATTGGCTAGGACACACCTGGTGTTGGATGCTCTATCCGATCAGGATTTTATTAACCAAACGTTATTTGGCGACCAATTTTAAACTGGCCATATTGCCTAATGATCTCCTGTAGGGCTTCATATATTGCCAGGGGCAATGCTAAGAGGTCTTTCATGTTTCATAACAAAAACCTGAGGAGGGAGATTTCTCTGCTATAGCGTAATGATTAATGTACCTGTCACTTAGAAAGGGTGTGTGAGTTATAAAGTTCATATACTAGTTAACTGACACTTCGTAGAATGCAACTGTTAAATAACTTTTATTAATGATAAGAAAATGAGCTTCCAGTCTCAAAACTACAATACAAAAGAAGAATCTAGAAATAGAATTTCTTAAGGTTGGCTGCATTCCATGATCGAGGTATCTCTCTGCCCTCCAGTGTTTCTAAGTGATAGGCTCCTCGCAGATCATCTCTTGTTATCTTGAATGGTCCTTCCCAGTTTGGCCCCAACTTGCCATCTGATGGTTTTACTGCGCTGCCCAATACTTTCCTTATGACATAGTCCCCAACTCGGAATGCCCTTAGATTGACCTTCTTGTTATAGTGCTTTGCGAGCTATTGTTGATAGCTCGCTAGTTTCACCAGGGCAAGCTCTCGACGTTCGTCGACTAGGTCAAGTTCAGCGAGTAATGCTGCATCATTCTGGCCCTGGTCGATAAGGGTGGACCTCATTATGGGTAAGCCTGCTTCCAATGGGATGACTGCTTCCATTCCATATGTTAGTGAGAATGGGGTTTCCCCCATTGCTCGACGTGGGGTAGTATGGTAGGCCCACAGAATATGTGGTAGTTCATTCACCCATGTGCCTTTGGCTCGTTCTAATCGTTTCTTTAACCCATCGATCATCATCTTATTGGAAGCCTCAGCTTGGCCATTGCTCTGAGGATAAGCCACCGAGCTGAAGTGGTGTCTGATTCCGTGCTCATTACAGAAATTCTGAAAAGAGATGGTAAATGGATTTTGCTCCAAGAACTTCCCAAAGCAATACTGCAACCGAACAACTTTAGATGATAACGATTTCCCTATTTATAGGCATCGAGACAATGGAAGACATGTTACAAAAATGGACTTAAAGGTTGACAACAGATTTGTGGTCCCACACAATCTCGATTTAGTAGTCAAATATCAAGCTCATATAAATTTTGAATGGTGAAATAAGTCAAGGTTAATTAAATATTTGTTCAAATATATCAGCAAAGAACCTGATTGAGCAAGAGTCGTACTTGAGCATGCTAAAGCGAGAACATCTAGTAATGGCGAAGGTCAGCCATCAACAGTCGATGATATTAAAAACTTCCTCGATTACCGATAGTTATCTGAATGTGAAGCGTGTTGAAGGATATATGAGTTTGATATACAATATCGAAGCATTGGGGTTGAGCGACTTACATTCCATCTGCCCGAAGAACAAATTGTGACTTTTAAGGATTCCGATCATCTTGACACTGTGATTGATAGAATTGACATAGAAAAGACCGTGTTCACAGAATGGATGGTTGTAAACAACAAGTATGAAGATGCAAGAAAACTGACATATGCGGAATTTCCAAAATAGTGGACTTGGAATTCTTTAAAGAAATGATGGACACGAAGAAAGTCAGGTACATTCCTTGGTCGTATTGTATATGCACACCCAATATCTGGAGAAAGATTTTACTAAAGATTATTGCTGGAAGTTGTCCAAGAAGTAAGGAATTACGAAGAGGTGAGGACTTTTGACGGTGTTGTATACCCAACTTACAAATCTACATGTTACGCTAGAGGCCTACTTGAAAATGACAAAGAATGGCATGATGCAATTTTGCAAGCTTCTCAATGGTCAACTGGCCATCAACTATGAGAACTGTTCATAATAATTCTAATATTTTGTGAAGTTAGCGATCCCAAAAAATTATGGGAAGCACATTGGGATTCGTTATCAAACGACATACTGTATCAGCAAAAGAATTTGTTAAACTATGATAATCTGGCCTTAATCGAAGATCAAATTTGTAATTACGCCCTACATGAACTAGATGAGATTCTAAAGAAAAATGGTAAGTCATTATGTGATTTTCCCCTAATGCTAAAGCCCAACCCATCTCTAATACGTGATCGGGGGAATCATTTGTTAAGAGAGGAGTTATGTTACGACAAATAGGAGATGGAGGATGAACACACTAATATATTCATCGGTCTTAACGTTGAACAACTCAACGTATATAATGCTGTGATGCAATCTGTATATGAAAAGAAATGAGGGCTTTACTTTGTTCAGGGGGCTGGGAAAACAGGGAAAACTTACTTATACAAGACCATCCTTGCACATTTAAGGTATGAAGCAAAAATAGCCTTAGCAGTCGCTTCGTCAGGCATCACTTCTTTGTTACTTCCCGACAGCCGTACTGCACATTCAAGATTCGCAATTCCCATTGAAATTAATGCAGATTCAACTTGCAATATTTACCAAGGAACCCAGCGGCAGAGTTGATAAAAAGGGCAAGTTTGATAATATGGGATGAAGCACCCATGAATCATCATCACGCTTTCAAAGATCTTGATAAAACTCTTAGAGATATTCTACGTTCGAACATTTAAGATTCTTTCGAGAAACCATTCGGGGTTTAACCGTGCTTCTAGTTGGCGATTTCAGACAAGCTTTGCTCGTCGTGCGCAAATGGAGCAAAGAATACATAGTTAAAGCCTCTATAAAAAAAGTCCTACCTTTGGGACTCATGTCATGTTTTAATCCTCACAAAAAACATGCGCATACACGACTCTGCAACATTCTTCGAATGGGTATTGTCTATGGGTGACGGTAAAATACCAATGGAGTCTTTCCACGAAGATGAGGAACCCTATTGGATTAAAATTCAGGACGATTTCCTTATTGAAAAAACTAATGACCATATCCCACGAATCTTCTCCAGTACATACCCAGATTTCCTCAAGAATTATCAAGATCCATCATATCCAATGGGAAGAGAAGTATTGACCCCACCTAATCAAACAATTGATGAAGTCAATGATTACTTTCTTTGCTTAATACCAGGGGAAATAAAGACGTACCTTAGTTAAGATTCCGTATCCAAAATGTCAGGAAATATTCAAGAACAAGATTTAATGTTCCCAACAAAATTCCTCAACACTTTGAAGTTTAATGGAGTTCCAAACCATGAGTTAGAATTGAAGGTCGGTTCACCAATTATGCTTCTTGAAAACATCAATCAATCAGTTGGACTTTGCAATGGAACTAGGCTAATAATAACGCAAGTGGCTCCTATGGTCATTGAAACAAAAATCATTACAGTATCCCACATTTGAAACAAGGTCTTTATACCAAGGATAATAATGTCCGCAACTGATTCAAATTGGCCATTTATTATGTAAAGAAGACAATTCCCAGTTAGGATTTCATTCACAATGACTATGAACAAGAATTAAGGACAAACACTGGATCAAGTGTGCATATACCTTCCTAAACTAGTGTTTAGTCACGAAAAACTCTACATGGATGTTTTAAGGGTAAAGAGTAGTTCGGGTTTGAAGTTCTTCATTAACAATGAAAATAAAGAACATTACAACTCCACAAAAAACATTGTGTATGAAGAAGTTCTATCCATGTTGAAAAATGGTAAATAAGTACTAATACAGTTTATGATATCATGTAATATACATACATTATTTCACAAAAAATCATACATTAAAATGACTTTGTACATGGCAATCATATATATAAATAACTTTATAGCAAATGCAGGTAGTTAATGGCCTTTGTAACTTACCATAAAATTTACGAACTACGCAAAGGAAGCGATGACTGGACATTAACAATACGTCTCCCAAGGATATGGAAAACGAATAACTTTAAGCGAGGAAATGAAACTATTTCACTTGACATTCTTCTTCTTGATGAGAACGTACATACATCTTAACCCTACATTAAAAATTGCTTATATTTTAATAGACAATCATCATATGAATCGTATATTATGTCTAACACGGGGTCATGCTATTCACGCCTCAATCCGACCGTACATGCTGGACAAATACGAGAGCAAACTTGTCGAAGGAAAAGTATATTATATTTCGAACATGAGGGTTTTTTAAAACATAATTAACTACAAACCTGTTCCAAACGAGTTCATTCTCCAATTCTTACCTTTGACTATCGTCAAATAATCTCCCACATACACAAATTCATATCTTCAACTTAGTCGAGTTCAGTGCCTTAAGATCTCGAGTTCAAAATGACACATATTTAACAGGTGATTGATTTATAATATATTATATAAATTATATTAAACTGTTACAATTATAATACTAATTCAAACTTCCACATCATATGTTATTGGGATAGTTGTTTCTATATCACCAGTATCTACTCAAACGTCGTATGAAAAAGTGACGATGAAAAAGTACTTAGAGCTAGACAATCTGAGGTATTAAATACTCCTATTCAAATCACATTTTACATAATCTTTTCAATTTACAATCAATTCCATAATTCAATATTAATAATTAACACCGTAATGTAGAGGAGAAAGACTAGGTGTTACTCTCTGAGAAGATAACGCTAATGACATTACAGAGTAAGATTGTCGTAAATGCCCATCCTCAGTTATAGTAATTGTAACGTCGTGTACTATGAAGCTCTTTAACGGTAAATTTCATAGATTTTTATAGTCCTTATTAGTTATTCTTGAAAATAAAATTTTTACATAGTTGATGATTGTGAAAAAATAATACCACTTTCACGTTTTAAAGACCGTCAATCACTTTCCACAACAAGCGCTACTAAAGTTTACATTAATCCTCCCATCCAAGAAGTAAATGAATTCAACACGATGTATGTACTTCCCAAACCCAGTTTTATTCAATTACAATTTCTATGACAAAAAATAATCAATAAAACAAATATTATAAGTTAACTGGCGAGCTACATAATATCATCTACACCGGCCAAAATAAGCCAAACTCAACAAGTGGGAGCCAGATAGGAGCAAAGGTTTTCAACATCGTTGATATATTGGAATTACGTACACAATCAAGAGAAAAGGTGAAACATACACCTTTATATGAATAAAAATATATTCATAACTAATGCATAGTTCCTACTAATCGCTTTTTTAATAACAGATGAAATGGATTTGCTGCAAAGCGACGATAGCAGATATCGAAACTGAATGTGGATGGTACTACAATTCATGCAATCTCTGCAGTAAAAAGGTTCAATGGGTTAAAAATCAGAATTGGTGTCAAACATGCACCATTGATGTGTAACAACCCGCCCTTTTGGAGTCAATTAAATTCCATAATTAAGTATAAATTGACAATTTGGAGAATTTCTCGAAATAGTGATTTTTGGAATTTTCGAGGATTTGATGATTTCTGATGGCGGTTGTAATTATTTCTGGGATTAAATAGGTCGAAGTATTTTAATTATATGTTGCAGTTGAGTAAAGCGACAAAAGGTAAGATTTTGATTTAAAAACCCGCATTAAGTTTTATGGGTTAAAATAGTGAGTTACGGTCAAGTACCTTGGATGGAAATTTCGACTGAGCCATGAGTCTCGGAATGGCCGAGATAGTTGAAAATGAGTTTCGGGGAATTTTAGAGTTAAAATGGCTCGTAATTGAGTAAACGAGTCGTTTTTGGGTTTTAAGGGGTTAAAACCTTTTCTCCTTATAAAAGGAGGGAGAGAGAGAGAAAAGAGAAAGAAGAAATAAAGAAAAGAGAGAGAAGAGAGAGAGGAGGAAGAAAAGAGGAGAAAAGGGGAGATTCTGGCCTACCTCCGCGGGATTCGGCTTGAGGTCGTCGGATTATATCCACGAGGCAAGTGTTTACTTTATTTATTTACTTTTTGCATAAATCTCATACCGTAGTTTGGTATTAACAAACCCTAAAGATTTTGGGTTGGGTTTTCGTGGATAAAACGGGTTTTCGAGAGTTAAAACGAATAAACCCCTAAAATTTCCTAATTGAAGAAACCTAGAAATTAATCGAAATAAATTGGTGGTTTAGGATTCTAGGATGTTTAAAACCCTTAATATATGTGTATTTGTAGTTGGTTGAGGTTGTAGGACGTTGGGTGAGGCGACAAAAGCTTGGGAGAAGCTTTAATGGCCGAAACCGTCTCGGAGAAGACGATGAATAGTGAACTGCGTGCTTACCGAATCAATTCGGCCTAGAGGCAAATCGATTCGGCTCCTGTCAAAAAATAAAAATTGTAGATCTTTTCGATGCGGTCGCGTGGGCGCCAACCGCGTATTCTTTTTATTTTTTTTGGATTTATAGTGATTTTTCTACGAAAAGCTATCCGAGATCGAAATCGTTAGTTAGAAATTAAGGATAGAACTTTGGAGATAAATATTAGAGGTTCTCAAATGGAGTGTTAGGACCTCTAAAGAATTTGAGGAGATATAAAAACTTTGGGTTTGTAGGAATAAATCCAAGTTGTGATTTAAATGGAGATTGGATTGAATTTTGGGGTATTTTGGAGATTGAAAAATTGCCCAAACAGTGCCCCTCGAACAGGCCGAATCGATTCGGGTCTAGGCCGAATCGATTCACCTAAGGGGATCTGTGATTCTGCAGTGGGCCGAATCGATTCGGGTTTAGACCGAATTGATTCTCCATTAATGACCTGTTTCCGAATCGATTCAGATTGGGGGTAAAATCGATTCGCCCACCCGAATCGATTCGCAATTGGGGCGAATCGATTCACTTTGGTCAGATTTGTTAGTTTTCTCCCTTTAAGAGTATGGGGAGTTAAATTACAATTTTTGGTCTTATATGGGGGATCTTAGTGATGATATCGGGACTCCTAAATGATGGTTTTGAGGGTTAGTAAACCTTCAGATGAAAGAGAAGGCCTTGGATTGGCGTAGGGCATAATCCGGGGAACGAACATAGTTAACGTTCGGGTGAACAAAATTTTAGAGGGAGTTCGGATACCATCGAGCCTAGGTATTTATGTAATTGAATGTATGTGATTTGAATACATCTTGGTGACACCTAGGAAGTGATCTCTAGGGATTTATATCTTTGGGATTATTGGTCATCGCTAGATGTGATTGGAAATTATGGCCATATATATATATTCGAGGAGGAATATGTGGTATATATGTATATACTATATGATATAAGTATATATATGATATTAGGTAAATGATTTTGAAAATATAAAAATGAATGTTTTCAAAATGGAAAAGAAATGATTTTCATAATTAATAAATTATGGCTACACACCTCCCTAAATCGCTATCATAAGGAAAGTTGTGTGCGTATGGTGATGCCCCCTGGATAATGAATGCAGGGTGGATATAGTCCTAGGACATATGACAATTATATATTTTACTGCGTTGTTGAGATGATTCTGGGTGTGGTCATGACTCTCCCGCAGGCATATGGCCGCTTCCCGACGTTTATAGGTTCCCAGGTTGTCTTGTTTGATGTACCCTGGAAGATGATAGCCATTTAGGGGCGCATCCAGTGGGGAAACTCGAAGGGACGGTCTTAGATTTGTTAAAGCAATTCATGATAATGGATTGACTTTATATACATTTCCTGGATATAATAAGGGAAATGGAAGCATGTGATATGATCAAAGCATTTTTATGATAATAAAAATGGCTTTGAGTACATTCCCTGGATATGAGAAGGGGAATGGGATGCTATAAAACGAAAAAGCATTTTTATGATAATAAAACTGGCTTTTAAAAAGTTATATGTTTTTTTAAAGCAATTCATGATAATGAATTGGATTTTAAATATATTTCCTAGATATAATAAAGGAAATAAAAGGTTTTGATATGAGTATAGAATACATCTCAGTCCGGAGATAGATCCGGATGTGTATTGAAATATGAATATATATATGGATAAATTGGGTGTCGAGGGTCTAATGGATCCCGATGATCGACCTTGCCACGTAGTAGTGTATCGAGGGGGTTCCTTGTTTGGATTTCACTTTGCGAGACACCCCACGCACGAATATGGCATTGTGTTGAGACTGGGGAGAAGTTTAATCCTTAGTGCTCTAATATTTAGTATTTCTTATATGGTATATGTATATATATATATGTTATGTGCTGAGGGACTAATGGATCTCGACGATCGACCTTGCCGCGCAGTAGTGTATCGGGAGGGTTCCTTGTTTGGATTTCGCTTTGCGAGACACCCCACGCACAAACTTGACACATTGTTGAGACTGGGGAGAAGCTTAGCCCTTAGTACTTGGACTATCTAGGGTTGATAGTAGTTGGGTGGCAGACTAGTTTAGCAGGGTAGCTTGACTAGGATGTTTAGAGGGATGCGCTAGGAGTGCACTATTAGAAGAGAGGTGAGGGGTATCTCATGGGAGTGCGATACCAAACTTAAATATGAGAAAACCTTTTTCTAAAAATAAAGCATTTATGCACTTGCAAAATATTTTCAAAACTCGGGCTCTGACCCGTTTATCTACTTTTCCTCTCTTGCTATATATATATATATATATATATATATATATATATATATATATATATATATAGGTTTCCAGACACATGGACGCCTGCATGGCACTTCCTTCGAGTCAGACGTCAGCTGCAACAACTGTGGATGCGTGCAGGTTCTCGATAGACGCTTCTATCATTGTACTCTAGATAGGAGGTACTGTAAAAATATTCGGTCCACTGGCCCAATTGCATTTATTTATTCCTTTAGCGCATCATTCGATATGGTTGTATATTTTGACCGAGTGTTCGGTTATTTTATTTCATTTCAGTTTTATTTACGCAAAACTGTGTGGATGTTTTAATTATCTTCGCTTAAAAAGAGTAGTTAAGTAAAATTTTGACACCAGCCTAATAGGTTATTAGTAATTAAATGGACTTTTGACAGTGATGCTAAGAATGATCCATATGAGACTCCTGTCATAATTTGATATAGGAGTGATCGCCCGGTATTTTATTAGGCGGGGTGTCACATGATGTTAAATATCCAAAATTGAGGTCCATTTTTCATCAAATTACTAAGTTGGTAAATACTATGCCTTAAATATAATTACCTCAAACTTATAGATTTTTAACAATTTACACTTCTACTTACATATGTAATACAATTACTACAATCGACAATTTTTTTCTTCAATACAAGTACTAATTACAAGTACGCGTCAAGGATAGTTCAGCGTACATATCATTCGTACTCTTTGACCGAGTTGCGGAGTCCATGCTACTAACAACAATTGAAACAATTCTTAAATCAAAAAGCATCGTAAGATTATTAACGACAATGAGCAACATATACGTCAAATTTAAATATTTTATGCAAATAACATTATCAATTGACATTATTTTATAAAACAGATCGACCAAAGGAGCATACCGAGCCAACTTACTAATTTGATTGGCATTATGTACATGTTTCAATTGAAGCTCACTTCCCACAACTTGGTTCTTCGATGGCAAAACTACACCGTTACAAAAATTGTTATGGACCATTTTCTGGAAACACATCTTTAAAAAAATGCTCCTTCAAAGATGACACATAAAAAAAAATTCTCATCTATGAATACTATTTTGTTTATTATAAAACTACTAACTATTTTCACTAATTTTGTTCATCTTTCAGTACATCACCAAAACTTCTAACTCAGAAGCGTGGATTACGATCAAGACCAGCATTGTTGCTCGGGTATCTTCATTTTTTCACCAAAAAGAAGATAATTTTATCTCTATGCCTCTACATATATTATAGTTGGAAATAATATGAATTTCCATATCCAGTTTCTCCATCTCCGGTTAGATTAAATCTTGATTTATCCATTTAGGATGACATTTATCTTTGTCGCTACAACTATTTTCAGAGTTCTTCAGTTTCACAATCTTCATTTAGTTCTCATCACCGATTAGATGTCAATCTACAGTTACCTCATCTCCAGTTAGAACTCCACTTACGACTAGATCTATAAGTATTGTTTGTTATCATCAAAAGTAAATATAATAAAACGTTAAGTACATTACTATTTAATAAATAAATAATATTATTAAATAGTAAATAAATAATATAAAAATAGCTTATTTCAA
Source organism: Sambucus nigra (assembly GCA_949130495.1). Taxonomy (NCBI): domain Eukaryota; kingdom Viridiplantae; phylum Streptophyta; class Magnoliopsida; order Dipsacales; family Adoxaceae; genus Sambucus; species Sambucus nigra. The sequence continues at coordinate 206,737,468 of OX422223.1, forward strand.
ATATACTTTAACATTCTCCCCCGTTTTGATGATGACAAATAATGATTCACAAGAATAAATAGATTTGATAATTTTCTTCTCAAATATGAATCACAGATATTATATATGCACGTATTATATATTTTATAAAGGGAAAATAAATTGTTTTATAAATTTTATAAAGGGCAAAATAAATTATTTTCTTCCCCTATAAAAATAATTTATGCACGTATTTTTGAAAGCATAAGTAACATGCAACCTGTCATAGAGAAATAATAACTATTCAAAACATATAGCTGAAAATTCATAACACGTGAATAACAATATTGTATAGATATGCAATACAAACTCAACATTAAATAACATACTTAAATGAAAATTACATGAAATAAAAATTAAATCTTCAAATTATTAACCATATTACAAACATCTTTAGCATGAGCTTCAATCGTAATTTTCTTTTCTTTTTCTTCTAAAATAACTTTAAAAAAATCATCATCTTCATCATTCAAAGATAAACTAGATGTCGTATCATTTTCATTGTCGGAAGATGTAGGCATGTAAGGATTAATACCGAGAGGTAAAATATAAGGCCAAGATGGTATGTTTATCCACGATACATGTGGTGGAAATTTTGAAATAGCATTAAAATCATAAAAATAGAAGGATATTTTGCATTTCTCACACCTTTGATTTGATTTTCACAATACACCCAAGAAGTATAAATGTCGGGTTGTCTTCCAAGCCAAACAAAATAAAAATTATTTTTGGCCATAAAATATATTTGCAAAATGAAATGATGGTCAAGTGTATATGATACTAAGCATATATATATATATATATATATATATATATAGAGAGAGAGAGAGAGAGAGAGAGAGAGAGGCCCCTTCCTATAAGGAATCGTTATGGTGCAGATCCTGGTACATACCATTTTTTTAAAATAGTAAAAAATGACCTTTTTAATAAAAATTCATGGATATGATATCCACGGTGAGAAGATCATCTCCAATTTTTTTCATTAAAAAATTTAATAAAAAAATCGTTGAGATGAGGTGATATGTAAAAAAATTTGTATAAATATGCATTTTTGACCGTTGAAATATTGACGATCATCTTACCTACTTTTTTATTGAAGTTTTTTATAAAACTTCATGGACATGATCTTGACAGTGAGAAGATCATATCGATGAAGTTTTATCAAAAAAATTCAATCAATAAAGTGGTTGGTGCCGACCCAACATTTCAACGGTTGAAAATGAATATTTATACCATTTTTTACATATCACCTCATCTCAATAGTTTTTTTGTTGAATTTTTTGATGAAAAAAATTGGAGATGGTCTTCTAACAGTGGACATCATATCCATGAAGTTTCATCAAAAAATTCTTTATTGGAGACTTTTTGTATATATATATATATAAAGTCAACATTCAACATAACTTTTTATTTTAAAATTTGATTTTTTTCAAGTAAAATCATATAATATAAAAAGGTGGGTGTACAAAATGCAACAGATAAAATGTGTTATCTAATAATTAAAATAGTAGAAATATTCACTATAAACAAATGTGTTATTTAACAATTACAATAGTTTAAATATACAACTATATAACAAATAAAAATTAGTAACTTTGAAACAAATAATAGTTAAGTAAATATAAGTATGTACCATTAAAAGATGTTTTAAAAACTAAAATGCAACATATTTGAAGAGATCGAAAAATATCTACACTATAATAAAAATTAGATATGTAACTGTGATAATATATACTAATCTTTACAAAAGAAAATAAACTATAAACTAAAATAAATTAAAACATAATATACTTGTTGTCATCAGTATATGGATTAGTTTTTTATCATAAAAAGTAAATATAATAAAACAATAAGGACATTACTATTTAATAATAATATTAATAAATATTAAATAAATAATATAGTTCATTATCATCAAAAGCAATAATAGTATAAGTATTGTTTATTATTATTAGAAGTAAATATAATAAAATAATAAGTACATTACTATTTAATAAATATATAATATTAATAAATATTAAATAAATAATATAAAATAGCTAATTTCAAATATGCTTGAACAGTCTCCCCCTTTTGTATGATGACAAACAATGATTGACAAGAATAAATAGATTTGATAATTTTCTTTTCCAATGTGAATCACAAATATTTATCTGCCTTTGATATTATCAAAATGATATTTTATAGAGGGCGTGTCAAGGCTAAAATAAATTATTTTCTCCCCCTATCAAAAGTAATTTATGCATGTATTTTCAGAAGCATGAGTAACCTACAATCTGTCATAGAGAAATAATTACCATTTAAAACACATACCTGAAAATTCATAACACATGAATAACAATATTGTATAGATATTCATTACAAGCTTAATATGAAATAACATACTGTGACACCCCGCCTAATTAAATATCGGGTGATCGTCCTTTATTGAATTAAAAGAGGAATGTCACCCGGTTCATTCTTAATATCACTACCGAAAACTTTTTTAAAACTTACTAACCACCTAGTATTCAAAAAGCTTATGTCAAAATTTTAATCTTTTTATTTCAACAACAATATAAATATAAATTTAAACCGTTCACATAGTCAATGAATCTAAATCAATACTAAATAAATAAATATATGACTGGACAAATAAACCACTGGCAAAAAATCCAAAATCCACTATAAGAATCCAACAAAAATAATAAACTAAGTACAAAGTTTGACTGAAATAAAATAGCTGGGGCAACATGCCCAAATGAAATACTGAGTTGCATCCTACTCTAGGAATCAAATTACTGAAGCGGCTAAGTCCAAATTCTGTAACATCCACACCTGCTACAGCTATGCATCCCTAGAACAGATCATCAAGTTTGTCATCCCTGTGGCTGGACACCTAAAAGGTTTTGAACATATTTTGCAAGTACGGGTCAGAGCCCAAATCCTTTTGAAAATATTTTGTAAGTGAATTAAAATGCAACAATTAAAATGCATGAGTGCACTTTATATTTAAGTTAGTGTTGCACTCACTTGAGATACTACTCACTCCTCATCTAAACTGCACACCTAACGCTTCTTCATAACCGTCCTAGTTACATTACCCTGTCTAACTAGCTTTGCCATGAAGCTCCTTAACACTTTACTCTAGCCCGAGTAATTTGTACTTTTACTTCATAAGTTATTTATCATATTAACTTTGTTTATCCTCTTTAAATGCACTATATAACAGTCTCACTAGTTGTATACAAGTAATCCCTTTTTATCTTATGTAATTTGCCTGTATATAAATATCTACACACTTATATACGTACACATATAATACAGTTGCACTACATGTATTTTACCCTATAAATTTACACCATATATATATGTATCAATATATCACAATATTCACACACATGCCATATATATAACCATCCTCCCGAGTAGACACTCACTAGATGTTCTCTAAAATACTATCATCCCAGTTATACTCATCCACCTGGACACCCCGACTCGATTAGCTCCCTGAATCAGTGAAACGAAAATAAACGTAATGGAGGTGGCCATAGTTCCTTCCTCGAAAGTGAAACTGAATCATACTCCAAAGCCGTTCACCCCTGAAAATAAATCACATAATAAATTCCTGGACGACTATAACCTGGGGATTATACTCGCCTTGCTCCTCAAGCCACGGGATTCACCCACATCGCGCAACTTCCTGTGATAGCACTAGAGGGGTATGTGTTCCTATAAATATTTTTGACACCAATATTTATAAAGCACACAAATATATATATATATATATATATATATATATATGGTGTCAAAAAATCTGGGATATGGGTGGTGCCTATGTACCACGATGTATGCACAATAATAAATAAAAGAGAGACACAAATTTACGTGGTTCAACCATGAATGGCCTACGTTCACAGGGCTGATGTTGTGTTCCAATAGAATGATGAGAGAGTTTACATGAATGTGTTTCTATAGCTTCTAAGCCCCTTTTCACAATCGGGGGTAGCCCCTTTATATAGAGTTACAAATATAGATGAGTCCTATTTTCGTGGAGTTTGATTTGACTCAGATACTGCTCCTCGGTCTTCTCATTTATCAAGGACTCTAGTCGTCCTTATTTTGTTTGAGCGTACGTGGCCTTCCATCTTGACCGGGGTGCTCGCCATGTGTTATGCTATTATATAGGCATATTTTTTTCCCCCACAATAGCCCTGCAGGTCACAGTTCAGTTGAGTTGATTCCGAGATGAGCTGGGAGCTGGTCCATAATCTCTTTAAACGTGCGTAGTTGTTGATGTGAACTAGACTGGCGTTCTTTGAGTCATCGTTCAACTTTTATCCTTCTTTGGTTATTCTTCTTACTTTTATAATTTGTTTAGATGAATGCTTGGCTTGAGTTGAGAGACGTTCAGTTGATATGGGAACCGGACTCGAGAGTGTCGAGCTGCCTATGCTCCCTCATGGGATAAGGTCAAACGTAGTTTATTGTTTTGTTTTATTACATGGACCAATTCGTGAGGCCGACCAAAGGCATGTTCACAATTCATTTGCTGAGGTTTTCTTGAGCGTGCATCAAGTTTAGGGCATCTCCCTGTATTTTGATCTTATATGGTCCATTTGGTAAGGCCAACCACAAGCCTATGTGTCGAGCCTTGCTCGAGCATGTACCTAGCCGGGGTAATGCCATGCATTAGGCTTTTTATATGGTCCAATTGGAGAGGCCGACCACAGGCCTATGTGCCGAGGCTTGCTCGGGCATGTACCCAATTGGGGTAAGACCATGCATTAGGTTTTTCATATGGTCCAATTGGAGAGGCCGACCATAGGCCTATGTGTCGAGGCTTGCTCGGGAATGTACCTAGTTGGGGTAAAGCCCTACATTAGGTTTTTCATATGGTCCAATTGGAGAGGCAGACAAAAAGCCTATGTACCGAGGCTTGCTCGGGTATGTACCTAGTTGGGGTAAGACCCTGCATTAGGTTTTTTATATGGTCTAATTAGAGAGGCCGACAAAAAGCCTATGTGCCGAGGCTTGCTCGGGCATGTACCTAGTCGGGGTAAGGCCCTGCATTAGCTTTTTCATATGGTCTAATTGGAGAGGCCGACCAAAATCCTATGTGCCGAGGCTTGGTCGGGCATGTACCTAGTCAGGGTAAGACCCGGCATTAGGTTTTTCATATTTGATATGTAATCAGTATGCTTATTGTACTTAGGTATTTTCTGTAAGTCAATGTAATACCAATTTTCTTCGCATTTTTCCATTTTGTAATGCCTTGCATGTAAATATCCGTCTCTTTTACCTTTTAGGATGTGGTTCGCACTTCCTTAGTCCTAAAATACGATAGCAAAAATGCACCTGGTTTAAGGGCCATCCACCCGTTCAGTATTTTAATGGACCAACATAGTTGGCGACCAACCTGAGTTGGCTTTTTACCTAGGGATCCCCTGTAGGGCTTTTATTATTGTCGGGGGAACTCGTGGGGACATTTGTGTTTGGAGATGACAAACACCCGAGGACTTCCTTAACTTAATTGAAACAAGCAAGATAGTTGTTGTAATTAAATCAAGCTTAGTCCTGATCGTCATTTAAAAGACTAATGCGAGTGTTAACCATGATGGCATCCATCCTGTGTTGGCCTCTTCGATTTTTCTTTAAATATTATAGTGAATCTATTCACGTGTCATCGTTGACCTGGATCCCCTAATCGGGTTGTGAAGAGAAGACTGCCTGTCCGTCCATCGAGCTATTTAATCTGTATAATCGAGATAATAAGTGTACCTGACCGTTCCTCGAGGCTTTGTTTTATTGAAGAGTATCGCGTTGATCATTCATCAAGGTGGATATACTTGAGGATTATCTTGATCATATAGCTCTATGTAATATATCATTCCTTGGGGCACACTTGTTTATCGACCATGCATGGTGGTTCTTGGATGCTGTGGAAAACTCCATATAGCTCGTACATCTGAAGAAATTGATATGAGTTCAAAGCATATTCGTGCATAAATGCGTTAATTCGATATGGCGTTCAAGAAATGCCGTCCCTCTAGAGTGGATATCTTAGTGTTGCTGATGCCCTTTTGACGTCGACAAGTGAAATTTCATCGCCCAGTGATCGTCGATCACCATGGGTTGTTTGACGATGTTGCTGATACATTCAGGGTGGTCTAGTGTTGCTGCCACCTCATTCTGTTCGTCGCATATGTCGACCAGTAGGGGAAGACCCAAAAATGAACCGAGGATGACCAGACATAAGGTTAGAAGGAATGTGTGGGAACTTGGTTGTGACAGCCCCAATTCACAGGTTGGTGGGCCAAAAATTCTTAAGTCAGCAGACCACGAAGCGGGTTGGTGGAGATGAGATGCGAGTCGTCCTTAAACCATGAGATTATTAGTCGAAGTGGACAAAGAGGAGTCTGGTGATGCTTGGATTTAATCCTTAGCAACCAAGGTTGATTATAATCTTGCTGGATACGTTACTTCCTACATTTTGGGTTCATTCTTGTTGATAAATATAATTGATTATTGCTCTTCATGCTGCTTTATGCGTTACTGGATCGTTGTTCTACAGATCGCCCAACTTTTCATTCGTCGAGGTTGAATTAAATAAGAATTTTATTGCCCACCTGTCCATTAGAGCTTGAGACGTGATCACATAATGTCGACTATCCATCGAAGCTGAGGGTCCGTCGAGGCAAAATTGCAAAGGACCTAGTAGATGTTGCGAACGATCCATGCTCGAACATCTGTCGGAGCATTGATAAGATAAATGATGCCTGAATGCTTGTCGAGGCAAAAATTGTAGAGGATCTAGTAGATATTGCGAGTGATCCATGCTCGAGCATCCGTCGAGGTAAAAAGGACCGAGCAAGTATTACGAACGATCCTGCAGTGTTAGTGAAAACTAAATTTCCAAACCATTTATTAGGGTTGAATAACAATAATAAATGTGACGTCGATCATTAATCGACTGTGCCAACCATTTGTTGGGACTGAATATAAGAATTATCCTGATCAACCTTCAGGTCAAGAATCATAGAGCCAGATAATCAATACTGAAATTGAAGAAATATCAACGTCTGAGCATCCGTCGGTTATCACAAAAAATATTGCCCAAGCATTTGTTGGGTCCAAAGTGGTGTAACGTGCTCGACCATCTGTCAGAGCATTAACAAAATAAGTGGTTCTTGGGTCGTGTGCCGAGCAAAGTTGTACATGTACGAGTACATATAGAGAGCGATCCATGCTCAAGCATCTATCGATGCTTTAATAAGATTTCCCAGAGCTTAAGATTGTGGTCGAGAATTCGTTGGGACTGAATCTTGTACCTGTGGAAGTTAATAAGTTGCTCGACCATTTATTGAGGCTAATTCAAATAGAATTTATCATGAAATATGATGTGCATCTTATCGACCATGTGTTGAGGAAAAGAATCATAGTATTGAATGAATGACATAAATGATCCCATAATTTTTATGATAAAATCTCACGAGGATGGTCGTGCCCGAGTATCTGTCGGGACTACGCTAAGTATTAGTAAAGATATTACATCGACCATCCATTGGTATAACCAATAATAGCTAGATGACAATATTGAAAATTAAATTACTGAATAAATGACATGAGTGCTCTATAAGTGCGCCCCAATATTTATGTGGACAAAATAATTATAATAAAGTCGAATAAAAGATGCAAAATTTATTAAATATATCCAGATGTACGACATAGGAGTTAATTTGGAATTTCTGCAAATAGCTCTAAGCAAATACTCAATCGTAAGTTGGTTTCAAAAAATTGTTTTCACAAAAAAATTGTGTAGTGACAATTGTGAAGTATGCAGTATAGATAGCCCCCTGATAACAAATATATGATTGTTGATACCAAAATTAATATGCTGATGTGGACGAATCATACGAAGACACTTGTCAATCTACGTGGTACAATAACAACGAGGAAGTTCATTTCCTCGACCAACTCATGTTCTCCCCAAGCAAAGAGGATATACCGAGGAACTGCAACATTCCGAGGTACTCTAGCGCTCCGAGGAACTCCTGAGCAACGAGCAGCTAAGGCGGTCCGAGCTACATCTCGACCGTAGTATTAATTGCCAGAATGTCAACAGTTCAACTATTCATTGAATGTTTATCATCTTGACGCACACGCTGCATTAAATGTATTACCCTTTCATATGTATATCATTTAATGTATCAACCCATTCATGTACAGCCTAAGGGCTATAAATACCTTGTATCACCCTCATTCAAAGGGACCGGAATTTCTTGACTGAACTTGTAATCGAGAATTCCCAAACACTCAGCAATAACATAACAGTGGACGTAGGCCATTCTTATAAGGCTGAACCACTTTAAAAATCTTTGTTTCATTTTATCTGTGATTGAATAATTAGAACGATCTAATTTTTTACATCAACAGATTGGCGCCGTCTGTGGGAAGCGACTGTTGCTATCGTTTTTCACCAAAAATCATTTATCATCAATGGCAGATAATCCAGAATCCAGTAATCGAAATGCTGGAGATACTGGAAATCCTCCAAATCCATCTGCGCCTCCAGACCTTTTTGGAATTATGACAAATCTGGCTGAAGGACAAACCGCCATGCAAGAAACAATGAGGCAACTCATTCAAACTCTTCACGGCGGTGCACCTACCCGTACAAGGCAAAGGAGTGATCGTGGGCAATCGCGATCCAGGCGTACTGGGTCATATCGTAATGAAGAATCTAATGATTTCTCTTATCAACCTAGGCGAACTTCATCGATACGGGCTACGGATACAGATCAACATATCACCCTCTCTCCGGAGAGAACTAGCGCCCTGGAAAGATTAAGCAGGGCATCTCCTTTCAGTCGGTTAGGACCAAGGAGAAATATGAGTCCACCTAGAGCCCCATCGAGAAGCTTTCGACCACCATCAGGTTTGAGAGAAGGATCAGCACAATCAAGACCAGTTACTCGTCGAGATAGATCTCAGGAAGCTACGTCAGAACAATCAATTGCTCGGACTAAGCAGCCCGAGGAAGGAAATATGGAAGGGTTCCATTCAGCGATTGGAGGATAGACTTGGAGAAATGGTTAAAGAAAGGAATCTCTTACAGAGAACTTTTGTTCAAGGGACACCTTTTGTGCAAGCCATTGTGAATTTTCCTACACCATCGAAATTTAAAGCACCTATAGTGACCCCTAAATATGATGGAAAGACAGATCCTGTTCTTCATATAGAACAATACCAGGCTGCTGCCGACATATATGCTGTCCCCGACGAGATGAGGTGTAGAGCATTTTCGGGAACTCTTACCGGATCTGCACAGATATGGTACAACAATCTTCCTCGGGGTAAGATTTCGACTTTTATCCAGTTAGCCGAGTTGTTCATTGGTAATTTCTATTTTGGAGCAAAGCCGGTAAAGCGAGTAGCGCACTTGTTAAGTGTTAGACAAAAATCAGGTGAGAGTACTAGAGATTACATAACTCGTTTCAATAACGAGAAGTTGGAAGTCATAGATTACGAAGAAAAGACAGCGATCACTACTTTAATGAGTGGATTGCTGCCTAACAAGTTATATTATACTTTGGCCAAAGATCCACCTAAAACTATGTCGGAGTTGATGGCAAAAGCGACCAAAATCATGAATGCCGAGGAGGCTATGGCTGCGAAGAAGAATATGGATAAAGAAACCAAGGTGGAGGTTGACAAATCTAAGAAGAAAGAGCAAAAAGGTAATGGTGGTGACAAGCACTCCAAGAATAATAGGACGTCATGGGAAGTCCTGAAGAAATATGATAATTATACTCCATTGAAGATGGGTATTAATCATGTTTTAGAAGAAATCAAGAATAACGAAGAAATCAAGTGGCCAGATAAACTGAGGACCAATCCTGACCTGAGGAATAGGGCCAAATATTGCGAGTTCCATAAAGATCATGGCCATACGACCAAAAATTGCATAGCCCTCCAGAACGAGATTGAAACGCTCATTCGAAGAGGAAAGTTGTCAAAGTATGTAGATCGCAGAGGTGAAAGGAAGAATGATGATAGAACCAGAGATCGTTCCAGATCTCCTCGTCGGACGGAGGAGAAAAAGAAAAGAGATCATGAAGATGATCCAGATGAAGACCCCGATCTTCCAAAGAAGCCAAGACAGCCTGAACGAGAGGTATTTTCCATACGTTTTGGGTCATTTGATTGTAATGTTATTACAGGAGGAGATGCTGGAGGGGGAGACCTTACTGCAGAAAGAAAGGCCTATCTCGGAGAGGCTCAAGCCTGCTCATATATTCAACGAATAAATCTTGCCGAGGATGATCGTCCGAGGAAGGTAAATAAAGAGAAGCTAGTTATTGGTTTTTCAAAAAACGATTTGGCCGGTGTTCTTTACCCTCACGACGATCCCTTGGTGATCAAAATGAGGATGAAAGATGTGGTGATTTCAAGGGTGTTGGTGGACAATGGTAGTTCGGCAGACATCATGTACTATTCATGTTTTGATAGCTTGAATTTGAAATTATCTCAATTGGAACCTTATCACAGACCCCTTCTGGGTTTTGCGGGCGAGAAAGTTTTTCCACTTGGGACGATCAAGTTGGACATATTCATTGGAACTTGGCCTGCTTGTCGAACAGAAAGAATACGCTTCTTTGTGATGGATAAGAATGTGCAGTCAGCCTACAACATCATCATGGGAAGAGTTGGTTTGAAGAAGTTCGAAGCAGTTCCATCTACAGTGCATCAATGCTTAAAATTCCCAACAAACTTCGGAGTAGGAGTTGTGAAAGGAGATCAAAAAATAGCTCGGGAATGCTATTATTCATCTGCCGAGCAAGAGGAGCCTGAAGAATCAAGGAAAAAGACTATTACCTACCAGGTGGAGGAAGGTACAGAAATTGAAACTCTTGATCCCAGGGATGAATCCCAACTTGTAAAAGGACAGGTAGTAGAATCTACAGAAAATATTATTCTGGACGAGGAGCACCCTGAACGAGTAACTCATATAGGTTCATCGTTGGATGCTTCAATAAAACAAGAGTTGATAATGTTCTTGAGAAACAGGAAGAAAACTTTCGCATGGAGTCATAAGGACATGCCAGGAATAGATCCAAACTTCTTATGTCATGAACTCAATGTGAATAAGGAGATCAAGCCTGTGAAGCAGAGAAGAAGGGTATTTAGCCCCGAGAAGAATCAAGCCATACAAGAGGAGGTCGAGAAGCTCCAGAAAGCCCAATTCATTGAAGATGTGAAATATCCAGACTGGCTGGCAAATGTGGTGATGGTAAAGAAGAAGAACAATAAATGGAGAATGTGTGTTGATTTCACTGATCTCAATAAGGCATGCCCAAAAGATCATTTTCCATTGCCCAGAATTGACCAACTAGTGGATGCTACCTCAGGACATGAGCTGCTCAGCTTCATGGATGCTTACTCTGGCTACAACCAGATCAAAATGAAACCTGAAGACATGGAAAGTACTTCTTTTATTACCCCTAGGGGAACTTATTGCTATAATGTTATGCCTTTTGGTTTGAAAAATATAGGAGCGACATACCAGCGGCTGATGAACAAGGTTTTCACCGAACAAATCAGTTGCAACATGGAAGTCTATGTCGATGATATGCTGACAAAAAGCAAGAAAGCTGCAGATCATCTAGTTGACTTAGCTCAGACATTTGATCAACTGGATAAATACCAAATGAAGCTCAACCCGACGAAGTGCACATTTGGAGTACGAGAAGGAATGTTTCTCGGATACATTGTCAACCAGCGAGGCATTGAAGCAAATCCAGATAAGATCAAAGCTCTTTTAGGGTTGCGATCTCCAACAACAAAGAAAGAAGTGCAGAGTCTTACAGGACGAGTTGCAGCGCTCAACAGATTTGTATCCCGAGCAACTGACAAATGCCTCCCATTCTTCAAAACACTCCAAAAAACTTTTGAGTGGACTGATGAATGTGAAAAGGCCTTTCAAGACTTAAAAAAGTATTTGGGAGCACCTCCATTGTTGTCCAGGCCAATAACAGGAGAGAAGTTGTATTTGTATCTGGCAGTATCAGAGAATGCAGTCAGTTCAGCATTGATTAGATTGGAGAATGGAGTCCAGAAGCCAATCTATTACACAAGGCTTTCCGAGGTACAGAAATCAGGTACCCAAAGCTGGAAAAATTGGCATTGGCATTAATTGAAGCAAGTAGAAGAATGAGGCCATATTTCCAGGCCCATACCATCGTCGTTTATACCGACATGCCACTGAGGCAAGCCCTTCATAAGCCAGAAAAGTCAGGGAGACTGATGTACTGGGCAATAGAACTCGGTGAATATGATATTGTGTATGAACCCAGATCATCATTAAAAGGGCAAGTTATAGCAGATTTTATAGCAGAGTTTACATACCCTGATACCCCCGAGGAACAAAATTTACTCACTGACCAACCTGTGGATGTTACAGGATCAACAGACATAGGTCCAGACGAACTCCGGTTGGTAAAAGGGCTTGTGGATGTAGAAGGATCATCAACTTAAAACTCAGATCAGCTCCGGTTGGTAAAAGAGCGAAAAGAGATGGTTAACGAGGAGCGAAAAGTGTCAAGGGAGGACGAAAAGAAGCAACAAATATTTCACCGAGGAACCCTGTCAGATAAGGAATTTGAAGACGGGTTACCCATATGGAGATTATATGTAGATGGCTCATCTTGCACAGCAGGTTGCGGCGCAGGAATTGTTTTGAGCACCCCAGATGAGATTGACATGGAATATGCTTTACGATTCCAATTCAAAGCCTCTAATAATGAAGTTGAGTATGAGGCCATGATAGCGGGTTTAAACTTAGCAAAAGTTATGGAATCACGAAAAGTAATTGTATTCAGTGATTCTCAATTAATTGTAAATCAGATGACAGGAACATATGCAGTTAAAGGAGATTTAATGGCAAAATATCATGCAAAGGTGATGGAGTTACTGACAGAATTTGATGCCATTCAATTGGTGAGAATACCGAGGATGGAGAATGTACAAGCAGACGCACTGGCCCGACTAGCATCGGCTACTCGTACCGAGCTGCGAAGAACGATACCAATTGAAGTATTGGAAAGTCGGAGCATAGATGAAAACTTGACGATGAATGTCATTACCCTTGATTTAGGACCATCTTGGATGGATCCCATCAGGATATATATTGAAGAGGGAGGATTACCAGAGGATAAGCTCGCTGCCAAAAAATTGAAGTATAAAGCTGCTCGGTATGTATTAACTAATGGTATTTTATATAGACGAGGAACTATGGCAGGTTTGCAGAGATGTGTACATCCCTCCGAGGTGAAGGAATTGATTGAAGAAATCCATGAAGGGTCTTGTGGAGCTCATGTAGCAGGTCGAACACTTTTACAAAGGGTAATGACTCAAGGATACTACTGGCCAACGATGAGGGCTGATTGTATAGCCTATGCTAAGAAATGTGACAAGTGCCAATGTTTTTCCTCTATCCGACGAACTCCACAAGCATTGTTGACACCCATAACTTCCCCTTGGCCATTCGCCATGTGGGGAATTGATTTGGTGGGACCATTGCCGACCACCCGAGGAAGATTCAAGTACCTCGTCGTCGCAGTAGACTATTTTACTAAGTGGGTAGAAGCTGAACCCCTCATCGACATGACGTACGAGAAGGTATACCAGTTCGTTTGGAAGAATATCATCTGTCGATATGGTCTTCCTCATGCCTTCATCACAGACCATGGAACCCAATTTGATAACGAGGAATTTGCTGCTTATTGTCATCAGTCGAACATTTTGAAGGTCCATTCAGCACCAGACCATCCTCAAAGCAATGGACTGACTGAAGTGACGAATAGATCACTGCTAAATGGTTTGAAGAAAAGGCTAAGTGAAGCTAAATCTAACTGGATTAACGAGCTACAATCAGTATTGTGGGCTTACCGAACAACTCCCCGAGCAGCGACTGGAGAATCACCATATATGCTGGCATTTGGAGGTGAGGCTGTAATACCTGCCGAGTTAGGTCTCCCAACACACAGAGTGCTGAATTTCAATTCCCCAGTCAGCGACTTGATGAGCAGACTGGATTTGAATATGCTCGAGGAAGTCAGAGAAGAGGCAGCCATTAGGAATGCTGCTTATCAACAACGAACAGCTCTTTTCTACAACAAAAGGGTGAGGAAATGCGATTTAAAAGAAGGAGATTATGTGCTAAAGAAGGTCATTCAGAAGCACAATAAATTGGAAGCAAATTGGCATGGACCTTACCGAGTTACAGAAGTCGTTCGACCAGGAACTTACCGAATAGCAACTCTAGAAGGAGAAGAATTCAAGAATACTTGGAATGCTGAACACCTTCGCAAGTATTATCAATGATGTAAAATGTACAACGGTTCCATCAATATGAATAAAACGATGATGTTTTCACCATTTTCCTCTCCTTTGTTTGAAAGTTTTTCGGGGAATAGTAGTGTTGTACACTACGCTGCTCGACAGCAAAACGAAGACGATAGTTCGAAAGAACCAAAAAAAAAAAATATACTCCTTTGGTTAGGAGGCGTACACTAGCGTGACAAACTAAGGTTGGTAAGATAACTAGTGGACAGAAAGTTCGAAAGAACCAAAAAATATACTCCTTTGGTTAGGAGGCGTACACTAGCGTGACCAACTAAGGTTGGTAAGATAACTAGTGGACAGAAAGTTCGAAAGAACCAAAAAATATATTCCTTTGGTTAGGAGGCGTACACTAGCGCGACCAACTAAGGTTGGTAAGATAACTAGTGGATAAGATAGTTCGAAGGAACCTGATAGTTCAATAATCAACTACGGTTGAGGGAAGAACGATATCATTTTGAAAATAGGCCAACAAGTTGGTCGGAAGGTAAAATAATTCCAGAAAATACAAAGAATTCCAAACTGAACCAAGTATAGTTGGTCGGTGATCAACTATACTTAGTCGATGAGGATAAATTATCGACCATGGTTGGTCGGGCACATTTTATGAAAAAAATTTACCAAGTATGGTTGGTCGGGGATAAAAACCCATAAACTGTAGTTGGTCGACAAACACAATTTAACAACCTTGGTTGGTTGGAAATACTTTAAACATTTTATACTCATTACTTTATTACTTTATTATTAAGTGATTGAGCAACATTGATATTTGTAATTTTGATTACTAAGTTGGTTGATGAACAGCGTCATATTGTTATCTTTTTAACAGATACATATACACAAATGTAAAAATGTAAAAATAAACACAAGATAATCGCAATACAAATTTGCAAACAGAAAATGAAATTCTTTCATTAAGATAAAAATGTATTAGAAGCTATACATATGTGCTAATTATTACATTGAAAAACCTATTCTATTGGTTTCTTTCCTTTAGCTTTTGAAACAGGTTCCTCGCCGGCAGGAGGATCTTCTAAGCAAAGAGGAGAATTGATGAAATTAATATCTCTGAGCATTCTGACGTTCATCACAGAAGGTGTATCCAAGAGATGCTCTGGACGAGACAATTCAGTCTGAGAATGAAGACTATAGTCGCCGAGATATTTTGAAATTAAACTCCGAGGAATGGAACGAGCTGGGATCCATTCCATGTCCAATTTGAAAGGTGGCACAGGCAAATCTAGTAACCCTGGAGCATGGTAATCCCATAAAAAATGCCCTTGCTCCAATTTCAGTACACCCAGGGCGTTCAACCACCCCTGCTTATAACCTTCATTATTGGCATGTTCAATCCGAGCATCTAAATGAACAAGGGCTTCATTGTATCCTGCCATCCGAAATTCCCTGGGCTGTTTATGGAATTGGAAGGTTAATCTATCCAATTGTTCGTGAAGGCTCCTGGCAAAAACATCTTTATTATTCAAAGCAGACTTCGTTGCAGTAAGTTGATCTTCCAAAGATAGATTTTTCTTGGACATTTCAGATAAAGCCCGATCTTTGGCGTTTAATTGGTATGCTTGAGTTTCCAAAGTAGATTGAGTGCGAGCCTCTTCAACATTGCGGCTAAGAACTCTTGATCGACTCCGAGCAGCGACTGGAGAACTTTGCTCCTCGGCAACATTTTGAACAGCTCTTCCTCGCCCATGAGAACTTCTTCCTCGTCCCCGAGCAGTCACAGGAATAACAGATTTTCTTAAGTTGTCCAGTTCTTGCCTTAATTTGGCATTCTCAACCTCTAAGAACGAGAAACCTTCATCGGTAACTTGCACTAGAGCAGTGGAAGATGACGCTGCAGATTCATACTGTGCCAGCTTTTTCTGCAAATTATTGTTCTCTTGTTCCAGCAACTCAGCAATCTGCCTGCAAGCCTCGACTTCACCCTTTAAAGTTCTTTCCCTAACATCGTATCCAGCAAGGATCTTTTTATGGCCTGTTTCAGAAGAAAGTTGTTGATATCTATTTTCATATTCCTTGTGCAACAAAGCCATTGATTCATTGTGCTGACCTTGGAGATCTTTTAAAGAATAATGAAGTTCCTCAATCAAGTCATAGTAGGCCACATTGTTTGCCACAGCTCGGTCAAGTAAATCCTTCAAGTACCGATAAGCCTCAATTGCTTGTTCTGAGGCATCATGGCCAAGGATGTCAGCAATTTCTGATGTACTAAGGTCTGTATGACCAGCCTTATAATATTCGTGACATTGCTGCATCAGCTTTGTATCATGTGCAGATATCAGTTCCATTCTAGCAACAAACTAAGGATGAGAAAAAGACAACAATCAACAAAAACAAATCATCAACAACAGAGATGAACAAAGATGTATTTTATTAGATCACAAAAGGATTACATTGTTTGATTACAAATAATGAAAGATAGAAATGATACCGAACAACTTCACACCTTTTCCTTGTCTCCCAAGACTTTCTCGGGAGGCTGGGACGAGGAGCTTGGTTGCTCGGTGGTAACAGCAACTTGATCTGCAGGAGTTGAAATTTTTTCAGGAGGAGGAGGCATGGAAGAAATATCCTCGTTGGCAGAAGATAGAGATGCAGGGACTTGATCACCTATGGCCATAGAAGATTCATCAGAGACAGGCTCATCTTCTTCTTCTTCTTCCACAATTGGTGGAGGAGGACCAGGGAGGTGTAGCTGGAATAGCTCGAAATCATCCTTGATCTTCAATTCTTGTAGGGCAGCTACCCAGCCATCTCGGAAGTATTTTAACTTCCCGTATTGAACTTGGGATGTCATCGCAGCAATCCCCTTGTCCCATCCTTTATCCCAGCCTGCGCTGAAGGATTTTTTAACTGCGAGCTTTCTTCTCAATTTCTCCGAGGAGAGATTCGCATCCAAATCTTCTTTTTGGCCCTTGATATCTCGCAGGGCGGACAATTCTTCCTCTGCCTTCCTCAGTTTATCCTCAAGTTCTCCAAAATTCTTGAGCTTGTCGTCATATTTCTTATGCTCGACCTCTAAACTTTTCACTTTATTCTCCAAACTCTTGGAGATCTCAGCCAACTTCACCTTCTCAGCTTCAACTATTGACAAATTTTTCTCCCAAACAGCCTTGTCCTCACTATACTGTTGGCGAGATTCCTTCAAGGATTGGGTCAAACCCAGCAGAGCATCCTCTACACCTGACGAGGAGCTTGAAGCTTTAATAGCTTCATCCTTCTTCACGATATTATTGAAACAGTTCACCAGCTGAAAGATGAGAAAAACAGTAAAGTCAATACAAAATGCAAGCATTCAGAGAAAGAAAGAAAATTCAGAGTGTGAGAAATTTACCGAAGCAAGATGACGAGTAGCTAGGGATGTCAGCATATCCCTAGAAATTTTTTCATCAATTTCTTGGACCTCGGGTATGATCCAAGTTTTTACCGAGCTCATTGCAGAGCTCGGAGGAATGATGGTTGGAACACCAACACCACCAGCTGGTAGAGAGGACGCAGTTTCAACCAAATGACTGAGGATGATTTCCTCAATCTCCTCAAAGGGACTTCAGCAGCTTCAACCAAGGAAGAACTCTTGGTCGGAGAGATAGCAATTATTTCCACAGGAGCAACCTTCTTGCTCGGAGCCACTGGGGGCTTCTCGGTAGCTTTGGAAGGTGCAGCATCCACCTTCTTAGTCCCCTCTGGGACATCAGTTTTGCTTTTCTTGGCCCCAGCAGCAGAAGTAATGTCATCAAATAGAGCAGGAGGAGCTCTTTTCTTACCCATTCTCTGACTTAAAGGAAGATGAGAATCTGAAGAAGAATCCTCTGGAGTTGAAGCTGGCTCAACAGGGCGAGCAGTATAAGAGGTTGTATAACTCTTATACTGTAGCAAATATGATGCAGACCTGATGTGCTCGTCTGCAACGTTCTTATGCAAACCCCAGATAAGTTTCAGATGCTTAATATTAACCTCTGATTCTTTTGGAGTTTTTCTTTTACTATCAACTGCAAACAAACACATAATGAGATATCAGTCATACATTTTGTCAAACATGATAAAAGCATAATTTCATAAGTAAAAGAAATAAAATGAAAAATAAACCTATCCCATTGCCATATGAGGGGCATCTGGGACCGTTGTATACTCCATCTCCAACTAAAGGGGCATATTGCCAATTTTTAATAACCACCCCATGTTCAAAATAATCTCTATTTGAATCAGGGAGGTTAACTACAAGAGCCCTATTCAGAAACCTAGTTTTTAAGTAATAAATATTATCTAGAATGGCCCATTTATAGCAATACATAATTTTAGGGATCCCTATATGAGTCCCATGAGTTAGATTTAATTTGTACACCCCATTAATTATTCTCCATGAATTGGGGGCTATTTTTGCAGGGACAAGATCAAAATACTGACAAAACTCAAGACACAATGGGTTTGGCGGAAAAGAAAATCCACATTCAACAATGAATAGACTGGGGAACCAATGTCCCTCAGCCAATCGAAAATAATCTAAAGGCTCAAAAAGAACCTCCAGAGTTACCCAGGAAGGAATGGAAAAATCGGAACGAAATTTCTCAACAGACTCCACAATATAAACCATACTGAATAAAAGAGATACAGAAGAAAGGAAGAAGATCTTACAGGAAGAAAGGAGGTATGTTGACAACGAACGAAAACTAGGATGAACGCACAAGAGAGAAGGAGAAAATAGAAAGCTTGAATGCAGGAAATTGGAAAAAGAAGAAGACGGTATGGTTACCTAAGAAGTTTAAGTACTTTGCCTTGGGAAGCGGCGAAGGAAATGATTACAAAAAAGAAACTATTGAACTTCCGACGGCTAAAAGGACAAAAAGGGCACTAAGATCGAAGCGCTCTTAAAAGTTCGAAAAAATGCGGATTCGTTGAATTTGGAAATAAATTCAAATACGATGCTCCTAAAACCCAGGAAGATCATTCAATATTGCCATAAACCGAGAAAGAATGTTCCATACTCCTCAAAGTTCTAAATATGAAACATTGGGGGCTTCTGTTGATACCAAAATTAATATGCTGATGTGGACGAATCATACGAAGACACTTGTCAATCTACGTGGTACAATAACAACGAGGAAGTTCATTTCCTCGACCAACTCATGTTCTCCCTGAGCAAAGAGGATATACCGAGGAACTGCAACACTCCGAGGTACTCTAGCGCTCCGAGGAACTCCTGAGCAACGAGAAACTAAGGAGGTCCGAGCTGCATCTCGGCCGTAGTATTAATTGCCAGAATGTCAACAGTTCAACTATTCATTGAATGTTTATCATCTTGACGCACACGCTGCATTAAATGTATTACCCTTTCATATGTATATCATTTAATGTATCAACCCATTCATGTACAGCCTAAGAGCTATAAATACCTTGTATCACCCTCATTCAAAGGGACCGAAATTTCTTGACTGAACTTGTAATCGAGAATTCCCAAACACTCAGCAATAACATAACAGTGGACGTAGGCCATTCTTATAAGGCTGAACCACTTTAAAAATCTTTGTTTCATTTTATCTGTGATTGAATAATTAGAGCGATCTAATTTTTTACATCAACAATGATGATAAAAATCGTGAGCATAATTTGTGAGCAAATAAATATTATGAGACAGAAATGAACAATGCACAAATAAATGTGCGTATCCATCAACAGGGGTTGTGCTATATATAAGAGTTATCCTGACCAACCTTCTATTGGGGATAATCTGAGACTTGTGCGGTAGATGTCTTCAGGACTAAATATATAGAAATATTTTGCCGATATGAATCTTATATATGCATGATCATCCTTCAGGTTGAGAATCATAGAACCCGAGCATCAGTCGGAGTAATAATAATTTTGCCCGAGCATTTGTTGGGTATATAGTGTTGTAGTGTGCTCGACTATCCGTCGGGGCATTAATAAAATAAATGGTGTCTGGATAGTCCATCGGGGAAAAGTTGTACAATACCGAGCAGATATAGTGAGCAATTTGTGCTCGAGCATCTGTCGAAATATCGATGAGATTTCCAAGATCTTAAGATTGTTGCCGAGCATCCGTTAAGACTGGATCTTGTACACGTGGAAGTTAATAAATTAACCGACCATCTGTCGAGGCTAAATCAAAAAGTGATTATCATGAGACTGATTTATTTGGTCAAATAAAATATGGTATGCGACTGCCCGACCATGTGCCGAGGAAAAAAAATTCCCACTGAGATAACCGTGCCCAAGCATCCGTCTGGGCTGAGCTAAATAACCAATAATCTCCTCTTGCCGAGATTGAATAGTTGTAGGAGAATGACAATATTGAAAATTAAATTGATTGAATAAATGACATGAGTGCTATATAAGTGAGCCCCACTTATTTATATGAGCAAAATAATTTGTAATAAGGTCACATAAAAAAGTACCAACTAAAATCGTTGTAACAATTGTAATTTAGTCACATGGTCCCTCAAACAAAATTCAGAGAGAATTGAGAAATACAAAAATTAGTCAAATATAGCTCAAATGTAGGATGTATGTTTGATTTAGAATTTTTGCAAAACTATTTGGACTCTAAGAAAATAGTCTAATATAGGTTTCAAAAATATGTTTCATCATAAAGCCACATAAGGCTGTCAAGGAAGAAGAAAATAACAGATGTTAATTTCAACAACTTCAAAGAGTTTTAAAGCTCCAGTGAGACTCGTGCTCCAAATGGATTTTAAATGTGTTTATTAAAACACATAGAGGGTGTTGAGTTGGTTCCACTGACCAACAATCATAGTCCGGTTCCTTATGTATGCCGTCAACCAGTACTTACGGTCTGGTGGTCGTAATTTAAGGAGATGGTCCACACAAATTGTTGCCTCCCAGGTCGTCGCTGTAGAATAGTAGCGGTCGCCAACCAAAAGGAAGATGTTGCCGAAGAAGACCATCCCCAAAGAGATCTTGTTCTCTAAGCTCGTCACTGTGGGGCGCTCTGTACTTGAGCTCGTCACTATGGGGCGCTGTTCGTCGATCTCACATGGTGTTCCGAGGATGCTGTTAATATGTGGAAAAACCCCATATAGTCCGGGCGCCTGAGGAGTGGAGGTCTTGTTTCGAAGACCCAACTAGTTTAATTACTGCAATTAAATTGGACGCCTTCTCTTTGATCAATATAGTTGATCGTAATTAAAGAAATGCCTCAGAAATGCCCCTTCCTGGCTCGTTGCTGTGGATGTCATTGTTGGTCATAAGTAGGTCGGCTAAGAAATGAAAGTAGGTTGTTGGTTGACGCTAAATGATTATCCCTGATCATAGATCAAAAGTGACCAGAGGATATGGCCGGAGGTCACAGGCCGGCTGAGAGCAGCGCTGGGTACCTGGTCGGTGATGTTGAAAAGATGAACGGAGGGGTACTGATTGCCCATAACCTCGAAGGTTGGTTGGCACTGACCATAGGGAAAATCGAAGGGAAATCCAGCTGATTTCCTCGTAACGTTCCCCAAGTCACAATGGGTTTGTGAAGAAATCCTCTCTACCCTTGTGCTAGTGGAAGGAGTCTTGTTGGGCTTCACAATTTCACAGTTGTCTCTCCAATGTTTATTCGCTAGAGTTTGGATCTTTTTTCTACGCTCTGACAGGAATTTTTGTACTGAATTCCTCTCTTCAAAAGGATAATAATCATAAGAAATTGGAGGAGAGAGAGTCTTCTTTTCGAATGTTGATCCCTTCCTGATTGTGTGCCAGAATATGTGAAAACATATCAGTCAAAATAACATCCTTAGAAATATTCTTTGAAGATGTAGAGATCATCCCTGCTGAAAGAGAAAAGTTGTATATGGTATCTCCTGTCGAAGAATATGGGAAATAAGATACCATGTAACCCAATAAACAAACGTGTTTGGTTAGGAGTCTCTCAAGAGAGTCCAGATATTTGGAGAGTCTTCACAGACATCTCCGATAGTGAATTTCATGTGAAACAAACAATGAAAATTTCTTAGAATCAACATCGCTGTGCAGATTTGCAGATAAAAATTGAATACAAAATTTGTAAATACAACTGTACGAAAAATCATGTATCAATGTAACGATATTTTTACAAAATCTATGATTGTTCATGTAAGATAGAAAAATAAAACTTAGCTCTTGATGAGGTTTTGTGCATGTAAACCATTGCGCCGCAACGTAAATCCTCATCAATAAGAAAGAAAGACTTTTGTGTCGTTTCCCACACACGGCGCCAATTGTGGTGTCAAAAAATCTAGGATATGGGGGGTTCCCATGTACCACGATGTATGCATAATAATAAATAAAAGAGAGACAAAAATTTACGTGGTTCGGCCAAGAATGGCCTACATCCACGGGGCTGCAACTGTGTTCCATTAGAATGATGAGAGAGTTTACATGAATATGTTTCTCTAGCTTCTAAGCCCCCTTTCACAATGGGAGTGTCCCCTTTATATAGAGTTAGGGGCTACATTAGAGTTACAAATATGGATGAGTCCTAGTTTCGTGGAGTTGATTTGACTCAGATACTGATCCTCGGTCTTCTCATTTATCAAGGACTCTAGTCATCCTTATCTTGTTGGAGCGTCCATGGCTCGCCATCTTGATCGGGGGCTTGCCACATGTCATGCTATTATGTAGGCATATTTTTTCCCCACAATATATATATATATATATATATATATATATATATATATATATATATATATATATATATATATATATATATATATATATATATATATATATATATATATATATATTAAAGATACTAAGCACATCTCAATCCAGTATATATCCTAATTTCATCTGAAATTTCCATTCGAATTTGTTCATATATTTTCGAGTATTATTTATCCTAAACACTCCTAAATCCATAACCGAATTCATTCCCATCCAATTACAAGGTAATAATAATGTTCTTTAATATTTTCCAGAGTCCTACACTCATCTACGGACATCCCTAAATAATCCATATTTGATTTCTCCCAAAGAATTTCATTTTCTGACATCCTTTTGTAACAAAATCATAACTAATTCAAAAAATCAGAAAAATACGAAACTGGCGGCCACGCGTTTGTAACGAAAAGATCTATCTCTATGTCCCAAACCTAAGGTCGTTTGAACAAGATATCAATCTCGTTTGAATGAGACACTAAACTCGTGTGAATGTCTTACAATATCATTTGAACGACTAGTGGTGTCGTTCGAACGACATGTCCAGATTTCTCCCCCTTCTTCTTCCTACAGCTCGTCCGCCATCGAAGAGCTATTCAACTCTGTTACCCAGATTTCTTCCTGCTGAAATTCCTTTTATGTATCAGCGCGATTTCTATCCGATTCAAACTATCAATTTAGTACCTCCAACAACACAAGTTTCAGAAATCCCTAATCATTTATAGTTCACGATTTATTCCTCTAAACTCATAGATTAAGTTACACAATTTCTCCAGCTAAATTTTAACCGTTAACCAAATAAACAAGATAAATTTCTTGGGTTCTAATCTCAAATCTTTATTCCCTAACAGTACTCTTTGAGATATCCCTTTTTCCTCAAAAATTCTATGCATAATGTTTCATAAATTGAAAACCCAATTTATATGCCAACCCAACCCAAAATAATTGATTTTATCACACCTACTATGATATGAATCGATTATCACAAATTTACATTGAAGCAACTTAACCACTTGCCTGATGAATTTCGTAGAGTCTGAATCCTTTGGTGAAGATGATGAGTTTGACACAAGCACCCAAATTCTTTTCCAAATTGGCTCCCAAAAGCTCCTCAATTTTCTCCCTCTTCTCTCCTCTGCAAATTAGGGTTTTTCTATTCGAGTTGTGTTTGCCATAAACTCCTTAATCAAGATTTTATTATACCAATCCAGAAATTAGACTTGTGGGCTAATTTAAAATGGCCCAAACACCCCCGTGTGAGCCCAGTTATGCCTAAAAATGTCCCGAGACCCAGTTACTACCCCTAGGTACTCTTTTTTTACTGTCTCGACCTATCGAGAATCAACCGTGTACCGTGTACTTAGAATTTCCATCCGAATTACTTTGCAACATTCTCCAATTTTCGACCTAAAAAATGTGGCACAAAAATAATCCGAATAATTAAAACTTAATTCGCCAAATTAAATAAATCCTCTAATTTAAATAATTTCTCCAAATCATAATTTAAATTTCTCCAAATTATAATAAGTTCTATTTCACCCAAGAATAATTAAATTCAATGTCTTCGAAATTACTGGGTGTTACACATACTATAATGAAAATTATATGAAATAACAATTAAATCTTCAAATTATTAGCCATATTATAAACATCCTTAACATGACCTTCAATCTTGATTTCTTTTCCTTTTTTCTAAAATAACTTTAACAAAACCATCATCTTCATCATTCAAAGATGAATTAGATATCATATCATTTGCATTGTCAGAAGATGTAGGCATGTAAAGATTAACACCGAGAGGTAAAATATAAGGCCAAGATGGTGGGTTTATCTACGCTGCATGTGGTGGAGGTTTTGAAATAACATCAAGAGCATAAAATAGAGGGATATTTTTTATATTTTGCATTTCTCACACTTTTGATTTAATTTTCACAATCAACCCAAGAAGTATAAATGTCGTGTTGTCTTCTAAGCCAAAGAACATAAAAACTAATTTTTGCTATAAAAAAAAATTTGAAACTTAAATTTTGGTCAAGTGTATATGAGACTAAGCATATGAAGATATATATATACACTGCTCTTGTGTGGACTGTCTTGCATTTTAATAGTGCGGACCGAACATGAGTTACCTGGCAGTGAGCCCAAAAAAGAGAGAGAGAGCGCCTATAATTTAGTCGATAATTTCTCGGCTCACCGTTAGACGACACATGTTCGATTCGCACAGTTAAAATGCGGGACAATCCTCACAAGAGAATTATATATATAAATATATATATTGGGCTAGGATTAAACCAACAATGCAAGAATCCGAGGGTTGAGATTAAAAGACCCTTTTTTCCTCTTTTGTTCCTTTATTATTTATTTTCCCCCTCTTTTTTACCACTTAGATTTCCTTTTCCCTCTTACTCAAAATTCAAAAGAAAGGTCAAAATGGAAACTACAACCTCGAATCATCTTTTAGGGCCCACAACACACAAAGACACACACAAACACTACATTCGTTCTCTCTCTCTCTCTCTCTCTCTCTCTCGGTCTCTCGATTCTCATCTCAGCTGCTCCCATCTTTCTCACTCACTGTGGGTACCCTGAATTTAGCATTATAGGCCTGGACGAGTAGCCCCGCCTTAGAGGCCCAAAGCCCAGGCCCATCACCTTTTGTATTGATCCAATTACTCCACGATCCCATGAGGAGAAGTTGTGGAGGAGCGCGATCCCATGTAGGAAAGTTACAGGGGAGATGGCTAATAAGGAGGAACCCATCACCCCCACGAACCAACATATACATGTATAAATAAAACCCTAAGTCCGGGGCAAAAGACAAGTTGTATTCTCTGTACTTATTCTTCAGAATATATTGAAATAACACTGACTGCACCACCGTGGACGTAGGCACATCTTTGCTGAACCACGTATACCCGTTGTTGTGTGATTGGCATTTTATTTATCTTTTCTTGGTTGCTACCTCTTTCATATTTATTTGTGTTGCATAATAATTGTTACCACAATTGGCGCCGTCTGTGGGAAGCGTTCATCTTTCCCTGAGAAGAGCCCACGCGAAGAAAAAATCTAAGATGTCTGGTCACAGCAGCAACGCTCCTCAAGCAGGAGATATTCAGGAGCCACCTGCTCCTCGCAGGATTAGGTCTGAAGTCCGACGTTCAGATCAAGGGGCTCGCTTAGAAAGGCCAGCCTCAGAAGAGAGTCAAGGACCAACAAGGTCCACGCAGATATCCAGATTGATCGATGCATACGAGGCAAGGCTCCACGAGCAGAGGGAGTCTTCTCGCAGATATGAGGCTGAGAATGCTCGCTTGAAAAGAAAACTGGAAAAACTGGAGAAGGAACTACGTCCTGATACCAGGAGACGTCCCTATCGCACTCCTAGCCCTCAGGCTAGCAAATCTCGCAGCCGAGGAAGGAGCCCTAGGCGGCAATATCAAGGGAACGAAGGTGGCGACTCAGACGACGACCTCCGCGAACAACTAAGAAAAGCTCACCGCTACCAGAGCCCTGCTCGCAGCGACGACAACATACGAAACCTGGTCAGCAGAGAAATGGACCAACATCCAGCTCACCGCGGCACCAGGTCGACCAGAGAACTCGCCAGGAGAGCCCTCAAGACCCAGATGAAATCACCCTTCACGAGGGAAATTGAAGAAGAAGAGGCTCCCAAAAAGTTTGCCATTCCAAGGTTCAAGATTTACGACGGGAAGACTGATCCCATTGACCATGTCAGGCAGTACCGGTAGGCTATGACCCTCTGGAATCATCGAGATGCACTGATGTGCCGTATTTTCCCCTCGTGGCCCAGAAATGGTTCGAGAAACTCCCTCAGCGATCCATCAGAAATTTCAAATCCCTGGCCGAGCTCTTTACTGCCCGGTTCATCACCAGCAGCTCCCATCCCAAAAGGATGGATGCTCTATTAATAATGAAGAAAACACCTCAGGAGACACTCCGAGACTACGCGAAGAGGTACTGGGAGTTATTCAACGAGGTCGAGGACTGCGCGGAAGAAGTGGCAGTGGCTTCATTCAAAATTGGGCTACCTAGCTCTTCCCTCCTTTACCAGTCCTTGACAAAGAAGGAAGCTACAACCATTGATGACCTGATGGCCCGGATTGAGAAATACGCAAAGGTGGAAGATGTCACCCGCCTTAATGTGGGAGAAAACGGTCGAGCCAAGCTCACTACCAAGGGAAGTGAGAAAGTTGAGAACCAGAAAAAAGGAGGAAAGAGTGGGGGCCAGAATGGCTCCAAAAACGGAGGGAACCCTGACGTTACAAAATCGTTCCAGGCGGTCAATACCGTCTTTAAAGAACCAATTTACAAAATTCTCGCAAAGATCAAGGATGAGTCGTTCGTCAAATGGCCCCGGAAAATGGGAGGAGACCCCTCGAAAAGAAACAATGCATTAAGATGCACTTTCCACAAAGAGGGAGGGCATAAGACCGAGCATTGCAAGGCTCTTAAGTCCCACCTCGAGGAGTTGGCCCAATCCGGACATTTGAATAACTTTGTGGAAAAGAAGGTAGAGAGAGTGACTGTCCACAAAGAGGCGAAACCTGACAACGTATTGGAAGATGACGTCGGGCACGAATTCGCAGTAATCCACGGAGTATCTGATGTCAAGCAAATCCAGGGTAACTCAGCTCGGATGGAGGTAAAGAAACTGACAGCGGTAATGCAAGCTTTTCAGATCGATCCAGCAAAATCACAGTCAGGAAAACGCCGGCGAGCAGAAGATATCAACTACAACAAGCATGTTGTCTTCACGGATGAAGATCTTGTAGGAGTAAGGACCCCTCATCATGATGCCTTAGTCATTACACTCAGGATAGCCAACTTTGACATCGACAGGCTGCTCGTCGATCAAAGGAGCTCATCCGAAGTAATGTACATCGACCTGTTCCGGAAATTGAAGTTGAACATCGCCGACCTAAAGGGAACCACTATCCCTCTGGTCGGCTTCGCTGGGAAGATGACCATGCCTCTGGGCAAAATAGTACTGCCAGTGCGCGCTGGAAATGTTTCCAAAATGATCGAATTCTTGGTGTTCGACATCGATTCATCGTATCAAGCCATCCTCGGCAGGGGATGGCTTCATGCAATGAAGGCAGTCTCCTCGACCTACCACCAGAAACTCAAATATGTCACCGAGCGGGGAGTGATGGAGATACATGGCGACCGAGCGATGGCAAGAAAGTGCTTCATAGCGGCCATCCGACCAAAGCCAGATAAAAGAGCCGTTAAAACCAGCGAGAAAGTGGAGGAAGGTGCAATTCCTTCCAAATAGCAATTAAAATATGGAAGGCCTGGAGTGGAAGAGACCAGGCTCCTCCCCTCCGAGCGCGTCGTCGAGGACCTGGTAGAAGTGTCGGCTAAAGAAGGCAACAACAACAGAGTCTTCCTGATCGAAACCTCACTCACTGACCAAGAGCAAAAGGATTTGTCAACCTTACTCAGAAGCAACATAGGTGTTTTCGCTTGAGAACCCTATGAGCTGCCAGGAATCGATCCCAGTATGGTCTACCATCGGTTGCACGTCGATCCCACATTCAAGACGATAACACAGAAGGCACGACGAACTGCTCCCGAGAAGGCCAAAGCAATAGAAAAAGAAGTCGAAAAACTGCTGGATGAAGGGTCCATACGAGAAGTGCAATTCCCCAAATGGTTATCCAACCCAGTGGTAGTTCCAAAAAGCAACGGGAAGTGGAGAGTTTGCATAGACTTCACTGACCTCAACAAAGCCTACCCCAAGGATAGCTTCCCTCTTTCGAAAATAGACCAACTAGTAGACGCCACCGCAGCTCACGAACGAATGAGTTTCCTGGACGCATACTCAGGATATCACCAGATTCCCCTGTATGCCCCAGATCAGGACAAAATGGCGTTTATCATGACGGTTGGTTTATACTGTTACAAGGTCATGCCTTTTGGGCTAAAAAATACAGGGGCAACCTATCAGCGGCTAGTTACTAAAATGTTCAAAAATCAAATGGGAAACACAATGGAGGTCTACATCGGCGACATGCTCGTCAAGAGCAAGGAGAAAGAAAATCACCTCTCGAACCTATCAAGTACCTTCGAAATCCTCAGGAAGTACCGAATGAAACTCAACGCGAGCAAGTGTTCCTTCGGTGTCTAGTCAGGAAAGTTTCTTGGGTATTTGGTTAGCAACCGAGGCATAGAGGCTAATCCGGACCAGATTGATGCAATCAAAAGAGTGCAACCTCCTCGCACAGTCCGAGATGTACAGAAGCTCACTGGAATGCTCGCTGCTCTAAATCGTTTCATTTCTAAATCCTCTGAGAGATGCAAGCCCTTCTTCCAACTCTTAAAAGGCAGCAAAATAGTAGAGTGGACCCCGGGTTGCACACGAGCGTTAGACGAGCTCAAGTCCTACCTAAGCTCCCCACCGCTGCTAGTCATACCACAGTGAATGGACTCTTTATACCTCTACCTCTCTGTATCCAGCCATACTGTCAGCTCAGCACTAATGTGTGAAGTTACAGGGATCCAACATCCAGTCTATTACGCGAGCAAAACCTTACTAGATGCCGAGCAGCGCTACTTACCATTGGAAAAGCTTGCATTCGCCCTAGTATTGTCCTCGAGGAAACTGAAGCATTACTTCGAAGCTCATACGATCATCGTCTTTACATCACACCCCCTCAAGGCTGTCCTAAGGAAGGCGGATTTGTCGGGCAGACTGTCTAAATGGTCAGTCGAGCTCGGCCAATTTGACATCCAATTTCAACCAAGGACAGCTATCAAGGGTCAAATCCTTGCTGATTTCATAGCTGAATTCACAGGCGAAGAACCCTTCGACCAGCCTAAACCAACAGAACAAAGCAACCAGGCTATAAGGGAAGGCTGGAAACTATTCGTTGATGGAGCCTCCAACTCAAAGGGGGCAGGAGTAGGAATTGTTCTCATCACTCCAGAAAATACAGTCCTCGAGCAAGGAATAAGGCTGGGATTTGCAGCCTCCAACAACGAAGCAGAATACGAAGCCTTGATAGCAGGTCTCCAAAGGGCGCAAACTCTGGGAGCAAAGCATTTACAGGTATTCAGAGATTCGCAACTAGTTTCCAATCAGATAAGTGGAGACTATAACGCAAAGGACGAGAGAATGGCAGCCTACCTCTCCTTGGTAAAAAACTTAATGACGAACTTTGAAGAAATCAACATCCAACAGTTTCCCAGGGAGCAAAATAGCCACGCTGACGCTTTAGCAGCCCTGAGTTCGGCAGTTGACTCCACCCTTAAAAGGATCATCCCTATCGATTTCCTCAGTTGCCCAAGCATTTACCCCAACTGCGAGCTGACAAAAGCAAAACCAATACTCCAATTGGAATCAGCCCCCAGCTGGATGGATCCCTTGAGAGATTATTTAAAGAACGGAACGTTCCCAGATGATAAGAGAACTGCCCACCAGATAAGAGTCAAAGCTGCTCGCTTTCACTTATCCACAGGAGGCGACTTGTATAAAAGATCTTTCTCCGTCCCCTACCTTAGATGCGTCCACCCACGCGATGTCAAAGCAGTGCTTCACGAGCTTCACGAAGGAATCTGTGGAAGTCACGTCGGAGGAGGGTCTCTAGCCTTCCGAGCAATGAAGGAAGGTTACTGGTGGCCAAACATGCAAAAGGACTCCGCAGTATATGTTCGCAAATGCCTAAAATGCCAACTTCAAGCTCCCATGGTCCACCAGCCCGCCAACGAATTAAAATCCCTGACCAGTCCCTGGCCCTTCGCCCAGTGGGGAATGGACATCGTGGGACCACTGCCCACCGCTGTCGACAATCGCAAATACCTATTGGTTGTAACTGATTACTTTACCAAGTGGATCGAGGCAGAACCACTGGCGAACATCCGAGATGCTGACATGATGAGGTTCATATGGAGAAATATAATCACTCGATTCGGGATCCCCAGAACCATCATCACTGATAATGGAACACAGTTCGAGAGTGGCCCTTTTCAGGACTTCTGCGACAAACACGGGATCAGGCACCACTTCAGCTCGGTGGCCTACCCCCAAAGCAACTTACAAGTTGAGGCTTCCAACAAGACAGTGATCGCTGGATTGAAGAAGCGGTTAGAGCGAGCCAAAGGCGCGTGGACAACCGAGCTACCGCATATCCTATGGGCGTACAGAACGACTCCTAGGCGAGCCACAGGAGAAACGCCATTCTCACTAGCATATGGTATGGAGGCGGTCATCCCACTAGAAGCAGGATTGCCTACAATGAAATCCGACCTTGTCGAGCAGGGCCAGAACGATCAGGCTTTGCTCGCAGAACTCGACCTGGCCGACGAGCGCAGGGAACTTGCCCTAGTAAAACTAGCAAGCTATCAGCAACAACTCGCGAAGCACTACAGTAAAAGGGTCAATCCGAGGAAATTCAAAGTTGGGGACTATGTTCTAAGAAAGGTCCTGGGCAACACAGTGAAGCCATCAGACGGTGAACTGGGCCCGAACTGGGAAGGACCTTATAAGATAATCAGAGACGACCTGCGAGGTGCCTATCATTTGAAAACGATGGAGGGCAGAGAGATACCACGAGCATGGAACGCAGCTAATCTCAAGAAATTCTATTTTTAGGAGTTCTATTGTTAGATCTTTTATTGTACTCATTATGTTAAAGGGTAGTTCATTTCTCAATTCACCAATAAAAATCTTTCAGTTGATCACTCTCTAAAAAGTAACAATTACATCTTATTGCAAATCCCTTTCAAATCACAGGCATAATGGATGACATAGCAGGGGAACACCCCTCCTCAGGTCATCGTCATGAAGTACGACAGACCTCTTAGCATTGCCCATGGCAAAATATGAAGCCCTACAGAGTATTCTTAGGCATCGAACCTACTTTGGTTGAACAAAATCCTGACCGGATGAAGACATCCAATACCAGGTGTGTCCTCGCCAATTGCCCTACTTAGGCCTAAGGGAGTGTGACGACACGACCTAAAAGGTAAAGGGAGGGAACAATGGTATTCGTAATACTGGACTGGGCGGACACTCACATGACAAAATAAAAAGGATTGTGAAGCTGTAAAAATATAAAAGGATTGGATGAACACGTTTAGTCGGCAAAAACGCCCAAAACTCGAACTTTCCATTAATCTTTTATATTTACAAACAATAATGGTACATGTTTAGTCGGCGAAGCTCGCCCAAAGCATTTACAATTATTAAAAAACAAAATCTCAAGGAGGTGGAAGCCTCCGAGCAAGATAATCAGCAACTATAGATCTCCTTCCATCATCAGGAGCAGGAGCGAGCTCCTCCACGACCTCATTTGCGTCCAACTCCAATAGTCGCCGGGGAATAGCATCGATGGGGATCCATCGATCATCCCGCTTGAATGGATTGGGCATCAGAGTAGAGGAGGACATCTCGTGTCGATACCACAACGTCGAGTTCCTCGGGACCTGCAGCTCTTTGAGAGCACTCAACCACCCCATGATGAAGGAGAGCTCCTCGAACTCGGACAATCTTGTGGGAGCATCCAGCCAGCCCTGATCATATCCATCAGACCACACTTGGCGAGGGCCCTTCTTGAATAGATGCCGCAGACGGGTAACGTCCCTTTGGAGCCCAGCAGCAGTCACATAAGCTCGCCGAACATCGCCGCGCAGCTCCTCCATTTCCCTCTCACGCTGTTCCTCGACTTCCCTATTCCTACCCCTGGCACTCCTACCAGCACGCGGGAGGGGAGGCCGAGCAGCTCGCGACGAAGAAGAGCCTTGTAGGACTGCCGAAATGATGCTCGACGAGTGCTCCTTAAGCCTAAGGACTTCCCTCCTCAAGTCTTCATTTTCCTGCTGCAGGAACTCCCCAACCTGATTAATCTCGATGGCCTCCAGCAACCTTGCTCTCAGTGCACTGACTTCTTCTTGCACCGAAGCACCGATCTCTTCCATCTCCTGGAGCCTGTCCTTTAACTTGGCCACTAACTCGGACTGATCCTTATATTTCTGGTTCCTTGACTTAGCAAACCTACAAAGTCTAACAAAGGCCTGGCGAACTACAGGGCTTGCATTAGGACCGAGAGTCCTACCTAGTTGGGAGGTAACAGGAATATAATCATTCACATCAACCAACTATAAGTAAAAGAAAGAGAAAAGAAAGAGATCAGCATAAACAAAAATGGAGTCTTTTCATTAATAAGGAACGAGGTTACATCAGATTGAAAAAGAAAAAATTACAAAGCAGCCTTATCAATTAGCAACCTCGGCTGGCCCAGAGGCGGATGGTCCCTTGTCCTTATCAGCATCAGCATCAGCAGGAGCATTACCCTCTGCAGGGGTTTCCTCTGTCCTCTCGACTAAAGGAACATCAGTAAAAGTCGCATGAGAGACAGGACCGGTGCCTTCAGCAGTTGGGGCTGGGTCCTCATCGACGACTGGCTTTGGCCCTGGATCATGCTCGTCAAAGAGGGGGGATGCCACGTCTACCCCAGCAGCCACGAGAGCCTTATTCCACCCTTTCTTGAAGTTCAGACGGCTGATATAGCCTATCTGAACCTCAGCGTCCTCATACGCAGCGGCCCAGCCAGAGTTGTACGAATCTTCCTTAAGAGTGGCTGCCTGGGCTTTCTCCGCCTCCAGTTGCTCGGCCAGAGCCCTGTTCTTCTCTGCAATGTCTAGCTTGCTCGAGCACACCAGGTCATACGCCATCCTCAGCTCACCAAGCTCCTTGACCGCATCATCTCTCTCGCGAGCAGAATGAACAAGAGCCAAGTCAGATGAAGCTCGAGCTGCATCAGCAGCCTTCAGATCGGCCTCCAGCTGAGATCCCCTGGCTACCAGGGCAGATTTTTGCTGCTCCAGCTCACCATTCCTTCTCACCAGCTCGTCGCGAGAGCGATAAAGCACAACGAAGTTAGTCACAAACTGCAAAAAATAAGGAAGGGATCAAGAAGACAAAACCATCAAAACTGGTTAAAAGAAATTGAGAATTAGAAGAGAACTTTACCAAGGCGAGCCTCTGGCTAGCCTGCAGAGCCAATTGATCGGACCCCAATGCCCTCTCACGATCTGCAGGGAGGACTGCTCTCTCGAGCAGCGCAGGTGCAAGCTGAGGATAGGTGGCCACTGAAGCCCCCTCAGGCAAGGCAGACACTGGGACCAGGGCTTGACCAGTTTTGGTCCTCAATTTTATCTTCCTCCTCTCCTCCTCTTTTTCTCTCTCCCTTCTCTTTCTCTCCTCCACCTTCTTCCTCTCCGCCTCCTTTTTCTTCTCTCTCTCTCTCGCCTGCTCCTCCTCTCTCTTCTTCTTCTCTTTCTCCTGAGAAGAAGGCCGAGAACCAGTAGCTATGGCCCCGGAGGCAGTCTTCGATTTCTTGGACCTCTGTGCAAGGAGCACGTCATCATCATCATCGTCATCTCTGATCAAATTCTTCCTGGGAGGCATCTCTTCACCAGAACTGCTGGTAGTGCTCGACGAGTCTCGAGCCTCGGAATCCCCTTCAGAAGAACTGCTACTGTCAGCACTCCCTGCACCCAAAATACTCACAACGCCTGCAGGCTCACTCTCCGAGCTGCTCTCTTCTTCGTCCAACTGGATGGGCTCAACCGAAATCTCTTCGGAAGAGTCAAAGTCTGGAACACTATCCACAGGTCGGGCTATGAAGCTGGAGCCTGTGTTCTTGTATTCAAGCAAAAAAGCAGCAGACCTAGGATGCTCGTCGTCACCCAAAGGTTCCCTAATGTTCCAAGCTTTCACCAGCTCCGAGATACGAACCTCGCTGAGAGCAGGCTCCAAGTTCTTTGTCCTCGCTGTGAAAGAGAAAGCAAAGAGAGGTTAGAAAGATCACAAGTCAGCAAAAGTTGAAACAATAATATAACATCTACCTATATATCCTTCCTCATAAAAGGGAACAGTGAACCTCTCAGACCTCGACCCTTCAAATTGAGGGGAGAGTTGCCAATTCCTAACAAGAAAACCTTCTTGCCAGTAGTCCTTATGGGAATCAGGTAAATTTACTACCAATACCCTATCAGGGCTCCTAGCCTTAAGGTACAGGACACCTGAACTCGTTCGAGAAAAGGAGTAACAAAAGCAGACCTCGACAAGCCCTAACCTTGTGCCATACAGTTGATTTATCCTATGCACGCCGTTCACTATTTTCCATACGTTGGGCGAACATTGTGCAGGCACAATACTAAAATAGCTAAAGAAGTGCAGAAACAGATCATTAGGGGGAAAGGTAAGTCCCCCCTGGGAGAGCAACACGACGTGAATCCAATGTGCATCCTCTATATCCCTAACGTTCCTAGGAGGCGAGGCACAACACTCAATCTTTACCCACTCAGGAATATTGTAGAATTTTCTAAACTCAGTTACTGACCTATTTCCAATCTTCGCCATTGGAAAAATACAAGAAAAACTACAAACCAAAGAGAAAATGCAAAGAGCACGAGAGACTTACAAGACAGAAGATCAGGTCAAATGGCGAAGAAGCAACAAGAGTAAAGATCGAAAACAGAAGGTACAAAGCGTAAGAGTTCTCAGAAGATAGAAGATTGCTGAAAAAAGCTGAAGCGACGAAGAGAAATGTGCCTTATTCCAATAAGCCTTCAATTCTAATCATAGCGCACGGATAGCGAAGCGGGTGCCACCAAAGCAACTTCACGGTTTTCAAAGAAATCAACCATAATAGCTGATCATTAAATTCATTGGACCCATAAAAATGGCCCAACAAATTTAGGGGCAATTGTGGGTACCCTGAATTTAGCATTATAGGCCTGGACGAGTAGCCCCGCCTTAGAGGCCCAAAGCCCAGGCCCATCACCTTTTGTATTGATCCAATTACTCCACGAACCAACATATACATGTATGAATAAAACCCTAAGTCCGGGGCAAAGGACAAGTTGTATTCTCTGTACTTATTCTTCAGAATATAGAGAAATAACACTGACTGCACCACCGTGGACGTAGGCACATCTTTGCTGAACCACGTATACCCGTTGTTGTGTGATTGGCATTTTATTTATCTTTTCTTGGTTGCTACCTCTTTCATATTTATTTGTGTTGCATAATAATTGTTACCACACTCACCATAATAAGGATTTGCAACATTTGTTCCTTACCAACGAAGACAGGTACCTTCTTTTTGTACTCACCATTCTCTTTTTATATGTATTTTATTTTGGTGGTTTTTTATATAGTCTCATGAATCCAGCGAAATAGCGTTGGGGACACGCGAAAGAAATATCCAACCGGTGAGTTTTCAGGTATAACTCTATCTCTGATGCTTTATAATGATGCATTTTATGGGTTTTCATGTATATCTTTTGTTGTTTTCAGGTATACTTTGGTGGTTTTGCATTTTGTTTCTCTTGATTGGTACATTATGTCTATGTTATTATGGTATTCATATGGATCTAATAAATTTCACGAAGTTAAAAGTTTAAGTTTTCAGATCTTAACATACGACTTTTAATTTTTAGGTATCAATGAAAAACATTCAATCATAGCTAATCTACGTGGGAGAGAGAGTTTTGTGGTTGGGTGGTCCTTGGCGTTATTATTGTAGTGTAACTATTTTATTTAAAACATTAGTCAATACATGTAGCTGCTCCTATGCCTTTTATAATATTTGGATTGCTTAGTTTGTATATAAAATGTGTTTTTGTATATAATATTTTGATTTGTTATAATCAGTATATGGGAACGAAATGATTCTAATAGATTGTATATGTCTTTGGGCATTTAATACGTTTGTAATTAATACTCCATTAAAATGAAATTTCTAGTGTGCATCTATTTGTTCTTTTTCTGTCTCGAAGATGATCAACAAGTTGTTTTGCTATTTTAGGATTTTGTATTTATGCGTCCAGATTCAGGGATTTTGTTTTGCTGAAAAGAAGTTGGTTCCTGGACTTCAATTGATTTTAAAGAGTAAAAGCAATGAAACTGAAGGTTCTGATATAGCAAGGTCAATAAGGTTTAATTCCAGGTCTAACTATAATGCTTCTTCCTCTAAAGCCAAATGATTAATTATTTTGTTTAGAATGCCAGGGGCATTGGTAATATGCCTACTAGAAGAAGGCTAAATAAGTATGTGTAAAACTCATAACATCTCATTCCTTACTATTTTGGATCCTATGATTGGAGGTGATTGAATAGAAGAATTTAATAGAACCGTTGATTTTCAAATGTGATAAGCACCCAAAACTGTACATTTTATACCCCGAATAGATGTATTTTAGTTGCTAATTCTCGACAATATGGGTCTTATGTGCTTAAATGTTTATTTTGTAGGCCGAATGCACGTTGCGGTGTTCAAATGCGTATTTCCAGATAATTGTGCGTTTTATGGAGCTATATACCCTTATCCCGTATCTTACCTATCCCAAACCTAGCCTAAACCTACCCCAATCCATGTGTGTATTTTGTTTGCGCCCTTTTATTATTTTTTAGATTTTTAATTTGAGTCATTTTTATTTTAGAATTTATTTTAAATTTATTAAATATTTTCTAAATTTATTTTCTATTTTTATTTTTATTAGTATAATTTTATTTTATTTTATTTTTATTAATTTTTAATTTTATTTTTATTTTATTAGGATATTAATTTTTAAGATTTCATTTATTTATTAGTTTTTACATTTTCTTTTTAGAATTTTAATTTTAAGTTTTATTAGATTTTATTTTTATTTTTTTTAGTTTTAATTTTATTTGAGTCTTTGTTTTATTTTAGAATAGAATTTTACTAGATTTTTATTTTATTTTATTTTATTAATGTTATTTTAGGGTCATAAATTTCACACACACCATAACCAACCCACCCCACTTATCCCAACTATCCCACTCACCCTCACCTAATTCCCCCTACACCAACACACCTTAACACATCTACCCTTCTTCTTCTTCCCAACAACCCATACTCTCTCTCCTCTACCTCCATTTTCAACAAACCACCATTATCATCTCTCTCACCTTCATCTCAAACCAACAATCCCTACCAGCAACATTCCTCAAGCCCGCCTACGCCCCGACCTCTATACCTTCAACCCGCTGCTGCTTCAACCCCCTCGCCGGCGCCCTCAAACTCGGCGGCACCAGCCTCCGACGGCAACGCCCGCCCCCTCCTGCGTTTCCAACCGGCCATCTTCAACTCCCGGCAACTATCCCCTCCGCCGGCGGTGAACCTGCCCCAATCCGGCCTCTGTCTCATCCCAGCCAACCCCTCCCTCCAACCGAGCCGCCCCTCCCTCCGGCGACTCGACCTCTCCACAAACCTACCGCCGATGAAACCCCTCTGCCTCCGGCGGAAACCTCCGACCTCTGCGCTACCTCCAAACCCATACCCACTTCAAAACCAAAAATCCATGAACCCATTTATCTAGCCAAAAAAACGTGACCTGCCAACAAACAATCCCAAGCCAAAAAACAACCCAAATCCCACATGTTTAATAAATGCTTTTTGTTCCCATTACCCATAATACCCTTTCTTAATACTTTTCCAAAATTACCTCTCTAACCTCACAACCCACATACTCCCATGTGCACCCAAATGCACATTTAACCCAAAACAGATTTTATCACCTCACTCACCCCATATGCACTTTCATTACCCAATTTACCCCCATGTGCACATTCCACATGCTCCACGTGCCTTGTATTTAAAGAGAGTTGAAGACTAAAAACAAAAGATCTCAAAACTAGTTTTAAGCTTGGTGTGATATCATTCTCTCCACCCCTCTATGTTGAGTATTTACATTTTTAGCAAATACCTCAATATATAGGTGTGTAGTGAAAATTATCTCTAAGATAAATTTCACCCCACCCCTCTATTATGAATTTTGACATTTTTAGCCATTAATTCATTATAGATTGATGTAGTTGAATTTATCTCTTATGGGAGGTAAATTCTAAACCATTCCTTTATGTTGAGATTTTGCATTTTTAGCAATTATCTTAATATAAATTAATGATCTAGAATTTATTTCTTTGGGTGAATTCCAATGTACAATTTTAGGATTTTAGGATTTGCCTTTTTAGCAAATCTCTTTTATTATTTAATTATCCATTATGAATTCATCCACTATCCTTTTTATTAGTTTATTTTGTAATTTTTAGTTTAGATTCAATAAAAACATGAGTGGGGGATTATGATTGAGTGATTTTTGATGTATAAATTGAGAGAGTGTTGATGTAATTGAAAATTCCATTTCAATTCAAGGTTTAAATGGGTTTGATCTAATCCTCTCTTTTACTTTTAGTTCAATCTTCTCATGCTTTTATTTGTTTATCTTATATTTGTGGATGATGATTGTTGATACCAAATTTAATCTGCTGACTTGGACCAATCATATGAAGACACGTGGCTATCTACATGGTAACAACAAACACTTCCGAGGAACCCACGCACTCCGAGGAACAAGACTACAACGAGGAAGACTAATTCCCCAAGGAACACTGCTTACCCGAGGAACTCACACGCTCCGAGGAACAATGCCTCTCCGAGGAACTCTTGAGTATCGAGAAGCTTAGGCGGTCCGAGCTGCATCTCGAACAAAGCATT
The DNA here is from genome assembly GCA_949130495.1 of Sambucus nigra. Lineage (NCBI taxonomy): Eukaryota > Viridiplantae > Streptophyta > Magnoliopsida > Dipsacales > Adoxaceae > Sambucus > Sambucus nigra. The sequence goes on from OX422223.1 coordinate 206,777,088, forward strand.
AATAGCTGGATAACCAACAGTTCAACTGATTCATTAAAATGCTTATCATTCAGACGCACACGCAAAAAGGGCATTAAATGTATTACCCTTTCATATGTATATCATTTAATGTATTACCCTTTCACATTACAGCCTCAACGCTATAAATACATTGTACAATCCTCATTGTAGGGGGGACGGAAAGGAGAACGGAATTTCTTGTAATCGAGAGTTCCCAAACACCCAGCAATAAAACAACAGTGGATGTAGGCCATTCATATAAGGCTGAACCACTTTAAAATTCTTGGTCTCATTTATTTATCTGTGATTGAACAATTAGAGTGATCTAATTTTTTACATCATAAATGAAGGGTCTTGTGAAGCACATGTAGCAGGTCGGACGCTTTTGCAAAGGGTGATGACGCAGGGATACTACTGGCGGACGATGAGGGCTGATTGTATAGCCTATGCCAAGAAGTGTGACAAGTGCCAGCGCTTCTCCTCCATCCGAAGAACTCCATAAGCATTGTTGACACCCATAACTTCCCCTTGGCCATTTGCCATGTGGGGAATGGATTTGGTTGGACCACTGCCAACGACCCGAGGAAGGTTCAAGTATCTCGTCGTCGCAGTGGATTATTTTACTAATTGGGTAGAAGCTGAGCCACTCATTAACATGACGTACGAGAAGGTGTACCAATTTGTTTGGAAGAACATCATTTGTCGATATGGTCTACCTCATGCCTTCATCACAGACCATGGAACACAATTTGATAACGAGGAGTTTGCCGCCTATTGTCACCAGTCAAACATTTTGAAGGTTCATTCAGCACCAGGCCATCCTCAAAGCAATGGACAAACTGAAGTGACAAACAGAACGCTGCTGAACGGTTTGAAGAAAAGATTGGATGATGCAAAAGCAAACTGGATCAACGAGCTACAATCAGTACTTTGGGCTTACCGAACTACTCCCAGAGTAGCAACTGGAGAATCACCATACATGCTGGCGTTTGGAAGTGAAGCTGTCATACCTGCCGAGTTGGGCCTCCCAACACACAGGGTATTGAATTTCAATTCCCCTGTCAGCTACTTAATGAGAAGACTGGATTTAAACATGCTCGAGGAAGTTAGAGAAGAAGCAGCCATTAGAAATGCTGCTTACCAGCAGCGAACAACTTTGTTCTACAACAAAAGGGTGAAGAAGTGCGACCTGAAAGAAGGAGACTATGTGCTGAAGAAACTAATTCAAAAGCATAACAAACTGGAGGCAAACTGGCATGGACCATACCGAGTTACAGAAGTTTTTCGACCAGGAACTTATCGAATAACAACTTTAGAAGGCGAGAAGTTTAAGAATGCATGGAACGCAGAGCATCTGCGCAAGTATTATCAGTGATGTATATGTAACGCAGTTCCATCAGTATGAATAAAATAAGGATATTCTGCCAAAGTCTCTCCTTTTTATTGAGAATTTTTCGGGGAATACTAGTGCTACAAACTACTCGGCAAAGCTCAGACTGCTCAGCAAAATATTCCTAAAAATGCCAACTTCGGTTGGTTAGGAAACAATATATTCCTAAAATGCCAACTTCGGTTGGTTAGGAAACCATATATTCCTAAAAATGCCAACCTCGGTTGGTTAGGAAACAATATATTCCTAAACCCTGGAATATTAAATACATTGTACAATCCTCATTGTAGGGGATCCCCGAATCCAAACCCTGGAATCGAGAACAGAATTTCTTGTAATCGAGAATTCCCAAACACTCAGCAATAAAACAACAGTGGATGTAGGCCATTCTTATAAGGCTGAACCACTTTAAAATCTTTTGTCTCATTTATTTATCTGTGATTGAATTATTAGAGTGATCTAATTTTTTACATCAACAGCTTGGCGCCGTCTGTGGGAAACGACTGGTAATATCATTTTCTCATCAAATACAATCCATTACCAATGGTTGAAATTCCTGAATCCAGCAATCGAAACGCTGGAACCCCTCCAAATCCGTCTGCTCCACCAATTGTTCCAGATCTGACTGGAATAATGGCAAATCTGGCTCAGGGCCAGACCGTCATGCAAGAAACAATGCGACAACTCATCCAAACCCTCCATGGCGGTGCATCAGCCCATTTCGGACCACGAAGCATTCAAAGAAATACCCGTGCACCTTCTTCGCGTACCAGGCGTACTAATTCATATCACAATGAGGAATCTTAAGATTTTTCTTATCAACCTGGACGAACTTCGTCAGTGCGAGCCACAGATACTGAACAACGTGTCACCCTCTCCCCGGAAAGGACCAGTGCATTGGAAAGATTAAGTAGGGCTTCTCCTTTCGACCGATTAGGCCCTAGGAGGAACAAAAGTCCTCTTAATGCAGCGTCGAGGAGCTTTCGACGACCATCAGATTTAAGGGAAGGATTTGCCCAGTCGCGACCAGCTGCTCGTCAAGATGGATCCTATGACCGACCAGCTGCTCGTCGAGATAAATCCCAGGAAGCCACTTCAATGCGATCAATTGCTCGAACCAATAGGCCCGAGGAAGGAAATGATGCATGGAAATGATCTATTCAGAGGCTGGAGGATAGATTAGGGGAAATGACTAAGGCCAAGAACCCTCTACAACGAACCTTTGTTCGAGGAACACCTTTTGTCCAGGACATTGTTGATTTTCCAACACCATCAAAGTTCAAAGCACCTGTTGTGACTCCCAAGTATGATGGGAAGACTGACCCTGTCCTTCATATAGAACAATATCAAGCTGCTTCCGACATCTATGCTGTCCCAGACGAGATGAGATGCAGGGCATTCTCGGGAACTCTTACCGGATCTGCCCAGATATGGTATAATAATCTTCCTCGGGGTAAGATTTCAACTTTTCTTCAACTGGCCGAGTTATTCATTGGGAATTTCTGCTTTGAGCAAAGCCAGTTAAACGAGTAGCACATTTGTTAAGTGTTAGACAAAAAGCTGGTGAGAGTATCAGAGATTATATAACTCGTTTTAATAACGAGAAACTCGAAGTCATTGATTATGAGGAGAAGACAACAATTACCACTTTGATGAGTGGACTGCTGCCAAACAAGTTGTACTACACTTTGGCCAAAGATCCACCTTGAACCATGTCGGACCTGATGGGAAAAGCGTCCAAGATTATGAATGCCGAGGAGGCTATGTCTGCGAAGAAGAATACGGACACCAAAGAAACCAAGGTGGAAGGTGATAAAGCTAAGAAGAAAGAGCATAAGAACAAGGATGGTGACAAACAATCCAAAAATAGGTCGTCATGGGAGGTCTTGAGGAAATTTGATAATTACACACCTTTGAAGGCAAATATTAACCACGTCCTGGAAGAAATTAAGAACAACGAGGAGTTAAATTAGCCAAAGAAAATGAAGGCAAACCCTGACACGAGGAATAGGGAAAAATATTGCGAGTTCCACAAGGATCATGGCCATATGACCAAAAATTTCATAGCTCTTCAGAATGAGATTGAAACACTCATCCGACGAGGAAAACTAGCAAAGTATCTTGATCGGGGAGGCGAAAGAAGAAACAACGACCGAACTAGAGAGAGGTCTAGATCTCGTCAAGCAGAGGAGAACAAGAAGAGAAACCATGAAGTTGATCCAGAGGATGACCCCGATCTTCCTAAGAAACCAAGGCAGCCAGAACGAGAGGTATTTTCAATACGCTTTGGGTCATTTGATTATAATGTTATTACAGGAGGAGATGCAGGAGGAGGAGACCTTACTGCAGAAAGAAAAGCTTACCTCAGTGAGGTTCAAGCTTTCTCGTACATTCAACGAATAAATCTAGCTGAGGAAGATCGCCCGAGAAAGGTGAACAAGGAGAAATTAGTCATCGATTTTTCAAAAAATGACCTTGCAGGTGTTTTATATCCTCACGATGATCCACTGGTGATCAAGATGAGAATGAAGGAGGTAATGATTTCAAGAGTGCTGGTCGACAATGGTAGCTCGGCAGACATTATGTTCTACTCATGTTACGATAGTTTAAATCTAAAGCTATCTCAATTGGAGCCTTACCACAGACCCCTCATCGGTTTTGCTGGCGAGAAAGTATTTCCACTTGGGACGATCAAGTTGGATATATTCATTGGTACGTGATCTGCTTGTCGAAAAGAAAGAATACGTTTCTTCATGATGGATAAGAATGTCCAATCATCGTACAATATCATCATGTGAAGAGTAGGATTGAAGAAGTTTGAGGCTGTACCATCTACAGTGCATCAGTGCCTAAAATTTCCAACAAACTTTGGAGTTGGAGTTGTGAAAGGTGATCAGAGAGTAGCTCGGGAATGCTATTATTCATCCGCCGAGCAAGAGGAACTGGAAGAATCAAAGAAAAAGACTACTACCTATCAAGTGGATGAAGGTGCAAAAATTGAAACATTGGATCCTCGAGACGAGTCGCAACTCGTGAAGGGTCAAGTGGTGGAAGCTACTGAAAACATCATTCTGGACGACGAACGCCCTGAGCGAACTACTCAAATAGGTTCATCATTGGATGCCTCATTAAAACAAGAATTGATAACTTTCCTTAGAAGCAGAAGACAAACTTTTACGTGGAGTCATGAAGATATGCCTGGGATAGACCCAAACTTCTTATGTCACGAGCTCAATGTGAATAAGGAGATCAAGCCTGTGAAGCAGAGAAGGAGAGTATTCAGTCCTGAGAAGAATCAAGCTATACAGGAGGAAGTCGAGAAGCTCCAAAAAGCTTGTTTCATTGAAGATGTTAAATATCCAGATTGGTTAGCTAATGTGGTGATGGTAAAGAAGAAGAACAACAAGTGGAGGATGTATGTAGACTTCACCGACCTCAACAAAGCATGCCCAAAGGATCACTTTCCATTGCCCCGAATTAATCAACTGGTGGATGCCACCTCGGGACATGAGTTGCTGAGCTTCATGGATGCTTATTCTGGTTACAATCAAATCAAAATGAAACCTGAAGATAGGGAAAGTACTTCTTTCATTACCCCTAGGGGAACTTATTGTTATAATGTTATGCCTTTTGGTTTGAAAAATGCAGGTGCGACATATCAGAGGCTGATGAACAAGGTCTTTGCTGAACAAATCAGTGACAATATGGAAGTCTATGTTGACGACATGCTGACAAAGAGCAAGAAAGCTGCCGATCATCTAGTTGACTTAAGTCAGACTTTTGATCAACTAGATAAATATCAAATGAAACTGAACCCGACGAAGTGCATATTTGGAGTACGAGAAGGCATGTTCCTCGGGTACATTGTCAATCAACGAGGCATTGAAGCAAATCCTGAAAAGATCAAAGCTCTATTAGGGCTGCGATCTCCAACAACGAAGAAAGAAGTACAGAGTCTCACAGGACGAGTAGCAGCACTCAACAGATTTGTGTCACGAGCAACTGATAGATGTCTCCCATTCTTCAAGACACTCAGAAAGACTTTTGAGTGGAATGATGAATGTGAGAAGGCTTTTCAAGACCTGAAGAAATACTTGGGAGCACCTCCACTGTTGTCCAGGCCGGTGACAGGAGAAAAATTATATTTGTACCTTGCAGTGTTCGAGAATGCAGTTAGCTCGGCGTTGATCAGAGTGGAGAATGGAGTGCAAAAACCAATTTTCTACACAAGTAAGGCCTTCCGAGGAGCAGAAATCAGATATCCAAGGCTGGAGAAATTGGCACTGGCGCTGATTGAGGCGAGTAGGAGAATGAGGCCATACTTCCAGGCTCATACTATAGTAGTATATACTGATATGCCATTGAGGCAAGCCCTTCATAAGCCAGAAAAATCAGGGAGATTGATGTACTGGGAAATAGAGCTCGGTGAATATGATATAATTTATGAACCTAGATCATCACTAAAAGGGCAGGCTGTAGCAGATTTTATAGCGGAGTTCACCTATCCTGATACCCCCGAGGAGCAAAAGTTGTTCGCTGATCAACCTGTGGATGTTACAGGATCAACAAACACAAGCTCAGACCGATTCCGATTGGTAAAAGGGCGTGTGGATGTTGCAGGATGTGATGCAGAGATAGTTGTGAGTACTCCGGACGAGGAACAAGAGTTGCTCACTGATCAACCTGTGGATGTTACAGGATCGACAAACACTAGCTCAAACCAACTCCGATTGGTAAAAGGGCAAGTTGATGTTACAGGGTCATTAAATTCGAGCTCAGACCAACTCCGGTTGGTAAAAGGGCAAGAAAAGATGATCGACGAGGAGCGAGAAAAATCCGGGGAGGATGAAAGGAAGCAACAAATATTTCACCGAGGAACTCTGACTAATTCAAAATTTGAAGACGAGTTACCTATATGGAGGCTATATGTAGATGGCTCATCTTGCACTGCAGGATGTGGCGCGGGGATAGTTTTGAGCACTCCGGACGAGGTCGACATGGAATATGCCTTGCGTTTCCAATTCAAAGCTTCCAATAATGAGGCTGAATATGAGGCCATGATTGCAGGGCTTAATTTGGCAAAAATTATGGAGGTGCAGCAGGTTATGATCTTCTGTTACTCTCAATTGATCGTAAACCAAATGATGGGAGTATATGCAGTTAGAGGAGAATTAATGATAAGATATCATGCAAAGGCAAAGGAGCTGGTGTCAGAATTTGCCGCTATTCAGCTGGTCAGAATACCAAGAATGGAGAATGCGAGAGCAGACGCCCTATCTCGACTAGCATCAGCTACTCACACCGATCTACGACGAATAATCCCAATTGAAGTTTTAGCTGGTCGGAGTATAGATGAAGATCCGACGATGAATTTTGTCACCCTTGATTTAGGACCATCTTGGATGGATCCCATCAGGGCGTATATCGAGGAGGGAGAATTGCCAATCGATAAGCTCGCAGCCAAGAAATTGAAGTTTAAAGTTGCTCGGTATGTATTAACTAATGGTGTTTTATATAGACGAGGAATTATGGCAGGTTTGCAGAGATGCGTACATCCCTCCGAGGTGAAAGAATTGATTGAAGAAATCCATGAAGGGTCTTGTGGAGCACATGTAGCAGGTCAGACGCTTTTACAAAGGGCGATGACGCAGGGATACTACTGGCCGACGATGAGGGCTGATTGTATAGCCTATGCCAAGAAGTGTGACAAGTGACAGCGCTTCTCCTCCATCCGAAGAACTCCACAAGCATTGTTGACACCCATAACTTCCCCTTGGCCATTTGCCATGTGGGGAATGGATTTGGTTGGACCACTGCCAACGACCCGAGGAAGGTTTAAGTATCTCGTCGTCGCAGTGGATTATTTTACTAAGTGGGTAGAAGCTGAGCCACTCATTGACATGACGTACGAGAAGGTGTACCAATTTATTTGGAAGAACATCATTTGTCGATATGGTCTACCTCATGCCTTCATCACAGACCATGGAACACAATTTGATAACGAGGAGTTTGCCATCTATTGTCATCAGTCAAACATTTTGAAGGTTCATTCAGCACCAGGCCATCCTCAAAGTAATGGACAAACTGAAGTGACAAACAGAACACTGCTGAACGGTTTGAAGAAAAGATTAGATGATGAAAAAGAAAACTGGATCAACGAGCTACAAATTGTACTTTGGGCTTACCAAACTACTCCCTGAGTAACAGCTGGAGAATCACCATACATGCTGGCGTTTAGAAGTGAAGCTGTCATACCTGCCGAGTTGGGCCTCCCAACACACAGGGTACAGAATTTCAATTCTCCTGTCAGCGACTTAATGAGAAGACTGGATTTAAACATGCTCGAGGAAGTTAGAGAAGAAGAAACCATTAGAAATGCTACTTACCAGCAGCGAACAACTTCGTTCTACAACAAAAGGGTGAAGAAGTGCGACCTGAAAGAAGGAGACTATGTGCTGAAGAAAGTAATTCAAAAGCATAACAAACTGGAGGCAAACTGGCATGGACCATACCGAGTTACAGAAGTTGTTCGACCAGGAACTTATCGAATAGCAACTTTAGAAGGCGAGGAGTTTAAGAATGCATGGAACGCAGATCATCTGCGCAAGTATTATCAGTGATGTATATGTAACGCAGTTCCATCAGTATGAATAAAACGAGGATATTCTGCCAAAGTCTCTCCTTTTTATTGAGAATTTTTTGGGGAATACTAGTGCTACACACTACTCGGCAAAGCTCAGACTGCTCAGCAAAATATTCCTAAAAATGCCAACTTCGGTTGGTTAGGAAACAATATATTCCTAAAAATGCCAACTTTGGTTGGTTAGGAAACCATATATTCCTAAAAATGCCAACCTCGGTTGGTTAGGAAACAATATATTCCTAAAAATGCTAACTTCGGTTGGTTAGGAAACCAGATATTCCTAAAAATGCCAACCTCGATTGGTTAGGAAACAAAATATTCCTAAAAATGTCAACTTCGGTTGGTTAGGAAACAAAATATTCCTAAAAATGCCAACCTGTTTGGCTAGGAAACGAAATATTCCTAAAAATGCCAACCTGTTTGGCTAGGAAACAAAATATTCTCGCAAATGCCAACTTATGTTGGTCGGGAGGTGCATATATTCTCGAAAATGCCAACTTATGTTGGTCGGGAGGTAAGATTATTCCAAAAAGTGCGAAAGTTGCTAACTATGGCTGGTCGGGGATAAAAACCCACCAACTGTAGTTGGTCGACAAAGAAAATTTACCGACCTTGGTTGGTCGAAAACATTTAAGAGAAAAATCTACCAAGTATGGCTGGTCGGGGATAAAAACCCACTAACTGTAGTTGGTCGACAAGCATAATTTAATGACCTTCGTTGGTTGGAAAAATTTTAAACATTTTTTATACTCATTACTTTATTACTAAGTGATCGAGCAACAGTATTGATACTTGTAACTTTTTAATTATTACTGAGTTGGTTGACAAACAACACAATATTGTTATCTTTTTAACAGATATGCATAAATCTAAAGTGTTTGATAACTACAAGACAATAGCAATCAAGATTTTTAAACAAAAATGAAAATCTTTCATTGAATTCAAAATAAATTACAAGTACATTGATATTGAAATGTATACTAACTATTACATCAAAAATTTCTATTCTACTGGTCTCTTCCCCTCTGCTTTTGACACAGGTTCCTCGCCAGCAGGCGGATCATTTAAAGACAGAGGAGAATTGATGAAATTAAGATCTTTCAACATCCTTGTATTCATCACGGATGGTCGATCTAAAAGATGCTCGGGACGAGATACCCCGATTTGAGAATGTAAATTGTAGTCACCTAGATACTTTGAAATTAAGCTCCGAGGAATGGCCCGAGCAGGGATCCAATCCATCTCCAAATTGTATGGTGGCATAGGCAAGTCGAGCAACCCGGGATCATGGTAGTCCCATAAATAATGACCTTGTTCGAGCTTCAGCAAACCTAAGTCATTCAGACAGCCTTGCTTGTAGCCCTCATTGTTGGCATTCTGGATACGATCGTCCAAGTGGAATAGTGCTTCGTTATATCCAGCCATCCAGAACTCCCTGGGATGTTTGTGGAATTGATATGTTAGCCTTTCTAGCTGCTCGTGGAGATTCTTGATGAAAAGCTCCTTATTCTCCAAGACTGATTTCTGCGCAGAGAGATGTTTTTCCAAGTCCCTAATCTTCTTTGACATATCAGACAAAGCCTGGTTCTTCGCCATTAATTGGAAAGCTTGGTTCTCTAACGCAGACTGAGTTCTCTATTCCTCGACAAGAACCCGAGCTGCTCTTCCTCGTCCCCGAGGAGCTCTTGCTCGACCACGAGAAGATGTAGAGGTTCCAGAACTCTTCAAAGTCTCCAACTCCTCCCTCAACTTGGAATTCTCAACCTCTAAGAATGAGAATCCCTCGTCGGTCACTGGGATCAAGGCACTGGAAGTGGAGGCTGCAGATTTCAATTGTGACAGCTCCTTTTGCAGGTTGTTGTTTTCCTTTTCCAGCAACTCAGCAATCTGTCTGCATTGTTCGACCTCACCCTTCAAAGTTCTCTCCCTCAGATCATACCCAGCAAAAAGCTTCTCGTAGCCCTTGTCAGCCATGATCAGCTTGTACTTCTTTTCGTACCCCTCATGCAGCAAGGCAGTGGATTCTTTATATTGAAGCTGAAGGTCCTCGAGGGTGCTTTGAAAATCCTCGATCATTTCATAATAGGCAACGTTATTGGCTATAGCCCGATCAAGTAGACATTTCAGATATTGATATGCTTCAACTGCCTGTTCTGAAGCATCTTGGCCGAGGATGTCTATAACTTGTGCTGCACTCAGGTCTGTGTGACCAGCCTTATAGTATTCATTACATTGCTGCATCAGCTTTGTATCATGGGCAGATAGCAGTTCCATCGTGGCCAAAAACAAGCAGAGAAAGAAGAACAATCATCAATAAGAAGAATATGAGCAGAGTATGAATAGAAGATGGACAACAGTATGGAAAAAAGTTCAAGTTTTATTAGATCATAATTCAGAGTTACATCTTCTGAGTTACATTTGATAAAGAGAAACCCGAACAACACTAAACCTTTTCCTTATCTCCCAGAACCTTCTCGGGAGGCTGGGATGAAGAGGTAGGTTGCTCGGAGGGAAGAGATAGTTGCTCGGGTAGAGTAGGCAGTTGCTCGGAGGAAGAAACGATGTGCTGATTTTCCTCGACAGCAGGTTGGATGGTTAGGGAAAGATCTCCCATCACCATCGAAGACTCTTCAGAGGTAGCTTCGTCCTCTTCTAATTCTTTTGGAGTTGGAGGGGGACCAGGGATATGTCTCTGGAAGAGCTCGGAAGACTCGTCGACCTTCATTTCCTGAAGGGCACCAACCCATCCATCCCTAAAGTATTTTAGACTGCCATAGTCCACTTGGGATACCATGGCAGCCAGCCCCTTGTTCCACCCATTGTCCCAGCCAGAGCTGAAGGACTTCTTCACAGCAGCTTTCCTCTTCAGTTTCTCCGAGGAGAGCTTCTCGGACAGCAGGTTCTCAGCAGCCTTCAACTTATTTTCTACCTCCTCCTTCTGTCGACCTACTTCCTGAAGTTTAGCCAACTCCTCCTCGATAACTTTGAGTTTATTTTCCAACTCTCCAGCTATTTTGAGCTTCTCCTCGGGCTCCTTATTTGCCTTCTCCAAGGCATTTATTCTCTTCTCCAACTCCTTGGAGGCATCAACAGCCCGATCTTTATCTTGCTCGGTGGAAGCAAACTTCTTCTCCCAGACAGCTTTGTCATCAGCATATTTCTGGCGAGAATCTGCCAGAGACTTGGTAGATTCTTCCAAAGCTCCTTCCACACTGGACGAGGAGCATGAAGCCTTAATCGCTTCATCCTTCTTCAGGATTATATTGAAGCAGCTCGTCAACTGTGAACAAAAAAAGAAAGCAAGTTAGAAGTAGAAATGACAAAGGAAATATGAAAAATTCAAAGTAAAGAGAATTACAGAAGCAAGGTGACGAGCAGCTAGTGAGATAACCATATCCCGAGTAAGGTTTTCTTCAGTACCTTGGACCTCGGGAATGATCCAGGACTTTACCGAGCTCATGGCAGAGCTCGGGGGAACAAAAGTGGGAACTCCAGTCCCAGCAGCTGGGGGCTGAGTAATGGTGTCAGCCAAATTGACCGAGGAGCTCTTCTTCAGCCTCCTCGGGGGAACAGGTACAGATTCAACCAAGGAAGAACCCTTGGTCAGTGATATCACAATCACCTCTCCAGGAGCAGTAGAGCTGCTCGGAGCCACTACGGGCTTCTCGACAACTTTAGCAGGAGCAGCTGGAGGAGCTGCATCAGTCTTCTTTGTCCCCTCCCTTGGGACATCAATCCTACTCCTTTTTGCCTCCCCAGAACCGGAGGCAGTTTTCTCAAACAGGGTAGGAGTTCTTATCTTTTTCATCCTTTCACTTAAAGGAATATGGGATTCAGGCGATGAGCTGGTACTGGCTCTGACTCACTTATCACTGGACGAGCAGTGAAAGAAGTGGTGTAGCTCTTGTACTGGAGCAGATACGAAGCTGATCTAATGTGTTCGTCGGCAACACTTTGATGCAGACTCCAGATAAGTTTCAAATGCCTTATATTGACATCTGCTTCTTTTGGGCACTTTCTCTTGCTATCAACTGCAAATAAATAAACATTTGTTATCAGTGGCACATTTTATCAAACACAAAAGAAGCATGATTTTAAAATAAATAAAATGAAATAAAGATAACCTATCCCATTGCCATAAGGAGGGCATCTGGGACCCTGGTAAACTTCATCTCCAGTTAATGGAGAGTGTTGCCAATTTTTTATGACAACCCCGTGTTCAAAATAATCCCTATTGGCATCAGGGAGATTGACTACTAAGGCTCTATTTAAAAATCTAGTTTTTAAATAAAAAATATTATCATTAACTGCCCATCTATAGCAGAACATGATTTTTGGGATTCCTATACGAGTTCCATGCACTTGATTTAATCTATGCACCCCATTAACTATTCTCCATGTGTTGGGGGCTATTCGTGCAGGAACAACGTCGAAGTACTGACAGAATTCCAAACACAAGGAATTGGGTGGAAAAGAAAATCCACATTCAGCACAAAAGATACTGGGGAACCAATGTCCCTCAGCCAAATTGAAATAATCAGAAGGCTTAGAAAGCTTTTCCAAGACAACCCAAGAGGGGATGGAGAAATCAGAACGAAGCTTCTCAAGAGACTCAACAGGGTAAACCATGGTGAATAAAGAAATAAAGAAGAAGGAAGAAGATCTTACAGGAAAAGAATGGATATGCTGACAACGAACGACGGAAAAGATGAACGCATAAGAGAGTAGGAAGAGACGATGAAAAACTCGAAGATAAAAATTTGAAAAGGTAGAAGACAATAGGAGTATCTGTGAAGTTTAAATACCTTGCCTTGGGAAATGGTGAAGTAATGATTACAAAAAAGGATGATTACGTTACCGGCGGCTAAAAAGGTGAAAAGTGGCGCGGGAATCAAAGCGGGCAACATCGGTTAAAAAGACGAAAAGTGACGCGGGAATCGAAGCACGCAGAAAAGTCCAAAAAAACATGATTCTACGAATTTGGAAGGAGAAATGCTCCTAAAAATCAGGAAGACTATTTAAAGCTACCATATTCCGAGAAAGAATGTTCCATACTCCTCAAATTTCGAACTATGAAACATTGGGGGCTTCTGTTGATACCAAATTTAATCTGCTGACTTGGACCAATCATATGAAGACACGTGGCTATCTACATGGCAACAACAAACACTTTCGAGGAACCCACGCACTCCGAGGAACAAGACTACAACGAGGAAGACTAATTCCCCGAGGAACACTGCTTACCCGAGGAACTCACACGCTCCGAGGAACAATGCCTCTCCGAGGAACTCTTGAGTATCGAGAAGCTTAAGCGGTCCAAGCAACTCAGGCGGTCCGAGCTGCATCTCGAACAAAGCATTAATAGCTGGATAACCAACAGTTCAACTGATTCATTAAAATGCTTATCATTCAGACGCACACGCAAAAAGGGCATTAAATGTATTACCCTTTCATATGTATATCATTTAATGTATTACCCTTTCACATTACAGCCTCAGGGCTATAAATACATTGTACAATCCTCATTGTAGGGGATCCCCAAATCCAAACCCTGGAATCGAGAACAGAATTTCTTGTAATCGAGAATTCCCAAACACTCAGCAATAAAACAACAATGGATGTAGGCCATTCTTATAAGGCTGAACCACTTTAAAATATTTTGTCTCATTTATTTATCTGTGATTGAATTACTAGAGTGATCTAATTTTTTACATCAACAATGATTATTAAGGGCTAATCTCCCATTTATGGGATGAAATTTTGAAGCCCTCATGAATCCAATTTAGTTAGTTTACTTTTTAGCACAATTTTATTTACCTCAATTTTTATTAGCTTTTACATCTTAGTAGTAGTTTAAAAATTAGTATATAGTTAGTTAATTAATATTCCCTTGAAAAATTCATAAAAAATAAAAAAGTAAAAATAGAAAAATATAATAAAATGCAAATGAATCTATATATATGTCCTCTCCAATTTTGTGTTTCACCCTTAGATTTGGATTGACTCCCTTACTTACCCTCTACACTAGTTTTGTTATAATTTTGTAGGTTCAAGGGAATTTTGATAGAAAGAAGTTGCAACAACGACAAAAATCTACATTAGAAGTAATATTTCTTTTTGTCAAATGGCGCCGTTGCCATTCTTTGGAGCTCGAAGCACTTGAGAGGATCCATTATTTGATTCTTTTGTATTTTTCATTTCGCACCATTTTTTTATTATTATTTTAGAAGGCTTGTATTAGGACTTTATTATCTTGGCTTGTATTGCGGTGCATAGAGACACCATTTATTTTTCATTTTTAATTTGTAATAATCAAAGACAAGCGTGATACGGAAATCGGACAAGGTAGAGAGAGGGCGGCCAAAGGCGAAGATTTAGAAGCCTCTCTACCTTGGGTTGGTAGGACTCCCGGGGACGACTGAGATAGGCGTGATCTCCCCTCGGTCGACTCAAAATTTTCGGCACCTCACGGCCTAAAAACCGTGGGAGGTATACATTTCTACACACTCGCGCCTCTCCTGTTAGCGAGTCAATTCTTTTGTGTGCTTTGTGTGCTCTTATTTGATTTTATTCTCGTATTTATTTTCGAATGGTGTGATGAATTAATTGACTAAGACCTACACCCGATCACTCACGAGAAGGGATTTCATCACCCGACTCAATCGCTTACCATTGTGTGCTACCCTAGCCATCATTAAATTTAAAATCAATCAACTAGGTAGCCCACTAGGAGAATAAATTTTGTAAAGGCGATCACTCCGATAATTCCGTGATTTTTTATCGCCCACGGACTTAATTAAAATTTGACTACCCACTCACTAATTTTGAAGATAAAATTAGCTATGTGCTAGTTAGGATTTCTCCTTGACTTGTGTGTGTGTCCAATTTATTTTTCGGTAGTCGGTTTTAGTTAGTCCGTCCAAATCAAAGAGTCCATATCTTTCCCCACCCTTTTCTTCCAAAAAAAAAAAATCCAAAAATATTTTTCTTCCTTTATTTTTACAAAAATCCAAAAATATTTTCTTTCTTATTTTTATAAAAAAAATCCAAATATATTTTCTCTCATTCCTTTTTACAAAAATCCAAAAACATTTTCTTTCCTTTTGAAAATTTTAAAAATTCAAAAAAAAATATTTTCTTCCTTTATTTTTTTTTAGAAAAATCCAAAAATATTTTCTTTCCTTTTGAAAAAAAAAATCCAAAAATATATATATATATATTTTTCCCCACCCTTTCTTCCAAAAAATCCAAAAATATTTTCTTCCTTTCATTCTCTAAATATCCCAAAAATATTTCCTTTCCTTGTCAAATTATTCAAAAACCACAAAAAAAGAAGAGAACATCTTGAAAATAAAAAACAAGGCCGTGATCGGTGTGTCTTCACCTTCACCTTTGTCAATTTATCCAACAAGACTGACACTTGAGTCTTGTTTGGGGGTGATTCTCATCACCCAATTTTTCTGCCACCCCGAGCTTTCATAGATCTTATCTTTAGGGTGAGATCCCATCGGTCTGGCTGAAGACATTAAACTTAGCGCTACCGGGAGGCAGCCTGCGTTTCTTGTACTAGTCTCATCCTGTTTGGGGGTGGTGTTTCACATCACCCAATGCTTTATCATGCTTATAGACTTGTACACATTTTTTCTCTTATCATTTATTCAGGTTTATTCTTGGCTTCATCTGTCCACTTCATTAGAGGTTCATTCTGGTAAACTCTTTCCTACCTTATGCTCTCATTTTAAAAATCATTTTATCTAACATCGAGGACGATGTTCCTTTTTGTTTGGGGGTGGGGAAATTTATCAAAATCGAATCTTTTTTGAAATTTTTTGAGTTTTAAACCTGATTTTTAAAGTTTCGTGCAGTTTCTTTCATCTCACTCAGTGATGTGAATTTTCAATCATCCATCCTTCAAAAGTCTAGGAATCAAGCTAGAGAATATTTTTTCTAAATAGCTTATGTAATACATAACAAGGCATTTTGCACCATGAATTTCTAGAGTCAACAAAAATTTGCGCACTTATCACGTCATTACGTTTAGAGTTGAGGAGTACTAAAATTCTAAAGAGAACCTTAAGGATCACTAGTAGAGACTTTAGCCCGTGAGATTTGTGCCTTTCACCCTTTCAGAGTGTTTTACGCAATCTCCGAGTCACGAGTTGATTCAACTTCGTTTGGGTCCGCACTTTAAATTGTTGCATGATCTTATTATCTTTCATAAAATTTTGGCTTGATCACTGAGAATGACATCTTTTTCGAGTTGTAAGAAACACGTGTCTTGAAATTTGTCCCGATCACTAGGTTTTCATCCATACACCTACCACTTTTCCATATCACATTTCCATTTACTCACCCATTATATTCCCATGCTCTTCCATATTCCCACATATTTTCCCACACCATCACCTATCATCTCCATATCATCTTCCATCATTTCAAATAAAAGAGTGTTGATTCTAAATGTTAAAATGTCTTCATTGTTGGTTTGAAAAGTGAGAGGAAAAAAAACAAAAAAAAGAGAAAAACATAAAAATAGCAAAAATAGAAGAAAAAAATAGAGAAAAAGAAAAGAAAAATCGAAAAAAAATGAGAGAAAAAAAAAGAGAGAATAGAAAAGAAAAGAAAGAGAGTTTGTAG
Source organism: Sambucus nigra (assembly GCA_949130495.1). NCBI lineage: Eukaryota > Viridiplantae > Streptophyta > Magnoliopsida > Dipsacales > Adoxaceae > Sambucus > Sambucus nigra. The sequence goes on from OX422223.1 coordinate 206,793,758, forward strand.
TTAGTAATAAAGACATTTGTGCCTAAAGTGTATACACTCTCTCACATCGCATATCCATCCATTTCCCATCGCATCATCCATCCATCATTTCACACATCCATCTTATCCTACTTCACCTCATACCATATCCTAGTTCATTACCCCCTCACCCATTATTATTCCATATATTTCCCTAGGTGTTCGGGCAAATGAAAGTCAACATGGTGAATAACTCGACGTTCTCACTACAGTGATTAGCATTCTTTCATGAGATTATTTTTCTTTCTAATTGTTCGTTCTTTCTTATGTGTGTGTGAGATGTTTGAACTTGCTTACATTTACTCACCTCCTCACACACAAGAGCGATACACTTACCCTAATCTCGAGAGTTCGTTTGAGAGAGATATATCCGTGAGATTTGAAGTTGAAGCGTTGATTCCGAAAAGGCAATCTAGGAATTACAATTGTGATACTCGACCCGTTTTGACTGATTCACACTACACACGTTGAGTTCGAGGAAGGATGTGCCTTGTGTATTTACTTAGCTAAACTTTTTTACACATTCTAGCTTGTATTTTCTGAAAATATTTCTCATGTGATGGATTGTGCGATTATTCTATGTCTAATAAGAGATTGACTGCCTTTTAATAAATTTTTGCAAATAAGAATTTTATGGGTATATTCCCTGCAAACCCTCACGAGACACAACTCGTCCTGTATGGCAACCTATAGGTTTAAAGGCTTATTGCACATGCTAAGTGCAATCGCAAGTACCCGCGAAAGTGGTACACTTTTGATTACTTATCTTTCTCTTTCTCTCTATCTTATTGCTCGAGGACTAGCAACGCTCTGTTTGGGAGTGATGTGACAAGCACCCAAAACTGTACATTTTATACCCTGAATAGATGTATTTTAGTTGCTAATTCTCGATAATATGGGTCTTATGTGCTTAAATATTTATTTTGTACGCCGAATACACGTTGCGGTGTTCAAATGCGTATTTCAAGGCAATTGTGCGTTTTATGGAGCTATATACCCTTATCCCGTGTCTTAGCCTATCGCAAACCTAGCCTAGACCTACCCCAATCCAAGTGTGTGTTTTGTTTGTGCCCTTTTATTATTTTTTAGATTTTTAGTTTGAGTCATTTTTATTTTAGGATTTATTTTAGATTTATTTAATATTTTCTAGATTTATTTTCTATTTTTATTTTTATTAGTATAATTTTATTTTATTTTTATTAGTTTTTATTTTTATTTTTATTTTATTAGGATATTAATTTTTAGGATTTCATTTATTTATTAGTTTTATTTTTTCTTTTCAGGATTTTAATTTTAAGTTTTATTAGATTTTAATTTTATTTTTATTTTTTTTAGTTTCAATTTTATTTGAGTCTTTGCTTTATTTTAGAATAGAATTTTACTTTATTTTTATTTTATTTTATTTTATTAATTTTATTTTATTAATGATATTTTAGGGTCATAAATTTAACACACACCATAACCAACACACCCCACTTATCCTAACTAACCCACTCACCCTCACCTAATTCCCCTACACCCCCACACACTTTACCACACCTACCCTTCTTCTTCTTCCCAACAACCCATACTCTCACTCCTCTACCTCCATTTTCAACAAACCACCATTATCATCTCTCTCACCTTCATCTCAAACCAACAATCCCTACCAGCAACATTCCTCAAGCCCGCCTACCCCCCGACCTCTATACCTTCAACCCGATGCTGCTTCAACCCCCTCACCAACGCCCTCAAACTCGGTGGCACCAGCCTCCGACGGCAACGCCCGCCCCCTCCTTTGTTTCCAGCCGGCCATCTTCAACTCCCGAAAACTATCCCCTCCGCCGGCGGTGAACCTGCCCCAATCCGGACTCTCTCTTGTCCCAGCCAACCCCTCCCTCCAACCGAGCCGCCCCTGCCTCCGGCGACTCGACCTCTCCACAAACCTATCGCCGACGAAACCCCTCTGCCTCCGACGGAAACCTCCGACCTCTGCGCTACCTCCAAACCCACACCCACTTCAAAACCAAAAATCCATGAACCCATTTATCTAGCCAAAAAAACGTGACCTGCTAACAAACAATCCCAAGCCAAAAACCAACCCAAATCCCACATGTTTAATAAATGCTTTTTGTTCCCATTACCCATAATACCCTTTCTTAATACTTTTCCAAAATTACCCCTCTAACCTCACAACCCACATACTCCGATGTGCACCCAAATGCACATTTAACCCAAAACAGATTTTATCACCTCACTCACCCCATGTGCACTTCCATTACCTAATTTACCCCCATGTGCACATTCTCCTTGCTCCATGTGTCTTGTATTTAAAGTGAGTTGAAGACCAAAAACAAAAGATCTCAAAATTAGTTTTAAGCTTGGTGTGATAAAATTCTCTCCACCACTCTATGTTGAGTATTTGCATTTTTAGCAAATACCTCAATATAGAGGTGTGTAATGAAAATTATCTCTAGGATAAATTTCACCCCACCCCTCTATTATGAATTTTGGCATTTTTACCCATTAATTCATTATAGATTGATATAGTTGAATTTATCCCTTATGGGAGGTAAATTCTAACACATTCCTTTATGTTGAGATTTTGCATTTTTAGCAATTATCTCAATATAAATTAATGATCTAGAATTTATTTCTTCGGGTGAATTCTAATGTACAATTTTATAATTTTAGGATTTGCATTTTTATCAAATCTCTTTTATTATTCAATTATCCATTATGAATTCATCCACTATCCTTTTTATTAGTTTATTTTGTAATTTTTAGTTTAGATTCAATAAAAACATGAGTGAGGGATTATGATGGAGTGATTTTTGATGTTTAAATTGAGAGAGTGTTGATGTAATTGAAGATTCCATTTCAATTCAAGGCTTAAATGGGTTTGATTTATTCCTCTCTTTTACTTTTAGTTTAATCTTCTCATGCTTTTATTTGTTTATCTTATATTTGTGGATGATGATTATTGAGGGCTAATCTCCCATTTATGGGATGAAATTTTGAAGCCCTCATGAATCCAATTTAGTTTGTTTACTTTTTAGCACAATTTTATTTACCTCAATTTTTTATTAGCATTTACATCTTAGTAGTACTTTAAAAATTAGTATATAGTTAGTTAATTAATATTCCCTTGAAAAATTCATAAAAAATAGAAAAGTAAAAATATAATAAAATGCAAATGAATCTATATATATGTCCTCTCCAATTTTGCGTTTCACCCTTAGATTTGGATTGACTCCCTTACTTACCCTCTACACTAGTTTTGTTATAATTTTGTAGGTTCAAGGGAATTTTGATAGAAAGAAGTTGCAACAACGACAAAAATCTACATTAGAAGTAATATTTCTTTTTGTCAAAATGCACAGTTATTGCAGATGAAATTCAATCCATTTATTTCACTATCGATCACCCTGGTATCCTTATGCAGGTTCCAGTTTGTGTGGTTAAATCCATTTCTTTAACTTGATGAATATCTCTTTGTAAATGCTTGCCTGTTTTTATGTTTAATTTTTAACTTGATGAATATCTCTTTCATCCATGTTTGCCTTGGCATCAGATTTTGTCCAGATAACCATTGTGTGTCCACACTTTAGCCATGAAAAAATATATGATAAAATTCCTAATATGTCTATTTTGTTGTTGTCATGTCATCGAATGATTTTGATCTCGCGTAATGAATCGATTTCCCTGGCAGTTATGGATTCAGAGAGAAAGCTTCACCAAATAATGTTTGCGGATCGTGATTTTGAGAGATATAAAATATTAAGGACTGACAGTGAATCCCAAAATGTGTTTGTTCAGAATTGTTTGGAGAAGGGTTACTTTCCTTTAAAACTCATTGCAAGGATCGAACCAAACTTTTGTTGGATGATGTGTGCACGTTGACTGATAGGGACTATGTTATCTTCCATGCTACCATTAACACAACCTAGTAATCTTTTGAAACTATTAAATCATTACTCATGTTTTAATTCCGGTGTTAGTTATTCTTTTGATTCAATGTCTTGGTAATTTATCCTTTGATTTCGTACAAAATAATATTGGCCAAGCAATGATTTCTAATGTTCGATACTTTTGTATATGCCAGTCATTTTTTGTATTTAGGACTTGAATGAAACCATTATTATTTTTTTCATTATTTCTCTTCAATTAGATGGCTAATTTTAATTTAGTGCAACTACAATTAAGTTATTGGATGTTTTGATTCTAATTAGAGTCATTGTCCTTGAAGTATGGTCTATCAGTTGATAACCAAAGTGTAGCTAGACTATTACAATGATCCGATCATAATTGGGTTATGGTTATCAAGATACAATTTAAACTTTCTCACAATGAATTATCTGTTGAAAAAGTCAATGAGAGAGTAGCTACAGCGGAAATATTACGACTTCTCAAATAAAAACCAATTTTAATTAATCTGAAATTTTATTTAAACCCTAAGACATGCATATAGATGATTTATCAAATAAAATATAGCATGTAGGATATAACAAATTGAAGATGTGTGTGCTCGCGTTCAAATGATCAAATTATATATAAAACCCTTTTAACACAAACAAACCCTAAACATGCAGCAGTATGTGATTGAATAAATTGATAATCTACGCAAGAACATTCAAACACATGCAATTAAGGAAAAATCCCCCTCAGGGGCAAAACCATTTATTTTCACTATAATTTGTAAGAAAACGGCTTACAATCGGATTACAATGAAAATACAAGTTGACTAAGAATTACCCTCGGGTATCGGATTCTGTAGTCGCGGCTGGAATTATCCCTTTCCAGTAGGGCTGCAATGAAGAAGAAGAACGGTCTCCTCCACAAGGGTTGAACAAACCAAAGTTGTGTTCTTGGGTTGCAAAAGGATTCACAAAGGTTTGGCAATGATGTGTGAATCAAAACATGAGTCTTGGGACTCAAAAATATGAAGACTAGATGTATTTGGACTCTCAAATTCGTCTCCTAAAGTCTTGCAAAACAACTCCCCCGAAGTTGGTATTTATAGGAAAAAATATGAAGAGTCCCATGTTTTTAAAACTCTAAAATTCTATCCAGCGTACAAAAAAAACAGCATTCTTTAAGGAATTTTCTCTATCTTCAAAAGGCCATAACTCTTTCACCGTAGCTCGGATTGAGGTGCCGTTTTTTCCAGTATCTTCGTTGCGGCGAGCTCTTCAACTTTCTAGTTGACCAAACCTCCGAACTATGGATGTAAAATTATGAAAATGCCCTTGAACTCTCCTATAGTGCCTTTTTTCACTATTTTGACTTCCCTTGCGTACCACTTGCATTAAGTCCCTAAAATCTTGGACCGTGAAGTCGTTGAGGCAGATGTGGGACATATTAATGGAGATGTTGAATGCTTGATTCCCAGAATTCAGATTGAGGCCGTCGCGTGACATCTTGAGGTGACGTGCCAAATGTAGCGGCGTACGACATACACAAATGAAACATGTTGGACATGAGAAAAATGTCCTTACAGTCAAGATCATTTGTCCTTACAATGAGTGAGTGTCACGTAAGGCTGCCTTCATTCACAATAACATTTTTTTTAACACAACCTGGTAATGCTTTGACACTATTAAATCATTACTCATGTTTTATCAGGTGTTAGTCATTCTTTTGATTCAATGTCTCGCTAATTTATCCTTTGATTTCGTATAAAATCGTACTGGCCAAGCAATGATTTCTAATGTTCGATACTTTTGTATATACCAGTCATTTTTTGTGTTTAGGACTTGAATGAAACCATTATTGTTTTTTCATTATTTATCTTCAATTAGATGGCTAATTTTAATTTAAACTACAATTAAGTTATTAGATGTTTTGATTCTAATTAGAGTCATTGTCCTTAAAGTATGGTCTCAAATAAGTTTAAATTATCAGTTGATAAACAGAGTGTAGATAGACTATTACAATGATCCGATAATAATTGAGTTATGGTTATCAAGATACAATTTAAACTTTCTCACAATGAATTATCTGTTGAAAAAGTCAAGATGATTTGCCCTAGAAATGAGTGAGTGCCACGTAAGGCTGCCTTCATTCACAATAACACTTTTTACCACAACCTAGTAATGTTTTGACAGTATTAAATCATTAGTCATGTTTTAATTCAGGTGTTAGTCATTCTTTTGATTCAATGCCTCGTTAATTTATCCTTTGATTTCGTATAAAATCATACTGGCCAAGCAATGATTTCTAATGTTTGATACTTTTGTATATACCAGTCATTTTTTGTATTTAGGACTTGAATGAAATAATTATTGTTATTCCATTATTTCTCTTCAATTAGATGGATAATTTTAATTTAGTGCAACTACAATTAAGTTATTAGACGTTTTGATTCTAATTAGAGTCGTTGTCCTTGAAGTATGGTCTCAAGCAAGTTTGAATTATCAGTTGATAACCAGAGTGTAGCTAGACTATTACAATGATCCAATAATAATTGAGTTATGGTTATCAAGATACAATTTAAACTTTCTCACAATGAATTATCTGTTGAAAAAGTCAAGATCATTTGTCCTTACGATGAGTGAGTTCCTGTGACACCCCGACTAATTAAATACCGGGTAGCTACTCCTTTATTAAATTAATACAAAATGCTAAGTTGGTTCAGTTCATAGCATCACTGTCGAAAACATTTTTAATAGTTACTAACCACCTAGTATTTAAAAAGTGAGTTGTCCATTTTAATTAAATCCGATTAACATGCCATAAATGAATTATGAAAAGTTAACGTAACCAACAATATAGTCACAATAGAATAACCATCCAATAATAATGCGTCTGGAGGAAAACTCCTCACAACAAACCGAATTCCAAAATAAATAAATACAAATTCTGCATCACTAAAATTAATTGCAACCCAAAGTTTAAAATAACTGAATAAGTAAAGTTTCTCTAAGAGGAATGGGCGACATGCCCAACAGATGATAAAAACTGATAATGGAGTCAAGATCAGAAATGGAGGCTTCTACTATCAAGGTCTTGTAACTTCCACAGCAACTACAGCACTTCACCTGAATAGAATTCCTATGCATGGTGTCCTTGTGGCTGGGCACCTAAAAAGGTTTTTACAAAAATAGATTTGAAAGCAAACGGGTCAGAGCCCGAATGTGAAAATAATTTAAAAAATATGCAAGTGTTTAATATCATTAAACAGTGAATATAAAGTACATGATAGTGTGTGCACTCACATGAGTTCCTCACCTCTCAACTAATTGTGCACTCCTAGCGTACCCGTACCCATTTCTATTTGCTCCCATATCTATCTAGTTCAATGCTAAATCTAACATTTCTATATGATAATCAATTCAAACTCCAACATCTTCTATTTAATAGAGAATTGTACCTTATTACACAGTTTCTCCACTTTAGCAATACAATTTATTAGAAATCTTACATTTTCACTTTACGACCGTTGCTATTATTCATACTCACAATTATTCGCGATTATTCATTTCAATCAACAGTATATTATTATCACAAAAAATATACAATACTAGCACCCTGAGGCTAAGCTGCGGTGCTCACATACTCTACTATCAAATCCCGGTACATCACGTACATGAGGACCACGTATTCCGAATCTCTCAGGAAACGTTTCATTAACAACAATCACAAATAGTGTAGGCGAACATAGTTCACATCACATGGGTCACGCACATACCTATGCTCCCATGATCAGCAGACTTATTAACTTATCAATAAGTCCTTCTCTGACCTATGTCCTCGAGGTACCAATCTAAATCCCCCCCCCTAAGGCACAGAAAGATTAGATGGCCCTAAACGAACGCCAACCTCCCACGATAGCAAGTACGGTAGGTATGTCATACACAGATAATTACATATACTAAGCATTCTCACATCTTAGATATTACAATATTTTTATTATGGGTATATTTCTCGTTCTTATACCAATTCTTAGTGTTATACAAATAACATATCCCCGGTTTATATGCATTTAAGTCATCAATTATCCTCACTTCGTGATTAGTCACTCGCGTCCTAATCCACAAATTTTATTCGGTTTAAGGCACTATTCTAAATTTTAATCCTCAATATACCCCAAATCTCCCAACTACACCCACTAGTTAATAAGGAAAAGTTATCTCACCATTTAAATAAGACTACGGGATATTAGAAATGAAATCAGGCCAAAAAGGCCATTCTGTCAACTCGTTAGAAGTCTCGTTCGAACGAGGTCGTTCGAACGAGTTCGTTCGAACGAAGGGCTTCGAACGAAATACCAACTCGTTAGAAGTCATACTGTCATCTCGTTAGAAGTTCGTTCGAACGAGGTCGTTCGAACGACCTGGGTAGGTCTTTTAACGAGATGGCAGTTTCAACCCAGAAAATTCCAATTTCGTTTTTCTCAATTCTTCTCTCCTCTAAATCCACCCTAAGACCATCCAAATTGTATTTTAACATATATAAACCATTTCTAATCACCCTAGATCATTCCTCAACACATTTAAGGGGTCAATCCTTACAAATTATCATGGGATTGACATGAATCTTCAAATATTTTCCCAAACCCTATGAACATGAACTCCCAATTTTCTTATGCCTAATTATTCATCATAAATCCGTTTTTAATTCATCATATACAATTTTTCAAATATTAACTCAGTCCATTATCATACTACATGCAAATCCTAACCCAATTTCAAAGTTTCTCCGACAAATTTCATGGGTTTTCTTCACAAAGATCAATATGAGGTAATTCCTACACTAAGCATGGAAGACATATTCAATGCATTAAAAATACTAAATCACTTGCCTTAGATTTTTCTTCAGAATTTGATGTCGAAGGTTGAAGGTTGATCTCTCCCCTTTCTCTACAAATTTCTCCCAAGGTTGAAGATGGTGGTTTTCTTTTGGGAACCTCTTCCAACTCTTCCTATAACTCCCGTAGCCCTCTAACTTGTCAAATGCTGGTAATGGGCTTAGTGGGTTACTAATAATGGATAATTAACTCTTAAAATTCGTAGGCTTTAATTCCCAAAATTTCAAAATTACCAAAATACCCTTTTAAGTTGCCGGTATGGCCCAAAAATGCCCCGGGACCCAAACTAAACCCCCGACTAGTGTTTTCTGATTATTTCGACCCTTTTGGACTCGTTGGTGCACTCAAAATGACCATTCGGTTGATAAAAATAAAATTCACTTTTTTTAATTCAAATAATTACATTCGTGACGCGACTGACACGCGCGTCCCAACTAAATTTCCCAAATTGTCGTATTTCAGTCTCGCGACAATTTTAATATTTTCAATATTCATATATTGCCATATATACACAACATAATCAAATACCAACTCACATCTCGTTAGTATTTATATCCGGATTAATTTTCAATTAATTCACATTTAATTTAATTAATCCCTTTTATAAATATCAATAAAAATACGGGGTATTACAGTTCCATGTAAGGTTGCCTTCATTCACAGTAACACTTTTTTTTAATTATAGCAACAGGTGGATGGTAATTGATTAGCTGATATCTCACTATGCTGGTATGCGAGAGGAACATGCTGATATACACTAAAGAAGGGTTCTCAGAGAGCTCAAGCTACATCATCATATCAGAACTCGGTTTGTTTGTAATATACAGGTGACAAAAAAAAAGCCATATACTTTAAATTGTTTTGGTTTTGTGATTTTTAGAAGTTTTTTTTTCTTTTTTTTCCCTTTCTAATGTGATGTGTCTGCTCATTTTGGGTTTTAATGTAGTGAACAGAGAGAGGGGAGCTCGGTGAGTACTTTTTGTAGTCACTTGGTATTTATTGATAATGATATTAGAGTTTAATTAATATTAAATTTATTTTTATTAAAACCCAACCTTTTAATATTGCGTGTGGTTTTATGTGCACCTACAGATAACTATTTTATCATGATTTTGTATTTGAAGATTCGTTTGGTGTTTTTCACATGAATTATGGGTTTATCTAAATGTTCTTTATGATAATGAGGACAAGAGAATACCTCATATAATGATTTTTGCTACAGAGAATAACCCCCCCCCCCCTTATAGGAGCTGACCTATCATTACAATTATACTGTAGATCAAGTTCATGATTCTAATGGGAGTATGAGCATGAGAACTGTTATTGTGTCTCTACATCGTGTGCTGGCCAGATATATTAGGAAGACTGTTCAAAATAAATATTGGGATTTCAAGAACTTGAACTTTGTTGTTCATCCTTGATGTATATGCTTAAGGATTCTTCTTTGAATAGTTAAGGCCTTTTGACTCTTGAAGAGGTAATGATTTTCCATATAAGAGGTTCTTTTCCATATAAGAGGTAATGATTTTCCTTCCCAAATTATGTTATTTGTAGTATAAGAGTTAACTGTTTAAACTCTTGAAGTCTCCAATAAAGTCTCCAACTGAATCGAGTTCATTTCGTTTGGACTCTTGAAGTTTTAAGATATAATTATTTTTTATTTAATTGTTTTATAATACTTTTTTGGAGATGTAACTATTTTTGTAACTATTTTTTGTTGTCTTGCAGATGACAATGGTGGTTTTGTGCATTCAATAGCATTATATGAAGTTATCAAGTCATTTAGTTTACATGTATACATTTTAACTATTTAATTCATAAGGTTATTATCCCCCTCTTAATTTAATTTAAACATGCCTCGGTAATCCAACTGTCCTTCAATAAATATCACGTACAGTCCATCTTCATCTTTCTCTCTCTCTCTCTCTCTCTCTCTCTCTCTCTCTCTCTCTCTAATATTCTCATAGCCACTCATAGAACTTTGTAATTCTATCTACTCTACAGCTATAGAGATCATCTGGATGCTAAATTGTGATTTACTGTGACAGATTTCCAGGCATGATCTTAGAAAAAGAAGCAATGTCGAACAACTGGCGATTAACAACAAGGCGTGTGACCAAGACCGATGTAGGGCTTGAATTTCCTTCAAAGAAAGAAAAGATGGCCCAAGAAAGCCAATAGTGTACGAGATGCTCCCATCCGATTTATACAGCCCAAAGTTCCTCTCAGAAGATGGACCAGGCCTTTGGTTCTCATTAAAAAATGCAAAAATATATGCCTTCAACACAGTTTTCGGCCTCATTGGGGCCCCCTTCCTCTTGGCTAGTCTTTTACGCAGATTATAATTATAAGTCCTTGAATTTTGTTCTATAGCGGCAGTTTCATTGTGATCTTCATGAGAAGCCCAACCCGTTTCAGCAGATCTGACTGTGTATATTCCAAGGTATAATGTTTTGTTGTTGTCTTCCTTTCGTATCCTTAAACCACTATTCTTCACTATTTTTTTTGTCATCTTCTCTTCCATTTATGTTTTCCAACACTAAGAGAACCACCACACTACCCCTCTAGCACCAACACCTGCATTGTCCCTATGTGAACTTATGAATGTAAAAAAAAAAAAAACTCTTGATAAACCCATTTCTATCAACAAAGAAATGAAGTTTAAGGCTAAAATGTTGAATGTTTTTAGTCCAGTTTTTTGCATATAGGGACTTCTTATAACACTTGACAAGGACCTATTTTCTATCAAGTTTGTTGCCTATTGTTTGAATAGATGTCTCAAAGTTTTCGATGAAAAAATTTATACTTCATCTAAATTTTCAATCCATGTATTTTTGAAATACAGCTCATGTAGAAGCATTTGAAATACAGTTCACATGGAAGCATTTTAATGCCATATACTTTTGATCCTTTGTTACTTTTTACTTAAATGGAGAGTATTTTGTTATTCCTTTGTTCTCATTTCAGCAAAGTTAAGGAAGATTCAAAGAAACTTCGTTTGTTTTTTGAAGGGTGGTGATTAAAACATACTAAGGAAGCTTCAAAGAAACTCCATGTCTCACTTTCACTTGGCCATGTGACATCTCACTTCAAAGAAACTATGTCCATGGTATTTCATATTGGCTCTTATTTTTGTTAGCTTTAGACAAGTTTTAATTTCACATTTGTATAATTTTGATTTCACATTTGTTCGTTTTATTTAGTGGTTTGTATTTTTTAATCTCTTTACGCATCTTTATCGACCCCATCATTTCAAACATGTTCATTCCATTACTAACTCCATCAATTTAATATTCTCTTGATCTGTTTGTTTTTCTTTCATAACACATTTCACTTTTTTGGATCTGGGATTGGTGATACATGATCGTGAATTTAAGTTTTCAAACTTAGGGTTTAATCAGTTTCAAAATTAGGGGTCCTAAAATTTTAGATTTTTACACAATCTGGTTTAAGATTAATAATTTCAAAATTTGAGTTCATGCACATTCTCAAGTTTTTACGGAGCAATGAGAAAATCCCTAACAGTGGTGCCAATTCGGTTTTCAGTCCGCATCATTTGAAATAGAAAAGGGTTAAACGAAGGTATTCTTTTATGCTTTGTTTTGTTTCATTTCAGAATTTATTTTTGAGTTCTACAATACATGGTGTTCTTAATGGTTTTTACAACACTTCATTACAATTTCTAATTTCTTTGTGTATTCATTTTCCCTTCTCTTTGTAGAATTAGTGCATTCTTTTGAGAATTATTACATTTGTCATCTTTTAGTGACCTGATTGCAATATTAAATAGTAATAATAAGTAATTCAGTGAGTTAATTATAAGGCTAGAACTTATTGGAGAGCATAAAATACATAGTTAATAATTTTAGATTTTTTACTTCTACATAATTAATCCACTGACTTGATTTGGTTTCAAGCAAGTGGTAATTTCCTTTTGGGAATACCAAATTAATTTTTTGGAGCTTTGTTTATGTAATATGTATGATTTTTGAATTCATATTTATTTTACCTCACTTTTGTGTAGCAGATTGTAATATGATATTTGTGTTCTTATGGGGTCATAAGCCATAAATCCATATTTTGGTATTTTCATATTATTATTCCTTTTATGGATGAAGGGAATTTTTCTTCTAAGTTTTAGAGGGGAGAGTTTCTGAGATACTGTGTTTTTTATGCCTCTCACCCTCCCCTCTCTATTACCGATCTGCATCAGTGATCATTACCCCCTGTTCTCTCTCACAAATCTCTTCATTTTTCTGCGGGTATTGTGTTTTTTTCACTTTGGGTTCAGTTTTTCTTTCTTCTTCAATTTATGGTTTTAATAACTTTTCATTTTTTACAGCGCTAAAATTTATTTATATATTTTTCTAAGAGGTTTTTCACCTTTATCCAAGTTTTTGCACTCCCTCCCTTATAATATATTGCCGGTTGATTTAGGTCTCTTTGTTCTCTGGCAAACTCTTCGACCATTCCAACCACGAAAATGCATCATAGGTAGAACTCTATTACTCACTCACCTAATTTATTTATTGTTTGATTTAAGGTCTTTGGTGTGGCATGTGCAAAGGAACTACTCAATCATTACTAACAACTTTTATCTTCCACAGATCAAATTTGCAGACAAACAAGCATCCCCGAAAAAGTTGCAATTGGAAGCAACTATTCATGGTTTTATTTGAAGGTTTAGCAAAAAATAGTTCCCGATATAGTAAGTTAATAACCACCCATCAGCACCATTCATTTTTTTCCTTTCTACGTCTTACACATAAAATCTGTATTTAACTATGAGTTCTTATTAGAGTACAACTAAAATTTATTTCTTTATATCAAATAATTGTGATCATGGTCACCATGGTATCTCAATTGAACCTCATATGCCAATGAAAAAAATTAAGCATTTAGAACTTGAATATGTTTTTTATTTTAATTCAACCCGAATAGAACCTTTTATCTCAATTCAACTTCGGTTATTTAATTTAATTAAAGCATTAATTACTTATAGAACTTGAATATATTTTTTTATGCAATGATGATAATCACTGTCGTTTTTTAAACAAGGGTGATTGGCGAAACGTGAAGCAAAGAAGCCAACAGTAACGCTTGCCTCAGTTTTAAAAATGCAATGAGTGAACTAACTTACTTTTTATATTCATAGCCACTATTTGATTGAATACGAATGCTATCATAAACAATACAATTAACTAATTCTACTTCTTTTGTTCAGGTAAAAGGAGGGAATGGGGGGGGGGGGGGGGGGGAGCAGGGAAGAAGCAATAGCAATAAGAAAGAGCAAAATTTGAGAACTTTTTACATTTTGGCACCATAGTTGTATTATAGTTTGCCCACCTTATTTAATAATCCTTTCTCTTCCCCCACACCTAATGTAGGTGCGACGATGTGACATGTACCTAATACGATCTAGATTAAAGTAGGCGTGAGGCGTGGCACATGAGAGTTTCTTCACACCACGTTCGATGTCAAAACAATTGAGGTACACAATATATTGTTTAAGACGATCTATTTTGAGATGTTGTTTAATAAGAATAATGCAAATTGTTAAGTAGTCTGTGCACTCATATAGTTCACTACTCACAATATTCATGATATTTATAGGTGATCTTCAATTATACATGCATTAGGGAGATCAAGCTATCTCACCATTGAAGACATGGATATATTGGTGATATTTATTAGGAATCAAACGGGATCGTCATATCTTATTTTTAATACTTTTGAGATTCTTTTACGAATAATGGTTTGTTGTGTACTCATACATGAGGGTTATAAGTGAATATTTATAAATTGATGATGTGGTTTATACGAGGTCCGGGATTGATTATTCTTATTGTTACTATTGTTAGAATACTTTTTTATTTTTTAAACAGGGTGGATAGTCCTATAAACAAAGAAAACTCTGTCCAAATTTTCTAAATTGTTGACACTATTTGTGTAGGAAAACAAAAATTCGACTTAAATATTGTATATTTATTTTGACAATAATTTTGTTGGAATTTCAACGTAAACAAGTATTGTTGTCATGGATTATAATTATCTTTATTAGTTAATATAGTCGATATATTGTGCCTTTAGTAAAATTTGTGTTGTTTATTCGAGGTCTCGAAAGGATTATTTGTGGTGTTTGGAAAATTTTCGCCGTGCTTTCAGGCACGGGCATTTCGCTAGTATATATATATAATCAACACTAAATATAACATTTTTATTTTTGAATGAAAAATCTGTAAGGACACAAATTTCCAATCGAGTCCATATATAGTTTTGGCTCAATTCCGGACAAAAACATTTATTCATAGGATAGTATTTATTGTAATATTCTCAAGCCTATGAAGTGTATGTTGAAGACGTAGCGGCAAAGAATTTAAAGCTTCATCAAAATGCCGGTTTGCGTGCCTCGTTTCTACGTTATCAACTAAGGTTCCATGCTCCCAAGGTATGAATGTAATTATATGTATATACGAGCTTGGAACAATTTGTATTGAGTGTTAGGTTAATAAAAACTGCATTTTATTTTTCAGAAAGAATCTATTAGAAACTTAAAAATAAGTATATAAAAGTTTCTGGGCCAAAATCGAATTTTTTAATCTTCCTGGTTGTTCGTTTGAAATGTCGTTCGAACGAGTTTTTTCGTTCAAACCAGATTTCGTTCGAACGAGTTTTGTCGTTCGAACCTGTTTCGTTCGAACGAGTTTTGTCGTTCAAACCAGGTTCGTTCGAACGAGTTTTGCTAACGACCCTAACTGGACAGTCGTTCGATATGTCGTTCGATATGTCGTTCGAACGAATGCTCGTTCTAACGAGGTATCTAACGAACCTCTAACGAGCCTAGGCTGGTCACTCGTTAGAAGTCTCGTTCGAACGAGAATCACGTTCGTTCGAACGAACTTCCAGCGGGAACAGTTATTTGGCAGTTTTTTGCAGTTTTTCCCCACTCTTCCACTTGGTTTTCAACCAACTTTTTTCATGCAATATTATGTGCGGGAAACACATTTTCCAAGATAACTTTTCCAACATTTGTTTACCTCCAAAAGAGAGTTTGAGAGAAAAATTACCTTAGGAAAATGTTCAAGTTTTGAGTGTCATTTTTTTAATGAAAAATTCATACACACTCTAGTTTACACCCAATTGTTTATCCAAGTTTCTATATAAATATCAATTGCTTGGAGATTGTTTTGGCACCGGTTTTCTCTACCGAATTCAAGAGACGTTTCGGGTTTGCTTCTACACCCCATCACAAAGAAGACTTTTGTTGAGATTTTACCCAAAAGGAGAAAGGCTCCATGCTTGGGTGACGGTGACCATATAAAGTCCCATCGGTGTATTCCGAGACCGCGGTGGAGCTCCGTTGGTTATCCGCTAATTGGAGGTCGATACAAGAAGAAGCATCACGGCTTGAGAGGGTTCGAGTTTAGGAAGTAAGTCTTTTGTCTTGTATTTTGTAATACCGTTTTTAGTGGATTTGAGGCTAGGGCCGTCCCGAGGTTTTTTCCCGTTAGTGGGTTTTTCCTCGTATATCGCAGTGTAGTGTGACTGTTTATTTTATCTTGCTCTATATCACTTAGAACGCATGCTAGATTAATTTCAAGATAAAATTTGGTTTTACAATCACACGCATTTAATTTGGGACTTAAATTAAATATTGGGTTAATTTGGTTTATTCAAGTCATTTGCTAATATTGGTGTCGCCTAACTTTATTTAAATGAATAATCATGACTTAGGCAAATTCTAGGACTTGAATTATGTTGTTTTAACTTGTTTCTTATGATATTAAAACCCGGCCTTGTTGTTTTGTTGAACCACCATCACTTAATATACGCTTCCGCATTTATTTATTTAAAAGGAAATTAAATAATTTTAATTGATATTATTATTAATCACCGGGGATTCAACTGTGGTCTTTCAAATTGGTATCAGAGCCAAAAACGATAAATTATTTCGTTAAAGATCCTTTACTTTTTGGCTAAATATGGATTTTTCCCCATTTTCAAAATTTCCTATTTTTGATGGTTCTAACTACGCGTATTGGAAAGCGCGAATGAAATCGGCACTTAAATCTATCGATGAACGTGTTTGGATGTCTGTTGTTAACGGTTGGACCCCACCAACACATTTAATTGAAAATGTACATGTTCCCAAACCCGTTGATAGATGGACTGAAAATGAGTTTAAGCTAGCAAACTTTAATTCCCGAGGTTTAAATGCCTTGTTTAGCGCTGTCGCACCGGATGAATTCCGACGTATTATGACGTGTGAAACCGCTAAAGAAGCTTAGAATATTTTACAATTAACTCATGAAGGAACGAGTGTCGTTAAAGCTTCTAAACTCCAAAACCTCACTACTCAATTTGAAACTATCAAAATGGATGAAAAAGAAACTTTTGATAAATTCTATGCTAGATTTTCTGATATTGTTAATTCATCCTTTAACTTGGGAGAGAAAATACTTGACGACCGTGTTGTAAAGAAAATTTTGAGGTCACTACCCGATAGATTTATTCCAAAGGTGACCGTTTTAAATTCTTTACCCACTTTAGCCTCTACGAAATTAGAAGAGCTTGTAGGTGATTTACAAACCTATGAACTAGATATGTTTCCCTCTAAAACTGAAAAGAAAATTGAAAAGGGCGTTGCTTTAAAAGCCCGCAAAGAGGTTAAACAAGTAGTAGAGAGCGATAGTGATAGTGACTCGGAAGATATGGCTTTGTTTGCTCGTAAATTTAGAAAATTTCTTAAATTTAACAAAGATAAAGTTAAAAATGATTTTAAGAAATTTGAATCTTCTAAACATGATAAAAACGAGAAGATTTCTAAAGCCGATAAGATCCCTAAACATAGTAATGAAAATATTGATAGGGACGAGTCTAATAAATGTTTTGGTTGTGAAGGTTATGGCCATAGGGCTTTTGAGTGCCCCACTAAACTAAGGAAAGAGGGTAAACGACCCGTTTCATATAATGCGACCCTTAGTGATAGTGATAAGGAAGAGAAGCCCGATTCCCCCACTAAGAAAAATTTTGTGGCTTTTATGGCTAGACATGTGAGTGATAATGAGAACTCATCGGATGATGAAATTATAGCACATGCCACTTCCAAGGTCATTGTACATGATTCTCTTATTTTTGATGATAGTGAGAGTGAAGAAGAAAGAGAAAGTGAAAATGAAGATGAGGTTGATATGAGTGAACTTCAAAATGCTTTTCATGAATTATATAAAGAATCTATTAAATTGAAAAGAGCTAATTTGAAGTTAGAAGCGAGTTTAAGAGAGAGTGTCAAGGTCATTGATTAAAGTGCCTTAATAGAAGACCTTAGGACACATGTGAGGACTCTTCAAGAGAAGCTTGAATATGTAGAAGGCGAGAGAGATAGCCTTAGGGTTTTAATGGAATCCTTGAAAAAGGAACTTCTTGCTTTTGAAGAGCGTAATTCTTTACTAGAATCTAACATTGTTGAATTGGAAAATAAATTAAAAGATTCTAGTAATGTCAAATTTGATTTGGAGTGTCGTTCGGAAAAACTAGATAAAATGTTAGGAACGGTCCAAATTAAAAATGACACTTTTGGTTTAGGCTTTAATTCTTGTAATGATTTTAACCCTAAAGTCAAAACCAATGTTTTAGGAGAATCTTCTAGGAATGCATTTAATGATCACTCCTTAGATAAATCTTTTCGACATGCTCTTACTTGTACACATTGTGGTCGACAAGGTCATCTTAGGAAATTTTGTTTAGATCTTAAACGAATTCCTAGAAAATCCCATAGTAAAGTAACCACGATAGCTAATGTTTCTACACCCCAAGATAGTAATTCTTCATTAATTTGGGTTAGGAAATCCGACTTGGTTGCCTTACAAAATAGGGATTTTGATTCTCATTTACTTACACATGCCTCCTCCCTTGCTAAATCTAAAGGATAAATGTGTTAGTGTTTGCATACTTTAGCGTTTGTACTTCATGCTATATTCATATGCTAAATGCATGCTTGTTTAGTCATTTTCTAGTCATTGCCTTATTTCATATCACATGCTAGAAACTATGACTTGTTTATCTTTTTGTATTATATTTTGTGTTTGAATTGACTGCATAATATAAAAAGATTTTTTGTTTATCATTTGTGTTTTATTTATTTCATTTAAGCTTAATGAAAAATACAAATGATTTTTGTTTGTCCTTTTGAGTAAATATTTATTTTTGACAAATGTTAAAAACTCAAAAAGATTTTGTTTTGTGTGTATTTTTTGTTTGACACACTTTATGTGGCATATATTTGTGTTTGAATCCTATCGTTTACGCTCCCATGTGGCTAGAACTTTTGGTTTAGATTTTCAATCCTTAAAATGTTCTTTACCATGTTTTATATGGAGTAGTTGGATTTTGTATTGTTTAAATGGATTCTATTTCTATATGCCTCTATTCACACATGCACGAGCTCTTTTGAAATCTTAATGTCACATGTTATATTTGAGCTTTTTGAGGTGTTCTCCTATCAATCTAGTCATCTACATATCTATGACCTAGGAGGACTAGTGCATGTCAAAATCCGTTGCATGTGAGATTTGTGTGAAAAATGAAAACATGATAAATTAATATATGCACGGGGAAGGGCTCCGAAAGGATGAATTAAATCCTTTGCGATAGTAAGCCACCGTTGATTGGATCTAAAAGAAATACGTGATCCAAAGGCCTAAAAACAGAATATTTGGCATTTAAAAGAAAGCAATTGCCAAGGCCTATGTTTGTTTGATATATTCATTCACAAATAAAAGAATATATATGCTCATTGAGGGAGATTTGGATGGTATATCAACGGTTTGCACAATGTCCGTTTATCCTAGTTGTCTTCAATGTCATGACTCTATTTGGTTTGTAGAATCATCATCATGCTAGGCTTGTATGCATTGTGTATGTTTGTTCATTGAGTTCAATCTTTATATTGTCACATGAGGTTATATTTAACTGTGATGAAGTTTGCAATCAAATGAGAACTCCGTGAACGTTTCTTAAGTGTTTGGGTCCAAATTTAATTGTTGCTAGTTCACACCCCTACACTTCCGTTTCCATATGACACATTTTTGCCATACGAGTGTGCAAACTTATTGTATTTTGTGTCATGTGTGTGTTTATATCTATATATATATGCAAGTGCTCTATTGGTATATTTAAAGTCTATATATATATATATATGATATTTGTCTGTCTTTGCCTTATTTTTATTGCCCATATGCTGTCATGTATTTTATTTAAGCTTTCTCATGCTGTTTATTAGTTCTTTATCCTTTGCCTATTCCCGAACAAAAAGGGGGAGAATGATGATAGGGGGAGAAATGGTATCTAATCCTATTATTATCGTATCTTCGTTTGGGGGAGATTTATCTTAGGGGGAGACGTCTTTCTAAGTAGGTCATGTGTTTAAAGGGAGAATTAATTTGGGGGGAGTATTTAATTCATTGCATTTAATACTTTTGATATTCCCTATGCATTTGATGAGTTTGCTTAAGTGTGCAGGAATTATTCTAAAGCGGCATCTTTCTATGGCAAAGCGTTTGATCCTTGGGTTGAGTCAAGATTGGGCGGGTTATGTTTTGAGTCTAGTAGAACTTGACGGCCCTTTAGGATTTTTGTTTGGTTTTTGTCCCGGAATAGCCAAAGGGGGAGATTTGTAAGGACACAAATCTCCAATTGAGTCCATATATAGTTTTGGCTCAATTCCGGACAAAAACATTTATTCATAGGATAGTATTTATTGTAATATTCTCAAGCCTATGAAGTGTATGTTGAAGACGTAGCGGCAAAGAATTTAAAGCTTCATCAAAATGCCGGTTTGCGTGCCTCGTTTCTACGTTATCAACTAAGGTTCCATGCTCCCAAGGTATGAATGTAATTATATGTATATACGAGCTTGGAACAATTTGTATTGGGTGTTAGGTTAATAAAAACTGCATTTTATTTTTCAGAAAGAATCTATTAGAAACTTAAAAATAAGTATATAAAAGTTTGTAAAAGTTTCTGGGCCAAAATCAAATTTTTTAATCTTTCTGGTTGTTCGTTTGAAATGTCGTTCGAACGAGTTTTTTTGTTCAAACCAGATTTCGTTCGAACGAGTTTTGTCGTTCGAACCAGGTTCGTTCGAACGAGTTTTGCCAACGACCCTAACTGGACAGTCGTTCGATATGTCGTTCGATATGTCGTTCGAACGAATGCTCGTTCTAACGAGGTATCTAACGAACCTCTAACGAGCCCAGGCTGGTCACTCGTTAGAAGTCTCGTTCGAACGAGAATCACGTTCGTTCGAACGAACTTCCAACGGGAACAATTATTTGGCAGTTTTTCCCCACTCTTCCACTTGGTTTTCAACCAACTTTTTTCATGCAATATTATGTGCGGGAAACACATTTTCCAAGATAACTTTTCCAACATTTGTTTACCTCCAAAAGAGAGTTTGAGAGAAAAATTACCTTAGGAAAATGTTCAAGTTTTGAGTGTCATTTTTTTAATGAAAAATTCATACACACTCTAGTTTACACCCAATTGTTTATCCAAGTTTCTATATAAATATCAATTGCTTGGAGATTGTTTTGGCACCGGTTTTCTCTACCGAATTCAAGAGACGTTTCGGGTTTGCTTCTACACCCCATCACAAAGAAGACTTTTGTTGAGATTTTACCCAAAAGGAGAAAGGCTCCATGCTTGGGTGACGGTGACCATATAAAGTCCCATCGGTGTATTCCGAGACCGCGGTGGAGCTCCGTTGGTTATCCGCTAATTGGAGGTCGATACAAGAAGAAGCATCACGGCTTGAGAGGGTTCGAGTTTAGGAAGTAAGTCTTTTGTCTTGTATTTTGTAATACCGTTTTTAGTGGATTTGAGGCTAGGGCCGTCCCGAGATTTTTTCCCGTTAGTGGGTTTTTCCTCGTATATCGCAGTGTAGTGTGACTGTTTATTTTATCTTGCTCTATATCACTTAGAACGCATGCTAGATTAATTTCAAGATAAAATTTGGTTTTACAATCACACGCATTTAATTTGGGACTTAAATTAAATATTGGGTTAATTTGGTTTATTCAAGTCATTTGCTAATATTGGTGTCGCCTAACTTTATTTAAATGAATAATCATGACTTAGGCAAATTCTAGGACTTGAATTATGTTGTTTTAATTTGTTTCTTATGATATTAAAACCCGGCCTTGTTGTTTTGTTGAACCACCATCACTTAATATACGCTTCCGCATTTATTTATTTAAAAGGAAATTAAATAATTTTAATTGATATTATTATTAATCACCGGGGATTCAACTGTGGTCTTTCAAAATCATATAATATAAAAAGGTGGGTGCACAAAACGTAGCAGATAAAGATATGTTATTTAAGAATTAAAATAGTAAAAATTCTAATTATAAAAAAATATATTATTTAACAATTAAAATAGTAAAAATATACGACTTTATAACGAATATCAATAACTTTGAAACAAATATTAGTTAAGTTAATATTAGTATGTACCACTAAAAGATATTCTAATAACTAGAAATATTAAATATGTAATTGTGATAATATGCCCTAACCTTCACAATAGAAAATAAACTATAAAGTAATATAAATTAAAATATAATATAGTTTGTTATCATCAGTGTATGTATTGTTTATTATCATCAAAAGTAAATATACTAAAACAATAAGTACATTACTATTTAATATATATATATATATATATCACTGTTATAAAAAATCCGCCTAGGCACGCCTAGGCTTAAGGCTTGGGAGAAACGCCTCGCCTTACGCTTTTCACGCCTTATTCTTGGTAAAACCCTTAAGGCGTACTTTTTTCTAAAACAACAATGCTTTAGTGAAACGATGTCGCCTTTTAAAGAATTTGTTTACAAGCCGGACCATTATCTCATCCAAAATAATCAAATAGTATTTTAATTTGCATATATTCAGACATATTTTTATGATATGTGCAATTTTTGTATTTTAATATCCTTGTTATGGTTAAAAAATATTAAAATATATTAAGACGGCCTAAACGCCTTTTCACGCCTTTTTACGCCTAGGTCCGCCTAGGCTTCTAAGGCTTACGGCTTGGCCTCCACGCCTCAATCACGCCCCGCGTTTTTTAGAACATTGATATATATATATATATATATATATATATTAATAAATATTAAATCAATCATATAATTTATCATCATAAAAAAACAATAATAATATAACAATTGTTTGTTATCATCAAAAGTAAATATAATAAAACAATAAGTACTTTACTATTTAGTAAATAAATAATACTAATAAATATTAAATAAGTAATATAAAATGGCTAATTTTAAATATGCTTTAACAACACGAGTCATAATTTTGACATGAAAAGGACATGACCCGACACGAATTCATGTAAAAAATACCCAACATGAACACAAAATATCATATACATTTCGAGTCAAATTTGTGTCGTGTTTTCGTGTTGTTTATGAAATTGCCACCCTTACTAGTGGTTTGGTGGAGGCATAGTATAGGTCTATTCAGTGATTATCTAGGGGGATTTTAATATTCCATGTTTTAAATAACAAAAATAAATGAAGAAAATAATTAAATAATTTATTTAACGGGGATGGGAGAAAATAATTGTGACAACCCGCCTAATAAAATACCGGTTGATCAGTCATATATCAAATTAAACAGGAATCTCATCTGGTTCATTCTTAGCATCACTGTTGTTAAATCATTGATTACTAACCACCTAGTTTTTTATTAAGCTGATTCCAAATTTTATCTTTATTAATCCAACCCAACCAACATACTAGGAAAGCAAATAAAGTAATACAAGAAAGAAACTAAACATGTCATAAAGTAAGTACAAGAATTTGTTGAACAACATCGACTACAAGCCATCCACAAAGTGAAAGTATAAAAGTATACCGATACATGCCAAGACTGAATATAAAAGTACAACCGAACAATACCCTATCTAGAGATAGAATTAAACAAGTGTCTACACAAAGAACCCATAACAATCAACAGAAGCTGCAGTCACGCACCCTGTAGAAAGGAATCAGGCTTGGCACCCCTGTGGTAGGACACCTAAAGAAAATATTTTAATGCAAGGGTTAGAACGTAAAACATTTAAAAATATTTAGCAAGTGAATTTAAATGCAAGAAATAAATATGCAAATGCTCTCCATATTTAAATTAGTGCCACGCACTCCCTTGAGTTTACCTCACCCCTCAACTAATGTGCATGCCTAACGAATCATAAATAACGCACCTAGCCACTTTCCCCGTATCTAGCCTTGTCCCAAAAATACTATACTAATTACCCCATTATTACACCCCAAGTGAATATAGTACATTTCTTTACGAGTTATTATTCACATTAACTTTCATGAAGCATCATTTCTCGATTTAAATCATATAAAATTCACACAAGTTATAGTATCGAAACATTCACACCATATATATATATATATATATATATATATATATATATATATATATATATATATATATATATATATATATATATATAATTTCCAGTATATAATTTTGCACTATATATATGTATCATATCTCAACAGTCACACACATGTTGGATATAAATGCTATCACCGACGCTTAGGAGGCGACCAAAGTTCCCTCCGAAGTGGTCACTCCATACCGTAACGGCCCCACCTCTAATACGGATGCTATGGCCTGGGGAATATACTCATCCTGTATTCACTAGTCAGTGGACTCACTCACATCGCACAACCTCCTATTATAGCATTAATATTGGTATGGCTTTACTATATATATTATTCACACAAAAATATTGTAAAACGTGACTATGTGATAATTAATTAAATTCGAAAAAATTTCAATATGGCACACTTATTTAATTAGAGTCTATTTTTTAAACCAAATTAATTCATCCCCTAAACATGCAACTACGTGTCAAACCAAATAAGATATAGCATGCGACACAAAATTTCAGGAAAAATCCTCGAAGGGCAAAACCTTTTATTTCTAGAACTTTGAAAAGTTTACAAGACCATTGACTTACATACCATCTTGTTTTCGCTCAAAAGAGTAACGCACTATGTCTTTGTCAAACCTTCAAAGTAACAACTAGAAATTAGCAGCGGTTCACACGCAGCTATACCACAAGGACGCGCAGTCCAGACACACAGTCTAAGATCTTCACAAGGACTCCCTCCACAATAGCACGCATCTCTCCGGTTGTAAAGTTCTCCCCACAAAGAATGAACGAAAGCAAAGTGTGTTCTTGAACACCAAAGCATATGGGATTTTTGTGAATTGAAAACAAAAAGGGATAAAACCCTAAAAGAAGAAGTCAAAAACAATTCTGCAGATTCACAGTTTTCTGTCTTTCAAAATGCTGGGACTTCTTAATGAAAACGAAACCATTTAATGAGTATTTATAGAAAAATTCTCCGCCTCAGTCGCTCGAACGAAAATAGGATCTCGCTCGAACGAAGTACACGTGTCATTCAAACGACATCGCGCGACATCCAATGTCTCTCGAACGAGATGTGATCTCGCTTGAATGACCTGGGCGCCAAAAATGAGGAACGCCACAGGACTTAGAAAAATTACTCATTCTCAAATTTTGACGAAAAAGGTCCGCTCCAACACTTAGAAAATATTTTGAAAAAATATCCCAAAGCTCTAGGTGCAAAGTTAAGGTATTTAAAACATAACCTTACCAAAGGAAACTTTGCGGAGGCTTTTTGATGAAGAACCTTGATGTAGATTGCTCTTGAACTTCTTCGACAGTTGTAATGGTATATGAAATAATTAATTGTGATGGACATTTATAAAAATATGTCCTTACAAATCTCCCCTATGTCTATGCCGGTACATACTTAAAAACATCTAAATTATCAAATACAAAAAATGCCTATACAAATCTACCCTTCGACGAATAAATTTGCAAGATCTCAAGCTGTTCTTCAAAAATCTTCATCAAATCTCAAAGCTTTTCTCATCAGGGTGTGCAACATAATGATCTTCAATCTTTGTACCTACACACATGAGATAAAGCAAAAACCTTCGTGACGTATCGAGTTTGAAATGATATAAGATTAAATCATTAATAAATCAAATCTCCCCCATAACATGATAATTCTTTCTCCCCCTTTTTATGATTCCCCCAAATAGACAGATAAGAAGAAACAAACTAAAACATGGAGTGTCACGACAAAATTAATGGAAAACATGAATCAAACTAGGAGCACGCAAAGGAGTATCTCAAAAAAATTCACAAACTATTTTTGAATTTTAAAAATTTTTTGTATAAAAATAAGATACCAAAAATCACACACCATGGATTTATACTAAAACAACCAAGTCATGAAAATGGAATGAATGGGTGAGAACACATTCGATAGGTAAATCAACTCAATCAAGCATATGTGCACGATGCATACGTGTACTCCTAACGAATGAACATCAAAGTATCCTTAGGTGTAAAAATTGTTGAATTTAGATGACATCGTCTTATACTAATCAACAAATCATAGTCAAAGTGATTTCCACCCTAATAATGTCCAAAACTATGCCGCGCTTTTTCAAGACTTTCAAGGACGTGCAAACCCTTTTTAATTCTCCATCCAAACTCCCTCATATATTTTCTTTTAGAGGTGTATAAACTAAATTCTCAAACTTTGGAGAATTGGTGCAAAACCTAATAGACACTTTTGGGCATGAATTTCTTTTTATTGCCTTAAAATTTTTCGGGATCTTTTAAACCTCTTTGGACCCCGGATAATAAAATTCCTCATTTTTTTAGCTCCGGTATAACGGTGGCTTAGTATTCACAAAGGCCAAATGAACCTTTCACAGCCCTTCCCCGTTTTTAAATAAAGCACACAACCTCACAAACGACTCTTATATGCACAACTTTCTTATCAAGTTTTATCGCGCTTGATTAATTTTGTAAAGACACGATTGAAGTGAAAACACCCAACCAACATGTGATAAGACAAGCGCAATAATCAAACAAATACGTGTATGTGTGCATTAAAGGAAATCATGAATGAAACATGTAGGAAGTAACACTTAATTACATCTCAATGACTTCAAACATTATAAAGCACAAATATGACATGATATATTGTCTCAAAACACTATTAAATAGTCACATGAAAAATGGAATGATGTTGTGACTCGGTCATCCTAAGTGTTCATCCATAAAAGGTGAAAACAAAATACAAAACTCTTTTTGGATTTTTCAAAAAATTTATCAAAATAAAATCTTTTTGTATTTTTCAAAAGAAAAAATTTATACAAAAAGTACATGTCACAATGCTAGTAAACATAAATATCATGAAACAAAAAACTAGCGTATGACAACATGGGAACACAATCATCTATATTATATGGCAAGAGAAGAATCATATGCAAGTAAACGGGAATCAACTTGTCTAAAATTTAGTGCCTCTAAAAGTGATTTCCTAACCGAAATAGATGTGAAACATCGTGTGTGGGATTTAGGAACCAAGACAACACTAGACATAAACTTCCTAGGACTTTTTCCAAGATCAAAACAAAAACGCCTAAGGTGACCTTTCCTGCCACAATATGAACATGTGTAAATGGGTGGAACGACACCTATGGGTTGACCTTTTCTAACATCCTTGAAATTGGTTGACCCTCTAAAATAAATAATGGTTTTGGCTTTAGCACTAGAACCATGAGACCAAGATGAGCCATTACCATCACTATCAAACCTACTCGAGTCTGTCAAATCATTTTTTAACTTCAAAATCTTTTACTCAAGCAAAGAATTAGACTTTTACAATCTGAGGGGCTCCTTCTTCAAATTATCGATCAAACCTAGAAGGTTATCTCGGTCCCCCTCAATAAAAATAAACTTTTCCCTAAGAGTCTCTTCACGTTCCATAAACTCATTGATTAAAATATGTTTGTCCTCTTTGGCACAAACACAACCACTAGAATTTTTAAAGTCCTCCAATTCTTTTTCTAAAAATAGGACTCTATCGTTACTCTCCTTCTTGGACAATTTTATTTAAGCATTAAATTCATGGTCCAAAGAAACAAATTTTTCACGATAAAAATCTCTTTGATTTTAAATCGTTTGCAAAAGATCCATAACGGATTTAAAAAGAGAATTTTTTTTCCCAAAAAATCAATTCTTTTAGCAAACGTCAAATTAAAATGATTTATATCATCAAAACTCTGACTCGTGACATCAAAGGGGGGCATTCGATTACATAAGTGCTCCATCGAAAAAATAGCGATTTTTCACAAAACTGATTTTTTAAAAAAGATCAATAGCACACGATTTTACGAAAAATAGGAATACACAATAAAATAGTGTAACCTGCTCTGATACCAATTTGTAAAAGTGGTGCTCGCTTAAATAAGCTCTGATACCAATTTATAAAACGTGACTGTGTGATATTCGCAAATTTTTGATTTGGCACACTTATTTAATTAGAGTCTATTTTTAAACCAAATTAATTCAGCCCCTAAACATGCAACTACGTATCAAACCAAATAAGATATAGCATGCGACACAAAATTTCAGAAAAAATCCCCGTAGGGCAAAACCTTTTATTTCTAGAACTTTGAAAAGTTTACAAGACCATTGACTTACATACCATCTTGCTTTTGTCCACAAGAGTAACGCATGGTGTCTTTGTCAAACCTTCAAAGTGATGGCTAGAAATCAACAGTGGTTCACACGCAGCTATACCACAAGGACGCGCAGTCCAGACACGCAGTCTAAGATCTTCACAAGGACTCCCTCCATAATAGCACGCAGCTCTCCGGTTGTAGAGTTCTCCCCACACATGAACAAAAGCAAAGTGTGTTCTTGAACACCAAAACAATTCACCAAAGCATATGGTATTTTTGTGAATTGAAAACAAAAAGGGATAAAACCCTAAAAGAAGAAGTCAAAAAGAATTATGCAGATTCGCAGTTTTCTGTCTTTCAAAACGCTGGGACTTCTTAATGAAAACGAAACCATTTAATGAGTATTTATAGAAAAACGCGTCGCCTCAGTCGCTCGAACGAAAAGAGGATCTTGCTCGAATGAAGTACACATGTCGGTTAAACGACATCGCGCGACATCCAATGTCGCTTGAACGAGATGTGATTTCGCTTGAACGACCTGGGCATAAAAAACGAGGAACGCTACAGGACTTAGAAAAATTACCCATTCTCAAATTTTGACGAAAAAAGTTCGCTCCAACACTTAGAAAATATTTTGAAAAAATATCCCAAAGCTCTAACTGTAAAGTTAAGGTATTTAAAACATAACCTTACCAAAGTAAACTTTGCAGAGGATTTTTGATGAAGAACCTTGATATATTCGGATCCGTCTTGATGTAGATTGATCTTGAACTTCTTCGATGGTTGTAACTGTATATGACATAATTAATTGTGACGGACATTTATAAAAACATGTCCTTACAAATCTCCCCCTATATTTATGCCGGTATATACATAAAAATATCTGAATTATCAAATACCAAAAATGCCTATACAAATCTACCTTCCCATGAATAAATTTGCAAGATCTCAAACTAACCTTCAAAAATCTTCATCAAATATCAAAGCTTTTCTTATCAGGGTGTTTAAGATAATGATCTTCAATCTCTGTACCTACACGCATGAGATAAAGCAAAAACCTTCGTGATGTATCGAGTTTGAAATGAAATAAGATTAAATCATTAATAAATCAAATCTCCCCCATACTCCAAAAACTCCCCCATAACATGATAATTCTTCCTACCCCTTTTTATGATGTCCCCAAATAGACAGATAAGAAAAAACAAACTGAAACATGGAGTGTCACGACAAAATGCATAGCAAACATGAATCAAACTACGCACATGCAAATGAGTATCTCAAAAAATTCCACAAATAATTTTTGGATTTTTAAAATTTTTGTACAAAAATAAGATACCAAAAATCACACACCATGGATTTATACTAAAACAACCAAGTCATGAAAATGGAATGAATGGTTGTGAACACATTCGATAGGTAAATCAACTCAATCAAGAATATGTGCACGATGCATTCGTGTACTCCTAACGAATGAACATCAAAAGTACCCTTAGGTGTAAAAATTATTGAATTTAGATGATATCGTCTTATACAAATCAACAAATCATAGTCAAATTGATTTCCACCCTAATAACGTCCAAAACTATGCCGCGCTTTTTCAAGACTTTCAAGGACGTGCAACCCCGTTTTAATTCTCTATCCAAACTCCCTCATATATTTTCTTTTAGAGGTGTATAAACTAAATTCTCAAACTTTGGAGAATTGGTGCAAAACCTAATGGCCCCTTTTTGGCATGAATTTATTTTTATTGGTCCAAAACTGTGTGATATTCACCAATTCAATCATCAATTTCATCAACTATCAAAACCCCTACAGACTTATAACTCTCAATAAAAGGAAATCCCCAATTTACTCAAGAACAAACCCTAGAGTTCAATTGGATTCCACCTCTTTTAATATGAAAAGTTAGATGCAATTTAATAATCACCATGTAAACCACTTGCCTCACAAATGAAAATTTAGGGATTCAATGAAGGTGTTGAATTGCAATTGAAATAATCGCTCCAAGATTCTCAAGTTATTCTTCTCTTTGGCTCTCCCTTTATCTTTCTCCCCTTTTTAGTCTTCTAGTGCGATTTAATGATGCCTAACCTTTAGACATTTGTGGTTAAAAACCCTATTCAAGTTTTTGGACCAATTGTCCGTATAAAAAGGGTTCATACTCTCTATATGGAGCTCACATATGTCTAATTAGGCCCCCAATACCCAATATATGCATATAACCACTCATTTTAGACTATTTCGACCCTACCGGACTCAACCGCGCACTTAAAATCACCATTCGAAATAAATTTCTAAAATTAACTCTCACTCGTTAACTTATTTAAATATATTCACTTTTAAATATTCCAACTAATTAATTCTCAATAATTTACGACACAAGAGAATTACTAATTACCGAATTATTTAATTAAAATAATAACCCAGAAATTACGTGGGGTTACGTACTTCCCCCGTTACAAGGTAATTTCATCCCCGAAATTCGGACGTACCTATAGTAAATAGCTATGGATACAGTTCTTGTATGTCCTCCTCACGCTCCCAAGTGGACTCGTCGACAGTATGATGACCCACTGAACCCGAACAAGCGGTACTACTTTGGATCGTAACTCGCGCTCACTGCGATCTAAGATTGCTACTGGCCTCTTCTCATAAGAAATATCGGGATGCAAATATATCTCCTCAAGTGGGACATGCCAAAACGCCCTTGGACTGCTCTTATATTTCTTCAATGACGCAATATGAAATACATCGTGGATACGCTGAAGATGATCGGACAAACCCAAACGGTACGCTACTGGTCCAACTCTCTCAACGATGGGGAAAGGGCCCACATACCTTGGCGCTAACTTCCCCTTTTTGCCAAATCTCACCACCCCTTTCATAGGGGATACCCGCACGAACACTTGATCACCGATCTATAACTCTACATGCTTCCGATTCGCATCCGCGTAGTTCTTTTATCTATCTTGGGCTATAAGTATATGCCCCCGAATTAACTCAATCTTAGTGGACGTGTCTCG
The DNA here is from genome assembly GCA_949130495.1 of Sambucus nigra. Lineage (NCBI taxonomy): Eukaryota > Viridiplantae > Streptophyta > Magnoliopsida > Dipsacales > Adoxaceae > Sambucus > Sambucus nigra. Next base: position 206,825,195 of record OX422223.1, read on the forward strand.
AATCATCTCCGGCCCCAAAAGCTTGTTATCCCCCACCTCCAACCAATATGCTGGTGAATGATAAGGCCTACCATACAACGCCTCAAATGGGGCCATGTCTATAGTAAATTGATACGAGTTGTTATACGTGAACTCCACCAAAAGGAAGGTACTGCTCCCATTCTCCCCCACTTCTAATCGCGAATTATTTACAATAATCGGATTAATTAACAAGGGCGCCCATACACCCTATACCCTTGCTTAACTGCACGAAATGAAACCCGATTTTTACCAACACTTAAATTGTAATATAACTTAAATCTCACAGTTATAACATTCCCAATACCTTTCTGTCGGCATAAAACTATACATGTCCACTCTTATGTAAAAAGACAACACCTACTACCACGCTCTTACTATCACTAGTTTCCTTGCACGAAAGTAAAACCCGAGCTATATCCTCCCGCTCGACAATAAGTCCAACCACTCGGAATCACATAAAAAATGCCCCTACTCCCTGAAATTTCAATTTTAACAATATTAGTACATTAACATGCAACACCTTTTATCATACATTACCGTATATATATGCTAGACCCTATCTCCGGTGATACCTAGCAACGAAATTCATATCCTATTACCGCTAAAACCAAGTCTTACTATGGCTATTCACTACAGCCCCAACTATAGTTACACAGTTGAAACTTGGAAAAACATCCATACTAGTCCCATAATCCTCGAAAGTAGAAATATCTCGTATAATGCAATTATCCTCTTCGTGTAACCCCCACCCTCACGTGGTTAACACCAAAGAATCCCCGCTATCCCACGGTACTTATATATATATATATATATATATATATATATATATATATATATATATATATATATATATATATTATGGTTATTAAGGCCAATACATCCACTAATATCCGTCTCACTCACGAATCCTAGTGATAGCACACCATAGGTTGTGATGCACTCACTGTCACTTCTAAACACACCCATGCTTAATCATTCCATAATTTTGGGGACAACTTATTCCCATTCCTTCGAAATATTCCCAACATCATCGCCTTTTCGTCTTCTCCCTGAATCTGCTAAGTATATGTACAGTGGAGGCTCTGGCTCCTCCTAGGGTGCCCATACACCCTATATCTCATGTATAATTGTACAAATATTTGATCATCACTTACGTAACCATATTTGTCTCAATTTTTGCCCCTGCATTTTTCGGCGTGGCTATATCCTCCAAATACTTTTGATGACTTTGCTCATCACTATTCAATTCTGCCCGGCATTACCCTACCTTTATTATCGATGTGAAATCCTCAAAATACATCCTTAGTCCCATACCTAGGGGTCCCTGCAATGGCAAAAGTGGATAAAATAAATCACACAAAACACGTCTCAATATGCATAACATAGCAACTTGTGGTGTCAAAACTTCGCTATGTTTCTTTCGCCATACCTTCAGTCTCCACTAGCCCTATCACTTAGTGGCTTTCCACTCAACGTATTTTGTCCACACGTTTGCTAATTATCATTAAATCCAATGAACTAAAATCCAAGGACGTCTCCACACTTTTGACATTTTATCCAGGCTTAGGCATATAACACTTCCTAGGAAAGCCCAAAAGAACTTTTTCCCTAATGAACAATTCCTCAGCATCGTCGGTCCTTGATTTCCACATAACCCAAAGAATACCCCAGGGGCTCTCAAACCTTTTCCCTATACTCACAACTCTATCATGGATTCCAGCACCTCTAAAGGAGTCATATACAAGTGCGCTCGTACTATCACTAAGCCCTCAACGCTAAATATTAATAACGAACTAAATCTCTCTGCTCCACGGCAACCCTACATCCCTTGAATCTCATCAATAAAGTCTTACACACCAGGATCCATTAATAATTATACAACTGCACTCTATGAATCCTACTTCACACAATATTTCTATTATATTATTGCTCAACCCTCTTCCAGGTGAGACATCTCAAGAGAATATTCATCCGAAACTGAAACAACAAACACGATAGCCTAGCTATGATCGCCTGTCATTACTAACTCGTCTATACCCCAGATAAAACCATACCTCAATTATCACCTCTCAAAGGAGCTAGTCCTTAAGAACTACATCGTCTCAATGTACCCACCATTCCTTTCAGGTGGAACCGAATAGTACCCCGATACTCCATGGTAAGAATACAAATACTAGTAATATTAATGATACTTCCACTAAATCCATTTCTTATGCGAATCTAGTATGAATATATTATTGTGACCCTCTTGTATCACATAAAATATACCCCAATCATCTCGGAATAAGAATTTTAGTTTCAGTTACTCATAACACTTTCGGCTCAATGGTTATTAGGCATACCCTCGCATCCTAACCAAACTAAAAACTTCTCCAACAGATGATCCTACTAGGAATCTATCTCCTGTCCCCTTACTCGCTGTGGACAAAATCCACCCATGTGTTTCTACTCTTTTACACATAATACACCTTTCTGCGTCATTCCCCTTTCTCCTTCCTCTGGCCCCACCGTACATGTTGAGGTTGTCCTTATCACGGACCTGGAAGTCTTGACCCTATTGGCTACTCCAAATGTCCCTTTGGATCCGTTGATCCAATAGACGGGTTAATGGCTTTGATGGTCCTAAGTAAGCCCATCGTCAGTCGATAGAGATTTCATTGATCTCGGTCATTAATTCGAGTCCTCTACTGGGTATTCCTTCCCTTAGAACCTTACTAGCACTAAAAATCCAATCTTACTCTTCTGGTAGATTTTTTTAACTCCCTTAGCTCCCCTCTCTCTAGAGCATTGATACGAATGTGAATGTACAACCTTGACGATAACGACACCAGGTATCCTAGACATATCTCCTATCCATGCTTGTATATCCCACCCACGGGTTTATTATCAACTTACAAACCCTACTCGTTCTTCGTATCCCTCTCATTGGTTACGAAGTTTGTGAATTCTGTCATCTTTCCTTATCATCCAGCCACTATCCGACCCTTATTGGAAAGATTACTGAAATTTCCCTTATCTCTCAATTTAACCTCTAGTGAGAGTATTCATAGTAATCCGCACCCTACATGCTTCGTCATTCATGGAATCTCCCCATGGGTGTGGTGACTGGCTCCCGTCACCCCATACTGCACCTAAGAGAAAACTTCCTTGCCAAAAAAATTGACTTGAATGACACTACACTCCCCCACATGTAATCCCAATTGGATGTTTTCTACCCACTGGTAAATCAATCTTTCTCACCTTACTCGAATCATAGAGCATTGTTCTTCGGAAACAAAATTTTCTTCGGCCTCACCCCCTGTTGTCTACATTTGGGGTTTTAACTTTGCACCATCGTTCTTCCCAATGGTTATTGGGGAAACTACTACACCCCAGCGGTTTCTCCAACTTCAATTATTCGAACAATTATTATGGTGACTCTTATTACATCACTATTTCTAGAATACCCCATGGCTTCTGTTGAGTCCTCCCTCATGAAATCCTTCTAACGTCCCAAGTTGGTTGTTCTATAATGTTCGATCTACCAGGCTCGATCGAAACCTCATATGAATTACGTGAACTATACCCTATAGCAGGAGAACATAAATCACATACGTGAAGGAATACAATAATCCTATAATAAGGTTCTATATCAAAGAACACTATGCTGCAATGTGAAAAGTCGCACAGATTCTAAGGACATTAGAACTTGATTCTTTGACACCATTTATGACACCCCGACTAGTAAAATACCGAGTGATGAGTCCTATATTAAATTAAACAAGACTATCATCTGGTTCATTCATAGCATCACTGTCGTGAAATCATTCATTACTAACCACCTAGTCTTTCATTAAGCTGATTCCAAATTTTATCTTTATTAATCCAACCCAACCAACATACTAGGAAAGAAAATAAAGTAATATAAGAAAGAAACTAAACATGTCATAAAGTAAGTACAAGAGTTTGTCGAACAACATTGACTACAAGCCACCCACAAAGTGAAAGTATAAAAGTATACTGATACATACCAAGACTGAATATAAAAGTACAACCGAATAAGCCCCTATCTAGAGATAGAATGAAACAAGCTTCTAAACAAAGAACCCACAACAATCCACATAAGTTGCAGCTGCACACCCTGTAGGAAGGAATCAGGCCTGACACCCCTATGATAGGACACCTAAAAGGTTTTTGAATTTTTTTATAGCAAGGGTTAGAACCCAAAGCATTAAAAAATATTTAGCAAGTGAATTTAAATGCAAGAAATAAATATGCAAATGCTCTCCATATTTAAATTAGTGCCGCCCACTCCCTGGAGTTTACCTCATCCCTCAACTAATGTGAACGCCTAACGAATCATACATAACGCACCTAGCCACTTTCCCCATAACTAACCTTGTAACAAAAATACTATACTAATTACCCCATTATTACACCCCAATTTAATATAGTACATTTTTGTACGAGTTATTATTCACATTAACTATCATGAAGCATCATTTCTCGATTTAAATCATATAACATTCCCACAAGTTATAGTATCGATACATTTCACACCATATATATATATATATATATATATATACTTTCTCGTATATATTTTTGCACTATATATACGTATCATATCTCAACAGTCACACACACGTCGGATATAAATGTTATCACTGATGCTTAGGAGGATACCATAGTTCTCTCTGAAGTGTCCACTCCATACCGTAACGGCCCCACCTCTAATATGGACGATATGGCCAGGGGAATATACTCACCCTGCATTCGCTAGTCAGGGGACTCATCAACATCGCGCAACCCCCTATGATAGCATTAATATCCGTATGGCTTTACTATATATATTATTCACACAAATATTTATAAATCATATATGTACTACACATCGACATATATATAGAAATCCAGGCTATCAGAGTATTATGCCCATATCCAAGCCTAAAACATTTAAGCCTATGGTTCGACTTCATTTTAATTAATTACACACTAATTAATTCCCATCATTTTGGCGTAATCCCTTTAAAGTATACCCGTACTTTCTATCTCTCGTCCCGAAATTCAATTGTTTCAATCCACCCTTCAATTTCATGCAATCGAGTTTAATCACTTAAACAACAAGATTACAATATGTTAAATCATGAACTTACATATCCAATTTCATGCAATTTAGTCAAATAAATCTTAAGGTTAAGTATTCCCAAATTAACCCTAATTCAATACTCAATTTCATAATTCAGTTAGGGCATGAACTGCAAATTTACAACAACAGGTTTGAATCAGGGGAATTACAAAAATCTGGCAGACATCAGAGATGGTTCGAACGAAGATCCATATCGTTCGAACAACAGTGGATATCGTTCTAACGAAATACCATGTCGTTCGAACGACAATGGTATTTCTCATTCTCTCTCTTCTTCAAAAAACCCAATCTGCCATTAACAAGTTTTGAATCTCTATTCTGAATAGGTTTCTGCATTAAAACGTCCCTAAATTCATCCTAAGTTCATTATTTCATTATAACAATTCTAGCCCTAACAATTTCACCAATTCAATCATCAATTTCATCAACTATCAATATCCCTATATATTTATAACTCTCATTAAAAGGAAATCCCCAATTTACTCAAGAACAAACCATAGAATTCAATTGGATTCCACCTCTTTTAATATGAAAAGATAGATGCAATTTAATAATCACAATTTAAACCACTTACTTGCCTCACAAATGCAGATCTAGGGCTTGAATGAAGGTGTGAAATTGCAATTGAAACAATCGCTCCAAGATTCCCAAGTTCCTCTTCTCTTTGGCTCTCCCTTTAGCTTTCTCCCCTTTTTAGTATTCTAATGTGATTTAATGATGCCTAACCTTTACACATTTGGGGTTAAAAAACTATTCACGTTTGTGGGCCAATAGGCCTTATAAAAAGGGTACATACTCTCTATATGGAGCTCACATATGTCTAATTAGGCCCCAGTACCCAATATATGCATATAACCACTCATTTCAGGCTATTTCGACCCTACTGGACTCAACCGCGCACTTGAAATCGCCATCCGAAATAAATTTCTAAAATTAACTCTCACCCGTTAACTTATTTAAATATATTCACTTTTAAATATTCCAATTAATTAATTCTCATTAATTTATGACACAAGAGAATTACTAATTACGAAATTATTTAATTAAAATAATAACCCAGAAATTAAGAGGTGTTACAATAATTGAATAATTAATTTAACTTGTGAATTTTAATAATTGGTCTAATAGGATAATTATTTATGATATATCATGGGATTTTCATTTGTGGGGCAAATTATGTTATTTTAATGGGCTGTGAGTTCTAGAAAATATATTATATAATTAGTCTTATAATACGACTCCTAAATGATGTTAGAAATATGAGGGATTATTGTGGGATGGAACAATGGCTAAAGTTTGGGAGTGTTTGAGTTTGGTTTTGGGCCCATAACCTAAAGATAATTTAGGGTTAAAAAAGTGAAAAAAATAGCTATATTAAAACAAAAATTAGGTTAACTTAGCCTCATCTCATCATTGGTAAAACAACCCCTAAACCTAGAGATAAGGAACTTGGGAGACAAGCTTTGTTAAATTTTTTGGATAAGAGTCTTGGAGATGAATGACACTTGTTGGATGGAACATCGTCATCTTCATCAAATTAAACATTCTTCTATAAAATAAATCAAGGCAAAATTATTTCCACTCTCCCATTTGGTTTGAATGGTTTATATTATAATTAAGGTAAATTGTCTTAAAAATTCAAGATGTAACATTAGGGTGATAAATTCAATTTTGTATTCAAAACTATATATTGTTATATTGTTGAAAGATTTGGAGTCAAAATATAAGAACTAGGGTTCTTCCATACTCTATATAATTGGGTGAAATTAAATTGGGTTTAATGATTGGTATTAAGAATTGAGTAACGAAGTTTTTAGAATCATTGGTTATATTGTTAGATCAAGATTTATTAGATGAACCTAATTGGATTACTGAACAAGCCTTTGAGAATTAAAATTATGGTTATTTTGCATGATATGGAATTGGGTAAATTGACCTGGTAATTTGTTGATTTAATTGTAGATTTTATAATTTAACCATTTTAGAATCATACTATTTTATATTTATGTTGGCAATTGAATTATACCCTTGAGAATTGGGCGAGAATTGAGGAACTATAAACTTGGGGCTTTTATAATAATACTTTCAAAATTGGTTGTGTTTGATGAGTATAGACCCATGGATTCCATGTTTTAGATGATGTTTTGATGAGAAAATAGACCTTTAACATGTACTAAATTTTAACGTTATGATTGCAATGAATTGGGGGTAAAATGGGTGAATTAAGGGGATGATTTGCGATATTTTTTAACCATGCTGGTGTTGCCCAAGGACCAAATTGATCCAGACCAAGGGTTTGATCGATCTAGTTTGGTAGTATTAGCCAAGGTGGCTTTGAATGGTGAATTTGATTGGTATTCTTCACTGGTTTGATCTAGTATCTTGTGAGATATTATTGGATTATTGTTTGGACTAATAACGATGGTTTTAAAAGGTTATTAAATATCATTATAATCTAGGTTGCTTGGTATATGTTTTAGAGTTTATCGGTTTGGAATCAATGAAAAATGGTGCGACTTATTGGGCGCATTGTAGGTGTGTGTACCTTTTGAGGTTTTTATCCGTATTATGTGAATTTAATATGTGTGGACATACCACGTCATGGGTGTGTAGGCTCATGATGAATCTACTAATTGGGGATTTAGTAGGACGCGAGTGGCGAAGACGTGAATGGCACCCTCGATTATGATGTAGATTATGTCTAGGTCTATATTATTATCTCGATCCTACGTGAAAAACTCGCAAGGCCCCTAATTTTAAAAAACCTTTGTATTTCAAAAAGAGTAATAATTTCCTTTTTAGATGCGAAAGCAAAGGATGATGGTTCAAATTAAAACAACTTAATTTCTCAAATTAAATTAAACCAAAGTGAAATTAACTTAAACACACACACAACTTAAATTTCACTTAAACCAATTTCATTAATTGAAGTCCTAGAAATTTGCCTAAGTCATATTTCTCAATTTTAACAAATTAGGCCAAACCAATTTTAACACATTAAATTAATGACTTGAATTAAATTAACTAAACATTATCCAATATTTAATATAGCACCAAATTAAACATGTAGTGACTAAAACAAAATTTTATCTTGAATTACCTAAGCATGCGCTCTAGGTGAGTATAACAAGATAAAATAAACAATGAAACCACTACGCCGTGAAGTACGAGGAAAACCCCACAACGGGAAAAAATCTCAGACGGCCCTGGCCATAAGTCCACTAAGTATGGAATTACAATTACAAGACAGTAAGACTTACAACACTCGATCCGATCCCTTTCAATCCCCGATGCTTCTTCTAGTAAACACCTCCGCCTAGTAGACAACCCCAGAGCTCCACCGGAATCTTAGAATCACCAATGAGACATAGGCACACCGTCAACCACACATGGTGCCTTTCACCATGTGAGAATGCCGCAGCAAAATAAGCTCGTCTTCTTTATGGGATTTAGAAGAAAACCCACACTTCTCTTCAAATGAATGTAGAGATAAATCGGTGCCAAACACTTCAAGCAAAGTATATATATATATATATATATATATATAGAGAGAGAGAGAACTTAGATTAGACGATATTTGGGTGTAAACAAGTGTTTAAAAGATTTTTCTTGAAGAATTAAACACTAAAAACTAAGAACTTTTTCCCTTTTGAATTTTGCTCTCAACCTCTCTCATGGAGATGGGAAGATGTGAAAAAGTTAAGTTAGAAAAGTTCATTTCCACACTTAATAAGTTCGGTCAAAAGATAGTGGGAAAAACAAGTGGGAAAGTGGGTCAAAACTGCTTAAAACTACCAAATACCTGTTCCCGCCAAATCTCGTTCGAATGACATTCTCATTCGAACAAAATCTCGTTCGAACGACATTTTCGTTATAATGAAATCTCGTTCGAACGAGGCTTCTAACGAAGTTCCAGAGTGGACTCGTTAGAAATTTCGTTGGAAATCTCATTCGAACAGCCATCTCGTTTGATCGACATTTCGAACGAAGTTCCAGTGGCTAATATGGGAACTCGTTGGCAAACGTTCGAACGACAATGTAAAATTTCGAACGAACTTCCAGAAAGTTTGAAAATTTCTATTTTTAGCCCAGAAACTATATAAACTCGATTTTAAAGTTTTAAGAAAATCTTTCTGAAATTAAACAACAGTTTTAAAATGAACAACACCCAATATTAAATGTTCCAAGCTCCTATATATATAATCAAAATGCATTCATACCTTAGGAGCACTGGAACCATGTTGATGACGTAGAAATGAGGTACAAACAAACTTGGCAATGTGATGAAGCTTTATACTCTTGGCCGCTACGTCTTCAACAAACACGTCATAGGATTGAAGGATGATCAATTAACTCTATCCTATGACTCAAACGTTTTTATCCGGAATTGAGCCAAAACTACAAAGGACTCAATTGGTAATTGGTATCCTTACAAATCTCCCCCTTTGTCTATTCCGGGACAAAAACCAAATAAAAATCCTAAAGGGCCGTCAAGCTCTACTAGACTGACAAAAAGTCCCACCCAAGATAAAATTACAATGCTTGACTCAAACAACGCAAGGATTAAAATCTTTGATAATGAAAGCTGCCACTTAGAATATAATACCTGCACACTTAAGCAAACACATTACATGCATAGGGAATATCAAAATATTTAATGCAAGTAAAGTAAGTCCCTAAATTAATTCTTTCCTTTTATCAACAATGATCAACTTAGAAAGACGTCTCCCCCTAAGATAAATCTCCGCCAAATTAAGATACGATTATAATAGGATTAAATACCATTTCTCCCCTATCATTCTTCCCCTTTTTGTTTAGGAATAGACAAAGGCTAAAGAATCAAACATTAACTTATCTCCCCCAAATAAAGTATATACACCCTCTAAACTAAGCAAGGGATAAATAAAATGGGATAAGAAGCTAAAACATGTAACTGTGCATAAAGTGATGAGAATGTTAAAGTACATGGGCAACAAAATCATAACTAATCCAACGAATAATAATGGATACCAATGAAGATGCAAGAAATAGATATCAATATGATACATAAGTATTAAGCATGTGATATCAACAAAGAATGCAACAAGATGAATACCAATTATGAATTAAAGCATAGATGGACTAGAAAGCAAGGCAAAGACTAAGCAAATATATCAAATATATGTATACATAATATATACCTAATAGACTCAAGAACACATATATAGATATAAACACACAAATGACACAAAATAAGATAAGCTTTTCACACTCGTATGGAAAAAATGTGTCATATGGAAACGGAAGTGTTGGGGTGTGAACTAATAACAATTTTTAGACCCAATCACTTAAAACATGTTCACGGAGTTCTCAATTGATTGCAAACTTCATCACATTTGAATATAACCTCATGTGACAATTTAAATTGAACTCAATGAACAAACATACACAATGCATACAAGCCTAGCATGTTGATGATTCTACAAACCAATAGAGTCATGACATTGAAAATGCAACTAGGATAAACAGACATTGTGCAAATCGTTAATATACCATCCAATCTCCCTCAATAAGAATATATTAATTTTGAATGAATATATCAATCAAACACATAAGGCCTTGGCAAATTATTTTTCTTTTAATGCCATATTTTCTTTTTAGGCCTTTAGACCACGTATTTCTTTTAGGTCCAAACAAACGGTGGCTTACTATTCGCAAAGGATAATAAATCCCTTAGGAGCCCTTCCTCGTGCACATTTATATATATTATTTTTTTATATCTCACAAATCTCACGTGCAACGAAATTTGACATGCACTAATCCTCCTAGGTCACAAATATGTAGATGACTGGATTGGTAGGAGAACACCTCACAAAGCTCAAATATACATATGAAGTTAAATTTTGAAAGAGCTCGTGCATGTGTGAATTGAGGCATATAAAAATAGAATCCATTATATCAACACAAAATCCAACTACTCCATGTAAGCATGGTAAAGAACATAATAAGGATTGACAATCTAAACTAAAAGTTCTAGCCACAGGGGAGCGAAAAAGATGGGATTCAAACACAAGTATATGCCACATAAAGTGTGTCAAACTAAAATACACAGAAAATAAAAATCTTTTTGATTTTTTGAAATTTTTAACCAAAAATAAAAATGTATACTCAAAAGACAAACAAAAATCATTTGAATTTTTCATTAAGCTTAAATTGCTAATAAGATAAAATGCAAATGATAAACCAAAAATCTTTTTGAATATTTCATTTAATGCAAACAAAAATGAAGGAAATATAATACAAAAGATAAACAAGAATCATAATTCTAGCATGTGATTAAGCATAGAGCATAGACTAAAAAATGATTAAACAAGCATACATTTAGCATGAGAATTTAGCATAAAGTACAAAAGCTAAAGTATGCAAACAAAACTAACACATTCAACCTTTAGATTTAGAAAGAGAGGAAGCATGTGAAAGTAAATGAGAATCAAAAACCTTATCTTGTAAAGCTACCAAGTCAGATCTCCTAACCCAAACTAGTGACGAATGACTATCTCGGGGTGTAGGAATCTGGGCTACCTTGGTTGCCGTACGTTGGGATTTTCTAGGACCTCGTTTAAGATCAAAACAAAATTTCCTAAGATGACCTTTTTGACCACAATGTGAACACTTAAACTCACGGCGAAAAGATTTACCTAAGGAGGGATCTCTAAAGGCTTTCCTAGGAAATTCTCCTAAAACGTTAGTTTTGGATTTTTGAGTTGATTCATCACAAGTATCGAAGCCTAAACCACAAGTGTCATTTTTAATTTGGACCGTTCCTAATATTTTATCTAATTTTTCCGAATGACACTCCAAATCAAATTCGACATTACTAGAGTCTTTTAATTTGTTTTCTAATTCTAGAATGTTAGACTCTAATAACACATTTCTCTCTTCAAACTCGAGAAGTTCCTTTTTCAAGGATTCTATTAAACATCTAAGGCTATCTCTCTCGCCTTCTATATATTCTAGCTTCTCTCGAAGAGATCTCTCCCGTGGCCTAAGGTCTTCCTGATAATACGTAAATATTGCGTATTTCATCCGTCGAACCTACGCATTCTAGCCTCCTCGGGTGCCTTAATCACTATATTTAAGCCCGTTAACCAGACAACCTCAATTTATATTGTTAACATGCTATATGAGGTATAATTGGGCTTTTGTAGGTATTTAGGTACCAAGTATGGGATTCAGACGCATTCTGCGCAATTTTCGTACGCAACCGCACGTTCAAGGGCATTTTAGTCATTTTATAGATTGGGCACCTGGACCAGCATCTTCATGAAAGTTTTACCCCTCCTCGGAAGCTTCACATGGCCATAAACGGTGCATGATTTCGAGTCCGTATGACGAAGTTACGACGAATTGAGCGGAGATGGAAGGCATGCCAAAATAGGGGAAACTGCAGGCTGCCCTGCTTGATCGATCGATCGAGTCTGGGGGTCGATCGATCAAGCCTTCATATTCTGGCCATGATTTTAACAGTCGACCGATCGACCACAGGGGTCGATCGATCGATCCCCAGTTTTTCCCTGCATATATTTTCTTTACTTTTCTTTCTTCTTTTCTTTTATTCTAACTTACTATATAAGCTAATTTTAGTTGTAATAAGAGATATATACACACTCATAATCTGATATAGATAGTTTTAGTTAGGGTTTGGTTTGGAGAGTTCATTTTCTCTTCTTCTTGGATTGACAACCCATGTGGTTTTGTAAGATTGAACTATTCACTTCCATTTCCATTAATATAGTTTGTTCTTCATCTTTCCTTGCTTTGTAATTTAACTTCCATGCTTTCTAACTAGTTTACATGCTTTATTCACATGCTTTGATTTACTTGCTTTGTAGTATAGTTTTATCACGTTTATTCCTGCTTTCCATTTACCGCATTTTTAACATGCTTTCTAGGTAATTTAAATTAGGTTGTGTTAGAATTGAACTCACTCGAGTTGACGTGTTGCTTTGCTTTGGTGATGGAGTTTATGGGTCTATTTCGGGTGCGTTGACCTAGTTATTACGCCTAGGGGATTTGACGAGGCATATCATGTATGTCCCGTGCTTACGACCTTTCGCGTGTAATTTCCGGGATATTTGTTGATGCCAAAATCTTATTAGGCTTTTATGATGATTTAGGGTGTAACAATCCTTGATTTAATTAACTGTCGAAGCGAGACGCACTCGTAATAACTCGTCGACCCATGTAACCATTTTATAATAATTAACTCGGGTGAGGGATATTCGACGCAACCTATAGTTCTACTCGCTTTCTTAATCTAGTTTCAATACCATTGTCTAGATTAACATTTCCCTTTATGCATATTTTTCCTTTTAGTTTGTAATCATCTTTTACACTTTTATTTTGGAGTATTAAATCACTTAAATTCTAGCAACTTGTCTCTGTGGATTTTCGATTCCCGACTTACCGCTGTACTCACCAGTTGAGTGTAGTTGTAGTTTAGGTTTTTGTATAGTTCAGGTGAACCGAATTCAAAACGACCGACGCTTAGGTGACTCTCGCGCCGCGGCGAAACCCTGTCTAAAAATGGCACCTTTGCCGGGGACTAGTTTGTGTTAGACTTTATTTGATTTAGTATTTCATATTATTTCTTTCTATTTGTATTATTTGCTAACCTTTTTGCAGGACTTCTACATTTGAGCGCCTAGGAACGCTTGAATTATCTCATCGCACATCTTCTTTGTGGAAGTCGCCTTCTTGAGATTTTGTTGGGGTAAGCATGTCTTATTCTAACTTTTCTGGTAATCCTAATGATAATTCTCGAAATTCTGGTAAACCTATGACTTTTGGTCAATACTTGCAATCCCCAAAAGTTGCAACATCTAAAATGACATTGGGTGAGTATTACGAAAGTCAAAGTTTGGATTACAGCAATTTTGTGCATGATCATTCTAATTTTGGGTCGCAAGATCCTTATGATAAGAATTTTGAAACCAATTGTAATCATTTTCAAAATTCCTATGTTAATGATTTTGAGTGTAGTCCCTAGAACAATTTCCAAACCTCCCATTTCCAAGCATCCTCTCCTCGCCCTATGAATTTCGATGAGGGATTGCCTATGCTTGAAAATGAGAGGATTGAAGAACGTTATCGGGAAGAAAATTATTGTTAGGAACACGAGTTGGATTTACTATTTGAATCCGACGACGACTTTTCTTCGGAGACTGCCAAAGTCGAGGACTGTTTTGAACCAAATGAGACTTCGTTCCTACTTTGGAACAAATCATCCTTGACTTGACCCACGGTATAGTAGAGAATGAAAATGAGGATGAAAAAGGCATAGTATCTATTTGCAATGAATTCGTTTCTTCTTTGATTTTCAAAGAAGAAAGTTTCATTGTAAACGATCCTATTTCATTCGAAATTCAATTTTCAAGCGATGATCATTCATCGCCTGATATTGAATTTATTTCATCCCCGTCTTCATTATATACCGTCGTACCAATTCGAGTACCCGATGAATCGGTTCAAAACTTTTTAGTTCCAAACCTTTTCACCGACGAGGAGTACTTGCTCGAGTCGCCCTCCACGATCACATTCGTGCCTCTGTGTGCGCCGCCTCCCATTCCAACTTTAAAATCATTGGGAGGATTTTCGGCTTTTCTCAGTCCCCACTTATTTTGGTCACCCGTCCTATCCAAATCCCCCATCCTCCCTCCCAAAGTTTCACTTGGGGATGGTTCACTTTTACCGCCTTACACATGCCTTCCGTCGTTCGAACGGAATTCCTATTTTTCGGGAGGCATGCATGTTCGGGAGGGTCCACCGTTGATCCGCCAAATTCAAATTGTGTTTTGGATGGACTCTCAAAAGTTTCAACTTTTAGTATATAGTTAATTACACATCCTAAGTGTAGGTTGTATATACTAACTTCTTCATTTTTGTTTTTCTTAATATTAGCCTAGTGTAATTAGTTAATCTCTTTTTATTTCTTTTTGTATGCTTGGTTCTAACTCTTTTGTAGATTCAACGGACTTGAATTTGTAGAGATATGCGCCCCGGCACACATTTCTTAAGAAAATGATAAAAAAAAAAACCAAAAACATTTTTTCCTTTGTTTTTCACACGCGCATCTTCATGCATTTGCATTTGTTTTTCTTTTTTATTTTTATTTTATTTTTCATTTTTGTAGTGAATATGCGTGTGTGTTGCTCGTTGTGCATATGTTTTAATTTTTGGATTAGCTTAGGCCTATGTGTGTGTATATTTTAGCCTATGTATATATAATTTTATTTTTTATTTTTATTTTTATTATTATTTTTATATTTTTATTTCATATTTTTATATATATATATATACTTATATATACTATATATATATATTTATTTTATATTTAAACCCCCTACATATCCCTGAATTCCATCCCCCCCCCCCCTAAAACAGCAAAGAAGCAGTGTGCCTTTTGCTTCTTGATCGATCGATCGAAGGCCGAGGCTCGATCGATCGATCGAGCAGTTAAAGGCCAAGGGCTGCTACTTTTTTCCACATTTCTTCATTCTCTCTACTCCTCTCATACACTGTTTTGTGCCCTAGAAAATCACCCCACCACATTTCTCTCAATTTCTTCCAATTTCTACACTTTCAAGGTATAATCCTTACTACTTTAACATGTTTTTGTAGTTTTTGGTAGATTTTTGTCACAAATTCCATGTTTTATCCATTTTTTGACAATTGTTTGAATGTGTTTCTATTACCCCTGATTTGTGTTGTTCCAACCCATTTTTTTCGTGATTATTGATGTATATCCACTCATGAACACATGTATATTGCTGCATTGTTGTTTTGTTCATGAGTGGGGCTTTTTGGTTGGTTCAATCGGTATATTTCAACCTTGACGCACATTGCGCACGCCAAGTGTTCGTCAAAATGCCTAAAAGAGTTTTCAATCCAATTTTTGACGCACACTTGGGTGATTTTCATTCCATGTCACATTCCGACAATTTTTATCGCAATGTTGCAATTTTTACCTCGGTGTTGCGCACTTGCACTCCCATTTCAACTTGTACACTAACTAACCATTAATTGTGCTTACAATCTTTTTTGTATTGCTTAATTCTTGTTTTGTAGGTTGGAATGGTACGGTTAAAGAAAAACAAATACACCAGGTGCTTGCCAGCCGGGGGCGTCAAGGGGTTTCGCTGCGATCAGGAGCGGGATTGATACCGCGCCCACTTTCACACATCCGAGCGTCCACTTAGGTATCATTTTGCGTGGGCCATTGAGCATATACTGCGGGAGGCGCGTGTTCTTCTGCGCCGTCAGGTTTGGGAGCCCTTTCTCGCTACCAACGAGCGCATCAACGAGGAGCTGGTCCGTATTTTCTATGCGACGTTGGTAGAGGTAAAGAGCAGCGGACCGACTACTTATGAGGCGATGGTCCGTGGGGTGAGGATACCGTTCAGCATTTCTGACTTGGCTGATTTCATGGGTGTGCCAAACCTCGGGGACTCGGTCAGTTTCATGGATGGGACCATCTTCGGCCGTGGGACATTGATAGAGGCTCTTGCACCAGGCGAGGCGTGGAAAAAGGGTGCTTTTCGCTCTGCTGCGATGGAGGACTTACCGAGGTTACTGCCCTACATTAATGTCCACTCTTTCATGGTGACGAACAACCGGTTAGAGGTTCGTCACAAGCATACCGTATTGATCTACACGCTGATTAATGGTTTGGGCAATATCAGCTTTCCCAGTATCTTCTTGGTTATGATGTGCGCGACAGCTAAAGATATTGCTTGGAGGTATTCCCTTCCCTTTCCTACCCTCATTACGAAGATATGTATTTCACACGGTTTCCCTGAGTTGGACGCTGACCGTAAGCACGAGCCACTCAGGCTTCTCTCCAACGATAATATTTCAAAAATGCTAAAGCACGAGTGGGGGCAACCGGCCGGCAAGAGACGGAGGGCGGAGGTGGCTGATGAGCCAGACGAGATCAAGGAGATGGAGACTGGTGAGGGTTCTCACGCACCGTCCACAGATTATGATGCCCGCTTTGAGGCATTCCAGGTCGTGTAGGACCAACACTGGGAGGAGACCCAGCTCAGGTGGGCTTCATGGGAGTCCCGTGTGGACCAGTTGCAGGCCGAGCAGCGGAAGCAGTGGGCACAAAAGTAGGCTCAGCAGGAGCAGTTCTAGGCTGAGCAGTGGCAGAAGTGGGCCATGCAGAGGCAGGCGAGAGCGCAGCATAGACATGACTATCGGATGATGCAGCAGATGATGAGAGATATTTATCTGCAGCGCAGTGATTCCGACACACCGCTACCTCCTCATTTTCAGGACCCTTCTGATCCTAGTGGTTCCGGCCACTAGGCTGTTGTTGTACTGGGTTATTTTTGTATTCTGGGATCGGATATTATATTGTACTTTTTATTTTTATTTTTATTTGTATTTGTATTTCTTTTCTTTCACTAGTTGTAATGTATTAAGTGATTTTGTATTGAACTTATGAAATGAGAAATGAAAATGTATTTTGTGGTTGTTTATTGGATTTTGATGTGTGCGACCTTCCATTTTATAAAATCAAAAAGTTCACCATTAATTTATCTAGTATTTTCACTTCAGCCCCTCTATATTATTGTGACTTGTGGCATAGATTCTCTTAACTTAATACATCGGTACATATTCTTCATATGCTTTGTACTAACTTGTTTTGCAGCTTCATTTGGACTTGTACTTATGGAGATCGCTCCAAATTTGGGTAATATCATTCTTTTCCTATCTTTGTGTTATGTTCTTTAAAGGACGCATTGGAACAATGCAACATTTAAGTTAGGGGGTGTAGAATATTCTATCCATTTTGCTGATTAGTCCTTGAATTTGATTACAATTTAGTTACAAAGCATGTTTTTGTTAAAAATTTGAAAGTTTCAAGAATATTTTCTTTCTTTTTTCTCCTTTATTGGGCATTTTACCCTTGTTTCCGATGATAAATTTTAATAATTGCCCGATCAAATAGACAATTCAACGATGCATGTTCTCGATTTTAGAAGTTATTAGACTTTAGTCCTAAATCATGAATATTATGAATAACTTCATGAATTAAACTTTATCCCGTGAGCACATGCACCATTCTTGTTATATTGATTTGGTTTAAGATTTTTATAACTCGGTATGCTTTTGTTGCATTGTATATACTTACATCGAGTGAGATTAGAGACTTATCTTCATTTGTGAGTGTATACACTTTTCTTTCCTTTTTGAAAATGTTACAGTCGTTGGTAATCTCTTGATTCTTTCATTGACCGTTCATTAATTGAGTTCATACTTGAAATGTGTTACTTGAGCATGATTTTCATATGTTGTTTGACTCGAGAATTGCGTATACGTTTTGAAATGATCATAGGCCATCTTTGACATATCACCCATATGACCTCGACCTCACCCTTTATATGCTCCCTAGTCAACCCACTTGAGCCTAAACATTAGCCTCTCTTTTCATTACCCAAAATCCCCTACCCAACTCCAAATTGGAGTTTTATACCATACATATTACCTTACACACCTATGTTTGGAATGATATTTGGGATTGAATGATTGTTGTGTTGTGGTTGCAATTTGAGTATGAAAAGAGTAAAAAGTGAAAAGAAAAAGAGTGAAAAAGAGAAAGTAGAAAACAAAAGAAAACAAAAGAAAAAAGTGAGAAAAAGAAGAAAAGAAAAAGAAAGAGAAAGTTTTTTATAGTGTTTGTATGTGATTCAATAATCCTTGTTACTCTCTCGATTGTTATATCTAATCCTCGTTTGGAAATCATTTGTCCAATTTTGAAAATTGCCCACTTTTTCCCATTTTCCCGAGTTTCATCCCCAAACACTTTGAATCCGTATATACATCCCTTTCATTTCGTACCTTAAACCTAGCCTACATTACAACCATATTAAAGTCCTATGTGATCTTAGGTTGATGGAATTCAAATGTTTAAATAGTGTTGATAATCTGTGAAAATGCATTTCGCCTCTTTTATATGTGCGGTATCCTTTCACTGAGATTGAAATTTTTATTTCCTATATAGCATTCTTCATTTGTGACATGTGCACGACCTAGTTTCCCTTTACATTTACTCCTTATGCCCGCATGCCCCGTGTGTTACCTCACTGTTTCAAGTGGATTCATTTGATGAGTGTAATACCCATGAGGATTGACTTTTATGCATGCTTTGATATTTAGTATCCGAGTTATTTAAGTTTTTCGCCAAATCATACTTCGCATATGCTCACTCCCCTCCCACATGTTAGAGTTTCAATTCATTGAGGTGCATTCGATAAGGTTAATAACTACGGACTTTTCACGCGAATTCATTTGCTATGCTAATAACATGTTGAAATCTTGTTTGCATTGATGAGTTTGTCGTAATTGATTGGGCATATTTTGAGGAAACTTTATGATGTTTGTGGGTACCATCACTGAAAACCCTCACGAGATGACACTCGTCCACTAGGGTAACCTAGGGGTTTAACGGCTTATTTCATACGCTAAATGCAATCGAATCACCCGCGAAAGTGGCCTTATCTTTTTATTGCTTTTATACCATATTTTTGTACTATCTCTTGTTTTGGTTTACTTGTTCTTCTTGTTGCATTCTATTCCATTGCTAGGGACTAGCAATGTGTAAGTTAGGGGGTGTGATAATACGTAAATATTGCATATTTCATCCGTCGAACCTACGCATTCTAGCCTCCTCGGGTGCCTTAATCATTATATTTAAGCTCGTTAACCAGACAACCTCGGTTTATATTGTTAACATGCTATATGAGGTATAATTGGGCTTTTGTAGGTATTTAGGTACCAAGTATGGGATTCAGACGCATTTTCCGTGCGCAACCGCACGTTCAAGGGCATTTTAATCATTTTACAGATTGGGAACCTGGCCCAACATCTTCATGAAATTTGTATCCCTCCTCGCAAGCTTCGTGTGGCCGTGAACGGTGCGTGATTCCGAGTCCGTATGACGAAGTTACGATGAATTGAGCGGAGATGGAAGGCATGCCAAAAGAGGGGAAACTGCAGTCTGCCCTGCTTGATCGATCAATCGAGCCTTCATATTCTGGCCATGATTTTAACAGTCGATCGATCGATCACATGGGTCGATCGATCGATCCCCTGTTTTTCCCTGCAGATATTTTCTTTACTTTTCTTTCTTCTTTTCTTTTATTCCAACTTACTATATAAGCTAATTTTGGTTGTAATAAGAGATATATACACACTCATAATCTGATATAGATAGTTTTAGTTAGGGTTTGGTTTGGAGAGTTCATTTTCTCTTCTTCTTGGATTGACAACCCATGTGGTTTTTTAAGATTGAACTATTCACTTCCATTTCCATTAATATAGTTTGTTCTTCATCTTTCCTTGCTTTGTAATTTAACTTCCATGCTTTCTAACTAGTTTACATGCTTTATTCACATGCTTTAATTTACTTGCTTTGTAATATAGTTTTATCGCATTTATTCCCGCTTTCCATTTATCGTGCTTTTAACATGCTTTCTAGGTAATTTAAATTAGGTTGTGTTTGAATTGAACTCACTCGAGTTGACGAGTTGCTTTGCTTTGGTGATGGAGTTTACGGGTCTATTTCGGGTGCGTTGACCTAGTTATTATGCCTAGGGGATTTGACGGGACATATCATGTATGTCCCGTGCTTATGACCTTTCGCGTGTAATTTCTGGGATATTTGTTGACGTCAAAATCTTATTGGGCTTTTATGATGATTTAGGGCGTAATAACCCTTGATTTAATTAACTGTCGAAACGAGGCGCACTCATAATAACTCGTCGACCCATGTAACCATTTATACTAATTAACTCGGGTGAGGGATATTCGACACAACCTATAGTTCTACTCGCTTTCTTAATCTAGTTTCAATACCATTGCCTAGATTAACATTTCCCTTTATGCATATTTTTCCTTTTAGTTTGTAATCATCTTTTACACTTTTATTTCGGAGTATTAAATCACTTAAATTCTAGCAACTTGTCTTTGTGGATTTTCGATACCCGACTTACCGCTGTACTCACCAGTTGAGTGTAGTCGTAGTTTAGGTTTTTGTATAGTTCAGGTGAGCCGAATTCAAAACGACCGGCGCATAGGTGACTCTCGCACCGCGGCGAAATCCTGACTATCACTTCCACTAACACACTCTCATCAACGATCCTGATATGCTCTTTTAAACTCACTTCTAACTTCAAATTAGCTCTTTTTAATTTAATAGATTCTTCATAAAGTTCTTGAAAAACATTTTGAAGTTCACTCACATTAACCTCTTCTTTATTTTCACTCTCTCTTTCTTCTTCACTCTCACTACATCAAAATCAAGGGAATCATAAACTATAACCTTGGAAGTGTCATGTGTTAAAGTTTCATCAATCGACGAGTTCTCACTATCACTCACATGACTAGCCATAAAAGCCACAAAGTTGGGCTTAGTGGGGGAATCGGGTCCCTCTTCATTATCACTATCACTAAGGGTTGCATTAAAAGCAATTGGTTTCTTACCTTCTCTCCTTAGTTTAATGGGGTACTCAAAAGCCCTATAACCATACCCTTCACAACAAAAACATCTTTTCGACTCGTCCCTGTTTAAATTTTCTTTAGGAGTTTTAGGGATCCTTTCGGCTTTGTCATGCTTAGAAGTTTTAAATTTTTTAAAATCATTTTTAAATTTATCTTTGTTAAATTTAAGAAATTTTTGAAATTTCCTAGCAAACATAGCCATATCCTCCGAGTCACTATCACTTTCACTCTATACTACTTGTTTTTCCTCTTTTCGGGCTTTTAAAGCAACACCCTTTTCTATTTTCTTTTCATTTTTAGAGGGAAACATGTCCAGTTCATAGGTTTGTAAATCACCTACAAGCTCTTCTAATTTCGTAGAGGCTAAAGTTGGTAAAGAATTTAAAATGGTCACTTTTGGAATAAATAAATCAGGTAGGGACCTTAATATTTTCTTTACTACTCGATCATAGGGTATTTTCTCTCCCAAGTTAAAGTTGAATTAACAATATCGGAAAGTCTAGCATAAAATTCATCAAAAGTTTCTTTTTTGTTCATTTTGATGGTTTCAAATTGAGTGGTGAGATTTTGGAGTTTTGAAGCTTTTATGACACTTGTACCTTTATGAGTGAGTTGTAAAATATCCCACGCTTCTTTAGTGGCCTCACACATCATAATGCGTCGGAATTCATCTGGTGTGACAACACTAAACAAGGCATTTAAACAACGAGAATTAAAATTTAAAAGTTTAAATTCATTCTCACTCCATCTATCGGCCGGTTTGGGAACACATTCATTATCTACTAAATGAGTTAGTGGAGACCACCCGTTAACTACATATAACCAAACCCTCTCGTCGATAGATTTAAGTGTCGATTTCATTCGTGCTTTCCAATACGCGTAGTTAGAACCATCGAAAATAGGAAATTTTGAGAATGGGAAAAATTCCATTATAGCCAAAATATTTGAAAAGATGTTAATGAAATAATTTATCGTTTTTGGCTCTGAAACCAATTTGAAAAAGTCACAAGGCCCCCAATTTTAAAAAACCTTTGTACTTCAAAAAGAGTAATAATTTCCTTTTTAGATGCGGAAGCGAAAGATGATGGTTAAAATTAAAACAACTTAACAAAATTTAATTTTTCTCAAATTAAATTAAACCAAAGTGAAATTGACTTAAACACACACACAACTTAAATTTCACTTAAACCAATTTAATTAATTCAAGTCCTAAAAATTTGCCTAAGTCATATTTCTCAATTTTAACAAATTAGGCCAAACCAATTTTAAAAAATTAAATTAATGACTTGAATTAAATTAACTAAACATTATCCAATATTTAATATAGCACCAAATTAAACATGTAGTGATTAAAATCAAATTTTATCTTGAATTACCTAAGCATGCGTTCTAGTTGAGTATAGCAAGATAAAATAAACAATGAAACCACTACACCGCGAAGTACGAGGAAAAACCCACAACGGGAAAAATCCTCGGACGACCCTAGCCTTAAGTCCACTAAGTATGGAATTATAATTACAAGACAGTAAGACTTACAACACTCGACTTGATCCCTCTCAAGCCCCGACGCTTCTTCTTGTAAACACGTCCGCCTAGTAGACAACCTCGAAGCTCCACCAAAATCTTGGAATCACCAATAAGACATAGGCACACCATCAACCACACATGGTGCCTTTCACCATGTGAGAATGCCGCAGCAAAATAAGCTCTTCTTCTTTATGAGATTTAGAAGCAAACCCACACTTCTCTTCAAATGAATGTAGAGATAAACTGGTGCCAAACACTCCAAGCAAAGTATATATATATATGGAACTTGGATTAAACAACAATTGGCTGTAAACAAGTGTTTGAAATATTTTTCTTGAAGAATTAAACACTAAAAACTAAGAACTTTTTCCCTTTTGAATTTTGCTCTCAAGCTCTCTCATGGAGATGGGAAGATTTGAAAAAGTTAAGTTAGAAAAGTTCATTTCCGCACTTAAGAAGTTCTGTCAAAATATAGTGGGAAAAATAAGTGGGAAAGTGGGTCAAAACTGTCAAATACCTGTTCCCGCCAAATCTCGTTCGAACGACATTTTCGTTCGAACAAAATCTCGTTCGAACGAGGATTCTAACGAAGTTCCAGAGTGGACTCGTTAGGAATTTCGTTGGAAATGCCGTTCGAATAACCATCTCATTTCAACGACATTTCGAACGAAGTTCTCTTGGCCAATATGGGAACTCGTTGCAAACTCGTTCGAACGACAATGTGGTTTGAACGACAAACTCGTTCGAACGATATTTTGAACGAACTTCCAAAAAGTTTGAAATTTTCTATTTTTAGCCCAGAAACTTTATAAACTTGATTTTAAAGTTTTAATAACATCTTTCTGAAATTAAACAACAGTTTTAAAACGAACAAGACCCAATATTAAATGTTCCAAGCTCCTATATATATATAATCAAAATGCATTCATACCTAAGGAGCAATGGAACCATGTTGATGACATAGAAACGAGGCACAAACAAACTCGGCAATGTGATGAAGCTTTATACTCTTGGCCGCTACGTATTTAACAAACACGCCATAGGCTTGAAGGATGATCAATTAACTCTATCCTATGACTCAAATATTTTTGTCCGGAATTGAGACAAAACTACAAAGGACTCAATTGGAAATTTGTGTCCTTACACTACGTGATGAGGTTATTTTCCACATTATGGATAATGAGGACTTTATCTTTCCATGTAGACATTAGTATGCGATTACTTGGTTGGTGTGATGGCTTGGAAATTTTCCATTGTTGTGTGTTTGGGGACATTAGGTGTAGGGGCATCCTTTAATTATTAATTACTAATATAGTTACGAGTGATCCCTAAAGGTTTCGAGGTAGACCTCTATGAGATCTTTACATCTGGGTCGTGGGTGTGACCTATTATTGATGTCCATGGGTTGGGTGGACTCATAACATTGATTTGTTGTTTGGCCATGGGCGTGCTCTATATTTTATGGACGTGGGTGGGAGAACTCATGTTGTAGATATTATAATACTTGGTATTTACTGGTAGGACTTATAGGTTGAATCGATTGTGTCCATGGGTTGGTTGTACTTATGTTGTTAGTAATCTAGTTGTTTCATAACTGTGGTATAATCAAATTTAATGTTATGTAATGTGGGTATATTCATTCCTTTACAGTATGAGACTATGTAAAATAATCAATTTTGTAGATATGTAATTTGGGTAGCTAATTGTAAAACCCTGTATTTTTGAAAAAATACATAAATAATTATTTAATTATTAATTCATATTTATTCTTGTGAATTAAGGGTTAATTTATTGGGTTTTATTGGTTTGGAATATTAACAGGAATTTAAAATGATTATTTTAAAAAAATTGGATGACTCGTAAATTAAATTAACTCGGTTGTAATTAATTTGATGTTGTAAGTTGATTTCGTTGGAAGGGAGTACACATGCTAGAATTTTTATTTTTAATGTGGAAAATTGGGCCCCAGAGGTAGGTACACATTTGGTCAAGTTTTAAGAATATTGGGTTAGTGTTTCTGGCTTATTTGGGTTAAAAAATGGGCCCATGTTAGATATGCGACTTTAGGATTTTAAATAGGTTAACAACCATTATTAAACATCATAATATATCATAATTAAAACCTATCAAGCAAGGGAAAATCTTCGGGGGAAGCGGAAGAACATTCAAGAGGATCTAATCAAACATCCAATTTTGTTTAAGGAATGAAATATTTTCTTGCTTATCGTATTAATATAATCTATTGATGACTTTCATCATTGCAAATGAATCAATTGGTCAGGAGCGTGTTAATAGGGTTTAAAATATGTTTTTTAATGCCTATAATTGGATTTCTAAATATGTTTACTGTAGATTCAAATTGATTAAGTGATTAAACCCATATTCATGTTAAAAATCGTGTTAACTTAGAATTATACCCAGATTATATTGTTGGAAACCCTTGATTATTATGATTTGAATCTTTTTATGTTGTAAATCCAATTCGTTTTATAGTTTAAATGATTGATTAATGAATAATCACATATTTAATTCAAGTATTGAAATTAATCATATGTTGATTTTGGCATAATTAAATGAACAAGGTGAATTAAGGGTTAAAATGTCAAATTTTGAAATTAAACCCTTAAATTATGTTAGAATCATGTTTAATCTATTAGAAAACTTGTTATATACATTAATATGTTGTTAATATGTATTGAATATTGTATTTTAGTTGTTCTAAAGAACCTAGGATGAGTTTGAGAATTTTGGGGGCTGCAATAGAAGATAATCTTGGTAAATCGGGCATACTAGTCATGCCGGATGGATATGACCGTTGGACTTTTATGCAACTTATATATTTTATTTGATTTTGCTGGTTGAATTCATGTGGGTTTCGATATATATATGTGTGTGTGTGTGTGTGTGTGTGTGTGTGTGTGTGTGACACCCCGCCCAATTAAATACCGGGTGATCAGTCCTTTATCAAATTAAAATAGGTTTCTCATTTGGTTCATTCTTAGCATCACTGTCGAAAACTTTTTAAAGCTTACTAACCACCTACTATTCAAAAAAAGTCGGTGCCAAATTTTTATCTTTTTTTTAAACAAAAATAACAAGTGCAATAATAATGATAATCAAACCAACCAAGCAGTAATACAATCTAAACTAAACAGCAGATAAATGACTGTAATAAAATGATACCGAATAAACTACCGGTTCCAAAAATAAAATCTAACTAAATATCTAATGAAATCAAACAGGGTCCACAAATACAAAGTATAATAAACTGAATAAAATAAATAACTGAAGAGGCAACATGCCCAAATGAAACAACAAAACTGCATCCTAGTCTAGGAATGAAATAACCTAAGCGACTAAGTCTATATCCAGGAAGCATCCATACGTGATGCAGCTACACATCCCTGAAACAGATCGTCAAGTTTGGCGTCCCTATGGCTGGACATCTAAAAGGTTTTGAAAATATTTTGCAAGTACGGGTCAGAACCCAAATCCTTTTGAAAATATTTTACAAGTGATTAAAATGCATGAATGCTCTTTATATTTAAGCTAGTGTCGTACTCCCTTGAGATACTACTCACCCCTCATCTAAAGTGCACACCAAATGCTTTCTTCCTAACCCTCCTAGTTATACTACACCGTCTAACTAGCCTTGTTTTGAAAACTTTCTGACACATTACTCTAGCCCGAGTAAGTCGTACTTTTATTTCGTAAGTTATTTATCGCATTAACTTAATTAATCATTTTTAAATATGACTATATAACAGTCACACTAGTTTTATAGAAGTAATACCATTTTACTTCATGTAATTAATCCGTATATAAATATCTACTCTATTACATACGTATGTACAAAATATAATTTCACTTCATGTATTCCACCCGTATATAAATATCTACACCATTATATACGTACCATTACACTACAACATTCACACACATGTCGTATATATATCCATCCTCCTGAGTAAGGACTCACCGGATGTTTTATCTAAAATGTTATCACCCCAGGTATAATCAATCCACCCGGATACCCCGAGATGGTTAACTCACCGAATCAGAAAAATAAAAATAAGCGTAGCAGAGGTGATCATAGTTCCCCGGTTGTGAGAATGAATCTACCCAAAGCGTCACATCCCGAAAATAATCACAATATAAAATAATGGACGTTATGACCTGAAGATTATACTCGCCATACGTTCTCTAGCCATGGGATTCACCCACATCATGAAACCTCCTGTGATAGCACTAGAGGGGTATGTATTCCTTTAAATATTATTCACACCAATATTTATAAAGCACACACACACACACACACACACATATATATATATATATATAAATATATATATAAGATAATTGAATCGGCTAACCCGTGCCTAGCCCCTGTGGCACTAGTCTTTAATACCCGAGTCAATTTTCTTGACTCCTAATTTAATTAATTATACATTAATTAAATTATAAAAATGGTATCACTCGGTTAAAATGCCCTGACTCACTCCCTCGGTCCGTATCCTAATCTTTTAGAATTTATCACACAAATTCCCATAAATAATTTTGACACACTTTTCAAATTTAATATTCCTCAATACCCATTCCCCACATCCTAGGTATTTACCTCCATTTACTATTTCACTAATTAATCCCTTTTTATTTCACAAAGATATCTCAGGCCACCTAGGTATTAACCTCCAATATATTCATTCCCTAATTAAATCCCTTTAATCTACAATTAAACCACAAAGAAAATCTCCTGCCAAATAAAAAAGAAAAGAACTACCAAACATCTCTCCACGTCGCTCGAACAATTCGCTCGAACGACACCCCAGGTCATTCGAGCGACCGCCCTAGTTTCCGCCCACTACGTGTTCGTCATTTTCATTTTCTTCCATTAACAACCTTTAAGGTTTTTAAATGTGAAAATCCCAACCTCAATTCATATATCCCACCATATGTTCATCCTTAAACCCAATTTTAATCATCGAAATGGTTTCACAACATTAATGATTCACGCTAACAATCAAAAATTTCTAAATTTGTCTTCACGGGTTTCATATCCTTGGTTCTCCTGAATTCAGTCCCACAATTCGAATTTATCAACATCAGTTATTGGGGTTGTAATATCATTCAGATTTAATCAACATCAAATCATATATATACATCGATTTCATTTGTAATGTACCCAATATGTTCGATCTTTCCAAAACTCGTTTTCATACGAGAACCCACCCCAAAACGAATTTAGATTTACCACCCACTATGATATGAATTGATTATCACAGATTTACATTGAAACAAATTAACCACTTGCCTGTATTGATTTGTAGTGTCTGAATCCTTGGGTAGACGGAGATTTGACGAAGAACACACTTAATCCCTTTTTCTCTTGGTTTGCCTCTCAAAAGCTCTCCAAATCTATCCCTCTTTTCTCCTCCTCAAAACTAGGGTTTTCTTTTTGAGCTATGTCTGTCACAAACTCTCAAAAGTAGGTTTTATATTGTTAGTACCGAAATTAAGCTTATGAGACAAGTTAAAATGGCCCAAATGCCCGGTTATGCCTAAAAATGTTCTGAGACCCAATTACTACCTCTGGGTACTCTTTTTCAACTATCTCAACCTATTTGGAATTAACCATGCACTCATAATCGTCATTCGAGTTACTCCATAAAATTCTCCAATTCGAACCCAAGATATTACACATGTGAAATCTAAAAATTAACCCGAGTTAATTAAATCTTAATCACCAAATTAATTAACTTTACCAATTAATAAAATTCCATTTCACCAAAATAATTAAATTTCATGTCCTCAAAATTACGGGGTGTTACATACTCCCCCCCTCCCCCAACAAAGGAATTTCGTCCTCGAAATTAAGCTAAGTCTAGTACTCCAAGCCTCAAATATCTCCCTAATCACATACCCCTAAGATTTCTACACCTATCTCTACCACTTCTAATCGTGAATTATTTTAAAATTAAATTAATTAACTAGGGCACCCAAACACCGTATACCAGTGCTTATTTGTATAAATGTTACCCGACTCTACTAGATTTAAATCGTAATATAACTTTTAACTTACAGTTATAACTATATACAAGTATAATAACCAAGGTACTAAACCCATGTACTAATGACAAAAATCTCCCACTTCCAATGTTGTGATAAGTTTCACGTGTGGGATGCCTTGCAAAGCGGAATCCAAACAAGGAAGACCCCTGATACACTACTGCATAACATTATCGGTCGTTGAGATTCTTTAGGCCCTCGGTCCATGGCACGTACCCCCAAATTCCCGTCTCCTGAAATAAAAGTATACTCGCCCACTCTTATGCTACAAAAAACAACATATACCACGATGCTCTTACTATCACTAGTTTCTTAGCGCGAATAAATCACGAGCTATATCTCTCCACTCGATAATAGACCCATCTACCCTGAATCACATCAGTAAACATCCCTACTCCTCGGGATTACAAATAACAATATAAATATATTATTAGAAGTCTATTATGCAACACACTATAACATATACACACGTATATGTAGGCTAAACCATATATCAGGTGGTATCTAATAAAAATAATCCATACCCTGGTACAACGAACACAAATTCTTACTATAACTATCCATTACAGCCCCAAACCATCGCTAACCAGTCGAAACTTGGAAAATAGTCTACTCAATTCTCAAAATTATCGAAAGTATTAAACTCACATGTAATGCCAACATCCTCTTAGTGTACACATAATAAGGCTATTACCACCAATGCACCCACTAAATTTGACTCGCTCGCGAACTGTAGTGATCATAATCTTACTTGTGATGCCCGGTCATAAAAATCTCCCCATACTTATAGGATAATAAAGACAATTTACCTTCATACTCTAACTGCTTTGCCTGGTCAATGGGTTCCTAATCGAAATCCTCTCGTCTAAAATGACCCATGAACTACTGTAGTGGTTGTACATCCAGAACCTCGTCCTGTAGTTTCCCTCTACCCCGGTTAGGGCAATCTCGCTTCCTATGGCCCGTCTCTCCGTAAAATAAATATTTCTCATAAAATCCTCCATGCCACTGATCCTGTCCCTATTAGCCTCCCCCGCCATTCCCTTGGCCTTGGCGGCCCTAAGGAATGAAATATTATTGTTGTTGCTGAGGGCCCTATTGACCCTACCTAGATTCACCTCTCTTGGATCAATAACCTCTGTATTTAAATCTCTTAGATGGATTCCCCTATCGGGAGTCCCGCTCCTACTACTCTTGTGCCCCACGGGCACTGTTCATGTCGACCTTGTCAGTCTGAGGATCCACTTAATTCTTTTGTTATACCTTATGTGCAAACTTTGATCTTTAAAATGAAGTAGCACTGCATTGACAACCTATGTCTATGTTTCTAATGCCGAATTTCCCAACAGGTGTTGTCGGATCCTTCAGGCAAGTCCAACCTTGAACTTACGCATTATATTATCTACAGTGTTTACTTTATCTTTCAAGAAGTTTGCTAACCGAGTAAATTCTTCCTCATATTCTACCATGGCCTTATGTCCTTGCAAAAAATTGAGAAACTGTCATCGCATCTCTGTCTGAATAGCAGATAAAAAATACTTGCGGTCAAATCGTGCCCAGAACTCTCCAATGATCATCACATCTTTCTCATCCGCGGTGGTCACAGACTCCCACCACTACAAAGTTGTGCCCACTAGCTTGAAAGTTGCCAAGAACTATTTCTGAGTGTCACTGCACTTAATCATATGCAGGTGGCACTGTATGTCCTTCTTCCACTAACTGTCCACTACTACATCCAAATTACCCTAAAACTCCGATGGGTGACCCTTATGAAATGCTTCCTTGCTCTCTGCTAATCCGACGACCCCGGGTGGGCCTGAACGTTGGGTGCCACTAACGGCTATGGATGATTCCACGAAAAGTGGACGGCCATGGAAGTCATGCTTGCATTGACTGCCTAGGCCACAATCTATGCCACCTGTGGGGTCATCACTAATCTTGATGTTGGCTACGACTGATGCACCTTCGACTCCTGATGAGCCTCTCTTAACTCATCTCTCGCTGCTGCTCTAGTCGGTCTACCTCTCCTAGGAGGCATCTGAAATTTAAAATGAGTGGTATGAGTTCACTATCAAATAAAAAATCATCGGAAGAAAAACGTAAATGTACGTGCATAAAGGAATACAACAATCCTATCACAAAGCTATATATCAAAGAACGCAATGCTGAAACATAGAAAAGCCGCACAGATCCTACAGACACTAGAAACTGATGCTCTGATACCATCTGTGACACCCTGCCCAATTAAATACCGGGTGATCATTCCTTTATCAAATTAAAAGAGATTTCTCATTTGGTTCATTCTTAGCATCACTGTCAAAAACTTTTTGAAGCATACTAACCACCTAGTATTAAAAAAAGTCGGTGGCAAGTATTTATCTTTTTATTTAAAAAAATAACGAGTGCAATAATAACAATAACCAAACCAACCAAACAGTAAAATAATCTAAACTAAACACCAGATAAATGACAGTAATAAAATGGTACCGAATAAACTACAGATTTCCAAAATAAAATCCAACTAAACATCTAATGAAATCAAACTGAGTCCACAAATACGAAGTGTAATAAACTAAATAAAATAAATAACTAAAGGGGCGACATGCCCAAATCAAATAACTGAACTACATCCTACTCTAGGAATGAAATAATCGAAGTGACTAAGTCCAAATCTTGCAAGCATCCACACGTGATGCAACTACGTATCCCTAGAACAAATCTTCAAGTTTGGCGTTCCTGTGGCTGGATACCTAAAAGGTTTTGAAAATGTTTTGCAAGTACAGGTCAGAGCCCAAATCCTTATGAAAATATTTTGCAAGTGATTAAAATGCATGAATTCTCTTCATATTTAAGCTAGTGTCGAACTCCCTTGAGACAATACTAATCCCTCATATAAAGTGCACACCTAACGCTTTTTTCCTAACCCTCCTAGTTATATTACCCCGTCTAACTAGCGTTGTTTTGAAAACTTGCTGACTCACTATTCTAGCCCGAGTAAGTCGTACATTTACTTCATAAGTTATTTATCGCATTAACTTATTTAATTATTTTTAAATATGACTATATAACAGTCTCACTAGTTATATACAAGTAATAACATTTTACTTCATGTCATTCACCCGTATATAAATATATACTCTATTACATACGTATATACTAAATATAATTTCACTTCATGTATTCCACCCATATATAAACATCTACATCATTATATACCTACCATTACACTACAACGTTCACACACATGTTGTATATATATTCATCCTCACGAGTAAGGACTCACCGGATATTTTATCTAAAATGCTATTACCCCAGGTATACTCAATCCATCTGGATACCCCGAGACGGTTAACTCGCCGAATCAGAAAAATAAAAATAAACGTAGTGGAGGCGGTCACAGTTTCCAGCAGTGAGACTGAATCATACCCAAAGCGTCTCACCCCGAAAAGAATCACAATATAAAATAATGGACGCTTTGACCTGAAGATTATACTCGCCCTGTGTTCTCTAGCCAGGGGATTTACCCACATCGCGTAACCTCCTATGATAGCACCAGAGGGTTATGTATTCATATAAATTTTATTCACACCAATATTTATAAATCACATGAATATATATATATATATATATACACACACACACACACACACGCACACACTACACAATCACCGCATGTATATAGGCTAATTGAACCGGATAACCCGTGGCTAGCCCCCGTGGCACTAGCCCTTAATACCCGAGTCAATTTCCTCGACTTTTAATATAATTAATTATACATTAATTAATTCATAAAAATTGTGTCACTCAACCAAAATGCCCGGACTCACTCCCTCGACCCGTTTCCTAGCCATTTAGAATTTATCACGCAAATTCTTATAAATAAGTTTGATGCACTTTTCAAATTTAATATTCCTTAATAACCATTCTCCACATCCTAGGTATTTACCTCCATTTACTATTTCACTAATTAATCCTTTTTTATTTCACAAAGATATCTCAGGCCACCTAGGTATTAACCTCCAATATATTATTTCCTTAATTAAATACTTTAATCCATAATCAAACAACAAAGAAAATCCCAGACCAAATAAAAAAATGAACTGCCAAACATCTCTCCACGTTGCTCGAACCCATCGCTCGAACCCGTCGCTCGAACGATGCCCCCGGTCATTCGAGTGACCGCCTTGGTTTTCGCCCACTACGTCTTCCTCGTTGTTATTTTGTGCCATTGACAACCTTTAAGGTCTTCAAATATGCAATTCCCAACCTTAATTCATCTATCCCATCATATGTTCATCCTTAAAACCAATTTTAATCTTTGAAATGGTTTCACAACATTAACGATTCCCGCTAACAGTAAAAAAAAATTAAATTTGTCTTCACGGGTTTCATATCCTCGTTTCTTCCGAATTCAATCCCATAATTAAAATTTATCAACATCAATTATTGGCGTTATAATATTATTCAGATTTAATCAACATCAAATCATATATCTACATCAATTTCATCTGTAATGTACCCAATATGTTCGATCTTTTCAATACCCTAGTATATATAAGTATATATATATACATATACACACACACACTAGGGTATGCTTGTGCCTGAATACATGACGAAAATTTCCAAAAAAATACGTAATCACAAAACGACAAAACTTTTCAAAGTATATAATTGCGAAATGAAAACAATTTTGTTCCCCCAACAAAACAAAGTGTTCAGTCATATATAATTTAAGTTATACAATTTTAAATATAATACATATAGTGTTACAAAAAATTTAAATTTTTTGGAGAGTTTCCTTTATTTATAAAAATACCCACCTTATTTAAGAAAGAAAAATACTTCAAAAATACTCCAAATTCAACTCAATTCGTGAAAATAACACCAATACTTAATTCAAAAAGATTTATTACATAACACAAAAAGATTTATATCAATTATATAAAAAATTAACAATGATCTCATTTAAAAATTCTTTAAAAGATATTGTTAGCTAAACTATTTTTAAGAGTCTACTTTTTGTTAAAAAAAATAACAAAATTTGGTATTATCATTTCAATTTTGGTAAATTATATCAAACTTTTACTTTGTCTTGTGCCGCCATGTGTCTAATAATGCATCAAAAGAATTTCACCTGCTACTACTTACTTTGAGTCTTGTGCCCAATCTTGTAGCTTTTATAATGAGAGAGATGACCATGAAAAAGTGATAAAATACCACATTCAAAACACAAAAACTTCCAAAGAAAATAATATAAGCCATTTAACAAATATAAGTGTGCATTTACAATACATTCATTAATGGGTGTGACCCTTGTACATACAACTTTGTTTAGTGGCGCAAGCTTATAAAAACACACTTGAAAAAACATTAAAACAAAACACCGATTGAGAAGTGAAGTGGAGAATGCTGAAACATAGTTTGGAATGAAATTAAAACCACAAATGGGGTGACTACTTTGTAAACCGTTAGTGGTTTCTTTATTTTCCTCTACTTTGTTTATTGGTTCACACTACTGCAATAATTGGATTGTGGTTTCCTTGATGTCCGATGTGGTTTACGGCGTGTTCCTATTCTTGGGATGCTATGCTCTGTTTGTTCTTGATTGGGTCTCTCCGGAGATCGGTGGTAGTGTAACTTTTATCCGGTTGCTTGCTCAACGTCCAAAAAACACGGAGAAATAGGATGGGAGTGTAGATTTTATCTACAAAAAAAGAGCACTAAAATAATATATGGGAGTGATATACAAAGAATGTGTGTGACGGGAAATACCTCCATTAGATCTTGGATCCAGAACCGGGCTCGTTGGAATCTCAGCCTCAAATCCCTAAACTCCAAAACATTGAAAGACCTTAAATAAAAAAACAAAATGATCATAATTTTGTTGACGTTATAACATTGTTGACAAGAAAAATAAAAAATAAGAAAATAACATATATATATAAAAAATATCAACATGAAAATAAAACCAATACTTAAGGAGAAAGAGAGAAATAAAAATATAAACCCAACGTACTGGTGTACTTAAAATAAAAAATAAAAAAAGGTAATAGCATTAGATCAGATCCCAGTTAAAAAGAAAATCACGGCAGTCAAACTTCTAAGAATTAAAGAAAATATTGAGCCTGAATTTCTGTTAACATTGCACAAATGGAGATGACACGCATAATGCCATGTGACATTGAACATATTGAGTTATTACTTGTGATGTTCTTGGTTGTTTGAGTTATTACTTGTGATGACACATATGTGTTACGGAGGTGAGGAAGATTACCTGCATGAAAGAATGAGTGAACATTGGCGGCAGCAAAAACATATTAAGGCTTTGGGTTTGTTTCGAAGTAGCTGCAGCATATTGAGGGCTGCAGCATATTGAGAGCTTTGGTTCAGAAGAAGCACCAATAGTACATTGAGGGTTGCAGCTATTAAGGTTTTGGGTTCGTTCCGAAGCAACGCCATTAACTAAGATCCGCTTTGTCTATCATCGCAATTATAAAAAGATGTACAATCATAATTAAAGTATATCAACAGAATTAAGGAGACATCATTATAAACCATATACATTCGACCAAAATTTACTAACAACAAATATGAAACCATATACATTCCACCAAAGTGTACAAACTCACATTCCAACCGAAGATTACACAGCTAACCTATATATTATCTAACCAATAAAAATTTAAACAATTAACTTAAATCCAGGTTTAAAAACTCTAAACTAACAGAAACTAAGTGAGAGACCAAAAAATACCTTTATGATGTTTTCTAACCACACATAAGAGGGTTTTTTTTGTAAAAATTGCAAGATTTAAAGGTGGTTTTGTTGTAAATATTGTTCATATAAGACCAAAACATTATAAAAATAAGTCAAAAAGCTATGCTTTTTACTCAAGTAGACATCAAAACATTATAAAAATAACCTACAAACACAATGGAACACGTGTAATTCTAAGCTAAGCAGTCCTTTAAAATCGCAATTCCGAGTCTTAAAATAATGGATATGACTCTCAAAGCAATTATGAGTCTCATCACTAAGTATAAGATGAACATGACCATCCTAAAGGCCATTATAGTAATGTAATTAACATCTTAAAGAATATAAATTAAGATAATCAAATCAAAACAGAGTAAAGAACATTGTCATACTTAATTTATATCAATGTAATGGCAAACCTTGATTACACATTAATATATGAATGAAAACGGATATAACCTCACCCATAATGATAATAAACAATGATTATAAAATAAGTTTAACAAAGTAACAACTATAATAAATAATTCTTATCAAATTAAAACAGATATAACCTCACCCATAAAAAACATTCAAGATGAAATGAACATCTTTGTCAAGTTGTAGTTGGATGATATATGAAACTTGGACAAACATCACCAATTATTCCCAATGGAGTTATCTTAGTTATTTCAGACTTCTTCTTATATAAACTTCTTAAGAATTTCTTCAGAAGGAATTTTAAGTGTTGCTCCTAAATGATCTTTTCTAGGCTTTACTTCTAACCACCTCTCGAGTTTGAGTTTGACCTGGACAATCATGTTGAATATGATGTGAGAGGACTCTCAAGCATCCTTTAACAGTCTCTCAATCTCTTCTTGGGAGGTCACGTCACGCTTCTTTTCGAATTTTTTTTAACTTCGGTGATGGATTGTTTGAGCATAACAGCGTAGCCAGGAATATTGAAGACACAACAGATCAATTAAGCAGTAGCAATAACTTCAGTGAGCTTTGATTCTTCTCATTTTGCTTGTTCTGCTTTGGCTGGTACTAGTGCTTTGGTTGGTACTGGTGCTTCTCTGGCTCAACATTGCCTTTCACCGTCACCTTAAGTTCGTTAATATCAATGTCAAACGATTCTACACCTTCCATTTTGACTAAGACCCATTAACGACCCCAACACAGCCTTGTCACGACATTGCAACCTTAAGAACAATAGTCCGTGATATAATGAAAATCGGAAGGGGGACAATTAAACACATCTTGATTTGTACATAAAGATAAAGGCAAATACAAAAATAATAGCATATTTACATTACATAATGACATATTAATTAGATCACCATTTTCTGGTATAAATATATCAAAGGATGTCCATGTAAGAAATGTAAAAGATAAAGCAAAGACTGTATGAATTTATATAGAAGTCTAACTGGACCAAAGGACAAATGCATCTTAATAAAAAAAATCAACTTCTAAACCCCAAATCTTACTTTTTTGTTACCACATTTCATAAGAGAATTGATTAAGCGTGAAAAGTAGCGTCGTGTCAAAATGCTAATCGTTGAATTCATTTCACCGGGTTATTGCAAAAACCTAAATTACGACTGCACTTTCGATACAAGTATAGTGATAAGTCGGGTATCGAGAATCCACAGAGACGAGTTGCTAAAATTTAATTAATTTAATACTTCTAAATTAAAGTGAAAAAGATATTGCTAACAAAAAATAAAAGATAATAAAGAGAAAAGATTAATCTAGGCGACTGTAAATTAAGCTATGATTAACAAAGTGAATAAAAACTACAAGTTGCGTAGAATATCCCTCACCCCGAGTTGATTGGTATAAATGGTTACATGGGCTCAATAGTTATTCAGATTGCATCTCGTTTCGACAGTTAATTAAATCAAGAGTTGTCACACCCCTAAATTCACATAAAAGTTTAATAAAATTTTGTCGTCAACAAATACCCAGAAATTACGCACGCAAGGTCGTAAATACGGAGCATACATTATATACCCCGTTAAATCTCCTAGGCGTAATAACTAGGACAACCCAATGGAAATAAATGAGTAAAAACTCCATCACCAAAGCAAAGCAACCAAATCAACCATAGGTGAGTTAAATCTGACATAACCTAGACTAAATTAGCTACAAAGCATATCAAATGACATTAATTAAACTACTAATTAATTAAGTAACAACTAATTAAATTACTCTAAAATTATCTAGGCATGGAAGAAAATGGAAAGCATGGAAAAAACTAAATTAGAAAGAAACTAAATAAAGCACAAAGCCAGAAGATGAATAAATAGTAAAAACCTTACATTAAAAAGTGTACACCAAAGAAAAATGAAGGAAATGGGCAAAGCTCCCAAAGCTACAAACCCTAAACTAAAGCAAATAAAAGATCCTCTCCAAAAATAAACCAAACTTGCTTTATATAGTATGTTACAATTAACTAATAAAAGAAAAGGAAAAAGAAAAAGGGTTTAGTTACATTAAAAATAAATGGAAAAAGGAAAGAGAAAAGTAGCAGCCAATTCTCGGACAAAAAATAGGGGACCGGTCGACCGGGTTCCAAACCGGTCTACTGGTGAACAGTGCAAGGGGCCACTGGTTGCAACACAAGGAAAAATCAGAATACCCGGTCGACCAGCGGCAGTGGCACGGTCGACCGGCTCTGTAAGACCATACCACCACGCTAAAATTAGCAGCATCAAACAAAGACCCATTATATGGTCAAAAACCCAAATCGCTGCCGAAAGCTGCCACAACCATGTAATTAACAACCCAAGACTTGCTATGCGTGTTAATGGACAAGAAAAACCCAATACCCACCATTGTTGGCCAATGCTTGGAAATGGCCAAAATGGGTATTCCAAATATTCGAGAACTTGAGCCAACTGACCCGCAACTAGTTCCACACGCAACCCAAGCTCCAATTTCGCACGAAAGGCTTCAATTTCGGAAGAAACCAAAATCCGAGCCAGAGAAAAATCGCCCATGGAAGCTTGCTGTAATTGAAAGAGAAAGGGACATAGATGGAATTATTTAGATTGTTAGTTAATAAATAAAATAATAATAAATAAATTCTTATAATTCTTTCGCGATTAAAGGTATGTGTTTCCTTTGTTCGGACTCCAATTCACGCACCGTTCATGTCCATGTTAAGCTTTTCTTGAGGGATACAACTTTCGTGAATACTTCGGGCAAAAATCCCGAAGTGTGAAATTATGAAAATTCCCCCCAATGTGTGAATCATGACGGAACTTTATCGAAACGCGCTCAACCTTCATACTAAGCACCATAACACCTATAAAAGCTCAATAATACCTCGAATAACATGTTAGCATACAAAACGATGGTTGTCTAATTAATGAGCATATTCATAGCAATTACGATACCCGAGGGTGCTAAAATGCCTAAGTTCGAGGGTAATTAGTGTTATGATTCAGGACGCATCACACCCCCAAACTTACACATTGCTAGTCTATAGTAATGAAATTCAACGTAAGAAGAACTATAAGAAAACGAAAAAAATATGT
This sequence comes from Sambucus nigra, assembly GCA_949130495.1. NCBI lineage: Eukaryota > Viridiplantae > Streptophyta > Magnoliopsida > Dipsacales > Adoxaceae > Sambucus > Sambucus nigra. The sequence goes on from OX422223.1 coordinate 206,864,769, forward strand.
GATATATACAAAAGAGATAAAAAAGATAAAAGCCACTTTCGCGGGCGAACGATAGCATTTAACCTATGCAATAAGCAGTTAAACCCCTAGGTTAACTTAGTGGACGAGTGTCATCTCGTGAGTGTTTTCAGGGATGAAACCCGCAAACATCATATGATTTCCTTAAAATATGCCCAATCAATACGCGACAAGCCCAACAATATGAAAAATATTTCATACGCATTATTAGCAAAGCGAATGAATTCATACACAAGTCCGTATTATCAACATTATAGAATGAACTTCATCGAATTGAAACCTTAAAAGTGGGAGGCGGAGCGAGCACATGCAAAGCTTGATTTGGCAAAAACTTAAATAAACCGGATAAACATAAAAGCAAGCATAAATTCAATCCTCACGGGCATTAAACTCATCAAATAAATTCACTCAAAACAGGGAGGTAACACATGCAACATGCGAGCATAAAGAGTAAATATAAATGGAAACTAGGTCTTAGACATGTCACAAATGAAGAACGCTATATAGAAAACGAAAATTTGTAATCTCAATGAAAGGATACCATTCATGAAATGAGGCAAAATATATTTTCACAGATTGTCAAAACTATTTAAACTTTTAAATTAAATTCACCATATGATCACGTAGAACTTCATAGGGTTGAAATGTAGGTTTGGGGTTAAGGGTATGAAAGGAAAGGTATATGTATGGATTCAAAGGTGTTCGGGGATGAAAACTCGGGATAAGGGAAAATTGCGGGCAATTCCAAAGATTGGAAAATAACTTCCATAAAAGGCATTTAATATAACAAAGGGGAGAGTAAACAAAGCTTATTGAACACTATATAAAACATATACAACTTTCTATTTCCTTTCTTTTCTTCTTTTTCTCATGTTTCTTTTATTTTCTTTTGTTTTTCACTTCTCTTTTTTCTTCTCTTTTTCACTACTTTCTTTTCTTTACTTTTCACACTCTCATATGCCTAAATTGCAACCACAAAACAATAACATCATTCAATCCCAAGTAACATTCCAAACAAAGGTATGGAAGGTAATAAGTTTGGTATATAACGCTAATGTGGAGTTGGCATGAGATTTTTGGTTTATGAAATGAAAGGCTAATATTTAGGCTCAAAGGGGTGGATGAGGGAAACATATAAGGTGAGGTCAAGGATAATATGGGTGATATAACAAAGATTGTCTATGATCATTTCCTAAAGTTTAGCAATTATCGAGTCAAAACAGCATATGAAAATCATGCTCAAGTAACATATTTCAAGAATGAACACAATTAATGAACGAATAGAGATATTACCAACGAATTCAACATTTTTAAAGAGGAAATAGAAGTGTATACACTCATAAACGACAAAAGGTACAAAGCTTACTCGGTGTAAGTATATACAATGCAACAAAAGATTACCGAGTTATAAAAATCTTAAACCAAATCAATAAAGCAAGAAAAGTGCATTTGCTCATGGGATCAAAATTCAATTCATGAAGTTATTCACAATTTCAATGATTTGAGGACTAGAGTCTAATAACTTATAAAATCAAGAACATGCATCATTGAGTTATCTATCAGATCGGGCAATTATTGAAATTTATAATCGAAAACAAAGGCAAAATGCCCAACAAAGGAGAAAAAAGAAAGAAAATCTTTTTGAAATTTTTCTAAGAAAGCATACTTAGTAACTAATATGTGATAAAATCAATGGACAAAATAAAGAACTGGATAGAATATCCCACACCCCCTAACTTAAATGTTGCATTGTCCTCAATACGCATTAAGAACACAACATAAAGAGAGGAAAAGAACGATATTACCCAAAATTGGAACGATCTCCATAAGCACGAGTCCAAATGAATCTACAAAACAAGTTAGTACCAAGAACAACAAGGCCAAATAACAAAAAGTTAACTAATTACACTAGATGAAATTAAAAAGGAAACAAAAATAAAAGAATAAAAAGATACAACTTACTATTTATGCTTCTCAATAACTATACACTAGAAGTCTAAATAGTTGAGGATCCACCCAAAAAGGTATTTGACTTTGAAAGATCAGCGGTGGACCCTTCAAAGCGAGCATGCTTCCCGAAAAATAAGAATTCCATTTGAATAACGGAAGGCATGTGTGAGGCGAAAGAAATGAACCATCGCTAATTAAAATTTTTTGGGGGACGATGGGGGATTTGGATAAGACGGGTGACAAAAACACATGGGTTCCAAAAAAACTGAATTTTCTCCCAAGTATTTTAAAATTGGAATGGGGCGGGCGCACATGGAGGCAAATATGGAATCATGGAAGGCGACTTGAGCAAGTACTCCTCACCGGTAAAAAGGTTTAACACTTTAAAGTTTGAAATAGATTCATCGGGTACTAGCGATGGTGCGATAACGGAGAATAAAAAGGGGGAGGAAAGAAATTCAAACTCAGGAGATGAGTCATCATCGCTTGAAGATTGAGTTTCAAAAGAAATAAGATCATTTTCAATGAAACATTCTTCTTTGGGGGGCCAAAGAAGAAATCATTTCATTGCAAATGGATACTACGTCCATTTCATCCTCATTTTCATTCTCAATTAAGCCATGGTCCAAGTGAAGAATGGTTTGTTCCAAAGTAGGCACAAAGTCTTCATTTGGTTCTAAACATTCATCGACTTCAAAAGTCAAGGAAGAAAAATCGTCGTCAGATTTAAATAATAAATCCAATTCATGCTCCCACAAACGATTTTCTTCCCGATAATGATTTTCAATTTTCTCATTTTCAAGCATGCGCAAGCCCTCACCGAAAGTCATAGGCCGAGTCGTGGATTCTTGAAAATGAGAAGTTTGAAAACTATAATCGGAACTATACTCAAACTCGTTATTATAAGAATTTTAAAAGTTAATGCATTTAGTTTCAAAATTATTATCATAAGGAATTAGAGGCCCAAAAGCATTACAATCATCCTCAAAATACACCACTCCAAAGCTCGACTTTCGTTATACTCACCCAAACACATTCTAGAATTTGCAATTTTTTGGGTCTCTAAGTATTCACCAAAAGTCATAGGGGTACGGGTATTTTAAGAATTATCATTACGATTACCGAAAAAATTGGAATAAGACATTCTTACCCCAAAAATAGCTCAAGAAAGCAAGTTCCACAAAGAATGATGTGCGACTGAAAAAATTCAAGCGTTTCTTGGCGCTCAAATGTAAAAGTTTTGCAAAAAATAGTTAACAAAAATTACAAATAAAAAGAAAATACTATAAAATATTAAATCAAATAAAATCTAAAACAAACTCGTCCCCAACAACGACGCCATTTTGATTAAGCAAGTTGTCGGGATCAAAGCACTAAATCATTAAGATTCAAAGAAAATCATCCCCTACAACGACGCCATTTTGATTAAGCGTGAAAAGTAGCGTCGCGTCAAAATGTTAATCGTTGAATTCATTTCACCGCGTTAATACAAAAACCTAAATTGTGACTGCACTTGCGATAAGTCGGGTATCGAGAATCCACAGAGACGAGTTGCTAAAATCTAATTAATTTAATACTTCTAAATTAAAGTGAAAAAGATATTGCTAACAAAAAATAAAAGATAATAAAGAGAAAAGATTAATCTAGGCGAGTGTAAATTAAACTATGATTAACAAAGCGAATAAAAACTACAAGTTGCATCAAATATCCCTCACCCGAGTTGATTGGTATAAATGGTTACATGGACTCAATAGTTATTCAGATTGCATCTCATTTCGACAGTTAATTAAATTAAGAGTTGTCACACCCCTAAATTCACATAAAAGATAATAAGATTTTGTCGTCAACAAATACCCAGAAATTACGGACGCGAGGTCGTAAATACGGAGCATACATGATATATGCCGTTAAATCTCCTAGGCGTAATAACTAGGACAACCCAATGGAAATAAACGAGTAAAAACTCCATCACCAAAGCAAAGCAACCAAATCAACCATAGGTGAGTTAAATCCGACATAACCTAGACTAAATTAACTACAAATCATATCAAATGACATTAATTAAACTACTAATTAATTAAGTAACAAATAATTAAATTACTCTAAAATTATCTAGGCATGGAAGAAAATGGAAAGCATGGAAAAAACTAAATTAGAAAGAAAGTAAATAAAGCACAAAGCTAAAAGATGAATAAATAGTAAAAACCTTACATTAAAAAGTGTACACCAAAGAAAAATGGTGGAAATGGGTAAAGCTCCCAAAGCTGCAAACCCTAAACTAAAGCAAACAAAAGATCCTCTCCAAAAATAAACCAAACTTGCTTTATATAGTAAGTTACAATTAACTAACAAAGGAAAAAGAAAAAGGAAAGAAAAAGGGTTTAGTTACATAAAAAATAAATGAAAAATGAATGGAAAAAGGAAAGAGAAAAGTAGCAGCCCATTCTCGGACAAAAAATAGGGGACCAGTCGATCGGGTCCCAAACCTGTCAACCGCGTGAACCGTGCAAGGGGCCACTAGTTGCAATACAAGGTAAAAGTGGAATACCCGATTGACCAGTGGCACTGGCGCGGTCGATCGGCTCTTCCAGACCACACCACCAGGCTGAAATTAGCAGCAACAAACCAAGACCCATTCTATGGTCAAAAATCCACATTGCTTCCTCCATTCGAGCCACCTCCATCATAAACCAACAAGCCACCACCTCCATCACCACGGGTATGCCGAGAGATGCCACAACCATGTAATTAATAACCCAAGACCTGCTATGTGTGTTAATGGCCAAGAGAAACCCAATACCCACCATTGTTGGCCAAAGCATGGAAATAGCAAAAATGGGTATTCCAAAAATTCGAGAACTCGAGCCAATTGACCCGCAACTAGTTCCACACGCGACCCAAGCTCCAATTTCGGACGAAAGGCTTCAATTTCGGAAGAAAACAAAACCCGAGCCAAAGAAAATCGCCCATGGAAGCTTGCTGTAATTGAAAGAGAAAGGGGCATAAATGGAATTATTTAGATTGTTTGTTAATAAATTAAATAATAATAAATAAATAAATTCTTATAATTCTTCCGTGATTAAAGGTCTGTGTTTCCTTTGTTTAGACTCCGATTCGCGCACCGTTCACGGCCACGCAAATCCCAGCCCGATGGCTACAACTTTTGTGAATACTTCGGGAAAAAATTCCAAAGTATGAAATAATGAAAATGCCCTTGAACGTGTGAATCGCGACAGAACTTTACCGGAACACGCTCAAACTTCATACTAAGCACCATAACACCTCAAAAAGCTCAATAATACCTCAAACTTCATACTAAGAATATAAAATGGAGGTTGTTTGATTAATAAGCATATTTATAGTAATTACGGTACCCGAGGGGGCTAAAATACCTAAGTTCGAGGGTAATGAGTGCTACGATTCGGGACGCACCAAGAATGCCTAAAAATATAGCAAGAAATGACCTAAATTATATAATGCAAGAAACTCCAAAATTTATATGGGCAAAAATGCATAGTTTAGGGGTTACTGAACATTTAACGATTTATATTCCTCAAATTCATTCCACTATTCTACTTTTGAAACCAACTAAGAATACAAAATCAATTCACCACAAACCAAATAGTGAGCCAAAATGTAAATCTTCTAGAAATTCAGTTACATGCAATGTTAACATCGTGTTATTCACACACCCCATTAATGTTAATATGTCCTTCGAAACGATGGTTTGACTGGAGATCGAATACGACAAAGGAGGTAACTAGTATACCTTGTTGAAGCTCATAATTTACATACACATCACGATTCCTGTAATGATAATGACAGAAAAATAATTAGTAGAATTAGAAACCATATGATTCTTTTGACCACAAATTCAAAGTGTTAGAATTAGAAAACTTACACATGTTAAAAATGAGGATTTGAACCACCTGTTCATGCCATTCTACTTTTTTAACAGTTTCAAAATTCGCTAGAAAGATCGCATGCATGTCATTAACTTCATTATAAAAGTGTACAACACTCTTATATAAATACTCCTAAAAGAATGAAGTGTCTTGAAAAGAAAAAAAAATTCATCACTCCATCACAAACAAAATCAGGCAGCACATATTTTTTCCATTTGTAAGAAATATCAAAGATTTAAAAGAAAGAGAAAGAAGACAATAGTAATAGATGTCGATAGCAACTCAGTAAAACACTTTGCTACCGAGTATTTTACTAAGTATTTAAATGGATTTAAATGCTTTGCTCATGACTATTAGTTTTAACCAAACTCCTTCTTTTAACAACTGAGTAAGAAATCAATGGAGTGTTAACCAATTTACTATTAAATAATCAGTGAGGCGTAAATGTAAGAAATATTTGTGAGGAGAAAATGGTGAAAACGAATGGATTGTTAGCATTGCAATCCTAATGAGATACACAAAGTTCCAATCAGAGAGAAAGAATGTATACCTGATTGTTTTAACCTGGAAAAAAAAACATAATCTCGAAACCACAAAAAAAAATTAGATTTGCAAAAAACTAATTTAAATAAAAAATAAAACCACATAGTTTCAATCACACAGAGAGAGTGTACTTGATTAGCCAAAACACAAACAAAAATTATATTTGTAAAAAGCTAATTTCTACCAAATATAAAACCACATAGTTTCAATCACAGAGAGAGACACCTGATTAGATGCACAAAAATATTTTCGTAAAAAAACTACTTAGATCTTCAATAAAAACTTATTAGATCTGTAAAAATACTTAAACAAACTTTGAAAAAACATTGAAAATTTACCAAATTTGTCAAATTTTCAGATCTATATAAGAAACGAACCAAACACTTACTTGTGGGTGTGTATATCCAAATGAGTCGCACAATGAATTTAAATCACGCTATCTATAATACAAATTGATTAGATCTAAAAAATACTTAAACAAACATTGAAAAAACATTAAAAATTTGTCAAATTTTCAGATCTATATAAGAAATGAACGAAACCCTTACTTGTGGGTGAGACACATACTTTCAAGCTTCTCTTGATCTAAAGAACAAAGCACCTTCATTATCACTTACTATATATGACAGGTAAATTTGTTTCATTCATAAGCATACACTAATACATTTAAGAGTAATCAAGGAAAACACTAAAAATAAATTTAAGCACCTTCATTATTACTTAGAATTACCACAACATAAAAAGATTTATACAAAACTCTATTTCAAAAGCCCTAAGAAAGCAGATCTACGAAAATGTATATGAAAATAACAAAAATCTCAAATCCATATACAGAAAACCCTAACAAAGCAGATCTATATAATAAAATTGGAAAATTGCACAATAGAAGATTTCCATGGGAGGGGGACACGGGAGGGAAAGCGGGGGAGAGATGATTTGGGGGATGGGTGGAAAGGGAAGGGAAAAGAGAGATCGGGGAGTGAGGTAAGGGTATCAGGGTTTGTGGTAAGAGTGTATTGTAGGTGTGTTTACAAATATACCCCTCAATTTAAATTTTGAAGAAAATTAAAAAACAAATTAGAGTGTGTCAAAAGAGGGGAAACTAAAATTTTCAAGGGTAAAATGGGTGTTGCAGGAAAAAATACATCTTATGACATCGTAAGATCAGCTTATGACATACATAAGTTTTGTAACTTATTTCATATATATATATATATGAAAGTATAAAACATATTATTACTAATGTAATCCGGTTTGAGAATTTGGACGAGCATTGAGTATAATAGTGTTATGTTATATCTTATGTGTGAATTATGTTATGTATAAATAAGTATTATAAATGGTGGGCTTTATTACTCATCGGGACCACTCGGGTTTAGGTGGGGTAGTTTGAGTGCGGTTAATTGTATTAGGATGTAGTATCGTACGTTTGGGATTGTATTTATATACCTAGATCTTGGGGTATATTTCATCTCAACTTCTAGGGATATATTTAATATTTATATACCTAGATCTCAATTTCTTGGTATATATTTATATAAATATAGTTAGCAATTCTGAGCAGTAAGAGTTGCAGCGGTTGGAGATCTAGTTCATCATCCCTGGTGTAGGATTTGGTTTCATTTCAGTTGGCATTCGAGTAGTTATTTGTATTCAAGAATTTTATATTTGAATCGAGGTGGTTCTAGTTATTTATATATCATTTGATACATTTTTATTATGGAGATTAATATTAGTGGATTCTGTTTTAATGGGGAGTTTTATTTTATCTCAATCTAGTTCTTTATATTTTTGTCATTTATTAATATTTATGTCGTGGATGGTTTTTATTTAGTATTATTTTATTCATCGTTGATGATGAGAATTATATAAATTGATTAGCGTGCCATATCTTCGGCGTGTCAGCCTAATGAACTCCACATGAAAAATAGGGGGTCTTATAGTCTTAAACTATCCCTTATCTTATGAGATCATGTGAAGTAGCGAGTACTTATACCATGGTCGTGGGTAGCAGAGGCGGATCCCCGGGGGGGGGGGAGGGGGGGGGGTGCTAGGCCCCCCTCAAACTTTTAAGAATTACAAATTTTAACCTTGTAGTTAAGCGGGAGCCTTATGCACCGGGTACGATATTTTTTTAGTTAAGCGGGAGCTTGGTGCACCGGGTAGGACGAATTTTAAAATTTTATGAAAAAATTATTTTTATATTTTTTACCGCCACAAAAATAAACATATATTGTTTGGCCCCCTCTTATTCACATTTTTTTATCCGTCACTGGTGGGTATCTATATGGATTGGGTAATTAAGGATAACATTTATCTTATTTTAGTAGGTTATATTATTGGGCATAAATGGGATGTTCAAAATTGAAGGACGACGTGAATGCCCTATTGTGAAATGTGAAGGGGTGGGGTGAACGCTCCACATTGACGATGAGTTATTAGGACGCTCTATTGATATTTTGGATTGGCGGAGCTATACTCTAATGGTTGTTTTTTATGCATTTATTTTTGTGCTTTTGGATAAGATATATACAGGGTTTTGAAGTTTCACAATAGGAATGAGTGAACCCTATAATGGGGTGGTATATGGAGTATCTTATTAGTAGACACTCTCTTTAGTGAGGAGTGTGGAACCCTTAGTTATTGTCATGATAAGGAGTTGAGATTAGACTCCCTCGGATGTAAAGGGGTGAAGTAGTTGATACCACATCTCTTGAGTTAGGTATCTTTGGTTAGGAAAGTACCTTAGGTGAAATGATTATATGTTGATTATTAAGCTTTACTAATTGTTGGTCTAGATGAAACTATATCAGAGGGTTTTTTATTTAGATTTTACATCCCATGCATGGAGTCTAGTTCTGGTTTGGAGTTGGGAGATGAAGTGATGTTGAGACGCTTAAGTATAGGATATATCTTAATAGCATTTCATAGAGATAGTTGTCTAGAAATGAGTATGTGTTGAGTGGTTAATGTCCGAGTATAAGATCGCTTGTGGTAGTCCTAGTAGCTCATATATGATAAGAGAACCCCTTGTGGTTAAAGCTACTTAGCACTTGGTGAACATTTTTAAGGTTGTAAATTACCATTTCATCGAGACTTGATACATTTGAGTTGTGATACTTTCTATTCAAGAGAATATTTAGATATTACCTGTAAATAATTGCTTACATATTTGAAGACTTGTAGATTTGGTATTTACAATAAAAAATAATAATTTGAAAATTTTGAATTTTTTACTTTTGCCCTATAAATTTAATGTGTTGCTTTAGGGGTAGATAATAAATGCATATAATCTACTACATATAGGGAGATAAATGACCCAAATTTTCTAATTACACATGAATTATACCATCCAATGCGATATAATTATAAAACTAACCCATCATCATTATCCTTAAAATTCTAATGACTTATCAAAGACTCCTTGTCAAACCTTATTCTTATTGGACCTCATTAAATAGAAAAATAATATTTAATTAAATAATAAATTTGAATAATCTTATTTTATAAGTTAATAAATCTATGAAATATATGGAACGTTGCTTTCCCAATCCTTTATATATTATAAAATGTTATACAAGATTTTAAAGACTCCTCTTTATCTAGATTGTGCACGTGGCATCACCAATTTTAACCTCTATTATTATTCATGTGCTTTTTGTTTGCCTATTTACACCTAAACATATATGTCCATGTAGGCAGCTCTCTACGAAACCTGTTTCTCTCCCCCTGCTCAAGCCAAAACACAACCTCTATCTCCAAGCCCGTTAGATTCCCAACCGGACCATTATCCTCCACCTTATCACCTTCCATATAACATATAATACAGACGTCTATATTAATTCATGTATCATACCATACATCCATCGCCATTTTTACCTATTAAAATAAAATTAAAGATGTTTTCATTCATCTTCAATCAAAATTTTATATCCTAGAGGTAAAAATTAGAGATAGATTGTTGTAGAGCTTCATCATATTAATTGATCTAGATTAAAAGTTTAACAAACGGATTACACTCACATGTATGTTTATCGGAAAAAATTGCCTTTAAAGATTTTTTTCTTTTATCTATACTAGATGTGCCCACGTGCGTTGCACGTGTGGGCGAGTTTCGATGTTTGTCTGAATGAATGAAATCATCAATAATAATGTACGAATTACATATCTTTAATTAAGTTAAGTAACGAACAATGTAGTTATGTTGAAGCTAAATATCATGCATTATGACTTAATAGTTGAAGTCAATATCCATAAATTAAAGTTACATGATGTGTAAATTGCATAAGGGTAAAAAATTGAAATGTAATCGTCAAATATGTTGTTTTTGACGTTTGTTAGGATTCGATGGCTCTTCTTCCTCTTCAATCTTCAGAGCTACAAAACGTGCAAGCTTTCGATCGGATGCTTTCAGTGATTTCCCTTTAATGTAGAATCTGAATATTTTCCCAATGCACGTATATAACTTTCGAACATAGTCTGAGTGGATAATTCCCTGTGTAAAGCATATAATTTATATGAATCTCAAGTAAATATAAATGTTATTCATCTTATTGAATAAATGTATGAATTGGAATTGTAAATAAGAATGATAATACCTTGTCTTTAGAAGCGATGAAATTTGGAATGTTGCAGCCTATGAATGATTCTGCTTCCTCGAATAGTGTCACTGATGCTCTTTCATCTTCGTCTTGGACGACAAATTGAAGTAGGTACCTTATATTTTTTTCAATAATGTATTAGGAACATTTTATATATGAGGTTTATCATTAATATTGAATGATTGTTGATCTTATTAATTTACCTTGTTGTGTAATTTGAATTTGAAGAACCACAATTTAAGCATGTGGCTATTCCATTTTGAACCGTGACCTTTTTGTTGCATATATTGCAAGCATAATACCATGGAGTTTCTTTGTTTTTAACCTCCATAATCATTCCAACAAAAGAGCAGAAAAGATTCTGTGGTTTGTCAAAAATTGGATATGTTATTTTATTAAATTAAGGATATTCAAAACGTATAAGGGAGTCACAGTAAATGAATCATTACCTCAGTCGTTGATGGGAGTCCATTAATAATATCCCGAATAGAAACTGGTTTCGCATTGTTAATTATTTTTTGGTGAGGCGAAGAAAATTTGTTGAAATGTGGGGATGATGATGAAGTTGACAACCTGTAATTCACATTTTTGAAATTATTATATATAAGGGAGAAGTATTAATTTTTTTGAAAAAAAGTGTCTAACCACTCCTTTAATTCGGTAGCTTGTATGATATCGGGGTCAATCTGAATTGTAGTCTTTGATACACTGCTCAAGCTGTACTCCCCTGTAAAGAATTTATTTATTTATTTATTTTGTGTTAGTAGGATTATTATTAATTGTTGGCGATATGATATTTAGTGTTGTACCTTCGTATGATGAACGTTTAGCTTCCGAAACTGCTACTATAGGAAATGTTGTTGTTAATTCACTTAGTTTTTCGCCTTCATTCTCTGCTAAGTCGCCCCATAGAGTGAATTTGATTGATTGAAACCTGTCATAAATAATAAATAATAATCTTAAATTTTGTATCAAGGACTATGAATATAAATGAGAAATATTAGAGTCAAGTTTAATTAAATTTTTTTTAATCGATAGATTAAAGTTTAGAATGCATACTTTGTATCTCGGAGTGTTATATCACACAGAATCATTTTAGCAGAGTTTGATGGTTTTGTAATTGTCCTCCTTGGTTTCACATTTATGACAAATGCAATCACATCTGTATGTTGAGGAATTATGAATAAGATAATATTAGAAATTGTAGCATTGTTTTGTAGAACTATATTTAGTAATAAATACCATATGCTTTATCGTCCTCCGTCTGAGCGAGCAAATCATCAAATGAGGTAAATTTGTAGAATGATGACGGGAATTTGAAATTACGGGGTCGTTCAACGATCTCTGTGTATTTATTGAATGAAAGCTCCATTTTGTCGTGAACTATTGTGTAAGCATCATTGACTCCCTTGACCAAACCATTAGTAATGGAATATTGTTTTTGAATTTGAAGAAACCCTTCCAGTCTTTGTATATCTTCATTCCATACGACTGCTTGAATCTTAGTGCCCTGTATATATTTTTAGTTGATTAAATTTGCGTTATATAACATAATGATATAAATTATTTGAAATAATTTATGATGAAAATTTTTTACCTCTTCATCCATCAATATTATTTTTAAAATTGTTCCACCTCATTTTGAGTTGTTGTAAGAGTCTATATTGCTTCTTCGCATGACTTGAGCTACAATTTGCCACTTTGATTCGAATCGTTGTAGATTGTTGATCATTTTGTAGTCCTCAATTTCGACTTCCATTGACGCCATGGAATTAGTAAGATTTGGGCCTATTAAAAAATGATGACATTATGTATAGTTAATTAATGTAAAGTGATAATAAATGAATTTATTATGAATAAAAATGTTCTATAGTAATGAATGTTTTAGTGAATGAGAGGGATAATAAATTCTATTGTACCTTGATGCCAATAGAACTTCTTTGTAAACGATATTTTTTGTGACATTATTTTTGTTTGCCTTTTCAGATTGGAGAAGTACTTTTGTGGTTGCCATTGAAGTCCCTCTCGATAATGCAACGTACAGTTGGCCATGTGAGAAGACGTTTGTCGGTAAGTACACTCCAATATTACCTATTGTTTGTCCCTGGGATTTGTTTATTGTCATAGCAAAACACAAACGAATAGGAAATTGTTTTCTCTTGAACTGGAAAGGGTATCCCTCATTTTCTGCTGGTGATAATGGAATGCGTGGCAAGAGAACATTTCTGCCCTTATGCTGGCCCACTGAAATTTCCACGTGTATGATATTGTTCGAAGAACCTTTGTAAAACATTCTTGTTCCATTACATAATCCAATTGAAGGATTTATATTCCGTAGAAGAATGATTGGACAATTCGGTTTAAGTTTCAGTGTGTGTGGTGGCAATCCATTAGGCATTAAAGAATTTAAAAATTCTTCTTGGTAGTAGTTGTGCGTGTCATCTACAGCTTCTTCAAAGCTATTTAAGTTCGTCAACTCTCCAGGGAACATATCAATCATCATATCATTGATGGAGTCAACGTGTTCGTTTGTTGTGGCAAGAATTGCTCTATCCGTCAAGAAATTTGGCAATGTCGCATTGATATTTAATGATGGAAAGATAAAGTCAATGAGAGATTGTTCGGGACAATTGTTTTCTAATGGATGTAAGACGATTTCATCTGGAAGACTTATCAGATCATCATGTGTTGATGATTCCGTCCCATTGCCAATTCTTAGAAGGAATTCGCTGAATTGTTGATCATTTCTGGCACGCATATTCAATGTCAAAGGTAATACATGCATTGTATTCCAAAGCGGTGACATCACAATGCTAGAGTTTACTGTTTCTAGTCTTGACCCTCGGCGTACTACTGGCAGGACTTGTCTGAAATCTCCACCAAAGACAATGACCTTTCCCCCAAAAGGTTCAACACTATCCATTAAATCCTTTAATGTCCTATCAAGAGTTTCAATCGCGAATCGCTTTGCCATTGGTGCTTCATCCCAAATTATGATTCGTGCTTGCCGTATGAGTTCTGCTGTGCGACTTTGCTTAGGAATGTTGCATAAGCTTGTCTCAGTGGCTAGAATAGGTATTTTGAAGCGAGAATGTGCAGTTCTACCTCCAGGTAATAATGATGCAGCTACTCCTGATGTTGCTGTAGCTAGTGCAATCATACCTTTCTTTCTAATGTCCGCAAGTAATGCTCTATAAATATATGTCTTTCCAGTTCCTCCTGGACCATCAACGAAGAAGGAACCCGAATTTGCAGCCATCACCCTCTCGAGTATAACCAAGTACGCATGTCGTTGGTCTTCGTTTAAATGCGTACAGAATTGGTACTCTTCTTCTGGTGTCTCGATGTGGAGTTCATCTGTAATTTCTCTTCTATTTGTGATATTGGATGATAATTGTATACCACTAATTGGAGGCAAGTCAAAGTCTTTAATTGATTTTCCAATTGAATCTAGAAAGACGCTGATGCTATTTAATGTGCCATCTTTTTGGGCAGCTAACGAATTTGGGTGTATTCTTTGAAAATCTTCGGACAAAAACTCAAAGTTTGTTTCCCATAGTTTTCTCATATCGGAGGGCTCGCAATAAACTAAAATAATTGCGAACAATCTTCTTAGTGCTTCAGGCATTTGGAAAGTGGCAGCTCGGCGAGGAAATCTGCAATGCTATCATCTGATTCTAGGAGTCCACGTTTTTGCGAGGCTTCTTTGAATGTCAAGTAAGTGATTCCATCATAAGTTAGAAGGTCTTCAAATGATGTTGGCCCCCGAATATGATTTAGAAGAAGTCGTAGGTAATAACGTTCTCCTTCTACAGGATTTGCACCATTCACATGTCCAATTTCATTGAGTTTATTCTTCCTTTAAGACCAAATTTTTGCTTTATTATCCCATACGTAGTGTTCGGGGAATTCCCTGTACAGATATTGACGTGCTTCGCTGAATCTTGAACACATACTGAAGAATTCTGTTAGCATTGTCTTGCTAATGTTGGGTGTGTCAAGCACATTATTTAAGCTTTGGTTCTCCCCGTAAGTGATAGTATGCTTATTGGGTAAGTGGAGTTGAAGGTTTATCACCAATGGCTTGATTTCATTTAGCTCGAATTTAAAAATTCTCTAAATGGCCTCTTGTGTTGATACCCATCTTACATCTTGGAATTATTTGATCTCGTCAATAGTGGTTGTGTCATTTTCAACGAATGAAACATGAACTGCCACTTTATCATGCCCTTTGTAAATGTACTTGTAAAGGTACTTCACTGCTTTTAACCCCGAGCACACTTCAACGTTGATATGACAATTGTATCTTGTAAGGAGATATGGATTGTAAGGAACAACCCATCGATTGTCTAACAACTTGTTGCGCACGCGTACTTGCCTTCCATTATTTATGCGTCTATAAACAGGATATGAGTCTTGGCCTTGACAGGTAGATGATGCGAATTCGCGAGGGTAATGGAATTTGCAATTCCCATTTATCATATAGGGGTTATTTTGGTTCAATTCTCCACAGGGACCATGCATCATATGTTTGTTGACTAATGAATGAAGTAATGGGTAGTCATGAACATCCGGTATCTCTGCAGAAATGAATTTATCATAACTATCTGGAGTATTGAGCTTGTAATCTTGTTGCAGAATTACCAAAATATGAGCATGTGGCAATCCTCTCTTTTGGAATTCGATTACATGTACATGCGCTGCTACCTTTCCAAATATTTATTTCTTAAAAAGTTGATCCTTTAAGTCCTTTAATTTAGCTCGAAATACTCTCGAAGTTAGATCAGGACGATCCTGAGGGACTTGACCTGGATGAAGATTGTCAATGATTTCTTTCCACTCAGGGTTGCAAGTCATTGTGATGAATAAATCTGGTTTCCCATATCTTTGAACTAAAGCCATTGCATCCAAGTATCTACGCCGCATATCTCGAGGTCCACCAATGAATGATGCTGGGAGAACAATTCTTTGACCAACTTTGCTTGCTCTTGTTTCACCTGCTGTGACGCTGTCGACCAACCCTTGGTATAATTCACCTATGATTTTTTTTTGTTGCGTACGATAGAAGTCAAGTCGGGTTGTTTCTAACTTTATATACATGTCGACTGAATACTGTTGTAGTAGCTTTCCAGCGAATAACAACGTTGATTGTCTATTATTTCTGATCTGCAATTTGTGTGCGTAGTATTCTCGACATGATACTTTAGATGAGTTTTCTCGATGAACACCTAGAAGAGTGTATGGTTATGGAAAACGGAAAAGTTGAATTATTGTTTAACGTAAAAAAAATTTAATTTAAGAATGGTATTTTTAAAATATAATTATGTTAAATTTATACCTTCTTGCTCCGATGATAAAATGTCCTCTGTACATGTGATTGCAGGTATGGATCCCTGGATGTTTGTAGATGTGTTAGTTGAGGTATCATTTTTGCGCCTTATCTCTTGATGCCATCCAACCTCTCCTCTTGGAAAAACAATGGGTACTGTAATGGGTCGTAACATCCAAAGTAGTGCTTTATTTGAGGTCGTTGATCGGAGTGCGACACGATAATGATGTCTCGCTCGAAAGGAATATTTGCATTGTTTCCTTCAATCCATATTGCAGCAACTTCATCGGATGTAGGCGCATTGTAAACACGTTGATCAAGGTTAACATGTTTATTGATTTGAAGTTGAAGTGCATCGAGTGAAGGGTAGTCCTTTAATCGTCGTAAAAATTGAGCGTATGGATTTTCATTTAGTACATTCAAGAGCTTTTCCACTATATCAACGTTTAAGGATAACGCTGGTAAGATTCCCATTCGGTTTTGAACCTCATTGCTAGTGTCATGGAAGTAGAGTTGGAAATAACAGGGGTTGTTGGTGGGTCCCAATGAGGGTAAGTGATGATAAACTTGGCCTTGAGCTCGAAACGTGTATACACCACGTCTTGATGAAGCTAGTTGCTTGTCAAGAGTAACTCCAAATGAGGTGAAGGCAAATATGCTATTGTAAGCTCTGATATTAGCACGAAATTCTCTTGATTCAGAAGAATTAGATGTGAAAAGATCAAATAGAACCTCGGGGACTGAAGTTTGAGCGAGGGAGATTTGACCTTTTTGACAACAAAATGTTGGTGTTTTGTATTGGAATCTTTTTGCATTGCAGTGATGGCAATCGGGAGTCGGTTCAAGTTCTAGTAACGTAGAGCAGAGAGGTTCATATATGGTTTCTCCTAACATCAGAGCAATTGTATAGTTAAATATCTGTTTGTTAAGTGTAACACGATTTATTTAAGCGTAAAATATATTTTACTTATTTTTATCTAACCTTGATATTGGTAAGAATTTAATTGTGCTCGAAGTAACGAAGTAATTATTTGTTTTTTCCTTGTATTTGTTTTGGCAGATACATTTTCGGATGGTTGAACGGACGAAATTTCTAAGAATTTGGGAGATGACGTGTCTGAAAGATTATATTTAATAAGTTTAGTAAGAAAGGAGCATGAGAATTGTAATTTAATGATTTTATAATTTGAAAGAAAATTGTAATTAAGTATAAGAATGGTGAAAATAGATGTAAGGAAATACATTTTTTAATTTAAATAACTTCATGTAAATGGCACGTATATTTCATATTTACTTTTATATCTTTAATGGTAGAGAAGATTGCAGTTGTAGTGCAATCTTTGTGAGAAGTTTGAGATTTATAGAGGATAAAAAAATTATCCCTTTTATGAATGAGATTTCTTACTATTCAGAGGAAAATCTACTTAAAGTGAAACGCATTATATAATAAAAATATCATGTTTAAATATCATGTTTAGGGCAATTTAAACGTCATAGGAAAAAGATATCCCCAAAAATCGAATCTTTTGACACAATTTAACTGATGTTAATTATGACAATGTATATTACGAAAGTCGAATCTTTTGATCAATTACAATCAAATACTTAATCTAATAGACAGAGAGAAACATAAAAAACATTTAGTTTAGAATTGTCAATGCAAAAGTGTACGTTGTTTTTCTTAAAAATATAACAATAAATATAATTTAAGGGGAATGAATAATAGCTTATTCTGAATGACGGTCAGAGACAGAAACAATATTCCCAAAACAAAATCACTGCAACATAGAATATGAAATTATTTTTGAGTAAAGTAAGTAAATGATTACCTTTTTCTTAGTCGTCACCAAACTTCAAGTATCAAACAACAAATGTATCTACGGTAACCCTGATACACACAGAACGGAGTAAATAATCTAAAAAAGCAACAAAGAAATAAGATACAGTGTTTATTAAATATATTTGAAAGAGAAAGTATAAAATGAAAATTAGGAGAATCGTTACCTTATCTTGATTGCTCAACGAAACATAACGTTATGTACCAATTTCCAAATGACTAATCCCTGCACATAGGAAATAATTTATGCAAGAATATAAGCATATAAATTCATAGGCGGTGCGGCTCGAAAAGTACTGAACAATAAAACACATAAAACTGTTTATATGTGTAGCTTTTTCTGAATAGGTATAATTGACACGATGAGGTGCGGGCCGAAAAGACGCTAATGAAATGTTTATATGTGCAGCCCCTCAATTTTATTCTATGAATTAGACTATACACGCATATATACAGTTATACATTTTGGAACAGAGACAGAAGTTCAAACTTTAAGCAAGATTATTTGAAAATTAGTTTGTGTCTATAAATAGAGAAAACTGTTTTCTGATGATTATACAGTAGGAGAAGAAATTATTAAGTGCTTTCATAAGGCAGGCGCAAATATTTGCATTAGGATGCATAAAACATACATCAACGTAAAACATAGCTGAAGTAATATGCGACATTTGATCGAGGATTACTCTCTTAAAAAAAATGAGCATTTCATTTCAAACATCGAGGCAGGTGCAAAGATTTGCATTAGGATGCATAAAACAGACGTCAACGTAACACAGAGCAGAAGTATTATGTGACATTTGCCCGAGGATTACTCTCTTAAAAGTAAATGAGCATTTGATTTGAATCTCAATCAATGAAAGTACAAATATAGTGTCCCATGTCAACTATGAGCTATCTTTTTCTGTAAATCTGCATCTCAATCAAACATCATATCTCTATTCAATTCCAAAAGGAATCAGGGCTCAAAATTAATATCAGATATCATCTATATAAAGCACATATCAGGTATATCAATCCTATATCAGTGCTCAATTCAATCCGGAATATAAAACACATAAAACTGTTTATATGTGTAGCTTTTTCTGAATAGGTATAATTGACACGATGAGGTGCGGGCCGAAAAGACGCTAATGAAATGTTTATATGTGCAGCCCCTCAATTTTATTCTATGAATTAGACTATACACGCATATATACAGGTATACATTTTGGAACAGAGACAGACGTTCAAACTTCAAGCAAGATTAGTTGAAAATTACTTTGTGTCTATAAATGGAGAAAACTGTTTTCTGATGATTATACAGTAGGAGAAGAAATTATTAAGTGCTTTCATAAGGCAGGCGCAAATATTTGCATTAGGATGCATAAAACAGACATCAACGTAAAACATAGCTGAAGTAATATGCGACATTTGATCGAGGATTACTCTCTTAAAAAAAATGAGCATTTCATTTCAAACATCGAGGCAGGTGCAAAGATTTGCATTAGGATGCATAAAACAGACGTCAACGTAACACAGAGCAGAAGTAGTATGCGACATTTGCCCGAGGATTACTCTCTTAAAAGTAAATGAGCATTTGATTTGAATCTCAATCAATGAAAGTACAAATATAGTGTCCCATGTCAACTATGAGCTATCTTTTTCTGTAAATCTGCATCTCAATCAAACATCATATCTCAATTCAATTCCAAAAGGAATCAGTGCTCAAAATTAATATCAGATATCATCTATATAAAGCACATATCAGGTATATCAAACATATATCAGTGCTCAATCCTATATCAGTGCTCAATTCAATCAGGAATATCAGGATTACTCTCTTAAAAAAAAGAGCATTTCATTTCAAACATCGAGTCAGGTGCAAATATTTGCATTAGGATGCATTAAACAGACATCAACGTGAAACAGAGTTCAAGTAATATGCGACATTTGGTCGAGGATTACTCTCTTAAAAGTAAATGAGCATTTCATTTGAAACATCGATCAAACTATATGACTATCAAAAATGAAATGCATTTATCAGTCCTTAAATTGAATTCCAAAAAATATTTATGAGAAATCAATTCAATTCAATTCGATTCAATCAAATATCAGGTACGTTATGTCTAATATCTCAGCACCATGTCTACTATCGCATGCCTACTATGAATACCAATAGAGATCATATATAGCAGTGCCATAGAAGATATCAGTTATCTCAAAGAATTCACAAAAAATGAATCACAAAGGATTAGGAGACAAGCCACCCCCTAGACTACATCAAAACAAAAGAAAATCTAAAAGCACTTTCCCAATTATTTACAACTTCCACCCAATTAAAATGACAACAGAAGAATAGTAGATGAACTTGCTAACACAGAGAAATAAAACAAATTTACATGGAGCACACTGTATAGTTATCTAAAGGAGTATAGGTTAAGCTCACCTGAGTACCTGCAACGTAATAAACAGTAGGGAGGAATTCAGTTCGAATCAAGCACAACGAATCTCGCACCAGAACAAAGCTGCCAAAAAATCCCAAAAAAAATCAATTGGAGAATTAATTCGGAATGTATAATAAAATAACTTCAGAAATATGCAAATGCAGTTGAATCCTAGAACAAAAAAGTTTATTTCGGAACTAACTAATAATGTATACTTCTTGAAAAAAAAGGACCAATCTTAATCTCATCATTGTTTGCAGAAAAATTACCATATGTTTGCAGGAAAAAAAAATCCCAAAAAAAAAGTGAACCCAAAAAAAAAGTCAATTGGAGAATTAATTCGGAATGTATAATAAAATAACTTCAGAAATATGCAAATGCAGTTGAATCCTTGAACAAAAAAGTTAATTTCGGAACTAACTAATAATGTATACTTCTTGAAAAAAAAGACCAATCTTAATCTCATCATTGTTTGCAGAAAAATTACCATATGTTTGCAGAAAAATAAAAAAATCCCAAAAAAAAGTCAATTGGAGAATTAATTTGGAATGTATAATAAAATAACTTCAGAAATATGCAAATGCAGTTGAATCCTAGAACAAAAAAGTTTATTTCGGAACTAACTAATAATGTATACTTCTTGAAAAAAAAGGACCAATCTTAATCTCATCATTGTTTGCAGAAAAATTACCATATGTTTGCAGAAAAATAAACAATAATGTCTAATAATATCCGATGTCCTATTCATTGAAAAAGCAAGGTTTTCTGTTAAAATTTATGAAAAATAGATCTCGATTAAAAGCATGGAAAACAGCATGCAACCAAAAATTATACAGGGAAGTAATAGAACATACCTTTTTTGGGAAGAACAATCGAAACCAACGATGAAGGAAATAGAGGAGGACATCTGAAGCAAATAGAGGTGGCTTATATACGAACAAGATACCGGACTCCTCATAGTTGATGATTCCAATTCCATTTCAGAGTATGAATGAATGTAGAAAATCAAGTAACAGATACAGTGGATGAAGGTCTAGTATCAAGGGGCTTTCATTAATTTCGGCTAACCAATCGAGCTATGAGGGTTCTTGGAGAGAACGATTCTTTGTATGAGGAGAATCAGGGGGTATGAGGAGAGAACGATTGAGCTATGAGGGTTTTTGGAGAGAACGATTCTTTGTATGAGGAGAATCAGGAGGTATGAGGAGATAACGATTCTTTGTATGAGGGGGTAGGATAGGTATTTTAAAAATAATGAGGGTATTTTAGAGATTTCATAGTTAAACAACAAATTCCCTCTTTTATAGTAGTAGAGATAGAGATGTATGCTTAGGTTTTTGTAGGTGTAGAATTTGCAAGGTTACTGGGATAAGTTGAAATAATTTTAAATTTAAATTCTTAATGATGCGTGTCATATGTTTGAGAAAATGTATCAATCAATATCAAGTCCCCTATTAATGTATTTTCTTTCAAGTTTCAAATGAATTCATAAAACTTACTTTTTTAAAATTGACTATTGTGTATTTTTTATTATGAACATCCAACATGTTGATACTTGACTCCTCATATCTACTATATTCAAGTATTAAAAATTCCTAAAAAGCTGATCTCAAACAACCTAATAGTTCAGGATGCTAGATATGGGATCCGTGATGTTAGCCTGAGATTTCTGCCTCAGCTCAGACAGATGAGGGAGATGAAGACATTGATGAAAGTGAGGTCGAACCTTGGTGATGACTCAAGATGGAGTGTCAAGAGGCAAGTCTATCATGGCTCTCAAGACTCTATCGAAGACATAGTCAGTGCTATCATGGAGCTCACCAACTAGAGTTTGGGAAATGACAGTATTTATTTATCTTTGTTACTGGGGTGCAACGCGTATTAGAAATAGTTTCATAATTTTCACTGTCTTCTATTGAACTCGATCAGATTCCTAAAGAATGTTTTATTTGCAATTTTGTTACTTATTACCTCTACGCTCATTAGTGAAGTAGTTGCTATTGTTGATGAGAGAACATTTTGAGGATTAAAAATAAAAAATAAGGTTTCTTGATACAAGAGTGTTTTCCTTATAAGTTTGAAGTTTTGGGTATTTGATAATAATTTTTGTATGTATAAGATTTATGTTTATTTTCCATTTCAATCTTATTTAGGATTTTTAAGTAATTCTCTTGATTTCTTTGATTGGGTTTTTATAATATAGTGAACCCCATATGTTTGGCAAGTCTAAATTATTTACCTTATTTCTACCAAATGTATTTTTCTTTATTTTTAAACTCAACATTTTGAAGATATTATAACTACTGTAGTTTGATTTATAAGAAAATTGTAGTTTTCCTTATTCAATTTCCTCGTCTTATATATTTTATATATGCTATTAAGTGTTCTACTTCTATGAGATATAATTTTTAGGGGGCTTTGTTAAAATCTACCGTTGTTATTTTAGATTTCATGCTTGAGTTGGTCCTCAGTTTTATTTATGGAAGCGGGGTGAGAGGATTCCATAAATTGGATAGTGATGTTTGATTTAAGGATTGTGTTGCCTCTCATAAGATAATATTTTTTTACGGGGTCTTGGGATATGTCTTAAATCTATTGATTCTTTGAGCACAATGATGTGGAAGAATGATGAATTTTCCCATACTCCATTTATTTTAATGACTATAACAATATATTTGTTGTTGCATCTAGAGTAGCTGGTGGATGCGTTTTACACTGAATGAAAGCAAATGAAAATAATAGTGACAGATGAGAAAAACAAAAACTTGGTGTAAAGGTTCAAAAACATGAAAAATTGTTGCTGACCATATATGTCAAAACTAATTTAAGTACTTTTATCTTAATACATAATGCAACCAGGAAAAATGAGTTATGTATATCAAGTTATTTCCTTTTAAGATGTAAGTTGTTTGTTATGCATCTTGATTCCAAAGAAATTTTAGTCGGGTTTATGAGAATGAGCAAAACACAAACTTGGTATAAAGGTTCAAACATGTAAATTTTTTGTTGATCATTTATGTCAAGACTAACTTAAGTACTTTTCTCGATCTCGATACATAATGAAACCATGAAAAATGAGTTATGTATATTAAGCTATTTCTTTTTAAGATGTAAATTGTTATGCATCTTGATTCCAAAGAAATTTTATTCGGGTTTATGAAAACCTAGAGAGATATTAAAAGTATTACTAAAGAGTTAAAGGTATCACTTGAATTAAAAAAATACGTTTAATGATAATTTATTTTATTATATCTTGTTTAAAATGTTCATGTAATGTTTTCCATTTTTACAAGTGTAGTCATAAGCATCTGCACTAAATTGTGTATTGACATGCACGTTCACACAATGCACGTGAAGAAACATGCATGGTGCATTGCCCGTGCATTGCGCAGGCACCTAGTTTTGATATGATACGGTCCCAAAATCATTTATAGACGGTGTTCATAGAATTTAATTTGGGGTATCAGAACTAATGGTGATACACTACCCAACTCTCAATAAAGCAAATAAATTTATCTTCATTAAATTAAAAACTACACGTAAATCTTAGAGGAACATAAAATCAAACATATAATTTAGTCTCCCTGACAAAATTGATGTTATCTGGTGAGAAGTTCAAAAAAATTGGTGTTTATTTTTTTTCATGGCTGAACTGCATATAAAGGTGGAGTAGCCATCTCATTTTCCACCCATGAATAACAAAACCTTGAGATGTTATTTTCAGTAGGTCACACAAAAATCAACTTTTATTTCATCAAAATACATTACACGGGTATGGGCTTTTGGGCTATATCCTTTTGTGCAGTAGCGAAGCCAGAAAATGTCTTTGGGTGGGGAACTCGACGATATTAAAAATGCAAAGTTTTTTAAAATTAATGGGGGTTTAGGAGCAGGAATCCCCAAGATGAATTTTCTAGGGTAATTTTTACACTTTCAAAGTATTCAACCAATCATTATTAACTCAATATATATCGCAATCAAATTTTAATTGAGTTAAAGTGTCGAATTCAAGAAAAAAACTTAAAAAAAAACTCAATAGCACCGATATTAATCCACAATAGCAAAATATATAAGTTACCACAAGTCACAAAAGAAACAAGTGTAAAATACAAAACTAAAATAAAATATGTTCAGAAAAAAAATGTGTTTATAAATTAGGGGCATATACCAAATAGTCCCTCGAATTTTTTTAATACACGTTTAGTCCAACTTTGTCTTTCACCATGCGCAAAAGGTTTTACCATGAAAAGGTTGACACGAACATTTAAAGATAAGAGAATAAGAAACTTTTTGGTACAAAATAAAAGGCTTGGACTAAATGTATATTAAAAAATATTTGAGGAACTTTTAGGTATTTGATCCTATAAATTATGATATCTATATTTTTTCCCTCAAATTGGTTACAAATATACTATAAATCTTTACATTCTAAAAATGAATGAGTAACTTTAAGGGACGCATTGTCTAAGGTAGACCATGTTTTGGGTATTACTCAATTATTGTTTATTACTCACTTGTAATTTAAAAAGAGTAGTTTAGATGATAGAGATATAGAAAGTAACACATACTAGAGATAGAAAAAATATCACTCCTACATAAAAAGATACTTTTTCAAATTCTAAATAAAATCGGAGTTCTCATGATTTGGTGGTGTACCAGATAGAGTTTGGATGGAATCAGAGTATATACCCACTTGCCCACTTCAGGTACACTTTGGCTCTGCCATTACTTGTGTGTCTTTGTTTCTGCCACTGCCACTGCTTGTAACTGCTTGTGTTTTATTTATTTTTTTCGAAATAAGAAAATTTTATTGAAACAAAACAAGAAGAGTACAAGGAGAGATTACAATGAAAATAAATAAAATGGAAAATGAAAGCAAAAAATCCTCTAGTCTTAATGAAATCTATAAGAGGGCATGCCCATGAAGTCATTGAGGACAAAACAGAAGAGATCTTTGGGGCATTGGTCTAACCATAGACCATTGTTATGGGTCAGACCTAGGTTAGCAAGCTTATCAGCAGGGCATTTCCCTTCTCTATAGATGTGTGAGCATTTGAATGTGACACCCTGACTAATTAAATACCGGGTAGCTACTCCTTTATTAAATTAATACAAAATGCCAAGTTGGTCCAGTTAATAGCATCACTGTCGAAAACATTTTAATGATTACTAACCACCTAGTATTTAAAAAGTGAGTTGCCAAAATTTAAGTTAACTCTGATTAACAAGAAAATAAAAGAATAATGATAGAATAACAACATTCACCATAACGAGACAATAGAGTAACCAACAACAGTAATAATAAGTCCGGAGGAAAAACTCCTCACAATAATCCCACAACTGAACTACATAAAACAAGTTATCCTGAATTAATTACATGCCAAAAGTCTGAAAATCTGAAATAAGAAATGTCTCTAATAGAAATGGGCAACATGCCCTACAACTGATAAATCCTGAATATGGAGTCAAGATGAAAGAAGCGTCTACTAGCAAGGTCCTGTAACTTCCACAAACAGCTACAGCTCGTCACCTGAATGAGAGTCCTAAGCATGGTGTCCTTATGGCTGGGCACCTAAAATGGTTTTTACAAAAATAGATTTGAAAGCAAATGGGTCAGAGCCCGAAAGTGGAAATCATTTTAAAAACAGCAAGTGTTTTAATAACATTAAAACATTAAATGCAAAATACATGTTAGGACGTGCACTCACATGAAATTCTCACCTCTCGACTACATGTGCACTCCTAACGTACCATACCCATCTAAATGACATACATATCTAACCAAACCGTAATAAGTTCTACCCCTTACTACTCGATTCCCATATTACATTCTAGCGTTATCAATTAAATAGAGGGCTTTACTTAAACTCAGATTCTCAATTAGTAATACAATTCACTATCGGTTAACCCGTTATGTTTTCTCAAAACATTACCATAATTATATTCACAATACCAACATGAAAGTTCTCATTAATTAAGTGTATATTATTCACGTCATAAATATACAATACAAGCACCCGAGACTAAGCTGTGGTGCACACATACTCTGCTATCCATCCCGGTACATCACATATATAAGGATCACGCATTCCGAGTCCCTCAGGAATCGTTCTCAGATAACAACAATCACAAACAATGGAGGCGAACACAGTCACATCACATGGGTCACGCACATACCTACGCTCCCACGATCAGCAGACTTATTAACATCCCAATAAGCCCTTCTCTGACCTACGTTCTCGAGGTACCAATCTAAATCCGGGCAACACAAGGATTAGAGGGCCCTAAGCGAACGTAAACCTCCCGTGATAGCAAGTATGGTAGGTATGTCATACACATAAAATCACATACATATACTAAGTATACACACATCTTAGTAATCACCATAATTTATTTGTGGTACACATCTCATTCTCGTACCGTCTTACAATGTTACACAGTTACATATTCCCGGTTAATATAATTATTTAAGCCGTCAATAATTTTCGCATCTTAATAGTCACTCACATTCTATTCCTCAATTTCCATTCAATTCGAGTCACACTTTTATGTTTTACTCCTCAATATAACCCAAATGTCCCAACTATATCAGTCTATCATCGAGGGAATGTTGTCTCTACCATTAAACAAGGTTACGGGATATGCGAAATCAAAACAGTCCAAAAAGCCTAAACTGTCAGCTCGTTAGAAGTCTCGTTCGAACGAGGCTGTTCGAACGAGAGTTCGTTCGAACGAACTGGGCATCTAACGAGATCTCGTTCGAACGACAGGCATCGAACGAACATTCCCCTCGTTAGAAGGCAAACTGTCAACTCATTAGAAGCTCGTTCGAACGAGCTCGTTCGAACGACCTGGGCAGGTCTTCTAACAAGAGGCCAGTTTCGAGCCCAAAAATTCCTTTTCTCGTTTTTCCAACTTTTCTTCCTCACTAATCTCATCTAAACATCAATCCAACAATTGTTCAAGGTTTCTAATCGTCCCTAAACATACTTAGGTCACATACTAACATATTTTGTAGGGTTAATTCATTCTAAACATCATCCAAATATCAAATCTATACAGTTTTTCCCAATTTCAAGAACATGAACCCTAGAAATTCTTAAATCCCCAATGAGCCTAATTAAATCCGTTTTTGTTTCATCCAAAATATATTAACATCAGATTAATCACCTACATACAATTCTACATGCAATTCCTCATCAAAATATAAGTTTCTAAATCCAATTTAATGGGTTTTTGTCAAACTCCCAAGAACAATACAAATTTTGTCAATCTCCTACTCATGGAAGAAACATTCTTTGTAATAAACGAAATTAAACCACTTGCCTTATGTGTATCTCTAATTTTGATGTCGATCTGATGAATGGTTCTCTCTCTCTCTGCAGAATTCTCCTCTCTTCTCTCTCTACAAGCCTTCTTCTCTAAAGTGACAATGGTGGCTAGGGTTTGCCTTAGGAACTCTTTTGGAATTAATTTCAATAACCTCCGTAGCCCATTAGGTTATTAGTGGGTTTAGTGGGTAATTGCCAAATCAGATATTAATTCCTAATTTTCGTGGGTTTTAATTCCCAAAAATCCAAAATTACCAAACTACCCTTATACGTTGCCGGTATGGCCTAAAAATGCCCCGGGACCCAAACTAAACCCCCGGCTAGTGTTTTATGACTATTTCGACCCTTCCGGACGCGTTGGCGCACTCAAAACGACCATACAGTTAATAGAAATAAAATTCACTTTATAATTAAAATAATTATATTCCTGAAGCGACTGTCACACGCGTCTCAACAAAATTTCCAAATTGCCGTATTTCAATCTCACGACAAGTTTCATAATTCAATATTCATATATAGTCATATATACACATTATAATCAAATACCAACTAGCATCTCGCTAGTATTTTAATTCGGATTAATTTCCAATTAATACACATTTAATTCAATTAATCCCATAAATAAATATCACAAAAAAATACGGGGTATTACATACTTCCCCCTAATAACAGAATTTCGTCCCGAAATTCGAAACTAGAAAGTACCTGGTAAGAACAACTCTGGATAACGTTCGCGCATCTCATCCTCGCGCTCCCATGTGGACTCCTCGACATTATGATGTCGCCACTGAACACGCACTAACGGAACTATCTTTGACCGCAGTTTCCGCTCACTTCGATCCAAAATAGCAATCGACCCCTCCTCGTAGGAGCTATCAGGCTGGAGATCGATGTCCTCCAAGGCAATGTGAGAATGAGCCAAATCGTCTCTAAGATATTTCCTTAGCCAGGAAATATGAAACACATCGTGAATCCGATGCAAATGCTCTGGTAACCCAAGCCTATACGCAACCGGTCCAATCCGCTCAATAATAGGAAATGGTCCCACATATCTCGGTGCCAACTTCCCTTTTTTCCCGAAACGCATAATCCCCTTCATAGGAGATACTCTGAGCAAAACCTGGTCCCCCACTTGGAACTCTCTGAAGAACCTCTTCGCATCAGCATAGCTCTTCTGCCGATCCTGAGCTACCCGAATGCGACTCCGAATCAATTATATCCTTGCCGAAGTATCCTGAATCACTTCCGGCTCAAGTAGTTTGTTGTCCCCCACCTCCAACCAACATACTGGGGAACGACAAGGTCTACCGTACAACGCCTCAAATGGAGCCATGCCAATGGTGAACTGGTAGGAGTTGTTGTAAGCAAACTCCACCAGTGGAAGATACTGCTCCCATCCACCTCCGAAATCAATGATGCACATACGCAACATGTCCTCCAACATCTGGTTTGTACGCTCGATCTGCCCATCGGTCTGCGGGTGATACGCCGTACTCAACTGCAATTCCGTGCCCATGGCGTCCTGAAAACTTTCCCAAAACCGTGAAACAAATATCTTGTCTCGGTCAGACACGATATTTACAGGCACACCGTGAAGTCTCACTATCTCTGCAATAAAGAGCTGGGCATACTGTCCCGTAGTGTAGTCTGTCCTTACGGGTAGAAAATGAGCGACTTTGGACAACCTGTCCATAATTACCCAAATGGAGTCATGACCTCTCTGTGACGTAGGCAACCCCGTGATAAAATCCATGGAGATGCTCTCCCACATCCACATCGGGACCTCTAATGGCTGTAGAAGTCCAGTCGGTCTCTGATGATCCATTTTTACCAGTTGACAAGTGGCGCATTTAGAAACAAACACGGCAATATCTCTCTTCATCCCGCTCCACCAATACTGTCGTCTCATGTCTTGGTACATTTTGTCCCCACCGGGATGTACCGCGAACCGTGAGCCGTGCGACTCTGCCATCACCTCGTGCCGTAATTCCTCCCCTTCCGGAACTACCAATCTCCCATTGAAGCGTAATCCCCCGTCTGAGCTGACGGTATAGGACTTGGTTCCCTCTGCTAATAATCGAACTATCTGCTCCTGACAGAACGAGTCATTTGCCTGTGCCTTTACCACCTTCGTGACAATCTGCGGTGTAACGGTCATCAAAGACATAAATGATCGGGCCACTGCATCCTGGTGTCCCAACTCCTTCCACTTGGCCTTCCACACCCCTGCCACCTCATCTACTGGCCTACGGCTCAACGCGTCTGCTACCACGTTAGCCTTCCCCGGGTGATACTGGATATCAAATTGATAATCCTTCACAAACTCAAGCCACCTTCGCTGCCGCATATTCAATTCCTTTTGCGTGAATAGGTACTATAGGGACTTGTGGTCTGTGAACAATCGAAACTTCTCCCCCAAAAGGTAATGTCTCCAAACCCGAAGGGAAAATACAACTGCCGCCAACTCCAAGTCATGAGTGGGGTAATTCTTCTCATGAGGCTTTAGCTTACGGGAAGCATAAGCTATGGCCTGACTCTCCTGCTGCAATACACCTCCAAGTCCTTGCAAGGACGCATCGGTGTAGACTAGATACTCAACTCCCGGTCTCGGCAATGCTAACACAGGTGCTGAGGTCAACTTATCCTTCAACTCATCGAATGCCAACTGGCAGGCATCACTCCAGATGAACGACACACCTTTACGAGTTAGATGTGTCAAAGGACCTGCTATCTTCGAAAATCCCCGAATGAATCTCCTGTAGTATCCTACTAGTCTCAAGAAACTACAGATCTCAGTCGGTGTCGTGGGCTGTCCCCACTCCCTCACCGCGGATACCTTCCCCGGATCAACAAATATCCCCCGGTCGAAAATAATGTGCCCCAAAAACTGAACCTCCTTCAGCCAAAACCCGCACTTCTCATACTTTTCATACAACTCGTTCTGATGTAGCGTCTGCAAAACTTGCCTCAAATGCTCAGCGTGCTCCTCCTCTATCTGGGAGGAAACCAGAATATCATCAATGAAGACAATGACGAACTGATCAAGGAACTCTCTGAACACCCTATTCATCAAGTCCATAAACACTGCGGCAGCATTGGTCAAACCAAAAGGCATAACCCGAAACTTGTAAGAACCATATCTCGTTAAGAACGCAGTCTTTGAGACATCCTCTTCCCTGATACGCAACTCATGGTATCCCGATCGCAAATCAATCTTTGAGAAGAACGAAGCTCCTCTCAACTGGTCGAATAAGTCATCGATTCGGGGTAACGGATATTTATTCCGTATCGTGACCTTATTCAACTCTCGGTAATCCACACACAACCTCAACGATCCATCCCTCTTCTTCACGAATAACACAGGGGAACCCCATGGCGAAGTACTCCTCCGAATAAACCCCTGACCCAACAACTGCTCAATCTGATCCCGTAGCTCTTGCATCACTGCCGGAGCCATACGGTACGGTGCGCGTGCTATAGGTCTCGTACCTGGAAATAAGTCTATGACAAAGTCTATCTCTCGACTGGGGGGTAGGCCTGGTATCTCCTGAAACACATCTAAATACTCCCTGACAACTGGGATTGAATCTAAAGGAATCACAACCTCCTTAGAGGTATCCTCCTCTATGTAATACAAATGAGCGGTCGAGCCTCCCTCTGGGTGAGGCATCGCCACTACAAACATCTCTTGCCCCGGAATGGTAAAAATAATGCTCCCACCGAAGCAATCAATCATGGCTCTATAAGCGGCGAGCGAATCCATACCAATAATCACATTGTGCTCATGCATATCTAATACCAACATGTCTGCAGGTAATACCAGACTACCAATCTCTACCCCCACTCCCCGGCATATAAAGAAAATAAGTGACCCACTCCCCAATGGTGAGTCTACACACGTCATTGTGCTCTATGCTGTGGCTAACAACCCTAAGGCTTTCGCAAAATGTGTAGCTATAAAATAATGCGTTTCCCCCGTATCAAACAAAACCCGACCCATAGTACCATGGATAGGAAACATACCCTCAATCGCGGGTGGGGCCTGTGGAGCTGCTGCCTGCTGAAGCTGGTATACTCTCCCATACTGCAGCTGCCCCTGCTGAACTGGGACCGCTGGAATGGGTGGCAATGCTACCATCTGTGGTGGCGCCGGGAGGGCGGCGGGAAACACGGGTCTCTGCGGCTCCTGTCGAGCACCCTGCTGCTGCTGCGGGGCCCTGCCCTTATCAGGACAGTCCTGGCGTTTATGGTCAGTCTTGCCACAAACGTAACACTTCCCCGGGAAGTTCCCCCCTCTCTGTCCCTGCTGCCCCCGACCCTGGTGGCCGTTACCGTTCCTCCCCTGGCCCTGCTGAAGCTGTTGTTGACCATTCTGACCCTGCTGGTTTTGATGGCCGTTCAGACCCTGATGGCCCTGCCGGAAACCTCCCTGTCCGTGCCTGAAATTTCCCGATCTGAACCTCTTATGATCCCCCTGCTGGGAACCCTGATCACCCTGCCTCTGCCCCTGAACAGAATGTGCCCCGCTGGCACCATTTCCCCCAGTCCTGCCCTGATGGCTGGACTCTCCTGACCTCTTGCCCTCAGCCATGTGAAAGCGATGATCCTGGCAGTGTAACAGTGCAGCGTTAACCACATCAGAATAAGTGGCCAACGAGAGGTTCCCCAATAAGTGCTGACGGATCCTCCAAGTCAACCTGTCTGTAAATTTCTGTATCTTCTTCTCTTCTGTTGGTATTTCATCCGGAACAATATTTAATAGATTTGTGAATTCGGCCTCATACTCGGCCACAGTCTTACCTTCCTGCCTGAGATTCATCAACTTCCTTCTCATCTCTGTGTGAACAGCTGACGGGAAGTATTTGCGGTCGAACCGCACCCAAAACTCCTGGATAGTGAGAGTATCTCTCTCCTCCATGGTGGTAATAGACTCCCACCACTGCAGTACAGACCCCACTAGCTTAAAGGTAGCTAGTATCTGCTTCTGGACATCGGTGCACTCATACATCCTCAGGTGCCGCTGAATGTCCTTCCTCCACTGACTCGAAACTACGACATCGGAGCTACCTGCGAACTCCAGTGGGTGTGCTTTCTGAAAAACATCACGTACACATTCCCAAGAAGACGGGAATGCATGTGCCTGAACTGGCGCGGCTACTGGCGCCTGAGGTGGTGCCTGCTGAACTACGGCTAGTGCGGCATTTACCGCCTGGGCCACAATGGCTGCAACCTCGGCGGCATTCATCGTGCCCTGAACTGGTGCGGGCTGTGGTTCTGGCGTAGCATCCCTGGGAACCCGTTGTGCACGTCATGGAGGCATTCTAAAACAAGAATAAATTCTATAAGTTCGCAGTTATAAACTCAAAATAGCTGAAGAACGTAGCATAAACAAAAGAATACAACAGTCCTAAAATATAGGGCTCTACATCAAAGAAAGCTCAGCGGAAACATAATAAGCCGTACAGATCCTAAAGGACACTAGAACCTGATGCTCTGATACCACCTGTGACACCCCGACTTTTTAAATACTAGGTGGTTAGTAATCATTAAAATGTTTTCAACAGTGATGCTATTAACTGGACCAACTTGGCATTTTGTATTAATTTAATAAAGGAGTAGCTACCCTGTATTTAATTAGTCGGGGTGTCACATTGAAGTTCATATGTGATATTTGATGGAGACAATTAATCCAAGCAATTTTTAAAGGCCATGGAGGAAAGAAGCCACTGTTGTTGAAGCAAGAAACAACACTATGAGAGTCACATTCCAACCAAAAATGAAACCATCCTTTAGAGAAAGCTATGTCAATAGCAGTAATAGCTCCATGAAGCTCGGAAAAGAAAGAGTTTTGCCAACCGATATTTTGACAAAAGCTGCCAAGAAATTCACCCTTGAAACTTCTAAATATGATTTCAAAAGCAGAAGGACCAGGGGGCTTTAATCCTAGGAACAGGGGGGTTTTCCACATGACTGGGGAGATATTTGGAGCTTTTCTTAACTTCAAATGTCACACGTGAGTTTATTTATCATCTTTTGCATTTTTCGGCATAATTTTTGCTCTTACGAGGTGCAAACAAGTACTCATTTACCTATCCATCAGTGGTACTAAAGTAAATTCAGATGCATCCGGATATTTTTGGCAGGCATGTCAGGTAATTTATCACATACACAACTACATCTCATATTCCTATATGTATAGCTCCCCCTCATTCACCTCTACTTTCACTCACAACATTTTTCTTCTCCCAATTCCACAATGGAGAAATGAGAAACCTTCAACACCTGCATTTCAAATAAAGCTGAGGAGAAGCCAAGTGAAGAATTTCAAGAATTGCTCCAAACCCTCCCAAGGGAGAAAAACTTTAATGGCGATTATCACTATCTTTACAAAGGCTTCTGGTGTCCATCATTAGCATTGAAGGGCATGGTGCCCTTCCAAAGATACTTCCAAGCTTCTCGTGACACCGATATCATTTTGGCTACCACCCCCAAATCAGGCACAACTTGGCTAAAGGCCCTCACTTACAGCATAGTAAACCGCACCAAATTCTCTCTCACGCATAGCCCCGTGCTCACCACATGACCTAGTCCCTTGCCTTGAGTTTGATCTCTACTTCAAACATGATAATCCTAATATTGAGGACCTTCCTAGACCAAGAATTTTCAGTACGCACATGCCCTTTAAGGCTCTCCCTCAATCCATTATCGATTCCAAATGTCGAATTGTGTATATTACCAGGAACCCTTTGGACCAGTTCATCTCCTATTGGCATTTCATACTCAAAATCCAACATAGAAATATGGAGACTGTTTCAATAGATGAAACTTTGGACTTGTTATGCAGAGGACTACACTCGTTTAGACCCTTTCGGAACATATGTTGGGGGTACTGTAAAGCAAGCAAGGAGAGCCAGCAAAAGGTTTTATTGCTCCTTAACTTATAAAAAATTTAGGTTTTTACGGTCTAGTCCTTGGACTAATAATTTTGGACAAAAAAAACGGTGAAACAAATTTTAAACGATTAGGTCCAACATATAAATACCCCCAATTTAAAAAAATCATAAACCTAATCGGCTATTGGAGTTTTCTCTGCAACTAACGACTATTCTCCGAAATCGAAAATAACATCAATCTTATGCTTTGATCGTCTGTCCTATAATCGATTAAAGTGTCCTTAATCGATTCTACCTGTATCACTTGGCTCTATCATTTGTAAGTTTATCTTTATCAGCAGTTGGTTTTTCTATTTTCGATCGATTACAATAAGTATATGTCCTTTGTTTTGATTTAAGAGACTCATTGTAATATTCATTCATGTGATTGAATAGCTTTTTACATGTTATATATTTATATGTTTTTATTTTGTGTTTTTTATGCATTTATGTTTGGATTCTTCATAAATAAGTTATATTTATCAATATTTGTAATTGTTAGTTGAATGTGCTGAATGAATATTATTGATGTTTCATTCTAATTTTAAGAGTCCTTGATTTTGATTTGGTATTGAATCACTTATTGATACAGGTCCGCGCCAGCGGAAATAACCAGCTTGATATCAGTTTTCAAAGTACACGCAGTGTTTATAAAGTACACGTGATTGATTTTTTGAAAATATGTGTGTGCTTTATTGCTTCATGTATAGGTTTTTAAAAAGTGTCTGTAATTTTATATTAATTATAAATAAATATTTTGATATTTCATGCATTAAATTATTGCGCACACTTTTAGAATTGTTGACCTTGAAGTAAATGTTTTTCGTCTCTGTTTTACTGCAGGACATTATGGTAAGTAGTGTAATATCAAGGTGTTATTATTTGGATAATATGGCTTGTATTGAAATATTTGAAGATAGCTCATTAGATTTCATATGCAATGAGTTGTGTATTAGGTTTACTAATTTGAGAAGTGGGAGTTTTTCATTGACGTATTCATTTGGTGATGAATGTCGGTTCATGTTGGTTTGTGACAACGATGTTTGTTGTATGTTGTCATCCCAATTGATCGTGAAAGCTAATTTCATTTGGATATATGTCATTGATTCATTACCATTTCCATGTAATACATGTCGTGAACGGGTTGAATGCTCTAATCGAATTTTTGAAGGGGTTGACTGCAGTAATACAAGTTCTGAGAGGGTTGACAGTGGTGATACAAATAGACAGAGGTTAGAGTCTTTATCATCAGGCAAAAGTCCAATGATTTTAATAGTTGCATTGAAAATGACTTTTATCTTGGAGGTGTGGAGCCAAGTAAGTTGAAAGTTTATCTTTCGAATGATTGGAAGACTTATATAAGTCATGAGCAACAGTGTCTTGAAGGAGGTGTAGTGAAATTTTAGGATAAATTGCGAAAGTTTGCCGTTGAGGTTGGGTTCAAGTATGTCTATTTGAAGAATGATAAAACTCGAGTGACGGCTGAATGCTCTAAAAAGACTACTGAGAATTGCATGTGGAGAATTCATGCTTCATTAGCTACAATAAATGGATGCTTTTACATACGTGCAATGAATAATGAGCATACATGTAGAGGTGTCTTTCGTAGTCCGTCAGCCAAAATGATAGCCTCCAAGTTGGTTTCAACATTGGTAGCTGATGATTTTAGAGATAAATTGATGTAGTTAGACATATGAAGAGGAATTATGATCTTGATATAGCTTATCAACATGCATGGCGTGCGAAAGAGATGGCTGTTGTTGATATACATGGTGATGAAAAGGTTTCTTATGCATTAATGAATAATTATCGTGACCTTCTATTGCAGTATAATCCTGGGTCGCATTGCATCATTTACGTGGAACATGAGAGTAAAAAATTCAAGAGAATATTTGTAATGTTTAGAGGATGTATTTATGGATATCAATACTGCAGACCTCTTTTATTTCTTGATGGTGCCTTTTTGAAGAGTCGTTACCGTGAAACAATACTATCACCTACTGCAAGGAATGGGAACAATGGTAAATTAATTGTAAATATTTTATTTTGTGTATTGCATTGAAATTTTACTTGTTCCATTCTATATCATCAAAATACAAGCATAAAAATATAAAATACCTTTGAAGGTCTTTGTTTTAGTTCACGTGTACTTTTCATTTTTCTGCGTGTATTTTCATGATATGTCTTATTTGTGTAATACTAAGTAAAGTACACGCATAGTGCATGTCAAGTACACGTGAATGTTTTTGTTAATTTCACGTGTACTTTTCATTTTTATGTGTGTCATTTGATGATGATGTTATGTTGAATACTAAGTAAAGTACACGCATTTTACATGCCAAGTACACGTGAATGTTTTTGTTAATTTCACGTGTACTTTTCATTTTTATGCGTGTACTTTGATGATGATGCTATGTTGAATACAAACTAAAGTACACGCATTTTACATGTCAAGTACACGTGAATATTTTTCTTAATTTCACGTGTACTTTTCATTTTTATGCGTGTACTTTGATGATAGGTGTTGTTATTTAGAAATAATAAAGGAAAGTACATGTTAAAAATGTAAAGTACCTTTGAATGTTTTTGTTTAGTTCACCTGTACTTTACATTTTTATGCGTGTATGTTGATGTTAATCTTGTTAATAATAAAGCCAAGCAAAAGATTAGAAAGTAAACGTGCATGTCTTTTTATCTTTATCATGTATACGGTACATTTTTATGTTTTGTCTTGTTATTTACAAACAATTTAAATTAAACACATAATATATTTCCCATGTGTTTTAGGGTCTGCGCCAGCAGCATCAATATACAAAGTGTTGTACATGGATACATTATTTATTTTAATTTTGATATATTTTTATATTTCAGGACTTTTTCCTGTTGCATATGCTGTTGTTGATTCCGAAACCGAAGATAACTGGATGTGGTTTCTTGTCAATTTGCATAGTGTAGTAGTTGAGCAATATCGAAACATAAGATTTATATCATATCGAAACAATGGATTACTTGAAGCTGTTTCGAGGGTCTTCCCGTTGTCTGCACATTCCTACTGTATACATCATTTACAAAGGAATATAAAAAAGAAAATTCGTGGGAATTGTGCTGAATTTCGAAAGAAAATTGTTAAAGATTTTTTGTCTTGTGCATATGCTGTCTCAGTAGATGTATTTCACAAGAATATTGAAGCATTGAAGAAGGAAGGAGGAGTTGCTATTGCTGATTTCATTGATAGTTTGCCTCCCGAGAATTGGTCATGTGCATATTTCCCTGGTAAACGGTATGGTGACATGGCATCTAGTGTTGCGGAGTCATTCAATTCATGGATATTGGAGGAAATGCATTTACTAGTAATGAATATGCTTGATAAATTGAGAGTGAAGATTATGAATTTCAATGCAAACAAACTTGTTGAGTCTGACACTTGGACAAATGAGCTATGTCCTTTTTTTCAAAAGTTACTGAATGAAAATTGGAATAAAAGCCGACATTGGACTATTAGTCGCTCAAGTCAAAATGTATTTGAAGTTCATTCAGAAGTGCGAGCAACAATTGACTTAGGAAAAAGGACTTGTTCTTTTAAGAGTTGGCAGATTAGATGTTTTCCATGTTCTCATGCTGTTTGTGCTGTGCGGAGGAGGGGGACCAGTATTTATGATTATATTGAGGATTACTATAAGGTATCTTTCTACAGAAAATCATACTCGATACCTATAGTTCCTCTTCCTGATTTGATTTCTTTATATATTCCTATTCCTGAAAATCCATTTGTCTTTCCACCAATGACTAAGAGACCGACAGGCAGGCCAAGAAATAAGAGAATAACGTCTTCTGGTGAGATCACGGTAAGGGAAGTTACTTGCTCGAGGTGTAGTAAAACGGGTCATTACAGGTCTACTTGTAAGGAGCCCATTTGACTATTTTTAAAATTGTTGAATTCATTCATTTTAACCATTTGATTGAATAAATTAATTAATAAACCATTTGTTTCACATAAATGAACGTAATTTATTTTTAAGTCTTATTCTTTAGTTTGTTTTTTGTGTTGTTGTACACATATTTTTCATAAAACATACATGATCATTTTTCCTTGTGTTCACGTGTACTTTACCTTTGTATACGCATGTTATGTACAGTACACGTGCATTTTGATGTCCAAAGAAATTTTATCAATGCGTGTCCTTGATGAAATATGCGTGTACTTTATTAAGTACACGCATATTAATAAAGTACACGCATTTAAAAATGAATTTGGTCAGTTCAATATGTGTGTACTTTATAAAAGCATGCGTGTACTTTATTAATGTACATGCATGAAGTACACGCATAATATATATATATATATATATATATATATATATATATATATATATATATATATATATATATATATATATATATATATATGCGTGTACTTGTTGAAATGTGCGTGTACTTTATGAAGTACACGCATTTAAATATAAGTGTACATGCATGTTTTAGAAAAATACACGGATATTGTTATGATAAAAATCTAATTCAATATACGTGTACTTTATGTATTCTGCATGTAATTTTATCAAGTAGACGTATATAAATGCATGTACTATTTGGAAAATAGTTTTGGACATTACAATGTGCTTGTACTTTATAAAAGACATTTGGGTCACTCATATTCTTCAACTCCTATGGGTATTATGGTCCGCGCCAGCGGCATTATTATACAAGTATTTCTATTAGCGTGTACTTTGTAAACTATGCGTGTACTTTATAAAGTACACATATAATATATAGAGTACACGTATTTATATAATTTTTTGGGACAATATCTTGAGTACACGCATTATTATACAAGTATTTCAATAGGCGTGTACTTTATAGACTATGCGTGTACTTCATAAAATACACGTGTAATATATAGAGTACACGAATTTATATAATGTTTTGGGACAATATCTTGAGTACACGCATTATTATACAAGTATTTCAATTGGCGTGTACTTTATAGACTATGCGTGTACTTTATAAAGTACATGTGTAATATATAGAGTACACGCATTTATATAATGTTTTGGGACAATATCTTGAGTACATGCATTATTATACAAGTATTTCAATAGGGGTGTACTTTATAGACTATGCGTGTACTTTATAAAGTACACGTGTAATATATAGAGTACACGCATTTATATAATATTTTGGGACAATATCTTGAGTACACGCATTATTATACAAGTATTTCAATAGGCGTGTACTTTATAGACTATGCGTGTACTTTATAAAGTACACGTGTAATATATAGAGTACACGCATTTATATAATGTTTTGGGACAATATCTTGAGTACACTCATTATTATACAACTATTTCGATAGGCGTGTACTTTATAGACTATGCGTGTACTTTATAAAATACACGTGTAATATATAGAGTACACGCATTTATATAATTTTGTACATGAAATGATATTAATGTTTAAATTTTTTACAATACACGTGATCATTTTTATAAGGGTTCACGTGTACTTTACTATATTTGGTGTATGACATAACTGAGAACACATTCATGAAAGAAATAAAAATTTTATTAAAAACAAAAAAATAAAGTACATTTTTTTCGTGAACTTTAGTAAAAAAATTATTATATTAACCAGTGCATGTACTTTAGTAAAAATGCGTGTACTTTTTAAAAAGTACATGCAAAATACACATAGTACACGCAACACAGGACTTGTACATCTACATATTCTATAGAGTACACGTATAAAACATAAAAGTACACGCATAATGAATTTAGAAATTCAATTTCAATGTGCTTGTACTCTGTGTATTTTGCCTGTACTTTTTGATAGTACACGCAAAATACACATAGTACACGCAACACAGGGCTTGTACGTGTACATATTCCAATCATGTATATATTCTTAGTCCTTGATAAATCCTCGATAAATGATGTATACAGGAGGAAAAGTACAATGATGAAATACATATATCTAACATGCAAAAAGTGTGTTTTGCAATTAAAATGAGGGAAACAAATATATGATGAAATACATAACATGAAAAAAAAGAATGTGATTTCATCAGTCCATGTGTCTACAAATTTATACATATGAGAACACAAAATACACAAGGACAAAAAGGTGATAAGAGAATGTATACATACTTGTTAGCGCTGTTTGGAAGAATTTGATTTAGAATGTAAAATGTAGAACTTCAACGATTAGGGTTTGTTCGAAGAGAGCTAGGGTTTTGATCGAAGCGAGTTAGGGTTTTGATCGAACAGAGTTTTTAGAGCTTCGATCAGGAGTATTTATATGTTGTTGTTGACCAAAATTTAATTGAGAAATAGATTCGTTTGGGGGTTTTGATCGAAGAGATGGTACGATTAAGGTTTTGATTCAAGAGAGAATACAGTGTTTTTGGCGCTTCGATTTTTGAATAGTGCGTGTTTGTTTTAATTTCGGGGTATTTATATGTTGGACCTAATCGTTTAAAATTTGTTGGGCCTGATTTTTTTGTCCAAAATTGTTAGTCCAAGGACTACACCGTTAAAGCCCCTAAATAATTTAGGGAGGGGCTATCCCCACTCCCTTACAAGTTTCCCCCACTCCATTTGTATGTTGAGAGACCCAAATACCCTCAATATCTACCTTCTTTCACTCATTCATAACACCCACAAGTTATTTTTATTCATTCGTTAATTTAAAAATTAAATTATAAGAGAAACATTTATACTCAAAGCTCATACCCACCTAATAAAACAAATTCCATAATTAAAATATAAAAACTGTATTTTCAATAAAAAAAAATGTTTTTAAAACAAAAAATTGTTTTTAATAAAACCCTATTTTTAAAATATAAAAAAACTGTTGTATA
The DNA here is from genome assembly GCA_949130495.1 of Sambucus nigra. NCBI lineage: Eukaryota > Viridiplantae > Streptophyta > Magnoliopsida > Dipsacales > Adoxaceae > Sambucus > Sambucus nigra. The sequence continues at coordinate 206,906,494 of OX422223.1, forward strand.
AATTATTTAAACAATGTTAAAATATACGCAAATAAACAAAGATATTTATAACAAAACAGTTTCTTTATTTATTTATTTTTTTTATAAAATAAAAAAACTATTTTGATTATAAAAAAACTGATTCTTACAGATAATTGTTGAAATGTGATGGATGAAAAAGAGAGAGAGTTCGTCCAAAACTCACCTATAAAAATTAAAAACTGTTTTGGTTATAAAAAAAACTGTTTGTTATAAAAATCTGTAATTGTTTGTTATAAAAAAAACTGTTTTTGAAAACTGTTTGTTACAAAAAAAAAAAACTATTTTTAAAAACTTTGTAATTGTTGTTTTTAAAAACTGTTGAAATAAAGTAAAACAATGTTCTATATAATATAAAAATTATTTTTAACTAAAAATAAAATGTTTGAATTGTTAAAATTTTATCTTTTTTATAAAAAAAGCTGTAGATTTGATTTTAAACTGTTTTATAAAAAAAAATTAATAGAGCCTTCTATAAATATAAATAAAACACAAGAAAAATTGTTTTCTATAAATATAAAATTAGCAATATTGACTTTTATAGAAAAAACTGTTTTTAGAAACAACTATCTTTTAAAAAAACTGTTTCAACTGTTTTTCTAGTATTTTATTTATATTTATAGAAAACAATGTTAATTCTTTTTATAAAACTGTTTTAAATAAAATATACAGTTTTTATATAAAAGATAATTTTTTAACCGTTAAAAAAATTTATTATTGTAAGAAATGTTTTTTTAGATTATATTGAATATTGTTTTAGTTTTATAACCAATTTTTAAAAACAACAGTCAAATTTATTTATTTTAAAAACTATCGAAATTGTATTTCAAAATAGTTATAAAAAGTTAAAACATTTTTCATACAAAATATAATTTTGTCGTTTTAGTTGAAATGTTTTTATTATTTTTTAAAATGATGATAAAAAATTTAAGTAGTCTTTAGACAAAAACTATTATTTATATTTTTAAAAAACAGTTTTCTGTAAGAAAAGTTTTTTTTAATAATCAAAACAGTTGTTTTATATTTATAAAAAACAATAAAGAGAGAAAGAAACTATTTTTTTTATAAATATCTTTGTTTATTTGCGTATATTTAAGATTTTTTGAATAATTTATACAACGTTTTTTTTAATTTTAAAAATAGGGTTTTATTAAAAACAATTTTTTGTTATTAAAAATAATTTTTTTATTATAAAAATCATTTTTTTTATTGAAAATACCGTTTTCATTTTCTAATTATGGAATTTATTTTATTAGGTGAGTATCAGTTTTGAGTATAAATGTTTGTCATGTAATTTAATTTTTTGCTTAAAGGATGAATAAAAAGAACTTGTGGGTGTTATGGATAAATGAAAGGAGGTAGATATTGAGGGTATTTGGGTCTCTCAATATACAAATGGAGAGGGGGAAACTTGTAAGGGAGTGGGGATAGCCCCTCCCAAAATTTATTATGTTTGTTATAATATCCCTTCATGTCATTCTACAAGTTTATAATATTTTATTTAACAATTTATTGTCTTATTAATTATCAAATATTCAATAATATTTATTAGAATTAGCATGCAACCCGCGCGATACACGGGTGTATTGTAATATTTCTTAAAAAATAATAAAACTATACATACCCACACTTATACCCAAAAACCATACCCAACATATAGGACAAAATAAAATAGCTCCACATATATCTCCAAACAAATAATAAACATAAATAAACTTACCTAAACACACTAAACATAAAAGTGTAAACTAAAAAAAAAAATTCATACAAACCGTGAGAATATTAATTTTGTCAAATAATACTAAATATTTTTATTTATTAAAAATAAGCACTCAAAATGTTATTAATTGAAAAAAAATACTGAATTTTTTTTCTTGGCACACAAACACTAGAAAATATTATTTTTTGTAAAAAAATACTGATTTCTTTTATTTTTGACAAACAAACAAGGAAAATATTAGTTTTAGAAAAAAAAAACACTTAATATTTTTCTTTTTGACAAACAAATCCTAAATATATTGTTTTTGATAAAAAAAATACTGAATTTTTTTTTCGGCACACAAACAGTGTAAAATATTTTTAGAAAAAAAACAACTTCTTAACTTTTTGAAAAAAATAATGAATATAAAATTAAAATGTTTATAACTGCTTCAATAAAAATTCAAAATCTATATTTTTAATAAAAATATGTTTTTTAAAAAGAAAAATATTCTAATAAGAAATTATTTTTAAGTCATTTAGTCCCTCAATCACCCATTTACCGAATATTCTTTTATTTTTAAAGGTCCACGCCAGCGGCACACCTTATTTTTAAACTCAATTTTTTTTAAAATATTTTTATTTAACCCATAAAAAGCATGAAAATATTATTTTTGTCAAAAAGAATTAAATATTTTTATTTTTGACAAATAAGCACTGAGAATGTTATTAATTGAAAAAAATAGGAATTTTTTTTTGGCACGTAAACACTAGAAAATATTATTTTTAGCAAAATATACCGAATCTTTTTATTTTTGGCAAATAAATAGAGAAAATATTATTTTTAGAAAAAAAAACACTTAATATTTTTCTTTTTGACAAACTAACACTAAAGATATTATTTTTGATAAAAAAATGCAGAATTTTTAAAAAAAATTATTTTTAACGTATTTAGTCCGCCAAACACCCATTTACCCAAAACTATCTTATATTTAAAGGTCCGCGCCAGCGGCATGCCTTATTTTTAACACATTTTAAAAAAAAAGATCTTTATTTAAAAAATATTTTGGGTACATTTGGGAGGTTTTAGCTTTTAGTTTTTAAAAAGTAATTCTTTTAACTTTGAAAAAAAATCATTTTTAAAATTTAAAAAAAAATGAACCCAAGTTAACCATAAAAACAAAAAAATATTAAAAACTCTATTTTTAAACTCATTTTTATAATTAAAAAAAAAAACAAGAACCCAAGTTAACTAATAATAAAAACAAACATTTCTCCCTACAATTTTTTTTCGTCCTATTCGTGGGTATGAGTGTGGGTATAAGAGATGGGTCCGTGTAGTGCTGCTCCTTAAAAAATACATTGTAAAAATTTCAATAAATCAAATAAGAAACCAACCCTAAAACAAACCTTTTCATATGCACATACCCTTTTTTTAAGGCTTGTTTTACACTATATGAGATAACTAAAAAGTTTGTTGGGGTAGGCAAAATATCAAATAAGAGTTATCGTAGTGACATTTTGAACAGAAAAAAATATCATTAATGCAACGTGGTGCATGTATTGAAAGATTAAGATTAACAACATGAAATAGAACACATCACTAATTAAGAGAGAGAATATATTAATGCATGTCAATACCTTATTATTGTGAGTAGGATATTGGCTAAAACGTCATAATTGTTGTGTGGTTCGTGCATTGCAAGATTCAAAGACATTCCACAATTAAAAATATGGACACAAATTATTACATAGTAATGTTCTCCTCTCGTATTATCTTTTTATGTTCATTCGTTGTTCAGGAATAATGACATAAATAATATGTGACACCCCACTTATTAAAATAATAGGTGGCCAGCCCGATACTCCAATAAATATAAAAATCATAGATGGTTCATTCTTAGCATCACTGTCATGAAAATATTAATACGAGATAACCACCAATTATTTTAGAAAGCGGATGTCAAATATTTTGAAAGTTTAAAAGAAAACCATTTAGACAATCCAAGTTAAAGAGAATGTGGACAAAAAGACAAATAACAATTACATCCATACACAATATAATAATCGAATAAGCTGTCGGTTAGCAGACCATTACAAGCAAGTTACACCGAGTATTAAAATAAATATCCCAATATTAAACAAATACAAAAACTTGGGTAACACGCCCGAATGTGTAGATTGATCATAGCTAGAGTACAAAAAGATAGAAGCGTCTATAACAAATATCCTACAACATCCGCAAAATGTTATAACTCCATGACACTTGGACGAAAGGATCACTACGGGCGTCCTGGTGGTGAAGCACCTGGGCATAATTAGGATTCATGCAAAAATAAGAGATATAAACGGGCAAGGGCCCGATTTGATATGATAAACATGTGAATAAAATGCATGACAATTATGAATATCTAATCATCATGAAAAAGCTTATCTCGCTCTTCACAAATTATAATAATCCTCACTTCTCAATATAAATACACAACCTAGCGCAATATCAATGACAATGATGAATATTCATTTATGCATGAGAATATAACTCAATTTCATTTAATAAGATTCCATTTCAGGGTTGCACATTATGACTTTACAAGTCTATTCCTCATTAGGACACTTATTCCCAAAACAGTTTATTTCATAAAATGCTTCACCGTTTATAAAATACAACTTTCATATGAATTGTTATACTCACAACATATAACGATTCTAAGACCATCCTTCGGGGAGTCACCCCACTGGATGCGCCCCTAAATAGCTATCATCTTCTAGGGCCTAACACCAAGACAACCTGGGCTTCCTAAATTGCGTGACATTGGGAAGCGGCCATATACCTTCGACAGTGAGTCATAACCATACCCAAAATTACCTCACTTCGAAAAATAACAACACAATATATGACAATCGGTCCCATGGCCGAGGACTATATTCACATTGCATTCACTATCCAGGGGACTTCACCTCATGCGCGTAACTTTCCTTATGATAACATTTAGAGAGGTATGTATATGCAATTCATCATTCACAAAATATGCCAATTTAGAATGTACATTACATTTCATCCGGAGCCATAAGCTTGTCATGCCATAATTTATAAACCACAACGTTTAATTTATTTCCATATTAGTCTCCAAGAATTTAGTGACAACCCTATAAGCCCATAAGTATGATATTACTTCAACCCCGTTTCTAACAATCCACGATTATATAACCCTATTTCCCTTAGACTTAGACTAGATCACTATGTAAAAAGGACCCTTACTTTCTTCTAACAACTTACTAAATTAAGTTGTCGATCTAAGCCCCAATCTCTCATTTCTAACTTAGGTTCCTAATTACCTTAATAATAGATTCTAATAATCTAGTTTTACTTCATTCAAGAAGGTTCCTAGGTCCCTATCTTAATTGAAAGGAGCTAGAGAAAACTAAAGATTTTGGGTGAAAAATAGGGGACCGGTCGACCGGCCCCTGACTCCCAGTCGACCGCGCCTATAAGGTTTTGTCTACTAAGAAATGCAGTAAGCCGAAATTTGAAGTCCCGGTCGACCGATCATTGGAACGCGATCGATCGCGCTTTTAAAATATACCTATCGAGAAAAGAAGTAAGCTTTTCCCTTTAGGCCCGGTCAACTGGGCTTTGGACCGCGGTCGACGCACTCACCAGACCCACAACTAAACCTTCTTCTAAGATACCAAACCCAAAACCTAAACCCAATTCTCTTACACTTACTTCATTCTCATCAACCAACAACATAAACACAACATTTCTACACAACAATAAACTAATATACCCAACTTAAATCATCCAAATAACAAAATCTAATGGTTAAATACTAAAATTCATCAAAACCTACTATTGGTTCAATTTTTCCAAATACACAACTATCACTACAATTTATCCACCTAAAATCATATATTTGCAAGTTAAAAACTTGCCTTAAGGCTGAAATCACGAATTTTCTTCCGGTAGAAACAAGATCACGCTCAATTTCTTCAATTCTCCTTCTTTTATCTTCTTTTCTCCATAACTCTCTCTCTCTCTCTTTATATATATATATGTGTGTGTGTGTGTGTGTGTGTGTGTTTAGAAGATATAAATGAGGATAAATGTGGTTGGAAGACTTAAATGCCCATTTAACATTAGATTCCACCTTTAAACGTTACTACACCATTAAAATGACTCGTAACTACATAATTAAGTCATAACGAGTCAAAAGTGCCCGGAACCCAAAATACAACATGGCACTTATTTTTACTATTTCGACTATTTAAGGATTAACCGCGCCCTCTAAATTGGTATCCAAAATAATATAAACTATTTCATGATCCAACATCATTTTAAATCAATATTGTCACTTAAAGCACAACGACACAATAAAATAACACATAATGCTATTTACATTCACTTAACAGTAAATATGCAAAAATTCAGTAAATACTATCTTTTAAATCACTTAAAATAATATTTACTCTAACTTCCATTATTTTATATAATTACCTCACATGACAAATTTATATAAAAATAACTACTCAAAAAATTAGGGTTATTATATACTCCTCTCCCCCCCCCCCCCCCCTATAAGGGAATTTTGCCCACAAAATTCAGGCGTACCTTGCAAAAAGAGATGTGGATACTTTTCTCGCATGTCGTCCTCACGCTCCCACGTCGATTACTCCGCATTGTGATGTCCCTATTGGACCCGAACCAAGGGGACCACTTTGGACCTTAGCCTACGCTCCCCGTGATATAAGATTGCAATTGGTTGTTCCTCGTATGAAATATCGGGTTGCAATTCGATATTATCTAAAGGAATGCTCTGTTGTAGGCATTCCGACAAAGCGAGTTGGTAAGCTACGGGCCTACCCTTGCAATAATGGGAAAAGGGCCTACATAGCGAGGCGCAAGCTTCCCTTTCTTCCCAAATCGTGTTATGCCTTCATTGGCGACACCCGTACCAAAACTTGATCTCCAACCTCCAATTCCATATGCCTTCTACTCGCATCAGCATAGCTCTTTTGACGGTCTTGAGCGATTCGGATGCGGTTGCGAATAAGTTTAATTTTTGAAGAAGTGTCTTGGATCATTTCAGGTCCAAGAAACTTATTATCTCCTACTTCCAACCTACAAGTAGGTGATCTACACGGCCGACCATATAATGCTTCGTAAGGTGCCATACTTATAGTGAATTGGTACGAATTATTGTAAGCAAATTCGACTAAGGGAGGATATTGTTTCCATCCTCCTTTGAAGTCAAGTACACACAATCTGAGCATGTCCTCTAACATTTGGTTGACTCTTTCCGTCTGTCCATCCGTTTGAGGGTGGTAAGAGGTACTCAAGTTCAATTCGGTTCCCATCGCTTCTTGGAAACTTCCCCCAAAATGGAAAACAAAAATCTTGTCTCGATCGGAGACTATATTAATGGTCACCCCATGAAGTCTCACAATCTCTGCAATAAATAACCAGATATAACGAGTCATATTGTAATCTGTACTTACCGGTAAGAAATGTACCGACTTGGTTAGACGATCGACGATAACCCAAATGGAATCATGACCACTTTGTGATGTTGGCGATCCCGTGATGACATCCATCGAGATACTTTCCTACTTCCATACCGGTATTTCTAAAGGTTGTAGGAATCCCGTCGGTCGCTGATGGTCTACTTTCACCAATTGAAAAGTAGTACATTGGGAAACAAATTCAGAGATGTCTCGTTTCATACCCACCCACCAATATTGACGGCGCATGTCTTGGTACATTTTGTCTCCACCAGGAAGTACTGCAAATCTGGACCTATGAGATTCAGTCATTACAGCACGCCTCAAATCTCCCTCATCGGGGATAATAAGTTTCCCGTGAAAACGTAACCCAGCCTCGGAATTTATAGAGTAGGATTCTGCTCCCACGGTTAGTAACTGACGTATACGGTCCGGACAATCTTTGACCCTACCTTGAGCTTCCACAACTCTTGCCACAATCATAGGCGTAATGGTCAAAACCAACATAAACTCCCTTGCTACCGCATCCTCCTGGCTAAGTTCTTTCCATTTAACCTTCCATACCTTTGCTAACTCCCCCCCGAGTTTTCGACTCAACGCATCTGCCACCACATTAGCCTTGCCCGGGTGATAATGGATATCAAATTGATAGTCTTTCACAAACTCTAACCACTGACATTATCACATATTCAAATCCTTCTGCGAGAATAAATATTGCAACGATTTGTGGTCCGCAAAAAGACTAAACTTCTTTCCCATGAGGTAATGTCTCCAAATCTTCAAGGAGAATACCACTGCAGTAAGTTCCAGATTATGTACTCGATAATTCTTCTCATGGGGATTTATTTTGCGAGAAGCATAAGTAATAGCCCGGGGCTCTTGCTATAACACACCTCCCAACCCTTGCAGAGATGCATCAGTAAAGACCAAATAGTCCACCCCAGGCCTCGATAACGCAAGTACTGGAGCAGAAGTCAACTTATCTTTCAACTCATCAAAAGCCAGTGACAAGAATCATCCCAAATAAACTTCACTCCCTTCCGAGTCAAATTTATCAAAGGGCTAGAAATCTAGAAAAACCCCTTAATGAAATGCGGTAATAGCTAGCCAAACCCAAAAAACTGTGAATCTCTGTAGGTGTCATGGGCGGACCCCATTCCTTCACCGCGGTAACTTTACTCGGATCTACCGAAATGCCCTCGACTGTCACAATACGACCCAAAAATTGCATTTCCTGTAACCAAAGACTACATTTCTCAAACTTGTCATATAACTGATGATCCCGTAGCATTTTCAGGACCAACCGTAAATGCTTAGCATGATCGGCTTCAATCTGAGAATAAACTAGGATGTCATCAATAAATACGATAACAAACTGGTCCAGGATGTCCCGAAACACTCTATTCATAGGGTCTATAAACACTGCAAGAGCATTTGTTAGCCCAAAAGGAATAACCAAAAACTTATAGGGCCTATACCTAGTTAAGAACGCAGTTTGGGACACGTCCTGTTCTCGAATCTGTAGCTGATGATACCCGGTCCTTAAATCTATCTTAGAGAAGTACGACGCTCCCCTAAGTTGATCAAACAAATCATCAATCCGAAGTAGTGGGTATTTGTTCCTGATGGTAACCTTGTTCAATTATCGGTAATCAACACACAACCGGAGGGAACTATCTCTTTTCTTCACAAACAAGACAGGAGCACCCCACGATGACGTACTACGCCTAATAAACCCCTGTTCTAACAACTTCTGAATCTGATCTCTTAACTCCCTCATTTACATAGGATCCATATAGTACGGAGCCCTAGCAATCGGCCGTGTTCCTAGTGATAGATCAATCACAAACTCAATCTCCCGACTTGGAGGTAAACCGGGTATTTCTCGAAAAACATACTCAAAGTCTCTCACAACAGGAATCGAATCTAGGGAAACGACCATATCACGAAAAGTCTCCTCTGCAATGCAATATAAATATGTGCTAGAACCTCCCTTCGAAAGAGGCATAGCCAATAAAAACATCTCTTGCCCCAGAATGGCAAAGACTATACTCTTCCCATAACAATTTACGATCGCATGGTATTTCACTAACCAATCTATACCCAATATAACATCATACCCGACCATATCCAGGACGAGTAAATCAGCTTCAAAACAATAATTACCAAGGTTTATTTCTATGCTTTTACAAACAAAGAAAATGAGCAAACCATCACCCATGGAGGATTCGACACTAGTAAAGGTACTTTTTCGCAGACTTAATTAACTCCGTCGATTGAGCAAAACTTCTAAAAATAAATGAGTGTATTGCACCCGTATCAAGCAACACATGACCCACATATCCTTGAATGGGAAACTTACCCTCGATAGCTGGCGGCGCTGGCGAGGCTGGAGGAAGTAAAGCATCCTGAATACGGTAAACACACCCATACTGTAATTGCCCCTACTGTGGAGGGACGACTAGAATAGGCGTTGGGGGCGGTAGATGTGCTTGCTGATTCTATGGACCCCTAGGCAACTGTCCCCCAATTAACTGGGGACAAGCTCTCTTAAAGTGACCCGTGTCCCCACATTGAAAATAACGGCCCGCCATATTCTCCTGATAACGACCCCTATTACTTCGAAACTACCCCAAGCCTTGACCTGGATGGCCTCGATCCATATTATTACCCCGACCTACCTGGCCTTGCTGGCCCACCTGCTGCTGGGCACCTTGACCATGCCTGAAACCGCTACCACCAAAATTAAAGCCCCCAGAACGCTATGTCTTGGACAAATCCCCTTACTGTGTGTCCCTTTCCTTCTACTTGCTTCCCGACGGTTAAAATGAGTGTAGTGCCCCACCGGTACCATTTCCTCCTTGTTTAATAGGTTGCCCCGACACTGAAACCTTCTTTCTTTCGTGCACATGTAAACGGTGATCTTGGCAATGAAGCAATGCGGTATTCATTACATCACCAAATATTTATAAAACTGGATTTCCCAGCAAGTGTTGCCGTATTCTCCAATGCAAACCTCCGATAAACTTTGATATCCTCATTTCCTCCGGACCTACCTCATCCAGCACAAAACTATCCAGACGAGTGAATTCCACCTCATACTCTTCCATAGAATGTTCTCCTTGAACTACATCTTGAAGTTTCTTCCTCATCTCCCTTTGGACTGCAGGAGGAAAATACTTCCGGTCGAACAAAACCCAAAAATCTGATATAGTCATAGTATCTCTTTCCTCCGATGTGGTCACTGACTCCCACCAGTGTAAGGCTGCTCCAACCAGTTTGAAAGTAGCAAGGATTTGCTTTCGTTCCTCCCTACAATCTACCATATGAAGATGACGCTGCATATCCTTCATCCATTGGTTTGATACTATTACATCAGAACTACCCTGGAATTCTGGGGGATGACCCTTCAAGAAAGATTCTCTGACTCTTTCCCACGGGGAAGGTCCTGCATGGGCTGGCACCTCCTGTACTATCGGTTGTTAGGATTGAGGAAACTGTTGAGCCATGGCAGTCATTGCAGCATTGACCGCATGGGCGATAATATTATCCACTTCCGTAACGTTTATCGTTCCTTGCTGTGGCGGGGGTTATACATTATCTTCTACAACTCTATTTCTCCTTGCTGGACGACCTCTGCTAGGTGGCATCTGAGACGAAGAAACAACTAAATCAGAACACAATTTAAAAATATTCGTCTTTGCAGAAGATCGCAAACATATACAAATAAAACAGTCCTAACAAAAGGGCTCTGTATCAAAGAACGCGTCGGGAGAACGTGATAAGTCCGCATAGATCCTAAAAACTCTAGAACTTGATGCTATGATACCATCTGTGACATCCCGTTAATTAAAATAAGAGGTGGCCAGCCCGATACTCCAATAAATACATGAATCATATATGGTCCATTCTTAGCATCACTGTCGTGAAAATATTAATACAAGATAACCACCAATTATTTTAGAAAACGGATGTCAAATATTTTAAAAGATTAAAGGAAAGCATTTAGACAATCCAAGTTAAAGAGATGGTAGATAAAAAGAAGTGTTCTAAAAAATGCGCCTAGGCGCGAGGCTTTATAGATATGCCATGTTTTGGCCCTAGGCGTGGATCAAGGCATGGTCAACGATAGTTAACATTTTTTGGGGTAAGGCATGAAAAAACGCGAGTTTTTTAGAAGTAAGGCGTGAAAAAACACAATTTTATTTTTTATTTTTTTTGTATTTAAAAAAAATAGTATTTTAATTTACACATATTTTTAAGGTATGTACCATTTTAGTATTTTTAATAGCCTTGTCATAGTCAAAAATATTAAAATATATTAAAAAATGCCTAAACGCCTTTACATGCTTTTTATGCATAAGGCCCGCCTAGACTTCTAAGGCTTAAGGCTTGGCCTCCACGCCTCGATCACGCCTCGCATTTTTTAGAAGCTTGATAAAAAGACAAATAACAATTACATCCATACACAATATAATAACCGAATAAGCTGTCGGCTAGCAGACCATTACAAGCAGGTTACACCGAGTATTAAAATAAATATCACAATATTAAACAAATACAAAAACTTGGGTAACACGCCCGAATGTGTAGATTGATCATAGCTAGAGTACAAGAAGATAGAAGCGTCTATAACAAATATCCTACAACATCCGCAAAATGTTATAACTCCATGACACTTGGACGAAAGGGTCACTACGGGCGTCCTTGCGGTGGAGCACCTGGGCATAATTAGGATTCATGCAAAAATAAGAGATATAAACGGGCCATGGCCAGATTTGATATGATAAACATGTGAATAAAATGCATGACAGTTATGAATATCTAATCATCAAGAAAAAGCTTATCTCGCTCTTCACAAATAATAATAATCCTCACTTCTCAATCTAAATACACAACTTAGCGCAATATCAATGACAATGATGAATATTCATGTATGCATGAGAATATACCTCCATTTCATTTAATAAGATTCCATTTCAGGGTTTCACATTATGACTTTACAAGTCTATTCCTCATTAGGAAACTTATTCCCAAAACAGTTTATTTCATAAAATGCTTCACCATTTATAAAATACAACTTTCATATGAACTGTTATACTCACAACATATAACGATTCTAAGACCATCCTTCCGGGAGTCACCCCACTGGATGCGCCCCTAAATAGATACCATCATCCAGGGCCTAACACCAAGACAACCTGGGCATTCTAAAATGCGTGACATTGGGAAGCGGCCATATACCTTCGACAGTGAGTCATAACCATATCCAAAATTACCTCACTTCGAAAAATAACAACACAATATATGACAACCGATCCTATGGCCTAGGACTATATTCACCCTGCATTCATTAGCCAAGGGACTTCACCTTATGCACGTAACTTCCCTTATGATAACATTTAGAGAGGTATGTATATGCAATTCATCATTCACAAAATATGCCAATTTAGAATGTACATTACATTTTATCCGGAGCCATAAGCATGTCATGTCATAATTTATAAACCACAATGTTTAATTTATTTCTATATTAGTCTCCAAGAATTTAGCGACAAACCTATAAGCCCATAAGTATGATATTACTTCAACCCGTTTCTAAAAGTCAACAATTATATAACCCTATTTCCCTTAGACCTAGACTAGATCACTATGTAAAAAGGACCCTTACTTTCTTCTAACAACTAACTAAATTAAGTTCTCGATCTAAGCCCCAATCTTTCATTTCTAACTTAGGTTCCTAATTACCTTAATTATAGATTTTAATAATCTAGTTTTACTTCATTCAAGAAGGTTCCTAGGTCCCTATCTTAAAAGAAATGAGCTAGAGAAAACTAAAGATTTTGGGTGAAAAACAGGGGACCGGTCGACCGGCCCCTGACTCCCGGTTGACCGCGCCTATAAGGTTTTGTCTACTAAGAAATGCAGTAAGCCCAAATCTTAAGGCCCGATCGACCGGTCACTAGACCGCAGTCGACCGCGCTTTTAAAATATGCCTATCGAGAAAAGCAGTAAGCTTTTCCCTTTATTCCCGGTCGACCGCGCTTACCAGACCCACAACTAAACCTTTTTCTAAGATACCAAACCCGAAACCTAAACCCCATTCTCTTACACTTCCTTCATTCTCATCAACCAACAACATAAACACAACATTTCTACACAACAATAAACCAATATACCCAATTTAAATCATCCAAATAACAAAATCTAAGGGTTAAATACTAAAATTCATCAAAACCTACTATTGGTTCAATTCTTCCAGATACACAACTATCACTACAATTTATCCACATAAAATCATATATTTGCAAGTTAAAAACTTGCCTTAAGGCTGAAATCACGGATTGTCTTCCGGTAGAAACAAGATCAAGCTCAATTTCTTCAATTCTCCTTCTTTTCTCTTCTTTTCTCCACAATTCTCTTTCTCTATCTCTCTCTAGGTTTAGAAGATATAAATGAGGACAAATGTGGTTGGAAGACTTAAATGCCCATTTAACATTAGATTCCACCTTTCAACATTACTACACCATTAAAATGACTAGTAACCACATAATTAAGTCATAACCAGTCAAAAGTGCCGAGAACCCAAAATACAACATGGCACTTATTTTGACTATCTCGACTATTTCAGGACTAACGCGCCCTCTAAATTGGCATCCGGAATAATATAAACTTTTTCATGATCCAACATCATTTTAATCCAATACTATCGCTTAAAGCACAACGACGCAATAAAACATAACATAATGCTATTTACATTCACTTAACAGTAAATATGCAGAAATTTAGTAAATACTATCTTTTAAATCACTTAAAATAATATTTACTCCAACTTCTATTATTTTATATAATTACCTCACATGACAAATTTATATAAAAATAATTACTCAAAAAGTAAGGGTTATTACACAATAACTTTAGGGATTGTTTATAATTTAGAATATTCAAAAAAGTAATTGTGAACATAGAAGTAAATAAAATGATTAAAGAATAAAATATGATATTTACATCTCTTTTCTTTTTTCAAATACATGAAGTGAACATACGAAAATTGAAAGAGATGCAAATACGCTTAGGTAAAGTCTTCAAAATTAAAAATTAAGTTTTTGTGTGTCGTTTTTTCTTAATAAAAGTTTATGTACTTATCATTAATTTTAATAATCTATTATCTTAAAACTGCGAATATATGAATTAAATCATTTGTTTGTGGACATAGAAAAGTAAGGGCTATATTTTATTATTCAAAATAGAATTTCTAACCTTATTTGAGATGAAATATAATTTTCTAGAAAACAACATAAAACACAATTTTTTGTCTCTTAATGAGTTTCTTAGGAAACCAAACAATATGATAAAATTTTATGTGTACATATGTTTGTTCGAATAGTCAAATTTAAAAGTACGCTTAATGTTTATTGATAATAAAGTGCACAAAAATCATATATATTAAATCCAAATATAGATTGTGTGGACCAACACTTTTGTAAATACAATTTAGTGTCTATCGACACGATTCAAAAGTTTTCACATCTCAGTGTACAATTAAAAAAAATCACATTTTATTGGCAGTTATTTAAACTATTACATGATTTATTAAATGAGAAATATAAATTTGAAAAAAAATACCATAATATTTTTTATATTGAGCTAATGTTGCTGTTGTTGAACTCAGAAAATTTCAATTCACATATTTAATACGAACTCTATTAAGAAGAGATATTTGTACAGTGAGATGGTAATTTTTGATGCCAAATTTTATTGAATGAAATTGTATTGATAACATATTAATTATAAACCCGGGGTTAAATTTTGTTAGCAATGATCTCGATTCAAAATTGATTTACATATATTGTGTAGTAAATTATTTGTAGAAATCTTTGTGGTCTTGTAAAATCTAGGCTATAGAATTGGAGCAATGCCTCTGGCAGCTCCAAATAAATAGTTATATAATTGTATGGACAACATTGAATTACCTGACCAAATGAAAGCACAAATATTTTCACAATTACTTGTAAAAGCAAACTCTAATTGTAAACCACTGTATTTGGTTTACACTTTATCCAATGTACTCACATTTGGGTGTATCATGCCGATGACATAGTTAATATATTAAGTAGATACTAAATGTCAAATTAAAATTTTCGAGCCATAAAACAGAATATATAATGTTTACGTAATAAATAACATTTTAAACTTTTTTAGACATAAAATTTAATAAATTAAAAAAAAAAACAAATTTTAAAATGTAACAATACAAATTATTATTGAATTAATCCAAAGTTGTTAGTCATGCTCTTTTAACAATAATACTACACTCTTTTCACATGGATCATGTATATTTTATACACAACGAATGAACAATCAATCAATTAAGCAAATATGAACCATGTCATTTAATACTTTGAATCTTATTTGCTAGCACCTCTTTGTTTTGCCTCATATTTAATCAGGGATGCGCAAAAGGTGAGTAGCCCACTTGACTTGAGTTCTTTTACAGCGACGCACAATCTGACGCATTTTATGCGACACACTGACATGTTTCGTCTGTATTGATTTATTTTTTGGGCTGTAGCGGGACCCACGCCATAGGAGCCACAAAATGAACCGATACAGATGTGACACGTCAGTGAGTTGCAAAAAAATGAGTCGAATATGCGAGTCGGCCTAGAATTCTCGAACTTGACCGTCCTTATTTTAGGTCCAAAAAATGTAAAATCCGCCCTTTGATTTGTTTAAGAAACTAGAGCTCTGACACCGAACTTTCTTGGGCCCATCAATTTTTGGTCCTTTTCAAAAAAATTCTTTCTTCTCCAATATATTTAGTAATTTGAGTTCTATCAACTAATTTACAATTTAATTCATTTCGTACACACTTAAATGAAAATTAGATTTTATTAAATGTTAAGATTATTCTCAATTTCTCGAGTCAAACATAGATTGAAAAATTGTCAAATATTGATTTATTTTTTAAAAATACCAAAAAAAATCATTTTGAATTGAAGGGTCACCTGACATATTTAAAATTCACACACAAAAGTAAAAAAAATAAACGATTTTTATATTAAAAAAAATACCACATGCGAGTCATTTGCATTGTCGCACTTGATCACCTCTCATGGTTTGAAAAAAATAGTGGGTTATTGAAAAAATAAAAACCATCAAATTTTAAAGGGTCCTTTTCATTTTTAATATCTTTTCAATTAAATTTAGAAGAGATAATCCATATAACAATCATAATTTTTTTAATGCAGGCAATGTATGATTCCATTATAAAACTTCTAAACTGCTGAAAATTAAAATAACATAATATAGTATCCATCAAAAAGTTAGTAGTATCTTTTTGATTCATTAAATGAGCTTCAAAGCATAACCCAACTGCTTCGCCAAAATAGATGTGGAAGACATCCAGTCTACTTCAGATCAGATGTCTTCAGTTACATTTTCCTTGTTTACCAAAAAAAAAGTTACATTTTCCTTCTGCTCTGACCCATGCTTTGAGCCATCTGGTGTCTCGCTCTAAAGTATAAATTTTACCAACCTGGTGTATTTTGATCATCATAACATGCATCAATCTGCCACTCTAAAGGTGCACTTCTTTTTTCATTTTCTAGGAGAAAAGAAGACGGGAGCAGCGGTTCTCATTTCTCACTTAGTTTTATCTTCTCTTTTATTTTCTCAACAACCGATCATTGAACACACACACTAAAGCAAATAATTTTCTTTTTGCTTTTCCGTTTTCTCAGCAACAAAACAATGCAAAGAGAGTTGAAAAACACTAAAGTTAATCAACAACTCTGTGGCCATTAGTAAGATATGAAGAAAAGTAAAATCATCAGGTTGGATATAAACAAAATATATTAGAGAACCTTCTGAGAAGGGTAGAAGCATGCTTTATTAAAATAAGGATACAAACCTAACGAACCTCATCTTATTTGGCCACACTGTTTTTGCCCTTCTTCTTTCTGGACTTGGTTTCTTTAGTTTATACTTTTTCAACTTGAATTACTTTGAAACTATTTAATTAACCATCAAGTTTTCTCTTCTTATTTTTTTCACTTTCTAATGGAAGTGATGATCAACTCCATTCCCTGGAACCCCCGTAATCGTTTAAATAATTTGACAAATGGGTTGTGAATTTAAATTTTGTTGGATGAGGGCTTAAGAAGGGACTTTTCCTGAGAATGCAGAGAGTTTTAGTTTCCCGCTAAGAGAGTAGGTAGAGGGAATAAGTTTATGGGAGGGATATGTTCACCGGCGGATCTAGGACTTTTGGTTAGGGGGGGGCGAAAGTCCCGATTGGTGCCGGGGGTTCGGGGTCGGGAGCCCCCGAGGCAAATTTTTTTTGGGTTAATTCAAGTTTTATACAAATTTTTGATCAAAAGATAGCGTTCCTTAGAAATTGCATCCCTAAAAAAAAGTACACATTTTGCACCCGTAAATTTTTTTTTTAAAAAAATTTCGGGGGGCCCTCCTGGCACCCCCTCCCAGATCCGCCCTGGATATCTTAATATATGCATGTATATGTAGCTGAATTATTTTCTTTGCACGTGACTTTTTCAGTTTTGTGAATAAGTTACGTTTACCGGACTCGTCTTAAGTAACTTGATCTTCTCATCTTCTTCACCTCATAAATTCTTTTGGCCTCCCTGTGGTTCTTGATCCGAGTTTAACATTAATGATAAGAGTTTAACATTAATACCTCTAATACTATTGTATTAGAGGTATAACTAGCATGTAACCCGCGCGATGCGCTAGCGCGTATAGTATTTTTTACCATCATAATTCAATACACACATATAGCCAAACACTATTATAATTAGCATAAATTTTGATAAAGGACTTTAAATTCAACACATACTTTAATGATAAAATATTTTCCATATAAATGATAAATGCATTTGACAAATTAGTGTTACCATAATGCAAATAAATTGACTAAATTGTGAAATTATATGTTAAGTTAATTCCAACATGTTGTAGTGTCTTAGACTAATTTTCATTATTTTTTTATGTAACTATTATAATTATGGAATGATAACTATTTCACCAATGCTCGAGTGAGTTATTATTTTTTGTCATCGCCGACGGTGCTAGTTGCATGACACTTCAAGAATGTAGATGGTACTTGCACGAAAATTACAAAAAGGATTGAAGATAATAAAATATTAAAATTGCAATTAATGTTATGAGTAAACCAAGACACGTTAAATTAGATTTCGGTAATTCCACATCTTCATAAAAAATCCAAACAAAAAGGAAAAAAATCTAAAATGATAAATTTATAAACAGGAGGTAATAGAAAGAAAAAACTAAAACTTATAATAATCTTCCACCATATACTTCATAAACAGTGTATCAAGTAATAAGTCTTTAAAAGTTAAAAAAACATACGAATTTAAAATTTCACAATTAAAAATTAATCTTTCATATGCGCCAGCATTTGATAATTTTTCTGTGCAACCATAATTATTTAATTTGTTTCACAACAAATTCATTCACTTAACATATCATTTCACAATTTCGTCAATTTATTTTCATTATGGTTACACTAATTTATCAAATGCATTTATTATTTAAATGGAAAATATTTTATCTTTAATCTTAAAATATTTGTTTTGTTTGTTTTCATTACCTATGAGATAGAGCCACAAAAGTTATTGAAATCTAAAGAAAACCAAGGCCCACATTCTTCACATCTAAGTATAAAGCAGTGCATTCTCCATCCCCCGTTTTGTCTCCGATGGAATCAAATAATCGTTAGATATAGAATGAACTAAATGCCAATTGAGGAATTGATTGATCCATTGTAAATGAATCATCATGTGAGAAAATATATGTGAAACACTGTCTGTTCAAATTGAAAAACAGATCTGCTTCAGCTGAAGGGACCGCTAATGAACCATTTAAAGAAAACAAGTAAGCCGTTGGATCTGAAATCAAAGAGATAAACTTAAATCTGACAAATCATAAACTTGATTTGCCCTAACGTCAAACACGGTCAAATCTGTAACTGACGGATCAAGAGATCCAACACCGTCAGCTTGCAAGAGACATTGTTGTTGCTAGCACACCTTGGACGAGACGTCATATTTTCAGAAGCTTCCATCACAAATCAACAAATGCTAGCCAATCTAGATATATAAGCCTTTGATTATGTTGAACGAAGTTGGATCTTTTAATCCAATAAACGGATCAATCAAAATCAAATATCTGATGCAACATTAACGATGCCCAACAAATCTGAAACAATATATGATTAACATCATACCCAAGAATGGAACACATAATTGTAATAACAAAAGATCAAATTTTTCAAGATAGTTCGGTTTATCTTGGGGCCATCAACAGCTATAAAAATGTAAAAGAGGGAGAAAATACAACCCTACGAGGTCTTAAATTACAGTGTCGTTTTAAATTTCAATAGATTTGAGAGAGAGAGAGAGAGAACCGTTTCATTTTCAAAGAATTGAGGGGTGAAAAATGAGAGATAGGGACGGTGGAAATTTAGTAGTCATTAATTATCTTTGATACCTATGATATTATTGTATTAGAGTTATAATATAAATTTTTGTGCAAAAGATTATTAAGGTAGTAGTTTTTACTAGACTACCTCCATCTCCATATCTGTAACTTATGTCTATTTAAAGACTCAATTCATTTATTCCTAAAGAAAAAGTTCAATCTTCCTATAACTTGGGTCGTTAAAGAGCCTTCTGTCTGTATGTTTATATTCTTGATTTTGACAACGTGATTATAGGGTAGTTATATGTTTTCCTGTCGACATGCATATAAAGTCAACGCATTAATTTTACTGTAGAGGTTATATTGATCGTTAGCTCTTGCATGTGTGGAGGCAAAAAAGTCTTCATTACAATGATTACTTTACTGATTTATTTAAATTCCATTATGTTTATGATTTATTATCCACTATCGATTTCCTATAAACTCTTTAACATATATTGTCATAACAAATCAAATTTAATTACCGTAACAGGTGCTATTTCTGAAATATGAAGATTTGAAGGAGGATGTCACCTCCCACATGAAAAGGCTAGCTGAATTCTTGGGGGTCCCTTTTTTAGTTGAGGAAGAAAAGGAAGGGGTAATTGAACAAATATCAAACTTGTGCAGCTTTGACAATATGAAAAACCTGGAAGTTAACAAGTCAGGGAAAGTGTCAATAGGGTTACCAAATAGTTACTTTTTTAGGACTGGCCAAGTTGGTGACTGACTGGGTCAATTTTCTCTCTCCTCCCGTAGCAGAACGTTTGGCAAAGCTCGTAAAAGTGAAGTTTGATTGCTCTGGTTTAACTTTTCACTATTTTTGTAAGCAGCTTTTGAGTATCAATTAGTGGTGGATTCCCGCGGGCTATTTCAGTCGCAAATAAGAACTTAAAAAACAATCAAACAACTAACTTGTATTTAACATTCAAAATATTATTACAAATAAAAACACGCTTATAATTTAACTTTTCACAACTACAACTAATAAACTTAGCTTATTATCTTTTATATTATATAATGATTCTAAGAACTCAAAGATGATGGGTATATATATATAAAGGAAATCAAATGTTACCACACAATGTGTTTTAAATTAAATTAATACAAATACTCATAAGTCACATATTTAGCATCCAATTATCTAACCATTATCAACCCATTAAAATAATTAAACACACCTTCAATAAACTTACCTAACTTAGGAAGCTTCTAGGAATTGAGTTGATAAATATAAAGCAAGTTTATATTTCAACACCTCCTCTTAAACTTGTTTTGTGATGCTAAGAGAATTTCTTAATCTAACAAAGCCTTCATACTTTAGTGGCTTGGTAAAGATATCGGTAATTTGATCTTGAGATTTTTAGTTGTACATCTATTCTTGCAATACATTCCCATATGAAATGGTAGTGAGTATTGAAATTCTTGCTTAGAACATGGAAAATTGAATTCTTTGCGAGGGCTATCGCTGACTTGTTATCGACAAAAATCTTTGTTGGCTAATCTCCCAGTTCCATCGGTAAATTTCTTAGCCAAATTGCATGACAAACACATAATGTAGCGACTACATATTTAGCTTCACAGGTAGAAAGTGTGACAATTAGTTGCTTCTTTGACATCCATGTGAAAACGGTATCTCCCATGAAGAACACGAACCATATGATGCTCTTTTTATCATTTGTATATCCACCCCAATCAATATCGTTATATCTAACAAGCTTGTAATCATTAGAAAAAGAGCACAACATACCAAAGTCAATTATACCTTTGAGATAGAGAAGAATTCTTTTTACAAACATAAAATGAGAGGTTGTTGGGGTTTCCATATATCAACTCACAAGTCTAACTGCATAGAGGATGTCAGGTCTTGTACAAGTTAGGTAGCGCAAACTTCCAACCAAACTCTTGAAAAAAGTTGGATCTACGCTTTCGCCTTCGTCGTTCTTTGATATCTTAACTTTGCACTCCACCAGTGTGTTAATTGGATTGCAATCATTCATCTTGAACTTCTTGAGGATCTCCTCTGCATAGCCTTCTTGTGAGATGAAAATTCCATCTTTTTGTTGTTTAACTTTAATGCCAAGGTAGTACTCCATTAGCCCAATATCTGGCATCTCGAACTCTTTCATTATTGTTTTCTTAAAGTCATTGAACATGTTTGAGTTGCTTTTGATAAAAATCAAATCATCCATGTACAGGCACATAGTCAAAATATCTCCATCTTTAATGTTGATATATAGAGCGTGCTCATAGGATTATTTTTTTAAACCATTCTCTTGAAAGTACTTATCGATCTAGATATTCCATGCCTTTGGTCTTGCTTTAAATCATAAAGAGCTTTCTTTAGCTTTAAGACTTTATCTTCATGTCCCTTCACTACATAACCCAAAGGTTGCTCGATGTAGACTTCTTCTTCAAGTATTCCATTCAGAAATGCAAACTTTATATCCAAATGATGAATCTTCCACCTGTTTTAAGTTACTAGAGAGATAATTAATCTCATAGTTTGTAAGAGGGAAACATGAGAAAAGATCTCATCGTAGTCGATGTCAGTTCTTTGACTATATCCATTTGCCACTAGCCTCGACTTGTGTCATGATATTTCTCCCTTAGCATTCCTCTTCATTTTGTACACCCATTTGACACCAATAGCCTTCTAAACTTTTGAAAGTGATATGGGTTTACCAAGTGTCATTCTTCTCGATGGCTCTAATTTCTTTGTCCATTGCGTTTCTCCACTTTTTATCTTGTGCAGCTTCTTGGAAGTTCACTAGTTCATAATTGGTAAAGAGTTAGAATAGTGTAATATTATCATGTCTTTCGTTTACCTAGTAGAGATCCCGTAGTACGGAGAAAAACTCTTTCATTTACACTTCCACTTGATGATGATGAGTGTTAGTGAACTAGGTGGAATAGTGGTCTCTTGTTGAACTTATCCTACTTGTTCCATCATGATTTCTTCATTCTCTTCTTCAAAGTCAGGGAAGAAGTTAAAATCATCTATATACGAGCCAAAATGTAATTCTCCTTCTTTATCAAATATCATATCTCGACTAACTATAATCTTCCCATTATTAGGATTGTACAACTAATAACCTTTGAAGTTATTGTCATATCCAATGAAGATGCTTTTTTCACTTTTGTCATCAAGTTTGGTTCTTTTCTTATTTGGTACATGTACATGGGCTATGATTCCAAATACTTTTAGATGAGAAATGATGGGTTTCCTCTACTCCATGCTTCTTGTGGGGTTTTAACCCATATAATTCTTGTCGATAAACAACTGGATAGATATACTGCGCACGCTATAGCTTTCACCCAAAATTCCTTCGACATCCTCTTACTTTTGAGCATGCTTCATGCTATGTCAAGGATTATTATGTTCTTTCTTTTTGCAAATCTATTTTATTAGGGGGATCTCAAGACAGTTAGAGGTCGTTGAATTCCATTTTCTTCATAAAAATCTTGGAACTCCTCTCTAGTGAATTCTCCTTTCCGATAAAATCTCATGGCTTTAATCTCGCAACCACATTTTTCTCAACCGTAACTTTGATATTTTTGAAAACTTTAAAGACTTCTAATTTCTTCTTTAAGAAATATACCCATGTTTTCCTTGAAGAATCATCAATGAAGAAAAGCAAATAGTTACTTTTATCGAGATATTTTGGATAGATTGGACAGAAAAACATCTGTGTGTATGAGGTCGAGCGGCTTCTGGGCTCTTGAATTTGACTCCTTTAGAAAGATTTTTCTAAATTTCTTCCCAAGTAAACATTCTTCACACTGTTGGTCGAGGTGATTGATGCAAGGTAATCCTCTCACCATCTTATTCTTCAATAATAATTCCAGTCCTCTAAAGTTGAGATGCCCAAATGGAAGATGCCAAAGCCAGGATGCATCTTTGTAGCAAGCCTTGAGACACTTTGTAACTTCGTTTTGAATATTCAAAGAAAACATTCTATTCTTTGACATTTTCACCTTTGTAATTAAATTTCCTTTGCCGTCTTTTATAAAAAGACTATAATTTTTCATATGAATATCATAGAATTTTTTTAAGAGTTGACCCTAACTCAAAGTGTTTCTTTTGATATTGGACACATAGTAGACATTTGACATTAATTGGTGACCTCCATCTTTCATGCAAATAAGGATGTTACTTTTTCCTTCGATCATTTTTTTGAAATCATCTCCAAAAGAGACATTGCCACTAACTGATTCAATGACCTCTACAAACATGCCTTT